>OW387134.1:53309426-55709426 GCA_936440205.1 Lepidonotus clava
AATCTCACCGTGCATGACACCCGACTGTTTGTCATGTAAATCTATGTCGTTTTTAAGTGACAGGAATCCAGTTGACACGGTATCCTCAATCCTCTGATCTATAAACTCTGCGGCGTTGTCCCTGCGACCTTTAGAAAATAATGTAGGTTCTTCTTTAACATCTTCAGTGTTTTTATCCTTCTGATTTCTTCTCGTTTCACCTGTACCTTCTTCCTTGTCATAGGCCTCCTGGGCCGCTACTGCTGCCTGTCTGTCTCTCTCAAACGCATCATCTTCTGTGGCTTCATATGCTGCACGTGCTGCCATTGCAGCTATTTGATCTGTTGAAAGAGCACCTCGATTAACTCTCTTGGAAGGAAGGTTTCGATTTATGTTAACAGTTGGAACTTCTTTGGACGTAGAAGGCGTCTCGTATATACGCGCCTTGTAGTTCTCGTGTGGAGGAGGCGACTTGGGTGTAGACGAGAGTGGATGTTTTTTTTTATCTTGGTTGCCCGGTTTTGATTTCTTCTCGTCCAGATCGATGGAGTGTCTGACCCCTTTCTTCACTTCGTCTCCACCCGTCCCGACGTGTACGGAGTAGTCCAGATCTTCACTAAAATCCTCTCCGACAGCAGATTCACCAATCTCTGGCAGAGTGTCTAAAAAATCGAATAAACTTGATTTAAAAATTTTATCTCAAATAATAACTGTATATATTGGTGTATCTGAGAAATCTATTTTCATTTTAAATATTGAATTGTTTTCCTATTATTTGCGTATACTCGGAAAATGTTTAAACTAAGAATACTTTAATTTTTTCCAAAAACGGTTATATCATTGCATTTTATACATTTATTACATTTAAAGAAATATACTTTACATTGAAGTTTTTTTATTTTGATTTCCTTAATCTTATTTTTCACAATCACCTTGTGTTTCTGGTACTTCCTGTGAAGAGAAGTCCAGTTCTCGTCTGCTGCTATTTCCCCACGAGAGGTCTTCTAGGGTAGCTGCAATAGACTTCTTGCCCGAGTCAACCTGTTCACGCTTGAGTCTGAGCCTGTCTGATGATCTCGGTGCCTTCCTCAGCGGAGTCGGCTCCAACGAACTGTCTGGGCTCGTGACTGCTGCTGTAAAGGGAAACATAATTATTGAAATAACTGTTAAATGAACAGGATATATATTCACTGGTATTGTTGTTTTTAAAAATATTATAAAGATTTACTTCTCGTGGCTAAAAAGATTATTATTGTATATTGATATTTCTTTTGGTAGAAATACATAGCTATTCTTACTGGGTTTACATCGACTTTTTTCAATTTGTTATGGTAAAGAATAAGTATTTATAATTATTAGTTAGGCTTCTTTTCATTAAAAAAAAAAAATAATTACCCTGACTGTACTGGGTATCTATAGCTTCAGGACTTTCCGTCAGAGGAGGAAGTCGTGAACCCCGCCCTCTCCGGGCCTTCTGGACAGGAGATTGCGACTCAGGTTCCTCGTTGTCGGAAATGTCGTCCTCCGAGTTCGTTGTTGCACGCTGGCCCTTCTTGGTACGAACTGCACGTGCCGGCTGTCTTTTTCTGGCCCTTTCTACCTCCTCCCGAGTGGACTTGGCAGCTTCCAAGGTGGGTCGCTTGTTGGACTTTACCTCTGAAACAATTGAAAGTAAAGGCTTGTCTTTATGGCATAACTATGTGACGAGAACTTTGGTCTTATGTCACGAGAACTTGAGTGCCAGAAGAGAGAGACGAGAGGGACGAAAAGAAACAAGATTCTATTTTTATGCTCATATATATTACATAGGTTTCATGTCTTTAGACTGTACATTCTAATGTACCTCTCTTTTTTCTCTTTCAAATCTGTTATCATCATTTTAATAAGGTATGTTATAGGTATTTATTTAGTGATATTTTATCATTCAGATTTTTAAAGACTCCAAAAAGTTATATCCTTACTGTAGGTTTCAGCCTCTTTTGCCAAGTCGTCTTCGTCGTCAGAAGTTTCATCCTTCTCAACCTTTGGGGCAGCCCTGAGCCGTTTCTGCTCCCTCTCGCAGGCCTCCATCTCAGCCGCATCGTCAGA
This sequence comes from Lepidonotus clava, assembly GCA_936440205.1. NCBI lineage: Eukaryota > Metazoa > Annelida > Polychaeta > Phyllodocida > Polynoidae > Lepidonotus > Lepidonotus clava. The sequence continues at coordinate 53,311,494 of OW387134.1, forward strand.
GGAACCGACTGTGCTCCCCTCATCGTCCGTGTCTGCTTGATCAAGTTTGGTTTGTCGTGCCCCTGCAACGACTTATAATTTAGCCATATGTGATTTAAACAGGTTTTCTTATGTTTTGTAAGTATTCTTCGTCTCAAAATTTTATACGAAAGTACTTTCATATACTTTATGAATGACATTACTATAAATATTATTCATTAAATTTACTGTTATACAATTTATCTCAATATAAAAACGGTGTACTTTTTACAGCCACTACTTTATTTCATTTCATAGTATACATTTTATCTTTTTTTTAATTTTACTTACATCCTGCACATTCAACACCCCAGAACTCCAGACACATGATCTGGGAGGGTGTCAGGCCCTTGTCTTTGGGCATGCCTGCCGCGCCACTCGCCCCATACTTCTTGACCAGTTTTCTGAGCTGAAAATGTAAGTTGAAACAGTGCGACGTAAATTAAGTGTTGAAATTGGTAACTCAACACTGTCATTTTAATTTTTTCAGATTCTTCAGTTTTCAATTATAATCTTAGTGAAAATTACATGATGAGATACTCACAATATGTACTACTTTATTTTGAATCGATGGATATGTTGTTTTTTTTACGTACGAGAACTAGACTGTCCTACGAGAACTACAGCTTCTCGAGACAATTGTACATATTTCTTTTAATGGGTTTCTCAATGACTTACCGCCTCACGTGACGTCGACTTGTGGTCCTGTGAATGGATGTACAGGTACTTCTTCCTCCTCTTGTTACCGCCCACCGAGTTCACGTTCTCTTTTATTTTCTGGAAGAGCTTCTTCCTCTTGGCGTTCTTGGATTCCTTCGTGAGCTCGGCCTTAAAACTGTTCTTGAAGGCTTCACTGGAATGGTTAAAACAAATATTTTAATTTCCAGGGTAAAATAAGTATTTCTTCAACATTACAATTTGTACATGTTCGTACTTTCATTTTCAAATTAGGTACTTTTTACACGAGGGAAAGAAGTCATTCGACGTTTTAAGGGTACGTAAGGTAGGAAAAAAAAAAAAAAAAAATCATATTGTATTGAAAATGAACAAACATTACATATGTTTAGAAAAACTAGTTACACTTCTCGTGGGTAAAAATTATTTGTTGCATCTATGTAATATTAATTATATTTCGTATAGGTGTAACTCTTGGCACTTTGTTTTGACTTTTTATACTTACACATCCTCCCGAGCCGTGTCATACAAGGCCTTATGCTCAGCTTCGGTGAATGGTATCTTTCTTGGATCGTCTGCATCACTCTCCGAGGAACACCATACAACATCGGGTCTAGCCCCTTTACCAGTGACTTTAGAAATCTTTTTCACACCCCCTTTTTTCGCTGGAGGAGTCTTTGCTGGTGTCTCTGTTTTGGGAGTGGTTGTACCAGCTGCCTTTTTCCTTTTACGCCCTCGTGGTGTCTTATCTAAAGGGGGTGTGGGCGGTAAGGGACTGTCTTCCACCTCTATCACTGGGCTGTCAGGATCTTTGGTTTTGGGTTTGGCCTTAGGCTTAGGGGTACGGGGGAGACGGGATTGACGTGACTTACTCTGACGAGAACCTTTTGGTTCGGCTTTTTCTTCTGTTCGCACAACTTGTTTAACTTTTGCTGACCCTTTCTTCACAGTTTTGGCTTGTTCGGGGCTGTCTTCGACCAAATCTACATTTATAACTTCGTCAGAACCGGCTGTGTCTCGGTGGCTGGGACCTGGTACAGGCTCAGCTGATGCCTTCTTGGGCTTCTGGCCTGGCTGGGGGTACAGATCCAACAGTGACTCCAGATACTTGTCAGACATCCTGTCCCTCTTCTCTAAGGCGGCATTCAACATGAGCCGCAGTGACTCCTTCTGATGTTCTTGGATATCGGGACGAGACATGACTTCCTTAATCGACTTGATCTTACGCTCCACAGCTTTGAGATCAGCATCAGGAGAGGGGGCAGCCATCTAAATGGAAGGACAAATTTCGTAAACATTCTATGTGTATTGGTGGGGGGCTTACGTTAGTCTGACATCATGTTTAACAACAATGATATGCTCAAAAATTGGATATTGTCGACTCATTTCATGTTCATAACTATTACCAACATGTCTATTGTGAAGTATGTCGTACAATTACAATTACTATTTATCAGTTTGGCACTCACCTTGGAATATTACGTGGTATTAACGACTTGATTTGGAAGAAAACCTGAGATGAATGAAATTCCCGTCACTTTATGGACTCGTCAACTCCGTCTTACGGCTGGTTCCAGTCTTATTTTAAATGTATTAGACATGAGCCCATGCCGAAAACCAGCAGATACACCGGTTGCCGGCGTGTTTTGCATGCTTTAGTATATACACAGGCCGAGAACAAGCGAAAAAGTGCCGTACCGGAAATGACCTTTCCCGCTGCTCCAATGACCTACTTTCGGTCGAGCTACTTCTCGTGACAAAAATACACGAGAAGTTAGGTTGCCCTACGAGAAGTCAACGGCTGCGAGAAGTGCTCACGAGAGAAACATGGCACGAGAGAAAAAGAGCCACGAGATGTTTTCTGGGGGTTTTTATTAAATATTCTCGTACGGTGCAAACTTTTTTTCGCGAGAAGTTTCAGTTCTCGCTGATGTTTTTTGGTCACCCCCCCAGAAATTGTGGTCCCATTGTGTGGTTTCTGGTAAATCGCTCAGTGGGAACACCTGTTTTGGTCGTTTGTGACCATTTCTAGTTGAAAACGGCCAGAACTGAGCGACCAGAACTGATCAATTTTAGTTTAATCGCTTAATGGGTTCCAGCCTTAAATCTGTCCGCACATTTTTTTTCGACCTTCTGTCTCAAACAAAGATTGGCCAAGGTCATAGTTCTTGCACAAAGTCATAGGCAGTAGTATTAGGTCTTTAAGGAACTAATTATGAAAACTTGTTTCATTTTTAACTAGGCTATTGTAAAGATCTAAGTAATAATCTTTGTTGCTGGCGTTCCAATTAAAACTTGTTCTGCTATTTTTGGGCTTATTCTCATGAATGATGAGTGTAGTGAAAGCAACAAGATATTTGCAATGGACGATTCTCCCGATATTCTAATAAGGAGCTACACTGAAAACACAAGTTGTCAAAAATGATGTGTATATATATGTGTATATATGTGTATAAACATAAATATTATATTTATACACACGTAGGTATTATGTATATGCATGTGTATAAATCTACACATTCATACAGATGACATTATAGCTTTGTAAAAATACTATTTAAGCATAAATTTAATTAATGCCACATTTCAGTATTAGGGAATCTTGATGAATTCCATGCATATTTCTATGACAACGTTGTCGACCCAAAGTTGTTCAACTCTGACAGCTCTGGGGTTTGTGAATTTACTGTAAAATATGTCATGAAGTCCTTGTGAAAACCTTCCAGGGTTGTCGTAGGGTTGTCAATTAACATCAATGAGATGAAATTATGAAAACATAGATCTATGACAACCCAAGAGTGACCATTTTGATTTGCATTGCAACACTATGATAACCTTTTTGAGGCTTCCTGACGACTTTGTGTTTTCAGTGTAAGATTTTCTCAATTACAACCCTATGACTGCTTGCTATCATTGTCATAGAGTTGTCACAAAGAAGAAATCTTTAAAAAGTATTGAACAGAACAACCCATAGCCAAAGGTCATTATACTTTCTTCCATATTACAACTTTGTGACAGCCATCTGACAACTCTATGCTTTAAATGTAGGTGTAGGGTAAGATGTTAAATGGGCCATTCTCCGGAAATCTCCTCAATTAGGAAAGATGATCTTAAGTAGATTCAATACTCCCTGTAACCATTATCTTTTAATCATATATTATTACTTTATCATTTTATGCTAGTAGAGACTTAGATCTCTCAAAAAATATATAGTTTATGCTATTTTGGTACTTAAAATATATCAAAATTATGTGCATATCATGAAAATTGACTCAAAATCCAGATGGTAAATAATTGTAAAATCATATATTCCTCTGATATAAAAGCAACTGAGAGGGTATCAGTGGAAATTTGCGGTCCTGTAACATAATTTATCATCAAATTTTATAAAGAGGTAAATTTAAGGTGTATTCAATATGATGTTTTCTCAGAAAAAAAGGTTTTCTGGCAAATTCTGAATTCATTGACACTTTCCTGTAACGTACAGAACCAAGCTTTAAGGCTTATTAAAGTAATTGAAATATTCATCAATGAATTTTCTTGATATTTGTATGTAAGGGTCCTGTTTGATGCTATCTGAAGCAGTAAAAAAATTGTTTCTCATTAATTTTATTGTCATAGGGGCAATAAACTAAATAACCCAAATTCAAAAATACATTTGTAACGTACAGAACCAAGCTTGGTAACGTACTTAACCATAGAACTTTATTTTAGTCTCTGATTGCATTTTCTTTGTCATTTTGCTAGTAAATTTACACAATGGAATAGGGGACTCAAGAAATTCCTATTTGAATTTTAATATGATGGTTTGCTAGGCACAAAGACCCTAAAGAAACCTTGGTTATGTATGTTACATGCTTGGTTATGTACGTTACAAATATTTTAAGAAATTGTGCTTCATTTGATAAAGCATAACTTTTCCAAAACATATTTTTCTATTTACTCACTGCATAGACCCCTTCCCCCTTCTTAGCTATTTTTTTATGTGCTTACTATGTTTCTGTATTCTATGTTATCCAAATAAAGCTTGGTTCTGTATGTTACATAGATAAAACAATGCATTAACTTTAAAGTCTTATAACATCAAAACTGATATCAATAAAGTTGCCCCCTTCTGGATTCCTAACCATGACATGTTCATGATTGTGAAAAATCATAATTATATTCTTCCTTTTTGATAATGTTCATTTTTGCTCATATCTCCCCAGGGAACTGAGGAGATTTCCGGAGAATGGCCCAAATATATAATGGTGACACAATCTAAATCATAACAAGTCATATATATGTATATACTTGTTTCAATTTGTTAATTGTCTAACCACTAAGACACAGACACATATCTATGTATATAAACAAAATCATGTGTATACACATATATATAAATATATCATATTATATTCAAAAATAAGACACTATAGCTTTGTAAAATGCAATTTAACCCTCTAAACCCCAATCCAGCCGTAGCCACCCGGAAAAACAGCAATTTTTCCATAGTTTTTCCAAATTATTCCAAAGAGAGCAGTTAAATTATGAATATTCAACACACACAAATAACCAATAATTAATCAGTTGAAAGTTGATTTAATTTCCTTACCAACCCAACGAGAGGTGTGATGTTATGATAACGTTGCAGCAACATTCTATATTGGTTCTTGTTACATTCTTTTTATGACACCCAAATGACATCACTGGGACCTACTGCTGTGACATTGCACTGCGACATTATTATAATGTTCTGGTTATGTTCTTCAACCTTAATAGAATGTTCTTATAATGTTCTGTTTTGGTTTTGTCCTAACCTCACCAAAATAATATAATGTTATAATAACGTGCTAATTAATTTTGGTGAAGTTTCAACCTCACCGTCACTAACGTAATAGCTACATGCCATCTTAGTAAGTAACAAACTGACTAAAAGAGTATGGGTGCAGAACGTTTCTGTTACGTCGCAAGCTGGCTGGAAATGCTACGAACCCCATTCCTATAACTTTAATTGAAAGGAATGTGTCATCCTCTGAATATCCTAAATTAAAAGAAATTTAGACAATTCCGGAAGGAAATCTATAGAAATCCTGGGGAAATCAAGCAATTCATGAATGCAATATGTGGGTCTAAAGGGTTAAGAATGAATTTGATTAATGATATTAACACATTTTGATGAATTTCATCCATATTTCTAGGGCAACCTTTTTGACCCAAATTTCGTTGCAGGGGCGGACCCAGGAATTTGAAAAACAGTGGGGTGCTATAACAAAAATTTTGTCTGGGCAAGAAAGAAAAAAGAAAGAATCCATGCTTGAGTTGTGACTACTCTACAGGGAGGAACCCATTGAGCGATTCAATTAGAATTCTGGTCGTTTCGACCAGTCTAGGTCGCTTAGTTCTGGTCGGAATGACCGGAACTGGTCAGAAACAACCAGGATGGGTGTTCCCATTGAGCGATTCGACCAGAAATGTACTTGAAAACACGAAATCGCTTGGAAAATATCTAACAATGTTAAGGGGGAACCCACTGAGCGACTAAAAGAAATTCTGGTCGTTCAACCAATTCTGGTCGTTAGTGTCTGGGCGAAGATGACCAGAACTGGTTGAAAACGACCAGAATTGGTGTTCCCATTATGCAATTCGACCAGAAATCCATTTGAAATCACTAAATCTAACAATATTAGATATCGGTCGCTAGCAATCTCTGTTTCGACCAGAATTTAGATCACATCGCATAGTGGGTACCCCCCTTTAGATATCAGTCGCTAGAGATCTTCCAATTGACCAGAATTCTAGTCGCATCGCTCAATGGGTACCCCCCTTTAGGTTGTAAAACATGCCATAAAGACCTTATGATACAATTCCAGGGTTGTCTTAAGGGGGGTACCCATTATGCGAATTATACCAAATTCTGGTCGTCTCTACTAGTTCTGGTCGCTTGATTCTGGTCGAAAACGGCCAGAATTGGAGTTCCCATTGAGCGATTTAACCAGTTCTGGTCGTTTTCAAACAGAATCAGGCGACTAGAACTGGTCGAGACAACCAGAATGTAGTTCAATATCCGAATGGGTTCCCCCATTTACGGTGGTCACTTACCATTGGTGAGATGAAACCATAACAGTATTGAAGTATGACAACTCAAAAGTGGTCATTTTGACTTGTATGACAACCTTTTTGGGACTCCTTACTAATATTGGAGCACTATCAAATTGGAAATCACGGATTCATTAAAAATGCATAAGAAGTGTCATACCAACAAAGTTAAAAACAATTATCTATGGAGTGACGTCAATCATAACTTGCATAACTTGCCATCATTTTTGTTCTATTCAAGATAACTCAATTTATTTTAACATTGTTCTCTGACAATTCTAGCTTCATTTTTTCTGATTATAGAAAACTGTTTCATGTAAAGTAGTTTCTAATTTTATGGGAAATAAGTTACAATCAAGTTAGTCCCAAAATCGCAGAATTATAACTGAACGGTGTCATGACAAAAAATAAACAGTTCGAATTAATCTATCAGATTGTGTGATCATCAGATATCCCTTTACAAAGTTAAAAACACCAATCTTACATACATAAGAAGAAATACAAATCAGACAAAGGCGAGATGCCTGGGTTAATAATAATTATATCATAATTATTATACAGCTAACGAGAAAACTAACTCATTGAAATGTTTATGACAGGACGGGGTGGGGTTTTGTTTTAGATACAAACAAAAGTTTACTTTAAATTCCACATATTTTTTATAACCTCGCCAGGTCGCTTACCTTATCCTGCGACAATCCCTGAGAATCTTTGGTGTAACTGGGTGGGTACCTGTCATCGAGGCGCGGAAGGAACCTACCCCCGTCCGCGGCCCTCGGGGGCAGAGGGGAGTGTCTTCCCGGCTCTCCGTGGTCAGCTCTATCCCGGGAATGACCCCAGTACATGGGGCCGCCGCCCGAACTCCCGAACGAACCGCCATACATGGGGGCGGAGAAACCTCCAGATGGCATTTTTTTTAAGAAAGCAGCAAGATTTGATTCCGAGTTTGTGTCTCTCTGATAAACAACTTCCCCTGGCCTAGGAGACCGTTCAATGTCGTAGGCATATGACACAACCCTTCCCAACCGTTTACAGCGCGCGTGAGGTGTCATAGCTTAACAAAGAGTTGTGGGGCCCTCTACCCTTAAAATCGACCGTCCAAGCCACCCACTTGTGTTACATGCGACAGTTTTTTTTTGTTTTTTTTTTCTTTTAGAAAGATAGTGACATGAAGATGAACGTTTCTTAAATTCGACAAGGCGACATGGATGTTTCTTAGATTCGACATAGCGACAGAGCTTTTTCTAAAATTCTGAAAGTGACATTATGAACCCCACCCCAAAATCCAGGGCCCCGGTCGTACCACGTACCTGGCACGTACATTAGGGGACAGCCTATTGCCAGCATTGGGCAGTGTCTCCTTTCATGTTTCTCCAACACCCGGTGCCAATGTCCCACCCTTTATCCCCACTGGTACTTTTCGCAGTAAATACCATTACACTTAAAGGTGAATTAGTGCATGGGTTGGGAGCAAAGGGTAAAGATCGGCAACCGAGTGATATAATATTTGCCGCAGAAGCACTTTTAACTCAAAATACACATTTTGAATGACTTGGGCCTTACGTACGAGTGCGATCACATATACACTAAATGACTGCATAATATGGTAAAATATCTCACGGCATTGGTGATATCACTGAATTTTGAGCGTATATATATACAACTATATCATTGATAAAGTGAATCCAAAAAGATTTAGTTCGAGGCCTTCCATTTAGAACATATATGCATCAAGTGCGCACTTTTCTGTACAAATTCAATTTAAACACATTGAAAGAAAATGCAGCTGATATATTCAAGTAGAGTAACAGTCATAGCCATACTACACATAAGAATGACATTTGTTTGTCCAGTCATCTGATTTATTTTGTGACAAAGTGCTACATGCCAAATAATAATAATTATTATGTTAGCAAAACGAAAACAAGAACTCGTGGTATTTGAGCAATAAATACTGACAAAGGTTGGCATATACTTAGGCCTATATATTCATATAGTAAAATTACAAGCCGGCTCCTTACAGCCAACGACATAGCATCAGCCAAGGATTCTAAATTGAATTACTTAACATCTTAAGATCATATAATTATGTCCTCACGGATGGTCCTATAGATTTTCTAAGCATCAAAAAAAAGACTTTCTGATGAAATATTTTGACATATTCGTAAAATATTAGGCACCCTTTGCGATAATGACAGCGGTGCCCAACCGTTATTAATCATGGATAGAACTCTACTGCACGACGAAAGTGCAAGCACAATACAATCCATGAATTTTGTGTCGCATACCGAATAGAAATAAAGTGCTTAAGATTTACTCTGTTTCTATTTTTGGAGGTTGGTTCTCATGTCCTGGCATTCTTGCCACCCTTCCATAGAATATACTACAAGTTTACGCCCTATATAGTATTCCTCTCTCAACTGAATACACCTTTTATTCGCATGTTTCTAATTATGACTCAAGCAGAGGGGCAGCGGAACAAAAGTATACACAAAAGCGTTTGACTAAAACTGCATAATCCGACGTCTCTATAACGTTACAGAATTGTAAATAATGACATAGGCCTATAATAACCTCCGACTATCGCGGTGATAATGACATTAATGATATCCTGTTGGCTATATAAAACAATGCGCTTACGATGACCACATGTTTAATGATTTGATGAAACTAACATGGTTCCAGATTGCATGAATACTAAACCTAGGCAATATGCTACTCTCATTGTTCTAGTCGTTGTCTTTTGCGCTGATGTACACCGTTCGTTATGCGGTGTCCGTTGGTGACACTATGTCCATTCTCCTCACGTTCAACTGGTTTAGAGCCTGACTTCTTTTGCACATAGGCCTTAATGTAGAAGTTGGAGAAAAGCACGATGAGACTCAGGGCGTAAAGCACGACGGCATAGTTGAAGGCTTTGGGGTAGGAACAGTCGGCCATGATGTTGATGGTTGTATGGATGATCACAGCCACGAACTGGGTCTGCAGGAGAAAAAAGAGTAAGACGAAATTCTTTGATAGAAGATAGATTGATGAAGAGTGGCATAGTATAACGTGAAGGTATTCTTTTTTCTACATAAGCCAGTCTTTTAAACCATGGCATGCAGTTATCAATACGACAAAACGTACAACATTTATTTACAATTATAATAGGAAAGGCAATCATATAACACAATTTATTTTATTCTTAATTATTCCCCATTCTCATACATTCTCTGCCTCTTGTCACCAACAGGAACATATGCATAGGCCTATATTTAATCCAACAACAAATACAAAGGCCCAATGTGTGTTAGATTCTACAGAATGAATTGTTCTGGTGTTTTTCTACCCTGGATTCTGCCTTTAGCCGAATATCATTTTAGTAATTGCAGAATTTATTGTTAAATCTATGAAATGCTATTAATAGATGCTACTCACTTGTAGCTTCATATTAAACTAATAGCCTTTGAATCCAGAAATATCTAATAAACAGTTTCGCATAGCAGTTGCCAGTGTCACATGTGAAATAAATGTTGTACTTCATTGTGATGTGACGATATGGTCAATGTGTCACTGTGACAAATCCACAGGCTTTCCTACGCATTACTCCATTTTGTCAGGGTATCTTTACCGGGGAGGATACTCATTATTATATTTACCAGTTGAATGCGAGTGAGGTACCTCTTCCACCAGAGGTAGCGCTTGTCGACTCCAATGGCGGCCAGCATGTAGTAGGTATACATCAGGACATGTACTGCACAATTCAACATAGCTAGGAACCAAGCTGTAATTATAAAACAGGGCACAGTTAGGCGGGCATTATTGGTATATCACACAACAAATTGCAAATTTTGCAAAGAATGATTTCCATGCAGGCTTACTTTCAAAGGGGCGATTTTTTTAAAAGATCTTTTACTCGAGCATTCAGTTAACTTTATTTATGAAAAGTACCGATTAAAAATTAACATTTTGACGTCTCTGGTATATATCGTCAGGTAGAAATCGACCTCGACCCTTTAACGCCAACAGCCTGTGCAAATGTCAGGTCATAACCACTTAGTTGGCAATATGCACATGGGATTTAGGACAATCGCACCAACGTAGATCTAATACTCAGTTTTTCGCCACATTATTAAGGATGCAAGTTAAACCTCAATAAGTTCCAAAAAGACAACAACAATAAAACGTCACCATGGAAACCTTTCAGTAAGGTCAGTCACAATCCATGGCTATTGTTAAAAATCAGCCACCAAAGATGATATTTAAAATATACTTGAGCTAGAGAGTATCTAGTTAAATGAGACAGGGTAATATGCACTTTTATTGTTAAACCATTTCTATTTAATAATTTCTGTGAAAAACACATTCCATTGCAAATTTCCCATAATGCATAACTATTTGGATATTTCTATAAATGTCATTGAATTCTCGTGATATTATTAGTAAGGGCAAATCTATCGACAAAATTACAAGAATATTTTCCCCGATGATTCACTAATTGTTCCAAGTGAGAGGCTAATATCCCAATATAGGCATGTTTTCCTTATACCTATGTTGTATATAATGGCCAGCACTATAGTACCATCTATCATAGGCCTAGTAATATTTTCACAAAAAAAGAAATAATCTTTGAATATTTTGATATGGTCCTCAGGGCTGTAGGTTAAATACTCACTTTACAATGAGAGCATAACCCTATTATGTCATTTAGGTCCCATTTCATGGCAGTTAGCCAAGTGTAGCATTTTCGGGGATTTGGGATCGGGGCGGGGTTTAAGGATAGACCCCAGTGATGGGCGGGCCTTTAAGGAACGCATTAATACCTCCCTTACCAATGGTCTGATCATAATGTGTTATATATCATTTGAAAGCTCTATTTTTTTTCTACCTCTTGTTATAGATAGGGTTACAAAGTATTGTGAATTGCGGATTTGATCAAATAAAAATTGATTTTTTTACTTTTATTTTTTGAACACTGATATCTTGGTCAATATTAGACTGACATGTATAATATTTTACACGCATATTTACAACTATCATATGGAGGGAACCGTGTCTCAGATTTTTGATTAAGGCCTTAGATTTTATTTTATGATCAAAAACGGCAAAAAACGGGAAACTTTTTTAGTTTTTTTTGTGAAAAGATTTTCTACATTTCATAAAAAGAAAACTAGGCCCTATATGAACAATTTGAGACACGGTTCCCTCCATGTATATCCCAAGAAGGTCTACCAAAAATTTCAAAGTTCTAAATGAAATATTAAATGAGATATTCATGTTCAAAAATTAAATTTAAATATCATGATTTTTAACTTTGCAAACCATCTACAGAGCTATTGTCCTACGCATTTTTATGTAAGTTATATCAATAGATAAGCTTGACTTTTGGCTATCTAATGATGTTTTCTGTTTAATAATATTCTTAGAAACAAATATAATGATCATGATTAAAGGCAGCCATGCCATTCACACTCCCATCAGTGGGGTATATCCTTAAGGGAGTGGTGGTTATACACACGTGAGGTCTGTGCTCCAACTGCAAGTATAGAAGGTTTTGGTACTAATAGCCTCTAAACTATTAGATCTAATGATAGTAAAATAAACCTCTTATATTGAAGTCGCGTTTTGTAAAACGATTATTAAGCCTGGATATATAGATCTCCCCCAATACGCAGACTTTATCAATATTATATAAGAATTGCAATCCCTGCTTCATATACAACTGCTTTATATTTAGGACTCATCTGCGACTACTGAATAAGGCTTAATAATCATATTGTTGCCATGGTTACCAGAATGTTGAAAGAAAAACTAAGATGAAGTAACTGGTTGCCATGGAAACTAGATCATGTGACAAAATTGTAAAATTAGGAAAACAGAAAAGAAGGATTTTCAAGCTACAATGTGCAAAAAACAGCTTAAAGATATCTTAATTAGAAAAAAATTATAACGTTTTGTTCTAATCATGGGTCATACTACTTGCATTTTGCTCTATATTTAACCCTTTGTATCTCTCTTGGTACTCTTTGTTATCTATTTTTGATGGATTTATGGTGTCCGACTCTATCATATTCAGAAACCAATATCTCAGTTTCTACTTGGAATATTCAAAAGCTGTTTTCATTGTTCGAAAGTTTGACAATGTCACTTATATTGACCTCTTACATTGATGAAGTCTATTGATGAAGATGTATTTGTATTGTAAGGTATGTATTTAATGTGATTGTACTCACCATCATGGCATGGGTTCTTGCGATTTTGTAAAGTTAATACTTCACATTGATTTGTATTGTAATATCTTCTGGAAGATCAGGGGAAACTCTGAAGTTGATTTACAAATAAAGAAAAATGCATTTACATATCTTAAATGCATTTAAATGCATAAATTCAACATGCGACTTTTGGAACCCACCATCAAGGCCCGATGGTCGACCGCCCCTAAGTAAACATAGGAGGATTAGCCGTTGGTCAGGTGGTTACGTCCCAATAATCCATGTACCTATTTCTGGACAAAATCACTGCCAATAATACTTACATTGTCCTCCAGCGATGTACTTTACTCCTAGCCACCAGTTGGATATCATGGTGCAGTGATGGTAACAATGCAGAAAGGAAATTTGGTTGTTCTTTTTCCTCAGAATAAAGAAGAGCTGCCATGAATATGAAAGGAAAGGTGGCAAATATAATATGTGCGAGACGATGAGACAGTGAACTTCATCGAATACCTCATAGGATATGCTTAATCAAACAATATTCGATTTACATGCATGATATATCTGATAGGCCTATGGTGTATAGCCTATCTCCCTGATGTTGTAAACTTGGGTAATCGTTTTTGACAATGGAATTATTCAAGGGTCTAGGGTCATTTGTAAAAAAAAGTCACTATTGCAGCTGCACATTAGCAGTTCAGGCAGCTTCTTTGCACGAATTATAGGGGAATGTAAAAACACGAAAGGTACCAATGACTACCAGAAGCTTGAGGAGGAGAATTCAAGAGCCCGTGTTTTGTAACCAAGTAAGCATAATAACGTCATGCCTTAACTTACAGGTGTGTATCTTATGCAATTCTACATCATCTCAGTGTCATAATATGCATTTAGAAAGTGTTTATGTCGTTACTATGACAACTTGCTACAAATGGGCCTTCGGCAGACACGACATGTCTATTTTGTATAAGGACAGCGGCCGCAGGCTGCGTGAACATAGGCCGGGTGATGTCATCCATCAAAGAATGACATCACATACGGGAAATATCTTTAAAAAGGCTTACAAATAAGTGATCTAAGATCAAATTACAAATTTTGCATGGGGTTCAGCTAAAAAATAACACAATTAATGAAAAGCGTCGTGCTTATGTTGAATTATGCTTTCATTTTGAAAGGAATCAAATAGACCTATAGGTGTTTATCATAATTGATCAAACCCATGCTTTTCAGTATTGTATAATGATAACCTAGCATCATAGTTGGTAGCTAATGTTTAATACTATTCTTACCGTGTCAGCCATTTCTATGATTTTCGAGAAGAAATACCACCAGCATACGTTGGCCATCTAGAAAGATTAGATTGGCAAAATGATAAATTGGACATCAGTAATGGGATAAGAGTCGTAGAGGGAGACTTTGACCATATTGACAGTTGTCTTAATCCTATTGAAACTACATTATAAATGTGCTCATACGTTTCGGGGGAAAAAATATCAAAAAGTAGAGTGTTCATTCTAACACGACAGCAATGTTAACCAGATACTATCGGTTATAATACTGTTGATTAGTATCTTCCATTCATCGTCAATAGATTGAATTAGGATTATAGAAATTTATCATTGACGTGTTTGAGACACAATTGCAGTACTTATATATAGTAGGAAGATCTACCAGCTTACATGCTCAAAGTAGGTAAGTTAATGCCTAAAGCTTACCAGCGGGATTATGATTTGTATGATAATTGTGACAAGTCGAGGGGAACGGGCACTCCAAGCAGGATTTGTTGAAAGTCGATTAACAAGCAAAAATACATAACATATCAAAACACAATTACTAGGGAAACTATTACTTTCTTAGTACCAGGGCGTTGCTATAGAAAAGTGTCTACAATTAGCCAAGCAAAGATGTTGCTTGCTAATTATGAGTTGTGTGGAAAAAAGTGGTAGAGACATCTAGATTGATGTGAGGAATATTTGAGTTGTGCATACCCTTATGGCCAATGGGCGGTTTGAATAATCCACTGGCTGGCAGACATAACTGTATCCTGCACTCACTGACGTCACCAGGAACTGAAACGGAGAGAAAAAGTAAACCCGTCAAAACAGGCAAGAACGTCACTGCAATCAACGCACGTCCCTCTCACTTCCCTCATACTGTACGACAGAGAAGCTTATCCGCACCATCTGCTTACCGTGAAATCATGCATGATTTCGTAGCAATCAGAAGCTATTGGTAGTGTGCACTTCCCTCTGGCAAAATCGTTGTTAGTCAATGTGTGTGTTTATGCCAGATGAATTTCAAGTGATACTTTTGATACAATCAAAAGCTACCATGCCATGGGCCTACAATGATATGAACATAACGTGAATCATGCAGAAATATTTGTATTTACTTGACCTACAGATTAGGAGGTTTGACCAAAGCTATGATGAAGTCAACTACTTCACATGAATACATGTACGTCGTAATAGGTCTCACAGTTGGACAATTGCAATTCAAGAGCAATTGCCCATAAAATATGTTGGTCCATGTACACATGTATATAGCGCTACCTTTGGTTTCAGTGTACTGATGACAGCCTTTCAATAGACAAGTCATCTCAGAGAATGAACTGAAATAGGTAGGCCTATATGAGTAATGCACATGGTGGGTTTTCTTCCTTACGTATACGCGTACCTCTTCAAACATGTAAAGTGACAGGAGGACGAGGCCAAAGTTGTAGGCGATGATGGCGGGTCTCAGGGAGAAGGCATGGTAGGGCTTCATCAGACGGGGACCGGCCAGAACCAGGCTGAGGTACCCGACGTAGATGCCCAGGATGGGCAGGGGCGTAGCCATGAGGAACCAAGACTCCACCCGCGGATCTGAAAAAGTTAGGATTACGTTATTTGGAACAATGGGGTACGGGGATCAGAAACTCAATTACTCTCAAACTTTAAGGGGGGGATAGATCTAGACATGGGACAACACCATGCAAGGTGACATAATATTACATGTATTTAATTTTATTTAGAGTAGCATGCATAGACTGGTGGACAATGAGCATTACGTTAATATTATGCAAGGCTGTTACACGGTTTTATATCAAATGAGGTTTAAGCATCAACACTGATGCGAAGAAGGACAACAATATAACACATAAAGAAATTATGCTACTCTTTTACCTCCCATTTCCAGCATCCATTGGTAAAACTCTTTCGCTTCTTCCATGATTTTCGATGGCCTTTATAAAAAGAAAGGAAATTCACATGTTATATTCTATTGACCAGACAGTCGGGTATCTAGCCTTGAGCTGGCACAGTATTGCACTATAGAGGTAGTGAACGTACTTCGTCAATCGATGATCACATTGCACCTTGTAGTACACAGGTGTACACAGATGCATCTTGAGGGTGTACGTCGACGCTGTGAATTCTTAACGCAAATATAAGAGAGGTAGGGTACCTGTCTTATTATCGATTGTACATGTATTTTGTTTCATTTTGTCAAAATTCTTCAGCTAATCTTAAATTTAAACCACAATTATGCAGTACACATGAAGCTCTCTGGGTTTTAGGGAATAGACCTTTTATGCAAGTTACATAAATGCCTTACAGAAATTGACATTTAAATAACCACTCACCTGTTTTTGTAAACAGGATAATAAGCAATTGGGCACCGTTATAATATCCTAAGAAGTAAAGGTGAAAACTTAAGGTATAGCAAATCCAACCGGAGATCCAATAAATTATTGGTGTTTAACTGTTGGCAACAGTGCTTGCATTGAGGCAGTGACAGTGGTCCCCACGTGCATGCCCAGACCGTCTCTGTGTGTGGTCGTCGGGGTTCAGACACGTTGTTCGCCTGGTCGGGTGGCCTGAGCCGGCTTTTAAAGCTTCTAAGCTGTTACACGAGTTCCCAGCACGCCGTTGGGCACACCGCACCTGTACCACTGCAACCAAGGCAGGCAGTGCCGCTCGCCCAGGAGCAAGTCGTGTGGGGTGGACCCCGCTACTGCCAGACCTACAGCATGCAGCACTCAACCCTGGAGGCGTGCACAAACCGATACAGAGAGTGAGAAGTCTGCAGGAGGTCAGCCTCATCACCCACCTTTTACTATAGGTGTCCTGATTGATACCAATGCCCGGGCGTTGTTACAGAAGGTTTTGCGTCATAAGCTGACCATGTGGTCTATCGTCTCCTTTCAGCTGCAGTTCTAAATAAAGTGAAAGCTTGAGGTCGAACGATAAGCTTCCTGCATACTGGAGTGCAAATGCTTTTGGCTGGCTGAATCCCGTCCGATCGCTGACGCTGTCCCGGGTTTGGGGTTATATAAGTGCTTCTGTGGCTCTGGTACTGCATTTGCCATGCCTGGAGACGAATTACTATAACAATCGATCGATTTCCGTTGGGGATCAATAGTGGCCCCATCGAAGACCACAATAACCAGAATTTGGGATAATTATGTTTTCATTTCTAGCCATGATCATTGGTGGATTTAAGGAAAGGGGTCGGAGAGGCACCCCCTATTTTTTGTCATTTTTTTTATAGGGCCTATACAGCTATAGGCCTTACATTCCCCAGTGGGGCTGGTGCAAATTTTGCATAGAGCGCCCCTGATGCTGGACCCATCCTTGACAAGATGAAATTGTAGAAATGGTGCATATATGTCGTGTATGATTATGTAATCACTATGATAATGAGACATAACTTATATGAATGACATAAACCTAAAACGCGTATAGATTGTGCCAGACAAAAGAGATAGTCAATTTAAAATGTTATCTTTTAATATATAATACACATTTAGGTAGGTCGGATCAAAATGATTATTCTACATTTTTGCGAGACGAGCGAAGTGGTCCCTCATCACAGCAGTCTAACCTTAAATTTGTAGATACGCCCCCCCCCCTCCCCATCCCTTACTTGTTTTTTTAAATGTCTGGATCCACTCAGGATACCAATGCAATATATAGTTCATATGCATTTCAATTTTGAGGAAATGATCAAATCTAAAATGACCCATTGACATTGCTTTTTACCCTTCCGACCCGTATAGCATGATGACAAATGCTGCAGTGGGCGCGCGTCGCGGTGCGCTTGGGCGCGGAGGGAGGTGGGAGAGGCGCGAGTCCCTCTATTTTCCTAGATCCGAAACTGAAATCCTCACATAGCAAATTTAGCACTATTGATATTTCAACGAAATGTTCAAAGAGAAATTCAAATATTATAAGGAAGTTGTTGATGTAAGGCTGTTTGCTCTAAAACTGAAGTCGTGTACGTTTGCTCATCAGGGACGCGGAATAGGGAGTGTTCACCAATAGCGGTCGGAAGTGGCCCAGGCTGGACACCAAACTGCCAGGTGTGCTTATTACAGGTACAAGCAGTGGTCACTGGTCAAACGCCTGAATGCACATACCACAGGTACCAGTGGCCACTGGTCATGGTGGCACACCTGTTTACAGCTGGCTGGTACCAGTCAGGCCCTTTTGCACCGCTATTTGGCCCCCGTATCTTTTTTTGCCAAATTTAGTTTTTTAATGAAAAATTCTAGCCCTCGCATGCGGCGCCACAAATTCTATATTAGGGCGCCCCCCTTTAGGAAATCTCTGGATCCGTCCCTGTTCATGTATAACTCCAGTTTGTCCTCGTATTGTGTATTATTGGTTAAAGATCGTTATCCTTATTCAAGGTAGTGACGTGACTTCACCTTAAAGCCTGGACACATACACCGACTCGACCCGACAGTTGAGTTGAGTTGTTATCAGTTTGGAGATGTGTCATACCCTTACGACTGAATGGTCGGGCTTTACTCCCGACGGATCCGTCGGGTCGGGAATCAAGAAATGTTGAAGATGAACAACTCAACTGTCAGGTCTGTGAGGCTTGTTAAGGCCTGGACACATACACCGACCCGACG
This sequence comes from Lepidonotus clava, assembly GCA_936440205.1. Taxonomy (NCBI): domain Eukaryota; kingdom Metazoa; phylum Annelida; class Polychaeta; order Phyllodocida; family Polynoidae; genus Lepidonotus; species Lepidonotus clava. Next base: position 53,330,355 of record OW387134.1, read on the forward strand.
CGACAGTTGAGTTGAGTTGGGGTCAGTTGGTGTATGTGTCATGGCCTTACTACTGGATGGTCGGCAATTCTACCAACTCGACTGTCGAGTTGTGCATCATGAGTTGTTGAAGATGACCAACTAGACTGTCGGGTCTGTAAGGAGTAAAGGCCCGGACACATATACCAACTCGATCGTCGGGAGTCCCTAAAACCCGATTGTCTGCAACTGAATAGTCGCAGGGATACTGCAGGGGGGTGCCACACATAATGACCAACTAGTTGTAAGGACTATATAAAATTCTTTCAATGTTCATGCCAATAAATGAAAACATATCGAGGCTATTACCAACCTGATGTTTTAGGGGATATTTCAAATGCAATTGTGTAAGTAAATATTCTCTTTCAATTAGTTATTTATAACTTAGCATCATATATTTATACAAATAATGGCCGGATCGTAACCTAAAATATACGACCTTAAAGCCTATTTTATGAGGAATATAGATATAATACTTATTTTCAGAAAAACATGAATTTAAGAAATGTTATTTCAGTAACTAGCCCTTCAGACCCGACAGTCTAGTTGTTCATCTTCAACATCTCATGATGTACAACTCGACGGTCTGGTCGGTAGAACTGCCGACTATCCAGTCGTAAGGGTATGACACATACACCAACTGATAGCAACTCAACTCAACTGTTGAGTCGGGTCGGTATATGTGTCCAGGCCTTAACACATCCAATTCTTTTTCCATATGTTTATATATCTAAACATAATTGATATTGTTGAATAGAATATGAAGTTAGCTTTCAAATGATGTGTCATTGATTCTCCTATGACTATTCTTTCTATGACAAGCTATATGAACTTTGTTATTTTTGATAATTTATAAGGTTATGGCATGACATAATTTCCTCTTCTAATGATTTTTCTATGTGCCGATTATATAGTTCATAATCTACATTTAATTATTTACTGAAATATGCCTCAGTTTCTGTGACCAAATGGTCGTTATATGTGGCACCCCCCATAAATATCCTTACAACTGGATAGTCCCCGACGATCGGGTCTGATGGACTCCCGACGGTCGAGTTGGTATATGTGTCCCGGCCTTGACTTATATGATATTTTTCAAATATATATTGGCATGGAAACAAATTTTACATTTAGATACGTCATGTAATTAGCTGTAAGGTGGTATATTACATGGTATAGTGCGATCATAACTTCCACTAATACAATTATAAAATTATACTGCATACAAATAGTCAAATTCATATTTTTTAATGACAGCACAATGATATTCTCAGAAAAGGCAGTTATAGAATATACTCCAATTCTCAACTTAAACATCCATCATACTCATCAGTATTATATGGAAAAACATTATAGTTCTCAGACCAGTTGGTCGTTGTATGTTTCACCCCCTTTGAAATGCCCTACAACTGGTTAGTACCAGACGATCTGGTCTGAAGGACTCCCGACCGTCGAGTTGGTATATGTATCCGGGCCTTTAATCTCAATTCTACTATGATATAATAAATGATGAATCTTGTTTTTCCGTTGCCAAATCATATTCGTACATTTTCCCGTAGTATTATTCGAACGGTGATTCCACCGGTGATGTGGGTCGGGCTTATGAACACCATCTTGCCTTTCGGAATTAGACTCAATATCTATGTTATTGCATTTATTTTCGTTTTTAAATAGGTCTATCATTGAAAACAACTCACAAAAACGACAGTATTGGGGAGAAAATCAAATTTTATTCATCAGACTTTTTCACAAACCAAACCTCGTTTCTTCGGTTAAATAACTTAAATGGACTGTTATATCCAGAGGTGATGTAATAAGAGTCATCAAACACGTGCTCCTTCTTCATGGACTCGGCCAAGCCTGCTGCTTCAGAAACCCACTTTTCGTCATTTGCGAACCCAGCGAATTGCCTAGAAAATAATGGAAAATAACGTTAACTTAATTTGTGTAAGGCCCATATTGACTGTCGGCGTTCTGTTAATTCAAACGGCCCCTGACGAGAGACACTGATTAACAGTCATTCTAATACAAAAATTAACGCGTTTAAGATTATCTTACAATTAACGTGCCAGAAGGTCACGTGTCTGATTGTTTAATTAATTAATGCGAAGTACCTATAATGATATCTATAGAAACAGTGGAGTATTGGAATACCCTCCCAACCCCACTCCCTTCACATGAATTAAATCCGTGCATGCATGGCCACTGCAGCATCAACGCTAATATAAATAAGACCGGCGATGATGTTGATACTTTTGTGATATTCTTTTTATTTTCACAAAATAGAGACCCTTTGTATCTGAGACTTGTCGTGTATGCTCGTAATTGCTTCCACTTTTATTTTACATGATAAATATCTTTATGGATACGTATTATGACAAATGGAAAACGAAAATGCTGTAGCTATAGCCAGTATATCGGTCGGTCTCACCTGACGTAGACCGTCATCGGGGCCCACCGTTGGATAGAGACCTCGGGGTTGGTGGGTTGAGGTGGGTTCTCCTCGTGGTCCTTGCCGATATAGAAGGATGTGGTAAAGGTACTCTCACAGTTTGGGCCCTGGCCAGGTACCACTTTGATGGCCACCGGAGCCGTCATGTCAATCTTCATTTCTGCAGATACAAAACACCTCGGAATATGATATAGGTGGAACAATAATTTATTATAGACAAACAGGATAGTAATGTACTATTATGATACTATATACATAAATTACAATCAGGACAATCTACATCTAAGCGCATAGCATCAGTTGGGAAGAGTAGACCCATAGGTGTTTTGTCACAACATGTATACGCATCTGTAATTCTCATACATTATGTATAAACATGTATACATATATGCAGTGTAAGCACCGTTCTCGTTCTTGCCCTGGATGTAGTTGAAGAGTTGCCAGAAGGACTCACTCCCGGCTTCCTTGTGAGTCATCTTCTGGTTGGTCCGACTAACCCAGGCCGTGGCCGGGTACTGCCTCTCCTCGTACGTCTGAATAATTACAAATTATATCATACTATTATGACTCGTGTTCTTTCTTTCTTCTTTATAGGAGACTAATATCTATAATTAAAGTGAAAAGTGTGTCTGTAATGATTAGAGTTCTTCTGACAACTGATAATATATAATGTTTACTTTTTTGGCTAATCATGAGATTGAATAAGCTAAAGCCTAATTATAACCCATGGTTACCGAAAATAATATACTAAAATTATCAACAACAAAAACATACTTAAATAATTGAACCTTTAAAACTTTTCATCCACTAACATTTCAACCAGATTAGAACATCACAGGAATTATTTTTATCATGAGGGCTATAGGCCTACCCCCGGTATGATATGACATGAATTTTGTTTTTATACCATACCTTCAACAATAGGTAATACCATTGTGGCCGCCATTATGTAATGTGTAGGCCTATTAGTAATCCACCGTCGCTGCAATCCCCTAGCCATATACCATTTCAAACCTAAAAACATCATTGATATTAATTTAGCGCTCCCTATGGATTCAACCCCCCCCCCCCCCCCCCCCCCCCCCCCCACACACACACTATCGGAAACGAACCTTTCCGACTGAATTCATACATACAAAATAGTAAGGTTTGTGGCTTACGTACCCCATGGTTGCTGACCACAGTGTAGCTGGGCGTCTCGATACCGGAGTCAGTAAAGGCACTCTTTATGGTCTGCAAAATTGCCGCCATTGTTTCCTGAAAGATATTAATTGGGATAAGCGCAGTTTAGTATTATGCATAATAACGGCACGGCTAATTCTCATGTTGTTGTTAATCACTACGAAACGTGTCTTGTTTCTCGTTGAGTCCAACTAAACTCATTAAAATTATAAAGTCTTCTCAAATTCTTTTGTATATTCGGGGTAAAAACACAACCTGGTCGGGGTCTTTTTAACTAATAGGCCTATACATGATGCCCTGCCTTGCATCTTGTCAATTATATTGAAAGTAACCATGCAATATGCGTTAATATGACACTGAACCATGTCTACTAATAGCTTTCTCCTGATTCCTGCTACATTTAGAAAAGGACATTGGAGTGGCGGATTTAGAGGGGGGGCACGGGGACGCGCCCCCCCAACTTTTTTGGGCAAATTTAGATTTTTTTAATGTAAAATTCTGAAAATTAGGGGGCGCCCCCTCTTCCTTTCTATTAGGACGCCCCCGCCTTTTCAAAAAGCTGGATCCGCCACTGGACAGAACCACTGTCACTCAGTGTAGTATCGAATATGTCATTGTGTCCCCTCCAAGTGCTCCCTCCCCTGGTAAAGTGTGATCTACCACTTGGCGTCTCATGACCACGCCCACTGTCATACCAGCATGGTATACTTCACAAAACGCTTCACAGATAAGTTTATTAAATCTAATAAGTGGAAGGTTATGAATCAAGAGACAGTTGATAGAGGCAATTGTTAGAGCCAGTGCAATGTGCAATATACAGAAAATAAACAAAAATTTCTGTGATCTCTGGCGTTCAGATGGACACCACCACTAGCAAAGTTACATAATGCCCAACTCATACAGCGGCTATCTGGTGTTGTACTGGATAAAGGAAGGTACATGCCACAACCACTGCCCTGGATAGCCCTGACTGTATTTGGTCCAAATTGTGGTTATTTATATGCCTTGACCTACACCTCTGTAGGGGTAGATGAACTGATATTCTTTACCTTTTTCTCTATTGAACAGTCATTTACTTGTGGTTGTCTCCTCTTGTATGAACAGATGAAGTGTCTACCACAGTTGGGTGTATGCCGTCAGTTGTTGTATAAGTAGGCCTATAAAAGTAAACCGGAACTGGGTCTATATGGACCGCATTTACATAGAAGGGCCGACTTTCAAGTGTGCTGGTTTAGATATGCCTCGGGAATGACCTAGTTATTTAGCTGGGTAAGCACGGCAGGCTATAGAAAGCATAGTGCTAGTCACGGAGCTATCCCGCCGATGAAAAATGGAACCATGCAGGAAAGGAATAGACTTAGGATGAATGAATAGTTGAGTCCGTCATTGGGCAATTGCACTAAATTACGCAAAGATTTAAAGAAATTTATTAAAAACCTAAATATTATTTTTATTCACATTTACGGATTAACAAAAATTACCAGGTCAGATAGCAGGTCAGATAGCAGGCTATCATGAAAAAAAATTCAAAAAATAATTTGTTCAACGTTTCATCATTCCATTGCATAGCTGTGACTAGGCAGGTTCAAACAACACTCTGCATCGCATCATTTGGCTTAGGCCCGAAAGCGAGAATCCTAGAAATACTTTGAAATATACAGTCAAGTTCATCAACCAATTATATAACACTATGGGTCTGTGCATGTTTATACAAGTTATACATAGTTTAGCTTGTCAAAAACCTGTCCCAAAACTGGTCAAAGTATAGGGGCGCTACGGTTAGTTGGCCTGATAGTAGGCTAATAGAGGATAATAGATCAACAAAAATTAGGGCTGCTTTCTTTTAAGAGTTTCTTTTTAGGAACCTAATAGAAAGAAACATTATCACACTGAGTGTTCCCTGGAATATCACACATACTTGTTTGTATACATGCAATTATGTTTGTTATTATCAACTTTTTGAAATAAATATTTTCAAACCACCTTTCCTGTCTCTACATAGGTATTAAGCTGTTAAGAGTAGGTTAGCCTGGGCCAAATGTTTAGTTGAGGTCCGGAGTCATTGGTACCTTCAATATCAATTTTCTGGATGTTGTAAAAGGCAATTCCAGTTGAGGATGTCATTATTATACCTATTTTGGATCTCCTACAAAAATGATGTGCAAAAAATGTTACTCTACGGGACATACTATCCGTATATTATTAAATATTTTGGTGCATTTTATGATGTGGATAATCTTTTATCAATCAGTTTATCATTTTTATCAGATATTAGGAAAAACACATTGATGACTGATCATTAATCCACCTTGGCTTACTTTAGATCTAAAAGATGTAGATAAAGGCCAGCTATTTGTACAATCCTAAATTTTCTTTTAGAAAAAGCCCCATTCAGAAAATATATCAGTTTTTTTAGGCTTTTAAATTGGGCGATGGAGCTTTGATAACAAATGTAATTTTGTCTAGTTTTTGACAAAATCGTTTAATATCTTTTTGCATTTCATACATTAGTTCAAAAAATTAAATATTTTTCCCTAAATGAAAAAAGAGGAAATTTCACAACTTTACAGATACTGAACAGCTGAAGTTACAAGTCGGTTTAATATCTACGTCATGATTTAAATCATCAACAATAGAAAAATTACCAAGTTGGTGTGTTCTTTAAAAGTGTATAGATACAGGTCTATTTTCATCTACCAAAAGTTTAAAAAAACAAACTTAGTTTATAGAGTTTTGGATAATTTTTCTATAAAGCTATAGAAGAGAGGATTACAGAACCTTTCATGAATTGAAGATAGCCAAATTTCTAAAATTTTTACAACATTTTAGAGTTGTTGACAGCAGGCCTATTTCAATACTTGAGATAATGAAAACAGATAACATCCGAGATGTTTTAACCTATTGCTGACATACGTTTCACAAGTTAAAAATCGGATTACAGGAAATTTAAGAAGAATATGTCATTATAAATACATTCTTTCTCATTCTTCCTTGAAACGTCCTTGAAAAACTCGGAAAAGTTAATATCAGTTTATCTGTTCATTTAGAATGGCTTTATTCCCAGCCGGAGTGTGACGTAACAGTCACATTATGGGTCACTCTCCAGAAATTTCCTCAATTGGGAAAATCAGTATTTTTTTTCTTCAAATGACTCTGGGACCTTTAATCAATTTAAACTTTTACATATTTTAGCCTCAACATGCTGAAAAGACTTATGAATTTAAGAAAATCAATATCAAAGTTGATCATTTTGTACAGATTTTTAGAAATTTAAGCCTAAATTGAAGGAAATAGCCAAAAATTGAGAGGTAAGAGGTTTTTTTCAGCCCATTTTATTCAATAAACCATAGAATTTTACTTTTTCAGCCATAATATTTGTTTGAGAGGTAATTTGAGTTTAGGCGAATTGAATAAAACAATATTTTACCCCAAATTAATGATTTTCTGATTTTTATTGAAGTTCTTGGTTTTTTCAAATTCACAAATGTACGTTCAGAACCAAGCTTTGAAGAAAAAAAAAGTACATATAAAATAGGAATATATGAATTTCGAGTCACAAGTATGATAAATACTATGATAATCTACAATTAATCCAAAAGTGAAAATCATAAGAAAATAGGAAGTACACTAAGAATAAAACTTTCTTAATTTTTGTTGGGCATGCCCAAAAAGTTATAATGTACGTTCAGAACCAAGGTTTCATCATTTTTACATTTTTTTCACACAAAATATGCATATATTTGTTCATGCTGTTTATGAGATGTAAGAAAAACCCTACCAGAGGGTATTTTGTCATCATACCCTAAATTATTCATGTATAAATAGTGGAAAATAAAGGAAAAAGCTTGGTTCTGAACGTACAAAGCTTGGTTCTGAACGTACATATATGTACGTTCAGAACCAAGCTTTTTTCTGTTTCTATTCTCAGAGATGATATAAGATGTTACTCTGGATGTTTTCTTGCTCAAACCATCTAGAAATGATATGCCTCATCACATGTTTCCACATTTTATTCATTTTCAGTCTTTATATGCCACTTTCATTGGTGGAAAGCTTGGTTCTGAATGTACAAAGCTTGGTTCTGAACGTACAAAGCTTGGTTCTGAACGTACAAAGCTTGGTTCTGAACGTACAAAGCTTGGTTCTGAACGTACAAAGCTTGGTTCTGAACGTACATTTACAGATTGTGAATAGTCATTGTATAAAGGAAAATACTAGAGACATATTTCTTTGGTTCTGGGATTTTTTAAATCAAATATGTTCAAGTAGTCTTGAAAAACAATCTCAATATTAACATAACTTGTCTAGAATGTTACCACCAAATGTACGTTCAGAACCAAGATATGTACGTTCAGAACCAAGATATGTACGTTCAGAACCAAGATATGTACGTTCAGAACCAAGATATGTACGTTCAGAACCAAGGTTTTTTCATACTTAACTGCACAGCACTTAGAATATACATTCAATCAGTACACTTTCCTTTTAATCATTTGCACATCATGTAAAAGAATCCAAATATATGACTTTACTGCAAATTTCTATACATTTAATTATTTTAAAGCTATGTTAAGCCAAAATTTCACCCACCATTTAAAGAAATAGGAAGTTTTCAAGATGATTGAAAAATCAAAGTACAATTTGAAGTATAAGAATAATTCTTTTTACTAAAAATATTGTTTCATATGATTGGAACCTATATGAAATTGTATATACAAGTTGAAAAAAAGAATTATTTATACTTTGTGGATATCCTAGCCCTTTAATGATAAGATTGAAAACCTTGGTTCTGAACGTACATCAATGCAAAAAATTTCTAAGTCCATAAATAAAAATGAAAAATATGAGTAATCTAAACACGATGGGAATTCCCTTTTTCTGAAATAAGAATGCTGACATACTCTATGAAGGGAAAATAAAGAAATAAATCATATCAGCATTGTCTTATTTTTGACCTAAAATTTTAGGGAACTGCACACTTTTCAGGAGAGTGACCCTTATGCGACCATACTTTTTTGGTTAGTCTGTTACTTACTAAAATAGCACGTAACCATTACGTTATTTTTCTGAGAGGTTGAGACCTAACCAAAAAAGAATGTTATAACGTTCTAATGAAGTAATGTCAAGACCAAATCTAAACAGAACGTTATTGTGATGTTCTGATTAGGTCAGGTCGAGACCTCACTTAAAAAGAACATTATTGTAACATCCTCACCAGGGTAGGTCTCAACCTAACCTAAACAGAATGTTATTGTGATGTTCTGATAAGGTCACGTCTTAACCTTACCTAAACAGAACGTAACTATGACTATCTCATTAGGTCAGGTGTCAACATAACCTAAACAGAATGTTATTGTGACATTCCATTTTAGTCAGGTCTCAACCACACCTAAACAGAACGTTATTGTGACATTCTTATAGGGTGAGGTCCCAATATTAACCTCATAATAACGTAGCAAGAACGTTAGCTGAATGTCACAATATAACATTGCAACAGTTGTTTGCAGCGACGTTATTGGGAGTCATCAAAATAACATCGCAGCAACGTTACAATGTAAAGTAACAAGGACTAAACCAGAACGTTGCTGCAACGGTATTATAACATCACTACGCCGGCTGGGTTCTTACCTTGCCATGCGGCTGAAGAATATTACAGTCAAGAACAGCTGATGGAGTTGCAAAATATCATTTTCTATAGATTTGTAGTTTGTGTATGTCCCTTAAACTCACTTTGTAAACAGGGAAACCTCTGAGATGGGGGGGAATGGAAAATTCATCTCAAAATATTAAAAATATTATAGACCTATAATAGTCTATCTATAGGTCTAGCAAAGAGTTTTTAATGGATCTCTAGCCTATAACTTTTTCTATGAAGGCACTTAGAATCTTGACAGTTGATTCAATTTCGTTCATACATTTACTTTCCCCTATCCTTTTTAATCTCGGACGTTAAACAAAATTAAACAAAACAAAAAACAGTTTGTGATTATCATAAATGAAACCAAAGTTTTGATATTTTGAAAATCATATAATTTTCAACAAATTAACAAATTTCTATTAATTTGAATAATGATGGTAAATTCACCTTCGTACATATCGTTATATACAGGGTTGCTCAATTGCGATTTTATTATGTTCCAATGAACTTATGCTAGAATATTCAAATGACCATATCTTAAATTCTAATTGGAATTTTCAAAAAATTCTTTCAGATTCTGAAAGCTCTAGATATTCCTCCTCTCCAAATACTATTCCTATGGTAATTTACCATAGAGCCACTTCTGTGGCTTCCCGCGGTGAAAGGGTTAAAAAGATTATACTGTAGAATTTTTATGAGATATCACTTCATCACTAATGGTATATAATGATTATCAAACAAAGCATGCATAGTTTTAGTTGGAAATTATAACGTACATGGATTTGAGTCTTCATAAAACTTTTTTTTTATAGGATTTTCTATTTTACCTTCATGTTATAGTTATTTCAAATATGATGTGCGATATTAGGCATGCTAAATGCGTGATATTAGGATGATGTGCGCGATATAAGCCCTAAAATTGGCATATTACCATTACACTACCTGACCCTACTCAATAAGGGGTTAGGCAGGAGACAAAAAAATAATATCCACAGATAAGCCTCATAGATCTAGTGCTGCTTAGTTTATAACTAAACCGGGGGTTCTTGATTTGAAAAGTGATAACAACAAGAGAAAAGTCAAGCTGCATTGAATAAAGTGCGCGATATGATTAGATAAATAATATCTTTTGGAGTCAATGTACTTAAGAATTAGGGGGAATGTGTGTTGTATCACGCATGTGTGTTATATCACGCACCTATACATCAAGACTTACAGCTAAGTCAAAATTGATCATATCACCAAAATTAAAAAGGTCACACGTGCAGTATTGTCTGCGGCACCCCTGGAATACCTTAATAAAAATTATCTGTGGAATAATTTTTAGTATACCAAGGATGAATCTTATTATAATATATTTGTCGTTCTGCCTCTATTTCTTAGTTAATTTCTGATTTCAAATATGTAGTTATACCCATAAATATTAGCTTGATGAGGAAACATTCTTCTGTTTAAATTGAAAGTCAGGAAAATTCTGATTATGGAAATTTTTTCCCTATGAAGGTATCTATTTTTTTCTAAATGTAATTTCAGGGAGACAATATAACTTCATATGTTATTGTATCATGGATTTACTGTTGTTGTATCACGCAGTTAATTGCCAATTATGCATATATAGCTATAATTGATGTATTTTCATTTTTTTCTGACATAAATTCATGTTTTAACCCCTTCAACCCTCTATTCCTGAGGATAGTAGATAAAAATATGTGTGGACTACAGAAGAAATGCTTTCTAAAGCTGCAAACCATTTGAAAATATTCCTTTTAGAAGCTTAGATATGGTCGTTTGAACTTCCCTACTTCTTGTACAATAGAAATCCCTCAGTTCTGATAGTCATCTTTGTTTCCACTTTATGGTAACTTTAACTTGACCTTGTATATTTAGAATAAAAAGCTTTTTTTTTCAGAAAAATGTTTAAAATACCATAACTTTTTCATTGAATTGGTCTTTTATCTAACTGTTTGAAATATAAGGCAGAAAAAGATATTTCCCACATTACCCATGAAAATTGTTTCATGGATGTGGAATGTTCTTTTTTCTGTAACCATGGCAACCTAACAACCCTATTATATGAAGGATTTCTGTGAAAAAAACAGTCCATTGCAAATTTCCCATAATGCATCATTTGCAAAAGATTTGATATTTTTATGAAAATCATCGAATTCTCAGGAAATTTCTATCTAAGTCAAACTTTTCCACAAAATTACATGGAAAAATGTTTTTTCACCAATAATTCCTTAATTAATGCTTTCAAGAGGCTGATTTCCCAGAATAGGCAGATTTGCCCTATATTGACCATAACGGCCTTTACTGGAACACATGTTCTAAATTATCTAAATATCATAGAATAATAATACAAAAAGTGTAAAGTTCCTTGGAATTTTGGGAATATTTTGGTATTTACTTCATTAGTGTAGGTGAAATACCCATTTTATAATCAGAATAAAACCCTAAAAGATGTGCCATTTTATGGGTAACATTCATCTGGTGGCCAAATATGGCCTTATGGGGTGGAAGGGGTTAAAGTATTTTTGATAGCATAAATATCTCTCCAATTCATGTTCCATACATGAACTATGACAAATGCAGATTTTAAATTATCCAGAGAAAAATGTCGTTACTATCCAATCTGTAAATTATCAAATCACAGGAAATCAATCTTTTACACCGAAATTGCTATTTTTCCAATTCTCAAGCATAGGAACAGGCTCATTGTCAAACAATCCATTGGAAAATTGTATTCACTTGATAGCTTTTGTTAATTCCTTTTTTACAAATAGGTCCTGGCAAATGCGCTCACTATTGCAAATCTTTTGTCTGGAATTTCTTGTTAAATCATTTTATACCCCCTGATCAAAAATAGATATCCATAATGCGTGATACAACAACTAACTGCGTGATATAACAACAGACTAATGGTTGTTGTCAATGTGTCAATATTTTAGACAAAAAATGACCATATCTCTACTCCTACATTGATACTTAACAACCCTTAACCACATGATATAGAATAAACGTAGTCTAATACGAGCTTTATGTTATCATAAAACCAGATCACTTTTTTTAGATTCAATTTTTCTCTCCTACTACAAGAAGGTTATATTATTGTGGTAATTTATCTGTTAGGCATGATCTGTTGTTGTTATATCACGCATTAGGTGCGTGATACAACACACATTCCCCCTAACTGGAAATTATTTTAATTTTTTTAATTTACTAAAAAGACAGAAAAGTTAGAATAGAGTCTAGAGTCACTTTTAGATAGCCCACAGGGGCGGATCCAGAGTATCTAGCGGGGGGGGGGGGGGGGGGGGGGGGGGCATGATTTAGCTTGCAAAATTTCTCCTCAGATTTGTCAAAACTACGAGAGTCCATTTTTAGTCTAGGGGGGGCAATTGCCCCTTATGCCCCCCCCCCCCCCCCCCCCCCCCTGGATCCGCCACTGGCCCAACCCAATAGGCCCTTAGGGCCTTTAAATAATTTCACTTGTTCTTGGTAATGGACGGGTAATATTCATTTTGACACGTTTCATATTCAGATGAAAGCACTTACTTTTTTGGAAAAAGATTATATAGAATGTTGTTGGTTCTATGAATTGATTGAAACCACTTGCACTGGCAAAATCGCGATTGCACTGGTGCTGCCACCTAGTGTTTTATCTGGGAGTACTTAGTTCGGAGGTAAACCGCCAGGTGGCGGCACTGAGGTCAGTGCTCGTTTCTCATTGGTTAATGGCCGTCGGCCCAAAATCGCTTCACACGGGAGGAAGGATCTACATGTGGTGGGCGCAACACCTGCAGTATTCTTCAGATTGAACCCTTTTTGTGCCAAGTAAGTGTCATACCAAACAAGTTTAGAACAATCATAGTTATAATAGGGCATCTGGTGATACACTGAAGTAGAAGATACGAGTAATAGCCTGCTGTCAGACGAACAGTAATGAACTGAACACAGCAACGTTAAGCCGGGTCACGGCGAAGGGCCGGCGTTACTAAGATTCACATTCAGACCAGAGTTGGATCATGAAGTTTGTTTGCCGGGCCTCAGCTTACCTACAAACACTGTTTATCGTTACAAAGTCCTTAAGTTATATCAGAATTAGATGCGAAATTGGTAGGAAATGTGTTTCTGCTGGCGTTAGATCTAGCTGTGGAGGTCCGACGGTACAGGTTTGAGGTACTAAGTAAGAAGGGTTAGAGGATCTCCGCCTGCGGTCGACTCCTACACTACAGTAGACTGTAGTTACGTACAGGTCTGCTAGGTGATCAAACAAGTATGTAAGAGGTAAGTAGGTTATAAAAGGACTATAACTTCAGAGATTCCAGTCGACGAGTGTAGCCCCCGCCCCTGAAGGGTGGCGCGGTAGGTCAGACTGGAGGAGGGAGAGACAAGTAAGATACGCCCATTGACGCGTGCCTGTACAAATTAACGTTAAGGATAGACAACACCTCTCAGCGGCCAATGTGCTTCACTCCCTTTATTTTGGAATTAATTCTTCGATATTCATGGCATTATTATATACCATATATATTTAAAAGCCAGTGCACAAAACTATCTAATGGTATAAATTATATTAAAATGTGAAGAACTGTCTACCTCTGGAAGTTGACCAAGAAGTGAAAAAATCCATTTTTCACTTTTATTTTTTGAACAAAGATATCATAATATTTATCTGCAGGGAAGCGTGTCTCAGAATTTTGATTTAGGTCTTATTTTTTGTTTTATGAAATGTAGAAAATAAATATGACACAAATAAACAAAATCTTCCCGTTGTTTGTCATAAAATGAAAACTAGGCCCTAGATAAAAAAAAATCTGAGACACGCTTCCCTCTTAAAGATCATTAGTGACATGTCCAAAAAATTTCATAACAATCTATACAATGGTTACCGAGATATCCATGTTCAAAAAATAAAAGTGAAAAAAAACCCAGTTTTTTTGAGATTATTCCTTGAATTTTAGAATTTTGATAACAAAATATATACCAATAGATAGAGTAAAATCTGCTCTTTCATTTGACATATCTAGTATGTTGTTTTAGCCTTCCTGGTTAATGAGAAATCTTAATTGTCGCAAATGAAGCCACTCTGAGGTGTTGTCTATCCTTAATTAAGTCCACACTTACCTGCTTAGAGTATAGGTAAATAGTAATTTTTAAGGATAGACATCTACATGCAGTGCTAGATCTACACATGCACCGAGAATTATTGCAATGTGGGTCTCAGGATGGATCTAGCCTTACTCTAGACTAGTCTATGGCCTAGAAAGGCTAGATCTATAGACACTAGGGGACTTGGGGGTTTATCTTTTTTGTGGTTTCCTTTTCCTGATTAAATTGATAAATAGGTGTCATAACAGTAACACTTCAAACTCGCTGCGCTAAAATAACAATTTCCTTAAAAGAATCTCCCTTTGGAATCCTGGATGGGAGTTCCTTCAGGAGCCTCCTGGGAAGAATGTGTCCCCAGCAGCCCCTTGCTTTCATTTTTGTAAGATTATTTGTATTATCAAAAATAGATGGCTGTAAATAACAATATTTGAGGAGATAGTCTGACCTAAAATTTTGCTAATAGGCACCTTGCGCAACGTCATTTTCGGGACGTATTATGGCGTGCGACACCGGCGAGTGGAGAACCTCCGGTCCCTTCGCCACTATAGGCCAAAGAGAGGGGGGCTGCTACTTTGGTGCCCTGTGTCTCTTAGACTCAATTCCTAAAGAAAATATGAATGGTTATAGGTAGCATAGGCCTATATCTACAAAATATCACAAAATGAAAATTAATCTATAGCAGGGACATTAGATAATACGAGTTGTTTGGTGCTCCCAATGCTGAGAGATAGGCAGGAAGTCCGCCACCGCTCCGCAGCAAACGACGTTGCGCAACCTCTCTATACACATGTATCTTTTTTCGTTCTGACTAAAATAAGTGTCGTCTTTAATGGGTTAATGTGATATCTAATACAGTTTATTTGGCGAGATTGCTCAATGCAAGGATTAGATTACTCAATCCAAACTTTCTCAAACATAGAGGGACAATTTATTTAAATGGTTTAAAATAAGATAATTCTAGTAATGATAAGAATTTATAAAAGATTTTTCAATGACAATTACCTTTAAGAAAGTTTAGCGAATTTTTGGTAAAAGACAAAATTTCATATCAACTTTAGTCGTTTAGCTGGTGGATAAAATCTAAGTGTATACCCATAGGTGACGAAACATGGCATTTTTCAAGGTTTTAAGTGCATCCGTAATTCTGGTGCAAAATTCTGCCCAACCTTATTCCATTGAAATCATATCAGACAGCGATGGATAAACGAAGCTGAAATGTGAAACACTGCTCCTATAAAATATAGAGATTAAGGTATGAATTGGTGAGCGTTTGAAGGGAATCGAAGACCAGTGGGCTTTCAGAATTGTGGGTGCTTTAACGTAGAATAACCCAAATAATACTCGATGTGTTCGATTTTGAATCCCCTCCCCGTTCTCATAATAAATGACTGCCCCTCCCATGTCTCAAGCCTGGGCCCGATGAGTGTTGTCAGAGTGTGCGGACTGTGGGCCAGGTGGGCTGAGGGGACGAGCTGGGTCCAACCAGTCGGCCGCCGTAGTGTGGACTGACCAGGGGTCAAAGGTGACCTCTACACTGAACCCACGCACTATGGGTCACTACGGAAGTGACCGCTATCGACATGGTTATTTCTTTATCCACATGGTTATTTCCATTTTCTCCTGGTCCCAGTTGTGATCTGCAGAAGCATGGGAAACGAACATATTTCTAAGGTCCAAAAAAGGTGACTAGACTGCAAAAAAAATAGATAGAAGAGTCACTGTTGTTGGAATAATAGTTCCAAGATGTTTGTTTAAAAAAACACATTCATTTTGGTTGTGATGATCTCCAGATAATTTGTTCACCGTTTTAGGTTGTAAGTGTAATAGTGAAAACAAAATAGATAAAGTCAAGCACCTTCCAACAGTATCTATAGACAAAATCCAAAATGCTTACATGGTTGATTTATGAATTCATGGCTGTAAGTAGAGTGGATGACGTTACAATAGATAACGTGTATTGATGTGCCATGCTAAACAACAATCCAAAGATAGTTTATATTGTTTTTTGTAGTTTCTTTATTAATACATCATGTTAAGAGTCGACATATAGAAGTAGGCCCTGCACTCCATGTGAACAATTTGGCTACCAGGTGCACATATTGTGCAACAGGTGCATTCAGTGTTGCTGTTTTTTGTTTTGTTTTTATTTTTTTCAAATGACAAATATTGTGACGTGCTCATAAATTGTTTGCCGAGAGCATAACATCGACAACCTTTGCATACGTCGAAATATTGGTATTTTCTGATGAAGTCGTTTAATAAAGAAACCAAAGATGTTATTGAATAGTGTTCTCAATGAGGGATTAGCAGGAGTAAACTTAGTCTGTAGACCTGACTGCTCACTACTTGGAGAATTATAGTAGGTCGGATTGATAGACTAGTGTAAACTGTATTCGTGACGAATATGATCTCTAATAGTGATCCACCATACCAACTGTCCCAGATTAGCCTGATTAGGTGTGCAAATATGGGCCCTGGTTTGTTTAGCCATCTATTTACACTGTCAACTTAATTGAAAAACCTTCTATGTTTGCACTATTTTGCTGTTTACAAATAGGAGTAAACGAGATTGCGCATTGTAAATGTGACATGTCAGTTGTTTATTATTGGTCGTGACCTTAGCCCCGAGCTTTAGCCCTTTATTACCATATATGTAAAAGCCTGAAAGAATTAAACAGGACAAATAGCATAGGGGATAGAAGAAAGAAGCGGGGCTGTGCCCAGACAAGTTATAACGTAAGGCGTATGGCGATGGGCACATGTTTATGTTAGCCGACCCATAGTGCACACTGACCACAACGCTGTGGATCTGTCGAGTAATGCTTTAACTAAGGTCAACACCGTTGCGATAACGGACTTATCTGTACTGGGATTGCTTGCCCATAACAAAAATGGAGTAGTATTAGTTACGAACCGGTAGGGAAAAAAAGTAAGACTAAATGTATGCATTGTACTCCCATTTAAATGGAGTGTACCCTAGGCAGAAGTCAAATTTGGAGTTGGTTATAATAGGTCACATAATACACGTTTTAGAAAATACAATCTTAAACATAACATTAACATTGTTTCACTTTCAAAGTAATTTACAGTTACAAGTTATGTCTGCTCCTTATCACTGATGAAAACTTGCCATTCTCAAAGTAGTCTTCCCAAATAAAACAATTGTTCTGCTAAAATACTTTTGTAAAGTTTGGTGTGAAAAAGTTCAAATTTAGATTATTGCAGTGTTACCTAGAAAAAAATAAAGAGAGCTAGCCCACACCGGGGCCCACACCTAAATCACAGGTAGTAGTGATGGACTGCAAGTCGTGTTTCATTCCACAAGTTTCGGTTTGTAACGACCATACCTGCATTATAAACTGGGAAATGTTTGATGTTCCCAATCTACTTAAATACAAATGTATGTGTATTGTGGGACGGGCTTATTATATCAATAATATTAAGGATCAATACAATTTATTAAACTATTCGTTTTTGTATCTAGATATGGCAGAATGTATGTTATATGCTTAAGTCAGCTTCTTCCACTTACTAGGTTTCGCTTCTTTAAGATCGGAACGGAAAGCTAAGATATATTAACCGACTAAAGACTTTGCCTCGACTCCGAAAGAGTGGAATTCGTAGACTGAAAAAATAGCTCTATATTCATGTCTCTGTGAACTATTTCGAGAGGGCAAATTATAGGCCTACTAATGATCCTCGAGGCGTTTGATGAGACGAGAATTGAGAAATATTTGTAACGCTATACTGTGGAAATGCTTCAACTTTAATAATAGGTGTTTGCTTTTCAAAAAGAACTAGGTTTAAAGTGAGGTTGTATACAGTGTATATTTTCTTTGGTTGAAATAAGATCAAGGGGCATTGATGAATAAATGATGGCCTAGCGCTACTGGTCGTTAGACCGGGGGGAACTAGGCGAGGTGCCAATATCGGAAGCCTCCAGACATTTGTCTAGTGGCGGCCCAAAACTAGTCCATATCCACCAAAGAGTGAACCGACTTTTCCAAATAATACTTTATCCAGATAACCCACGACAATAGTCGTAATCAGGTTAGTAACACTGAGTAGTCGATTGAATACGTCCAGACAATTTCTTAAAGAGTAAACCCTTCTCTCTCCCCACCCTCCCCACTGCCGCATTTGGCAGTTTGATGAAGCTTACTACGAGGAGGAACATTTCTTTTTTTTTCTGGGTTTTGAGGGAGAACTCGGAAGAAAAGGACCCGTATTTGTGAGGCCCAGCTTTCCCGGGGCGGGGAAGTGAGTTTAACTGCCTTGTAATGAGATTAAGAAATACAGATATTACATGTAGTTGTCACTATGAAAGTTTGCTTTTTTAGTTGAGGTTCTATGTGTAGAGTGCATGGAAAAACACTAAACGGAGAGGGTTTCTAAGCTACGTTTTAAATTGCACCGATCAGTCGAGTTTTCTGGACAGGGACTAACATAGTGGATTCGCGATTCTAATGTCCGAAGGGCTAAGAATTCTAGAACAAGCTTGGGGCAGCACTCCTTGCAATGAACTTCTTGCAGTAAATTCCCAATATTGGAACAATTGACGAGGTCATCTACATTTGGAAATTTTATTATTTAAAAAAAAGAAGTATTTTCGTGCAAGCTTTAAGTGATAGTGAATTTGAGTTCCTGTCATTATCTTTTTGTACCGTATTAAGCTTGTCACGAAGCAACGACTTGGCAAGTCGATTTTACTACACGTATTGTCTCCGGTTGTGCTGTAATGGTCCACAATGATAGAAATCGACCCAAGGCATCCGCCAGTTGGGAAATAAACCACAGCGATGCCATACCCTTGAGACCACACTGCTGGCACTAGTACAAAGTTACGCTAAATAGTCTCAGATATAACAGTTGTAAAAAGAAATCCTCGGAGATACGAGACTGGTCAGTTATGGAAAATAGGGGGAAAAGAATCCACTTATTACTTTTGTTGGGTTTAGCAACAAACTGATTAATGTACACACATGCATATGTAACAGAGAGCAACTAAATTAGCCTTTAATCTACTCGTACCAGAAACTTACCTACTCGTGCTGAGAAGGTCTATTTGATTCTGTTTGAAGTCATAAGAGGCTGTCCGCATTGTTGGGATATTCCTAAAAGTTTTGAAACAAATAGGCAAAAATAGGTTTCATGGTGAATGAAATTTCAGTAGTTGCTGGGAAAACCTGACGACGAGAAATTATTTATACATTTACCCTGAATCGATTTCTAGACTTTAACACCTAGACTAATTATTCGAATCATAAACCCTGAATTGCCGTATCCAGGGGGGGGGGGGGCGGACGGGCCTTGCCCCCCCCCCCCCCCCCCTTGCCCTGTTAAATCATGTTTAATGGGTGGCCCCCTCCCCCGTACATTCATGTTTTTGCCCCCCTCTACAAATTTCTGGATCCGCCCCTGAGAGGGGTCGAGTTTTTGACCAAAGACTAGGCTGTCGTAGGGCCTGGCACCATAAAGAGCTAAAACGAGGTGTACGTGGAGGGGTCTTCACAGGACGACGGCTACCGCAACAATCATTTATAGACTGTGGTAGCTATTCCCGATAGTTGACTAGCGCGAATACAATATATTCCATTGTCTTTGCAGTTCCAATAAAGCTACTTGTACTAAAGCTCTAAAACCACACGCCAGATTTTGGACTCGAAAATCATTTTCGGTTTGCGAAGAAACAAAAATCTTGGTGATGCACTGGTACGGGCCTCCACTCGCACTACCAGCAAATTCCCGGGCCTTAGTGGACACCCGTGCAATCGACCGTCCACCTGCAGATACTGTCCTTTAAGGCCAACCTTAAAAAAAAGTTTGTTTCCTGTTTACCGCCCGAGTGAGTATGTAAGGGCCGACTGGAAACATTTTTGTTGCGTTGGTACATATAAGTATTGATCATATAAGTATTAAGTTACCAACGCAACCAAGGTATAGGTCCGTTTTTGAAGTGGGTCTATTGTTGTTGACCAGTGGAGCGTGTAATTGGTTAATTGGTGCAGCTGTCCCGGGCAGCTGTACACTCATTGGTCAACCTGACTGACCAATAGGACTCCCTCGTATACCACCGTCCGTGCGCCCAATCAACCGTGACGGCCAAGTGGTGGCCGGCTGGGGAGGCCAAGTGGTGGCCGGCCGTGGCGGCTGGTGCTGGTGGGTGGCACCAGAGACGGTATATTAGGGAGACGGCCCACTCCCCCCTTAACCTGTGATGCGTGCGACACTAGCGCACCAAGTGGTGGGGATTAACGGCACACTCCAGCCAGATAAAAGGTGTTGGGTGTTACAGAGGTGACGAGCATTTACAGAGGTGATGAGCATTTACAGAGGTGATGAGCGTTTACAGAGGTGATGCTCTACATATGAATGGGAGAAATACTTCGCATTTATTGAGAAAAGGGTGTAATTTAGGCCACGAAAACTCGCGTTTTTATGAAAATAGGGGCCTATTAAGTCGGAAAATCCGTGAACAGTGGGTAATTCTTAGATTGGAGAACACTGATGGGTTCCCACAATGTTGGTTGAGTGGGGGTACCGGGCCCTCCACACTCTTCCATACCTCCCATAAAGGTTCGCTTAAGGTGGAGAGGCCACGTAAGGCAGACTTAAATGTCCCCAGTGTGTATGACGCGGCCCTAGTATTTTCAGTGTCTACAAATATTAGACTATGATTTAAAAAAAATTGCTTGATAATTCAAGACGTCCTGTTATTCTCAAAAGTTTTGTAGGATAGTTTATAAGGCAGAACCGTAATAAAGGGATGGGTTGTTTTCCTGTTAAATTGCAATCAAAATGTCTACAAATATTAGACTATTTTTTTTAGGCGAAATGAATTTCGCCTAAATACACGAGTAGGTGGACTTTTTACGCTGGTTATCAGCGAACAAGGAGGAAAGACATAAGTTGAAAGAATGCACACCAGAAACCAGCAAAGTTTTCCTAAATTTGTGTTTTTTCAGCCTCTCCCCCCTTTTTTCTCAAAATTCAGAAAAGGCAGAGATATATAACCTGGATCATATGATGTCAAACATATCAGGGAAGCATAGTTCATTCGACTTTTTCATGTTATCTATCATATTTTGGCATAAAATGATTGAATCCACCAGCCGCCGTACACACACCATGGTCATTGTCAACAGTGGCACGGCCGGTGCCTCAGCAGCCTGGCCACAACGTCTCGTAACGTGTTAATCTAGATTAAGTAAAACAATCTTCTAATATTGTTTGAAACAAGTAAATTGAACGTCTCGTAATGATTCATCCTGTCTAATCCAATCCCAGAGATTAGGGCGGATTTGTTTGTTTACGAGACTTCGGGCCCCGGGCAGGTGAAAGGTAGTAGTCCGAGTCTACCCTTACCACTGCCGCTAGCAGGTAGGACGTCAAGGCCCCCGAAAATGCGAGATTTCGTGCGAGGCATTGCAAAATATCCATATTTTCATGTCTGATCCATTTTGAATGCTGATGATTTGAATAACAAATAATTTCAGACCATTTTGTGGGAGGTATATCGAATCATAGTGGCGCCGGAAATGGAGTGGGTGTTGTGTTTTGCCCTTACAGTTACAGCGTAATGAATACAACGTCACAAATCAGGTCACAAATTGTATCAGGTACAACTTTTACCTAGTTACAATCAATGTTACAAAATCTCGCATTCCTAGCGGCCTTGTAGCGTAACTCTCCCTAAGAAGAGTTTCGCCGCGCTGTAACTAGTGAAAGGTCGTCTCGGACGTCACGGCCGTCCATGACAGTCTCCAACAGATTAGAATGATTGTTTCCCTGAGAGACTTTACTCCAACCCACTTTCCCACGGTCCAGATGCCCAGAAACACTGAGGCTCTAGCTGCTTAAATTTACATTTTTACAAATGCGTTTTTTAGTAAAATACGAAAATGAGGGTTACATCTTTGTAAACAAGTTTCTAAAATGCTAGACATATTTGGGTATTTTTGTCAATTGTAATACCACATACTCAAGAAATTTAAAGTAGAAAATAGAAAATTTACTTCCTAAATTTGAAAAATTACAATGATCATGACATGGTTCCCCAACTCTAGATCCCACTGTGCCGAGCCGGGCGGCCAGCCCAGTAGCTCACCACGGGCCACCCTGCATGAGGGGTTGACATGGTCTGTGAATTTAGAATGCTTGGCTGATATTCATACCAAACGCATGAATTATTTAGGATTGACGCATTCTGGCGCATTCAGGACTCAGGCGTAAAAGGTGGGTTCATTTTATGTTTTTTTTTGCACTTGAAATAAGCCTAGAGGCAGCAGCTAGATGTCATTTTCCCAGATTTGGTTTGGCCCACAGGTACCGTTGACGAGTTGCAAAGCTGGTCTGTTTATTTACACCTACCACCAAAAATATTGACAGATACAATTTCGCCTATCATGGAAGCTCTGCTCCAGAAGTGACATTGTGACTTGTTTATAATAGATCTTGTACAATATTCAGTAATTCTTCCAGTACCTTTTTAAAATCACGGGGGTAGAGGGGGTGGGGGGGTAGGGGGGGGGGGTTGTGGTAGGTTGCTGGGACCGGTCTGCCGTCACTCTCCGACCAGATTTTAGGTTCTGGTGCTTGCTGGAACTTGCTGGGGGAGGGGTCAGGGTAGACTGGACGCCGCTCTCATCTGCTGTGGGGGGCCTGCGCTAGAAGGTTCTATGTCGCCAGGACTAGAGGCTGACGGGTTCAGTCTAGGGTCAGGGTAGAATACCACCTTCCGTGCGCCCAAACAACCATGACGACCCGCAGGGCCACGGGGGAGGGGGAGGGGGGAGGGGGGGGTATATGACATGTTCCTTTCATAACATTTAAAAACCACCAACGCAACATCGGCCAGATTCTGGCCGACAATCTTCAGATTTCTAGTTTTCCATTTTTTGAAAAAATCTTTTTTTTTTTACCAAAATTTTCAGTTATAGCCTTACCAATAAAAAAAATTATGGAGAAAAAAAAAGATTTCCCGACCTCCCGACTGGGTCTTTTTCTGGTCACTCGCTGGACAGGAAACAATTTTTTTTTTTAAGGTTAGCCTAATGAACAGATCCCATAAAGTAATTTCTAAATCTGATGGCCGTTCATTCACCCCACTATTCAAAATAAACTGTCAAAGTAGCAATTTAGTCTACCTTATTACTTGTAACCATTGTGGTATTCAATATGTGGGACAAACGAAAAACCGAATCTTGACACGGTTCCAAGGCCATTTTCATGATATCAATCAAAACCACGACACTACGGTAGCTAGACATTTTAATCAATGCCCAGCTGATCAACCAAAATTGACCAAACGCTTTAACATCTCGGTCCTTTCCTTCACATCCTCCCCACCTGACTCTGCTAAAGCACAGTCGGAGAGAGATAGAGAAGAAAGACGATGGATGCAACGTTTATCATCCGTTGTCCCACTGGGTCTTAATTTAATGGATTAATACCAGGAAAATACCATATGGTCCCACTCCGTTCAAAATTAAAGCCTATAAAACACGTGCAAAAGTCGATTCGCACCATATGCTACAGTAAGATACAAATTCATAAATCAGTATAGCAGTTTGTCCTGATTTATGAGTATTTCCTTTCGCTTGAGCTTCAAGTTAAGGGATGCGCCAGGGTTGTCTAACCTTCGTGGTACTCACCGCCTTGTAACTGATTGCCGATGACTAAACCGTATAATACATAACCCTTTTTTTCAGTTAAGTTATGTCCACCATCCAAGTAACCCTAATCCAAGAAGATTTTGATTCAGGATAAATACAATCAGTTCAATATTTTCTATACACTTTCGCTTTTGTTTTCACATAAATAATTGCATTATTTTCTCTTTCTATTCCTAACTAAGAACGCGTCACCATGGCGGCCTTGTTGTCTGATGCTGTTGCCTTCTGGGATGACCTGATTGAAAATAAACGAGGTAAGCCAAGAAGGGTTTTTGTTGTTGAATGAATTGAGTGATTAACACTGATTTGAATGGTGCATATATACAAATGTCAGAAACTGTGACTACCGGTAAATAGGAAAATTTCTGTTTCCCTGTCATTAATTCCCCAATTTCCTACTTATTTACTTTAATGCCGCACTTTAATGATAAAATTATAGTAGATTATTGGAGTCATAACCTTATGCCCGTGCTTCAGACCGGCGGGTGGACGGCTGGTTTATGATGGAGACACCCTGGCCCAGCTTCCTTATCTGCATCGGCTACGTGTACGCCGTGGTCAGCGCTGGGCCCAGGTTCATGGAGAAACGGGAACCCTACAACATCAAAAAAGTGCTGCTTGTCTACAACTTTGCCATGGTCCTGCTCTCGGGCTACTGCTTCCTTGAGGTAGGCGTAGGCTAAATCATATTTTGTGCCGCTTTTCTTCTTTTTTTAAGGAGGATTTTCAATTTTATAATCAATTTTGCAGAGTAGTTATAAGTTTTCGCACATTACTCTCATTATTATCCATGTTAAAGAATGTCCCTTCAGTTCAAGCAATTTAAGTACAAATCTGTGCCATATCCTTTTTCCCAAAAATTATCTTTTCTAGTTACCCATTTAAAGTACACGTAAAACAGTTAAATTGTTTGTTTCAATTTAAAATCAAAGCTTAAGGGAGAGTTACTGATAGAATTTGTATCATTGTCATGTTCTCTTTTTTTAAAGATCATAGTATTGATTACTGTGGCTTTGACAGTCAACGTTATTCTTATGTTTAAATGAGAAAAAATAATCCCGGAAAGACATTTAATTACGAAGTTCATTGGACTGGATGCAGCAGCACGTTCCGTTATTCTGTATGAATTCTTACAATTTGCAGTTTGGGCTGGCCGGATGGTTCACCGGATATAGCTACGGTTGTCAACTAGTCGATTATTCCAATTCTCCAAAGGCACTTAGGGTAAGTAACGACAAGGATAGTGCTATTTTGTGTAGTGACAACATCTCCCTATCAACTACAGTAACTCAGGGATGTAAATTTTCCGATTTTTGTCGGATTTCCGATTGTTTTCCTCCAGTACCCCCAAAAATCAGTTTCAAAAATTGATGTTTAGAATAAGTTTCACAACATTGAAAGGTACATTCAGATTTTCTTTATGCTATTTCCGATTTTTTCACTGTCCCAAACTTATATCCCTGGACTACTGATGGTAAGGGAAGTCGGAGATGACTAAAACAAAATATATCACAATATACATTTAAAAAAAAAAAAGTATTTAGATATGCCTTTGAAACTATATAATTGTATTTCCTGTAATGAAAAGACTGGAGTCAGATCAGATGTTTGAAAAATACTTTGTTTTTGTAGATGGCAAACGTCTGCTGGTGGTTTTATTTCTCCAAGTTCATCGAGCTTCTTGATACGGTAAGAGATCATATTCCGAAAAATAAGCCTAAAATACTTTTCAGTTTCCCTCATTTTAATTTCTCGCAATGATAAGTGAATGAAGTATTGCAAAATATTCTTCTCATACATGCACATCCGTTTGAGAAATTCTAAATCAAGTGCATTATACGTGTTTCGAGCATCGCACCGACGTAATTTATAATTTCATCAAGCACTCGTCCATTTAATAAATCCACCATCGCTTTTATTAATGACTATGTTCTTTACATGTTTTCTTTCCATTTTTGTTTCAGGTATTTTTTGTCATGCGTAAGAAGTATAACCAGGTCTCCTTCCTACATGTCTTTCATCACGGCATCATGCCAGTCTCATGGTGGTTTGGAGTGCGGTTTGTTCCAGGTAAAGTTATACAAAGCGGAGAGACATTAAGTCAAGAGTTGTTTGTCTCATTACCTTAGGCTATAATCATAGTATTCGTTGTCGAGCCACAATTATCCAATTGCATTTATGATTCTGATAGAATATGGATGATGTGTCTACCTTCATATGCCATGAGATTTATAGGTTACACCGCATAGTTGTAATACATTTCAAGTTTTATGAGTCCATTGATTTCAAGATTGGTGCCCATGAACATTATAGTCAGTGCCATAGGAAAAATGCATTTCTAATCCGTAGTTTTTGTTTTAGGTGGCTTTGGGACATTCCATGCACTGCTGAACTCGTGGATTCACTTCATGATGTACATATACTACGGGGTGTCGGCCTTAGGACCCCAGTACCAGAAGTACCTGTGGTGGAAAAAGTACATGACCAAAATGCAGATTGTAAGTTTTTTTTAACAAAAACTTGTTAAAATCACAACTTTAAATAATTTCTTATCTGGAAATGAACAAAAATTTTAAACATTTTACATTCAGTTAGATATGTATTTTGAAGTTTTACCAAACAATTAGAATGATGTTATTTAGGTCACAACGGTAAGACGCTGTGAGGCAAACTGGTAAGCTGTGGCACTGTGTCCTAAAGACTTTTTTACTTGGCCAATCAGTTTGATGGTTTTTTGCAAAATATACTTCAAATTGCTCAGAAAAATACTTGACATAAATAATATAACACTTTAAAATGTACTTCTAGTTTAAATTGGGATTGGCTTATTTGTAATATTGAGTTTCCCTCTTTTAATGCATAGAGTATTGTTTATTCTGTTATGACCAGTTACGGTTTTGATGCAAAATCCACCAGAAGTAGTTGTCCCCTGATATACAATGAGGGCATAATTATTGTCTCTATTTCTCTCCAGACGCAGTTCATCCTGGTGTGTGTTCACTCCGTCCAGCTGTTGATCATAGACTGTCCGTATCCCAAGTTATTCGTCATCTGGATCGGCCTGTATGCACTCATCTTCCTCGTCATGTTCGCCAACTTCTACATCCAGGCCTACCTCAAGCCTAAGACGGCCAAGAAAGACATGAACCAGAATGGATCAGTCACAAACGGACACACCGTCAGGAATGGTGTCAAGAAGGATTGAGGTGAAGTGTACTTCTGGATGGACGTCCCTCATCAACTTAGGATGTAACCATCACCAGTTATTGTAGGACATTCAAGCCAACAATGTAATCATCGAAAAGCATGTGTTATCATTTTTTCGCAGTTTTTCTTTGTTGTTTTTTTCTTTTTTAGGATCATCGCATTGCTCTCTTTATTCCATTCATTTTAGCTAATTTTTCTATTGGAAAATCACAAAGATTAAATCAAATCCAGTTGTGACAGACATTTCATCTAGCGCATCGACATAATTGCGCTTTAGAGCAGAAAATACACGTCTCCAGAGGGCAAGTTTGGCGGTTTACACTGAAAAGAGTAGATTCAATCCTACGTGTGGATTTATTATGGCTATATTTTTTTACAGGGTTTCTAATTGTTAACCGCGTCATTTTAATCAAGTGTGCGTCGATGTTAACCCATTTGTGATATTCACAGTTGGAATCGGAAGTCTTTCACGGGACCATCCCACAGTTAACCTGATGTTAGGTGATGTATTGTGGTATGAGTTACGGAAAATACCATTGAACGTTGTTGAAATGCCAAGAACTATTATGTATTGTCATCTATCAAGTAGCCACCAACATTTAAACCATAATGCATGAAAAGTACGATTGGCGATATAAGAGTACACGTAGTAGGTATGTTTCTGTTCGTAAGTTTTAGCAAATCTAAGCTTTGCTATACGCTAGTATGTTTCAATTCTATGGGTTATGGATGTACAACTCGTGCCTTAAGTCACTTGTTCTGGAGTACCTTGGGAGCAGCAACAACATACATCAGAAAAAAGTCTATATTTTAAATCAGTGTAGATGATACCAACTATCAAACAACTAACCGAAAACACAATATCAAGAACCGCTGCATTCAACATGTTATAAACATCTAAAGAGAGAGGGTTACCTGGAGCACTTGTATAAGTATGTCGGAATTAGTAAGTTTTCTAAGAATTGAATCCTAGCATTTTTGCCCCACCGTATCTCTGAATAAGTGAAGGATGTATCTACTGCTGTTTGCAAACTGTGTGTGTAGTTTGTTTTTTTTTATTTGTTTTTTTTTTACACAATTCACGTGCATTGCTTTAATTACAGGATTTTAAAGATGCTCATGTTTGTCTAGCACAATTATTAATGACTGATACCATAAGGGAGTCTATCACCTGTTTCATGGAATATGTTTTAATGTAGACAAAACCAGCAAACAGGTACCATATTTCAAAGCTGTTACTACATTATAAGGTTTATCCCCCTTAACTTCTTAGGTTTTAATAGTGAGGGAGTCAATATTCATTTTCTGACCAAACTTGATTATGTCTATTGAGATATTATGATTTTAAGATTCAACACTTACTATTTATGATAAAGGTTACTGTTAAAATAGTGTAAACGAATTGTTTGTAAAGTTCTCATTTCCTCCATCAGGTGGTGCTTCTTGCCTCAGTATCTTTAACTTCCTGTAATCTATGCCATCATATATACTATGGACTCCTGATAAAGTAGTGTTGTTGCCTTTTAAGAAGTCTTTCTCTAAATAATGACCAATGGACCATGTTTGCTGTCACTTGAATGAAGCCTAAGTATGGCAGGTAGCATCTACCGGCGGAGAACTTTATCGGACCTGAATCTGTGTGCCAAGTTGGTGTTAAACCTGTTACAACATTAGCGGACTGATCTGGTAAAACCGGTTCTCAGAAAAATAGGCGATAATCGCATGTGATAATAAGTGCCTCTTGACAACATGGGTCTGTGATAACTTGCAATGACGCAGTCAAATGACTTTCAAGTTTTGACAGGCGTCATATCATGTTAAATACACCTATTGAAGTGATTATTTGAAAGTAACACAATGCGCGCAAATCAACGTCTAGTGATTTTGGTCAAGGCTGCTAAATATTTCTTAACTGTATCAATGATTCTCTATATCATTCACTATTCCTTCCAAGGACTTGTAAAAGATCACTTGAAAGAATGACAAAATGTTGCAAAACAACAGTAATTGCTTCGTTCTTGTCAATGATAGATTTGATAGTTCAGATAAATGCCTCGAGAGTAACTGTCCGTGGCACCAAACATTATTATCGGAATTTAGCTGGTATGGAGGTATAAAGTAATTGTTTCTCATTCACAGCTGTCCTACTTCGATAGCACAGTTGTCTTGTTATTCCCCAGCTCTTTTCAACTAACTGTATAACAAGTGATGTCCTATATATAACCGACTACTTTATACTGTTTTTGATATTCATTCTTCATTGTTGTATAATTTTGAATACTGATATCAAATCGAGTTCTACTTTATTAACGACGCCTTTACTTAATGCCATCAAAATAAATTCTCTCGTCTACCTCTTGATGCTACGTATGTACTTGATTGCATCTCTAGTATGCATTTGTATACTCTTGATCAAATAATTTATTTCGAAGCAACACTTGTATATTGCATATATTTTTGTCCATAAAGTTTCCCCATTCATAGAGCCCGTGTTTCATGTTTTGTCTTTGAATAGCATGTTAAGGCGAGTTATTTCTCTTAATGAGTTTTGGCCGAGTTTTACATTAAAGAAGAATACTATAAATCAAAAGCGTGAAAAAGATTTGGTGTTGCGCATTTTATGAAATTCGAGAGTACATACCAACCAGGGAAACGGAAAATTAATGTCAAAATCGGAGCGATTTAGTGTTAAATGGAAATTAGATATGGGCGCAGGTCTTAGTCATTGTCAGAGATGCCATTTATCCTTCTTTTTCCGGATTTCTGCAAGTCCAGTATAAAAATAAAATTAACATTTCCCCTTACTGAAGTGACAAAGTTTGCTTTTCAACTTGTTCCTTTAATGTTTCTAAGCCATTAAAGCCAGAAAATTACGTTTTATAATGAATATTTCAACCCTTTTATATGTAAAACTGAAAATCCGGAAATGTCCTTCCTACTTTTCCGGATTTTTCATCTCTCCCCAGTGGTATCTCTGCAATGTAGATAATTGATAGTTTGAAATACCATCATTGCCTTCCTTACATATACCCAAATATAGATGTGCGGAGCTTTCACCGTGAGTTACAAGAGGGCGAATTAGGAGTTGTTTCACTCATCGGCCCCTAACTCACTCCTACCGTTGGTCAAGCCCGCATCAGGAGCCTTGTAGTGGGTAGAGGAAAGCCATGACTGGAACCTCAAGGGCTGTGTAAGGGAGCCTGCGAGGACTAAACTGTTTTTTTACTTCAAAAGTCCTCACTGAAATATCTGCCGGTCTCTTGCCGAAAATCTTAAGATGTCTAGTTGAGAAGGGGGCTTGCGCTTTTAAAAAGAAATCCTTACTGATGTTGGTCGAATACTTTTACATTAATAATGGGATTCTGGTAAGATGAGAGCATGCGGGCCCAGTGTTCTGCTGAGGGTTGGTTGTTATGTGTATGAAGTCTAGTATATCCTTATGCTTAGATTTCTGCTGCCCGGTTCTGACCCACAGTTCATGAGCGCAATATTAGGGATATCAATGTATTCAAGCAAATAACCCAATATTATGTAAATGTAAATATGGAGGACGTGGCGAAGTGTTTGTGATCACAGCAACCGCATGAATGGTCAGCTCAAACCAGTGTCACCTTGGTGATAAGTCACAAGTGGAATCATGTCATGGTGACATGTTATGTTTCCAACCAGTGAGGCATGTGATGTCATCAATGTTGCTGACGAGTAGCCTCGGATGGGTGAATTTTCCCTAGGGGGGTCCTTCTTAATGTAGTTTCACCATGTGGATTTTCAAACTGTATGATTATTATTCAGAATTTGATCTATCCAAGACCATAATTATGAATAGGCGGTCTTAGAATATTAGATGTTCTGAATTTGATCAATCATGGCTTTTACATTAGCATGTAAAGTTGTCTGATTAATAATTAAAAGAATTTTTTGAGAAAAATTCTGATAGTACATGTATTTCTAAAATAAACATTTGGTTTTTAGGAACACAAGAGTGGATTGACAGTTCTCAGTGGTGAGAAATGATACTGATTTGATATTTTGTAGGTTGTATAAAATAAAAGCCTTTTCACCACTTAGAAGGGTTTGAAAAAATGTTTTGATGTGGCTATATTGAGTTGGGAAAGGTGGCAAAGTTAGGCTTGCCAGAACTGAAGGAGGTCCATGACATGTCCCTTTTGTCCCCCCCCCCCCCCCCCCCCCCTTGGATCCACTACTGCAACATATTGAATGCTTCACCTTCTACAGGTGATGCAGTATATCAAATTGGAGCTACGGCAATTCACATTGTATTTGCTTATGTAGGTCCTTCCTGATGCTGAACTAAGTATTCGGCCATCAGTGTTGAGCTTGAGCATATGCCATTCTATAAACATGACAAAATCCGGAAATTTGTGAAACCAACTTTCTGGATTTTAAGCAGGAAGATTTGAAAAGAAGAAAATCTTATAGTACGTATATTCCGACATTTAAAAAAACTCTGATTTAGATCTAAGCTATCCATAGACTGGTAGCAAATAGTTATAATACTGGAATACTTTCTGGTCAGAACTACTGACTTGAAAAAAAATTAAGGTACCACCAATATCCGGAAAAAGAAGGAAAAGTGGCATCTCTGCGTTTATGACTCGTTTTCACAGCCCGTAACAGCATGGTCTCCGTAATGGTACGTTACCCATCACAATAAAATGTTCGAGTTTCAAAAAAGTGTAACAGTGCGTGCGATTTTCTCTGAATATCCGGTTGCCTTATCACCTTTAGAACTTAACAAGTTTTAGATTTTCAAGCAGGTTCGAATACATCAAAAGTCTGATGGCATGACGATGCATTGCAATGTAATAAAAAGAGACAAATGTCTTAAAAGAAGATGTTTGACAGTTTATTCATGTTCGGATTGAAACAACCATATTACAATGGACATTGAGGCAATTCTATTGTCCCATTCAACGCAACACCTCGCGCAACACATTTGTTTTCTGGTTTAGCCAATGCAGCTTACTTTCAGGAGATGTATCTCAGAAGCAAAATGCTAAATATCTATATACAATACAATGACCCACGATATTAAATATGGGAACAAATCCTTGTGTGATATGATTTATTCAATATCCTCCGGTTTTCCTGCTTTGTGACTTTCTAGCTCGCCCTTTCGCTTTGCTCGTTCTAACAGTCTCCGTTCACGTTCGTACTCCTTCATCCTGAGAACGTAGCTGGAAAAGAGAGATCCAGTTTCAAAATATGTTATCACTAACATGAAGAGTATTTTCTGGGGAATATTTTCTGTACCACATTGATGGGCGTAATAGTCAAAGAGTAAGCCACGTCTGAGCACAGCTCCCCAGGGGAAAATTGTTTTCTGTCGATTTTCACAGACATTGCCTACTGCATGCGTATTGCATTAGAATAATATGTGCATGTAGAGACGTGCTTAGTTGTGCGGCGGGACTGGTTTCCTTATATTTAGTTTACTTGAATACTATAGCCGTGATAACAAGAGCGAGGCATTCTATTAATTTTGATCTTAATTTGATATTATAGCGAAAACGATAAGAGCGAGGTGAAGATAATTTTAGATTGCTGTCTGTGCTGTCTCTTGCTGTCGATATAATTATTTTGTCTAATAACTACAAAATTAAGTTCAAACATTTTGTAACTGTCCCAATATTTACAGTAATAAGCGAAGGTTGCGTCTTCAGACACAAGTTTCTCTACATGTATATATATACCCAGAGGTTGAATGTGTACGACACATAAATTGTAATAATTCCTTGTTTACACCTAAATATTTATATACCGTATCCTGGCTCAATGAAACTACACTGATTTGTAAATATAACTAAGATGGGGACGATCATTACTTACTCGTCATATTTGCAGTTGTCATATTTATGTTTCTGTGGCTTGCAGGCTGCAACCCAAGGAAAGTTCTCCTTCCGACACGTCATAAATTCTATAAGGTGATGCGCGCAGTAGTCTCGTTGCTCGAGGGTGAGACCTGCTGCTTCCATTTCGACCGGTGTTGCCACCATTTCTGAAAAAATCGGGCATAATACATAATACTAATGGAAATTACAGACACTTTTTGATTAGTTGATTTAATATTTCTTTGTTTGAAACTTTGTTTGACATAACTAGTAATTTAGGTATGATCTTTTTTGTTTGATTTTTGGCTTTTTGACAAATACTTGTTGCTCATTTGGATTTGGGATGGGTACATAAGTTTATTACCTTTTACTCTAGGCCTAGGGCACTGGCAACAACCTGTGATAAAAGTTGATTGATCATGACCACCTGCATTTTCCCTACCTCTAAACACCACTCTTACTGCTACAGGCTTCCACACATAGCCGGGGGAGCGGTTTAGGAAGGTGTTGCTGGTATGATGATAAGGCACCACTACACATAACGTTAGTCACGGTTCCTATGCATTTTTAGAAATCATTTAAGACCTCTTTGAGACCAATCTTAGAGCAAGGTTTGGAGAAAAAAATTAGGCCTAATCCAAATTTGCAATAAGTAAGTTATTTGTCAAAAAGCAATAAATCAAACAAAAAAACAAGAAGCAAAATAGCTACAAAGTTTCACTCATGCATGAGCAATGGCCTTCCCTCAGTAAACTGAAGGCCCTCCTTTTACCAGAAGGCTATAAAAGGCTATTGGGTGTTGACCACTCAGGACTGCTGTCACACACAACACAGGGAGGGGTTTCGGAAAGGGTACTACTAGGTCCATGCATGTACTGCCATATACCTAACGCTGAGTGACCTATCACTCGCCCACCTGGGACTGCCCACCTGCAGATGACAGTGGAGGTCCTAATGTAAAGGGGTGAGGGCTCTATGGCTAAAGTCCTGGTTATATAACCCACTTCTGGCTTTTCACACTGCCTGATTCTAACAACAATTGGAGGACAATGCCCTTCAACTGCTTAACATGAGATTGTCTAACTGGTCATTGAAAACAAAGATGGCTAAAGACATGTCTGTTTGAGGGAGTCCCCACCATTAGCTACAATACTATATAGATATAACTAGGGACTCTCAAAAAACCTAAACCAAAGATAAATCAAATTCTTTTATATAAAATATGCTGCAAAATCATGATTAGTTTGTGAGAAAAGTCTACTGCACCAAACTGGTAGGAAACTGTTTAAATAACGAATAAAGAGAAATTGACAAATTTACCTGACCGTCAACCCTAGGCCTAGTAACAGTGACTTAGCTAAGCCTTAGATCTGCCCTTAGCCTAACTTCCTAAGGCTAAGGGCAGATCTATCTGGTTACAGATAATTCCAATATTATTCTTAAATCACTACAGCTGTTGTGTTTTTTTTATTCAATGCAGGCCTATCATATCCAACTATAATGCACTGACACCACACTAGTACAGCTTTTTCGAACACAACTCCATTGAGTATTCAGTTCATTTCAGTGAAACCTGGTCCTTTTTGCTTTGGTCAAGTTTGTGAGGAAAAGAGAGTGACATATCTCAACATATCTGCAACAGTGACCATAATTAATCATTTTTGTTGGAAAACTTACGCCTTTCTTTACGTCCTTCTGTGAATCCATAAAGTGGATCAAAAGTTGGGGGACTGTTATAATCTGGGGCCGTTTCGGGCGACCCGATATAAGCTGAATAAACATGCCCCATCTTCGTCCTTCATCGACCGGACCGGAAGTGGTGCTGTTCAGATCGTCGGCAGTAAATAGAAAACGAAAAGCTAAAATGTGCAGCAACAATTAAGTGCTTATCTTAAATTGTTATAAATAGATTTTTCAAAATTTACGTTTTTCATGAAACACGCTAAAACTGAAATATACATATTTTATTCTACAAACATTAGTTTCGCAGTAACTGTGTTTACATCATGGCGGACTTCCGGTTGCTACAGACACCTGAACACTGAAGTTTCTTTATGTCATTTATTTGTAGCTCACAACTCATGACATAGTAATTGATTTGTTCAATCTGTACCATGGATAAATATGAGAAGATAAGAGTCGTTGGCAGAGGTGCATATGGGTGAGTTATCCTTTAAAATGTTGATCAAAGATCAAGAGGACTAGCGATAGGAATAGCCACCAAAGTCAGTCGCCTCACCCTAAATATAATTAAGAGTGTGTGTGTGTGTGTGTGAACTTTTATTGACAGCAGAACGATCTAGGCAACATCACTGCCACAATCCCGAAACGGATTTCAGGCTCTTTGCAATCTTTAGATATTTTTTTCAAATGATAGGTATAACCATATAATCTGTAAGTCAAATGCCTAATCAAAATTAAATAGACTAGACATTAGAGACTAGAGTCTATATTTTTTTTAATGTTTTATGGGAGAGCGTTGGCCCGGTTGGGGGGCCTAGGCTCTTTGAATAGACCCCGTGCCAGTTCCGAAGTTCCGGTCGATCCTTAAGCATTGCGCCTATGGGACCGGAACTTCGTTTTTGGCTAAAATCCGCGCGAATTATCGGGGTTTCGGCGCGACCGGCACGGGGTCTATGAAATTTTTATCGGCCATAAAAATTTTTTTTTTGCCACGTCCACCTCTCCCCTAGACATTAGAGTCTAGTTTACTTTTAGATCATCTAGTCGACAGTGAGTCAAATACTGAAACTCTCACGGTCCGGAATGGAGAAATCCGTACTTCCGTTATATTTCGCGTGGTGGTCTCCCCAATTATCGCCTCAAATGCATTATTTAAAAACGACCATGAACACTATAATTTCATCTCTAATATGCGTATTATTGTACCTACATTCTAATATGTTTTAGATATGTTATATTCTAACATATTTCAAAAACTTTCAGTGAAGAAAGGATTATATTTTACAAGAAATAGTTCATTTCGTCACATTAGATTAAAGAGGAAAACTTCGCCGGGGAAGCCAGCCTAAAAAAGCTGTCAAAATATCCCTTTTTGAACACAAAACGCACAAAAATTATCTATGATTGCAAGGGAGTTATTAAATAATGTATTAGAGAACAAAAATTGAAATAACTATAAGGAAAGAATTGAATTAAGCAAGAAATGTAGTGCGATAATTGGTTGATCCACCACAGACCGGAAGGAGAATGACGTTGCGTGGACCAAGAGAATAGTCTAAAAGTACCGGTAGTAGATCTAGATCTAGATCAACTTTAAGAAATATGACAAATATATTTGATAATTAATGCAGTATAACCTGAGACAAATACTGGTTTTAAGAAAGGACCAACACACTGTGTATGATTTAGGAGTCCCTATCCATGTCTGTGTGTGTAGGCCTAGACCGTACGGCCCTGCTCACCTAAGAACTCGATGTGAGGTCATGGTCCATTGTCCCCACCATCCCCCACCCCACCTGCACTGACCACGATCAGTCGGGGCACACATGCAGTGTCACTTCCCTATCCATATGATATTTAATTTGAGGGGGTATTCTGCTGTTAAAATTTATCTATACATGTAGAATTGTTGGTTCAAGTGTGAGTTTGAAATTGGCAACCTAGATCTATGACTATTTTAGTCCTAGGGTCAATGGTATGTCAGATAGGGAAGGCCTTGGGGCTGGCTGTGCATGGGCATGCCACGGTTCCCCAACTGCTATACCCCTCCATTTGCCAAAAATAATCGAGAATTGGTTTATGTCTGAGAGTGTCAGTTCTTTTCAATGCACTGCACCAAAGCAAGAATGACACTCATTGAAATAATAGGAAAACCCTCTCTAGGGTAGCTAGCTGCTGCCTATGGCTATGCCAGCCCACCAAATCCAACTCATTGGGATACGGATCGGGGCGCTGAGATCCGTGTGTGTTGCAAAAACTCTGTACTGCAGGGTGCCCACACAGGTCTTGTAAGGTCTTAAAGGGTCTTATTTTGATTTTGCCATTTATAAGGCTGTTATAAAGGTATTATTTTGCAGTTAGAATTCTGAAAAATGTCCGAAAATTTCTGACACTTTTGTTCAATAAGGCAATTAAAAAAATTCTTTAAAAAAAATAAATCCCGACCTACCTACCCTATTTTTTTAGAGTCATGTTACCGGAACACAACTTTTTTTTTCCCTTGGCCTCAGCCTAAAGTTTCCAGAGATGTTAGATGTTGCCTTCCTTTGGCAGTTTATACCTAGATAAATTATAGTTTCATAAATGCCCCTTCAGTTGCTAAATAGACACAACCAACTTTTCCAAATTCAAAGAGATCAAACTTTTAAAAACGGCACTAAAAAGGTCTTATTTTCACTCATGGGAAGGTATTATAAGGGTCTTATTTTGATTTCTGAAAATGCGTGGGCACACTGTACTGCCTCAGAAGGGCCTCAGGCTTAGAAGTTAGACAAGGTATTCGTCCCTGGATATTCCCATCCCGAACAGGGGAGGGGCTTCCGGCACAGGTTACCTCAGGCCTATACCCCCTTCCCACTTCACGGAAAAGTGAAGTGAACTGCAGTGAACAGCATTTAAGCGATTTTAATCAGACTGCATTATTTATCCCGCTATTTAA
Source organism: Lepidonotus clava (assembly GCA_936440205.1). Taxonomy (NCBI): domain Eukaryota; kingdom Metazoa; phylum Annelida; class Polychaeta; order Phyllodocida; family Polynoidae; genus Lepidonotus; species Lepidonotus clava. Next base: position 53,368,111 of record OW387134.1, read on the forward strand.
GGAATAATCATGCTAATTCATTTAGAATTCACAAAATGAAGAGAAAACATTTAACACAGTGAAGCAAGGTGGGTAGTCTACACAAATATGATTGAAGAGAGAACTGAACCAAACCGTTTTCTAGAGTACCGGTACTTTTCCATATATATATATATATATATATATATATATATATATATATATATATATATATATATATATGCGTATTCTATAATTCTGTGCTGAAGCACATTGAACATGAAGTGCATTTTAGAATGCCCTTCCCTTCACGCAAGACCCCGGAAGCGTACTGAAGCGCATTGATGCGCATTCTCAAAAGTAGTCTGAATGGGGTATTAGTCAGTGCCAGTGACAGACATTCTCCTAGTGTCATCAAAGTTTCGTGGTTAGAAAAATAGTTCGAGTATTCTAGTTAAGTTCGGCTTGAGTCTGAAACACCCCAAGAAACCAATTCTGGGCACGTCGTTGGGTGTCATTAAGCTCGAGATATCACCAACCACGGGCCCAATTCTTGGCTTATCCTCAGGTCTCTTGACCTTCATGGTGTTAAGTTTTCATATGTTCTGGTATATAATTATTTCAGCAGGGCTTGACAAATCGGGTGTCCAGTGGCCCAGGACCACCAAGAAGTTGAACTGGGCCACTGAAATGAGTGCCTGAGTTGCCCAGTGGGCAACCAGAGTCAAGGTCTGAAATTTGGGTTTGAAAATTATGGATATAGACCTTTTACCCCTTAATCCATGGAATCAATGTATATATATATATATATATATATATATATATATATATATATGTCATCTATATATTCTACATCATTCTCTTCAAACATTACTGGGCAACCACATTTTGTAGCTGGGCAACCAATTTCTGGGCTCAAGTTGCCCAGTGGGCAACCAGGTTTCAAATTGATTTGTCAAGCCCTGAATTTAATATGTGTGCTGCCCCCTGGAGATTGTATATGGGGTAACTGCTTCTGTTGGAGCTACCAGGGGGGCCAAGTCATTACCAAAGTGGCAGCCGAAGTGACAAGACCGCACACACTTATATCAGAGATTACTCGGTTGAGGAATAATTTTTCCTTTTTTTGGAGTCTTAGCTGCCCAAGAGGAAACAAAATGCTTGATTGGTCTGTTTATGTCATATGACAGATAGAACTAAAATGGTTGCGTCTTCTCACTTGGAACAATACTTTCGTTATTGGTCACGTCGTGTGAGATCTTGTACGGTTTGCCAAGTCTAGTAGTGAGCTCTTATATCGGGCAAATAAATAATATTCTATAGGAGGCAAGTCCGAAAAAGTGGTTGAGTTTTGCAAGCAGGTCTTTTTGGATTGGGTCTTGATTTCTGTTATCATTGCAGTCTATGGGAAGGGTATTGACAAGTTTTGTAGTTGTGATAGGTCTTTAATGACCATACGTTGGTGTTCATCTCTGTGCTGTTCCTTTGGTACTGGGAGGGGGTCCCTCCCTCCGTTAGCTCCCTCCATCAGAGTCCCAAGTCCCCCAGCCCTGACATATAATTTACATTTGAACGTTTGTCTGGTGCTGGCGGGACTCGAACACCCAATCTATGGATTTGGAAGCAAGTGTTTCTCCACTGAGCTATTGGGGCCTGCATTAGTCTATGTGTGTCTTCAAGCTTTTACTCATGCTGCACCCAGGGTGCTGCACCTGTTGTATGGGGGTAAGGGGGTGAAGAGGGTGAAGGGGGTCAGGAGGGGGTCAAACGGGTCTGGAACTTCTTCAGTATATATGATTCTTGTTTATGACAAGAAGTCTCATAAAGGCTCACAGTCTCACAAAGTCTCATCAAGTCTCACCAGCTCTCCTAAGGTCATTTAGGCCAAATATCCTCTCTCTCCTACAGAATAGAAAACAGAATTCGACATTAAAAGTAAAGTCTAATGGCGACTTATTTGTTGCCTAACAATAACTCATCCTTCTATAAATCCTTACACAACCTGTAGGTTATAATAATTTTTGTTATCATTTAAACTACTTATAATATTTAATACAGTAGTCTACACAGATTTTTCAATGGTTAAATAGGACTCTGGTGCCCTGTAATTACAATACACACATGTATTTTTGTTAATACCAGTAATCAGTGAATGATGATGAAACGTTTTGATTTTACTTCTTTTCCAGAACTGTGTTCCTTTGCCAAAGAATGGCGGATCGAAAGTTTGTTATCATCAAACAAATCCCCGTTGAGGCTATGACTAAAGAAGAACGTCAAGCAGCATTGAACGAAGTGAAAGTGTTGTCGATGCTTGACCATCCTTATATCATTGAATACTACGAGAATTTTCTTGAAGACAAAGCTCTCATGATTGTTATGGAGTATGCTCAAGGTAATGTTTCTTTTTGATTATCCAATATTATGGTTATGATGCCATAAATTTGATAAAGATTTTTTTTTATGCTCCCTGGTTTGCTCAAAATTGGAAATATATGTCCGTGTCTGAAGGTAAGGGAGCACTCTGCATCCGGGGAGCATAAGTTGGCTCCAGGGTACATAGACTTAAAAATGTTATGCACGCTGATGTGCATAGATTTTCTAAGCGTTATACATTGGTTATAAGAGAGAATGCATAAGATAAAGGCCTTGCGCACACCTTTGAGTACCTTGCACCCGATGGGTGCATACAAATTTTCCTTAATTTTGGATACTGATGTACATGTTCCAGTAGACTTTCCCGTAACATCAATGAATAGAACCATAATTTGAGAAGTTAATAATTTACTTATTCAAAAGAATAGACCATTCAGATTGGCTCCACTATAATCACCGTTGGATTATTTTCAGTCCAATAAGAGATTTATGTTCTGTTTACAGGTGGGACATTGTTCGAATACCTCCAGCAGAGAAATGGGCAGCTGTTGGAAGAGGAGGTGAGGTCGTTCAACAAAATATTCAAATCCAAATGACATAGTACACGAGATAATTGAATGAATCAAAGTTGATAAACGTTCTCCTTACATTTGTTCTTCTTGTAAAATAACTGTTCCTCATTTCCTTTTGCAGGAGATAATGCGCTTCCTGGCCCAGATGCTTCTTTCATTGCAACATGTTCATTCAAAACAAATTTTACATCGGGATTTGAAGACCCAAAACATTCTCCTCGACAAGCGACGCGAAGTTATCAAAGTTGGAGATTTTGGCATCTCCAAAGTTTTGTCGAGTAAAAGCAAAGCATACACAGTGAGCATTTTTGATTAACAGGCCAACTTTAACATGTATCATAGACATAGAATGATAGATAAATTTAGTATGTATCTCCATGCATTTACGTACATGTAGTTTGGTTAATACAAGATTGAGGTATCATCAGTAATCTGTATGTGATTCATGAAATCCGTAAAAAATGATATCAAAATAATATTCCAAGCAATTAAGATATCCTATCCTATCATGTTCATCTGAATTTGCGTGTTCACAGGTTGTGGGAACGCCGTGCTACATATCACCTGAGCTATGTGAAGGGAAGCCATACAACCAGAAGAGTGATATCTGGGCTTTAGGTTGTGTATTATACGAACTCACAAGTTTAAAAAGGGCGTTCGAAGCACAGGTGAGTTTAATATCTTTGATTCTAATGAACCCTATCGATGCGAGATAAAAAAAATATATATATCGATGTCAGTGACTACAAAGTGTCTATCCTCTGAATATTCATGTTTTTCCATACCCATCAGGGAATCTTCCGAAGAGCATGTATTTTATGAAGTAAGTTGTATTATAAAAGAAATCTAAAACATTTTATTATCGGGAAATGAGACACTTATAATGATTACGATGAACATAATTGGGAACTACATGATATGTCAAAAGTAATTCCCTGTTTTAAAGTCGTCCCGGCATAATATTTATTTCACAGAACCTGCCAGCACTCATCCTTAAGATCATGCGTGGCACGTTCGCTCCTATTTCGGACCACTACAGTGATGACCTACGTCAGTTAATCCTAAGCATGCTGCACCTCGACCCGAACAAGCGGCCCAATATCAACCAGATCATGGCCCAGCCGTCCGTCCTCAACGCCCTTCTCAACCTGCACACCGACTTCGGAAAGATCCCCTGTCGCAAGTATGTTCCAATTTCCCTGAAGTATTTGCTGAATCCTTCAAGAAATTACTAACCCCTCATTCCCTCACCCGAGGGGAGTCGTCACGACTGCACTTGTGACACCACAATAACTTCGTGATGTTGCGAACGACGTCATTAAGCATGGGACGGGCAAACCCGTCCCCTCAAGGTTGTACCCGAGAGTGAGGATCAGTCTATAGCCTCGTCAAAGTTATTTGATGTACAATGTACTTTTTTTTGGAGGGAAAACAGTAAGAACTATTGTGACCAGTTAATTTCTTTTAATACCAATCTTCCGTGGCACTCACCACACTGCTCCCTCTTCTCCCATCTTACCTAGCAGGTTGAAAGTGAATGCTTACGTAGTACATTTATTTCTCAGGAAGGTTTAGATCAAATTATTTTTGTTTATAATGCATCAATTTCAGTTTTCTATTTGTATAGGGTACCGCGGCCCCTTTCTAGTATGTCTGGTCCTAACAGAGGTCGTGTATCAAGAAATGCTTCAACAAAAGGTATCCCGTTTTCAATTTTCTTAAAACTGGTACTCAACAAGACGAGCTCAAACATTAATTCGCGTACACATGAAATGTTACAACATTCACTAAGACTAAGTGATTAATTAAGATCATATATTTTGTCGACCACACTTAAAATAAGCACAGACTACGGGCAGCTCTACTAATATAGCCTCATAATCAATTACATTGTATTACATATATTTTACGCCACCTACGCCATACACGCCACATAAGCACTAGCAATTATTGAATATATGTTTAGATTGGCTAAAATATCTTTAACTTAAATCGAATGAATGCAGTCAAATGGCAATGAATTAATGTTGAAACTTACTCCCGATCGCTAGGGGCAGCATGTGGGAGCATCGTGGTTGATTCCCCGGACAGCCTTCACACCAAGCCGCCGCAGGCTGTGAGCGCCGTCTTCTGTTGGGGCAGCGGGGTGGCCGCCCCCATTAAACTGCCCCTCCCCAGCAGCGACGTGGATGTCACCCAGGCCTCCATAGGCCGCACCCAGAAGGCCGCCGTCACCAAGAACGGCAGGCTACTCGTCTGGGAGGTGCGAGTAAATTTTATCATACAGTGTAACTGTAGGAATGCAGGTTAAACTAACATGAATGATAATCGTTGCTTCATCCGCAGAAGGTGCAGCTAGTAACAGTTTATGGGCCATCATTGAAGGGACAGCAGTCTCTGTCTCTGTCTGCCTTTTCCAAAACCAACTTAAACAATGTTTTTCTTATTCGAATTTTGAGTTTCTGTATTTCCTTCTTCTCCAGGCAACACTACATCTAGATTTTTGATAGCAGAACACTTAATACTATATATTATTGCCCTTAAATGTTACTCTTATCAAAGAACTTTTAATAGATACGGATATGTTGGTATTCAGTAATGCTTAGTTACTTCAGTTAGTTTTCCGTACATGTGTTTAGGCCCCCGGCATCGGGTCGGAGGGAGGCCTGCTGCCCGGATCTACCGAGCCCCAAAGTCCTGGCTTCATACCTCGGTACTTGGAGGGTCAGTCGGCCGTGACCATTCAACACGTGTCCTGTGGAGATCTCTTCACAGCCTGTCTCACAGGTAAGAATTTACCATCCAGAGCGAATATATAGTCATCAATATCGCTCTACGTCTTGATTATTTAGCTGAATTGAACGTTACATCTTAGATTAGTATCACACCTGTAGTTCATTTGATTTGGTAGTAATTTCAATTTCAAATGTTTTCTGTATACGTGTTTAGTAATGATATAGATCCACTATTGCACGGGCTCATAGAGGTATTAATGATTGGTCTTATTCTTTTAGACAGAGGGATTCTAATGACCTTCGGTAGTGGTGCAAACGGATGCCTTGGACACGGCAACTTCAACGACGTTTCTCAGGTAAAGAAAATTAATCTGGTTGTGGTCAGTTTATATTAGCCTTCTTGCGACCAATCATAGACATATAATCATATAGCAATATGTATTTCTATGGACCAATCAATAGCTTACCATTAGACATACAGAAAAATATAGAATATCTGCCAACAATCCTTTTCAGAATGTTTGCACTACAGCAAGGGAACCGCATAGGAGTTCAAACTTGTTGAAATTATTCAAGTGTTTCTTTCCTTGTTTAGGCTAAGATAGTGGAGAAGTTGCTTGGCTTCGAGGTGGTAGACGTGTCCTGTGGTGCGTCTCACGTTCTGGCCGTGACCAACGAGCACGAGGTGTTCGCCTGGGGCCGCGGGGACAACGGCCGGCTGGGGCTGAGGGAGCACGAGACGCACAGCTCGCCCCAGCAGGTGTTCATCGCCGACGTCTACAAACCCTCCTCCGTCCACTGCGGCCTCGACTGCTCCATGGTACTCACCCTCGACCGCCAGCTACTCTGCTGTGGCAGCAACAGGTGAGGGTTGGGAGTCGGTTTAGGTGGCGGGTGAAAACATAGTCTACTCCTCCGGAGTTTTGTTTCTAAATGTTTTTTTACATTCTTTATTAACGTGGAAAACTTCGGTTTTAGAATACGATGTAAAGTTACATGTGTGCAGAGTTTAACTGAATCAACAGTTATTTTCTTAAATACGTTATACTTTTATATAAAATCTAGATTCTGACAGAATTTAGTTAGAAAAAGGCACATAATAACAGTAAATTATTTGTGCCCAGCAGTTGTTTAAAACCAGTGTCAAAAGGGCATAAACATTCAGGAATAATAATGATAGCACCATGTCCAATATCAGATATAATAAACTGGCCCTGGACACGATGACGACTGTAGACGAGGTGGACCTGGTCACCCCAGTACAGTCTCCGCCTCTACAAGATGTACCTATCAGATGTGCCGCCATGGGGACGTCTCACTCTGCCCTCGTGACTGGTAGGATCCCGTTTGAGTTATACAACCGATATATAACATTGAATAACTATACTCTCCCCTATAATCTTAATGGCAGTAGCAAAAGAGAGAAGTGTTTATCTTTCCTCTGAGTTTTACAGCGCATTTCCTTTTGATTCTGAATCTACTTTTTTCTCTAGAAACGGGGGAATGTTACACATTTGGATCTAACCAGTTCGGACAGCTCGGTAACGGTGAGCCATGTTCAATGGACCGTGAAGTACATCAAGTGCTGGAGCAGTCCGATATTGCTATGGTAGCCTGCGGGGATACCTTCACGATCGCCGTTTCACAAGGTAACGATATCTAGAATTGCTATTGTACCCTTGAGCCGACATACCATATGGCTATGCCTAAACTGAACAGACCTATCGAATAGTAGATACATGTATTAGATTTTTAGTTTCACATAATGATAGCTGTGATGGAGATCCTCATAGTATTTGCCTATTACAACCACATTAAATTGTTATCATATTCCGTTAACTAACTCGTGGCGTTTCATTTCTATCCAGATGGCGAGGTGTTTTCGTGGGGGAAGGCGGCACGTGGAAGGATCGGTCGTTCTTCTGAAAACTCCCATACACCAACGCGGGTCGTCTTTGAAGAAGAGGAGCCTTTCACTGCCGTATCGATATCCAGCAGTCACTGCACCACACTACTGGCAACACAACGTAAGTTTGAATTTTGTCAAAGTGAATTGATATTAAGGTATAAACATGGCAGTTTGTTTACTTCTCCCGGAAGGGTTGATTTACTGCAAAAACAAATACCTGTCTTTATCATACCCTTTCTTTATAGTTTTGGGAGTTTAAAAAAAACACGGCCATGCTGATAGCTGTTTCATGTGTGCCTGAATACCATGGACTTACTAAGTGGGGAAAAGCCTGGGGAACGGACAGAGACCCAAAAAACTGCTTATTTTGCGGAATCCGATGCGTTGTAGAGTTTACTGTCGAAATGCGTAGGACTTTGTATGTCATTTGTACTAACAAAATTTAGGTATTCTGGGCTGATCTTATTCACTTAAGACGTGGAATTTGTAATGTCAACCTACACGTCGAGATATATTCTATTAGCTTCGTGAATTGTCCGGTTATTTTTTCCACTGCAAGTTTGACTTAACAAAATATGGCTTTACGAAGTTTCTGTTTTATTTTTCAACTTCACTCATCTCTACACATATTTATTTCCAACATTGGAAAAATAAATATATCGACAAATACCTGCAGTTCCACTAGACTGAATGACATTTAAACGCTCATCCTCTTTTTGGTGAGCCTCTGGTTGTTCCTTGGATGGAATTTGGCCGCCTTGTAGAATATATCTACTTTTGGAAAATACTATTTTTGACGATTTGAAAAACTGACCTCCCGTGGTAATTCAGTTGTGTACAGAGATTTAAGAGTTTCTAAATTTTCTGTTTTTTTTCCTCACATAGAAAAACTACTTTCCAGATGTATGCTAGTTGATTGACCTTGTCACATTCTGATCTTTTGTAATTGTTTATACCGCAGCTTCAAATCGGTCAGGAAGCCCCGTGGAATAGGCAACTACCACCGTATATCTCCGTTACACTTCATTAGGGGACCAACGTGGGAGTCTTCGACATTTCGGGCTCCATTGTACCCAATATAATTATGGAATGACACGTGAGCAGGAAGGCAATGTTATAAATACAGCTTAGGCATTAGCCACACGGTAACCAGTATTGTCAAAATCAGTTGTCAAAATTTTGTCGGAGCACGTGCAATAATGGAATAGGTTGTCATTTTATGATCAGTACCAGAAGTCACATCTTCTGAACCAGTGTATTTTTCACAGGAAGTATCTATTCTTCTATAATTGTTTATCATTTATGCTGAATGTGATAACCACATAGTAATCCGCCTATTATTGTGTACATTTTAGGCTCACTTTGTCCATATATTGGTGTAATGTACAGTAGGAAGAACACTAAATAAGAGAAGTAAAGGATCGACTTCGGTCAAGAAATATTTAAATGGTGCGAATGGCTTATTGGCATTCAACCTAAAAGTAGATACTACTCATATTAGTCGATTTCTATAACGTTAAAATATGCGTAATCAGATCTGGAGACTAGGAGATTGTCTACGCGGCATGTTGCTTGGCTATTGCGATATCTACCGGTAATTAAGGCCGATTAAGTTCTTACCATTGAATATAGAACAAGTCTATTGTCAATATGTGCAATTTTTATTACTTCTAAGTATACATGATCGACATTTATTCAGTTTTATTTTGAAAAATAAGTCGCTTCCCTTTTTTAAATGTATCATTTCAAAGTATTTCCCTAATAGGCAGTTTTTTTTAAAACCAACATCGCTTCTTGGTCCAAATGCCTTAACCTGTGTGTAGGTCCTATCTGTTCTTTTCAGTTAATATTTTAAAATAAATTCTATATGAAATCGTGTCAAACAAAATGTACAAAAAAGAAATTCTGCGTTCGAATACTTGAAACGTATGAAAATAGGGTTGGCTCGGCAGTACAGACTGAAATAAATGGTATGATTAACTGACAAAGTGGTGAGAGATTGATAATGTTTCCCACGTGTGCAGACCAGCATGTTCAAAGTCGATTTGGAGCACTCGAACTGATGCCTGGTGTATGCTCGTTAACAATACTCGGACAGTTCTTTGTTACTACTCTGTATTTGTAGCTGTACTGACATCATATTTACAACTGTACGGAAGGTCTTCGTCCCAATTTCATGTCTCCATATCCTCCACACCTGAAATGAGATAGCATAAGATACTTTTATCATGGACTAAGTAGGAACATATTGCATTTTTTAAATACGTATAGATGTTAAGATTTTGTAATTATATAACTACCTTCCCAATGGAACTAGAAAAAAAAGACTGCCTTTAACCCTATCCCAACATGGACTTGTATTTCCCCGTAGCTGCTCTTCTAATTTAACATGGTACAATTCTCTTAAAGCTAAAACAGATGTCATGATGATGCGGTGGGATGCTCCTTGTCTAGACAAATATCACCAATTCTCTTGGTTCTGGCTTACCTGACCCAGATCCTTAACTGGTACTCTTCTGACACGGCTCTTCGTTTAAAGAGCCGTATTGACAATCACTTTTTTAAAATGAATTAAATCGTTATGTTATTTTTGTTGTCAAATATAGCAGACTACTGAATACTGCCTCCAATAGGAAGTTTTGTATGTATAATATATTGGTATAATTCGACCCCGACGTTGAGTGAAGATGTGCGAAGTGGCAAACCGCGCTGGCTGTGAATTGAAAGAATATTCATCTCTCAGTCGACGGTTCATTTTACATAACACTGAAAAATGACATATACTTACATTATTCCTAAACATCATGCCATCAATACATCAATACTTACTCATCTGCTTACACGAATGTGTAGTCATCAATACTTACATGTTTATTTGTCAGTACTTACTATTAACCTGTTTGGTAACCTGAAAATATAGCTGATCGTACCTGACGTGTTTTCTAGTTTAAATGTGAGTATGTCAAGATGAGTTTTAGCTTTAGCTTGAATCATGTTTCATATCGCCTGAAAAGGCCTAACAGTTAATACCTAATTCATAATTAGCTTAAGTTATACCTGCTGACGGCGTCTTTCCGTTTTCGCGACCGGGGATCTGTCCTGATTGTAGCATCTTGTTAAGCATCTCAACCTCCTCCAACGTCTTGGCATTTGCAATGGCAGCCTGTCCGGGAGAAAAGAGGCAGAGACTGACACTTACAAACAGAAAGATATTACTGATTTAAAAAAAGAGATAATAAAACATCCCACGGTAACATTGTAATGTGAAATTCTGACGTTATACAAATTCTGACAGACTTGTATATGCATTTGTCTAGCAGCAATATTGTAACAAAACAGATGTATTCCAAATACTCTAAGGCTTAAATACACGGTATATAGGGAAAATTTATAAGGAGAGGACAACTATAGAGAAGGGATTTATAACCAGAAATGATATACCTTAATCACTGGTGCTGATTATTACAAAAAGGTACTTTGATCTTATTTGAATATCTATTTGCGACAAGTTTTTTCTGAGAGGGAACTCAATCTAGACAGGGAAGTAATTATCCTCTTGTCCCTCTTGATCCTGATCTATTCATCAATAGTCGTCAGGGCTTCAAGGTGTGTGTGAAGGGGGGGGGGGGCTGCATGGTGCCCATAATTTTATGTTCCATGGAGTTTCTGGTTGTTTTATTGTCAATTTTACTAATTTTGCAATTTTTTTTAAATACAGGGCTAAAATACGAGAAAGTATGGAAATTTGGGGAAGACTAAAAAGTATAGAGCCAGTGGCAGTTATACTGTAATACAGTATACTAAATACATGATAAACATTTTACTAACTAGATAAATATCCGATAGGTCATTAAAAACTAATTATGGCATTCTTGTATACGAGAATCTGATGTTCAGAATACTGAACTTTCTATCCTCACCTTGATTGCCTCCACATCGGGCTTCTTGGACTCTGGGACAGCTGCAGGGCCCGCTGCCCCTGCTGCTGCAGTGGGAGTGGCCTTCTTCTCGGAAAGTCCCGATCCTGGGACAAACGTCCGCGTCCGTTTCCCGATATCCCGTGCTAACTGTTGCCCACGCTTACCCTTAAACATCTTTCCAGCAGCCTCTCTTTCCTGAAAACAAACATTTAATATGACAGTTTGTTTTAAATTGACATTGATTGTTACTGAAAATGAATTTCATCAATCACCATAAAAAATGTTTTGAAACCTCAAGATAACTATTAATTTATCAGTCAAGATAACTATTAATTTAAAGTATCATTACATGATATAACCGGGAAAGTGTGAACCCTTCTTACCTTCAGTTTAACTTTTTGGAAGTCTATAACTCTGACTTGCGGTAGTTTGTGGATGACATAAAGTCTGTAATGCTTCTTGGCTGTGACGGGATTTCGCAGAAAACTGGAATGTACAAAAAAAATTGAAATTTGTATAACATTCTTTAAGAGTCAACCCAAGCCCATGAAACATGTTTTGTTCAGGCATCCCGACGACCCAATTGTATGCCCTCACCCGTTCTTTTCTTTTTTTAAGGAATATTTTCTGTTTAAATTTCAACTTAAGTAAAATGAGCAAATGAATATTAGATAACATGTACTTATCAAAACATGTTTTATAAATGTTAGCTAGATATCTGAAGGTTATGTTCCGGTGGGGCCGTTTCAAGTGAAAAAAGTGTATGTATTGCTTCAAATGCCGTACTCTTTTTTGTCCTAGTATATATATTTCGTACACAAATAAAAGAAGAATGGGGTACGAAGCATAAGCCCCATACCCACTATGCCAATCATGAGTCGGCCAACAGAGTTTTAATCCAGAGTATTCCGCCTACCAGAACTATTTTGTCACCGAACATATGTGTCGGTTTACTGAGTTCTCAGAGTGGGCAGACTCTCATTGAGCAAAGGAAAGCCACACGCAAATAGCTGCATAAATCTTGAGTCGGCCAACCCACAGCCAGCAAAACGATGGTCGACACCCCATCGTTCTAGTGCATAGGGCCTTAACAGGGTTGCCACAGACCAGAGACGTCAAAATTTCCTGACTTTTCCCTGACAAATTCCATTTTTGACTGATTAATTAGATAAGGAAATCCTTTCATTAAACATCCTTGAACAATCCCTAGAACAGCCTAGTCCTTCCATTTAAACCCAAACTTTCGAAACACAGTACCTTAATTTTTTCTTGGCAACTCCTGTAGCCAAGGTAATATTGCTGGATTACAGCAACACAGCTTAAAATCACAACATGCCTTTCAAGGGGCCACAATTTACAAAATGTTTGTCAAACTAGATTCTTGTGACCGGATGTGCAAATTCTAACTTTGTGATTTAAATATGGGGCTATGACACGTTTGAAAATTCCATTTTTCCCTGACCAGGTTCAGTTTTCCCTGACCTTTTTCAAAGTTCCACTTTTCCCTGACCAATTCCAAAATTTCCTGACTTTTCCATGACCTTGGAAAAAAAACTTTTCCCTGACAGGTGGCAACCCTGTTTAAAGTTCAGACCTACATAAAATACCGTTACAATGCTGATTAGATAGTGCCATTAAAAGAAAAGACTCACCTGACTGTTGTGAGGGTCTTGACGGTACTGAGATTATCTATGTCACCAAGTTCTTGGATGCTGTTGTTGGTGAGAATTACAGAATCTAACGATGGTAAAACCTCCTCGAGATGCTCTGCGATTCGTCTGGAAATATATGACAAAACGAAGCTAGTAAAAGCATTGGCTACTAACCAGAAAAGGCCACTGAATATGGTTTCGGAAGAAAGAAAAAGTTGTCCTTCATGTGACGTTGCTGAACATGGGAGTGCTTGAGCGAGCACGACATGATAAGAAACAAAATTAAAGGACATATCAAACCATGAATACATATGTAAAAAGCCTTTCAAGTTTCAGGTTTATTTAGTGGGGAATTTGAACTTCATCAGTAAAATCTCGGTTTGGTCTATTAGCATTCATTGTTATACACGATGGGATTATCTCAGCGACAAGGGACGGAAAATCGAAATCCTGACAAAGATTGAAAAACCGACTTTAAAATAAATCAAAGTACTGTAAACCTGTTGAATCTGTGACTTTATCAAGTGGTATGATATTGTTATAGGTTCGAAGACGTTAGCGTGAGAAGAGGTACAAAACGTGGCAGAAGTAATGCAATTCAAATAGAAAATGTACTTACACTACTCGGTTATTGTTGAGCATTATACACTTGAGTCTTCTTAATAACGGAAAGCCGTCCACTTTTCGTATTTCATTGTCAGACATATCAATGGTGTCAAATTGATCCTGAAATGAAGAAATTATATTGCCCACATTACCTAATCAGTCTTAAACGCTCTCAAAGCTACTAAGCTGTGTTTGTAAAGGGTTTTTCAAAATGAAAAGACTTGGACTTCATTTGTACTTTCAGTTCTAAATTATTCAATTAAATTTTGAGTTTACACATAACATTCCCTTTTATTTCAAATCCAGAAAAAGTACAAGAGGCATCATTCAAATATACCTTCTCATTAGACATTAGTTCTTATGTCTATTATAATAGTCCGAGAAAAGCTCTGACCACTGTGATACTACAGTCAGAGTAAGCCCCTATCCAATCCTATGTGTTTTACCCCGTCCCGACCATTTTGCTTGAGTAGACTTTTCTCAGTATAAACTTCATGACTTCTCTTGTAACTTTACATATACCTTGTTTATCATCTCGACCTCTATTTCAATATGTTTTTATGACTATTCTCCTCTCGATGTCAAGGATTCAAAAGTTTGCTCAGCCTCCTTGTTCTGAAAAAAAACGAACCTGTCTAGACTGAACTTGTCTGCCATGACAGTCTGCTGGTTGTCATCCTAAGAATAATGGTGAGTACGAGGCTAGTTCTCTCTGCTGATGCTACCGCAAAGTGAGTGAGCCCTGGCAGGGCTCAACATTAAGGGTTTGCTGCGTCGGGCAGGCCTAGATTAAATTTTACCTGCCCGAACCTAAAATTAACCTGCCCAGCTTTAATAAATTATTATAATATCACAGAATGTTTGCCTGCCCTTCGGGCAGGTACATGTCAGAATCTACCTGCCCCACCTCAAGTTTTACCTGCCCCGGGCAGGCGGGCAATGCTTAAAGATCCAGAGACATGAAATTGACATATATTCTAGAGAGGGTGGCAGACTGACCAATCAGAGCAGGCCTTACATCCAGGCAGGGCTCAGAGATCCAGAGACATGAAATTGACATATATTCTAGAGTGAAACAAAACATTAAACAGAACTGAACAAGTGCAGTTGTATCATGTGAGCCATTAATTAAACACAATAGAGGTTAATGCTGCGCGACAATAGCACCTGTATTTAGGTCAGCCATGTGTCCAAGCCAGGTTTTGCCCCTTGACAAAAAAAGCAATACTTTTTAAGACATTTTCAGGCCTGAATTGTCAAAATGTTATTAAAGACCTTTTCAGAATTTCAGGTAATTAATAATGGAGTTATTTTATCACTTGTTCACTACTGGATACACTCCTTTGCTAGTTGTATCTTGTATACTACCAAGTTATATTTTATAATTTTAATTGATTACTTATACTATGTCTTACCAATGTAGCTCCCATGTTTTCGATGACTGGTATCTTGTAACCTGAAAACAGGAGAGTAAGATCATTATCATTTAAAGGTAGACAAGAGGCCTCCTGGCAGTGTTCGATATTTAATTTCATGCAAATACATTATTATTCTGTTATTGGAATATTTAACACCTTCTATTAAAGACAATCGTTCCATTATAGTTCTAAAGTTGATATTTTCTTTAAACTTTGGGAAATTGGAGACTAGGGTCTGCACATACCAGAAATGATGAAAAAATAGGGGGTCACCGGGCTAACTTTTGAATAAAATGTATCACAAAATGTGATGAATTACTCAAAATTCAGTATTTTCATGAACTTAAACTACATTTTCATATTTTCTAAAAACTCTGACGAAACACACCAAATATGTTCTTAATCTTCTTAGATATGAAGCCAATATGTGAATCTTTAAAGTGTATCTATAAATCTGCAATTATCAGGAAATAAAGAAATTTTAGAAACTTTTAATTATTGAAATATTGTCGTAGAAAAGTTAACTTTTTCATAAACGTAGTAATAACAAAAATTTCAAAGTTGAAAATTTCTTGAAATTCCTACATTTCATTTGGATAAGTGTTAGCTATCATTTGATGGGAAAAAAATAGGGGGTCACCGATCTAACTTTTTCAGGAAACTTTATTTTTCACTTCATGATTTTAGACACAATTTTGAAGATTTTTGAAAAATGTATGCATTGTAACTTTAATTGTGCTTATATGATATTCTAAGACTTATGGAACCTACCATCACTTAATCATGTGTATCTTCCTCTTGATTAATCAATTTTATATAGAGAGGATGCAGAGAAACCCTGCTAAATCAGCTTAAAGAGGGGCCTATTTTAGGCCAAAAAAGAGGGCCTGGTCGAAAATAATACTTTTATTACAAATAAATTCATAATAAATTAACAATCAGGAGTTTTCCAAATCTGATTAAATATGTGAATTAATTACTGTTTGACATTTGGATGGCAACTAACAGAGATATGAGCAAAAACGCATTTTCCCTCCATAGACTTCTATAGTTAAGGATTTTCAGTCATGGTCCACTGCACACCCATACAGCCAGGCTGCGCAGTATGGGTGCGCATCAACAAATGGCGCGATTGCCCTTAAGCATGCAGGCGTGCACCCCTCCCGTTTTCCAGAGAATTTTGCATTTTTCTAATGTAAAACTAAGCCAAAAAGCAATTAAGGAATATTTGTTCCAATAGTGCGCCCTCCCCTTTTCAAAATCCTGGATCCGCCAGTGGTACGTACGCATCAAGGTGGGAAGGGGGGTATGAAATTTGTGAAAATTTGCGTAGATACTAAATGGAAGGCCCCTAAAAAAATACAAG
Organism: Lepidonotus clava; assembly: GCA_936440205.1. Lineage (NCBI taxonomy): Eukaryota > Metazoa > Annelida > Polychaeta > Phyllodocida > Polynoidae > Lepidonotus > Lepidonotus clava. The sequence goes on from OW387134.1 coordinate 53,384,623, forward strand.
AACTCTTATGTTGTCTCTTATAATGATGGAATTATAAATACAAACAAGAACTGCAATCTCTATAAGGATTCTTGTTACAATTAAGTAATGTTAGTTATAAGGAAATTGACACAAATGTCTGAGGAGAGAAAACGTCACATTATAGATAGAAGGAAACCAGGAGGGAACAATTGTAAGGACTATTCAAGACTAGTAGCTGAGTCAGAAGAATGGACTTGCTATAAAAAAAAAAAACACTTGAGACAAGAGTTGTAAAACTATAAACATAAAGAATCAGACACATCTGTTCCACAACCACAATGTCATGTCACACTTCTAATAGCCCTACTGGTTACACAGTTATCACATTGCCCGAAAAAATCTCTCATTGCAAATCAAGTGCAATCAACCTTTATAATGCCTAATGGGAGTCATTATGTCAAGGAACTTGTGCCTCATCCTGACCTCAATAATGGCCCAGACAAACCGCTAATAGAATCTGAGTTCAAAGAGGACCCCCAACAATGTAGTAGATTATATCTTGAGAAAACGCTTTTTTAACATACTGCAGTGAACGTTTTCTCTCCAATATTTGTTTGTTTGTTGGGTTTAACATTTGGCCAACCCTTCTGGGTTATTTTACCAGACTGCACAAGATAACATGGGCAGTGATCAAATAGATGAGATGAGGTGCCTATTTGTACCAGTGGGACCCAATGCCCTCTTTATAGTGCTGCCTCACTTAACCAACGCGGTCAGCCCCACTCTTGCCCCACCCCCTCCCTCTCTGTAGTGGGGCTGACAAAAACTGCCCATTCAAAACTGGAGTAAACTGAACTCAAGTTCTGGGGCACAACAAATACAAAATGCACACATAAATGACACCCAACTGTATATTAAGAACTGTTTTTCATACCATGCACACCTGTTTTTGTGGTGAACAGCATGCTGTTTACTCCAAATTCAGTGTTTGAACTCATGAAGTGGACTGACTTGGGCTAGTTCCAACATGGCTTCCTCTATGACAGAAAGGGTCCTCACCTTCCCAGAATTCAATGTTTTTTTCCAGTTTTGTCTATGGAGTGCACTCCATCCCCGCACCAGAGTCGGGGGTGGATATTCCATCTATGCCTCACTGAGATATCATGTCATAGGCCCACACAACACACCCAGTCACATCATACTGCAGGGATCTCCCTAGACGTGCGGGATGCGGGATTCCCGCACTAGGAATTCAATTCCCGCACTAGGTTGTTTAGAAGGGGGCCATTCCCGCATTAAAATAACAGAAATTTAATAAGAATATAGTGAAAGCGGCTCATGAATTTCCATAATTGCCCCTCTAAGGATGAGGAAAATGGGGCTTTTGATACTCGCAATTGCTTTCTAGGAAGAACCCTGATACTGACACCAGGCCAACCAGTCATGTTTCATGGTTCTTACTTTATACCGAGTGCCAGGCATGCAGTGACCACTACCACTGTCTTTTGTGTGACTCAGCCAGGAATAAATCCCAAGACCTCCCACACTCAGAGCAGGCACTCTACCAACTGAGCTACCAAGTCTGGTCTCCCCATTTGTCGCCTTCTATGAACAGCAAGGGGCTGCTGGGGACGCATTCTTCCAAGGAGGCTCCTGAAGGAACCCCCACCCCGGATAAGTTACCCCAGTTTTTCCTCCTGGTCTTTCACCCCTCTTTAAAAAGAAAATCACCCTCTACACCACAAAGGATTAGCTGTGAAAACTGAGCCTGCTATGTAGATCTATGCCTCTGCTGTTAACAGTTCACTTCAGAAGTGCAGTTGTCATCAGTTGCGTTAACTTACATTATCGCCCGCAAAACAGTGAACTCAGACGGACACAGTTACAAGTACCAAGCCTCCTATCTACAATAGAAAGAATAGTTGGGTCATATACTCTGGGTAATGTGTTTCTGATATACGCGCTATCCCTTAATCATGTTAGTACGTTAAGATTATGACGTTAATTATAACCTCATTTTTGGCACTCACCTCTCAGGTCGAGTTCCCGGTCTCGAACCGGGTTTGTGTACTGAGCGCATTGTTCGATCAATTCAGGTGTCAACTTCACCATGATGACTGCTGAATCCGACAATGTACTATAGCACGAACTATAAAGAATCAACTTATATGAAATATATCTCTTGATATAAAGTCTTGTGCACGATGTAGGGACGTTTTGTTGAAAATCGAGGCGAAGCGTGCCGCTGGCTTCACCGGAAGTTCGCTGGTTCGCCGATGGTTTCTAAAGTTCCTGGGAAACCAGCGGTATTATTTGAAAATACGAAGTAGATTTTAAATTGATATGATTTATCACAAGAATGAAAAACTATTGGCCAAACTATTTTTTTGGTAGGAAAGATTTGATAGTATCATCATATATATTAATGCTTTTGTATATTTGTCCAATCATATGCTAGAAATTATTTTCTGCGGTACAGTATAAACATACTTCGCGGATAATCATGGCAACTGCCCCCAAGAAGAAAAACGACAAGAAAAGTGCCAAAAAGGCTGACGATGGGGCATCAATGACTGACAAAACAGAAGATATGTTACAGGAAGAATTAGCTACAACCCCAGGACCCGAAACCAGCGAGTCCCCTGTCGAAGATGTTCAGGAAAAGCCACCATCTCCCGAACCTGTTTACGAAGAGCCTGTCCTCACACAACTTATCGTTGACAGGTAACGTCAAAATGGTCAAACAAAATAGAAAAAAAAACAAATTCTTTTATTAATTTCTTTTTCAAACAATTTGCACTGTGAGAAGATCATACTCTTTTTGATTTCTTGAAACTAGATCCATAGTGATAGACACAGTCTCCACTGCACGGGGTGAATTGTACCCACCCCCAACCCCCTTCACACAAAAAAAAGAAGAAAAAAGAAAAAAAAAAAAAAAAAAAAAAAGAAAAGGGGGGGAGGGATTTTCGAAATTTGACCCAACAAAAATAAGAACTTTGTTTTCCCAGATTCTGGAATTTTTTACTTAAACTTAAGGTTTAGGAGGTTAGGCCTTCAGCCTAGGGCTAGGTCAGCAGGTTACATTTCCATTGGCATTGGCATTGGTGATGAGAATCAAATACTAGAGCCAGGGACGGGAGAAATGTCAAAAGTTGGACGCTTTTGTGTAGATCTTAATGGAATGGTTGTAAAGGTTAAAAAAATGCATAAATTTTCAAACTGAGGAATTGGACAAAATTCTCAAATAACAGTTACAACACTAAAACTTTTGTATATTTCTTACAAAAGGTCTGCAAATCACCCTTATTTTTGTGTCAAAAGTTTGACACGTGTTAAAAGTCGGACAGATAATCATATTCTTTTAATATTGTTAATCGTTAGCATTTTTTTGAAAAATTATATTTTCAGCAATACTGTATGACTTATAACAAGTTAGGATCAATTATGTTAATGCATGATAGATTCAGTTCAACAAACGAACGTAATATTATTTGGATAGACAGAAACAATATTTTTTCAGATAAATATTTTAGGGATTTGGTCTCCTGCGACCAGGGGCCATAAGGGGAGCACAATAGGTGGCCAAGTTCGTCAGTTGCTGGAGTTCACCCGGCCCGAGTTTGTCAGTAGTCACCCAGCCCGAATTCATCAGAGGCCCAAGTTCACCCAGCCTGAGCTCTTCAGTGGCCTGAGTTCTCAAGTTACCATGAGAAATGCCTGTCTTAAGAAGTCATATATGTCTTGTCTCTGGTTAGGCCTAGGCACGGGCTTTGGCATAGCTAGGCTCTGCACAGCACACACTGATCTCTAAAGTAGTAAAGAGACCACTGTTGTGTTTCTGTTTGTATATGTGGGATGATGGATTTCAAAAAGTACCAGAAGCCACTTTCTATATTTTTAAAATTGGGCTACACTGTCACTGCACATTCTTGGTTATTTCATATCAAAATGTATGTACATTAGGAGATTATTCAATCTCCAAGCAGATTCCACTTTGAATTTTTAAATTGCCTCCTTAGATACCTCATAACTCGATATTCTCTCATCTTTCAGCTATGAAGGCGATAAAGCTAAGGGGTTATATGACGGTGAAGGAGATGCAACGTTTGTTGGAAGTCATCGATATCAAGTGAGTCAAAACTCAAACATTATGCAGAAGGGCTAACATTAAGATTTGATAGCAGTCAGAAATAATGAGAGTAATACCTAGAATGATATTTGTTGGTGTTGAGAAGAGTAAAGAAAGTGCATGATGACAAGCAATTTTAATGAGATCATAGGACAATATTAAAAACAGAATTAAAGAAAAATACCTCTATTAAAAAATAAAACATTAATTGTTCGGGATAGTAAAACTACTGACTACCAAGACTGACATTAACTCAAGACCATGTCATGTCAAACGTTCCTTGAATATATTGCTTTTTTTTCTATTACAGGGTCAGTTTTCGGAGGGCATGATGCATGGCAATGGAACATACACTTGGGCAAGTGGTCTCATTTACGAGGTGCGTAAAATATTTATAAACGTTCAGATTTGAAATAAATATTGTGAGATGCAAAATAAGTAGATGAAAAATACCTTGATATCAGATTCTTAAACTTTGAAACACATCCACACTTTTTAATATATATAATCATTCGACCGTTTGACCTCCACTATTTATCATAAAAAAAACCCACCTTTAAATGACTTTATTTTCATTTCAGGGAGAATTCACACACAATAAAGTTACTGGTAAAGGATGCTACAGGTGGCCGGACGGCAGGTGTGTTATGTTAAGTTATTCTTTGTACATCTTTCTGACAGACAGACATGTATTGGTTTTGTATTTTATTTGTAAATTACTCGAATATCATACCTTTAGAGGAATTTATACCTCTCCGGTAATGTCGAAAGGTGACAGTCCGCATTTCTACTTATTTCAAGCAACTGTGTTCAAAAAAGAAAATCATGTTTTTTTCGCTCAGCATTTACGAAGGTGAAGTGATGAATGGACTACGTCATGGATATGGTACTTTCCGAAGTGCCAATAACAAACTCAGCTATTCAGGCGAGTGGCATATGGGAAAACGACACGGAAAGGTTAGTTTTCTCCTTTTCCTCCTGAAATCTCATTAGTTACACTATAGTAAACAAAACGTTAAGTAAAAACGGTTAAACCAAAGGTACTTCTTAATTTAATTGAGTGTAATATTTTTCCTTCCTATTCTTTTTATTGCATTATCTTACTTCTTTTGTTTACCATGTTGCCAGGGACGCACCAACTTTGACGTTGAAGGATTGTCCTATTATGAGGGTGACTGGGTAAGGAACGTCAAGCACGGCTGGGGCCACCGTCAGTACCCCTCCGGCAACTTCTACCAAGGCATGTGGTACAACAACGTCCGCCACGGCGAGGGTAGCATGCGCTGGTTAGACCGGGAGCAGATGTACACTGGCAACTGGGAGAAGGGCATTCAGGCAAGTGGTCTAAACACTGATGGAGAACGGGATGGTCCTACGATTGGTTGAAGTGCAACAGGTTTTTCTCAAAACCAACTCTTACTTTCATTATATTCATTTTGACCATATTTTGAAGAAAAAAAATCAATAATCTAGTTCATGGCAACCCATATCGCTGCAAATGTGTGCATGCAATTGATACGAGAGACATTTTTATTTCTTGTTATTATGATTAGAGTTTTCTCGTTGCCCCTAACTTCATGTCATTATAAATTCAGGAGAAAATAGTCAAGTTTTACTGTTGGAATTCACTCTTCAATACGCATTAATGTATGTGTTAAGTAAGAGCATGTACCTCCATAACGATAAACGGTATGGCTCTTAAAACACAAAAACATGACACCGTTTCACTCTCAATGATTAGGAATATAGATTCATTATATTTAATTAATATGATTTTTATTATCTTCTTCTTGGTTTTAGCATGGAGTTGGTCAACATATTTGGTTCCTTCATCGTCGCTCTGGATCCCAATACCCGATGAGAAACATGTATGACGGGGAATTCTGCAAAGGTTTGCGTCATGGCTACGGAACGTTCTACTATGCCAATGGCGCTCGTTATGAAGGAGAATGGCAAAACAATCTCAAATCGGGAAAGGTAATGTTTGATTTCTAGATATTTTGTTGTAGAGAAATTCAGAAAAATGTGTTTTGTTCATGTATATTAGAACCATAGATGAGATAAGTTCCGTTGACTATACTACTATTTCTCTCAGAGATTTAACGTAAATCACCCAGGCGATTAGTCTAATTTGATATTGGAAATTTCAAACAAGAAAAGATGTTAATAGAGTATAATAGTTATACTTGACTATTTTAAGTAAATTTATTGATTCATTTTCGAGAATGGTTCGCCTATTTTGATTTAGAAAACGGTTTATCACTTGCTTTTTCCTGCATACGCAGTTACGTCCTATCAGACACATTGATCAAATTTTGTGTGATACTGACAGGGAAAGTTCGTTTTCAAAAATGGGCGCATCTATGAGGGTGTCTTTGAGAAGGATCACATCATGGAATTCCCGAGTTTCGCCATGGACGGAGTCTGCACCCCAGACCTGACACAGATCAGGACCAGGACCCCACTGCCCACTGGTAAAATTGGTTTATAAATTTTTAACTTTAGTCGTTTATTTTGGAATTTGAAAATAGTTGTACACTTTCTGCTATCAACGTAAGCCCAAGTATTCCACGAGATTTTGATTTGATATATACAAAAAATACTCTGCAAATTAAAGCCTATTCCATAGATTCGTGTATTATTATCAAGAACCAAAAAAATCGAATAGAGTTGTTTGATCAGTATCTATACTATAGGCGGAAAACTAGCTGTTTACAATGACTGCTTGAAATACCTTCAGTCTACGCACACCCGTTCTTTCAAAGGTAAAGTCCCTTTCTTCTGGCCTTACAGAGCAGATCTCGGTACAGAGTAATGACAGTCGTAACACGTACGGGCCTAGCTTCCAGCTGGAAGTACACCATTTACTCCAGGAGTTCACCGAGTCCGACCGGGAGGAGGAGGCCACGCAGGTAATTGATCAATACCTTTATAGTATAGTAACTACCGTGTTATAGCTGGTAATAACTGCCGTTGAAAGGTGAGAAGCCGAAGTACGCCTCCTGTATCTTGCTGCAAGCACTCCATATTAATTCAAGTTTCAGAAAATGTTTTTATTTTTTGTAAAGAAGGATGTAAAAATGCTTTATAAAGTTATCTATGCACAACGATGGGCCATAAAAAGAATTCATTACTCTACAAAGGACTTTGTAGTAACAGTTTTAATTTTAATGCCAACTTCATACTTTGGTCAACATGATCGAATTCTACCCACAGGTCATCTTTGTCATCATGCGCTACATGAGCAAGCTGCGGATGATCTACAGCTACTACAGCCAGTTGGGTTTCTCGGAGAGTGCTGACAACACATTTGTCATGAACCGCATGCAGTTCTGGCGCTTTCTCAAGGACTGTCGCCTTCACCACCACGACACTACTCTGGCCGACATGGACAGAGTGCTCGGTGAGATGCCTTACCTTCTGCAAAATAAATTACATAATATCATGCTAATGGCAAATAATTTCCCGTCACGTTTTCTTATGATATATTCTTTAGTGGATCATGTAGGATATCTCCAGTGTATCATAGAGTGGATAATTTCAGTCTATCCTGTAGTGGATAGAAAAATCATAAATTATTGTTCCACCTTTTTTTCTTCGATAATCCTTTTTGCATTTTATAGATTCGATTTTGTTTCTTTATTACATCTCCTGAAACTAATTTTACGCTTTCATAAAAAGATGTATGTTTTTCCCTCAGCCACCTTTCGTTATAACAGCAGATCATCTGATCTGGTATAAAAAGGACACTTCTCTTTATCTAATTACATAAACTCTTGAAACTTCAGCTGAAGAAAGAAACGATCCCCTGGATGAGATTCACAGTCCTTTCACAAAGATTCTGATGCGCGAATTCGTCAACCACCTTGTTGCTCTGGCCTACCATATTTATGGAGAAGAACATACGTAAGACATGTGTTGCAAGACTTTTCTTCCGGATTTTCATTAATTAATTAATTTTCATTTACGTACGTCCATTACTGAATAAAAATGAAATCAGTGTGAGTTATTGGCCTTTCAAAATAGACTTGAAAATCACTTCAGAAATACTTGTATATCATCTATGCATTTATTTGTAAGAATATAAACTGCGTGCTTTGTGTGATGTTGTGGTCTCAACAAGAAGAAGGCTCTTCATGGCCCCAGCTCTAAAGACTAGCTTTTTCTTTGGGATGTATGAGACATGGCGACCTGTTTATTTCAGCATAAATGACTTAAATCAAATCATATTGCAACCTTTTTTTACAGGGATGCTACACCAGTACTACAGTGGTGTTTGTCGAAACTCATCTCTGATAACATACTTCCCAATGCGTGTGAAGTCCATGGGAACATCTACGTAGAGACAAGACGCGCGGAAAATGCCCTCGTGCACATCGAGCAGTCATATGAGATCTATAAGTCCATGTGTACTCCACGCAAGGTTGGTTATTTTTGTCTCTGGCGCATTTCCTTTAATTGGCTTAGTAAGTTATATATGTATACGGGTAGTTTCAACCAGCAAGTCTCATTGGATGTCTGTCCGTTACTTTGCATATAGTAGCGGCAATCGTGTCAAATGAAAGCTAAACGAAATGTATAAAAGTACTTTTTTTTCCTCGAGAATTGTGTAAACATAAATGTGTTACGTAAATTGTTAATTATTTACACCTGTACGCATGGCCAAGAGAAACATGTATAATAGACACTTGTTTCCGTTGGCTTTACAGCAAAACTCTGCAGAGTTGACCTTCAAGATGAGGCAATTCTTGTTTATGATGAAGGTAAAGATAATGTTATTTTACCTCTTAGATTCTATGGGAATATTCTTGGATGAGTTAAGGAGAAAATATTCAAATTATAAAAGTCCATTTCAAAAAGAGCCGAAAGAAGGGTGACGTGTACGTTCCTACCTACCGACTCTGCCACTTGAATTATTACAATTATACACTTAGCTGTAACGTAAAGCAAAGAAATGTAATTTCAACACAAACTTCCTTATACTCGAAACTTTTAATCATCAGACCTGATTAGATCCAAAGTTTTCATTAATGGTTCTGTCTTGTCATTTAGGATCTGAAGTTGGTGAACAGTGATCTTACACCAAAAGCGATCATTGAAATTCTGGCAAGTGACGACCCGAAAGTCACTGACCCAGAGGGAGCGGTGAATCTGGAACTAGAGGTAATGCATTTCATTAAGTACCGGCACCTTATATTCATTACGTTTTTTAATGTTTTTGCAATCCATCTAAGTTGTCTATATATATTTGATAATATTGCCGACTTCCTTTTCCTATTCTGATTTACACTATTGCACCTCTCAAGATGTTAAACTTTTATTGTGAGATGTAATGAATTGTCCAACCATGGTGCAAGCCATTTTGCTTTGAGACTTTGATTGAGATGGGTTGCCCGCATTCTCTGTTCAGATGACCTTCTTGGAGTTCTTCGAGGCGCTGGTAGGCTGTGCGCAGGTGTTCGTGACGGAGGCTGTGGTCAAGGACCCGACCACCCCACGTCCCTCGACCACACTGACTGCCGAGCACAGCGTCATGTCCATGACCGGGTCCCCCTCACGAGGCGCCAGCCAGGTAGGAAGTACCGGCCTATTGATATTTACTTTGTTTTTGGTTACATTGATTAGGAAAGCGAATTCATGGATGAGGTTGTGCGGCACGCAATAACATAACTTCTATGTTGCAGTTTTCAAAGTATTGTGAGAATGGGCTGGGGGTCCGATGAACCATATACATAAACTCTTGAACAATGAACCATATACATAAACTGAGAACTATAGTCTATGTAGATTACTCCAAGTGCAGCATTTGAAAGCGTGAGGGAGGCGAGTTTTTCAAATCAATAATGGAGAGTGTCCCAGGTCCAGAAATCCCAGATGATATTGTGCTCCACGTAGTGTTTACAAGACAAATCGTCTGATTTGAGTTGATCCTGTTTCAGGTGGGCCTGGACGAGGGTGGGGAGGACGGGGAGGGAGTGACCCCGAACCAGGGGCCGTCAGAGGCCGGGTCGCCGCTACCCAGGGCCGCCTCCGAGATGACGCAGAAGACAGCCGACGGGTCAAAGGTCCCCGAGGTGAGCGTGCCTGTCAGAGAACTAAGTCACATACACGGATTTCAGTTTGAATTGAGAACTTTATTGTTGAGATAAGAGTGGAAAATAAAATGGGTTACTTTTATGACCAAGTGATATAGACTTGTCTCATATGATTTGGACTCCCTGAAGGGAAAACAATATGAATACATGTAACGATTAGGATACTTTTTATCTCATTCATAAATCATTACTCTATAAGGGAATATAGTAACTGTGTCACGGGGTAGCTTTATTCATTCCTGTAGATCTAACTTAAAACATCAACTATTATATACTTACCCTATGTGTATCTCCTGCAGCACACTTCCAATACAACAGCTGCTTCCGCCTCAGAGATGGGAGGCCGGGCCAGTCAACACACTCGGGTGGAGAGTGCCCGTAAATCTGGTAAGCCGTTTTTTCTTTTTACCTTCATATTAAATAGTTTTGTTGTTGTTTTTATTGCAATTAAGACAAATATCAGTCAGTATAAACGTAAGCATTGTTCATTGACTGCTTTTTAGAACCAATCACTTGCCAGTTGTTCCATCCATGGATATAAACGATTTCACAGTTAGTATACCAATATAACAAGCGAGTAAAGATTTTAACAACAGTTTTTTTTCGTTTGTCTAGCTGATGGCACGTTGGCAGAGCCCAAAAAGAGTGCATCCTTTATGAGTACCCGCAGTGGGATGACAGAGGGTGACCCGGGCCTCGTCCAGAGCGTCGTCTCCTTAGCTGGGGCTCATTCCGACGTGGGAGAAAAGGCCCAATCCGAAGGTAAGAGACCTAACATAGAATGTATGCACGGATCTAAGATGATAAATTCATCAGTAAATCATATTGTGTTATTGAAAGTTTTTGGACGAAACCGAAGAAATATTATGAAGTTATCGTTAGGAAAATCAAAAATTAAGGCAAGAGAATTATTAGATCATATGAAAAAAAGACACGAAATAATCTATTCTTTTATTTGAAAACGTCCTGTGCAATGTTTGCTAAAGTTGATGGTGGGGATGAAGTGGGGTTGGGGTTATTACAACAGAGTAAACAACAATCAACATAATTAAAATCCAGGAAGACGCTGAGGATACGGATTTTTGTGTATGTAGCAAAATATGATTTTGTATAATCAAACTACCGCAAAGGTTCATATTCTATTGTTTTATTCCTGGTTTAATCTCTAGACAGCGGACCCGCTACCCATTTAAAATGGTGGAATGAACGTTTTTGTAAGAACAATATAAATGTAGTCTTTGCAACCATATAGTCAGTTATACTTTCACAATTACAGTATTTGTCATAGGTTGTTCATCTGTCAAACGTTTCATCAAATATTGTTAGCCTACATCTGATTAACTCTTTATTTTTAAACGTTCAAAAGACAACTGTATTGCACTAAATTATAACTGTTGGGACGGAAATAGGTTACCCGTTTGTAACGTGCAACTCAGAGGAAAGCACTAAGTATAATTGATTTACTTAGTATTGACGTTTGGAACACAAGTTGCTTTCTCATCATTTCCAGCACACTTAAAGTACAACACGGTATACATACATGCACTTGTAGTTTTAATTCGAACCGTTCTTCCCCCTTATCAGTTATTTATATATATATATGATAACTCGCTAAACATTTGATAAGTGATAACTGAATTACATCTACAAGGGTCTACTTAGTCTAAGAAGGGCGCTGTATTTGACATTTAAAAAAAACAACTAATTTTACTCCCATCTCCCTAATAGACTCTAACTATACCCGTTGTTGATGTCTGCAGGTGAAGAGGTTCAACTTGATGACGAGGACGAGTTGGACGAGGCAACACGGCAGTTCAATTTCTGGACTCACCAGGTTGGTGTGCAACATGTTCTTGTAGTTCTCTTAATTTTATTCTAGATGATAGATATGCGATGTAGTTTTAAAAGTAGTTACACATTATTTAGTTATAACTACCCATAAATCGTTTATGCAGGTCAAGAAGAAGAATACAATGGCTAAAAGAAAACTTGTCATGCTCAGTTGACTATATGAATCAACTCTGATTCCCCCTAGGTGCACATCTTCTTTGTGCGGAAGTTCTTCCCGGCCTCTGCCCGTAACCTGCTGCTGCTGCAGCGTATCCTGGAGAACTACAAGGACCTGCCCGAGGCCGACGTGGCCCAGCAGGGGGCCGCCAGCGAGGCCGAGGCCTCCAACCAGCCCGTCGTCGTCGTAGAGGTCGAATCGGCCAGTCACAACGACCTCGCCCATAGTGATATTGTTGAAGAACAAGAATCCCTGGCTGAATCTTAAGTTGATTACGCATCAATTCTGTGATACTGAAATTCTGTGATTGTTTTTTAGTCTTCGATATTTTGTCTGATCTATAGTAGCTTGATATAACATGAATCAAAATAAGAGGAAATCTACATGTACATAAAAGTTTAGTCTAAAAAGCGTTAAACTTATAAAGGTAAGAAATTACGAAACGTTGAATTTTCATTAAGTCTATCCAGAAAGATCAGGTTGGCATTTGTGGAGAAATTAGTTGTTAGCTGTTAGTCAGGTGAAACTCCTGTGACATGAATAATTCTTATCAACGATGTAAATGTACAATAACAAAATCCATTCCTTCATAATGCATGTACATTTATCTGTTACATATACATATGTTTAAAAAGAACTTGAGTTCTTAACACCACTAAACTTGTAGATACTTGTATTTATCCTGAAATAAAAATTTCAGATTGGGCTTAATTATTAAGTTTGAATAGCAACTTTGCCTCTTCTTTTTCGTGAAAACGATTTCCAAAGTAGCGATATTTTGGCCCAATCTTACATGCAATCTGGCATTAGAAAAGGAATTAAGTCTAAAAATAGAGAGGAAAAAAGCCAGAAGTAAGTCCCCCTTTTCATCTTCATATCTGTATCATTCCACTTTCATCCCTCACTTTTCCAATCCAAGAGGGTATGTATTTCAATTTTCCCTTATACTCACAGAGTGTGTCACTTTGTCAAGTCAGGTACTTCAATTCGCATGTCTGAGAAGATATGTTGGATCGTGGAATGTCGATTTTGAATTTTTTTGTATTCTTAAGACATGATCAAAATAGAACATTATTGAGAGATCGAAGCCCTTGAAAACTTGGTGTAGACAGAAGCAGAAGTTTTATATGATTTTTCATATTAGAAAAGCAAAGGTTTGACATCTATGTAGACTGGTCTTTCACTCTAATAACATTCTATAGATGCCAATTTCAGTTAGCCCTTGTGACCAAATGAGTTCCTATCAGATAATACATTTCTGGTAGTTATATGAGGCGTGAGATTCGTTTGCCCTGTGGCACCCAGATTATACCTTGGCATTAGACGTTCATAAAGAGTAAATGAGATATCTTGTTCTACTCGTCACAGCAAGCGGCTGTTATACAAAATTATACAATGAAAGCCTTGTCAAAAAGAGATATTAGGCTTATTATGATACAAATATATTGTCATGAACTATTCATAAATAATAAGGAATATCATATATGGGGCTATGGTCATCTCACGTGTCGCCGTATTTTCTTCTTTTTTTCCCCTTTATTTTTTTTCATATTTTGGATTAGTGTTTTGACATGCTGTGGAGCTTGACTTTCTTACGTTCCTGTTGCAAATGTTCAAAGGGTTTCTCAAAAATAACTCCGGTTATAAACATGTGCATGTGGTTAGCATGCCGATAATATTACTCATAACAAAGGATGCTAAGCAGGAATCGAAGGGTCGAGATGATCAGGATGAATCCTTAAATACTAGGATACTATTCATGTGGCAAAAAGTCACATTCCGGGTTTGTAATACAGTAGTTCCCCTTTTACACGGCCACCCGCGATAACCAGTACAGACTTGGCCCAGGGGCGGATCCAGGAAGTGTACCAGGCAAAAAAAAAAAAAAAAAAAAAAAGGGGGGGGGGGGGGGGGACATGCTATAGCCAAACCAAATATTTGCTCAGGCCCAGGAATTTTACATCAATATTTGGGTCAAAATGGAGGAGGGGGTGTGTGGGCGAGGCGTGCACCTTGCCTGCTGGCCCCATAATGTATACATAAGGGGCAGATCCAGGTTGGGGGGGGGGCAGGGGGTCCTAACCCTAACCTTTTGTTGGAGATTGCGCCACACCCACTAGGCGATTTTACCAGTGACGGGCGACTGCAGAAGAGACAAATACCCAGTTCAATCGCCCGGTGATTACAATTGCGGGGAGATTCCTCATCTGCTCATGGGCATGGTGTGAGTTCTGGACGTCGAGTGACAAGGGACAGGATCGCCGGTAAAACCACCAGTAAAATCGCCGGAAAATGATAAAACTTGGTTGATAATTCAGTCGCCCGCCGACTCGTCCACGGCACGGCCATCGCCGGTCAATGGTAAAAACGCCTAGTGGGTATGGGTATGTTTGTTTTTATTGTATTATTATTATTAATCATTATACTCATTTTACAGGATGATCTTCCGTATAAGTGAAATTTGGTGTAATGCTACATAATCAACACAAGTATATAAATTGCAATGAACAATGTGCATCGCTTTAGTACTTAGCCTCTATGTCTTTGACAGATTTAAGGACATTAGCGCAAAAAAAATGTATGAAACTTCTATCATTTTATGTTAATTAGTTTGATTCATCTTATATTCATTCAAACTATAATATTCCATGTATAAATGCCAATGTGCGTGTTCGCCTTTTTAGGAAAGTTGTGTTATAAATATTGAGAGGGTTTACAGTAGTGGCCAGTAGTCCCAGTAGTGCTGAGCATTGGAGGTGAACTATAAAAGTGGATGTGTTGTGTGCTTCGTTATCACAGTATCTGGCCTCTCGATAGTCAAGGGAATCAATCTTCATCTTCAGTGTCGTTCCTTAAACCCCGAGTACACGGTGAAAGGTGGGCTGCTTCTTCTCTTCTTTTTTTATTTTATCTATCATCAACTTCGTATGTGATTCCGATATGTGATTACTTATCTTGTTCGTCTATTCAATATGATTATCTGTAAGATACCATCATAATAAGCAATTTAGCTGTTACCAAATATTGGAACAGCCATGGTTTCATTCGCTTAGAAATCCGTGTCGATATAACATATGAATGTCTTTAATTTACTCGATTTCATCAAACCCATCCCCCTCTTTTTTTTGGGCGAAATTCAGAATTTTTTAATGTAAAATACGGCCAAAAGTCACTGAGAAAAAAAAAATCCAATAGCGCCCCCCCCCCCCTTTTTTTTTAAATCAATTCATGGATCCGACTATTTTATATTTGTGACTTCAGATTACACTTACATTAATGTTCAGTAGATGTTCTCACTAAAATTGAATGAAATTCCGTATAGAAATTAATAGGGGCCTATTCTTCATGAATCCATGAACATTCAAATGAGATCAAGAGCAGACAACTCCCCATATCTTAAGTTAGGATTGAATTTTCTTCTTTTTTTTCAAAAGCACATACAACACTTCGGTAGATTGATACTAGCCGGTCTTCCAGTGATTTCCAGTCTCAGACCTTACATATTTGTATGGAAATGTTAATTAAAACTAAACTAACATTAAAATGTAAATAGAACAAATATACAATGTTTGTTTTCAATAGACAGTCTCTACGAGATGCCTAGTCTAATCCTTTCACACACACACACACACACACACACACACACACACACACATATATATATATATATATATATATATACATCACCCCGTACCCCCCCCCCCCCGCTCCCATCCGGCCAATGAGCTGCTTGTAGGCCTATTATACTATATAAGGTAAATGAGGAAAACTTTAATTCATGTGGACTAACCCAAGATTTTCTGTTTTTCTCATCAGGAAAATAGATCCAATAATCTCTCAAATAGGCCTAACTTAAATTTCAGATGAAGGGCTTATTTGTAGTATTTCTCCTCCTGATCGCCCTGGCAGCAGCAGTGGAGGAGGAAGAGACTGTCGTAATCTGTAAGGCAGATTGCTGGAATGTCGCCATCGAATGCTACAAGGACATCGACACCAACATTTCCGGCGAGGCTACCCTTGCCCTCCAGCAAAATTGCAAAAACTTCCTTCAAGCCTGCAGGGCGACGTGTGATCAGTCTATAGCATTATAGACTGGCCTTTCTTCTTTTAAAGAGCAGGAATATGACTACGACCAGCCAGGGCAGCAAATATAGGCCTAAACTCATTTTGACACTTTCCAATTAAGTTAGATTTGCTATATGACAAACTTTAAAAGTTAACTCAAAATGGCGATGTCCAAAATTCTAAGGATTATTAATTTACATGTAGCAGATGTAAAATAGGCCTACTACAATTAATACATATAAGAAAATTAGTCGTGGAAGTGTTCATTTATGTAAATTTATGTCATTCACCATGGTCGTGAACATTTCAAAATGTATGAGACAACGGAAGATACATCCTAGTCAAATGACCTATAGGCCCTAGTAGCGGATTTTAATGTAAGTCGGCGGTATCCTGTCTAAACGTCATAAAAGTTAATGTGTAGTACTGCTTTTTGCATGCAGATATCAATTACAGGCTTTGAATAAACTCCGGAATGCATAACAAGTCTTTGTAGTTTGTTAAGAAATCCAACAAAAACGTCATTTACAACGAAATGAATGATTTCTACTTTGGGTCACTTAAACTTAAAGGCTGAGTCGTGAGATAAGTCGATCTGCATGGTTAATCATTAGGCTATACTTATACGATATCTTTGAGCATACTACCTTGAACAATAAAGCCGATCCCTCATACTATTTAATTCATTGCATCTACAAGACCTTCATGGATTATCTGTCTAATTATGCCCTATTGTAAATATAGAAAACTCCCGTGTTCGGGAAAGGAAAAAAGGATAACGTTTCGCAGTTGGAGAGAACTTTTATTAATTAATTTTACAGCACCATAAATCAAGATATTTTAATCAAATCAATACTGGTAATTCAAAAGGAGTACATTACAACATAATCAACTCAGTTGGTTGTTGACCGTTCTATTCACTGATAAACATGATAACAGTGTTATACACTGTCTATTACTCTACTACTTCTAAAATGATGCCCTTTTGTATGTTACAGTCTACACACTGAACTTACTTCAGGCCATACCAAGAACCAGCGAATTAGGCTGTTACAAGCCAGTCCATTTGTTTGGTGTTGGAACCAGTAAATTAGGTCAGGACACCATTAATAGCATTATTCAGTTCCCCTCTCATCTTCTATGTGGCTTCAGAGTGTAAGGGTGAGCAACAACCCGGGCAACCCCTTCCAAACACTTAATAATATGTTGTGGGTTCGAATTCTGGAGGGACTTGTGAATAATAAAGAATTTCATCACAGTGAATTTTATGTGACACTCCTATACTCCTAGAATAGTTTTGAACTAATTTAGGACGAAGTAAGTTGGTAGATGTCGGTTTGCATAAAGTATAGGATTGCCAGATGGAGAATATGTCTCCTTATTTGCGTCATAATTGAATTTCATATAGGTTAATTGTCTGCATTCAGTCTCAAATCTACCCGTTTATAACTTCGCTTTGCTGTATATGCTAATCAAACAGTCTGCCTCTCTGATGCCCGAATCTCGAGCCCCGTGCATGGTGGAGGAATAACGAGCGTGGGTGGCCTCTCCAGCGAAGAGGACTAGGGGCAGCCCGGAGGGGGCGACGAGGGGGGCGGCGAGCCGAGCCCTGTCTCCGGGCAGGGCGCGTCGGGACCGGTAGCTGTAGGCCCCCCGGGTTAAAGGGTTAGTACTCCAGGTGGACCGGCGGACGCGCGCGGCACGCGGAATGGTCGGGTTGTTCAGGAAACGTCGGATGACCTCGGCACACTTGACGATGAGCTGCTCGTCCGAGAGCTGCTCCATGTGTGCGGCCTGCGGCCCGGAGATCCAGGCCACCAGGAGGTTGGGGTTGTTGAGCACCTCGTCAAAGGAGAAGATGCGCTTGTACCACTCACTGGGAGACGTGGGCTCGGCCTCCTCGTCGTCCCAGGCCAGTTTGATGGAACCTGAACCAGCAACCCAGAAGGGGGTGTCGTAATACAAGAAGATCTTGTTAACACATCCGAATCCGATACGATTAATAGCTTCTGCTTTCTCGACTGGAAGCGCTGGGTGAAATAGATTTTGATGCGAGGCTTTCAAGCACCCAAGGGACATTGTCGAAATAACATGATTGCACAGGAAAACACTGCCGTTGGAGCATTTAACGTGAATATTGGTCCCATTCGCCCAATTGATGTCCACAACCTGGTGACCGGTTTTGATAACACTCTCAGGGAGACCATCTCTAAGTTTCTGTATGATGGCCGACATTCCCGACGGGATTTTGACGTTCCCTCCGGGGGTATCCACGTATGGCTCGTCCCCCTCCCCGGCCTGGACGTCCGACAACTCACCCCCCTCGTGGAACTGGGAGTAGTTAAGGAGGCAGTTGACCACAGCTCGAGCATCCCGGTGGTCAGCTGCAGGTATGTCTGACCTGAGCGCCTCGTCCAGACGGCGCCGGTAGTAGGCCTTGGCGTGGTCGGCTGGGGAGGACTGTTTGGGGTTGGCAGGTCCTGCCTCCCATTCCTGGAACAGTCGCCAAACGTGGTCGGTGAGGTCCTTCCTGATGGCCACTCCGTCTGACCGGTAACAGTAGCCAGACATTCTGAAACACCGATGAATGGTCAGATTTCAATTGTCTTTCTAAATATTTGAAATGCAAACTCTATGATTATAGAGAAGTTCTAAAAGGTCTACAAAATAATAATAGTTTTGAGTAATGAGTTTTGAACACGCAGTGAACCTTCATTTGCATAGACGCCTTGATCCCACACTTTTAGCATGGGCCCACTCGGATCCATATCCCGGCTTTATTCAAACAGGTTATAGGGACGTGGTGTTATGTTTCACATGATTCACAATTGTGCACCGATATAAGAAATGACAACATTCATTATTTTCCATGATAATTGCCTTATATGCAATTAAGCCTATATACCAATCTTGATTCTCATGTATATAATTATTTAAATTCGGCATATTTTTATTTTTTTTTACCAATTTCATTATTAAATTTTGTCATATTAGGATACGCCTATGTTAAAGGAAGCAAAAAGCAATGAATTGTCAAAATTTTGTAAATTCCGTTATTGAAATGTATTCTATTGCCATGACCTAGGCTTGTGGTAGAATATAGGCCTAGACTGAATACAGATTTAAACAACATGAAAAACATAAGAACTTGTCTCCATGCAGTCAATTTTGGTGACCCACCAAAATTGGTTTGTTTACAAACATTGCTGTCCTCAGGCATAAATGACATGAATTTTATGGAAATCAAGTAAAGCTTAACAGGCATCATACCGCCCTCCCAAAAAAATATAGGAATTTAAAGGAAGTTTTTTTTGGTAAAAATAAAGGAATTTAAAGGAATTTGCAGGGATTTCTAGGAAAAATAAAGGAATTTTAAAGGAATATTTAGAGAACTTTTAGAGAGTTTAAACATGAAATAAGGTAAATAATATTGTAACAGGACTGCCTTCCTGTTGATTTTGTTGTGTGCAGCACTGCGTTGACCCACGTTGACTTACGTCGATCAATGCTTCGACTCATGCCGATCGACACATCAACCTGGATCGATCGATGGCTAGAAAATTTTGCAATTTTGTCGCTTATTATATGGAATTCTATGCATTTTATGAGATAATGTGATATTTTCTTACTCTAGAAAAAAAAAGGAATTTAAAGGAATTTTTCACGAAAATAAAGGAAAATAAAGGAATTTTGCCTATTCTCACAAAAACAAAGGAATTTAAAGGAAATTCCTTTAAAATAAAGGAACGATATGATGCCTGGCTTAAGTTTGTTAATATGATTTATACTTTACCAATGGCTAAAGTTAGACTCTTAGAATGTATTTTCATCGTTATTTGAGTTTGCAAAGTTTTGCCATATTTTGACACAACATTGCTTTTGACTCCCTTAGCAAAGGTGGAGGATAAACAAGGTTGTCAGTTTCAGACATGTTCAGAATTTGATATACGTTTTACAACCAGACATTGCTCAGTAAATAGGTCTCTTAGATCCAGACCCAGCAGTATGATCTCTGTGACCAATAAAACAGAACTGCCCTACCTGTCCAGCCTAATCTGGTCGTCCAAAAGTCTGTGAGAAGCGGCCAGTGAATAAACCGAGTTGGTGAGGGCCGCGCCGTGGATCCAGTTAGCTCCAAGCTCTATAAGGCCCGTGCCAACTGCCCCTCCTCCTATATCCACTGTATGCATACGACCTCCCAACCTGCGGACATTAACATATCAATGTTCGACTGCATATGATTCAAACGTATAATGGAAATAAATATTGAAATCGGCTACGGTGTATGGTATTCTGCCAAATTCTATTTTCTGGCAGATTAGTGTGGCGTTATGCATGTATAACAATACCCATGCATATATGATTAAATCTAGCATCATTGATGAGAGCATTCATTATACATTGTCGCGGATGGAAATTGTACAATATCTTCATGGGAATTATGCGTCCTGTATCAAAGAAATATATGATTAGCTATGGGTATGCTTTTCACCTTGCCTGCATGATGAATAAGAGAAAAGGCATTGCAATTACCCACCCAGTATAGGCCCAACTATTTAAAGGGGAACATTAGCGCTAATGTTCCCCTTTAATATCACGTCATTACTATACAATGACCACAAAAAAAATCAGTTGAATTAGTTACGTGCCTAGCAGTACTGACAAAAACCACCTGAAAAAACGTCCGTGGCGATGTTTACCAGGACGTGGGTGCCGCCATTTTGTACACACTAGTGCGCATGCGCAGGTGCTGCGGTTCCGGTTCCTAGAATCCTACATGTGTTTCTGTGAGTGACGCTCGTTTTGTAAAAATGTTGAAACCTTATAGTTTCCAACCCCGTCGAAATGTGAATGAAAGTGCTGAACTAGAAAGCAGCAGCAGTTCCGAAGATGAAGATGTACAACCTGGAGATTCACTCGTAAATAGGATACAGAACACGCTCTGGTGTTCGTGTGCATTTTGTTTTCAAATGCCGACTCATCAAGAGTGCTTGTGCTGCACTGAGGTGGTTGGAATACGTAGAAAGATGGAAGATCTTCAGTGTATAACCCGTCATCCAAGCTTCTACTCAGTGTGTCTGGATGCTGAAGTTCTTTGGACTGCCATGGTGTGTATGCAGGACCTACTCGTACACAATGTTGAGGAGCCTGTTTCAAATAGGTGAGTCAAACAAATAACGATCTGTACTTTGTCAGTGTTGTGCCTCAGTCCCACTTCCAGGTCCTCCCGTTGTATTTTCTCCAGGGACGGATTTAGGGGGGGGGGGGTGCATGAGGTGCGCACACCTCCATTTTTTTAGCCAAATTTTAATTTTTCTAATGTAAAACTTGCACCCCCAGAGGGTGCGCCAGGACTTTTTAAATATGGCGTCCCCCTTTCCAAAGTTTCTGGAACTGCCCCTGTTCACGTTACTAGTGACCCCTGTTCATTGCCATTGGCCCTGTTGAGGGTGTCCGGTCGGCGAGAGGGAGGGGAAGACTTTCTAGTGCATCCCACTGACTGAGTGACGGGGGGGGGGGAGCTGTAAAAATATCTGTAAAACATCAGGCCTGCCAACCTGTGTAGGCAAGATCTGGGACAACTGAGGGTCTATGTAACTGGGGGGCGTATATAGGCATTTTTTAGGAGTAGGGGGAGGGTTGGGGGCAGTGCCCTGTGTGGATCCTGATTATTATTTTCTTTTGAATATTTTGCTGAAAAAGTCACGCTCTTATTTTAGTAAACTGCAAGCCTAATCACCAATTCATACATATCTATACAATTCTAGTGTATGTCTTCTAAAAAAGAAAAAAGAAAATAGTAGAGGTTTCAAAGGTAAGTGGTGGCATATTAGGCACTTTCTAAGCAAAATTAATCCTTGACATGCGACATGGCAACTTAATGACAAATGACATTGCTCTTTTCTTAAATTCGACATGAGACAGAAGCTTTAAAAAGATAACGACATGCAGCATGATTATTTCTTAAATTCGACATGTGACATGGGTTTAAACTGAATTATAGTGACAGGGGACAGAGCTGTTTTTAAAAATTGACATGCGACATTGAACCCCCCCCTCCCCATTCATGCCCCCTAAATTGGATCTCATTAGGAAATTAAAATTAAAAGACATGATGAGGAAAATTTCTGTGTTTCGCCTAGTGTCAGTACATTAAAATTCATGCTGTCATATTAGTCCTAACCTGTTGCGAATTGAACTTAAATTTGCCAAACTTAGGTCTTGAATAGGTCTTGAAATTGGTCAGATGGGTAACAATGATCGTACTAGTAAACATTGTGTCTGTTTCATGAAATGACGATTTAATGGTATTTTCAACCATTTTTTTCATGTCTATGTTTATTTTCTTTTTGTGTGTATATATAAACGATTCAATCTTTCTTACTTATTTAGTGATACAAAGTCAATCTATAGGGGTTGTAAACAGGGTTGTATGTTGCCCTATCAAATTGAAGAAATCATGATGCACCTGTTAAATTAAAGAATACGCCCTGTCACCTTGTTTAATTTGAGAATTTGCTCTGTCAGATGTCACTAAAAATAAAAGCGGTCATATTGCTCTGTTGATTCTAGGGCTATAGATATTATTGTGTAAATAAAAAGAAATTAAATTAGATAATTCAATGAGCTTGGAATGGGTATGTGACTTTTGAATAAGTCCAAATACATTGAGCAAATATCACCAATGTGCAAACGTTTTGGCCAACAGATGCTAGGTGCACCCTTGACTTTATACTTTCTTATTATTCTGATATTTTGCATATTCTTTTAGGGCAACCCTTTTTATAGAATGAAGAGACATGTACACCTATTTAAAACAGCTCCAAATATTTCCATTGGTGGGTCCTAGTTTTACTATCACCATTAGGAATATCTAAACGTATAATGTTCACATGTCAATGTTGACCAAATATTTATGTCAGCAGCCAGGAATTGAATTCTGGCAAACTGACGACTGGATTCACATTAAATTTTTATATCTAAGTTCTGACCAGCTGTGTCTTTGCTGATCAAATATCAGATAACTAGAAAGAACAACCGAGTGTTTGTCTTCTGTATACAGATTCTTAAAAAAAACTAAATAATTGTTTTGTTAAATAAAAGTATGTTGAATATAAAAGGGATCGGAAAGTGATGATTTTTGCTACGAAATTGGTATCGTTACCACTGGCCCAAGGACTCCTGTAACTTCTGTAAGCTATATTTTATCTCAAATTTTCAGAATCGTGCCTGGGTCAGCAACATTTTCACTGTTCTCAGGCCTGGGCCAGCAGTCAGCCTGCACCAGGCTGTGTTTTTTCTCTGTGGAGAATGCTATTATCAACATAAGAGGCTACATAGGACATAAAAAACCTGATTTAGAGTTTAGGGGCTCATCCCCTACAGAGTGCTCGTCTTTACATATATTTTGATTTTAAAAACTTTGGGTTTTCTTTTTCATTTCCTAAAATCAAGTCATTGGGGCATGGAGAACTATGGTAACAGCATCCCTACAATTAGCCTCTAAAAAAATGAAGCAAGGACATTTTCTTATAGGTTGGAGGCTCATCCCTTCTGTGGGTCCTTTTTTAAAGTTCAATGTATAAGACGTTTTCCTAATGAATCTACTCCAACCGATGTTTCCATTAAAGAACATGTATGATGCACAAGTACAATTCCATATTTTTATTTAATTTCAGGGCCTATAGACTTGCAGCATATCGTCAATTCACATGGTGGATACACCGTAAACTTGGGAGACGGATAAGACGTATTATTCCTGCCTGTGCCATTTGGAAAATAAGGAAGGAATATCCAGAAGCCAGCAATATTTACACTGGCTTTGAAGAGGCTGAAACCCTACACTAGATATCAGGAAGAGTGTTTTGTTCACAATGGATGTAAAAACTGAAGGACTAGATAAAACCTCAGTTTCCTCTTAGAAATGAACTAATCATTCTAGTAGGAACGTACCAGACCTTGTTAGAGGCTGAAAAACAGCATATATGTTTGTGCTGAAGAAAATTTGTACAGCTGTACAGTAACTTAGATACTTACGTTAATTTCATGGTTTGATGTTACATAGGTACTATATATTTGTTCATCAAATAAAAACATTTGAATCTTTGAATGTATGTTTTCATGAATTACATAGCATGTCTTAAAGATACGTTTCCAGTAGTTTTGTGCTGTGTCAGATATCACAAAATTTGGCCTAATGCAGTTTGTGGTGCGCTATGGGATCCTCGCCACCCCCCTTTTTAGGTAAAAATTATTGAAATTATAAGCAAAAGTCCCACTTAGGGATTCTCGCCACCCCTTCTCAGCAGACCCTCTGTACGGGCCTGTTGTATCTAAAAGACTCTTCTCCAGACATTTGTCAGCCGTCACAGTCAAGCGGGGGATGGAGAAACAAACCCATGTGGTGGGGGTAGCTTAACCCTGCCCTGATGTCATTGGTCAGTGATCCTACTAAGGCTTCGTAGGGTCAGTGACCCATGACCAGTGGGGTACCAATATTTGTCATTGACTGAAAAAGAATTGTTCAAATCTGTATGCCGACATAAGAAAAATACATGTGTATTGCTTCTTCAACAATTAGGGCTTGACAATTATTTTTTGTCCTGGTTGCCCAGTGGACAACTATAGGCATTCATTAGCGGTGGTTTTAAGCAGAAGCTCAGGTTTTTCTGAAAGAAAAATGGTAGGATAATGCATAAAAGCTAAGCTAAAAGAAAAAATGTTATCTGATGGACTACACTACAAAGAAATTAATAGGGCGGATTTAAAAGAAACAAAAACGTTGTCAATAGAATTGGAAAGTGTTTAAATCAAGATCTCTCCAAAATGTATCCAAGCGTTAAAACAAGATTAAATTGTGTGGATGATGGATCCTATATGGATATTAGCCTTATCCTGCCTTCTGTTTAGATAAACATTAGATACAGGCATTTATTTCAACTCCTAAAAATTTCTAAATACATAAAATTCTGTATTTCTGGGGATTCTCTCATGCCTGTTCATTTCAGTCGTTTGTAACAGAATCTGAGGTTGGTCATTTGACTCAGATTCTCACATTTTCTTCCCATTAGCAGATTAAGTTAATCATGCTTTGCAAAGGTTGGCAAATGTTACCGTCTTATAACCAAGGTTCCATGACTATTTTTCAAAAGAAGATAAATAAATGTACCTTGATAATCTCTCCCATAAGTTTATTGTTCTGTATCTCTGAGAAATATTGTCAGCTTCTGGAAGATCGCCTGACTGATAGGCAAAAGTAGCTGTTCAACAACGAGACCCACTACCCTTAACTCCCCTAAAGCTCCTTTTAATTAATGACGTTTTTATGAGGGGGTCGAGGTCTGAAAGTGGTTTTGCATAAATGCTGAATTTTAGCTGCAATTTTTGCAGTGTTCTTATGTTGTTAGATACAGCTAAAATGCTGCTGTCACGAACCAAACTTTTAAAGAATAGAATTCCAAATCTGTGTTAGATAACCTAGTAAATTTAATGCATCCCACCTTGATTTTGATATCTTATCAATATCAGTGCAAAATTCCTACATTATAAAGACAATTTCAAAGCTGCTAGTAAATAATTACAAGTATTGGACACCACTTAACCACCCCTGTGACCAAATCCAAATGATGGACATTTGGTTTGGAAATTTATCATAAAAACAAACTACACAACATACGGACAGGAATCCTTTACTTAGCAGACTTGTGTAACCAGTCCCATGGCCAGCGAAGCTTCTTTTAGTAGGAGTAATTCGCCCTACCACAGTTAGCAGATTTGCTTTGTTTTACCTGCAGACTGTCCTAAATCACAGTGCATGCTAGGAAATATGTCGAAAAAATCACAGTGCTTAACTATAAATTTTTTCATTAATTATGGCATTATTTGTGGTTAACATCATGTGCAACTTATACTGAGTGATTTTCATTTCATGTCGGTATATGTTAATTATTTGTTAAACAGATTTGAAAATTAATTAATTATAGATAGATATATGGCACATTTTGGTATATTTTCTATAGATTTGCCTGTGCTTTTGTCGACAAAGTTAGGCCAAATTAGCCTGAAGGTGTCTAAAATACTGAAAATCAGCTGTCAGTGGTCGGGAGAATTATAGGTGCCGAGACAAGAGTGAGCAGTTGTGAGTCCCACACACGGGGTCAGATGACCGTCCACTCGATGGGTTTTTAATTAGACAGGGGGCCGAGGTCTGATGCTGTCACCGATAGACCCAAGCTGTCTGAGGACGGACTGGAGTTTCTCATCTTGCCATGTTAGCCGAACCTGGATGGTAAATCTAGTTTATAGGACGGCATAATTCCTGGTTTGGGGATGTTTGTAATGTCAGCGCTAATACTTAAAATCTATACAAAATAATTCTTATAATAGGCCTACATCCACCCTTCATTGACAAAGTATTTGCCTCTAGTGGAGGCAGGGGAGTGGAGGGGAGGGGATGCGTTGCAAACTAAACCCTTCCCGGCCCTAGTGAACGGAGCACCCAGGGGCCCAGTATCGTGCAGGGGGGCTTGCCCAGGCCTCCCTGACGGCACCTATAGTGGCGGGGGGGGGGGGGGGGGTTGCATAACATTTCCACTAACTTTTTCGTTAGATCCTCTCGTTAGTTAATGAGCTATAACGAACGGATTTCACAGGGTTGCATATATCGCTATTCTAATTAACGGATTCGTTAAATATAATTCTCTTTATATTCTATGATATTTGCGGAAAACATTAGCGGAAAATCGTTAAAGTTCACCATTAGCGGAATATTCTTGACGGATTTTACAACACCTGGGTCTCCGATAATTTTTTTTGCAACAGTAATGATCCGTTAAGCATCCGTTAAATATATCGCAAAGTTATGCAACCCCCTCCTGGGCCCATACTCCACCGTCACTTCTGATTCCCGTGTATCCCCGGTATCCCCACTCTCCACATGTTCCGATGTCTGGGAAAATTGAAAATAGCAATCTTATCAACTCCATCCGTCACGCTCCAGTGAAGGCTAGCCAAACAAACCCACGTGTTAGGGGCAGCGCGACACCTGATTGGTGGAGGTTTATTACATAATGCTGATAAGGCATCTGGGGACACTTCTCATTGGCTAGAATTAATTCAAAACTTTTAATACTAAAAAATGTTTTTAAAACGCAAGACCTCCTTTCCCAATCATGGTCTATATATCAATTATTCAATAAACAGATCAAGTTCTGCAATATAGGTTCAATATTATGGCATTATTCTACCGTGTGTAGATAAAAAGTTATGGGTGCTTCAATATGACCAATTTACATAGCCTAAAATAGAAAATAAACTCTAGCTTGTCTGGCCAGCACTTCTGGGGCTAAGTTACACACTAGGTGGCATGGTCTTGAATCTCATTTATTAAATGTGTGAAGTCACACACAGACATCCATTTTCAGGTGAACAGGGAACACATGGCATTACATATTTCATAGATAAAAAATGAACTATTTGTATAAATATGTGACGTACCTCATTTTCATGATTAAATCTAAATTATAAGGTTAGAATTTAAAGAACTTTAGTTTTCACTGTCCCCTCTCTTTAAAAATTCACTGTAAAACCCGAAAATAATATGAGAAAACATTGAAAAGTTCCACTTTGGAAATCTCGCCACCCCCATTTTGGGTTCAAATTACTGATATTATAAGCAAAACTCTCACTTAGGGATTCTCGCCGCCCCCCCCCCCAACCCCACCCCCCCAGCAGACACTGGGTACGGGAATCAACCACGTGGCCGCTATCTGATACTTGTCGGGTCAGTTCCCATGTTCACAGACGTGAAGATAAGAGTGTCAACCAGGCTATAATTAAGAGAAATGGAGCTGTGGTCGGGATGGCCTCCTGTGCCACGGCACTAATGTTAAGTAGCCGTAAAAAGTCGCAACAACCACTAGGGTTCACGGCTCCTTAGTGTCGGAGTGCTGCGACGTTTCACGGCCGCGGCCGAATAATTTTGACGCCACCCCATATCAAAATATTCAACTGGCATGAAAATATTTATGACCAGTGTTAACCCTATGGACCCAACGTATTTGATATGAAATAAAGAAGAGATGACCCCATATAGATCTAGTGCAGATGTGGTAACATTATTGTTGTCAGCATAAACCTGATTCAGCAGATGCACATATTTTTCCTACAATAAATAGCTGTGTATCACTGTGGGTGCATTAATAGGCTCCTGAGTGAATACTTTCCGATTTTGCATCTTAATTTCAGACACTTGGCTAGTACTAACCTAATTACCTTACTTAACCCCACAAATATGTACATATCAGCCCTTTAGTTGCCAATGTCGTCCTGTCGAATTTAAGAAAGTAGACAGTGTCACCCTTTTAAATCTAAACATGACAGCTGTCAAAAAACAACACTAACCTCATGAACGATCTAAAAAATTATGACATTGAAGCTAAGATATTGTAACACCATTAACTTCAAATGTGGGTTTTGCTAAAGGTTTTTGAATTTAGCTTAATTTATTTTATATTTTACCTAGATTGGGGAAATGAAATACACTGCTAGTGCTAGCCGAGTTTAAAAATAGCCATAGACAAACCCTCACATAAAGGCCCACTAAGGGAGATGGGCCTGTGAGAGGCCCTGGTTAACAAAAACTTATTCATGATAGATGGAATTTCTAATCATGAGACACTAGTCAAAATGTCCCTGATTAGCCTAATTTGTTTTGAAGATATGGGCCCTAGAAATACAATCCCGTGGAGCAAAAATTCACATAACAAGACACATCCAACAGTGTCTGTATCTATGACAAATTAAAATAAATCATTTAGAAAAGTTAAGTGGCAACCACTAGAAATACGAAGTAAACAATATGGTACATCTCCTTATTTTCTTAATCTTTATTGTACCGAGAGTAAGCACACAGTCTTGTCTTTTCACTCAGCTGCTTGACAAATTTTATGGTCACAGTATTGTACACATTCAATAGAAATAATAAAACAACAGCACTTTACATAACGTGATGAAATCAATGTAATGGCTTACCAGTTGTACACTCCAGGACCAGGATCAAGAACCAAATGGAAATGCCAAAAGAATAAAAGTTGCGTGTGTAATATAGGCCAAGAAAATTAGTGAAGGTAGATTGATTTTAATTTTGTTTTAATTTGTGTTCAAATGAGACTTGAACGTTCTTGAAAATTCAGATATACATTTCTTGATAAATACGTGCCTGTCCTTTGTCCTTTTTTTTCTTTTTATTGAATTTAATGTTTTGTAGAAAAATGTTTATCAAAAATTTTGAGGTACAGCCAAAATATTAGGGTAGGTGGTTTTACCTGAACACAACATCTTTTTTAGGCCTAGGTATCTCTTTCATGCAAGCAAACTTTTGGTAATGATAGACCTAATATAATTATGTTAAGTAAACAAATCAAGAAAAAGAGAATTCTCACGAGAAGTCATGTGGGATGATAAATGTACGTTATTGATATGTGATACACAGGGCTGAGCCTACGAGCTTTGTTAGAAAAACTACACAAGGCACTACATACAACATGCATGTTCACGTCATTTAGCCACAACAATGCTTTTGTCTACTGCTCAAGCATTATCATGCCCAGAAAAGCATAAAATATGTCTAACATGTGTTATCATACTTGGCAGACTACATAAACGTGAACGGTTCAACCCATGAGCAACTGCTGTCTGCTTCACATATTTATTTCCTAGATGAGGGCCTTCCATTTAGTATGTACGCAAGGGGGGTAGTGGGGTCCTAGATTTTTGATAATGTGCGTACATTTTAGTGCAAATTCAATTCATGTTTTTGCCTGAGGAGGGTGGGGCAGGGCTCGATAAATCGGGTGCCCGGACCCCCGGAACAACCAGAAATAGGTGTTGGGCAACCAGAACTTAATGCCTAGTTGCCCGACAGAGAACCACGGAATTTTCTGCAGTTTTTATGCGTTTTAAGAATGTAAACGCAGATGTATAAACTCCCAAAATTGTGCACATATTTGTATCCAATTTTGACAATAGAATACGTTTAAAAAGACCTAAGTTGCGTTACATTTTACAGAATTTTCCAGGCACCTAAGTCCAGTACTGGGCATCCAGTTAATGGCGACTGGTTGCCCGGCGGGTAACCATGTGTGTACGGGATTTGTCGAGCCCTGGTGGGGGTTCTGAGATTTTTGAAAATGTGCATATGCACTAAATGGAAGGCCCCATAGAAAAAAACTACTTTTCATTTGATGTATAGTATGTGTTATCATACCTAGCGGACTGCATAAACGTGAACACATGAGCAAATACTATCTGCTTTTCGATTTGATGCATCTGCAATAACTACAGAGATGCCACTCAGGATTGATGAAAAATCCGGAAAAGTAGGAAGGACATTTCCGGATTTTCAGTTTAGAAACTAAAAGTTGGATAACTTTATATTCAGCTAACTCAAATTTATGACTTAGATGACCAAGAATGGTCGTAGGAATAATTTGGAAAGCAAAATTGGTGACTTTTCAACAGAAAATTATTAATTCAATTTCTTTTCTGAACTGGCAAAAATGCGGAAAAAGAAGGAAAAATGGCATCTGTGTAACTACTTTGTAAAGTACAAAATCAATTTCTTACATAGAATTTTGTTCATTATGATTGGTTCCAATGACTGAAATTCTCAGGACAGAGTAAGGGCATAGAGGCACAGGGGCGTGATGTAGAGCACCTTTTAATTACTGCTTAATCAAACTTATAAGTAATGCATACGCCATAAAATATCACAAAGCCTAGGATATGTGTGTTATGGTGATTAAAGTAATTAATCACTACCGTTATATAGAGTTTAATGACAACAAAATTTATATTTTTTTATGACTACCATAGATTTCTAAGAAACTATCGGACATAGAATGTGCAGAATATGATTTTTTAAAAGATAAACAGAGGGGAAACCGATTTCCTCAAAAATAAAACTGTAACCTAAATAAAAACTCTTTATATAGCAGAGTAAGGAGCTTATATTAAAAGTTTCACTTACATTTCTTTGTGCTTTACCAAGATGTCATTGGTAAAAAAAAAGTTCTTAAAACCCCACTCTAAATTTGAATTTCCCATAATTCTTGTCACATTGTGCTCATGCATTTATCATCAAAAATTCAAAGATATGACGTCTCATGACTAATATAATGTGATGATTTGAGTGCCATAGTTGTAAAGGGAGGGGCCACTGAAATTTAATATTCTTTCAATTTCAGAAACATGTTCTCTCTAAGCACAACCCGTCCATTGTATTAGGCTTAGAAATTATAGTCACATTTGAAACAAT
The DNA here is from genome assembly GCA_936440205.1 of Lepidonotus clava. Classification (NCBI taxonomy): domain Eukaryota; kingdom Metazoa; phylum Annelida; class Polychaeta; order Phyllodocida; family Polynoidae; genus Lepidonotus; species Lepidonotus clava. The sequence goes on from OW387134.1 coordinate 53,416,200, forward strand.
AATTTTATATGATTCCAGCTCATAGTAATTTGTCTTAATTCAAGGGATGTCACGCAATAAATCTGAGTGTCCAATACTACATACACTTTTCATTTTCACTCACATTGAAAACGACCCATGTGTTTTTGCAACATGATCTCTTTTTCTGGCTTTGGCTCTGGAGCTATGTTCGCAGGGAAGCTCTGAGGCTTCAGTATTCTTGGCAACTCTATTTTCTTGTCACAGACTTCAACAACACGGTTTGCCAGATCACCCAAGTATGAGTAGTCTTTGGCCACGTTGATAGGCTTTACCACCCAGGTCTTTGAAATCTTTGACCATTCATATTTGTATCTTTCATTGCCATCTTCAGTTGTTGCCTGTTCCCTGCCTGTGTTGTGATTATGATCCAGTGCTGCAAGCATTGTACGTGCTTGCATGCCTTCATAGGGAAAGTGTTGCCTCTTTGGGCAGTACTTGGTCATCATCGAATGATACACCTCCAAGCTTCCAGTGTGGGCAAATTCTGTCATCAGTTTCAGATCTTGCAGGAGTTTTTTTTCCATGACGACTTCTTTGAGGGCTTCATGGGCAGGAGAACCATTTTTAAGCCATGGTGTGGCCTTGACTTCGTCTGAGGGGAGCCTTTCATGCTCACATTTCCTGAACACATCAGAGTGCCCCCATTCATGAATGTTCACTATATGATACAAAACGGAGATCCACTTGTCTCTAAGCACATCATAGTTCCCTTCACAGGTGGCCGCTGCCCACCACAGGTGGTTTGCAACACAACGGATCCAAGGGCGCAATTCCTCACACTTCTTTCCTTTACTTTTCTGAGTTAATTTTTTTGTGATGGATTTCGAAACATGCCACACATCAAATTGATGGTTGATATCTGTTTTCCTCATATGACATACTATCTGAGGATGTCTGTCTGTTGCTAATTGCTGCACTGTCACTTTCCTCTGTTCAAGTTCGTCCAGGCATCTTATAAGCCCCTCCTTTTCCATACAAGCACTGTTGTTTACCTCAGTTTTTTGCACAACTTCAAAGGCAACGATGTGGTCAGAGTTTGTGTCAAGTAACGTGTATGTTCCGAACTTTGCTGTATGCCCAGGACTGTCACATCTTCCATCACCAGCTAATTTTAGTGGGGTACTTATACTTCCTAACAGCTCCTCTTGGTGAGACGTCCAAGCTTCCTTAATCACTGGCCACAGATAGACGCTCTGGATTGAGTAAAAGGTCGATTCAGATATGATTGCAAGTTTAAGCAAACAGGCCCATTGTTTGAATCTTTGATATGTTAATCCAGTAAACAGAATTGCTGCAGCTATCAGCAAATTGCCCATTGCAATTCCGGAGACTGAGGGCTGGCTGGACCACTTGTAGGTGCAGTGATTTATGCACGTTACAAATACTTTCAAGTTGCTACCTTCTTGAGTCTTCTTCACTTCAGACAGTGGACTTCTACAGTATTTACATATCGTAAAAAGCTGATCAATACAACTTTCAAATACAATATACTTGGTATCATGCTGATTCTCATCTGTCTCTTGTGATTCAGTACTAATATCTAAAGATCCCTCACTACATATAGCAGGATCAAACGATACATCACTCTGCCCTTCCTCATCCGTGTTGTCAGGCCAGCAATAAGATTTAGTTTCATCTAAGTCACTAGATACATCCTGTGTTTGGAATTCGTCATTAAGGCATATGATGGGTGAGCTTCTACCTGGTAAATACACAGGTAGTGGAGTGCTTACGGGTGAGGAGGTCACTGGAAAGTCTTGTGCCTGATGTTTTTCAAAAGAAGGATCTTCGTCATTTGAAATATTGTCTAAATGTGTAGGCTTATGCACAACATATGCATGATCAAAGCTAATGCTTTTATTCCTATCTGCCTTTAAATTTCTTAAAACGCATTCTGTGTCTACCTGAATACCCACTTCCTTTACAGTCTTTCTAACACAGCAAGAGTGAACTTGTGTACCACAATTTGAAAATGTTGGAATAGTTTGAGGCACAACGGGGTTGCATTTTTCAGCCACAGAATATAGCTCGGCTTCATTCGACAGACCATCTGTCCCATCATCACGCATCTCTTGAAGATTGTTCTTGGGTGAGATTTTCAGAGGCTGATCATGTTGGATAGGTGCTGCTGTCGGCACATCTGTAGGTGCTGATGGCATTGATTGTTGTCTGCAGTTCTCAAGGAGCTTCTGAAAAGAAATAATGATATGATAAGAATAAAACTGTTGAATTGAGCTTTAAAGAAATCACCATAAACTGACTCTATAATTTGCTTTATCGACAATATAATTCAAAATCACAGATCTCTTTTGGGATGATATTTTCATCCTTCAACTCCCTACCCCTGACCTCCACTCTTTGATGGAGGTTATTCAGCTAAATTTGTAGCCTCCTCTTTGATGAAAGCACTTGACATATTTTTAGGCCTCCGTTAAACCTAAATGTAGTTCATTGTTTAGATTTTATGAAACCTAGAAAGTTATTTTGCAATACATAACATCAAATTTCCCGCTTTTTGACCTAAGATCTAAATGAAGACATAATCACGAATTTGAGACGTTGTTCCCTCCAAATGAATAAAAATTCCCACAACGTTCTTGACATGATATTATGTTCAAACTGTAAGTTAAAAATAAATGTACTTTGATAAATTTGATGTACTGCTGGTACATGCTTCAATCTCAGAGAATCTCAATCTCAGTTTAACCTACGATAAATTTCATCATGAAATCATTCTTTTCTAGATACAATTTAAAAAAAAGAAAAAAGCAAAAATGATCAGTGTAGCATCCTCCAAATCCAGCCAAGGATGTGATGTTGCTGAAGGTTCTATTCAGGCTAGGAAAATACAGCCACAATCTTTGTCATCAGAGGAAGACCAGTAGCAAAATTCTGGTCGTCCATATACTATTATACATTGTCCATGATAGAAAAAATTCCCTTTCTTTTTAGCCAGCTATCAAAAAGGCCATAAAACAAAATTTTGCAGGTAAATATTGTAATGATATGGTTGTCCACAGCCATTTTCTAGTCATCCTTGACAAGCTGACACAGATTTTCCTAGCCTGATAAGGTTACAGAATATCACAGAATGTTACAAGAAGATCACAGAACGTTTCTGTTACATCACTCCTTGGCTGGAAATACCCCCTTGCCTTTGTTCTAGATGCCACAAATATACAAGAGGTCCTCTCCTTTTCCTTCCCCTTGACACCACACACTTTGATCTATTTCTCCTCTCCCAGTTTCTGCTGTGTGAATATTAACACCAGTGATTAGGTTAAGGATCGTGGGGCCTTCCATTTAGTAAATACACAAATCTAAAATATTTTAGACCCCCCCCCCCCCCTGACTGTTGGCTAAAATATGCATTGGATTTATACAGGAATGTATGAAAATTTTCAAAACTTTCAGACCCCCACCCCCTTTGGTGCGTACTTACTTAATGGAAATGCCCCTATGGGCCCTGGGCCTATTGAAATGGTCCACTGAATTTTTCTAAAAGAATGTTTTAAATTCACTTTGAGGAGTTGTCATTATGGCACATTGCATTTTTTTTCTGGGTATGGGGTTTAAAGCACAAGGCCAGAGACTGATTATCTTTGATGATCCTTGACAAGAAAAATAGTTGTTTTCAGGTTTCCTGACAGACCTTACTTTTTAGCCCAGACCCTAAAGTTTTTAAAAGAAAGTGTGGGTGGAATTAATTAGATGATGCCTAAAATAAGCAACCGGACTATCATGTCAGTTTAAAAAAAAAAGAAGAAAAGAATACTGACCTACCAAATAAATTTTTTAGGAAGCATGAAACCTGAACGCAAAAATATGTTCTTTTTTGCACTAAACTCATAAGAGTAAGGCCCTTTATTTACAAGATTGTTAACCTTAGACTGTTTTCCTGATTGAAGGTAGACAAGTGTTTAAAAAAAAATATCGGTGAAGTTTATTAAATAATGTCTAAAATAAGCACCCCCCCCCCAAAAAAAAAAAAAAAAGAAAATCCCGACCTACCCATCCTATTTTTCGGAGGCATGAAACCTGAACGTAACTATATATCATTTTTGGCCTAAACTCATAAACTCATAAAACTAAGGCTCTTTATTTAAGACATTGTTAACCTTAGACTTTTTCCTGATTTAAATAGTATTTATAAGGTTAATTCTCAGAGGTAACTCAAGAGCTACCCAAGAGCTACCTTAGAATCTAAGAAGGCGGTATTGTTGGTACATTGGTTATGTTATAAGCTCCAGACCACTCCTAGGTCCAGCTAATTTATGGCCTGTGGAATGTTTTGCTGTTGTAGAACATAATACAACAACCATGTTGGTCAGGTCACATAACTCGCACTCCTATAGGAGAGTTACAATGTATCAATGTACCTGTGTGATGATATACCGTGGCTTTAAGGCAGCTTTTGTTGAATATAATTAGATTTATTTGTATTTCCCTACTTAGTTTGCAATATCAGCAAAAATGCAAATTGAATTTCATGAGTATTTTTCTTTCTTTCTTATTTTCAATCAAATGATTTAATTTTGAAAAATATGTATCAAAATGTAAGTATCTTTTGTGTTTAAGATAGCATATCACTTTAATGGAAGGTTTGGAAAATTTGGCACATTTCAGCTGTTCTTTGTTTGTTTGTTTACGATGAATAACAACGTTTTTGAATAAAAAAATAATATGTATGCCACTCTCACAATTCTGTCTGATGAAAAGAGATCTATACCCCATCTTTTCCTAGTAAATCCAAATCGTACAACTACATAAAAAAGCGTGGGTCCACCTTGGGTTGTTTCATGTCAATGCCCTCTTGCTTATGAGATCAAAAAACGTTGTTTTGCTATGTAGAAAACAATACTACACTTGATCTAAATAAAAATGTGTAAGTCACAATTCAGATAAAAGAATAAACACTGATAATACAAAAATATGAGGTTATACATTCACCTAAATCTTAAATTGTCACAATTTCTTTTAGAAATTCCCACACCAACCTTACTTAGAAGTATGTTTAGAATTGGTGAAGGAGTTTCTAGTCAAACAACGCCACTGTTATCACTTTCTAATGGTACAGAGAAGGCCGAATAGAACTAGGAGTTTTCAAGTAATGCCCATTACTAATGGGCCTAAGTGTAGCAGACTCAAGATATGCTGTGAGAGTGTGAGACATTTTTTCATACGCTGTGACAAAGATATGTCGATTTAAGAGACAAAACATAGTTCAAAATACTTATTACAGCTCATAATTTACTTGCATAATGTCAAAATATGTTTTTGTGCTATGCAGCGGTAGGATGTTTGCAAATAGCTGTTGATTATCTCTCTTCGTGTACTGAACTGATTAAATGCTGGGAGAGTGTTCTGGTCTGTTCAGTGAATTTTCTGCCTTCCTAAACTAACTGTGCGTAAAGAAATGAAAAAAAGAAGCCTATCCTAAAGAAAAACTTCCCACTCAAACATGTGTGACACAGCCACGCCATGAAAATGTTCTAAGATCTAGGATTTCTCCAAAAACATACCAGAGGTTTTCAGATCCTTGTATTGCTGAAGATCCTCACTCGACATTAAACCAATCACAACTCTTCTTTAAAAATGCAGACCATCATATAATGACGTCACCTTAGGGGTTGCCTGGAATGTGGGGATTTCCTAAGGTCATGCAGTGCAAATGGGGGCGCTAGTAGTTTGTTATCCGGCAGCTTTCCCGCTCTCAGTCACAAACAGCTGTGGATCTATGACGGGATGTTTGCTGTGCATAGAATCATGGGTTCGTCACTCTGGTTTACCTAATATACTGTAGGTGTACCAATCTTTGGACACAGACCTTTCTTTTCAACAGAGGAACACCAATTTCATCTATGCTTTTGAGAGTTCTGGTAATAGGGTTTTTTCAGGGCTCTCCCCAGAAAAAAATCTCAATTTGGCTGTTTCACTTTTGACAGTTTTCATTAAAACATAATTTTTCCTTATATTTTCTGATCATTTTAAACAAAAAGATGTGATATAACAAGTGTTATTCACAATAATCATAAGCCTGATATGTGTGATATAAACCTGATGTGCGTGATATAAACCTTCAAAATAGATGATTTGTATCTTCCACCCCTTAAGGTTGAAACATAGTTGATATCAAATATTACTGTGAGGTATACCTAATTATGGATTTATATACAAAATAAAATTGGAAGTCCCCCTTTTAGAAGCTAATATATCAAAGACAAAATTTGGGTTGTTTGAAATAATGTGCGAAATACTCCCTCTTTACCCTGGAATAATAACAAATTCTATGGGGGGAAATGGTTAAAGATTGACTCTTTTAAAAAGTCATGTTTATCTCCTTTTTAAATATATGTTTTAAAGGAATTAGTATATGAGCCCATCTAAGCCCAGTGAAGGATAGAACATCACAGAACATTCTATAACGTTGAAGAACTTCACAGAACGTTATTTAGAACATTGCAGAATGTGACCATTTCATTGTACTTTGGCAAGGAAGTCCTCTTAACATGTGTAGGACATCAGACAAATACTTAAACTATCTATTAGACAATGTGAATGTGAAGTGCATTCATTGCATATGTTGCTAAACAGAAATAATGAATTAATGGTTCGAAAAAAATATATAACAAAGAATTCCTTGTTTTCAGAAAATAGGTGCACCTTATTTTTAGATTTTAACCCTTTAGACCCCATTGAGTACAAGGACGAGTTGCTGGATTTCCCCAAGATTTCCCGGGATTTCCCTCAGAATTCCCTTAATTTGCATTAATTCTGAAAGTTCAAATGTCTACCCACCCGAAAATATTAAAATTAGTGAAATCTGGTTTAAAGCATGGGAAAGGGAATTAAATCAGCTTTTAAACGATATATTTGGCATTTTAGTGGCTTGATTACTCCTTACAACGTTGTCTTTGGAAAAATATGGAAAAATAATGGAAAATTTTCCGTTTTTCTGGGCGGCTACGGCCGGATCGGGGAGTACACCCTCGGGCGGCTGTGGCCGGATTGGGGGGCTAAAGGGTTAAGAAACAACCATCTGAAGTTTAAAATAACATTGTCTATATCCTTCATACACAGTTGATATGTAAAAATCATGGTAAGCTTTATTGTCAAGCCACATATGATGTATAAAGTGTCTGATGTTTGACAAAGCTAGCTTTTCTCTTTTATGTAGCCCGAAACAGAGATTTGCTTTCTAGGGGCCTAGATGGCATGCAACTTTTATTTAATTGTTATGTGTATACAACCTTAAAGTCGATGGGCAAAATGAGCATTTTGGGGCCTAAGTGACATGGTATATGGGATTTTAAGAGATAACGACATGGGATATCAAAATATGTGTAATTTGATGGGGTGACATAGGTTTTATTAAATTTGACAGGGCAACAGTGGGATCTCCCATCTACACCTCCAAATATGATAATCACATAAAACTATTGATAACACAGTGCATGTGACGAAATGTTTTGAATTGCCAGCTATTATGTGTAAAGTTTATGAGATGGATCATCAGACATTTTTAAACATTGTTAAACATTACATAATCTACTATATTTTCATAATTTTCCCTGACAATATGTCTAACGTTTTTAGTTGATGTACCAGGGATTCTAGTTAAAATGTCAGACATGTAGACCAAAATTGACAAATTCTGAAAGACTTTGAACGTCATAAATTTGATAGATAACATAAAAGTATTGAACTAGAGTCCCGTTTTTTGACAAAATATTATAGCAAATGTTTATTAGACTAAAAGTCAAAATGCAGGGAAATTACGTTTAGAGATTTATTTAAAGCCTACCTTTTTTCTTAATTTTCTAGATTATTTTTTATTGCCATAATTATAACTTAACATTTTGTCAAAAAATGATACATCAAAAGATAACTTCTGTTCAAGTAGAAACATTTAGTCGGTGCATACAAATTATGAAAATTGTCCCGTTTTCAGGGAAGTAAGTTAGGGACAGTGAAAAAGTCGGAAATGGGAAGAAATAAATATGAACATATCCTTAAATGTAGTAAAATGTGTTCTTAACATCAAATTTTGAAAATGATTTTTAGGGGCCTGCAGAGAAAAAGTCGGAAATCAGACAAAAATTGAAAAAGTTACATCCCTGCGTTTTATATGTGAATGTCCCGATTTTCTTTGGGTTTTTGAGGGCATGTCCCGGGGCCAGGAAGTGCTGAGGAAAAGTTGGCAGGCCTGTCTTCGGGGTTTGTAAATGTTCAAACTCTCACATTGGAAACGTTTGGATTAAAATTTTGTCAAAATAAACACATGATGATACAAAATTATGTACTAAGCTAATGTGCCAATAATACATGCCACCACTCTGTCGCACTGACTCTCTGTACGACTATAGTTTTAATGTGACAGTTGGCTAAGCCTCAATTATCGACACTCAGAAAAGAAAATATGTACCTACCTCTCTTTTTTCACTCCTTTCCTGACATCGTTTCTGCTTTGCAATCATTTTAGCAATTTGCTCTTTGGTGACATCAGGTGTAAGTGGAACTGCTGTAGCCTTTAATTGACGCTTATCTGGAGTTAAATCCGATGGTAAGAAGTGTAGGTCACATAAACGTGTGTACTTGGTAACCCTCAGGTTGTCACGTTTCAGAGCAGCTAACCATCGTTTCTGCTGTTGTTTGTCTTTAGGAAAACTGAAAAATCTACGTCTGTCAGGTTCCTTGATGTTTGAAAATCCTTTCCTAGGAAATGTTTTGCTAAAACAATCGTAAGCAGCACAGAAAACCATCTTAAATGAAAACTGACGTAGAATCAGTGACGTAGCGTCCTACTTGTTCACCTCAAACCGGAACCGCAGGGCTCTAGCAAGGTCACGTGATCATCCAAAATGGCGGCGCCCATACGGAAAATCACTCGCTCGTAAATTGATCTTTCAAAGGCTTCATTCTCAACAATTTCCTAAAATTGTGTCGCAAGGTATTTTAACTATTCATTCTAGAATATATATCAAAAGATAGATCATCGCTGGAGTGACCCTTTAAGAGGTGTCACATGGGTACATTAATCGGTTTAAACGTGTTTTGATTATAATATAATAACTAATCATCAATACATGAATATAAGTAACTGACCTGTCGGCTGCCTCCAGTACGAGGACATCGGTCACCCCGTTGTGGACGAGGTGGTTGGCCGCGGACAACCCGGCCATTCCGGCGCCCACCACCACAACCCGCGCCCGCCGCACCCCTCTCCCAGCTCCGGCCGCACCTCGGGCCCACTCACTCCGGGTCGCCATGTACTGGTCAGGAAGAGCACTCAACTGTTGACCTTCATCAGTGAATAAAAAGTGTCCAAAATACATTTCGATCTATCCACAAACACGCGCACAGACTGCCTACCAATACGTGCAAAGCACTATCTATACCTCACTGCATGCACATGGATGCATGGATTACGCATGTGTCGACGCTGACACACGTTTAGGCCTAAAGGTATGTGCCCACATAGTGACATACCGGCATATTGTTCAAACAAAAAGAGGTTGAGTGGCAATTAGAAATAATGATAAAAGGCTTATAATGATAAGTAGACTGGAACAGATGTGCAATGCCACAATATAAGCATTGCAACAGACCTATTCAAACAGTATTAGACCTTGGCCTATGTGTTTTGGGATACCTCACATTAATATGCATAATGTGTCACCACACAAAACATAAAGGTATGAGTTAATTCCTATTTCACATGACATAATGGCAGGTTTATGTTAAGAACGAGGTGTGAACTGTAGCAAATCAATGATGGCATGCAAATGTGCATTACACAAACCCTACTTGGCGAGGTCAAAGAAGCCTGGCTTGGCAGAGGTACCAAAAGTAGTTTTTGTTCAAACCATCTCAGTTAATAATTTTACCTATACCGTGTGATCTTTTGCTGTCAATAACTTATTAGATTTGACATAGTAAAACTACGATCGACTACTTTTTTAGTTTTTCTAAGTCAGTTGTTACAATTCTGAAAAGTAAGAAGTAGGCCTATTCACTTTGTTTCTATACAGTTTGGTATTACAGAGGGTTTTCCAAACATGACGGATTGATATGTTACATACAATGCATGCTATCTGATAATGTTATGCCATTCAATAGTAAAGATGTTCATCTCTGTGGTATTGTTATTCATGACACTGTGGATTGGAAAATCCAGTTGTATAGTCTCGGGATCTTTTGTTGTAATAAAGCAATTTGAATGACCATGCATGCAGTACAAAAATACAGCTCCAGTGCGAATGATGCTAATATGCAAACACCATGTGAAAATATTTTAAACAGCTATGTGAATGTATATGTGAATCGATACGCACCCTACGGATACTAATGATTATATTGCATCGGAAATGGGCTTATTTGCTGCTATGACTTGTACCTGTCAGAAACGGCCTAGGCCCTAATTCTCATCTTCCCAAACTTACTTTTGAGGAATCGACACTTGGCAGCAGCGATGTTTCTGCGTTTGTAAATGGAGCAGACCGGAGGAGCAGACACCTCTAGATTTATGAATGCTCTTTGATCCCACTTATTGATTATTGCACTATAATAATGTCCTTAAGGGGGCAGCAGTATCTTGCAGAGGGTCGATTACGCCGTCTTGAGGAAGTAATATTCCTCCACACCACAATTGCACTGACATACGTATGTATATACATTTGATTGTGGCAATTGATATCCTTATAGCAGAATACATTCATGTTTCTCACTATGGCTTGCACCATAGCAAAAATCATCAATATTATAACTGGATGGCAGTTGGGCCTAATAGGGAGATAAGGTAGGCCTATGTCATTTGCGTCATTGCAAATAATAGCACACCATGTACAGGTTTTTGCTGCATGACAAATAAAATTACCCTGATTTCAAAATAACAATCAAAGAACTTCGGAGTTAATCAAGGAACAATTAACTTATATAGATCATATATATATAGGCCTATATTTGCATTTCGAATAGCCTGCTTGTGTCCCTTTATGGACGCTGCCATCACGACCTATACGTCCACCCTTTGGACCATGCAAAGGAATGAAAAAGAATTATTATCAAAAATTGAAAACCGTCTGATATTATTTCTGGCTCGTCTATATGTAAGAAAAAGGGCCCATCTATAGCAACCTACACTTTTGGAGCTATAGAATCATTACCATGTTTTACAGCTAATATTGATATGTTAGGTTTCAATAGCAATAAAGCAAAATGTTAGTTCGTAAAAGTCAACACTCCGATCGTTGTACAAGAAAAACATATTATAAGCATGCATCCTTTCTTCATTTCTAATAACCTGTATTCAAACAAATACAATAGTTGTGCTGCTATTGAAATCCGCGATAGGGCTTTGATTTCATCATTGCCGTGCGCCAATTGCGCCCTCTACTAGCGTGGCCTAGTTCGGAACATCAGGTAAATAGGTCACCTCAGGTGTGTGGCTGTGTGTGGTGGTTGGTCACAATATCCCCGATCAGGATGAGAGGTAAGTCGGAACCTCACTCAACACGTCTTATGATTGAGTAATCTAGGGCTTTTTTTTGGTAAAGTAGTTGCACATGACACAAGGTGTGTTGTAATGAACTGGATATATGGTGAGAATACAGGGGGTTTACACATTAAAGGTTGCAGAAGATGTTTCACTAGCTATCTTATTCGTTGTATTTTTGCACAAGCATGGGGCTGCACATATATAGTCAGACAGGTATAGCAAAGATACATATTGTTAGCTTACTTTTAAGGCCATATTCTCGACTAAATCACATTGACATGTTGTCCTTGTGCGTCCATTCGAGAGATGTCCCCATTTATGGATTTACGTTTCAGAAAGGACTAATAACAACTTGCGCCAACTACTGAGGAAGAAACAAACTAGTATCATGAGTTGAGTGTCACATTGGATTCACATTGCAGTGTGAGGCGTGCTCGAGCTCTGGGGATGTTGAATCAATTTCATTGTAAAAAAGTTGCATTATATTATTATATTCATGTACATGTGATCTCTTTTTAAAGAATTTTAACGAACCAATCCTTCCATCGTTTTAGGAATGGCTACAGAAGAATGTTGATATATAAGAATATATACCAAATATAAATAATGCTACATAGAAGCCTATCTAGTGATCAGATTCATATAGAGAATCATTCCTGACGCATAGGTCAGGTACATCAACACCATCTCCCATTTATTGGAAGTTATAAGCCTCAATTTTGATTTAGGCCCTATAATTATATCTACACACGTAAGGCAAGCACACAAAGTGCCTAATGCTGATAACATGCCATTCAGAGTGCACATCTGGTACTATTGAAGTACTTTAGTTTGGGATGTAATTTCTGTTTATAGTTGAGGGGAGTAATGACGAGTTGAAGACATGAGTAGTTGTTGAGACCAGTTTCTTTAGTCACAGGTTAACTATAAGCAATAACCCTGACTCTTACTCATGCAGTAACACAATGTACATGTTACCTCCTTGGTGTCCGGACTCCTACAGATCATAGGGGCCAGTTTGATAATCCCTGGTTAAAGGTCAGGTATCAGGTGCTTCCACCTCGACGTTGACCTTGATCAGGACTTATTAGGGTAGAGCTAAACAATTACAGGTATAGTTTAGCAACTGTATACACTAAAGAGTATTGTAATGACCACTGCATACACCTAGGTTACATATATATATATATATATATATATATATATATATATTCATAAATGAAATATTGTGTATCAGGCTTACATGAGACATTATATAGGTATATTCCCGTTTTTACATTCATTTCTTATAAGAAATTATTTATCAGATTTAGAAGACGATGTATTTTATAGTATAGATCACATAGATATATATATGTCTATACCCGTTTATATGCATGACACTATGATAGCAGATACTCATACTGTCTTTGTTGTATAGTGACTTGTTTTATGTTTAGGTGAACCAGAAGAAAGGAATTTCCTGATAAGATCTCTAGACTTGATCACACATCAATGATCCCTGCAATGGATCCCAGATGGACGCTACCAGGAATAAATCACTTCATCTATCACCATGTACAGAAAGCTGACATCACTTCTATGCCTAACGGCAAACAGGCCAATGCAAAACTTTGTCGTCAAATACATTCGACTTTTAGTTCTATTACTAGGTCTGATACATCTTTTCATACTGTTGATTCCCATGCCAAAATTCGTTTTAAGGGAGTGCCCAAACATTTATGGCTTTCCAATAGCACCTTCGCTCATTGGCGAGAACATAATTCATAGCAATCAAACAATTGACTGTGCTGCGATAATTGCAGGGAATCCAATTGAAATATCAAAGGGCATGCTGTATGCAAAATGTTCACCAAGAGATTCCATATCCGACAATCAGTATATACACATGACCAAAGACTGTGATAGATTTATCAAAACCAGAAACTACCTGGCCAACCCTGTTACTAAGGAAGAGGCAGACTTCCCTATTGCCTTCAGTATTCTGATGTTTGAGAACGTGGAGCAGACTGAACGATTGCTGCGGGCGGTGTACCGTCCCCAGAACTTCTACTGCATCCACGTCGACTCCAAGTCTCAGGAGAGTGTCTACCAAGCACTGGTGTCCATCGCCGGCTGCCTCCCCAATGTGTTCATTGCCTCAGAGCGGATTGACGTCACCTGGGCCTGGTTCCCCGTCTTGGAGGCAGAGATCATATGTATGAGGGACTTGTTGCGCCGCTCTACTTCATGGAAATACTTCATTAACCTGACAGGAAGAGAATTTCCACTCAGGACAAATTTAGAATTAGTCAAAATACTCAAGGCTTATCGAGGGGGCAATGATGTCGATGGAACGCTTTGGAGGTTTGTAGGTATTTGCATGTATTCCCGGTATAGCTGAATTTATGTGTATGGCTCTACTTTGTTGTAGGTATAGAAAAGTGTCATTCACCTGCTCAAGCCATGCATCGAAATTATTAAACCAAACTGATTAGGGCCTATTTGGTGGAATAAAAAATCTTGATAAACCACAATATAGATATAATGTAGTTATTATGTAAGTGGTTGCTGATGATGCAATGGTCATGGAATATTTGTGATGGGCCTGGACCTCTGAAATCTACATACAGATTATTTCTTTAGCAACTGCCTGTTGGGAAAACCCTTTCCAAAAAAACATGATTGACTTGATCATTAGTTTTGATATTGTCCATAAATTTCATGCTCGTTCTTAAATTTCTTTTTGTAAATAAAGAACGTTTTTTCCCCTTTTCTTTAACATTTTTACAATTTTTTTAAAGGCGCCCGGTGATTTGGACGAAGTATCACTGGCGGAGTGAGAATTGGCAGAGCTGGCGGGAGAAGACGCCCGCCCCTCATGGTTATAACGTGGCCAAGGGGTCGACCCACGTGGCCGCCACCCGCGCCTTCGTCCACTTCGCCGTCTACAATCAAACAGCCATAGACCTCCTGAACTGGATGCGTGACATTCGCTCTCCAGATGAGCATTTCTTTCCAACTCTGAACCACAACCCTCAGCTTGGTGTTCCCGGGGCGTACACAGGTAAGAAGTGACAAGAAAAATAAACATTCACGACCACACACTCTCCCCCGCCCCATAAGGATGGGCAAAGAAATTGGGTTGGAGATTTTAATTGTTGTTTTAAAAGGAGCACATTCTTCATAAAGTATGACTATTCTAAATGTAAAAATATAATATTTAATCTATGCAGCCCCGATATCTATCTCTCCAAGCTTGTAAAAGAAAAAGAAAGTCTGCATATGGACGTGCATGTGCACGCTCAGGGTGGTATAGGTAGGCTATTTTAGGCAGATAAGCATTGTGATACCCATTTGCCTATACACTGAAAACATAAGGTGGTCAGAGAGCCTTCCCAGAGTTGTCAAAAGGTTGTAATGCTGCTAAAAATGACTACCAAAGCAAAATTTGGTGTAAACTAGGATTGGCTTATTGGCCTACTCTATGGGAAATCTTTTTTTCACAGTTCATGTGCTGCCCATAATAGCCTCCTTCGATTGTAACTGTATTTCAAAAAGGCCCATATTTCCCTGTGTGGGTAATATGGGTTTGAAAATACAAAACGAATTTTCTCCATATTATTTATTTCTTGAGCTGGATGTTAAAAAAATCGCCTATTTCTTCATTTACTGATAATAGTTCAATAAAGGAAAACGGAATTGGGTCATAGTAATTTCTTTTGAATCTAGAGCCAGATGTCCTTAAGGTGCACTTGTTGATACTTGTGTTTGACAGTCACTCATTCTCTATTTTCAGAAAACCCCGACTTCAAAAAGTTTCTTACACGCTATAAGGTATGGGAGACAGTTGAAGCTGTGTGCTCTGGCAAATGGTTTCGATTCATTTGCAATTTTGGGGTTGGCGATCTGAAAAGTTTGACCAGTGCCCGTGAGCTCTTTGCCAACAAGTTCCGTTACGAGTTTGACCCAGTGGCATTCAGCTGCATGGAGCAGTGGCATCACAATAGGTCTCAACAAGGGGTGGCCACGGACTTCAATTTAAGTTTTTATCAAAACCAACCATGGGTTAAACACCACCTAGACACCTGATGAAGAGAAGCCATTATTAAGATTCGGTGTAGAGAGCTCCTATGCATGGCCTATAATCAACATGCAGGCCTCGCTACTACATGGTATGTACCACAAGTATGTCGTGGCTCGGAGACAGTCACATGTCCTTACCCTTTTGAGTTCTCTGTTCTCTGTCTCTAGAGTGTATGTTCCATGTTTAATTTATGAAATGTGACCCACCAAGGGGAAAGGATGCC
Source organism: Lepidonotus clava (assembly GCA_936440205.1). Lineage (NCBI taxonomy): Eukaryota > Metazoa > Annelida > Polychaeta > Phyllodocida > Polynoidae > Lepidonotus > Lepidonotus clava. Next base: position 53,432,007 of record OW387134.1, read on the forward strand.
CCAAGGTTCATAGATATTGTATCCTAAGACTAATATTTAAGGAGATATAAGTATATTTATGAAAAATAGTGAAAATATTGCATTAGACCAACTTTTTATGGAGAATCTAGCTATCACACTCAAAACATTTCATCTAAATGGAATGTTTCCTTTATTTGGAATGTCAATGGAACGTTTTGTATGGAAAAAATTACATTTCTTTCCATTTGGTTGCCATGGAAACTTCCTTTTGAACATTCTAACTAATAGAGAGGCACATACTAAAAAATATTCTTTTAGGGTCACCATATTCAAAACACAATTAAAATACCATTTCTAGATCAGAATAAATTTTATTTAAAAAAAAGTATTTCTGACTAAACCCTGCATAATTATCATAATTTATCATAACCAATAGAGTATATTGATAATTATTGGATAATGAGGCTTTTGTCCATTTATACAAATTCCGACCATGCCATGGGGAGAAATAGCTTACTTAATAATGATTGGAAATAGGCATGTTTGGTATCATTTGAAAGCTAAAGACATGCCTTACAATAATCAATTTGAGGTAAATCCCGGGCGGAGCATCCTTTCCCCTCGTTGGGTCACAAATGTCCTTGTCCAGCTGCATCCCCATCACGATACTGCTATATCCATGTAATGCTAGCCACTTGCAAGTTTTTGACAGTTATGCCAATCATTATGCTAAACTTAATTTTGGCCTAAATTCATCTGACTATTGTACCTTATCACTATAGAAGGATCTCAGTCCGCTTTCTGAATGCTTGTTGCCACCCCACCTAAATTTACAATAGATTTAAAATTATTTATATTGTATCCTTAGAACAGCAATAAACATTTGTAAAAACAAAAAGTGAAAACAAAACGCTTCCAATTTTCTAGACGCGCCACGTAAAACGAGTATGGGTTGCTATTGGTAACACAGTATGGGTAGTACCAATATTCCTTCACTGCTGGAAGCCACACAAGTGGCTTCAGTGAAGCCACATTTTGGAAGATACGTAGGAAACTAGACATATAGGCCTACCCCATCTACCTGTCACACAGGCCAGCGCGTAACGTCCATTTAGAAGTTGGCAAATGGTCAGGACGTCCTAATTACATTGGCTGCCCATCCAAATGATGACTATTGGATGTCTTTTTGTCTGAATTTGGTCGGAAATGGTTGCATTGAAAACTGAAAGATATTGTAGAAAAAGTTTTAATCTATAAAAATTACATAGTTTCAGGGCAACTCTTTTATATATATATTTTTTTTTTTCGGAAAATTATCCTATTTTTAAGATAGCTGTAAAAGAGTGAAAAAAAAGATTTTACATTGATATAACAGCATATTTATGGATTTAAAAAAAATCTATTTCCAAGAGAATTACCTTTCGAACATTGATTTCTTGAGATGCAATATCTTTATTAACATTGATATAACAGCATATTTAAGGATTTAAAAAAAATCAATTTCCAAGAGAATTACCTTTCAAACATTGATTTCTTGACATGCAATATCTTTATCAACAGTCCTAACATATTATATTTTCAGTGACATATCTATAGTAGGCCTATGTATATACCCAAAACATATTTTGGTTACCATTTGGACCATATTTGGTCCAAATGATGTCATTTGGATGGGCAGCCGACGTCATTTGGACCACTTTTTGGACGTCATTTTGCTACCTGGGGGAATACAAATGACTGAAAATCAAAACATGGTAAAGATATCATACCAAATGAGTAAAAGAAGCATTTGACGTTGCAAAGTAACATAAAGAAAAAATGCCTCATTACAAGCCAAGGTCCACCATATTTTGTATAGGCCCAATAATCATTGACTATACCCCAAGGATTTTGAAAAGTTGGTTGGCTTCAATATTTTTCTTTTGAGCGATGTATCTTTCATTATTCCCTCAGCAACAAATCATCTTGAAAGCCATTTGTATTCAAATAAATTACCCCAATTCAAATTATTAATTAATTATTCATCTTATCAATCAATCTCGTATTCAAATGAATAGCCGTAAACCCTTATTCCCGTTCCAACTTCCATCACATTTGAAAACAAAATCTAATGGTATTTACTCGGGTATTTACATTCATAATTTGTATGTACCGTATAGTTTTAAGTAGTTTATTCTACATAAATGAACCCCTAGCTCCCCCTGTGTGTCATTATCACAAAGGCCTAATGGTGTTGCCGTATGGGGTAAAAAGGGGATACATCACGCATTATACTTGATTTGACAAAACTTTTCTCTTAGATAGGTCTTGAAATGGTACATCGGCACCCCCCCCCCCCCCCCCAATCAAATCCCCTTTGAAATAAAAGAATTGTCCTCAAAAAGCAGATTCTATTTTGTGATATGTTTCATGGTAAGCTTGCACATAAATTCACAAAATGACGATTTTTGTGTATTTCACTTCATTTAGGCCCTATGTTTCTTAAAAATATTTCAAATATATAGGGGGAATGTGTACTATAGATAATGCAATAGATAGAATTAAAGCTAGACATGTAGAAGCAATTTTGTAATAGATAAGATATAAACTAACAAAAAGTAGATATAATTATCAATAAATTAACTATTATATCACACTTTTTGCGTGCTGACATCTATGAGAAATGAAAAGCCTATGGGTGGATAAGGAAAATATCAACTTTGATACAGAAAACTGACGAGAATAATTAGAACAATTGCTCTGGTCCCATATCTTTGTAACTAATTTGGCTGATCAGGGAAACCTTGATCATTGGAAGAGGAATTGAACTGTTGTTCAATTGCCGGCCATTAGGGCCTCTTTGACATGTTATATTTAGACAGTCCACTGCTCATGCGCACCAATTTCCCGCCACCAGGCTGGGAACAAAGGCACACATCATTCTGCCTTCAGCGCTCACAGACAGCACCAGCAATTTTATGATGGAATATGACCGAGCGCGTGGTTAGAAAAAGTACGAGGGATCTGCGACGCTGCTACCCGAATAGCCCGGCAAACAGTTGACCCAAGTACAGACGCCAGACACGGCAGAATATGAGCAAAAAACAGACAACCAAAGAGGCTTCGCCTCTCGAGGAGGACATGGCCCTGCGAGACGACGTACTCCAGGAGCCATTGGTGAGTGAGGACGACGCACACCCCGGCGGATCGGCCACCGGCAAGGATGGTACCACCGAGCAGGCCGAGCCCTCTTCCCCTCCGTTAAACGACATCCAGGAATACGTTAAACGTCTGAAGAGACTCGAGGACTTATACGAAAAGGAGAAGTGCAAAGTCGAGGCACACAGGGACAGGTCTAAGACGCGCGAGCGATCGCGGCCATCTTCTCGGACCCCTTCAGTCACGCCGGGGTCGGATCGGGGCCACTCGCGTCGTAGCAGCAGGTCAAAACGTAGCCACGGTGGCTACTCCCCTGCTAGCCAGCGCCCCAGAGCCAGTAGGAAACGGGATACTAGGAGGACATCACGTCGCCGATCGAGGTCGTCATCGAGATACAGAGACCGCTCACCTAGACACACCAGACGGTCCCGATCATCGCGCTCCGATACTAGGAGCAGGACCAGGTCAAGGACGCCGCGCCATAGGAACAGGTCTCGGTCACGCAGTAGGCACGCGAGGTCCAGATCAGGCCACCGCAGGCCCAGCAGTGGCCGCAGCAAGTCTCGCACACGTCGCGCCATTGACAGCCAGTTCCCGGACATCGGTTCATCTAAAGGTAAACACCTTCCGACACATAATCTTACCTTAGAGCCATACCGGAACCTTCCCCCCGATATCAAAAAAGCTGCACGGGCAAGGAGGTCGCGCCGCGACCTCTCCTTCCCAGAACATATGTGCGGTTTCCTTTTCACTATCCTTAAAGTAGTGGAACCTCATTCTGAGCTACATGCAGCGATTGAACATGCGGCTCAGGTCGCACAGGATGCGGCCACTATAAGGTGGGGCGCTGTCCGCGACTGGTCACAGACCGTTATGGCCCATATTGAGGACGGCCATGCTACATGGCATGACGCCGACCTCATTGACCGAGAGCGGACACGCCTCTCCTGGATCAAGGGACGGGGGAAGGATGAGGTCGTCCCCTGCCATGCCTATAACGTTGCGAAGTGCCCAGCCCCCGAGGCCCACAACTCTGAGGGCGTTCACCACCTGCACGGCTGTGCGGTGTGCTACTATGGGCTTGGTGACGAAAAAACTACACACACATCTGACAAATGTAGGGGTAAGCGAGGCCTCAGGAATGCAGTGGAGGAGAACCGTGCCGACTACAGGAAGAAGCCATCACACCCCCAGAAGAAGGATAAGTCGGAACCCCCTCCCCATCGGCCAAAAAACTAGTGGCCGGCCCGGGCGGGGGTAATCAACGCACCTACAACGCCCCGGCCACACTAGTTATACACGAACAATGGCCAGTCCAGGTCGCTACTCCCCAGGCAGCTCTCCCCTATTGTGATTGGACACTTGACCCTGTGACACACATGGCAAGGGGTGCCGCCGATGACAGCCTGCAGTACCCGCTCAGCCGTGACTCCCCTCTTACTGGTGTCGACCACGGCCTCAGCCAAGCGGAACCTCATGAAGGCCGCCCCACTTACACGCATCAATGCCCCGCTGAAACCCCCCCTGCTTGTACAGATGGGCTGGACGGACCCCCCGACGGCGGACTGGGTCATCGGGACAACGCTGCACCGCCAACCCCTCTGGCCACGGATAGTGACTCTCCTGGACTACACGCAGGCCCGAGATGCCTGAACTACAAATCGTCTTCGCCGGCCCGCGACCAGGGCCCAGGCTCCACGGCTCGTGATCGAGCCCGTCCCACGGCGACCATGCTGTACAACGGCCGCCGACTTATCGCCCGGTGAATCCCACCGGCTCCTTGGAATGGAGGGGTACGACCACCCACCCCCCCTCGCCTTGCCACTGGAGTGCGAGGCTGGATACACCATAGAGGGCGACCCCCAGCCACTGCGGATGGATACTTCTCCATGCCCCGCCGTCAACCCCGCCTCTATTGACGTCCCTGACATCAACAGATGGCCGTTCCCTTCGCCCGCCCTGGAAAGCAATATGGCCCGTCTGTATGACGCGGCACGCACTGCGTGCATCTGCCGCGCACAGCCCCCGAGGATCGACGCGGACGCTTCCCTCGTGGTCCCGGCGTGGGATCGTGAGGCTACGGGCCATCCAGCGGATAACATAGTTCTCCACGGGATACGTTTCGGTTTCCCGACTCAGTACATGGGCCCCCCTCTGTTCGGCCTAGATGTACAGTACAACCACCAATCGGCCAACAGTTACCCTGAGTGTGTTGACAAGTACGTAGACAAGGAGACCAGCTTGGGCACCCTTGCGGGCCCATTCTCCACCCCCCCATTCGTCCCCTGGTTTGTGGCGAGCCCGATTATGACTCGCGAGAAGTCCGACGGCGTCAGTAGGAGAGTCATCGTTGACTTATCTTACCCGGAAGGGGGCATAAATCAACACATACCCCAGCATGTGTACGGTGGTCTGCCAGCGAGCCACAACCTCCCTACACTGGAGTCGGCTATTGTGACCATCACCGCCATGTGCCCGGGGGATGTTACCATGGCCGTGGTGGACCTGTCGAGGGCATATCGCCATTTTTCGGTGACTCCGCTCGACTGGCCCCTCTTAGGGATATCATGGAGAGGCAGTTGGATGTGCGACCGCAGACTCCCCTTTGGAGCGCGCATGTCTTCCTTTGTCATGCAGTCTATTGCCGACTATCTGGTACGTGCTCTGGCGGCGAAGGGCATCACAACACACATGTATCTCGATGATATAATCATCATCAGCCCCACACAGGAGTTGGCCGCCAGACAGTATCAGACTACTCTGGCCCTCCTCGAGTCGCTGGGCTTGGAGGTGGCCGTGGAGAAGCTTCAGCCGCCGGCCCACCTCGTCACATGGCTCGGCATCTCCATTGATGTCCGGAAAAACCTGGTATATATACCTCCCAAGAAGCTAGCCCAAATAAAGGAATGTATGGCCGCCGCCTCTAGGAGTAGGTCTATCACTAAGAAGCGACTCCAGAGGCTAGTAGGTCTAGCCAACCACCTGGCCAAGGTGGTGCGTGCTGCCCGTGTGTTCGTCGGCAGGCTACTGGCAGCCCTCAGGGCCGCCGACACTGACGTCATTCGTGTCACAGGACACATCAGGGCCGACCTCGGCTGGTTCGACCGATACATGGAGGGTGCAAATGGAAAGGCCATACTCCCCTCCCATTGTGTTGTCCGTCGCATCTGGGCCGATGCCTGCCTCAAAGGCGCGGGCGCATCCGACGGCCATGTGTACTACGAACATCTCTTTGCCCCTGACATCACCAGCAGCCACCATATATCCCAGCTCGAAGCTCTTAACTGCATCGCGGCTGTTAGGCGCATGGTCTCCCAGGACGACGCGGGCGGCACGGTCCTCATCCACTGGGATAATAAGCCGGCCGTCGACGCCCTCACGTCAAGCAGGGCAAGGGACCCCGTCCTCGCCGCCTGCGCGAGGGCGATATGGTTCCACGCTGCGGCTACGGACACGGACCTTAGGTTTGCCCATGTGCCAGGTGAGGCCATGTGCCTCCCGGACGCTCTGAGCCGAGCCCAGATCGATACCACTCACAGGGCCCGCGCCGACAGCATTATTGCCGCCAAGGGATTACGCCCTATTGACGTCTCCTGCGATGACTTCGCATACAGCAGTTTTCTCTGATTTCAGATCCGTTCGCAGCGTCCCTGGCCTCGGCTGCATCACATCGCCAGACGTGCGCCCACCGACCGGGAACTACTGCGGACAGGGCGTCGGCAGTACGTGCATACCTGGAGTTCTGCGACAGGATCCGGATCCACTATAAACGCATCTCCTGTGCCCACATTTGTTGGTACATCGAACACTTAGTGTGACAGGGACTCTCCCCGGGAACTATTTCTAATGTGATTTCCCATCTTCGCACTTTTTATAAATTGTCGGGCCTCTCGCCCGCTCCCCTCCTACATTACAGGGTTGGCCTAGCCCTCAGGGCCGTCGCGATTACGGTGCGACGCCCCCCTGCACCGAAGTTGCCAGTCACCCCAGCTATCCTTAAACAGGTGGTGGCCGCGCTCCAGCCGGGCCCCCTCTACCTTCCGGTCAAGATGGCCGTTTTAGCCATGTTCACCGGCTTCCTTAGGCAGAGTAATGTGGCCCCTCCAACTGTCGCTGCCTTCGACAACACCCGCCATCTCACTTGGCAGGATGTCTCCCTCACACCACACGGCGTGGCGGTCTCTTTTAAATGGACAAAGACTATTCAAAGGTCAGCCGACCCAAAGGTCATACTCCTCACCGAAACTAATGACCCCGACATATGTCCCCGCCGGACCTTCATTGCCTATAGCCGGCAGAGGCAATCACCACCCCCTCTGTCGCCTTTCTTGGCATTCAAGGACTGGAATCCCATCACTGTCACCACCATCCTCCGTTGTTGGAGAGCGGCCCTCAAGCACATCGGCCTGCCGCCTACCTGCTACTCACTTCACAGTCTCCGTAGAGGCGGAGCATCCCACGCTTACAACTCTGGAGGCGCGACTCTCAACGACGTCATGACCCAAGGCACATGGCGCACATTAGCAGTCCGCGACTACATCAAGCCAAAGGACTTACAAAGGAATACAGTCCACGCAGCGCTAGCCGCACTCTGACCTTCGGTTTGCCCACAAGACTCTACTAAGGCCTATGCCACTTAATACGAGCCTTCTTCTATGACGCGCTTACTAGCGCTGAACGCTGGGAGGATCATATTTACTTCCACACTCATATGGACTAATAAATGATTCAATTTTAATTAACATGTCTTTCCTTTCCTTAATCTAATGGGAAGAGGAATTGAACTGTTGTTCAATTGCCGGCCATTAGGGCCTCTTTGACATGTTATATTTAGACAGTCCACTGCTCATGCGCACCAATTTCCCGCCACCAGGCTGGGAACAAAGGCACACATCATTCTGCCTTCAGCGCTTACAGACAGCACCAGCAATTTTATCCCACCCGCCACGGACCCTTATGGACCAAAAATCTTCTTATATAGGCCCACAAGACTATACTAAGGCCTATGCCACTTAATACGAGCCTTCTTCTATGACGCGCTTACTAGCGCTGAACGCTGGGAGGATCATATTTACTTCCACACTCATATGGACTAATAAATGATTCAATTTTAATTAACATGTCTTTCCTTTCCTTAATCTAATGGTCTCACATTAGAGATTCTGTCTATGATAAATGAATATCACATCTGAGTATCCCTCTTTGATACTATTTTGCAATAATACCAATCAATTTTGGTAAATGACAAAATTGCTGATCTCGAGGCCCTGATCAAAATTTCCCTGATCAGCCAAATTAGTTACAAAGATATGGGCCCTGTTGTTATATCACGCATATAGTTGTTGTATCGTGTATATAGGCCTAAAGCATATTTGATCATTGCTAGATTAAAGCTAAAATAAGAAAACAAAAACAGCAAATATATCGTTTGAAAGCTGATCTAATTCACTTGCCAATACTTCAGATTTAGTATGAATAAGTTTCATCAATAAGGGTGGGTTAATCTTTGAACATTCCCAAAAACAAGAAATTTAAGGAATTTCCCAGGGAAATCCAGGGAAATCTTGGGGAAATCGAACGTTTTCCTGATTGGAATCAGTGGGTCTAAAGTGTCCAAAGGTTTAAATAAAATACTACTTAGATCTGAGCCAAAATTTTTAGAATGCGTGAAAGACAGATAAGTATACCTCGTAAAACCACCTCAAATTGTGAATCAAATGCGAAAATTAATAATAATATGGCAGATATAAATCGATATGCATTATTGTGATCACCTGCGCGATACAACAACACTCTTTGCGTGATACAATAATGATAAATAGAATACGTCATCTTTTATACTATCATCTAAAATAATTGACATCTCTCTATTCTGAAAAAAAACAGGTAGGCCTATTAGCATAATTCATAAGCTTTTAGGAAAAACATTTAACTACAGGTGCGCGATACAACACACATGTGCGATACATGGCACATTCCCCCTAGATAAAAGGCAAAATGCAAAGAAACTAAACAATTATCCAAAAGTAAAGAATGAATTTAATAAAAGCATTTATTGGGTCTAATATGAATATTTTATGGTATAGATATAATGTCCTTTCTATATATTTTTGAGAGTGGGGGATTCCCCTGAGGTAGGTACCAACTGCGAAACTACAGCCCCCCTTTTTCAGCTGTTTTTGGGGATGGGAAAACTCTGACAGCCCCCCCCCCCCCTTTCAGGGGAAAACTCTGACAGCCCCCCCCCCCCCCCCCCTTTCAGGCTATGTCAAGGACAGCCCCTAAAAATTTCCATCTGATTTTTGCAGTCATTAGGGGCCTATTTGATTTCTAAACTGGTGTCCCCTGTCGAATTTAAAAAATGGCCCTGTCCCCTGTCATTATATTTAAGCTTACAGGCTTGTCCCATGTCGAATTTGAGAAATAACCATGTCACTCTCTTAATGTGATGTCCCATGTCTAATCTAAGAAAAGGGCCATGTCATTTGTTGTCACTAAATTGCCATGTCCCCTGTCGAATATGGCCATGTCCCCTGTTGAATTTGAGCAATGCCCCTGTCGCAGTGTCGATTTTAGGGGTCTAGACCCATAATACCTGTAAAATATCTATAGCATTATTAGTTCTTGGTGTAATTGCTATGATAAAAAACACTTCACTTGAAACTATCCAGTTTGTCGTTATGTGCAAGGTGTCCTGTAATAATTCACGCCAAAATCTAATGTAGGTAGGCATAATTCATCAAATGAAATATTTGGCACTTTGTAACTATTATCATCTAATGGAGTACTGTAGAATACCAGTATATCTATGGATCTAGGTCACTAGTGACTAGGCTAGAGGCCACTAGATCATCCTGAATTTCTTGAATACAAATCTCCCTCCCACAAGGCAAGGGGAGCTAGCTCAAGTGGTAGAGCGCTCGCTTAGCATGTGAGAGGTACCGGGATCGATACCCGGGTTCTCCAGCCAAACGTTTTTCGTTTAAGCCTTGCGTTTGGCTTATTAAAATTGGGTTATTTCCATCCCAAACTGACCTCTTACGAGAAGGAACTTTCTACTTATCTTGATGGTAAGCATCATTTTCAGTAGGCAGATTTTTCAATTGATAAACAATATCAGATAAGACAATTATTAATTATAATTATAAAGTCAACTCACGTTATCCCACATTCAAGAGCAGCTGAATCTTGTTGGTTCATTTTGTGAATTTGACGGTTTGAGTAAGGCCCATTTCATTTTTTTCAGAGATGCAAAATATCGATTAAGTTTTTCCAGAGAAAGTAAACCAATTCTTCATTTTCAATTGGTTGTACTTTTGGTTTTGAAGATTTATAAGACACCGTGGTGTCTAGTTCAGTCTCCTCAGTGACAGCTATATTGACACCTGTGCCCCGACCACTGTCACGTCCTGTCACTACCGTCTGTCAACAGCTGCTGTGTTGAGTGACAGTGATAATCAAGTGTTAATTCCTTTTCCAGAAAATTATCAAAAGACGCCGTAGTTGACACTGATTGCCGAAGAGACGCTGACGTGGTAATAGCAGTTTGAAGCATTGAGAACGTGGCAAAACTAGTACGAAGGCTGCATCAAAACCTGTGCCCCAGGTGAGGCTCGAACTCACAACCTCCGCATGGCTCATAGCGCCGGCCCATGCCCAAGCATGGGGAGATACTGCTTATAAGTACGGCGCGCTAACCGATTGCGCCACTGGGGCCACGAGCAACGGGGACCCAAAGAGAATACATAAACGGGAGCCCACTTTTCTAGGTCAGTGGCCTATTTATTTGGCCTGTGAAATCTGGGAAATGGTCGTTGGTGACCTAAATATCTAAATGGAAGTAGACATGCAGAGACGTTTCATAAAAAGATTAAAAATAGGCCTGGCTACGGTCGATTTGAGTCAGTGTTCAAGTGGCATAGGACCCAAGTAGGAGTATCCCTTGAAGCTGTTATTAAAATGAAAACCGTAGATTTAAAAAATATTTAAAAATATTTAAAAAAAAAAGCCCGGTCCCGCCACTCTATTTACAAAAAGATACGCATCATAGTTCTAAAAAAAACGAGAAAAAAAGGGTCCATTTTCACAAACTTCGCATGTCCCTGTTTTTGAAAAAAAAAGGTACATTTTCTGCACATTAATTTTGTCAGCGATTCGGAAAAAAGGGTACATTTTTTCCTGAAAGTGACATGAGGGGCCAAATGTCTGCGTTTTGGAGAAATAGGGGTCATTTTTTGGAGTAAAATATTCGTGATAAGGGGGTCTTTTCTAGTTTGAAGAACGATGATAAATTATGTCCTGCTTTTTATACAAGAGTGGCGGGACCCGGGGGGGGGGGGGGGCAGTGGCAGATCCAGGAGGGGCCGTCCATAAATGACGTCATGCTATTTTTGACCATTTCTTACCCCCCCTCCCCCCCTTCGTCATGCTTTTACTATAGGAATGTATAGGGGACTGGACCCCCCCCCCCCCTCCCCGGCGCATGACGTCATTTATGGACGGCCCCGGACTTTGAAAATGGGGGGGGGGGGGGGAATTTGTTTTCTTTTTTGCCGAATTTTACCGTAAAAAACAACAACAACAACAACAACAATAAATAAAATAAAAAACAACAAAAAAAACGGCCGGCCTTATCTAATTTCCCGGCGGCCCTGCCAGAGAATGTTACAGTAGTAGTAGATCTTTTATTGACAGTCAAGAAGTCATGTTTGACTTATATGTCATTTTACATACTACTGGTTCAGTTTACATGTATTTTCAGTGGTTACAACACTCAGTAGAAAACGAAATCAATTTGGCCAATCGGGGGGGGGGGGGGGGGAGAGACTGCCCCCCCCCCCCCCCCATCCGTCACTGCATGGGTAGGCTACATCTAGAAGTTCTACTTGCATTTCAATTTTGAATCAGATAACGGTGCCGGATCCAGAGATGTTCAATCATGGAAGCGCCCTAATGTACCATTTTGTCCCTCTTGGGAAATCAAAAGAATTAAGTATACCGGTTATCTGCCCAAATAATTTATATTGCGCAGGGCCCCTGTGCCCTACCCTTTATCTGTTCATGATTAAGCAGAGCCCATGCAGTGGTAGATCTTTTCCAAAAAGTGGTAGCTTTTTAAAAAGGCCGAATTTGGCTAGAAGAAAAGAAGGGGGGAAAAAAAAGGGGGGGGGGGGGCGCACCCCCATACCTCCTCTAAATCCTGCATGTGATTGTCATCATTATCCCATCCAGCGGGTACACGTAGTATAGTAAACTATAACTATTAGCCTAGCTATCCTCATCAGGGACGGATCCAGACATTTTAAAAACAAAAACTAAGGGGGGGGGCACCCTATTAGAGAAATTGAGGCGCGGCGGCGGCAGAGGTGCCGAATCTCATTTTCTGCGAGGAGAACTGTTTGGGGGTAATTTCATTTTAAATTTTAAATTTTGACTACATGTAAATAGTGTATCTAAATAAAAAGAATATTGAATAAATCTAACGTTCTTAATTTCCTCGGCCAATGACAATGTTACCTAAAAATACAACTGTTTTTGTCATAAAAATAACCTCAGAAATCATCTTTACCCTTTTCCTCACTTTGCAACCAAAATACAAAATATCCCTATAAATCTCCTGATTTGAGCCATCCGATACCGATACCGAGGCTCCTTTTTCAATGGCAATTCGATTAGCATCTCCATCTGTGGGATGTGCGCACCTCAGGCGCCCTCCTCTAAATCCTGCCAATGCCAATGGTGGATTTATGGCGCGCCCCCACCGCCAGGCAAATCTACGTAACGTGGTTACGTGCTACGTTAGCTGCGTAGTAACGTGCTTAGCAACGCCAACGTAGCAACGTCGTTACTGGACATTTTCTATGATGATTACACACTATACAAGGAAAAACTATTACTTTTTACACTGGTGGATCCAGACTTGAAAAGGCGGGGGGGGGGGGGGCGCTATTGGATTTTTCTTTCCTTAATTACATTTTGGCCGAGTTTTACATTAAAAAACACACAAAATTTTCCGAAAAAAAAAGGGATGTGCGCACACCCCCGCCCCCTTCCTTTGGATCCGCCACTGAATCAGTTTCAAGCACAGATTATTCATTCTTTCATTGCTAAAGTCCACATAAATTGCCTTCAAGAAGTGGGTTTTCCTCCACCAGACGTCTCCCCTTGGTGTGCGGCGGTGCCCCCAGAGGGCGGGCCCGGACATGGCCAGACTCGGCGCCGACCAATCGCTTCACCTGCCTGCAAACACTCCATCCCCAGCACCCGGCCAGCCGCAACCGGCATCGGCCGATGGAAAGAGAAAACCGGCATCTACCGTCCACAGAGAAAAAAACCTAGTATTTATTACAGTAACCCGCTCCACGGACTAGGCAGCTAAGCGGTCCCTTCTCTCCTAGACTGAGGCCGCACCATGGTGGACGTGAACACTATTCTTTCCCTCGCCGTGCCGCTTGTGGTGGCCGGGTCTTGGGCTAAATACAAGGGTTTGGAGCATATCTTGATCAACTACCGATGGATTTTTGTATGCTTCTTTCTCATGCCCATCTCACTTATCTACGACACCTACATGTACCTGCGATGCTGGTTCATCTTCCGGATGAGCAGTGCTCCTGAAAAACACGATGAAAAAGTCAAAGAAGTCCAGCGGCAGGTAAGACTATGATCAGACGGCCCGTGTGTCGGCCGGCCCCGGTCGGCGGTCAGCCCCGCGCCGGGCCCTAGCCGGCGCCGGGCTGGCCTCTACAGACTGTACGGTGAAGGTTGTGATGTAATTAGGCCACTCGTAGGTCTTCGAGACGATGAATGAAGGATTGTAGCATTGGAACTTGGGCTTTTGGGCTTTAGGTGTAATTGAAATGAAAGGCCACGCAATATAGACGTCTAACGTTAGAGTTAATAAGTTAGACCTCCAATAGTAATCTAGCAATAGCCATAGCCATCCATTTATTAAGGGGCTGTCCATAAATGATGTCACGCTTTTCAGGGTATTTTGAGGACCCAACCACCCCCCTGTCACAATAAATTTTCTAATCTAAACATGAAAACAAGGCCTGTTTTCAGGCAGTGTCACGCTATTCAAACCACTCCCACCCCCTTGTGTGTGACATCATTTATGGACAGCCCCTAAATGATGTCACATTTTTTCAGGGTACTTTTAGGACACCCCACGCCCCTGTCACACTGAATTTACTATTTTTAACATGAAAATAAGGCCCGTTTTCAGGCAGTGTCACACTGATCAACCTACCCACCCATCCCCGTGTGTGTGACATACTTTATACAGCCCCTTAAATAATTTGATTATTGTCTCCATGATGATGATAACTGACGATTCCATTCACACAGGTAATTTACTGCTGTTTTTAAGTGAAGAAGATAGAATTAAGCAAAAACAATCATTGTTTTTGCTTTATATACGTGTATAGTACTACACTATAGTAATTCTGTCTGTTTCATTGTAATGGTTAGTAACTGACAATGCTCAATGGATTAAGACCCTCACCATGCATGATATGTTAATGATCATTCTCCTTATTATTTAGGCCCATTATTATAAATTCAAAGCCATGTTGCAAGTCACTATTTTTCACTGCCAGTTGTCTCATTAAGGGTTCCCTTGATGGGGGATCCTAATATCGCATGTCGAATTTAGGAAACGTCCATGTTGCCAACCTCTATGTCGCATGTCGATCAGTAGGCCTATATTTTAAGAAAAATCCCATAACCATATCGCATGTCACTAAGCCCTAAAAATGTGTTGCTGCGTCAATTTTAAGGGTCGAGGGCAATATCTTAACAGGTTAAAGCCCTATGTCCAATGCGGATTGTATAAAATGCCCTTGTCCCTGTGTAGGCTTTAGCGGTCTAGGTCCATCTACTGAAAAACATAATGCTACATGCCTCAACCATATAAAGACTGGACAGTCATAATCATGAGGTCCCGTATCCCATATTATAATGATAACGCTTAAGAAGTGTGTTTATGGTCTACTTGGTCTTGAAACTTATCTGGGAAATTCCTAGGTGCATGGGGTGGGGCAGGGCTATTCCTGCTCTAGGCTAACCTAATTGCTCTAGACCCCTCTAAATTTGACATGGCGACATAGCTATTTCTTAAATTCGACATGCGACATGGCTACCTTAGTGACCTTTGACATGACTCGTTTGGCATGTGACATGAAGCCTATAGTGACATGAGAAAATATTCAAAGAGCTGTAAGTCCCCTTCTTCATTGCAATCCGGACACGAAAAATAAGAAAGTTAATACTGAGAATAAGTAATGTAGATCTAAGTGACATTAGCGACATATGTTTTTCTTTAGTGACATGGGACATGACCATTTTTAAAATTCGACATGCAATAAGGGGGCACATACCCCATCTTATAAGGGCCTCAATCTAAAAAGGGTTATTCCCGCACCATCCATTTTGAATCTAAATAACGATCTTTAAACCGCATATATATAACTATTGACTTATGAATATGATACTCAACACGGTTGTCTCCGAATATAGCCTTCTGACTGAAGACTATCCAACCTAGTAGCCCCACTCTGGCCCTGCTGATAAGTATCGCGGAGAAAGATTTGTATAAGACTAAGAGTCGCATGTCTGCTATGAAGTAGAATCTAAAAAAGAGCTTTTTCAACAATAGATTCGCGGAAATTAGATGAAATGGTCTTTTTGTTACATGGACCGCCCGTGGATGGAGGCTATAGCAATATGATTATCTATGACGGTGTGTACGGTAACCACGTACAGCGGAATGAATGTTTGAGCGTGTAAGATCATTATCTAAAAGTACATACGGATGAAAAATCATTATAACCGTTGGTGTATAACATTACCTAAAAGTACACATAGGTGAAAGATAAATATAACCATTGATGTACAACATTATCTAAGAGTACATGTGGATGAAAACTCAATAAAATCATTATTGTATAACTTTTCTAAAAGTAATGTTGGAGAACACTGATAGGTACACACCTACTCAGTTGAGTGGTTGTACTGAGCTATTTAGTCTATTTAGCCCTTAGACTGAAAAATATAAATGTATTTTCGGTATCAAACCATCCCAAGATTAGAGACCAAATACTTCAGTCTCAAGAACACCCAAAACGTAAGGTAATCTCTGATCATATCAGAAACCCAACTGAGTGTAGAGTTCAGTCACTAGATATAACTGGGCCTGTAATATAAACTAATGTAAATATAACTGCAAACCTGTCCCAAAGGGGAAAACATCATTTGAACGCCGTCGGTCCTGCGGATGGAGCTCCCTGTGGAACTTCCACGAAAGAATTAATAAGTCTCAAGTAGATCTAATCCCCTGCTGATCATAAGAGACGCTAGCTAGAGATTAAGGGACCTGCCTTGATTAATTGAACCCCCAGCGGCCGATGGATTAGGTAAGGTGAGAGGTCAGCTCTCCTAGTTCATCCTCCGTATGCGGTGTTCCAACTTTTTTTAGATTATGATTCTATAAATAATTTAGTAAAAGGCAAATTAACCAAAAAGTAAATCGAAAGTCAGGATGTGGCTTAGATTAAATGTTGTCCGCTGTAGCAACTAGCATGACCAATAAATGTATATGTACATGTAATTCCTTTATCTTGAACATTATTGTTATTAATATTATCGGAGTTTAACGTTAATGATCACTTTTATTTCAAATTCCTTGTCATTCCTTGTCTCAGAATTTTGATAACTTAAATAGATACTGCTGTAGACTGATCTACGAGGAATGCTTCAGGTTTAAGGGCATCTAGGTCATGATTTGCCAATGCCACATGGGTATGGTAATATCTATATTGCTCTCACAAGGCAGATATTCTCTGGATGGAAGCCTAGTTATTGCTCGTGGTAGTCCACCAGATAACCTTATTTTTTCTACCTAATATTACATTGCCATATCGACCTTGTACTGTCAATCTATTCCCCCACTGTACTTTACTGTATATATGTTACTTGTACATCACAGGAAAGCTATTGATGCCCAATATCAGAATCCCCAAATCGGGAAGGTTCTCGGCGTGACATTGTGTATGATCGACACAGTGTAAAATAATGTATCAATGTGATCAAATATCATTACTCATATCAATTTTTAAAGCATCTGAGGGGAGCGACTTTGCCTCGTAGTGTATCATCATCATATCAAGTGAATTAAATGAGACTACAAATTATCTCCTCTGAGTGAAGTATAAGTGAAAGAGAATCTTTGGTATATTGACAATAACCCTGATTATAAGTGGCCTCATACCTCAAAGTTAAACCTAGACTATAATCGAGATGTAAGGTACCATAAGTGTAACTTGTTCCAACCAGTATAATCCAGTATAATGACAAGTGTCAGTCATGGGATGAAATGAGGTCCAAATGGCAAAGGGCCACTTGAGTGGCCAACCTTTAGATCAACGGACCCCACCAAATATTTAGGGACTATGTAATGGAGAATAAAGGCTGAGCATCAAACGAATATTCTGTAATTCCATTCCTAAATAAAGAATCCACCAATGACCTACGTGGAAACTTAGCCCCCTGGCGTAGAACCCGCGCCTGTATGAACCCCTGATCAAACTTAACGTTTGATGTATTAAAAGATTCTTCGTCATCAAAAGACATTAAAAGGGTGGCGTGTCCAGAGGTTGAAGAATCATGGCCATCGTACGGTTTCAGCGCGCTTGAGCTTCGCCAGAGATAAGAGAGTTCAGAATTCACATTTCACAAAATTTGCATATGTTATAGTGTAGAACAAGCATATAAACGCTCTTATACAAAATAGTGATTATGTATTCATAACCTCATCCCATTGCATATGTAAAGTTACTTTTGTAATTCTTAACCTCATTCAAAGATGAATCTTTGAAAAGAGACAGGGCCTAATCAAGAGTAGGGAAGATAAAAATGTGTGGCTTTCGAAACAATATTACCCGATGCGACGTTCTGCTTAGGATGTCCTCACCTCGTAAAGGGTCCGGTCATGCTCTGTAAATTATTTGTCATTTCAAATAGAACGGCGCCATCCCCATGCCTTGCCTTGCCTTGTCTGGGGTGTATTACTCGGGCCCTTGGATAACCCCGTATAACCAGTTTGCGGCGATATACATGTAGTTGGAAAGGGCCCGTTTCGTGTATGATCGCTAATGTAGAACGGGACGTCATTGTACTGGTGGGAAAACTGCGGCTTTACAATAATACTTTTTCTAAAAGATTTAAGCACACTCATTTTATTTGAACATGTGATCTTCAGTATAGGCGTTATTGTAACAGATTAATGACAATTCAATAAAAAAAATTAAAATGTGAAGCATTTCAAAGTGGTTGGAAAATTACATCTCAATACAACTTAAAACGTATAGAAGGTTAAGTATTTGATTATAAAACGACATGCAACGGTATAAACCTTTTGGTGTCTCGGAATTGACAAAACTAGTACGTTTACAGATTGAATCTGTAAACGTTCTAGTTTTATCAATTCCGAGATACCAAAAATCCATCTTTAGTTGGCTATTGTAAATGAGATCGTGCCTACTTAATTATCTCCATGAAAGTTCTAACTGTGCAGCAGAAGTGAGTTCCATAGACACAGGAAGTATTAAGTATCGCCCCACGGGGGCCTGGCATCTAAGCCGGACCGGACATCATTATGAGGCGCCTACACTCTAGTTCAGTGTAGGCAGAATTCTCTATTTACGGGAAGTAAATAGATATTCACACCTGTTCTATAAATGTACGATGAGTGAATTTATTATTTTTTTCACGCCTGTTTTATGAATCTCATTCGTATGAGGATATGGTGAAAACAAAAACAAGAGAAAAGATATATCCTGTTTAGACTAACGTTTGCAGACATCTCAGGCCGCTTAGTTTCTGTTGATGCACAAGTTTATAAGCTAGTGATTTGGTATTAATACTTGGTATATAACTGAGTCACCGTGAGAATTAAGTAGTTCTAACATGTACTATATGTGTACAAAACTTGGCATCTACTATCACGTCCTTTAAATTATCAACGTTCACGCTATGTAATGTTATGGACGAGTATAAGCAGATTATCCTAGTTAGTAAGTGTAAAAGATGCCAACAATATGACAATTTAAACATAGACTTCTGTGCCTAGTGGCCAATTTCGAAAGGTTATCAAATCTCTATAAGTATTAACTAATAATGATGATAACGATTGTTGGAGTTGAAGGTCCATTCAGCAAGGTTCCAGTTATAACAGGACCAACTGGCGTTTTTGACTCATAGTTGTAAGTTCTATTCTTGAATCTATAAGCATGGAAACAATATTTAAATGGAGAAGGCTCAAAGAATATAGATTGATATAATATTATTATTATATTCAATAACCTTTATTACAACCCATGAAATCCTCATGCTTATTCTGGGCCCGAAGTGGCCCGGATGGTACGGATTGCCAATGATGTAGATGGGACCAGATAGGTCAAATGATGTCAGTTTTTGCTGGTGGAAGCCTGTTTCCCTCTAAAGTCATTGCAAATACAATAAGGGAAACAACAGATACAAGATTTAAGAACATTTCTACTTCCGCTTCCTTTTCCTCAGAAAACACAAGATCATCGCGTTATGGTTGCTCCAATACATGCTGGGTGTTCAGATCTCACTCAACCCTTTTATTTTCATATGGGGTGGGTGAAGGGATAGAGGGGTTGAAGGGTAGAGGGGGTGGTTCCAGGGGACTTTTCCATGGGCGTTCCATGGGCTCTCTCTTTACATGTTCGACGAGCGTTCCACAAGTGTTCCACCAGGGTTTCCACTGGGGTTCAAATTGTGTTAAGTATGAGCATTGCGAGTTTAATCAGATTTAATCTACCATATTGTTTTCACTGCATCTTTACCTCAGGTTCGGAACTGGAACGATGCTGGTCGTAAGGAGAAGATGTGCACGGCGCGGCCGGCCTGGATGGCCGTCAGTCTGCGGGAGGGCAAGTACAAGCGTAGCCTGCAGGGTATCAGCGTTAACCTGGTGGACGTGCTCGCCGTGGACCCCGAGCGGCGCGTGGTGCGCGTCGAGCCGCTCGCCTCCATGGGCCAGGTGACGGCCACCCTCGTCCCCCTCGGCTGGACGCTGCCCATCGTGCCCGAGCTGGACGACCTCACTGTGGGTAAGTACTTTGTGTTGTAGTGTCCATTCGTTTGATGTAAAGCCTAGCTTGTGGTTGGTCGTTTTGGGGTTTCGTGGACCTCATGGCCTAGGGCGGGAGCAAAGGGTTAAAATAAATGGAGGGGAAGTTCAAAGGTTAGCTTGTGGCGATGGCTGTCTATTCGTTCCATATTTGTGATCAGGTTTATTGAGTATATGATTTAACATGTAAGCCTTGCTGGAACACCTCCCTTAAACCCCTTTTTTTGATGGGGTCGCACTCAGGTATGTAGTAGGTCCAGCAGCTAAAACCCTCAGGCTTGTCCCTGGGTCTCTCCTCGGGTACCGGTATGCATCACCAATCCATCATGATGTTATTTCACCAAGAGTAAGGTAGATGTTAACAGTTGAACGCCAAAGAGGGCACTCGTTGCGAAACGAGTCACGTTTTATAGGCCTTCCAAGAGGTACATAGCAGCTGTTTGTTGCAATGCATCAAGTGACCAGAACAATAAGATAGTTGTGGATTACAGTAGTGCAAGGACTATGTCACCCAATTAAAGTTGAATCCATCTTAAACTATTAAAGCTTGAATAAACAATCTGGGACATGGTTTCTTCCAGACGAATCTTATAGACTCTTTTCCACCTGCCATCATAGTTCAGTAACTACATGTACTTATACCCACGTGAGGTTTGAGCCCCTTTTCCCCCTATCTGCCCTCATGTAATAAGGCATCTTGGGACGAGTTGCTTCTTAAAAAGAAAGGAACAATACTATCATACAGGATTATTACAGCCAAAAGTAATATTTTCCACAGTGACAGCTATCTCTACAAGGCCCATTATTAAAGACGAACATATTAAACACGTAGCGGTATCCTGCGTGCAAAGATCTCCTGTTTGTTTCTTGTCCACCCCCCCCCCCCCCCCAATACTAGTTTGTTTCGGATATGTACGTTTAGTTGTCAAAAGGAAATGACTAATTTCGACCACTAGAATGGAGGTTAATTTGCTGGGTCACTGGATAGGAAGTGGATTCTTTAAATAGTGGTCTGACCGGCTTACCACGGGGAAACGGCCCATCCTTAATATGGATGGGGAAAGGCCAATGCCGTGGGCTGCCAGGTGTTCTTTGATGAACATTAACATCAATGGAATGTCCTTTATTAACAGGCAAGTTTATACCACAACGATTGATATCCAAAGTTCATCAAAGCAAACTGAACGACATGGTTATGTTTCTAATCATAGAAATGATGTTATAGTGGAGAACACATTCTGCCACCTCAATTGAATAGAAATAATCCGGATCCAAGGCTTATTCTTCTATTTGACTAAAAGTTGACTTTGTTTTCCACTGGTAGTAGTGGTACTAATCCTATTGTTACAGTATTTCCCTGGGCAGTGTGCCATTATTGAAATGCCAAATAAAAGCATTAACATTGTATCGTGCGTTAATGCCACCCACGTGGTTTTCCCTTGCGTGCTGTTTAATTCTTTCATGATAATTGAAAAAAGAGGGTAACAAATTCACAGGTCGTCTAATCCAGGGCAGACGCAGATCCTATGCGTTAACTACTTCCCTCAGATTCCTGAAGTCATTACACTTATTTAACCACATTGACCTATGTTAGGCTTGAATTTAAAGTAGGAATGCCCGTGGACTTTAAAAGCTCGTTGCACTTTTAATAACAGGCGTACTCAATCGATGTTTTTATTGCACCTTTATAAAACGTGCACTTTACTTGTTATCTCAAACTCACGTATTTTGGTACCGAGTACATGCATCCGAAGCCAGGTACGAGTTGTCAAACACGTGCACTCAGCACCTCGTCCAGTGCTTTCAGTCAGGTGCTAATGTCATGACAGGTGCATGGCGTTGATCTGCTGAGTGCATTTCACAACCAACACTTTATCTACTTTCACCTTAGGATCACTTAAGCATTAATAGCCCTTCAATGTGATGATAAGTATTGAGTCGATAACTCAAAAAGGTGCAATCGTAGAATGGCTCTAGATAATGCCGTACATACGTGCATCTATCAGCATGTTCTGAATGAGATGATACTGCTAAGAGATGCACGCAAAAAAGCGGAAGATTTTTCCGCCTCTCCGGATCACAGCAACGAAGTGTAAATGTATTAATAAATCTTATCCGTGTATGCAGAAATAAAGAAGTTCTGTGGCTATGTCCCAGATCTCCGTTGAAATGACTTTCCCGAAATGTATCACTCTCAATTGAATAAATGAGTATTCATTCTTATATAAAGAATACATTCCATTTAAGGCAACACATCAGACCTTTTCATTTTTGGGGGGATGAGACTAGTTTAAAAAAGGGGGAAAACCTTCCGAGGTTGCTATTATTGTTGACAGGGCTACTGTCTAGCCATTGGAGACCCGACAAGCGTCAATCCATCACAAGTGGATGACGTCACAAGCGGCTGTTTTTCATTCAAGGTTGTTTCAATGTGTGGGCTAGAGTTATCGCCTCATCGTCTACAAAAATATATAATTTGATTATTATTTTGTATCATTATATCATCAAAGAGTCAGACAAACCCTATATAATTTGACATAAAATATGATGTATGAGAAAGGTGTTTATGAAAAGCGGGAAACATAAAACATATTACGATTTGTTTGGTGCTAACTTAGTTCACCCGGTATTTGGTCCTAGTTTATCTCTTAGTAACCTGTACCAACATGTATACCAAAGGATCATTAAATATTTCACCTTATTGACATGAATATGAATATATTTTTAGTGAGACCCACTTCTCCTGATATGATCGTTTTTTTCCCGCCTGTAAAATGACAGAACTAATAAACTAAAAATCATTTGAAAAAACAAATTCCATCTAGAGTGTGCCAATGGAACGATCTCCAAAATGATAATAAAATGTAGTTGTACAGCCCTAATGTATTTTGATTAGTAAAAGGTTAACCCCGAATCCCTCAATTATCAGAAACGCTTTTTGGAGGTGCACGTCAAGATACTTTTATTAAAAGTAAAAAGAGTCCTACGTTGGCCTACTATTCCTTCAGGTGAAGGAAGAGCAACATTCAATTATTCGTGTGTATTTGTTCCTGTAAGGTTCGCTTATGATTTTTGATATGTGTGTCACACGATACTAATGGTAAATTAGCTATATAGAAGCCTATTTGGAAACCTTTATGGTAAAGCAACATCATTGAATTGTGAACTGTTTTTAATCGGGGATACGGCGCTTGTTTTACAGGTGGTTTGATCATGGGTGTCGGTATCGAGACCTCGTCCCACAAGTATGGCCTTATGCAACACGTCTGCGAGTCTTTTGAACTCGTATTGGCCGATGGAAGCGTAGCCAAATGCAGCAAGGTAGGTTACATATAACGGTTGTTCAGTTACCAAACTGTTCTACAAAGTGAACCTTAATCCTCCCTTTAAACACGACGTTGGTAACTGAAAGAACAAGTGATTGAGTAACTGCACAGTCCCACAGCTGAAATGCCTGAATTCTTCCCTCCTTCGGAAAGGATATCATAGGCACAGTGATTCTAAAATAATCAGCACTCGTTACCTTCTTCATACATTATCTGCTGAACACAATGATGAAAAGATGCAAGGAGAATTGAGTTCTCGCACTATCTATAATTGGTACTGCGTACCCACTACACACATTTTCTACTTAGTGTTTACGATTCTCCATAGAAAGCTGGGGTCCTTTTAAGACAAGGATATTCAGAGTATGTCAGTACTTGAAAATTGAGTGGAGTACGTACATATATACAATATTTAAAAATTAAAAATAAGTATAAGCACCAAAAGGAAAGAACTCTCCAAAGCTTCCTCATTTTTTTTTTCAAAATCTAATACATGTATCGAACTAGATAAGAGTAAACCTGTGATGGATAGTGAAGATAATGTGCTGGACCAACTCTCTTATGAAGAATTCAGCTATTTTGCTCCAGTCATTCCATTGAAGTTGGAGGTTTGCTCATTTGGAACGTTAATGTTTCAGTTTAGATAATCCACCTTATCACTACAGTCTACTATTTACTTGTTATGGAAACTGTTTTGATAATAAAGACTAGGAATGTCGCAGGAAAAATCTCGTTATCAGTACCATATCACAGTAACTGAATAATTAGGCTTTGCTTGATTTTCTTCTGACCATGGAGATGTGTGTGCTGATGAGCGTGAATTGCCCGTTTCAGGAGGAGAACCCCGACCTGTTCTATGCTGTACCCTGGTCCCACGGCACCCTTGGCTTCCTCGTGTCGGCTGAAATCAGAATCATCCCCGCCAAGAAGTTTGTGCGCCTCGAGTACCATCCAGTGCACAACTTCAAAGACCATGTCGCCAAGTTCTCTGCCGAGATGGTGGATACGGAGGAGAACGACTTCACTGAGAGCCTCCAGTACTCGTACGACGAGGCCGTCGTCATGACCGGTAAGATGACCGACGAGGCCGAGCCGGACAAGGTAAGATTCTGTCATTTGTTTAACATACAAAAATGTCTCATTTTCATTTGAAATAAATACATTTTTGATCGAAAGTTTAAAATTGCACTAGCAAAAGTGTGCTTAGGCAGTAGCATTTTGATGTTTACGATGTTGCGTTTCTCTATTATCTAGAACAAATACCGAATAATTTGTAAAATATGTTATATAAATAACTTAATTTTAGTACATGTGTATTGTTTTGATTACATTATTTAATCAATAGATAAGATCTATTATGGAAAAATGTAGATACAGTAACAATTAAGATAAAGGGTAGTGAGAATTCCCAAAGTGAAGAAAAACGCCACTTATCCGTTCTAATGAAATAAAATGCAAATTTAGGGAAATTTCCTGTTTTCATGCCCTCTGCTGATTTACTTGACTGTTGCCCTGCTGGACCCGGGCACCTTTTGAGGGCACGATAAGATATACACCGTATCACTTAAAAAATGAAAGGTCCAATAGCGTACACGAAAATGAGAATTCACAAAGGAAAAAAAGAAGAATCTATAGTTATGAAAGAAAATGCCAATTATGGGAAATGTCTGTTGTAAAGTCCTATGCTGATGTACTTGACCGTTGGCCTGGTAGACCCGGGCACCCTTTGAGGGCACGATAAGATATACATCGTATCACTTGAAAACGTGTGATAGGTTATATTAGTGGCCAGTGGGTCCAACAGGTCACTTTCCGGTTCAAATACCAAAAGCGACCCACTGTTCAATTGTAGTAGTTACACAAGAGGCCCAGCTCCTTGGCCAGCCGCGGCTCGGGGTACCTCAATACCGGGAGCCGTAGGGATAGGGAGTCGACCAACACTCTCAGAGCTTGACTCCATTTTATTCTCTCCGTAATTTCTTTGCCCGGATTTTTGCGCCGCTGCAGCTTGTTAAATGAAAGGGGTTGTTGTGGTCTATCCTCAAAATAAGAAATGTATCCGAAAAAAGAGATTATATAGATAAGTTAATCCAATGTTAATATGCAGATTAATTTACACTTAATCGTAATTCAACTCTTACTTGACTAGTGTATATAGACATACCATTTGTGAGTTTGATGTTGTGTCAATAGAGTGAAAACTGCTGTGCCGATATGGTTGGGCAAACATTACCACGTGGCTCCTCTGACACGTGACTGCCTGTGGTTGCTTGAAACTCTTAAGTAGGGGCACTGAGAGACAGGCTGCTATGTGATACTGATAAGAGGCTTGGTCATGAATAGGTAAAATTAAAACAAGTTATATTATTGAAAAATGATTTAAGATATATACCATGAAAATGACGTTTGATGCATTAAAACAATATTCCGCACAGTTGCATTGCTGGTCTGATAGAACAATTCACATATAATTACATGTATGTCCAAATAGAAAATACCTCGAGGCTTGGCAACCTGAAGCTCTGGGGCTGATTTCCACACGGGCGTGGTCTCAAATTTCGTTCATTCGGATGAAAAGCCGCAAGACTAACCCTATGATTAATTCTATCACATTATTTATATAAATGAAATTGAAAGTCAATGCATGATTTCGTCCAGCGTCGGTTGGGACCAACCAGATCCATTCAATGCCTTGCGGAATTTACACCGCAGCCGTTTGTATCAATGTCAGATAATTGAGATGCAACCATGCGTTACCCGGCACAGGTGTGCTCATGTGTTAAAACCATATAGGTCAACTCAGGGGAAATCCTTCTGTATATATATATATATATATAGAAAACGGTCCATATCCCATGACTGAACCTGTACTGACTATTGAAATAGTATTCTATCAGGAGAACATGAAATGGAAACAAAATTGATTGAAGGCTACCATGACATTATTTCGCTGATTCCCAACTTTGTGTGGTTTGTTGGAAAAAAGGCCGAATAGGTATACCTATCTAGCTAAGGATATGACAGTTTTAATATACCCTCTCGTAGCCGTGACGGCCACAAGCACGCAATACACCTCTCCAGCTGAGGAACAACTCAAGTTTCTGCCAGTCAAGGTGATTTTCATGATAGTGAAGCTAATGTGGGGTTTGAGAAAAAGATCACCAATATGTAACTTAGTTACGTAAGTCACATCAGTTCTTTGAAACCTTTGCGCATAAGGATGTTCCTAATGGACGAACACAGTGCAGAAGTGGTTGCCCTGTATAAATAGTGAGAATACTCGGTTGTTTTTGAAAATAAAAACCTGCTCAGTGTACAGTACCATTAGTAAATTCTGATCATTCTTGATTACTGGATGTCTGTATAATTATGTTATTGTGTGTGAACACGCACGGACAAAATTAAATTAAACGCTGTGACTAGAGTGGTAATCATAGCAATTATTATGCAGGAATGTTTATGGTGACCTAGAGGCCTGCCGATATAAACTGTTAGATAACGTATTGGCCCGAACATTTATAAACCCTCTTTAGGCCTAATCTCTTGTGTATACAGCGGCTGCTAAAACCGCTCAGACTGCACCAGTTCTATCCGTCAAATGTTACAGTTTGTTAACTCTTACATTCTGGATATTGGCCTTATTGGCTGCAACGCATATCTTTTGCGTAACGGTCATATTAATAATCTCCAAGGTATAATGCATTGTAACTATATGTACTTCTAACAAATTATCATATCAGGAGATCAACAAGGACCATTGTATTGTTCAATAATGTCTATAATCCACACAACCCCCCCCCCCCCACCCCCCACCGTCTGGCTCTGTTACGTAAAGGCAGCCTAGTACAGCTAGTGTATTCTTGGTAGCGCTAATATATACTTATATGATAGGTCATTTTTCCTAGATAATAAATAGATTATAATTATGCCCTGATTTATAAGGAGACAGTGCGTTTGCAAACTGTGCCTCAATCCCAAAATAGTAATGATTATAGTTGTATTTGGCGCGAATCTCATGAGTATGTTAGAGATTTAAGGTACAAGAATATCTCTATCTATAAACATGGCAGGTCAGCTTTACCTTAAATGTTTGTCTTTTTTCAGATAGAAAAGACTAATCAATTCTTATCAAACGGAGAGTAAATATTTACCGGAAGTACAGATTAAAAGACAAAAATTGTTCACGTGACAAGTAATTCACAATTGCTACCGGTTTCATTACCGACGTTTCGAGTAAATCTTAAGATGTAGTTAATTTAAAAAAAAATCCATTAAAGACCTCTGTGTTCAAATTGAATATGAAATGTTGATATTAGGACTAGCATAATATGTTATTTAATTAAAGGTTTAGGAAACAATATTATTAGAACATAAAATTCCTATAGGGAAACAAGGAATATTAAATTAATATTCACCCCCTAAGAAAAATATTTTTCATACAAAACAATATAATTAGATAATTGATGAAGAAAATAGGATAATTATTTAAACGCAATCCCGCTAACTATAACTGAGACCCCCGTTTCTTCTCATATTCAGATTAACGCCATAGGGAAGTACTATAAGCCTTGGTTCTTCAAACATGTCCAGTCGTTCCTTCACAAGGGCCCAGCGGTGGAGTATATCCCACTGCGCGATTATTATCATCGTCACACACGTGCCATATTTTGGCAAATGCAGGTGCGTATACACAATCTTGCCTTTAAATGTTGATTAGAAAATAAAGTTGTATGTATAATGCAAACTACCATATCTTTTATGTATGTACTGTATTAGATACAAATCATGTACAGTACGTACATCAAAGTTAAAATTATGGAACACACATACCAGATTTAGCTAAACAGCATACAATTTTCATATTGTTTTGCTATATCTGGTACGTGTGTTCCATAATTTTAAGACAATTATTATTTTTTGATGATCGTTTATGAATTTGGTAGCATTTAAATCACTGATACCATGGTTTTCTTTAAAGAAGATTGATTATGTCATGTTTGCACCCTAGGACATTGTGCCATTTGGAAATAACCCCGTCTTCCGCGCCGTCTTTGGATGGATGATGCCACCCAAGATCTCCTTGTTGAAGTTAACTCAGGGAGAGACCATCAAGCGTATGTACGAAAAACACCAGATCATCCAAGACATGCTCGTACCTATGGATGCTCTGGGCGAGTCTCTGCAGTGCTTCCACAAAGAGATTAATGTAAGTTACACTACAGATTATTTTGATGGATGTTGATATATTTAGCACAAAATCAAAATAATAAAATGTAAAGAACACCGACGTAAGGTCGTTTTACCTGTTAAAGAATGATTTACATACATTAATAATTAAGAAAGTTAGAAATCTGAAGTTTTTCTCAACTGTAGCCACATTGTGGATGAGAGCTTTTAAAAATCCATGTCACTGTAAAGACGTCTGCGTATTATTTTTTTCTAACAGAAAATTCCATGAAATTGTCCATGAGAAAATGCAATAGGAGATTGGTTCAGAAACCATAGCCTATTTCTATGCCAGTAGCTGCCCCCAACCTCGCGACCCCCCACCACTTGGACTCGGGCATGGCAACCCGATCTGGTATTGTTGTTGAACTGTGTGTAGGATTAGGTTCTCACCTAATGAGACTGACGCCTTCTCCCGTCAGCCGGCACCAATTAAAACTACCGTTTTATAAGCATAAAGTGTTAATGAATAATCGTGGGTGTGTTTCCTGTATCACACCTTACAAAACTTGGACCGTCCTGATACTGCATGTGTGTATGGAGATTTGATAAATGACTTTATTGCACCAAAACTACAGTAGTATAGTATTTTGAAATTGATGTATTTACTATTAGTTGACATGAAGGTAATACATATCGCTAATAAACGTGAAACTTTCTATGTCCAACCCATAACTACTTGTTGCTGTATTTTTAAAAGGCTCTTGGCAAGACTTGATTCCTTACAGTTTACGTCTCTCTAAGTGTGTATTATAAAGACCAATGGTGTTCACAGTGTTTCTTTGATCTCTTTAGATGTACCCGCTGTGGTTGTGCCCCTTCAAGCTTCCAAACAACCCAGGTATGGTGCACCCTAAGGGCAACAAAACCGAGTTCTATGTGGACATTGGTGCCTACGGCGCACCCAAAACCAAGAACTACCACTGCATCGAAACTACTCGGCGCCTCGAGTCTTTCGTCATGAAGGTCGACGGGTAAGCATTTACCTTGTATTCATTACTAATACTATTGTCGGTGGAAGTGACTTATGTTTTTTGGGACTATTAGTACACCATGCTCCGATCAAGTTTGCTAGCGGTCTTTTCATCATTTTATTGTACATACTGGGTCCGAGTATTGGGTACTTGCAAACATTTCATCATTATCAGATAGCAACTAACTCATAGGCTGTTCGCTTTCCACCTTAATAGGTGGTCAATAACGCCAGTAAGCAATGGTTGGTTAGAGATTCAGTTAGGTAGACGCATTTAACGGGGCCCATTTAGCCAAACTACAATTGATATAATAAGTCCTTGAAGATTAATTTGGATTTTTTGACTGGACGTTCAACTAGTCAAACAATCAAACCTGGCCAAACAGTATTGTGTCAGTATTATGTTGATTCTTATCTTCTCTCGAATCTGTTAACAGCATTCTTTTATCTAGTGCTACATCGCATCACCAGCTAAATGTCTTGTCAATCCCCTCTGCCCGTTTCATAATGAGAAAATTATAAAATCCCATCAGATCAGATGTTTAGATGAACACAGGCCTCACTGCCCTTCAAGATGCAGGGACTTAGAAATTACTTAGTCTCACATGACCCAATGTTTACATCTCTATAAATTTATATTACTGTCTTTACTTCACAAAATAAGATGTCTTTATTACTCATGAAAAACAGATAATCCCCTCTCTAGGGAGCAATTATGCTTTCATAACACCAGCTCTGCATTCTCGTTCCAGATTCCAGATGCTGTATGCCGACTCGTACCTCAGCCGTGACGAGTTCCGTCGCATGTTTGACCACACTCTCTACGACAAGATGAGGCTGCAGCTGAACGCCGAGCAGGCCTTCCCCGACGTCTACGACAAGGTCAACAGGAAGGCCCGCGTCTAGACCCCGGCCTGCCTGGTCACTTGCCATAGCTCTTTACCAAGGAGATCGTCCTTTTCACAACTCATTCCAGTGCGCGAAAACAAAGCTCGAGGTTCTGAATACGACATGTTATGGAGAATTTACGAATTTTTTGGGCAGTTGCTATATCGACTGTTATCTTTTGATAAGCACAATAACGGACTCAAACGTGTCAAATTTACGGCTCACGCGAAATAGATGTCTTTACATATGTATAAAGTTTGGAAGTATATGATATAGAAAGTACAAAATATTTAGGGCTTCGCAAAGATTCTTAAGAAAGGTACAATCATGCTAGTACCATTTCAAATTTTGGTTACTATGTATGTAACAGTATTTTGGACGCCTCTGCAAAATATTACTTTGATGAGACGCATGTTTAGCTTACCGATTTTAAAGCTTTAACTATTTAGATATTTAAAATTGATGTGATATCAAGCTCACGGTATTCATGTTTTCGCCTTGTACCGTTGAAAAACATCCCACCTTGATAAATTATTTTTCTTTATTGCATATTTATGTGATTACCGTGTGCTTAATACAGTTACAGTATATACAAATTTGTTATTTTGACATCTTACAAAATGCGTAGACTTGTTCTCTTGTGAGTTATTTGTTTTGTTCTTTAGCATTCACTAGACAAATGATAGGTAAAGACAAAGTGACTTCAACAATTCATAGCAACTCGGCCTGGAGCCCAGTATCCACCGAACACCGGCTTCCTTTGAGCGACTGTATTGAACCAAACATTAAGAGATAATTTATCACAGTATTTTCCCCCAGCAACTAAATCAGATTTTTGATTGCAAGGTTTAAATTTAACCACTGGCTCCCAAAAGATTGGCATAACTATCATTAACTGAAAATCACACTTGTTTTACTTGCATATTTTTGACACAATCATGCAGTGAAAATATTCCGGGGGGGGGGGGGGGGGGGGTCCGACATAATTTTCGTATCAACTGTGGGTGCGACCCCATGAGGCAGTGGCTGTGCACTAACAAAATAGGGGCAAGCGGTGCAACCCTGAAAGCTTAAAGAACAGGCAAACTATACATCCTGTTCTATCTGTTCATGCACCAATGTATACGCTCAGCAATGAAATTGAGTAACATCGGGGCTAATTGGACAGCTAGCCCCCCCCCCCCCCCTCCCCCCGGGGGAAATACTGTTATCAATATCTCTCTTTTGACATTCAATTCGATCAATTAGAAGGCTAAAATAGGTAATCTATTGCTTTATTACAAAGTAGTTTATCGAGAACACGATAATAAACAAGTACTTGGTTGATATTGCAGTCATGCGATGAAGCCATGCTTTTTCACACGATTACACACGATCAGCCATAAAATCGTTTGGTGGAAACCAGTCTCCAGCTGTTTTATGACCACCTAAAACAGATCTCTTGAAAACTTCGATTACAGTTGCTATTCATTGAATTAGGGGTTGTAATACATTTTCTTTGACGTATGGTTTAAAGCAATCCATGCCTTACATATGTGTTATCCCTCCAACAGTGTCATGTATCATCACACACAGTGGTTTTCCGAGTTACACAGTGGAGTCTTTGTCAGTCAAGCACAGAGTGTTTTGCTCTACTCTGACGGAATTGTTTTTGCACACTTTACACATTATACACGTGAATTTATATAAAAGCTATTTTATCAAAACAATATTTTACCAGTGATTGTTTACCGGTTGTGTAATATGAATATTTAGGTCACATACGAACCGGAATTAGATTAGCTTGCATGTTGTCAAGACTCGGAAGTACGTGGCCAATCTTTTGCCATTGAATTCTGTTCGTGGAGCTTGTTCCTGCTTCACGCTGATCGTTGGTTAATGTGATTTTAGTTCATGCAATGACGTATTCCGAGAAGACTAGGCAAAAAGTATGCCATCTTTTAGATGTGCATGTTATTATGCTGCAGTGCATATAGCACTTCTTCATGGAAACAGATGCTCTGAGCCTTATCACAATACAGTGGTACAAAGTAGTTAGATAGTGAATGACTTCATACATACAGTTTCAGGTACTAATTGAATCTCTTAATATGTGATGTAATATTGCAGTCTTGATATTGGGTTGCCTTAATCTTTATTAAAAGATCCTATTTGGTGCGTTTTAGCCTGATTATACCTCGAGGGTTCTGTTGGTTTTGCCCAGGTTCCTTGTGCGCCAATTAGGCCTACTGGTTCAGTAATACCCCAGATGCCACAACACACTTGCTCTTCCAGTAAGGATATAATTCAAGAAATGAAAGGATAAAAGATGGCAACTTTGTCAAGATTAAGATAAAAACTACACATGAAACATTGGTCTTTCATTCAACGTTTGCATTTCGACATGTTGTCGTATTTATAGACTTTAACAACTCTTTTCCCTACCTGCTGTCGTTTATTTGTACACAGTGAGGGAGATGGTTGCGCACAAATGACATGTAGATGTAAAATCCTGTTTTCATTGGTTTTAATCGCTTTGAAACATTGAGTTGAAATGGATCTCCTCGCATTTGACTTTGTATACATGTGTGAATAAAAGAACTGTCATTCTGAAAATGCGTTCATGATGTTATGACATTATTGCCCTTCACGTTTAAGAACTGTGTCAGTAACAATATTTCCAAAGGGATATAGTTAGAATCTTTATCTACAATTATCACTAAGCTACACAAGATATGGCGATCGTTGATTATAGCAACGAGAATAGACGGCCTTACTATACTTGTTGATTACGGGGTTCCACATAATGGTCGCACCCAAGTCAGTAACAACACCGCAGAACATCGATCACCCAATACTACGTGATGAGGAGAAAGCGTACAGACGTTAAGTAATACAGAGAATACTTGTACCCGTTCGCCCCAATTCCGACCGTAGCCGCCCATATTTCTGACGTTTTTGTATAACCAAGAAAACTTTTTGATGGAAAAAACATACAATTATACTTATAGCCTGTACCAAATGAAAGCTATGATGTTTTGTTTTTTTATATATATATTTTATTGTTTTTTTCTCTTTTTTTGGGGGGGGGGGGGGATTTCATAAATTCCTGGGGAACTAAAGCAAGTTACATAAACTTTATACAGGTCCAAATGAACGTTTTCTCCACAATGCATGTGCTAAAAGATGGATGATCTTATTTTGCTATCCGATAAAGATTACGAACTTCAGAAAGAACGTTTTCCGGATCTGGAACTGGTATTTGGATAATAGTTTGTGAGCTAAAAATACATTTTTCTGGTTTTCCTTCAACTATGCCTAACGGTTGGTTCTCTTTGGGGTTTGGAAACTTGGTTGTGGTTGTGGTTTGGAAACTTGGCCATGCATATGGAAAAGACCATTTGAAAGGTGTATGTAGTCTGTCGTAGTTTGATATACACTCGTTCTTTTCTACAATACACTTGTCAGGTTTTCGAGAAACAATCGAACCTTAAAACCTGGTCCTGAAAAGCGAGTAGACCTGCTGACACACCTCTCGGCTGGCCTGGTCGACCAGAAGGTTTTGCAAAAGCATTCGAGCAGGTACAACCATAATGATGGGCGTGAACCAACAATTGTCTATTTGCACGGTCTATGCACTCTCTAACTCCTCCCGACCTGGATGTGTACTGGGGCAAGGATAAATAGAACGACTAGGGTTTACAAGGTGAAGATAATTTTCAGGTAATGCACCGATAGGCAGCGCATGTCCTCATAAGGGGTTAGCTCTTCGTAGGAGTTCCTCGTGTTAAATAGTGAATTAATATACATTTCTTTTAAACATTTTTTAAGTAAACGTTTCTTAAAGGGGCCAGTGAAATTCTCATTTTGTTAAATTCTCCTACTATACTCTACATAATTGCGATGCCTTAGTAAGAATATGTCATGTTATTTTAAGTATAAATTGATCTTTTGTGTAGAAATCCTTGATTATATATCAGATAATACACTGAATCCCCTGTCAACCTATTACAGGACGTCTGTTTATGACATCACCAAAAGAAATCGTTATATTTGAATTTAAAAATGGTAAATTCCTTAATAAACAACATTTTTTCAAAAAAAAAATTCTGAATAATATAATTTGATGATTTTAAACACTGTTAGACCTATAAAAACATTAAGGAAAATTATATATTGATTTATTTTCAGTTTTATAATCTTTGAACTTTTCTGCTTGTGACGTCACACACAGACTAATGCACTGTGCAAGCTGCACCAGGTGCAAGCAAGGCAGGGCAAATCTATTTGATTCAGAAAAAAGTGTAAAAAACAAAAACGGTTAGAGATAAAATTAATGCATAAAATTTGGTACGGTTGTTCCCTTGTTGGTTGGAATCATGCTAGTATACTTCTTTACATTCAATGGCCCCTCCCTTCAAGAAGTGCCATCCTCGCAACATCGTCGTTTTCAAGTACCAGTACATGTTGCTTTGAAGTATGTTTGAGGCGTTTGTCGTCATAATTTATTTTTGTTCTCAAAAGCAATACTGTTTTGATATTTTTAACCTTTTATTAAAAATAGCCCATGCAGTCAAAAAAACACCTTCAGAACCTGTATTAAGGATCTCTTGACCTTGACTCTTTCCTAGATTTTTAGAGGACGCTTCAATAACCTCTTCCATATTACAAAAGTAGTTAGACGGATTTGTATCGTGTCCCTTGTTACATCATGAGTTGAAACTTAACATGAAATAAGATGATTAGGCCTTAGCCACAGCATAATATGTACATAAGCATTTATCAAAGGCAAGTTGGCACTATTAGGCCTACTGCTATTGCAAAATTATGTTGTCTTACATAATCCCTCTTGCTAAGGCAGTGAGCCTAAGTGGAACTGGGATGTAGAAATGGCCGTGCCATTTCTACATGTGGTTTGTTTTTAGTAACGGTGTTCGCAACTCTGCTTAGGCCATTTGGTATTGTTTATGCTTCTTCTATGCAACTAAGTAAATTATATAAACCTGTTGCATTATGTATTAAATCGTATTGATTACATCATGTTTGGTTGGTGCATAAGCTACATGAAATATACATACAATACAAAAATATTTATATACAGAGTTTCCTACGAGTCTTCTATTTTTCAGATAATTACTACACTTTAGAATTACACATAACCAACATTTTGACTGATTTTAGAATATCTGTAATTTAGTTCAGATGAATTTTATTATTCTAGGTCACCAACGTATTCCCAGTATATGTGTACCTCTGTGTACCTTTGTATACAAATGGCTGAACACATGAGCTCTTATAAAGGTACGTTAAACGTACGGCCCCAGGCGCGGATTTAGGGGGGGGGGCGTGCCAGGCATGCCCCCCCCCCCCCCTATTTTAATGTAAAATTCCTGCAACTGGGGGGGGGGGGGGGGGGAATTGTGCTATAGCACGCCCCCCCCCCCCCCCTTTCAAAATCCTGGATCCGTCCCATTGTACCGTTTTTCAATAAATGGAAATCCCGCCTCTTGGGGAACCGCATGCACGACTGGACGGTGTACGACCGCCTCTTTTATAAGTGATACCCGGGTGGCGCCACCTTTTACCTCAGAGTAAAACTTCTTGCAGAGCTGTAGGCCCTACTTGTTATAAGTTATGACAAACAAACTTGCTCAGCTAAAATATTTATGCTAAGACCACAGTTTGAAAAAAGTAAGAACTATGTTTGACTTTAGAAATTATGGTTTTTAGTTTATTCAGCAACATTGCAGTTGCAGTTGTACCAGAGACCTACTCGTTATTTTGGAGAGGCTTATTGTGTAGCATCTTAATAAATGATTGGGATTCCCTCGGTGAGATTATTATGTTATTGTTATGGCTGATTCTGTACTGTTGGATTACATAATTTCTTGTCAACTACATAAGCGGCCTTGTCTGGGCACGTCTCTCAGTTGCCACTGGTCTTTGAGCACTTTCATATCCCACTGTATCTCTCTTGGCGAGTGCTGTAAAATTCAGATTAGTATGCCTTATAACAGCCAATTTAACTCAAAAACAAAGTATGCTTTTCAAACCATCGAATGCAAGAACTTTTTTTAAACCTGTGTTTATAGTCCTTCGTACTACGCACTTAAACAATTCATTGTGCTGGTCTGTTTAGGGACCAAACAGGCTATGTCTTTTTTCTAGTATATTCCAAATGTCCAGATATCCCAAAGCGGATTTCGAGTGAATAGTGGCATCAAGTATGGTATAATTTGTAATGTAATATACATGTAATCTGGAAAAACGACAGTTTGTAGATATAAACAATTTATTTAAAACTCATGCAACATTCAGTTCATACAAGGTTCAAAACAGTGACGCAAAACTTACTTTACATAGACCTCACATTATTGATATAAATAGTGTCAACATAATAAATGTGTATAAATGAATCGATCACTTTCACTTTCAATATAGGTAAAGTGTAAGTCTACTTTGGACGGCGAATTTGTACCCATAAAATACAACGAATGGGGATTGTGAGAATGGATTTCGACTTATGAAGATCACAGATGAGTGTCATTGTATGCACAACTATTCCACATTTCTTTTTGTTACAAAATCGAATGATATGAATATCAAATTGTAGCTGTAAAGCTACTACCGGTAAAAGATAGTTCTCCATTTCTACAAAATCAGATGTATAACATTTCGAACCAGTGAGGACAACATTCAACATGATGCTGTGTATAATTGTGAAATATACAAACCGTTATAGAAAGACGAGGAAATGCATAAAAAATCACAACCAAAATTGACGTCTTTCCTTGTGGCGTATCCTGGTCGTCTCGGGGTATTTACTTTTAATAAATAGTTATTAAATGTGTGGTGAATATTCATACGTGTTGGATTTTATCATTAGGTTCAAACCTATTTCCATCCTATATTAGAGATTACAGGTGTATAAACCAAGATATCCGGAGCACAGGTACCGACACCTACATATTACAAATGTAATGACTCTACGCACGCACAAAAAAGAATTTTTTTGGAGGTCGATTCTCATGACTTTGTTCAAACTGCAAATCGAACATCTAATGGAGGTAATTCTGCACAGAACTTTCAATGTTCTGTCACTTGAATGAAAGATATATTTCTTCATTGTATGTGTTTAAATAGCACCTTACTGTAGCACATACATATGATTAATGATACCAGCAAGTACAGACGGAATAGACAGTGTATATAAGGCGGGTGTTCAGAAACGATTTTCGGGTGTGCTGTCAAACCTTCTCAAACACAATATTTCTTGTGATATTTAACACGTGCTTACGCCATTTGTTTTATGGAAACTGTCTCTTTCAGTTTCTTTATTATTACTACAAAGATTTATAGTCCAAGAATAAATAGTAATCAGGTCAAAGGAATGATTTAGACGAGCACCTTTATACCCACAGAACCACAGAAAGCTTTTTGGTCATTGTAGTCGGGTTTCAAAATACATAATCATCTCGATGATTGTGCTGAATACTAGGAATCGTCAAGTAATTGGGTTGCATCTTCAGATGAGTTTTGCAGAAGACCGCCATATCCTAGTCTGCATCACATAAGCGCTGAAGGTTGAACGTTGTTCACCCCTCACTTAATACCATGAGCTATTAATGCGCACTTTATCAAACGTTTTCCTATCACATTTAGCTGGTGAGGTTTTATAGTTATTTATGACTCGCCTGAACGAATTACTTCAGATCCTCGGTGTCCAAGCAACTGTAAGAGCTGATCAAGTCATCTGTGGTCAGGTCTAGATCAAGGTCGTCTTCAGACAAAGTACCTACGAAAAAAAGATTCATAAAACATGTAGATTTAAAATTTTGGAAGCGATTTGAACGCATTTAGGTGGCAGTTACTGAAATCTTAAAGAGTATCCAACAGCAATATCAGTCTTAGAAAAATGTAATATAACTGGACAAGTAAGACATTGCCGTCGATCGTGGATCTAGGTAACAAATTGAATTACAAGTTATAGAGAAAGAAGAAGAGTTTGACGTCTACGGTAGGGGATAAATCGTCAGATATCATAATAGATCATTAACTACGCACCCATGGTTTTCAGAGGACTTTTGTGTTTTGGCGACAGAGATAGATCTGAGCTGTGAATGTCCAGCATGTCTGTGCTGTCGGTGATGTCATCCACGTCGGTGGTCGTAGGGGAGGTGTGGGCGGCGTGTCGGTGTGGTCGTGTCTTCTTATAAACAGGTCTCGGAGCTGCAGGACAAGTGATTTAGATCTATAAGTTATGCTGGTTGGTTGGTTACTGGTTGCTTTAAGCCCTATTCAACAGTCGGGGTCTTTACAAGTGTAATGATGGTGAGTGAATCCAAGAGAATATAGACACCCTGCCCCTACACGTTTACTCATTTATTTACTTTCCCGCTACATAGGTATATTGTGAATGGGACCAGTGTTTCGAGACAGCGGTATGTCTACACTAGAGTGAGGAGGTCCAACACCCAGCTCCAGCATTCAAACACAAGTCCCCCACGCTTAAGGTTCTGTTCAGGTGCCATAGTCCGTTCAGCAATCCCCATCCTCTCCACCTATGTGACAACCCCCAGTGTACGATGTAATAGTAACCCTCAATCTCGAACCATTGTTAGGTGAATGAACTTACGCCGATGTTTATGTTTATCCGCATCATTTAGCACCTGGTCCTGTACTTCATCAAGCTTTTGGTGGATGGATCGAAGTGAAGACCTAAATAGTAGAGAATATAGTAGCATCAAGTGACAAACGTATCCTGAATATCAATTTTTGAAGAATATAATTAACTTGACATAACCATCAAGTTGAAAATCTCTGTTCTCTTGTTTCCATTAATTTATTCTGACCTTATAAGCGTTTAAATCAAGAAAGATATGTAATGATTGAAATAGAAATCTTAGTTGTATAATCAGGTTGAACATACTTGAGCTCATTCAGTTCTGCTTTGTCTTGGCTACGCTCGGCCATCGTTCTGGTTACGTCCCTTACTGTATTATTATGGGAATCCACCAACTCGCGCATACTCTAGGATACAAAAATACAAGATACATGTTAATCTATTCCACCACGATAACAGAAGTTAACGATACTACAGCACTGGCCATTTATATCAAAAGTTGTATTAAAGTTAAGTAATTTGCTATAAGTCAGTATTGGGGAATTTAGAAGGTCATTAAATTTTTATTTTAATGATCTGAGTAAGGATAATTCGGGACCTGTATGAGGTTTAATATGAATTATAAAAGGTTAGTTCAAAACAATTTCCATTTGAAAATTAAAAAGTCTAAATAAGAGGTTATGTGAAAAGGATGAAAGATGGGTTATTAACTTGTTTTCTCAAAATACAAAATGGACAGGTATTTGGATGTAGTTAAGTGTTAGAGCAAACAAATGGTAATTTAGTAGAGAAACGTAGTTTTTCTTAACACCTTATGCAAGTCCTTCTGAAAGATGTGTTAGTCAGGGTTATATCATATGTGTTAGGAAAACTGAACGACTGCATCATAGTGTACAGCCTGTATAAAATAGCAAAACTTCACATCGTTTCTTGGAAAGATGATCTATTCTAGAATATCACAAGTATGTTTGAAACACCGCCACCAAACAATTGTTTTCACACCACAATCCTGACCTGAGATCGATGTATGCCATATTTACTGGCCGTCTATAAAGGAATCACTTAGCTGTATATAAATTGTTTATTTGGTAAAGTAATTGTTTTCCAATATAATATGTTCCAAACAATAAATGAATATTCTGCGCCGTAAAACGATTCGAAACTCTGAAAGTCTTTCACGAGTGTTACTTCGTATCCATAATACTTTAATTATATACGTTTTTATTCACTTCAATATCTTAAAGAAAATCACTTTATTTGTTTCTAAAATTGAATTTAGAAACGGGAAACTAAAACAAGAATACATTTTTTTATATTAAAAATAAATTGTTGACATAATATCGCACCTTATCCATTCGGTCATGACGCCTACCAATGTCCCGATTATCACTTATGACGTTCGAAACATCAACTTCTAATTTTACTGAAATATAAGATATGTTAAATCATTTAAAAACACGTTGAATTGGATAATACTTAACAACATAACATATGATAAAGGAACTGCTTTCTGCCTTGACATGTAAATTACCAACAGATTTTGTTATTCAAGATAAAGTTCTAGGGATGTTAGATGAATTAATGTAAAGGTTTTAAAATTATTTTTTTTTAATCATAAGCCCACTTGCATCGCAATATTCTTATGATATAGGCCACATTTTCTTATGATCTTGTTTGGATGCTGAGGATATAAAATGATGGCTCACCTAAACGACTTTTCAGACTGTCAACCTCTCTCCGGATGGAATCACACTCGTCTGAAACATGCCTTTTCCTGAATTAAAAAAAACAAACAACATCCGTGTAAAACGAGGTTCTACATTTTGCGGGTTCAAAATGTTAAAATGACAAGTATCAACCAAACAGGTACATTATCTCCCTTCGTTAACAGCAGATCAAAACTGAACAGTCAAACACTTTAAGCTATGATGGACTACGTAAAAGATAAAGAATAGAATGGGTATTTACTTGGATTTCGTTAAAGCAAAAATTGTTATTTTTTGTATTGTTATCATTCTTACGTTTCGTTCATATCCCTGAGGATGCTGGTCGACTGGAGACCCCCCAGGTCGTCACTGCGGTGCAGCTGAATCTGACTCTGCATCAGCTGTATTTCGGCCATGATGTCGCGCTTCCAGGACTCTATCTTACGTTCTGTGCCCACGTCCACTCCCTTCTCAGCCATCCTTCCATTCAGTAGAGTCAGTTCATCTTTACATACAATGAGAGAAAACAATTTAGAATGAAAATGCCCAAGACCTTAGTTGGAAAAACATCTTTAAACGCTCATTTATGCTGTTGGCGAAATATTACACATCCCTGCGCCCTTTGGACTTTAATGAATGCTGAAAGCTACTTTTCTAAATACTATCCGCAAGAGTGTTTTTAGGTGGAACTTGTTAGCGTGAAGTTGTTTTTTTTTATGAATCTGGCAATTTGGCTTAAATTTCTTTCTTTCTAAACACTGTTTATTTTCTTTCCTTATGGTATTCATGGGTGTGCACCTTGTCATTTTGAGGTTTTCGTGACAATTATATTAAAATAATTACTCGATACTCACATAAGATACAGTCTTTTCCTAATAGAAATGTTAACTTTTAATCCGAATTATCCGAAACACCTGTGTGTAAATTTACATATTTATTCTATATTCAGTGAATGTACCTCTCAAATCTCGGACTTGCTTTTGATAGTGATTTTTTTCATCCTCTAGCTGACGGACGGTCCTCGTAAGTTGTTCCATGGCCTGTGAAATGGTTAAATTAGGTTATGATAAAAGGTATAAGTGTGTCTGCAGCTCAACACCTTTTTTTTCTATCGTTCTCTTGTCATAATGTATCATTATAATATGTGTCTCCAATCCTTTTTTTTGTTGACATTCATCCAAACCAACGACGATTACTCACATATTATTTCCATTAAGTTCTGCTTTTTAACTTTTAAAATATATCTAATAATATATTAAATATTTTCCATTATTCAATAGAAAGAACAGGTTGTGCGTTAGGCTGGTCATGTTAACGGACATTAAATGTTGTAACCATACCTTTGTCTGAGCCTCCAGTCTGTCGGACAATAAACTGAGAACACCTGGTGACTGGTCTAAGGGCAGCGTACCGTCCCCCAGGTAATTAGACTTTGTCCCTGAGCTGTACATATGGCCACTGCTCTGTGGTAAGAACTTGTTTGGTGTGGAGGTCAACAGGCTACTGTTCAGTGGTATTGTGTGAGCCGGTGGAGGAAATGACTTTGCAAATGAACTTTGCATATCATACACATTTCGATCTGTGGATAAGTGATAATTGTTATGAGAACAGATAATGAACATTAGTTAAGTCGTCATGCCTTAAACCAAAATACATTTTCATACATTAGATCTAAAGCTGGTATGTTTGTTTCAGGAGCATTCTTATCTAACGTTTTACTGTAATAATGTATGTACAATATCTTATTACTGTTCTTTGAAAAAAATCTAGAAAATACCTGGTAATAAGTCTGAATATCCATTCAAGCTCAGAGCAGTCACCGAAGAGGCGTGCGCCGAACCAAGCCGTTGCTGAAACAAGTATAGTCGTTATGTAATGCATTGATAACCCGTTCGAGTAAGTTATATCCAACACATTTACTAATGATTATATGTTATATATGATCCCGGGTTCGCGCTAAGCCCCCTTTTTAAGTTGCCAATTTGGCGAATTCAGCAGGATTTGAATTCTCCAAATATCTTATTGATAAGCGAATTTACAACCTGAGGAAATCTTTTTGAGTTTTGAGAGGGATTT
Source organism: Lepidonotus clava (assembly GCA_936440205.1). Classification (NCBI taxonomy): domain Eukaryota; kingdom Metazoa; phylum Annelida; class Polychaeta; order Phyllodocida; family Polynoidae; genus Lepidonotus; species Lepidonotus clava. The sequence continues at coordinate 53,475,058 of OW387134.1, forward strand.
GTGACTGATTGCTATCAAATTGCATTGTTGCTATGGCTACTAAAGGCGGATTTTGGTAATTTTAGAGCAGATTTTAGGCAGAATCGTTACCCTTAATATTCAGTTTTAGCTAATTTATTCTGAACCAAATTCAAAAGATTCATTTGGCATTCGCCATTGGCGATTGGTTAGCGCGACCCCACGATTAATATCATACATAATAGATGGTCATTACTTGGGCTGTTGCTTTTTTAATTTTTATAACCCATAGTCATATATGAACTTTTCAATATTTTCATTAGATGACATATTGTGATACTGGTAGACTAGAGGTACCAGGAACCCTATTTAATTCATAAACGATAAAGAGCCCAGCATTTATTTTCTGAGACCATACCTTTGACAATTTGAACATTTCTTAGCAGAACATTTTTTCCTTACTCATAAATCACACCTTCTTTAAGGGCCAGTTAGAATTTAGAAAATAATTCTTCCTATTTTTTCTCTCCTTAACTAGGGTTTTCAATTATTTATTTTTTTTTAAAGAAATTTAGAACGTTTACAAACATTGCAGGTATCTTTCGGGCCTATTTAAGTGGCAAAATGTTAGACATTCCTGCCACAATCAGACATTGTATATTGGGTGGAAAATGATGGGCAGCATATTGAGCAAGCCATCATTAATAATTCAACAAGGGCTTGGCCTAATAACTTTAGGCTAATTAGGTCTATAAGACCTGTGCACCAAGAAAGGGTGACTTTAAAAGTTATGGAAAAAGGCATTTTTTTCAAACAACCATAACTTTCTAGGTAAATGAGCTACAGTATTACTTCATATACCATAGGATTCAGAATGAATTGGACAATCCATCCAGTCTTGTTTTGTAAAATATATCATAGAATGAAAACGTTCTATTTAGAACCAAATTCAGAAAAACGAAAAAAACTTTTACTATTTAGTCATGCAACCTGATTTGAGGCTCTATAGAAAGAATGTAATGTTTTTGATATACAAAAATAAATTTATTAGGCATATCTGTCTTAACTTGAAGATTACAATGATGTACAATGTTACTGTTAGTGGCTGTTATGTATATTCATAATTTTACAGCTAAATCTTTAAAAATTCAAAATGGTCAAAAAATGCAAAAATTGAAGATTTTAGATATTCTCTATGGGGATTTACTATAGGATTTGGTTGAAAATGCAAAAATTTGTGATATGAAAGGTTTTTTGCACATCAAATCACTAAAAATTGGACTATAATGTTGTATAACCACTCAAAGGAAAGACAATAATGCCTTCTACATCCTCAGTATCCAATAAATGAATCTAAAGTTCCTATGGTGTGATTAACATACCTCATAAATGGCTGTAAAAGGATGAAAAAGTCAACCTTTCTTAGAGCATGGGTATATTACCTAAATAACCTTCTCATTCTAATTATATTTCAAAATTATGATCTAAACACGATCAAACGCTAGACCTTCTCGGTAGCTAACTGTATTCCACCATTTCCCGGGTAGATCTACATGAGTTCTGCATGATTGAGCGTAATCTATACGTAAAATTGGCACCGTTTCAAAACTCCTGCCTTGACTTGCAGTGGCAAAAAAAGAACCACATAAAAACATCGCAATCAAATGACAGGGCGCGCTTCTGTTTTTGTACGTTACCTTCACTTTAGCGAGATTTGACTCAGTTTCCCGAACTATTGACGAAAACTTCCGCTCCCATTCCATTACGAATAGGTCCAATTCTGTCAATAAAGTACAACTAAACACTTGGATCTCGATACCATAGAGATTCGACGCGACCTGACCGGAAATTGCTTGGAAATGGGGAAACACATCAGCGAATGGGTTTAACGGGTTTCAGAGGCAATTGTTCGTTGCACTCCCGCTAGGGGGCAGCAATGAGGGTAGCCCGTAAATCAGTTGTAATCCAGGTCACTGAGGTGGCATAATAATTAGGCCTATATCATATATATATGCTGACCACAGGACATCAGCAAGTTGGCAGGATGGTTAAACGGGTTAGACGATGACCGTACAACCTCTAAAGGGAAACTTCTTTCCAATTTTCTTCGGATAAAATAGGTAAGGGTTATGCCTATTTTGTAGACAAGTTTAACCCTTTGCTGTTCCACAGTTTTGACATTTTCCATTGTGAGATGCAACACCTCCCACATAAGCTTTCAGGTTAACCACCAAAAAACAATGCAAATAAAAGCAATCTATATATCATTTGAAAGCTTATTATCCATGGTACGTTATCAAAAGATCAAATTTCTAAAATATCTATTTTTGGGTCATGTGACCCAGGTCATGTGACCTAAGAAATTTCCAAATTTGCAGTAAATTTTCAGCATTTTTTGAGAAAATCAAGGAAAAGATGATTAAATATTAATCTAAGAGAAAAACTTATTATTGATAAATTGTAGGCAGTGAAATTTGGAATAAGATGATATACATTATGAAAATATATGTCAAAGTGGTCATTTAATTTGTATTGGATTAATTTGGTACTCTTCGTAAGAAAATTTGAGAAATTTAGCAAAATCATGACAATTACTTTTGCAGGATAAGGGTTAAGGACACCATGGAATAAGAAATTACCTTGGAATTGTATTGTATGTCATATAATTATATGTATTTATGGTTTATGAGTTTATGCATGCAATATGAAATGTTAAGCAGTCTTTTTCTGGAAAGGATAAGCACTTCATGACAGGATGTGCGCATGACATCGCTAAGTGCACAGCTGGTGTAAAATCCTTGGTAATTTTTAGCTATTTTGGGAAATTGAGTGTGACAGTAAGCATAGTAAAAATTCATATTAAATCAAAATTTTGCCAAAGGAAACAGTTTAATTATTTATAGCAAAGCTTCTCAAATCAGAATATACCACTATTACCAATAAAGTTTCATTCATTACAATTTTTGACCAATATTTCAAAGGTGCTGGCACACAGAATTTATAGAAAATTTAAGGTTGTTTTTTAAGTTTTACACAAAATTGCTGAAACTGAACCTTCAAAGTCCTCAAAATCATATCAGTCAATATTTTTTTGAAAATATAATTGTCTAAGGATGCTTGGCAGGACATAAGGATGAATTGGGACTGAAAAAATTACTAAAATTCATTGAATATCAAAAAAATTATGCCAATTTAAAAGTTTCAGACACATATGACCGAAATTTCCACTAGGGAACAGCAAAGGGTTAAGTTGTCACATCTGCTAGGGACGTACCCTGCAGGTCCCAGCCCAGGCCCAGGGGGGCGGATTTATAACGGAGGTGCACCAATTTGGGGCTGTCCAAAAAAATTGATTTATAAACCAAGGAGGAAAGAAAGAATGAGCCCATCCCACATTAGGTATATCCCAGGGTTGGACAAAATTACACTATAAGCAATCTTTGTCTCCTAGAGCTGGGATTACTTGGATGACTAAGAATTATGTTTTTCTATTTCACAAAGTACTGATAAAACATTATGATTTCTTAGATTTTACCAATTGACAGATTTGTAGGTTTGCCAGCCAATCAAAATGTTGCATTTTTGGGAAAATAGGGTTGGACATTATAGGTTGGGCTGACACGCTTTAACATTGGTTCCTATGGGGAAAAAGCCAATATTCAAAGCTGCATTTTATAAATTTCAGGAGCAATTTGTCAACCAAACCACCTTGGTCCATTTTGTTTCACACATCTATCTTTGGCATTTAGATTTGAAAGAAATTGTTATGTAATTTCATGGTAAAATTTAATGTTCATGTATACTGGGATGGGCTTATTGCATAATGACATCATACAGCAGGGGGGGGGGGGGTAGGGGGTTGATGTTTCCATGAGGCCCCCCTCCCCCCCCCCCCCCCCCAAAAAAAAAGATCTAAATTAAAGGAAACCTTGCACATAACTGCAGCATAAATATATTTCAATGAATTCAATCCAGCATGTTATTCACAACTTGCACTATAAATATGAGAAGAATTGCAGGAAAATTCCCAGTTTATACACAGTTATGGGATATTAAAAAAACTTGTATTTTAATTCATTTTTAAGGGAAATCCCCTAATTTATGACGTAGCAAGGGGAGTTCTTGGGGAATCCCATCTGCCCTCAAAAGGGAATCCCCATCCCTGTAGAATTTGGAGTAAGGGTTATTCCCTCTAAACCAAATTATACATATTTAGCCCAATGCAACTCATAATAAATTAAATTACACATTCATTCATGACCATTAACCCTTTCACTGCCAGATATATCACAATGTAACTGATATTTACTGAAATATTGCCCAAATTACAAAATTTAGTGCCTATAAATTCCCTAAAACTCAAATTTAGTTTAGATTCTTCAGATGAAAAGATTTTTTCAATAATTTTGATATAAATGTTCCAAATGTTGGCACTGTGCCAATAAGCCAAATTTCTTGTGCGGAGTTATTGTTGGTACTATCGTAATTTGCAGGTTACCATGGTAACCGATAATTCATAAAATAACTATGACACTCTTTATAAAAATAACATGAAAACATTATCTTTTTTGTGCAAAAGACAGTTTGTGATTATCATAAATGAAAGAAAAGTTAGAGCAAATTAAAAATCATGTAATTTACATAAATTCACCCATTTTTCATGATTTTTAATTAGTATGGCAAATCCAAATGTAAATACATTGTTTATGGTTTCTCAAATCGCAATTCTAACATTTTTGGGGGACTTGATAGTCCGATGTTCAAATACCTGTATCTCTGGTTCTAATTGGAATATCTGAAAAATTCTTTCAGATTCTGAAAGCATAATTTGCATTCTTTCAATGGTGTTCCTATGGGATTTTACTATAGGGCCCCATATGAGGCCTCTGGCAGTGTAAGGGTTAATTAACCAGGGAATCCTAAAATAACTTTAGAAAGAATTCCCATAGTTGTGACGTAGCAAGGGGAGTACTGAGCAGCCCAGCAGTCAGGGAATTCCCAAAATAAAATTCCTTTCCTCAATAATTCCCTAGGACCTTGACATTTTCATATTTGTACTTTTGGATTTTGTGTAGGTTCCCTATGCCAAGTCAAATACACAAAAAATAGCAGTTCGTGAATTTATGTGCAAGTTTTCCTTTAACAACAACAACAACAAAATTGTTGTGTTCAGGTAGATCAAACCCTACCTACCCTATTATTTTTGCACTACCTTTTTTGTGTGTGGAAATTTGTAGAAATTATTTTTCTTTTCAAAATCCAAAGGAATTGACCTAAAAATGCATGGAAAACCATAAATCAAGATATAGATGCTCAGGGCATGTAGATCTATTTTAGATGCTAGAATTTATGTTTCTAGTGGATAGATCTATTTGGAATATTTCTTTATTTTCAACACTGTCCAGGTCTCTTTGGTTAACAAACAAAAAATGCAAAAAAAAGAAGAAGATTTTGACCTACCTAGTAACCTACCCTAATAGTATTTTTTTCGACCTATGTTACTTGAACACAACTATTTCTTTTTGGCCTGACCAAACATGACGAGGGGGGAGGGGGGCCGGGGGTCATGTGGTGCATGATGTCATGTTCAAAAACTTAAATCTTTACAATTTCAGAAAACAATTTAGGTTAGGTTGAACTACCTGGAGGTTAATTATCCATTTAATGTTAGTGCGTGTAAGAGGTATTTAATTCTATAGATAATAGCTAGCTCCATTCGCAGTCTCCTCCTCGTCGACTGCAGTCGTCCAATACATAATTATAGTTCCCTCATCATGTAAGACGTGAACACTCGTGTGAAAGGATTTGTTGTTTATTATCCAATGTATAGTCATTCCGTGACAAGAACTCAATTGACCATGATCAGTCCCAAGGTAAGAGTCCCCTCAAACACATTCAATCAACGCTCCGCGCTCTAACACAATTTCTATATGCCTCTCTCCAGAACCTAGACTGCAGGTTAAAGGTCCAACCTTCACAGGATGTTTACTCACACAGTGCTTGCAGCTACTCTGGCTAGCTAAGAGCGGAACACATTATTATATGGTGGTACGTCACACCGTGACTCCTCCCTCATTTCACTACTATCAAAGTGAAACATTGGCTTTATGCTGCCCAAACATGGACTGGCCACCCGCGTCAGTACAAGGTTGGGACATCAGATGCTGAGTTTTTAAATTTTCAGTTGAGATCAACTATTTTTAAAGCCCCGCTCTCATCCCTGAGATGGACGTAACTTGCTATGTTGTAACTCATTGCCTGCTGTGCCAATTTCGCAACTTGACCAATAACGTTGCCGGATTACGTTCTAAAAACATAAAACATGGCGCCAGCCGCCGTGTCATTAGGCTAACGTCGGCGTATATTAGCTTATCAACTCACAGATGAGACCGCCGCTTTAAGAGCCAGTCAGGTTCATAGGCAATAAAATCCATCTATTTTTCGTATACTATTTCTACTATTAATTTGGAGGGGGGTTCCTCTGGGCATGATGTCATTTCTAGAGGGGGGTCAAGGGTTGCATGACTAAACATGAAAGGGGGGGCAGGGGGGTCAAAAAAGGTCAAAAATAACATGACGTCATTTATGGACGGCCCCTTTTCGAACAGTCACCTATTTTCGGACAGAGACATTTTCTTGAATAATCTAACATTTCTCATTAATTGATTCCAACATTATTGTTATTGGCTCAAGATTGGTAAAAAGGTGATAACTCAATGATATAATGTGAAACAAAACATAGATCTATCCATTGATAGTTTACTTATGTTTAGAAGACAAATATAGCACAATGCAAATTCAAATGCAAGAAAAATGGCATTTATTAGCATTTTAATGTCAGGACACAAATTTATTCATATATATATATATATGATGGGAAACGTGGCTATGTGACAAGCAAGGATCATTGCTACCGCTTAAGTGCCTGGATGCAGGGATCCAGATCTGATTGGTGCTAGGTCCAACCTCTACATAGAAACAGCCAGGGGCCAGTTTTTGGCTCTGGGTTTCTGGCACTGGCTGCCAGGGTCCCATTGCCAGGGGAGCTGTGGGCTGCAGGGTTGCAGCTTAATGGCTCTGGGTTCTTGGGGTTCAGGGATCCCAAGAGATGATAATGCGGTTTCGACAAGTGTCTCATCGGGCAACATATGATTGAAACGGTACCTAAAAGAATTAGGAAAAAATTACTCTGGAGTGGTAACTCTCAGGGTAAAAAACCAAATTTTTTTGGTGAGGTCAGTGAGACTCACTGAAAAAATGGGTGGGTGGAGAGGAGGGTATAATCCCTCGTGGTCGGGAACACAAAATCAGTCATAAGTTTGAAAATGATCTTCACTAATAAGTCTATAAGTCTCTCTGGGCTCAATCAGTGAGTGTAAAATTTTTTTGACGTGGCTAGGATGAGCGAGAGACCCCCAACTTGGTAGAGTCATGGATTACAGAGGGTCCATGACATTTAAACCCGTGGGTGCATTCGTATGAAGTCTTTGGATCCAATTGAATTCTATCAGATCCCTAAGATATTTGGACTTTTTTCCGGCCGGGTTGTAACTCATTGCCTGCTGTGCCAATTTCGCAACTTGACCAATAACGTTGCCAGATTACGTTCTAAAAACATAAAACATGGTGCCAGCCGCCGTGTCATTAGGCTAACGTCGGCGTATATTAGCTTATCAACTCATGGATGAGACCGCAGCTTTAAGAGCCAGTTATTGTGTAAAAAAAAATAAAAAAATAAAAAATAAAAAATAAAATATATATATATATAACGTTTATTATTCACAATTATGAAAAGATATACTTATTTATGTTCAATAAATATTTCACTATATGATACTGGGCAACTTGGAAACAATGGATCAATACTATAAAAATCTACATTTTATACTTTATTTAAAAGAACTGACATTTTATTGCAGGCTTATGGTGTCTGAAAATAGGTGAACTACCGGGGCGGTTCACTTCTAAGGACAGTCTGGTCAGAGAACCTTAATTAATGCGATCAACCATCACCATAGTTTTTGAGTCCTTATAAATTTGTTTTATTTTTACAAAAACAAGGGCATGGAATCTCTTGGACAATAATCAATAAACGAATGCCAACACCTATAATTATTTCTAATTAGAGTAGATCGAGTGGCCAGTTTTCACGCAATACTAATTTTTGTGCACTTTATGTAATTTTATTCACACATCTTTTCTCTATTGATCATATGAATTCCTCAGTCCTCCCATGTCAAAGGGGACGATATGGTGGACCTCTAGGGACATTTTAAAGAAAATTTATTGAAAATTGTGTATTTGAGAGGGAAATGTTTGGTTTTAGTATTCCTGTTATTGTGATCTTGGCGACAGCCTTAAAAAAATATTTTTTTCTGAATTAAGAAATATCGAGCCATATTTTTTTGTAAAGGAACAAACTGGGATGACTTCTTAAACGATACGGATTAAACGGGTTAGCGGTATCCTCGGCATTTTCGACGTCGCGCGGTAAAATACTGGGCTCCAGAAGTGACCATACTTAACATTGGCCCTATGGAGAAAACATGAATTTTCGCGATTATGCAAAAAATAGACAAAATTTGAAGGATTGTATCGCATTCCTGGGATTAATTGCGAACTTTTTCTCCCTTACTGTATGAAGATTGGAGCACAATTTAAAAAGTTAGAGCAAAATAACCTGTTTTCTCCCATAGCATCCTATGTTAAACGTCCATCCAACCTCCGTTCGCGATTTCCGTGAAAATTCGCCGCGCGATGCTCTATTTTTGGACCCGCATACGGCGTATAATTCTGAAATTCTATTGTGGTCATAACTTTGATCTGAAAATGATGTTCTCAATTCTCGTTTGAAGTTGGACAATCTTCAGGTTAGGAGTTTCCAATACAGTGGTGGACATACGTTTTAAAATCTAGGCGCCAGTCGGGCTCTTAGCTTTTGAAATCTAGGGGGTCCCACCTAAATCTATGGGCTCTCACGACATTACCAGCTGATTACAAAAAAAGTATGAATTGAAAACTATGTGATCAACCAATTGAATAAGTTATGATTTAGTTTTTTCAATATTCAGCACTGTCTTATCTAAAAATCTATTGTTTTGATCCACGATTTTCTAGGGGCCAGTCGGGCCCCTAGCCCAGAAATTCTAGGGGTCCGACCAGCTTTTCAAGAGCCTCGGCTCGGGCCCCTGGTTATGTCCACCCCTGTGATATCACAAAAATTATTGTTTCCATGGCAACCAAATGGCTATTGTATAGAGAATTATTGGATTAAATGTTCAAGTAACATTCCAAATGAAGACATTATTTAATAAAATAGAATATTGAGGTTATGCTACCTGAATTGTACACAAAACGTTAGCCTAAGACAGTCTAAAGACTATTTTTCATGAAATTACTCATGCCATTAGACAAAATTCTGGGAGCATATTTGGGAAAAGGTACCTAATGACATATTTGGCCACTCTGTGGCCGCTAGTTCTGGAGGTTTGTTCATATTATGAAACAATCACTTAACATGCAGCTAAAAGCTATGTTTTATAATGTTTCTGAAGTCCCAGGGATTCTTCTACTCTTTGTTTTATCGTTCTACGATATTTAGTTTCTTCGCAATCTTACGGACAATATAGGCCATTATGCTCAATTTGGGCCAAATCTGGCAGTATCTGGCAGAAATTGAATCTTTGTTACATTAATCATGAAATATATGGGGAAAAACTATTTTTTAAGTTATTTTGTGAAAAAGTTTGACTTAAAATTTTTTTCTAAAGATTCTCATGACATTTACTAAAAAATCAAAATTTATAAGCAATGCATCATGGGAAAATCAAAATGGAATGTTTTAGCAGAATTTCTGTGCATAATTAAGGTTAGCGAGTTACCATGGTTACAGTTAAAAGAATATAATAAATGAGAACATTTTTTCACATGTAATGTAGAAAATGTTTTTACCTTCTCAAAACTGAAAACAGTGAATGGAACAAGCACTCCTGTCAATAGTTATGGCACTTTTTATATTCTCAGAAATAAGAAAACTTAATTTCTTGATAAACATAAGAAACTTTAAGTCGCCATAACATGGAAGTAACAACAGCAATTGGGAATAAGGGGTTCTCAATGTATAAGAGGTGGGGAGGTTCATACATGTTTATCTCAGGTTCTATCAGGAATATTTCAAAATGGTTTGCAACATTTGAAAGAGTAGATTCTCTACAATAAGAATAATGCTGGCACATTTCCCCATGTTTCAGGTGGTTTTGTGACCTCATTAATTGGCAATAGGTACCTTTTCCCAGATACGCTCCCCATTATGACATTGGTACGATCCCTCAGAGCACTTGCTTTTGATGAAGGCCTATACTAGTAATATAATTATTCTTTTTAGGAGTATGTTCACACAATTGAAAAATGATTTCATTATCTACTGTTTCTAACACTGCACACGCTTAAGAAACTATGAATTTTTACCTCAATTTCATTACAACAGATATAATCAATACTCTTAACTGACAGCTGCATCTTCCATGAATTCATAAAAAAACGTTATCGTGATAAAACAATGTCAGCAAAAACCATGCCTGGTCAAATGGAGGAGCAAACCGGAATCAAAGGACGGAACAAATTATGTCAAAAATGTGCACTCTCTCTAAAAAGATGTGGCAGTTTTCCGTTTTTGCCCTTTCCTATTTATGTTATACGTTTATTTGATTAAGAACAGGCTCCAGGGCTGTACCCACGCCTTAAATCTGAGTGGGATTCTACTTATTGCCGACGAGGTTCTTAGGGTTCACACATATTCTTGGGCACTTAAAGGAAAATCTTGGCAAATGATCATTCGCTTTGGATATCATCTGGGCGGTTGCCCCCCAAATTTTTCTGTACAAGGCCCGACCCCCCCACCTCCCCATAACATTAATCTGCTCCTGACGATGCCTGCGTGTATCAGGCGTTTTCATCCTAATTCTCCCTAACACAGGTAGCTGATTTACTGTATTTTAGGCACCTTCAGGTTAATTTTGGATGATTTTGTAGACAAAAACTCTGGGAAAACTATAGAAAATTTACGATTATTTGATATGTATCTTTCTGAAATGAAATGATTTTCAAACCAACTTGAAAAATATCAAATATAATTATATAGATACCAAATGGAAAAATAGTCAATGCTAGTTTTTCATAATAATTAGACCACAAGATATGCCATGATTATTGAAAATTCCAATACTTGAACATTGTAATTGTCTACAAATTTCCCAGCATGCACCTTGATTTAGGCTAGTCTGCAGGTGAACTAAATGAGCTGTATCTGTGGTGTGGAGAATTGATTCATAATCAAGAATATCTTGGGACCCCCTCGGGTTTTTTTCGGCTTGATATATGATTGGATTCATATGTAGCTTCTGAATAGCACCATATTTTTATGGTCACCTTTCTTCTACTTTTCTTATTAGTTTTATTTGAGATCAATGATGCATATATATACATGTACAGTCCAGATTACAAATATTTTATATTTTATTGGCTAAAAATCAAATCGCTTTAAAAGTTTTCATTGTTATCTAAGATATTTTTGTATTTGTGGAAACTGGAAGGGTAAAACGTCCATATTAGAAGATTTTAAGAAAGGCTGGATAACAGACTTACAACGGGGCGATTATTTGAGAATAAGAATATGCATAATTAATAAGCGATGCAAAAAAGTTTAGTTATTGTAGATTATGAAAGCAGACCTCATTATGCCTGAGGATTGGATTACTGTAAGTGCAAATACTCTTCAAAAGACCTTTATCAGTCTGATACATAGGCCTAGTATCCAGAAAGTGTTGCAAATGAAACCGCGATATGGGGACAGAAGCCCGGACAGAAGGCATATCTATTCGTAACCCCTTTGGTCCCATGGACACAAAGGTGTTTCTGGATGGTCTAATGACCAAGTATGATATGCCACTAAATTTATGTTTGCGGGATCTGTTGATTTCTGTGTGAGGGAGTAGCGTCAGGTGAACAACCTCTCATACATTGGACAAACATAAAATTAATCATGTGTTTCCAAATAACTGTATCAAAGGTATCAAGAAGTACTAGTGCGGCTAGTGCAATACCCCCACTAACATCAGATATCACTCCACATGGCCGAGGTTCATTACAAGCCAGGCTGAACAACACGACAGACACACCTTAGTTAGTGGGAAGAACGACTTCTTCGTGATGCTAATTTTAGGGTCCATACGTCTAACGAAGATTGATTAGTCCTTATTTCTCTTTAACTGCACTGATGGGGAGACATGTTTGCACCAACAGAGAGACCATACAAATAATAACTTCGTTAAACCCTATAGCCTTAGTGTTCATGGACAACTATAGGCGTCATCCACCTTTTGATGGATTGCGACTTCTTCTAGTGATGGCCCTAAGTTTTTTCAATCTAGCTCTGTTGTGTCAGTCGTGTCCTACAATATGTTCAATTTTTGTAGGATGTATGCAATGGTACGCTAAAATACATTGAAATGGGTATATCATTCATTCTTTATCTTTCCCTAGTTACAATCCTCAGTTTTCTTTGCATCAATAACAGACAATTAGTAAAAAATATCTTTATATTTATATTTTTTGATTTTTAGAATAATTGCAATCTATTGACATGCATGTAATTTTCCTGCATAATACAACAGTGTATTGCCCTAAATAATTGTGTTTTGTGAATGCAAGTCGTCATAAAATGTGGGCCAGACTGTAAATTTGTGCAGACTGTAAATCTTTGGTTTGAGTATGGAGTGAGCTGGATCCCCTAAAGTGTGCACCTGTTAGACCTATGGCGCGCAATGGATGGACTTCCGCCAAGCGGACAGCGCCTCATCACGACTCGACTGCCCAGGGAGGACAAGACCCTGCGGAGGGATACAAGGTTCTGGCGTCGCCCAAGGCTGCACTCTGCTGTCGTCTGCTCCAAGGATCTGCTTTGTTCCTCCACGGGCGGAAGTATGTGAGTAGCTGGTAGGGGTCAGTCCTGGCCAAGGCCCTCACGGCTACAAAGCGACTGGAATTATCCGACAAACAAAGGTAGAGCCGCCGGGTGGCGCCCTTGTTGCTGGCGAGCTGCCGGCGGGCGTCTGGTGGGGCGGTGCACTGGGCGGGAAAGAAGGCAGGTGACATTTATCAACGCACAGACAAGGCATTGCACTGCTTTGGTAACAGCTCAACACCACCTTGATGCATTGCAGTACCTGCTTCTGCTTGGCTAGCCGGCTATCTAACTTGCCTTAGGCGATCCTAGGCGCCCACTCCGGTCCCTTTCCATCTACTCCACATCCATTTATGTATCCGTATTATTCAACGTCTAGATTTATGAGTAATTCTCCCAGAGAGTGTGTGGTATTATCTTTATCTTTTCGCTACTTAGTGGCATCTGATACGCCTATAATGATATTCCCCATGATCCGGAAAGTTGTCCACCTAAGTAAGAGACAGCCATCGCACTTAGAACTATAAGTACTTAGTACTAACTTCTTCCATTGATCATAGGTGACTGTATCTTTGACAAAGAGGATGAGATTTGGCAGCTCATTATTTTGCTAATTCAGATTACCCATTACGTCTGTGCCCCAAAATTAACATTTGGGAGCACTGCTTATCTCAGAGACCTGATTGAAGAATATCTGGAAGAGCGTAGACGATTGTTCCCATTGGTGAATCTTCGGGCCAAACACCATTACCTTGCACATTATCCAGACCTTATTTTAGAGTTTGGACCTCTGATTAGAGTTTGGACTCTAAGATTTGAATCAAAACACAGTTACTTTAAAAAGTGTTTGAGACAAACTCAAAACTATAAAAACGTGACCCACACATTGTCTGAAAGACATCAGCTTTTGCAGGCATATTTTGCCTCTGGAACCCTTTTCAAAGACTCTATTGAAATCTCTGGGGAAATTCCTTTCTTTGTTGAGACATACTCAGACCAGATCAGGTTAGCTGTCAGTCATCTTAATGTAACCCCTGAAACGACATTTGTAACAGACAAAGTGACTGTCAATGGACTGTTATACAAGAGGGAGCAGTTTGTTATTCTTAGTTCTAAAGATGACCTCCTCGTTGGAAAGATTGTTCTCCTTCTTGTTCAATCAGAAACATGTCACTTCATCATACAAAAGCAAAGAGCCATTATGGTTCCAAATATGCAAGTATATGAGATAATTTCAGATGATCCAGAGACAATTTGTATTTCTCATGACACACTTCTAGACCCATGGCCTTTGAATGGATACCAAGTGAGAGGGAAAAAGTATTTAACCCTCAAACATATATTTCCAGATGAACACTAGCATCAGACTTAGTATTCTGTCAACTCTCCAAGACCTCGATGAAAGTACTCTGGAGAAAGTTGAGCAACAACTGCAGAAAGCAGGCGTCCAGGATGTTGGTGACCTGGATTTTATTGGTGAATCTGAGCTCATTCCTGTCCTGAACATTGTCCAAACTAGGAGACTTCTGCGCCATTGGCAAAAGAAAAGTAAGTTTTACCTACATTCATGTAGTTTTGACACAGAATTGTATGATTCCTTATAAGTACACCAAAACCAAAATAACAACTTATAATATTTGTTCCAATGTTATGAACAATTTTGATTTAGCTATTGGAAGCAACATGATATAAAGTAATTCATTTAAAATTTGCTTGGTATAAACACTGTTACTTGGCAGAAATTGACCATAAGATTATACATTTAAAAATGTTCTGTTACTGCTTTGTTTCACCCCTAGTTCCATCAATGTTCTATATGTATTAAGGTGTTCTTCTTACAACAGAAGATGAAAATTTAAATAACAACCTTGTTGATTGAATCTGGTAGTATCCACTTCTTTGGTATAGTCCCTAATCTGTTTTTCTTCATAGAAACACTTCTCATTTTGGGGAGAACAATGCAAATTAAATAAATCTGATTTTCATTTTACAGCTTCCACAGCGACACACCAAGCAGATTCTCCACTCCTTGATAGAGCAGCAACTAATAGTTCACCACGAGCTTCAACACCGCAGATTGAGATGAGCCCTGTGCGCAGGAACGTAGAGGTGCCACTTCCGTTGGACAAGATACCAGCTGCAATTCTGAGTCAGCTGCGTCAGGGAAAAAGACCTGACTACAGGTCAAGGAGAACTATTGTAAGAATTCTGGTAGATCAGGTTTATGAGGAGAGAGTAAGTACAGGCAGGAAAACAATGGACTCTTTAGCCCAAAGATTTGTAGGGATGTTCCCCTGTCTCATGGACATGATAGTAGACGAAAAGGTGGGATCTGGCTATGAATCCCTAGCAAAACAACTTGTTAACAGAGCTGAGAATCTGCGTAGGGAGTCAAATCACAAGAAAAAGAGAGCTCTCTCACAGCTAGAAGGAGCAACTCCACCAAAACGTCTCAGACTTACAGATCAGTAAGAAACTTGTCACAATCCTAGTATAATTAAAATCCATCGAATGTTATGAGAACAAATACTTCAATTCCCTATTTGGTTGGGAAAAAATAGTTTGATTTCTTAATTGCAATAGCTTTTGCAATTATATAAACAAATAGTTGTCATCATTTTATTGAATGATATATAGAAAAGTTGGTCATCTATGAAGTAAATTATGTATGAGTCTCAATAAACTATGATTTCAAGAATTTGATATCTCCTAAACACATTGCCAAAGAACTGAATTAACCAAAAACTGCTACCTATCATTTCTCAGGTATGGTTGTGTGAATTGGCAACCAGCACAGCCACCACTAGAGGAGGACCAGGATACTCTGATTGAGAAGAGGCAACTGCTCAAAACTGCTTGGGGTAGGCAGTCGAATGATGGGGTGGCTGATTTGATGAAAACTACCTACTTCCTGCAACGACAAGATATAAACTCGATGAAAACGGTAGCTGAAATAGCGTGTGACTGGCCTTTCCTCTTCAGCGAGCTGGGTGCAGGGGTGCACTTTCAAGAATTGACAGGTAAGTCTTTACTCATGTCTTGAAATAAATTATATGATTGGAGATGTCCCATATATGACATCTTGTCATGAATCTGATTATTTTACTCCAGTTGAAGTACCATCCAGTCCCTCTATCAAATGCTTTTCCTCATGGGAGTCTTTCTATAGAACCAAAGAAGTTTTCAATATCAAATGTAGGATGTTACAAATATGTATGTACTTTTATGTATTTCTAAAGTAAGAGTATTTGATTAATACTTCTTTTATGAAAAACCACATAACCTAAAGTGAATTTTGCAGAAGCAGATTTTGATTGTCTTTAGTTTGGACTGTTGGTGGATTATGTGTGATGTTAGACAGATATCAGGATACTTAATCACAAAGGCATATGGATCAAAGGAAGGAAGGTCCAGTAGTTTCATATAAGATTTAAACTGTAAAAGTCATATAATTGCAGGTGTGTCTTTGATGTCAACGATTCGAGAGACCTTTGAGAGAAAAGGAGAGCGCATTTTAAAGTTCATGCAAAGTTCAACAAATGAACAGGTAAAGGGTGTCCTCTCGAGTATTGCTGAAGCTGAAGCACAGAACCTTGACAGTCATGGTACCTATGCTGGCATTGTGATGCTAATTCTAACCTACATGAAGGACAATGTAGGCAGTATTTTCCACCATGTGCAGGTAAGTTATCACCACAGATCATCACCGTTTTTCCAATAAGGGTTGGTTCGTAAAATTAAGATGATAAAATGTTCTATTTCTAGTTTTATCTATAAGTGAGTTTTTAGAAAAAGGAAAAAAAGCAGTGTCAGCCCAAAGGGTATATTTTACAATTTTGGAACTCCAAATTGATTGCACTAAGTAGGAGAAAAATATGTATAAGCTAGTGCTTAGAAAATTTTGGTTAACCACAATCATGAATAATGTTATAAGGGTTCAAGATTTTGCATTCCCAAAATAAGATAAGTAACAATATTTCTGAAATGGATACATTCCTTTTGAAGCATACCTTATACATAGTCTTTTGTTTTTCAGGTGACAGACACCAGGAAGGATGTGAAAGACCTTCCAAATACCCCATGTCTGGTTGTATGTGGTAAGTTTCAATTCATACTTTGTATTGATGACCTCTGTTCTTTATCATAACAACTGTTTACCCAACATATAGTTAAATGTTATTAATCTACCTCAAGTTTGAGTTTTAGAGGTACCTGTGAAAAAAGACTTACTATGGATCACCTTAAATACCATATATAACCTTGATATATCCTGAATGAATTGTGATGTCATTGCAAATAACAATTAAAAAACAGTCCAGTTTTAAACATTTTATTGGTAGTGTCATGGTGTATTTTCTTGAACTAATCATCTAAAGTTAGATGTTCATTCTAAATTATTTTCATAACACTCATGTTTTTTCTAAACATAATATAAAGTTACAGGAGAATAGCCCAACCATACCCAGTTTAACCAGACATAATTATCTTTATTAGCTCATTATGAATTTAAAGTGATTGGTCCTGGGTTAGAGTCCTACCATATTTCTTATCTAATAATGGTTTCAAAGACAACTAATTTTATGTCGCTTATCATACACATTTATATTTGATACAGGTGAGTCTGCACTGACAGCTGAGAGATTCATGCTTGCTGTAGATGGGCAAGTCGTTGCAGACAATCTCATGAACTTCAAATCTGCTCTTGGAATGCTGATGTCTGTATACTTCAATCTGAATATCAGATATCCAGAGGATGCAGCAGCTACTTTGGAATTCCTGCAGCGGTATGTGATGTTTTTAAAATTTCTAATTGTACGAGTGATATATCCAATCGTTGAATTCCAAAAACAAGATATTGATTAACAGGAATAACTGCCCACATACATGAATAATTGATATAACTTGTGTTTGTATAGCACATATGCCAGGTAATATATATCTTGGTATACCTATCTTGGATAACCTATGATTATAAGGACAAGCTTGTCATAACTATTTTAAGAATCAATCAGTATGGTTTGATTTCATAGAAGACTTTCACTTGATCACTCAATGCTTTGCTATTACTTATGAAAACTTTATGTTATGTTTCTTGCTTTAAAGTTTTGTACCCAACATTAAAATGTATTGATGAAACATTATCACTTTTGATTTAGAATGGACCTTTTCTTACTCCTTTTCCTGAAGACCCTATGATACCCCCATATCAACCCCTACCCCCTCCCTGGTCCTCTCTGGTTGACCTTTAGCCCCTCCCTTATCCCTGTAGTCACCCTTGTCTTCTCTAGTCAATGTTACCTCCTCCGATATGCCTGAAGACCCCCTGGTCTTCTCCAGTCGTCCTAACTCCCATATGCCTGTAGTCACCCTAGTCCACTCGAGTCGATCCCTAATCCCTCCCATATAGACCAGGATGATTCTAAGGCCCTTCTACTCCCCTCCCCCCCCCCCCCCCCCCCACACACAAAAAAAAAGAAGAAAAAAACTACAAAAAAACACTGAATTGGTGGTTTTGTTTAGAAATTTAATGTTTTGTACTCTTGCCTTTCCAGTGTGTTCGTAGGCATCAACCCAGGGGACGGAACCAAAAGCGGAAAGAAGGGTGGAAAGAAGTTGAACGGGCAACACAATTTGATCATGCAGATCATGTCTGACATGACACAATTTGAAATGATGGGTTAGACAATGTCTCTTTTGCATACATGTCTCATGGTGCAATTAGAAATTAGAAGAGTTTAAATCCCCGCAATTGCATTGTTTATAGTTACATTTCATGCAACATAGAAAGGGTTTCAACTATATAATAGCGTCATAAGTGAGAGATATCTTAGGAAAGTAAAGGTCAAAATATTTCTTATTCAATGAGATAAAAAGTGAAGGCTTAACCTTTTCATCTATTAGAGTGATTAGTGTTTCTGCATTACACTTAGAAAATATGTCCTGAAAAGCCTAATCTTTTTTCTACGCAATACAAAGTGAGATCTACATTTTAGCAAAAAGACTGAAATAATCATGATTTACTCTATTTCAATTGATCGATGATCTATGATTCAATGGCTAAATGGTTTGAATGGTTGGGTCTACTTCACTTGCTTGTATTGGAGAAATGTGATTGATATGGATTATAAATTTTGGAACCAAGAATGTTGAATACAATATAGATTTTAAATGTATATTGGTCTTTGTTGTTTTCATTGTCGATGTGTAGCACCAAGTCAGCATCTCTTTACAGTAAACAGCTGCTACAAGTATATGTGGCATAAATTAAGCAGCACAGTAAAAAAAAAAAAAAGCGGTACTAAGCCGTTAGAAATACATTTTGCGTGAATTAAGCACCAAAATACCGTAGAAATAAAATGGTACTCAGCCGTAACAATTACACCTGGAGTAGATTTAACAGCAAAACACCGTAAAAAATCAACGGTACTCAGTCGTAAGAATCATACGTTTCGTAGATTTATCAGCAAAATACCGTAAAATGTAAACGGTACTCAGCCGTCACAATTACATTTTGCGTAAATCAATCAGCAAAATACCGTAAAAAGTCAACGGTAATCAGCCGTTACAATTACATCTTATGTAGATTTAACTGCATAACACCGTAGGAAATAAACGGTTCAATGCTGTAAAAAGTACGGTCATGTCACTGTTACGGTCTTCCGTAACAATTACGGTAAACCAGTGGCATCATACTTGCCAGTGGTTTACCGTAAAAGTTACAGGTTTTTTTTTACAGTGTAAAGATGTCATGAGGCTGTGGGCTGTGGCCGGGTAAAGAATGCATGGCAGAAAATAGGAGGTAGGGCCTACGTTAAGTGTAGGGAGCGCCCCATCGCCCGACTTGGCTCGGCCACAGCTAATGATTTAGCTCATGTAACGTCGACCCGTCCGTTGGTCTATCACACTGTCCACCCCCACCAACCCCACCGTTGCCCCCTTGGCTACCGTGATCGGCCCACAGTTTACAACGTTGAAGTTAATGGCAACTGCAATGGCCGCCACGTCCATTCCCCAGCGTGCGTCGGTTGTACCGTCCTATTATGAGCTACTCGTGGGAGCAGGGACTTTAAATGGGCTATATTGTTGGCCTTATTTATACCCACTGCAGCCCCATTTCTAGGTAGAGTTACAAAACCATACTTATTCCACAATCTTCTCTTCTGCTCCCCGCCTGGATATTGGGTTAACGAGAGTAATTCTCTTCTGAAAAATTAAACTCATTTCTTCCTCTCCTCTCACCCCTCGGGCTCAATTCGGAGTCAAGCAGTTATGGGCATTAAACATGATCAATTCACGTGGAGTGAAGAGGGTTGGGGCCGGCCACTGAGCAGTGGTCTCAGTCATTGCACCTGACACTGAGAGATGTGGATGGAAATCTAAATGAACACCTGGGGAACAACGGGCATTTACTGGAGAGTGGATAGAATTACGCTGCAAGGATGATGAATTTCAGCGGTACCGAGGCCGAGATTATACTTTGAGAATATTATAGAGCATCGACGATATCCTTGGCGTGAAATGGGTATTCAATTTCAAATGCTACCCTCCTAGATGTCCTACTATGTTTAAAGTCTTAATGTGAATGATATATATCGAGGCGGAGGGGGGGGGGGAGATGTCAGACCCCGCCAAACTGGAAAGGAAGGAGGAATTCTGCGCACATTCATGCGGATGAGAGAAACTTAAGTAACTGATTGTTAAACGTACATCCGGGCTCTCTCTTTCAAAATCCTGGGCTCCCCCTAATAGTAGACTGACAAGCAAGGATTAATGTAGGGATATCATGCATTAGTCAGGGGCGGGGGGGTCCAGGGGGTCCTGCCCCATCCCTTTTGGTTGACCACTAAACTACAAAAAGAGGTAAAATGCCACGCGTGTGCGCGCGAATGCATGCCGTTTTAAAGTACTTGCGACATAATTATAGGTTATACGGCCTTATTCCAGTGGCGGATCCAGGAGAGGGGGGGCAAAAGGGGCAATTGCCCCCCCCCCCTAGACTGAGTGGATTTTGTTCGAATAACCAGGGTGTCCAGTGGCGGATCCAGGGGGGGGGGGGGGGGGGCAAAAGGGGCAATTGCCCCCCCCCCCCCCCCCCAGACTGAGTGGATTTTTATCGAATAACCTACGTTTGTGGATTCGTGCAAATCTGGGGTTATTTATTTTCAGTTTTTTATAGGGGGGGTTGGCTTGACTAGATGACTGACTCGGGATCCGCCCCTGTATTCAATATTGTATGGAAGGTAAACATGCCTGTAGGTCTGTGTATCTATTTGATTGATTTATTTGCTATCCGTCTGATTAAATTCACGCGCCCTTTCATATCGTGCAAATAAGTCACAGTTTAATGTTGGCGCTGTCGTTGTAAAAACGTAGAATTAGGCCGAGGAACTCGTTTCGGAGTAACTTACTCTTCCTCCTAATTTTACTTTCAACTTATTTTGGCCCAATACTGGACGGGCGCCCGAAGCCTTTAGTACTTTATTCAAGCCTTGCAATACTGAAATAATGATCTTCTGTCATCCCTATTTCGTTGACTGGGTCAATCTGGCTACTCCATAAACATTCGTGTTTTGGAATCATAATAGTCGTTGATCCCTTGGGACAGCAGATGAACCCAACCTCTGTACGAGAAGGTCTCAAATCGTATACGGGGATACGAGGAAAGCCGAATTCCGATTCAGGACGTCAACCACCAACGACCACAGGTCCCGGGAGTACACGGGGGAAGCATTTCCAGGGGTCGCACGCGTACAATGCGCGGAAGTGCGCCAACAATGCAATGGGGGATAACAATGGCCTTGGAAAATAATGCCGGGGATGCAGTGTCGTGTACTCAGTACTGAATGTATAGAATGCTAGCTGACGGATAAACCGATCGGTGTACCAACAGATAGTCATACAGCCATTTATAGGGGAACTGGGTTCGAGTGCCATTAGAGCTACGTAATCATCTAGGGAATAACGTGTCGTCAGCTAGGGCCAAAAACTGCAACAAAGACCCAAAGATCGAGTCTGTAAAGCTATCCATTACATTCCAAGACCTAGGCCTATAGGGTTTTCACTTCTTGGCGTAAATTCTATCAAAAATATTTTTCAGTCGCATTAATGTGTTCGGTGTATGGTTAATAGGCTCTCACATATGGTTATCTGCAATTAAACATAAAGCGTGTATCCTTATTATGATTTAGCCTTGTAGATACCCCTACATATTAAACGGGTCCTCTTTTACCCGTAAGGCCGGATGGCCACTCAAAATCGGTTACGTATAAGTTTCATCAACTCGACTAAACTGTGACTACAGAGCTAAGTTCTGGCAATCAATGGTCTGGTGGTTGAGTTCCGCTGGCCGGTCTAAAATTGCCGGATCGATGGTTGGACTCGGCCTGCAAAGAGAGGTAGGTTGGGGGAGGGGAGGGCGGGGACAGGCATCACGATGAGGGGTCAGTGCTGACCAAATTGGAACCGGCCCTGTCTAGCCCAACTGGCCGACGGCAATTTATCTGCATTTTCTTATTAATTTCACAGGCACTTAGTCCAAGTGGTGGTGGTGGCTGTTAGTTGTCGGGTCGTATTAGTGGGGGCAGCACTGGGCCGAGGTACGTGGGGACACACCCTACTGGAGGACGCTCCCTGCTGGCCGCGGGCAGAGGGGGCGACTTGTGGGCAGGTCAGAAGGGGTGGGGAGGGAGGTGGTGGGTGGGGGATTCTCCATACTCATCCCATACCGTTTCCGATGCCAATCAGCCTGCTGCCATCCCCGCAGGCACCTCCCCAATTAGCCAATCCTTCATAAAGGTACCACTGAATTAAACAACACGCGTATTAGATCTCCTCTAATTGGCCTTTTTTTGTTGGAAACTCTTATGAACCAGAACACCTCATATACACATAGAAACAGAACCAAGTAATACGTATAGCAAGAACTGCAAACACTTCGTAGAACTGAATGTTATTTGAAGGTACGCCGTTTACTTATTACCGATTAAAACAAAAGAAAAATATCGTTTATTCAGAATGGGATCCCCGAGGATTTCCAAAAAGAGGTACCATTGGAAGACACATTTCAGAGAAAGGGGATGCATTAGGCTCGCGCCCGTTTATGGTGCCATTCATTTTCTAATGTAACAAATTCAAAACTGTAACTGCTTTTGCCTTAAGCTTGTGTTGTGAAGCATCGAAACAGCCGACCTTGTTTGGTGATTCTTTTGGGGCTTGAACCGGATGTTTAAAAAATACAACATGCGTCACGATGCAGATGCTTAACATTTGCTAGCGTTGCATCACTGGTTTGTCAATTAAGAGTGTATAATCTAGTTCTGGTGTGTCTTAATTCTGGAATTAAAGGAAAGGACAGGAAATACTATAATGGTGCTGTATGGAAAATGGGTTACGTTGATAATGTCGTCTTCACTTAGCTGATATGAAAAAGGCTTAGTATCCATGGAGTGTTCAGTGTTATGGGCATAAAGGCCGGGATGTGGCAGGACGAGCCAACCTTGGAGGCCTTTGTCATTACCTGTGTGTCATGTTGAGGTGCATGTGCCCTCAAAAGGGATACTCTAGTCATTCCTGTGCCTCATACTTGATTAATGTTACCAATAGCTTGTTCTTCTGGCGCTCTAATTCCCGAAATCAGACGAGCTGACATTCTGTTAAGTTTGAGCAACACCTCATGGTGGATAAAAGCACCAAATTTGGTATTACGCACCTTTCCGGTATAACTATAAAATCGGAAAGGAGAGCCGCCTTGAAACATCAATAGGACAGATATCGGGACCAAAAACCCAATATGACCAATTTTTTGTTATTAACAATCTCAGCTTGTAAAATGACTAGAAACAATGAAAAGGAGATGAAATTTTCTGTACCCCTGGATATCAGCCGTAGATTGTCAGTGTAGCACACCAGGAACATTCTCTGCCATCGTTTCGTGGCGTGCTGCGCAAAAAGAAAACTATCGTTGGTACCCAATACTGGATATGAAAGAAATTACCCTTGGTCCTCATTGCATTGTGTAATTTGTTTGTGGAACAATACCTTAGAAGCCGAAACCAATTTTAGTTCTGAAGTCTCATTAACAGATTGAACAATCCTTTCTCATGCATCTCTCAAAGTGTTCTCATCTTACCGTATAACATACCCGCAGAATAACAAGTTCTTTATCTGCATGGTAGGCGTATACACAAAGCTTTATTCTGGGGCATCACAGTAATTGGGTATTGACTCTTGACAGTTTCATTATCTTGGGGTCTGCACACCACGGGTATAGCCTTGCTTTTTTTCATCTGCTAACAGCAGGTGTATTGTGCACGTACAGTGCAGAACACGAACAGGTGCAGATGTCCGTGTAGGTGGTGCGTACCGGCCCTGGAGGGACGCGGCCAGCCGTCTCCAGTCTGGGCCAACCCTTCGCTGCCTCCAGGGCATTGATCACCTACAGTACTCAAAATGATCATGGGTCACTCAACCGTGACTGTTCTTCTGTCATACACATATCGTATTTGTGTGAGTGTGGAGGGAGGGGGTAGATCACGATGGGAAGTGGAAATACTGCTCGCCGTATAAAACATGTATTGAAAGTTACAAAGGAAAGACAAAAGCTGCAGAACGACAAACTATAGAAATTTTGTCTGCCGACCAAATCTCTTAACCCTTTCAAAAAACAACGACCATTCACCCCTAATTAGGCTTTCTTGTTCGAGGATGCAAAGGGTTGATATCTGTTGGGTTTATAGTCGTCGGCACTTGGTCGTTCTGTGGAAATCAGGCTAAAGAGACACGGAGATTGCAGAGTTTCCAAAGGCGATTTATCATATATAGGCGGAAGGAGACGAAGGAGATACTGAACAACCTATGTACCAACTAAGTCGGTGAGGATAAGATTTGAGTGACCAAATGTTTAAAGAATGCTCGGAAAGACCATGTGCGATGTGTGGGTAAAGGAAGCAATGGAAGTAAAGCGGGCGGGAAGACGGTGCGGGGAGAGGGAGGGGACCGCTCAACTCGAGGTACTGACGTGTGCTTGCTGCATAATTGATGGGCTGGGCGGGCGTGATTCGTGGTGCCCGATCATCAGCCGGCCGAGTGTCGCCGAGCCGCTTGGCCAGCACCCACACCGGCCTGATCCCACCCGGGCCTAATCTAATCAGGGGGGTCCTGGTCACCTCCTGCCAGAAAAAGGGGACCGCCGCGCCCTACCGGGTTAGGGGAAAAATCAATATCTGTTTTTGAACGAGGCCTTAGAGTGGCATTTTCCCGTGATTTCTTATTGCGATCAAACAGGAGTTGGATCGATTCAACGTAAAGCAGTGGCCATGGTGTGACTCAATGCCGCCTTCCTTTGAGGTGAAACGTGGGGCCGAGAATAAAAACCGGGAGGGAGGAGGGAAGGATGGAAAGGAGGGGACCAACGGTCAACAATCATCCCGCTAGCCCCACTCAATAGACCCGGTCTCAAAGAGGATTAGAGCAAATGGATGCTACCGAGTAGCTCGTTTATCTTCTTTATGGAAAATAGTGGCATGATTCAATGGCGACAGTCGGTCGGCACGCCGCCTCCAGTCCCTCTTCCCCGGCGCACTCCTCCCCCGGGAAGCCCCACCAGTAGGGGGCCGACCCAGGAGTGGCACACTCAGGGCGCCACAAGCAACTGGAGAGTCTATAGCCATTGTGGACACTTTTTACAAAACCATTTTATCATTCTTTTTGGCATGGCGGACGTTGTCGTCTTTTTGTCAAAAAGGAAGCACACAGAGAATTAATTATAGTGACAGTTTTGTTTGGTTGCGCCTGGAGCTGTGGCGCACTTCAGATTGTCATATACGAGAATCACCCGATAAGTGGTTCGTTTGGATAACACTTGAAAATAATCTATAGAATCTATAGAAAATCAATAAAATTTGTTGATAATTCTATAAAGTAAGATGCAAATAGGTCACACTTCGGGGAAGTAACAATTTTTACATTCCTTAGTTAAAGGTATGCAAACCCTATACTAGGTTGTTTGAACGTCACCTTATCTTTCCTTATAAATCGAAGATTTAATGTATTAATGCAACATACTGTTTAGACAAAATATGAACTAGAGATTACAATCTTGGCTGGGTATACAGAAAATTTCATCATTATGGCATATGGAAGGTTCCAATATAAACTTGTCTAGCAGATATATTGGCTGCATCTCTCGCTAAAGAGCTATATCATTAGGCCTATAACTAGTAGCAGGTGCAGCGGCGAAATGTACCCAGTCTGAAGACATAGGGATAGGGGTATACATCTTAAAGACATTTAGTAACTTCACCGTCGTTTTGTACATGCAGAGCAAGTCCATCAGAATGATTGGTTCAATTTGTTACATATCACGTGTTTCTTGTATGAAGGTATATCATAAGTATTCCATATGGTAACCTGTTATCTAGGTAGTTGTCATTGAGCTAGAGGAAATATAGTGTTCATAAAGAATGAGAAAGGATGCAACATGGCTTTCATGTGGCCCTGCCCTATATAGTCCCTGCTTGTACGCGTCACCCTGAACACATTTGACTATAATTATTATATTACTTGCTTATGGGACACGATATCGGGCCTTATGATAAAGAGTATATTACAATGCGGATTTAATGCTTTTCGCGTATGTAAGAAATAGTAAGCACACGTCATTCGGTTTATACGATATTCAAGATGTGCAAAATTATGTACATATACGCGCTTGAGCGAACCGGCTATATACGCGAAGTCGTGTATATGCGACTTCATTTGTATTATAATCGTTAGACTATTTACACTACGTCGCGTGTATATAGGCCTATGCTCGACGTCGTTTAAGTGACAAGCTCCAAACTCCTATTTCCATATACTACTAACATGTTGTGTGTACAAAGATACGGCCATACACGTGATAAGGTCGCGTAGATCGTGAAACCAATCCAGGCGACTTCGTGTAAAATGACTGACTTATAAGCATACATTATAGAGGCGTATTGCTTTTACCATTTATACAATACAAGTCATGTGTGCAGGACATGCAATGTGGGCAACACCCTTCAAATTCCCATTTCTATATACTACTAGCATCATTATACATTTATGTGTATTTGATGGAATCAATTCAGACGATATTGTCGCGTAGATAGTGGAGCCAATTGACGCGACATCACACGTAGGCCCTGTAGACTGCGCCATGAGGGCGCATGGCCTGCCTAGCAGCACATTGTCGCCTATGTTAGATTTATGATATAGATCTACGCGACATTCTATAGGTTTGGGACACATGTGGGGTCACTCATTAAACTGTTTTTATACGAACGACGTCGTGCGTGGAATGGGCCCAACATGAGCAATATCACTTATGTAAAATACATTACATTAAAATTAATGTCGATGTTTCCAGCGTATGCAAAAATATTGCCTATTTTTCATAACTATGTCAAAAGAAACTATTGTTTTCACATGAAAAATGTAATGCTGTCCCCATATAAACTTTCTGAGATACAGTAGGTTTGTTTTACATTACAATAGGTACAGGGCCAAGGATGCAGCTGTATCACTGATACTATCATGTGAAGTGAGACTTAAGTACGATATGGTAAGCTACTATCGAATAGAGTAAGGTCCGTCTGACTATCGTGTACTGAATTATGTGTTGGGAGATGAAATAATAAGGTTGGCATTTATGTCTTCTCCGCTCATGTTAGACAGTAGTGCATTGCATGTTAAAAATGTTGTCTTCCAGAGAGAGTTCTCTCAATTACTCCATAACTATGTATAATCGTTGATTGATTGTAAAGTCACACGTAGACGCAATATATCATACGGGATTACATGGGTATGTGCATATAAATAGGATAAGAAACAATAACGTCGACTGGCTTCGTTGGTTCGTTCGGTCAACCAAATAACGAGGAGGTAGGCAGAGTAATTGCGGCCTAGACCTGATGAAGAGATATTTAAGGACAGCACGTCCGCCCGAATTAAAAAGAAATATTTATCAGAGATGCTTACTTGTTCAGTAGTTATATTCTTTTTCAATACAAACAAACGGTCCTAAGAATCATAAAAATAGTTTCTAAAAGAAGGTATATATTCTCCTCGATAGGAAAGGTCTGGCATACACCAATAATCCATGTTGTAACGAAGCAATATCATAAGGACTGTGATGCATAATAAGATTACAACCATATGCAGTAGGCGTGTAATATTACTGCAGCAACACTCAAACCATTCTGCAAACACGAGATGAATTATAACCATTATTTTCGGTGGAAATTAAAACTGTCGAGACATGCAATAACCATGACGCAATGTTTTTAGTCGCGGCGTTCGTGTGGCTTCGGCTCCTCCTGCTTGTTAGAACTAATCTGTCACCGCTCGCTGACGACACAGCTCTTGCTGACAGCGAGTTCCGCTTAATTTGAGCCTAGTACTCTCACATAGAACACTTTATTTCATTCGCCACGGCGAATCACTAGGGCACAGCAGGTTCCCCAAGCTTGTCCCTAGCATCTAACATAATACTCTAATTATGATGCGCATCATTTTCAAAAATAAGATATTGGTTGACTTATTGAAGCATTCGCCCTTGGGCGCTTCACTTAAGATATGCTGACCACCAGCATGCACTACTAGCTTACATCCATGCACGCTGTATCTCTATTGTAAATTCTCTCTGCAGCAGCTGTAGGCGGACTCTGAGACATATGCAGTGCAGCAATCAGTGGTAGGGGCCCGTGTAGCCCGTGTAGCCCGTGTAGCCCGTGTCTACTGCGGGCACTGATGGATCATTTCCTGATCTCTGCTCCAGATGAATATTTGATGTGGATGACAGCCCCTAGCTGCCGCCCTGCCCGCCCGGCGTGTCAGGGCCCGTTGTACGCGCGGCCCAGCACACACACGTCCTCTGCTGGGAGAGTGACAGCCCCTGTCGGCCGCAGTAACGTCTACAGGGGCCACTCCTCCCCTCTGCCCTGTCAAATTTAATGAGAGTGTAATGACTTGTGAAAAGTCAACCAGTCTATGTAGACATACAAAGGATCCTCAATTAATACCTAACACGAGTGATAAGAACAAAATACAAACTCTAGCTTGTCTTACCGGAGATTTATTCTGAGGTGGCTTTTAGGGCGTTTTATGCTTCATCTAAAGGTCCTAAAAGCCACCTTAGGATAGTAAGTCTAAATCATATAGCTATGTTGGCGTGGCAATTCCAAGAATTGCTTTAGTGAATGTTTTTGGTATGTGCAAAAATAAAAGAATTACTAACCTGGAATCAATTTGCATTTCTACTTAATTTCATTTCATTGAAGAAAATTAAAGAAGCTTTATACATATGCAAATTAGGCCTAGCTGAAGTGATTGACGGTTATTCATACCAGTTTAGGTGATGCCCATGACACAACTAGGAGGTAGACAGGAAGAGATATTGGGAGCAAGGGAGGGGAGATGCTGCCACCTATTGTGAGACACAGACACTGAAGCAATGGTGCATATTAATGAGAAGGATGCCACATATGAAGTTGCATATTATATTAAGTTTAATGTCAGTTATAGATTTTCTGCTTGTTGTAATTCTGGATTGAATGTGGTATTGCGATGAATGAAATAATGAAATGAAAGGAATTGCCGCATTAGCTAATTATTTTCTGTTTGTGCATTTCTTGTATTTCAAGTTGATTTTTTTTAATAGAGCTTGGGGGTTATAGGGGTTGTCCCATTTGCCCCTTCCTGGATAAGCTAATGTGTTCTTTTCCTCCCAGCTATTCCAGAATAGGATCTTCTCTTAACATGCCGTCTTGGAAACCTTATAAGCCCACCTGAATTTCTAAATGCTTGGAGAAGCCATGTAAATCAAGACAGTTCCCATTAGAACACTACACCTCGACACAAGACAGCTGTCGACCAAAAGGGCATCTAATTGAACCGGCGTGTAGACCGTCGGCAGTCTACTGTCGGCCACAGCTGCACCCCCTGGTGACGGCCTGTAGAGAACACCACTCCCCACTGATGTAAGGGCAACATGGCTGACAAGGGTATAATGTGTACTCGGCGATGTATGCTGTGGTTACACCAGTAACAGGGCGCGGGGTGAGACGTCACGTAGTTGGAGTATTGGAAAGATAGCTAAGACATCAGCCGGGAGGTAAATACACCGGCCTTTGGTAACAGGGCACATAGGGTATATCATAACAAGACGTAACATTTCATGAGATACGAGATCTTTAGTATTCAATGAAACTTCACTAGTGCAAATAGGCTGAGACCATCAAAGAATGGTGAAAAAATGAGTGAAGTCAGGTAGGGCATAACATAGGCACCTTAAAGACACATTGACTGGGAATTGAAAGGAAATAATTCAACCATATTTCTGAAAAGAATATTTCTTACATGGAGAGGGTTAGTTCCTTTCAAACCCTCCGGAGTTACCCCAAATTATACACATTTCAGTGTATTATGGGATGGCTGCTCATATATCAGCTCTGTGGCAACACAGTTACAGGTAAAAGAGGTTAATATGGGCAGTGCATGAAACTTGTCTATATAAGCCTTCCAAACAGTTCTGTGGGATTTTGGACTATGCCAATATTACATAACAAAAAACTGCTTTGGGCAGCTGGGAGGCGAACCCTGGCCGCGGCAGTGGCTGTGGGAGGGGTCTAAGTGTGGGTATAGGGAGGACATTTCACTGGGTGCTGGGGTTCTACTAGTATGTTCATAGTGGCATGTATGAGTTGAGATACCAGCATTTATCTCAACTGACACTTTGCCTCTGGTTCTTACTAATCTGTGTCCAATGGTAGCTATAGCACTGAATAGGTGGGGCTTGGTGAAGATTGGAAGCAATGTCATTTTGATATAAGGAAGGTAAACAGTAAATCACCGACCCTCAATTAAACAAAGTGTATGACACCTACATCTTTCATTGTACTTTATACTTGTTGACGATGGGTTGTACAATGAGAAGGTACTGGCTTAAATAGTTATTCTGATGGATAACTCAGATTCTGTGGATGGTTATATATGGGGCACAAGCAAGCTAAATGTTGCTCTAAATATTATTTATCTAGATATCAATGAATCTATTAGTCATTTGCTGAAAGGAAATGTTCTTGTCAAAAGTTGTGTGCTTCTCTACTTTGTATTAAGAGGTGTCAGCACCTATATCTAACAGAAATGTTTGATATTGGGCGCACATATTACCTGATATATACCTATACTGATACCCCACCTTACCTATACATGGACATATTGTTTTGTTGAATGGGAGGCAAATTCAGGGTAGCATCAATGCCTTCGTTACTGGTGCTTTAGTCCTAACATGTTATAAATGTAAATCTCTTAGTTTTCGCTATCTATTGATATAGATAAAGTTATGATGTATTTGTAGCTGCAGATTTAACTAAATAAAAATAGATTTTTTGACTTTTATTTTTTGAATATTGATAGCTAAGTTGATATTCAACTGGCATGGATCTGATTTTACGCCCACCTTTTTAACACCTTTTTAATTCCAGGCATTAAGTATTGATTCACGCATTCCTTCTCATTGTGCACTGCATGAAGAAAAAAATTCTTTTCTTCTTATCATTTGTTATAGTAATATCCTTCATCTACCATTTGCTCTGTTGATAAGATTACATTAAATATATAAGTTATAATATTTAATATGTCAACATTTAATATTCATCTGTAAATATCATTCTCATCTTATATTATAAAAGATAATATTAACCAAGATATTTGTAACTCTGTACATATTTTTGTAACGTCTGGAAGATCAGACTTTGTTTGAAGAATAAAATATGACGTCACAACTCCCAAAAATGTACTTGACACCATATTGGTGATCAATTTAAAACTGTTATCATTCAAAATCAAAAACCTATGGATCACGTTTTCATTCACATTTGATCTAAGACAAACTCAATTAACCATTACCAATTATTTTTAGTCAGAAATTGATAATTATAGATAAAATTCATAACCACATGGTCATGATCACCACGTGGTGATCACCAAAAAGTGGTCACTTAACTATGTCTGCACAAGGCTACACACACACACACACACATAATATATATATATATATATATATATATATTATATCAGATTTGAATATTCAGATTTTTAGGTTCGCATCCCATCTACATACCCATTGCTTAGCTATTTCTATAGGAATATTAATAGATATGGTTATTTATTGGCTATCTAATTAAGTTTTCTCTTAATTAACGAAACAGGAAACACATCTTTGGGTCATAAGTAAAAGGAGCAGCACTATTTACTCCACAACCACCGGTGTCTATATCCTTAAGAGGGAGGGAGAATTGCTACACATTTGCAAGGACACCTTTCTAAATTTTCTGTGACTGCCCCTCAGTACCTAAAGCTTCCCAAGCGAAAGTTTGAAGTTCATTTTTGCAGAGACTGATCGAATATATGACAATACCGAATTCAATAACGCTGATAATAGATGCTTCCTTGTGACGAGAGCGACCGCAGGTCGATTCAATTTTGAACACAATCCATCACGTTTTTGACTTGGTCGCGCGAGATTGATATCAATATACATTCCGGTCATAGTGCCTGAACATAATTTGGTCCGAGACTAGAGCGACGGACGGCCGTGCGCGGCCTTGCCTCGCCACGTTGGATCGATGGCGTTTATCTGAGTACGTCATGAGATCTGTACATCGGCACAGACATTCGCCCAGCCATCGGTACCCCCGTCCCTGACTCTGTCCATGCTCCTGTCTGTTCATCCTATTTCCCTATCCATCTATCTCCACATGCCTGTACCTCTACTTTCCTACTCTTTTTCATTCTCTATCCCTTTCGATCTCAGGTCCCTCTTCTAACCTCGTCTCTTCTCCTTGGATCTCTAGCTCCCTACCCCTTCTCCCTACCTTAGCCCCCAGTGCGCACTTTAGCTGCAGCCGCCGACGCTGAGGGGCGCCCCGATGGGGGCTTTGACTAATGTTAGTTTCAAAGGGGCTGTGGGTGTGGGTGGGGTCAGGCTTTTTGTGCCTGAGCGGGGGGCGCTGGGCTGTGAGACCTGCCTCTTGGCCCGCTCACACGGCCACCTGGCGGCTTCTGTCGGCACTGGATGGGCTGGGCGTGCAGGGTCTGAGGCCAGTACACCACACAATCCCACGCCCCACATCTACATCCCACATCTACACCTCCAATCAAACCCCACGCCCAACACCCTACATCTCACACCCCACACCCCACACCCCATGCCCTACACCCCACACACTGAACGCCAAGCCCCATGCCCCGTGCCCAACGCCACCCCACCCCACACCCACCACCCTACATTCCATTCAACACCCTAAACCCCACACCTCACCCCACAGCCCACATCCCACAGCCCACATCCCAGACCCCACATCCCACATATACCCACATCCCACACCCCATGCCCCATGCCCCATGCCCCATGCCCCAAGCCCCATGCCCTACGCTCCACAAACTCAACCCCACGCCCCACAGCGTAAACCCGACACCCCATACCCTACACCCTACACCCCATGCATCTGGTGCAACCAACGACATGCACAGCCTCGGATACGAACCCTTTTTTCTGTACTCGGCCATAATTTCTAAAGATTACAGTGATGGAAACGAAAATAAGCAAGATGTCTAGCCCATCTGCGACGAAAGCAAGACATTGGTTTTCTGGGAGTCTCTTGGTGGCGGGTTAAGTGAGTTAGGTTAGGCGAAAGGGCCCAGATTAGCATGCGGGTCGGTGAGGTCCGTGCTTGTAAGAGGATTATCTTCTCGCCATTTAGCGTGTGTGAGCGGGGCCGAGCGCCGACGATCCATCCCACACTGTCGGCAAAATGCGATCCGCTGATATTGCAGCATCTGTAGTGAATGCTAATGAAATTAGAGGCTAGGTCGTAGGGTTAAGCGCAGACGGAGGTAGTTAGGGCCAGCAAGTGGCATGTGAATACGCCTGGCCCCACCACATATTCCTGGGTGGGCTAATAGAATATGACAGTTATGATGCACTTGGTCAGACCCCCACCCCACCCCGACCCATCCCATCCCACCCCACCTCCCAACGTCTACTTCCTAGACGTCAGACTAGCACGTCATCACCCCCGTGGAGGAAAGCAGACGGATGCCGTGACGTCATAGCCCCATGACTCATGGGCCGACCGCTAGACAGCGCCATTGTTGTGGTCAGAATAGACCATGTAGAGGATAAGATGTGTACCCTAGGAGTAGATTAGCCAATCTAGACGGTAATTAAGTCATTGTCCAAGCCCCGCCTTGACTGGCCAGTCTGCGGCCCCACTTCACCATTGATCACCATCCACCCTCCCCACCCACGCACCACTCATTTCTTACCCGTTTGCCCAATGCATCCAACGACGGCCTTGCGTTAAATTACATGAAGTGCAAATTTGACATCTAATATCAAGTCGGTATTAACCTCGCCGTGTGAACTCACTGTATTGGCTGGGCCATATTAAACAATTGGATCAGCGTGTGTGCGGTCTTCATCGATTTCATTTGGCGGCTGCCCATAAAATGATACCCCCCATCAATTCCCATACATCTTCTGGGAGGGTCCTCTCAGCAGCGGGCGGCGTCACCGTCATGATGTGGACTCTGGGCCAGGTTTACACAAAGGCATACACCTCAACTGCTGCAACCCTGTTCTGTTAGAGAACAGTCATATTCCAATGTTTCAATAGCAGATATTTATCCATGGGCATGGAAATAATTGGTAGCCATGTTAGCAGGGACATAGTCATGCTAATTACCTCACTGGTCCCACCACATCCAATCCCCCACCACTTCCTAGTTGAAAATACCACACTCTTGTAATGTGAACCAGGCCTTGTGCTGGAGTGCTCTCAAAGAGACGCGTATATCTCGTTAAGCGTGCAGGATTGGACTGCAGATATTAACTTTGTTCACTTAGCGGCAGGAAAAGAAGTGAGCGTGATCAAATGTGCCTCCGATTGGGCGGTGATTGTATCATGGTCGAATGGCATGTGAGGACGCCGAGGCGGGCCAGTCGGCGCCAGGCCTACTACACAGACCGGTCACTATCAAACGGCCAGGAAATGACCTCCCGGGGCCGAGGACGCCCTTAATTCATCAGCTGACCCCGTCCGACAGACGCTGTTTTTGTGTAACTCACAAGACTGACCTCCTCCCAGGCCGGTGTATAGCGATCGATGGCCGCTCCGTGAGCAGTTCACCAGTTTAACGTCCCTCTGGGAGCTACTCGTGCCGGGAGGGTGGATGCGTGACTGTATATGAGAACGAGTTACTCATCTATATATACTGCAATTCGATGGTGCATATATCTACGTCAGTATGTGTGAGAAATTATTATTAATTCTGTCCGAATGATATTACAGAGCCCAGTGTGGTATATGAGCACTTACAGCAAGTGTCTTTTAGTAGATTTCAGAGGTGTGGCAATGGTCAGGGGGTATTCAGACACTGGTATTAACATTAAAAAACAACCAACGTGGAGATTCACTTTAAACCGTGCCAGTGCCAATAACTTTTGATATTTACAGTTTCTTAAGTGTAATATATTAACAGCAAACATAGATTTGGCTGGCGTTTTAACTGCCTGCAACCTTTGGTATCAACCTATCTTTCAGGATGCAGTTAATGTGTGGTTGAGGAGCCATGGCAATATCAGATAAGTTGTCTATATGTAAGTTGATGACCTCCTGGTTGGTGCGTAAAATGTATGGATCCCGGGCCTGGCAACTTGTAAACAACATTCATTCGGTATGTTTATTGCTGATATGTATAACTGATATGATATGCGTTGCATGATAATCAGAACTATCTGCAATTACATAATGATACCGCTGCAACATGGCAACTTAACAGTTGTATATATTAATGGCAAAAACCTTATTGGAACGAGATTGGTAGGTCTGTAAACCAATAATAATTCTCTTTAGGGGATATATCGTTAATTCAATATCGTCCCTAGATCTGGACCATACATTTATAATCGATAGTGGTTCAGACGCGGGTTTTACCTGCCCTAAGATCCATGTGCTATGACCAGAGATAACCATGGTCTTTCATCGTCCCCGGGTCATATAATTATACGCGTATCCAACTCGGCCCTAAAACAGTGTGAGTGGTGACAGTAGGCTCATCACGACCCCCCCCCCCCCCGCGCCTCCCCGTGATCGGTGACCGGTCCCCTGTGCCTGTGGGTGGACAGACCCGGGCGTGCCCACCACCTACTGGAGGAACCGATGACATTTACATCTCAGATCCGACCAAATATTTACTACCTACTGTTTCATCCTCAAGGACGGAACAGTTAGAAACTACACCGTGGATGTACAGGACAAACTGAAGTTCAATGCATTTTATTTCATTCTGATGTTTTAATGGAGCTCACCATCTTTAGGAGACAGTTATTTTGGAATCTATATAATATATAGTGGGCGGCAGGCATAGGCACTAAATGGAAACACTTCCACATCATTCTGGAATGGACCCCGTGTTCACGAACCAATCGTGGTCAATGAAGAAAACCAATGACGCTTTTCATCCACTGAGCTCTCTTAAGAGACCCTTCATTGAGATAAAACGGTTTATAACTACAGATAGGTAGGCAATCAGACAGCGTTCAGGATCAGAAGGAAATGATTAAGACTCCAACGCTATCTTCAGCTAACCAATCAATAATATACTGTGGATTGGTGGTGCGCTCATCGCTGGAGGCTACGGAGGATACACAAAGGCAGAGGCAGGGATAGCAAGGGGTAATCTAAACCCCACCTACTGCGCTGTATGATCAAGCTCATGATTGACCCAGGAGTTACCCCAGTCGATCCTTTTCCGTGGGTTAAGCCTGACATTGTTTTCTTCTAAACGATGCCAAGGCATAATGTTCCCATTCATTATCTAGAACAGGCCCAGGCTCAGCCGTCAGGGCGCCTGACCGACCGAGCCAAGTCCCCCCTCCTCCCCGACTCTACCCCCTCCCCCCACCCTTCCCCCTCCCCGCGGCTTGCTGGAGGCAGGCCCAGAACCCCATTCGTGGGCCAAAAGCCTCTCTGCAGCAGTAGCAGCGTCTCTCATCCACCCCCTATCAGTACCACACGGCAGCAAGTGTAGGCCATAGCCTGCGGTTATGCGTTAGAACAACTGCCGCACATATCGCAAAGCAACAGCGACCCAACTACTTTAATATCCATGGAAACGGCTAGACATTGAAAAACAATTTGCTTGTTGTCAGCACTTTGGATATTAGGTGCAGTGGTCTGTAATTACAATATGCTAAATACACCAACATTGCCTGATTACGTTGAAGAGATTGTGCTTTGTGAAGAGAATGTACTATTCCATCTGTCACAACCATCTTGATATCATTTAGAAGCAAAATATTGTATCAAAAGTTTTACGTGGTAGATTTTTTTCCCATTTTGCCAAATAAACATTCTATTTCGAATGTTTGGGAATGCCTTTAATTATTGCCCAATCCTTCCCTACTTCCTTAAAAGATATGCATACTTTTAATTCAGTGCATTTCTTTCAGCATACATTACATCATATCAACTCGATTTGCATGCTTGAAAATGATATACGTCTATTCAAATACAGAACGAATTGCATGAGCTTTAGCCTTTAATGAATCCCAATTTTGTAACTGGGGCCATTAAGGTACATTAAAGGTAATGGAAAGGTCATCTTTACTAGGCTTTTACAAGACCTTTACAAGAGTCTTCTATGTGACCTTTACAATTTTTGAAAGGTCATCTTTACAAGACTCTCTATAACCTTTAACGTACCTTAATGGCCCCATCTACAAATCTCAAAGGTCTATTTTCATCCAGTGGAATGGGAGGAAAAAAAGAATGTTTACCAATAAAATTAAGAATTTTTGGTGCTTTTGGATTTTTTTTCAATTGTGTATAGTTTCCCCTTATTCAAATGCAATTTTTGAACGAGACTCGCAAATATCTAAGCATGACAATTAAAATTAATCAATCTTTACATCCATAAAGTGTTCCTAAAGGCAGCGTTAACGTATACTAAAGCACTCTCACAAAAGGTTAATTCTCAACCCAATTGCTAAGGGAGAAAACGAGACGAATTTGACAGTAGGCTTATTCCAATACTCATTTTGATTGCAAAAGACTAAAATTCTTAAAACTTTCACAAAGTAAAGTGTTTCTACTTCATAGTACTCCGAATATACAATGAAACCCTATGATACAGTTGTTAAGACCTGACAAACTTTACTTGAACATTTCATGTATAGAAAGCTTACAATTACGCGCTTTGCGTAGTAGAAAGGGCAAAAGTTGGACCCTTGAGAAGAGGTTGTTCCCTCAGGCCAAACAGGATGCGAAGGCCAGCACCAGGCGTGCGTATTCTACAGACGCCAACTGACATTAGCCAGATTACATTACCTTTAATTGGTATGTCGCTGACAGAGTGAGGGGGCCGGGCGGGCGGCGGTGCTAAATACGCCACGTTCGGCGGGGATGTGGTGTGCGGCCCGCCCCGGCCGGTCAATAGAAGGGGGGTTAGGTTCTATACTGGCCTTAGCGGCTAATCCCCCGACTGACCAGCGGGCCGGACATATAGAGTGTGGGCCGATATAACTCGCTGTTACCGCTGACCGGCCGTGGCTGCGGGCAGAGGTTGGCGGCGATGTTTTACAAGCACTGTGCACGAGGGGAGGGCCTGTTCACAAATCTAAACAGACACCTGTCTACTATGCTGGCCCCCAATTTGAATGTATAGACCAACCTGCAGGGCTAGTAGTCGGACCCGGCCAGAAGTAGCTGGGAGTCCCGGCCGAGGATCTAATTACTAGGTCCGCAATGCCGACTACAAGTTAACCACAGGCCAACTTCCCAACTGGGCTACATTGCTTTCGAGAAATATAATTTTAGGAAGACCTACTTTGGAATGGCTTTATCAATGTTGCAGAAACAAGATTAGGACCGAGCCTGTAAGTCGGAGTTAAATGGGGATTGAAAAAGGAGAGGTCTCTCCTTCAGCGCACTATCCCCACAGTCGCTACATTAACGAATGAAGGCTTGCCACGATCTTCTCTGGGACGGAAAACACCACTCTGAATGCAGGGTCGTGCTCTGGGCCTGCACAAAGGGAGCCGGCACCCAGCACAGAATATTGAGTATCACCTCTCCTTCTCCAGCAGTAGCCCGTAGTAGACTTTGTAGTCGGGGTTTCACACATTATTTTCTCATAGGGATAGTACTCGCCATGCAGATGGGAGTAAGAACATTGTTTACCGAGTAGTACAGGGAAATGGCGGTTACCGTGCATACCGGCAGTCGATGTCAGCGCCTAGTAGTATATGGAAAAGTGGCATTAACGCGGGGACCAACCTGTCTTCTAAAGGGCTCACGAGGGCATAGTTGTGGGCCTCTTCTCATTAAAGGAAGCACTCCCCTATATCACAGGTCAATTAACCCGATGGTCGCTCGGGGATTAGGACGCAGGGCAGCATGACCTACACCGGCCGCACTGTATACGGTATATTGTCTCCAGTGACTGTGCGCTTGGTAAGCTGAAGAATAGCTGACGGTGTATATAATAAGGTTATGAGTGTCGGTCGAAAACCATGCACAATAAGCTCTCACTCAAGGCAGATATTTGAAGGACCTTTATCGTCTACTGTGCTCATTTCTAATTGTAGATACAATAATATTATTAAGACAACGCCGTTGACGTGTCATTCCTCTTTACTTGGCTATGTGTCATCCGAAAAATTATCTAATCATTGTGATTTTAGATGTGGTTTCGATCTTTGTCAAAATTTCAAATAGCCACAGAACCAAGTACCCTATAATCTGGTTCCATGGCGTGTAACCAATGATACGCTTGGTTTTAACTACCACGGCATGAAGGTTTCTACTCCCCCTCCCGCATCTAATCAAAACAGGGGGCGGAGAGCCAAAGCAAACATGTCTGATTGGATCATAAACAGTGGATGCTGCTGTCCTCGCCAACATTGACCTACACCGGTCTCACAGCGTGGGAAACACCGAGAATGTATTCAGCGGAGTCCCAGTGAAACGCCACTTGAGGGGGTGCCCACTATACACGGGGTGGGTTCGGCCTACACACTGGAGGCTGCCCCAAGTAATAATGTTGCATCAACCTTGAGACATCTTTGCTCTCCACACAGGAGATATAATTAGCTTTTTTGATTGAAACCCGCGTGGGTTCATGGTCGGCCGCGCACGTTTAGACCGAAATTATGACTTCTGTAGGGGTTGGATGAGAGGGAATAAATTGGTGGCAGGCTTCATCTCCAATGGCATCTACAGGGCGCCATGCTGGCGGTTTTCTGGGCTGTCCTCCTCCAGTAGGCTATCCACCTATTACCCATACCTCCGCCCACTGCCCCCATATCACAGAACGTTCACATGCTAGGCCCACGTCGGCCTCAGTCTCCTGAGGTTAGGCAACCGGCCACAAACCCACCTAGACACGATACAATGTCCTACAAGTGGGGGATGTTATTGGTAATGTGGTAGCGACCCAAACTGCCCACCCATTGGTTATACGTATAGTTCGCACTCGCAAATACCATGAATAATTCGTCCTGTTTCTCTTGAGATTGATTCCCGGAAATAGGTTCAGTACGTCCGACACAGGTCCCGAAAAAGATCCCGGCCTTCCAGCAAGCTTTGCATCACGTAACTGAGAAACATGGACTTAAATAATAGATGAAGTGTTGATGGAAGGCTGTACCGAAAAAGAGAAAGTCCCGTCTCAGAAAGTTTACTCTTTCAGGCTCGGAACATGCTTGAGTGTTTACGTTCGGATGGTGACCCGCTGTCTGTTACCACAATATGGGACTGCAATCTTTTGGGAGCAAGTAGAACTCCTCATATTACATTTATATGCAAATAAGTTATCACGTGACGTTGCGTTGAAGCCACCGCTCGCTAGATGGCGTGTGGCGGGCAGGTCGCAGGTGTCCACACCTGGCACCTTGATGAGCGGTTTATGGACAGACGTGGCGCCACTATTTTGTTGGGTTTGTATAATTTAATGCAACGTGTGGTTCATTTCTCAGAGAGGTTTTCCCAGAGTAGAACAGTGAAGTAAGCATCATCACATCCAATTTTAAGTACACGACTGCCACCTTCAGTGTCGGTGTTTATTCAAAATATGTTGGTTGGACTAGTTTTATCATGCATTTTCAGAGCACTGTTATATATGGGGAAACTTGTTTGAACATTTATTCATGAGCTATTTAAGTAGTTATTCGAGGCATTGCTTTGCCAAGTGAGAATCAGATAGCACCTGGAATTACTTTTTTTTATCGTTACCCTCTATAGCAAAATGATTATAATGATGTGACGTTGGTGATTAAAACCCCTGTGTGATGTAATACATTCAATATGTCAAGTATCGTTCAGTTTAGAGTTTTCTCCCTGGATCTCGACAGAAGGGACGACTCATACCACATTAACAGGTGTATCCCCCAGTGT
Organism: Lepidonotus clava; assembly: GCA_936440205.1. NCBI lineage: Eukaryota > Metazoa > Annelida > Polychaeta > Phyllodocida > Polynoidae > Lepidonotus > Lepidonotus clava. The sequence goes on from OW387134.1 coordinate 53,516,458, forward strand.
TTATCAGTCATAAGAACCCCCGTTATGTGGGCCATGCGACGTGCGTGTTTACATAATTGGCCTCTTTAGGCAGGTTTGTCGTCGGATGCTCTATAACGGTTCTTACAAGGTATAACAAGCTGTGTAGGCCTACATAGTCCTATCTGGTATTGGCCCCATACTGAGCATTAATCTCCCGTTACGTCAAGCCCCTTGTCGTTGACGTGACCCGTGTGGGCTGAGGGGCGGGGTAGACCACAACACGCCTGAACCTAAGAGGCCTAAAAATCAAAAGAAGTTACCATTTTTTCCTACTACGTTTTTTAATGCTTTTCCTGTAGTACAGGAGTTGCTCTTTCAAAAAAGCCAATGTTCTCAAAAATTCGTCTGCAGATGTGGAAGGAACAGTTGGTTTCCATGGCAACCGTCAACAAAATTAGACTATTCTGAAATTAACCTTCTTTAAGTCATATCTTTCCTGATATGCAAGGTAGAAACACAAGTGAGGTGTCAAATTGACACATTCTATCAGCTCTATCAGATAATGGAATGAAATTGGTTGTCTTGGTTACTTAGTTGCCATGGTAACTGAAAATATACTCTGAATTGACCATAATTCCAGGTTACCTTCTTTTTCAGTTACCATAGCAACCACAAATATCAGTCTTTCAAAGAACAACATGCTTCACCTGAAGGGTATACATTTCTACTTTATGAAACAGGGCATTGATGTGAGAATATCTGTTTGGAACATAGTGATTAGCTGGTTTCCATGGAAACCAAATGAAATTTCAGCTTTTTTGAGATAAACATCATTTTGGCCATATTTTCCTTGATAAGCAATGTAGAGACACAATTTTTATCTCAAATCAAGGCATTCATAGAGTTCTATAGTACAAAAGATTGAAATTGGTTGCCTTGGTTACCTGGTTGCCATGGTAACCAAAAATATCATAAAAATTGACCAAGAATACTGTTTTCCTCTTGTATTTGTTACCATAGCAACCATATTTAAAGGTATTACAAAATGCAACCTATCTTATCTGAAGCAAGTACATCTGTACTTATCAAAATGAGGAGGCCTGATTATGGAATGAACAAAGAACATAAGAAAAATCTGGTTTCCATGGAAACCAATCAAAATTATGACATTTTGAAATCAACAGTATTTCTGGCATATCTCTGTCACTATGCGAGATAGAAAGTCAAATGACACCTCAATTTGAAGGGTTTCTAGAGTTCTGTTGGACAGTCTATTGAAATTGGTTGTTTTTGTTATCCTGTTGCCATGGTAACCATATAATCTTTTCAAAATTGACCATAATCTCAATTGTATTCAATATCTATGTTACCATAGCAACCATAAAATATTACTTAAACAAAGCAAATCCACCTGACCAGAATGTTATACCTCTGAATCGTGAAATGAGCTGGCATACTTAATGATCCAGCCCATGGAACATAACAAATAGCAGGTTTCCATAGAAACCAACTGAAAATTGTGTTTTTTTGAAATTCATGTTATTTTAGTCATATCTCTCTTAATATGCAAGATAGAAATACAATTAGCATCTCAAATCGAAGCATTCTTAGAGATCTATGGGATGGGAGATTGAATTTGGTTAATTTGTTTACCTGGTTGCCATGGTTACCAAAAACATCTTCAAAATCTATCATATTTTGGATTTCTCTTCATTTATTGTTACCATAGCAACCATACTTAAAGCCATAGAAAATCACATTTTTACCTCATTTGATTATATGTATCTACACTTTATAATCAGGCAAGCTCTAGTTTGGTCCAACTTTAAATATGGTTGCTATGGTAACAAAAATGGAAGGAAATGAGAAATTTTGGTCAATTTTGGTCAAATTTCAAGAGGTTTTTGGGTTACCATGGCAACCAGATAAACAAGGTATCCAAATTCAATCTCCCATCCCGTAGATCTCTAAGAAGGCTTCGATTTGAGATGTTAATTGTATTTCTAACTTGCATATCCAGAAAGATATGGCCAAAACAACGTGAATGTCAAGGTCAATTCATTTTCAATCGGTTTCCATAGAAACCAACTTTTCTCCATGTTTTGTGCCCAATCTTTTATCTGGCATTTCATTTCATGTAATGGAGACATATATCTTGTATATGAGGTAGGTGGTGTTTTTTCATAACTATATTTTCTGGTTGCTATGGTAACAGGAACAGAAAAAGTAATTGAACTTACAGTCAATTTGAATATATCATTTGGTTACCATGGTTACCAAGAAACAAAAACTACCAATTGTAATTAACCATTCTATAGAACTCTAGAAACCTTTCAAATAGAGGTGTCATTTGTCTTTCTATCTCGCATAATAAAGGAGATATGGCTAAAATAGTGTCATTTTAAAAGAAGGCATGATTTTGCTTAGTTTCCATAGAAACAGGCTGTGTACTTTGTTCTATGTCCACTGTTTCAACAGAGTACCTCGTTTCATAAAGAACAATTGTTTAAGCTTCATACAAGGTAAACTGTGCTTTGTTTCACCTTTAAATATTGTTTCTATGGCAACCACAAATGAAAGAGAAGCAAGCATTTATGCTCAATTTTGTGGATGTTTTTGGTAACCATGGCAACCAGGTAAACAAATTAGCCAAATTCAATCTCCCATCCCATAGATCTCTAAGAATGCTTCGATTTGAGATGCTAATTGTATTTCTATCTTGCATATCAAGAGAGATATGACTAAAATAACATGAATTTCAAAAAAACATAATTTTCAGTTGGTTTCTATGGAAACCTGCTATTTGTTATGTTCCATGGGCTGGATCATTAAGTATGCCAGCTCATTTCATGAGTCAGAGGTATAACATTCTGGTCAGGTGGATTTGCTTTGTTTAAGTAATATTTTATGGTTGCTATGGTAACATAGATATAGAAAACAATTGAGATTAAGGTCAATTTTGAAAAGCACATGTGGTTACCATGGCAACAGGATATCAAAAACAACCAATTTCAATAGACTGTCCAATAGAACTCTAGAAACCCTTCAAATTGAGGTGTCATTTGACTTTCTATCTCGCATAGTGACAGAGATATGTCAGAAATACTGTTGATTTCAAAATGTCATAATTTTGATTGGTTTCCATGGAAACCAGATTTTTCTTATGTTCTTTGTTCATTCCATTATCAGGCCTCCTCATTTGGATAAGTATAGATGTACTTGCTTCAGTTAAGATAGGTTGCATTTTGTAATACCTTTAAATATGGTTGCTATGGTAACAAATACAAGAGGAAAACAGTATTCTTGGTCAATTTTTATGATATTTTTGGTTACCATGACAACCAGGTAACCAAGGCAACCAATTTCAATCTTTTTTACTATAGAACTCTATGAATGCCTTGATTTGAGATAAAAATTGTGTCTCTACTTTGCTTATCGAGGAAAATATGGCCAAAATTATGTTTATCTCAAAAAAGCTGAAATTTCATTTGGTTTCCATGGAAACCAGCTAATCACTATATTCCAAACAGATATTCTCACATCAATGCCCTGTTTCATAAAGTAGAAATGTATACCCTTCAGGTGAAGCATGTTGTTCTTTGAAAGACTGATATTTGTGGTTGCTATGGTAACTGAAAAAGAAGGTAACCTGGAATTATGGTCAATTCAGAGTATATTTTCAGTTACCATGGCAACTAAGTAACCAAGACAACCAATTTCATTCCATTATCTGATAGAGCTGATAGAATGTGTCAATTTGACACCTCACTTGTGTTTCTACCTTGCATATCAGGAAAGATATGACTTAAAGAAGGTTAATTTCAGAATAGTCTAATTTTGTTGACGGTTGCCATGGAAACCAACTGTTCCTTCCACATCTGCAGACGAATTTTTGAGAACATTGGCTTTTTTGAAAGAGCAACTCCTGTACTACAGGAAAAGTATAAAAAAACGTAGTAGGAAAAAATGGTAACTTCATCGACAGTTTAGCTGCCAGTGTGTTATGGCCTAGGGCAGACCTCCCCTACGTGAGGTTCCAACTGCTTAAAAGGGGCAAAAATTAATGATGACCGCGCGGCTGGCCAAACCAGGAGACCATTTTGTCAACCTGTTGAAGACGGAGCGCGGTACTTTGAACTTGGGTTGCAAATCAGCATTGAATAATGTCATAATCTGCAGAAGAGGAATTCTAGTTGGTCTATAAGAGTGTCTCTACTTGATTCGTAGATTAAACGAATGGTTTTTGTTCACGCAGCTACAAACACACACACACACACACACACACACACACACACGCACGCGTGCGCATGCATGTATATATATTTTTAATTTATTTAACAATAGGGCCTACTCATTCATATGAATGATTTTCCGTATAGGTACTGTAGAACATACAATGATATACAATAGTACAATTAGGTTTACAAAGAGACAACACAGAATTCAAAGATATCAATTGTAGACCACGACTATATATGTATATATATAGGGCCTATGTGCAGTGTATGGCTTCAGATATAAACCTCCACCTCCATATCCATGCACTTCGAATAACTATGGGCAGCTTAATTACCATATTACTATTGCAGACGTTTTATTTGCCGCCCCAGTGAGGGGCATGTGTCAGTAGGCTATTAGTCTATCATGACTAAATCAATACTTTGAGATTTCTATCAGTATCAGACCGATACATAGCAGATGGATCCTCTGCCCAGGTTCCTGTAAATCAAAGGTGATGGTTTCTATTTATTCATGAGGCCCTCCCACCTAGTCCGTTACATTCATTAGTGAGGACTTCTCTTTTCGGCCTACGCAAGGTATTATACTCTTCATGTTTCAGATTTCCATCTTTCCATGTATTCTTAAAGATACACCTTAACACAGGGCTCAGAACCGATTAGCAAGCATTGCGAATCAGAGTCTTTTGTTTGCATTGTTTCATCTTTTACTTCCACACTATTAAGGAATATTTTCCGTGGCACTTAAAACCGATGACGGTAGTTATTATTTCTTTAAAGTTTAAGACTTAATGAAAATTTATAATAATGCAACTACACTGTACTACAATAGGTATTCTGATATTATTGGATAATGTTTCTGATACTGGCAAATGACCTCTCGCATTTTAAAGCCAGGAGGTTGCCTGAGCGTACAAGAGTAGGCTACTTTGGTTCATTCCGGAAATTGAACGGCCAATTTTAATGTCAATGGAACACATATTTCATTGCCATTTATTGTTGGTTGGATGGACGCTGTCGGAGGTTGATACGTGTATACTGTGTGTGGACTCTAGGGACTTGTGTCTTGCTGAAACTATGTGCTGATATTAATAGGATCAATGACCTTGTCGCAATGTTTCCATGGCGTAGCAGGGGCTCCTACGGCTGCAGTTAGTCAGGGGTCATTCTGCCGCATACCGCCGGATAGAATGAAGCTCTGCCTACGCAGTCATCAGCGCAAATCACTGCAAGGCCATTATCTCTGCACAGCGAGCCTGTATGCATCAAGTCTATGAGGACATAGATAAGCCAGGACTGCGGCAGGCATCAACCAGCAGTATTGTTCTCATGGTGAATGGAGAGGGAGGACGTGGGTGATACACCATGGGGCTATATGGGGAAAACATGCCCGCGCGTTTTTGGTCAACGTGTTTGAGCACACAAGCAGATCTATAGAGATGCAGACGTCGAGAAGAGAGCGGTAGGGTTGGGCAGTCTGACGCCATCGTTAAAGGGAAGGCCACAGATCCAGAGAAAGATCGCGTGCTTGGAAAACATAGTCAGATCAATGCTAAACTAAAGGCAGTTTCTTCTGCTAATGAGGCTTTATGGGCTGCGCTCCACCAGCCCGAGGAATCTGTCTTTATAGTCACGACTCGTTAATTTGGCATTTGTGTTTTATATCCGATGCACACAACAATAAAGGGGAACTGCTTTTCCAGAACTTGCTGATTATAGACAGGAACACGTTGGAAGTCTCTAATGTACGACACTATCGAAGTGAGGCGATGATAGAAGCGTCGATGCATGTGCCCAGTCCTCAGGCTCCTTACAGAATCGTTCTCTTTGGGAAACAACAATGTTTCTCCTACATGCCTTTGAGGTATCACACGTCCAATGCTGGCCGTTACTCACATCCGAAACAACTTCTAATTATAGCAAATATCGACCAACCACAACGTAAAATTACCTGTCCTAGGGATAGAATAAAAGGGAAAAAGCCAGAAGTCCATTATAGGATACGTAAAACTAAGTTATTACCAAGGGTGTAGCTACTTTGAAGGTTGGCCTGGGAGATCTTGATCACTTCAGTGGACAGGCCCTCCATATGCTTATAAGCCTCGTGTTACTTTGACTGATTGCGTCCCAGACCACTGTAATGCCCTTGTCAAAAACACAACGGGCTTGGTAAATAGTGCCCGACTTAAAAGCCCCGGAAGCTTAGAATGGATGCTCTGTTCGTTACCGGAAATAGGAAACATTGAATCAGAGACAGGGTACAGCAGCTGCGGCCGGCCCGCGCCTACCCCGCGCCCTACCCGCCGGGGAACGATAACGCACCGCTCGTGCGATATGTGTTAACTTATATATGACGGTTCACCATTAATCTTGAGGCTTGTAGCGGGAAAACTGCGCACAATGCCAAAACGACGGCTCAGTGAAGCAAAGCGCAGGTGTCCTCTGAGGCTATTTTGGCAATTTGCTATTCTTAGCGAGATCGATCAAAGAAAGCCACCTTTATTTACTATTACCACCGAGACAGATCTTTAGGATAACTGTGAATGGCGAGGCAAACAACCATCATCTCAAGGCCTCGTATCAATTGGCCCCAAAGGAGTGTTGCTGGATATAGATTGACACGCTTTGATTTCTGTATAAAAGGCTGCAGAGCATACTGACAATGTGTTCCTAATATTAATGCGGATTAGATTAGAAATTATTTCTTGAATATCATTACCTGCACACATGTGTTTTCATCATTAAAAGTAAATCGTGTAATAGATTAAGTATATACCATCACAAACGATATTAGAATAAATGTCTGTTGATCAACAAAGTGGTAGTTAATCATGTAAAGGGTTAAGTACCCAATCATGAATCTGACAGCCATGCATACTGCAATGTCACGTATGGATAACGATAACGTTTACACATGTAAAAGGGGCTGCTTCCACTGCCTCCCTTAAAACGGGTAAGGGACGGGTAGAAGAGGAGAGGGGAACCACAATTTAACGCTGCCGCCGATGGCTGTGGGTGGCTGAAAGACGGGAGAGCCCAGCTTTAACGCGTTAGTCGTGTTTGCTTTATCTACACCTGCAGACGCCGGATTTCTGTTGCCATGGTAATGAAGTAACACCTGTCAGAGACAGATGCAGGCTAAGTCCCCCTAACTATGGGAAGCTCCCCCTGATGCTCATCGCTCAGAGAAAAGAGAGAAAACTCATTTTAAGCTATATTGATAATGATATATAGCCAATGGTGAAGGCACTTTGGATCAGATCACTCTACTCAGCAGCCCTTACATATACCGTCTGTCTTTCCCGTGTACTATACTATGTTTTTAGTATTTATCAAAAAGTGCGTTTCCACTGTGGCTTTGTGGTGTGATTTCTGCTGACCGTGTCCTTATGGATCGGTCGGCAATAGCTGGTGTGCACGTCATTGGAGGAGAGGCAGGGACACCGCCCTGGGCCCCATAGCCACCTCGGTGCACACCCGAGGGCTCTTTTTGTCTAGCCCAGCCCCCATTCAATGGGCCATCTCGCGCATATAGCCTCCATACTTTGGCGTCACTCAAGCCCCAGATTGGATATTCACAATGCCACAGCATTCCCCACGCAGGCCCCGCTGCCATATATGAAAGTAAGGCCCCACAAGTAGGAAATTAAATCGTTCAACAGCATTATTGATTTCTCCCATGAAAATGAATCGCGCGGACTTTTTGCTTGGCCCTCTTCTGGCCGTATCGGGTGGCGTGTGTTTTGAGGCGGTGTGGTGAGCACGACACGACCCAACCCACTACATTTATCACCCAGTGATGGTTCCCTCAGGCCGTCAGTACCGACAGATACTCCCAACAAGCAAATTATTCATTACTGAGCCAGGGATTTCTCTTCTCTAGAAAGTCTGAAAGCACAAAACGGTTGAGCTCGTGGTCGAAATATTTTTCTCTCGAGTAATACGAAGAGGTCGGACAAAGAAGTCCCCTGAGTCGTCACCTTATACCGGGCCCCTCGGCCTGGACACACCACTCCCCCTGGGCTGAGGGCCGGCCGTATTACAAACGGCAAAGGGCGCCTATATACAATAGAAACATTGCCATTGGTTGAGAAAAAGACTCAAAACCAAACACTGGTCACCCTCTATTGGGTGGGAAAATGCAAATTCTGAGCGGTGTTGTGTGTTAAGTAATGGCCTGTTGCCATGCGGTCGGTCGGTCACATTTGGCCGGGTCGGCAGGGTCCTAATGGCCGGCTTGCATGCACGGTGCTTATGAGAAACTGGGACGGTAATAAAAGTCATAACACAACTCGACTTGTTTGTCAATTTGCCCCAGAGCTCAACCCCGGCCGTAGTATGCCATTCCAGAAAGGTGTCCATTGCATGGCAGAAAACATCACTTTGTTTTATTTCAGTAAGTGGGTTGGACAGCGAACGACTCTATTACTATTACTGATAAGGGGACCAGTGTTAGTAGGGGAGTGGGGGGAACTGTGGAGTTGGCAAATGCTGGGACTGTGTCGGGGGACTGTGTGGAGGTTTGCTTGGTGGGACTCATCATTCTAGAGTGAACGCTAGCCGGGTGACATTACCGACACTTCTCACTGTGGATGATGTTCGATATGGCTTCCCTGTCGTGTCCATAGCACTAACCGCGCCGTGGCTTCCACATACACTCTCCCTCTGAGATGCTATATTCTAATGGTAACGGACGTCAACAGTAGTCGTCTCCTGTATGACGGCCTCCATTCAGGGGGGTATAGCTTTACGTTTTAGGACCGGGTAGAAGTAAGTTTTTACCCTCAGACAAAAAGACTCACAAAGCAGGTTTAGAGACAACCCACCCATGGAACACGATTCAAACAAGTCAGGAACAGAAATGAGGCGGCGCAGAGCTACTCTGAGTAGGAAACAAGAGAGACGATGAGGGGGAATAATGCTATTAAGAAAGAGAGGCTAAAACAAGACGAGGGCCCCGGGGATTTATATCTGAGGGAAAAGGACTGGGATCACAAGTGCATATTTCAAAGCCAGCAACCTCCCTCGCTTCATCTTGAGGCGACCACTCCCTCGGCTTCTTTGTCATCAAAGTTATAGAACGGAAATCCTCTTTTTTATTTCCAAGTGGGAATCATTCATTGAAATGACAGAGACAAAAGAAACAAAAAAAGCTATATTCACCGGAAAAAAAGAAATCGATTGCACATTGCAAAGTTATTGTATTTAAGTATAACTTGTAAAATGTAGGATTGGACCAGGAATATTAAACACGCTGGTCCTCTAACCGGATCTGCTTGAAGCCAACCTGAAAATATTGTTCCCTTTCCCCTTGCTTCTCCAACAAGGGAAACGTGATACTCTGCTGGGTGTGGGCTGGACTGAGGGCTGGGTGAGCAACTCACAAGCTGCTCGGGGACGAATTGATCGCACTTCACAGGGACGCTGTCACCGCTAGCGGCCTGCCACCTACAAGACGGAAGCCCGCTCAGAAAAAGGAGCTGGCACGCAGCGATAGCAGCAGGCCTGACAAGTCTACTAAGTCGGCGTGACGTCTCTATGGCCGCTGATATTCGGGATGAAGGATATGTTGACGGCATGACGGATCAGGCTCGTTCGCATTCACACTCGATTGAATCATGGATCCGATGGAATCACTCAGGCTGACGGCCCCGCCGGCCACACTCGTAGTCGGACCAAGGACAGATTGCGTGTAATACAGTTAGGAGACATCTTAATGAAAAACCAATTCACACCAATTCGTGAGCTGCTTCCTTTTCCTGACATAAGCCAAGCTGGTGGGAGAAGTTTTTGTTCTGAAAAATAAACGGGAATTCTTCCAGGTTTTGTACGGAGCTGATGCGCACCACAAAAGAGCATCCAGCACAGACGAGTACAGGTTGCGAATGAAATGCACATAATACTTTTGTCAGATAGATTCTAAATCTTACACAACTTAATAAATTGTTGATTTTCTTGGTTAACCATCCATTTCCAAAGCCACATGCTAGATAATAGTTCCGTGAAGAAAACCAATCATGGTTTTCGTATTAGTGACATTGAGAAAATGATTTTGTCATTTTCATAATTTCCGTTTCAATACACCCAATCCAATATTGAAACATTCTATAACTGCGCGAACGGAGAAGGCCGATAAAACTGAGATGTACCACCGATTAGTCACGGCCTACGTGAAATATGAGAAGGACAAGTTTCATCCTTGGGCAATAACTGTAATTAGAATGTAAAATAATCCGACTATTGAAACGGAGGTTCTAGGTAGGAAAGAAATTAGGGCAGAGTTCATAGGTTTGCTCTTTTGACTTATAATTTTATAAGCAGTGGATTATAGACTTCTGATACAAAGTTCAGGATTTGGATAGGAGGAGTATTAAATGTATATTCTGAGCAATAGTGGTTTCCATTGAATTTTTTTCCCGGATTTTAAGGAGAGCGAGCAATCAATCTGGGCGCTCCCCCAGTATGGGATTTGGTTCCGTTGTAGGAATTGGGTAGACGGATGGATGTCGGAGATTCGGCGTACGTTTATAATATTAGGCTGACATAGGAGGCTGGGTAAAGGCTGTGTTCAGCCGCCATGATGAGGTGGCTAGATGTATGGACAGCCTGAGTGGGACTGACGGCGGCGGCCACGGGGGGGGGGGGGGGTGAGAGGAGGAACCGCCCTCCCCACTCTCTCCCCATCACCCACTCTCGACTCGTACCTTTGAAACCAAAACCACACACTGCTCATTTGCTGTGTATTGACAGCAACTGTCTGTGACAGTGACATTGGTGACAACAGTACTGTTGCGTCTACTGACAACCAACCATTATGGGCCGTCCCAGCCAAGCAGCGAAGTAACGGTGAATCCCTGCAATGTACCCTTTGGGTCCTTCTGTTGTCTTACTATAATGTCACACTAAGGCTGCGTTAAGACCGTACCAGATCAGATTAATATTATACTTTTTATTTTATTTTAAAACCATACTTTAACATAGGTTTTAGTTATGTATGTGGGTGATAACAAGGCCAAACCAATTTTCGTGAATAGGTCTAGAATTTTTAGTTTCAAGTTAATACATGAACATTCAAAACAATAAAACCAAACTGCACCAGTTCTACTTTTACCACCATCCAACAGGAGAAGGGGTGTGCACAATATCAACGACGCCTATTATGCTATTCCTAATAAAAAGAAATAAAGCCTTAAGAAGTCCCCAGCAATTGTTTGCGTGCTTTCATAATTGATCTCTCCCGTCACCACGTTCCCGGCGGCCCGACGACGTCGGGAACTCGGCGGCTCTATCACCGAGATGATCCATACCAGGGACAATTAGATGGATTGTTGGCTGATCTTCCGCTAAACCTTATTAGTGCATGATGCATGGGTTGGGCGATAAAAGGGCCTACTGGTGCCTGGTGACCAGGTGGGTGGCTGCGTCCTCCAGCACACATACCCCACACATGATGGGTGAATTAAGCGCCATCTTGGTCACAGTCAGCCGTTTGAGCCGTATCCTTCTTCACACGACACTGGTTCATGATATGATTCCACCACAGGTAGCGGACACCTTTAGCACAACGACGGCTTGGGTGATATAATATACAGTAACCATTTCGCTTACAAGTAACAATGACCTAGGTTTCTGATGAACACAATGTCATACAAATGACATGATTATAATCAGCGTGGTTCATGTTACTGACTTCACACTTCATAGCGAGACGTAATTATTAAAAATCTAGTTAGGCCTATTAGTTAGGCCTAATCTGATATTGACGTCACAACCAAAGTCGGCCTTCAGAAGATTACGGTAGGTTGTATTAGGAAATAATCATATGCAATAAATGAAGTCTTACAATATCCCGTTATATAGGCGCCTCTGCACCCAACAATTTCAGCATCGATTCTGAAACCTGACATCAGCGAAACTGCTTCCTTTAGACTAGGAAATGCCATGTCATGACAGTGTAAGAAGCAGTCACTTCTCAATGTGATGTTTGCAACCAAATACGACATTGTAAATACAGGCACAATCCTGAGGCCCGCTAAAAGACCGGTCTTAAATCGACAACTTCAGATAAATCCCAAACCTCCCCCAACCAAGGTTGCCATGGTAACACTAGAGACAGCGAGACTCACATTGTGCCCTTTTTAAATTGGTAACCGGGTACGAAGAATTCACGTAAGATTTCGCTATTCCTAAATTTGATTCATTGTAAGATGTCAAGCGAGATGTACTGGAAATGGGCTTTATAGGACAAAATCAGAAGAACGAGCATGCAGTCACTTAGACCTATTGCCTGAATATTCTGGATAACAATAAGCAGGCCTGTTAAAAGGGCAATTTTACTACGAGAACGTAAGGAAAAAGAGGAAAACTGTCTCTATCCATGAAGTCACATATACGATCCGATGAACGAGTGCTTGTAAATGTATCTCCAATAACACAAGTATGACATTTAGGTTCCTTCGATAAAAGTAAGTGCAAAGATGCTCGGTTAAAAAAAAGACAAAATTTCAAGGATGCCTTTCACCCAGTTGCTGCTTTCATCTGAGACATATTATGTTCGTCTATTATGGTGAACAAATGTCATCGGTGAAAAAATAGTGTTCTTCTCTCGATGAAAGCTGTGTCGCTTTCGCCGACTGGCCCCCGGTGCATATTCAGTCTGGGCTATCTATTTTCCCTGTTGTCCGGTCGTAGCGTGCCCTGCGCATCTAAATGTCTGTTCTTTGTGAAAACAGGCCGTAACCTGTCGTCTAAAGGACAGCACGTGCCCTTGCCTTCCCCCTCTGCCCCGGATGCAATATATATGACCCCAAGCATGGCGGTGGTGAAAGGCCTGACCAGACGTACACAGTACTTACAGAAGAGGGCCCGGATAGAGTGTGCCACATGGATACTTCAGGGACGAACAATAGGTGTAAATAGAAAGAGTTTAGAAATACTATATTTTGGCTAATTCAACGCTGGTCTCTGTTCAGGCGCTTTTTTGGGACCATTTCGTTAAGATGGTGTACGATTATCATTTTACCTAAAGCCAAATATGTTATATATTTTAGTTCTGTGTTAGTGTTAAAATGGTTGCTACTGTAGACTAGAAAGTCAAATTAAGAAAGCTCTGATTTTAATGTTCAGTCGCTTTCGATGTTGATATTCAAGAATGTATATTTCAATCAAACCAGTTATAAAATAGACGAGCAATTGGTTTAGATAATCTACAATTGAATCTATTCACATTTGACAAAGCAATCTTATATGGCAGATTTAAAACTAATTGACAGAAGTTGATAACCTTTGTTACTGTTAGTGACTTTAATTTGTCAACAATTGTTTTAAACGGTGAATGGTTATCATGGCATAGTTATGTCGTTTTGATGTAAAAACCTGAAAGAAGGACACCATGTTGTTCAATCTACTTGACAAATAAGTAACTTATCAGCGTCTAATTAGTATACTCGGCGTAGAGGCGTTGAGTTATTAGATCGTTTTTGAAGGATGATAATGTGCCAAAATGTAATAGAAAATTATACATCTGGATCTAGCAAAACATCTGACACAACCAGGCTTATATATTTTTTGTGAACTGTCTCCGAAGTAGTTCAACTGAAGGCCCAGAACGATGTGATCTGATATGATTCTGACAAACTGTTGATGGATGTAAATAGATATTTGTTCTGTTCTACGATCCATTATACAAAATCAATAAACCGCCAACGAACCCAGACATATTGCTTATACTTCACTTTGTAAGTGATACATTAAGCGCGTTGGAGTTCTTTAGTGGAGGTTGCACGCTAGCCAATACAAAGTCTACAATTGGTGAATTGCGTGCTAAATCGTATTCGTAATGACCCTCCTAGTGACCATTAAAGTAGCTTTCGACAATGTCTAATGAATTTTGTAGATCCTTTTGTTTTTATTCCACACTGGCTTGATGAACTAAACACACCAAGTCCAATTACAACACAGTCCGCCACCGATAAAGGTAATCACAAAGAGATTTGGGGGCATAATTAGCGTTAGTTCCAAGATTGTCAATGAATATTCGGAGAAGAAAAATCAATGCTGATGTTAAGAAAGAAGTTACGCCACAATAGACCACACAGGTGCTTGAAATAATGCTGCCTCGTTTTGTAAAGAACCATTAGAGGTCAATCAGTAAGAATACGCTTCGTCGATAAAGGACATGTATTTTTTCGGTACAGATCAAAACCACAGGGTATTTAAGAGTTTTAACAATAGATGCCCTTGGAATAAAATTATCTTTACACTAAGGCTTGGCCTTTTACATGTCTTGAACTACAGAGGAGAAAAGCATGATTTGCCTGTATCCTTAGAGGACTACCAATCCATGCACGACCTTGCCTCTCTTTTAAACCAATTTCGGACTGTGCCCGCCCGTGTTTTGTATTTGTAATCTAGGTGTGCTGATTACCAGGTGAGGCCAAGGTGTGAAGACGGACACTCTACCGGAGCCCCACACCAAGGTGTACCACGGAGGTGTGTTCTATGGTCATGACGGGCCTCCTCACCCAAACAGGATACCTCCTGGGGAATAACCACTGCCCTGGAGGAGGGGGTGGTGGCGAGGGGCGGAAAGTGTAGGGGAGAGGGCTGTGAGGTCCACAAGTCGTGACCTGCATGCCTATCTCTACCTTATTGATCCTTGGACTAAGGGCAATGATAGGGCACATCGCTTAGTCAGCAGCCCGGGCTAATGGTCGTTAAGGCACCACTTTAATACTACCGGCCTAGTCACCAATCGCATCGCCTCTACATAATAGAACCAGCCGCTGTTATAATAATGTATGCTTCAATAGATTAGAATTTTAGGAAGGAAGCTTTTGTACTGAAATTAACAAAATTAAACATAATATGTTCAAACTGTTTTTCCGAAACTAGTTCACCTAAATTTTATACAAAGATTAAGTTATATTACTTTACTGTGCCTTATATCATATTGTTTGCTTTATACAATTGTCAATATAATATCTTACACATTTGCCAACAATTTAGAGAGCTGTACTTCGGGTTAATTAAGTTTAGGGCTTGTATATGAGTCATTCTAACAGACTTCACCATTGTTTCCCATGGGAGATATTTATTACATCTCAAGGTCTTATACACACAAGCTAGGTTACAGAACGTTTGGAGTAGAATTCGTAGAAATTGTTCTAATAATGTCAATGAAAGTTTTATTAAGATGCAAGCAGTGATTATCACTGAAAACACAGAGTTGTCAAAAGTGGTGCCAAAAACGACAACCCAAGGTTGTCACAGGCTGTGTCTGTGTCTGTTAGACAAAAAAACTTATTTATGAATATTTTCATGTTGTAGAAATCATAGTCATTATAATGGCTTCCTATTATGTTATTACTAGTTATTAGGTATGGCCATTACACATAGTAGGCCTATGAGTTGTATGGTTTTGACACCATTCACCTACAACACTGGGTTGATATAGACAGAGGCCATGACTACCTTGGGCTGTCGCTTTAGGCACCATTCACTGACAACCCTAGGGTAGTCAGGCAGGACTTTTGACTTCTCATTTTCTTCTGTGACAACCCTTTGACAACCCCATCTTCATTTTTGCTTCTCTGACGACCTTTTTGGCCCAAAGTAGTCGGGAGAAAATGACTACCTTTGGGTTGTAATCCAGCCTCAAAATCCACAATGACAACCCTCTGACCACCCCAAAATTGTCAAAGGATTGTCACAAGGTAGTCACACAGCATTGATGGCCTGAAATGAGCCCTGTGATGACCCAAAAGTCACCTATGAGAGCCCAAAAGAGACCTGTGACAACCCTTTGACAACTTTGCATTGGCTCTCTGACGACTTTGTGTTTTCAGTGTAGCTCATTGTACAGGAGAGAGAAAAGCAAAGCTCTATGTCAATGTCCCAGCACATGTTGAGGGACCCTTGGGCTGTTGTTGTCAGGATCCATCATGTGTTGATGAACCGTATTTGTAGGCAGATTATGTACACTGAGATGTGGGAAAGGAAAGAGTGTGTGTGGGGGTGGGAGGGGACGCGGATAGGGGGCAAGGGAGGTAAGCCTGGAGAGTGGCCTAGTGCATCAGGAATATTCATAAATCAAAGTAGAGTCAGAACTCATTTCCAGTCTGTGACAGGCCTGCTTCCTCTCAGCTAGTGCCGGCACGCAGTGCCTGATTACAGGGGCACATTGTATACTTAGGTCCACAAGGTAAGAGCACCGTGAGGATAGCAAAAAGCCATTCATTATGGGAATAACAACTTTTATCAATCACTCAATCTTAAGACGTGGATGTTCCCAAAGCATATTCAAAAGGTGAACCCACAGCACAAGGACGTAGACGGTCGCATGAACATCGCAGATTTCACTAGAATCAGATACATTTATAAGCTGACGTGGTTGGGTAGTTTTACGATTCTGCAAGGTCCAATCATTTCCTTCAATTTAATACCCCTCAGTACATGACGGATGTGCACAGCCACGTGAGTATCGACGTCATGGGTTACCATGGTAACCGGGCAGGCTACCCAAGGATGGGGGCAGTGCATGCATGGTTCCCACACCGCGTCACGTCGCTCTGGTATCCCTACATAATTGTCAACTCACACAAGGACTTAAGTCAGAAGGCACAAGCACGTAAAGTCAATTTCCGCGTGCTGCGTGGCCCGCCGAGGGCCAACCAGTGCAGGCGCTCAGGTGACGTGCAGTCCAGAGGGAGCTGGCAGCTTGACTCGGGCCACTCGAACGTGACGTATCCATGGCCGGGGGATGTCCTTGTACTCCCAGTCCCTACCCACACCAGGCTTTGTCGAGTGTGAGGCAAACTCGCTGATGAATCTGGCAATATGGGTGCATGGGTGAAAGACAAACAGTAATTTTGCAAAGCACAACATCTTTGCCGGAATGTTCTGTCCTATCATCAATGCGAGAGTCCACTTTGGAACATAATTATTTAGATATTAATTTTGGACTCAAACACACACTTTGACTGTCGGTTTGCCACAGAGTTTATGACATGGGTTGCCATAAGTCACTTAGTCAGCCCTCATACTAAGGTTTAATTCATAGTAAAAGTTTAATACCCCCACCTAGTTTCGTTCTTTGAATTGCAACTTGTACCATCGCCTAATTTCCCCAATTGTTCTATGATTGAGCTTTTCTATACAGATTAATTTGTTACATACATGTAGTTAGTCCCTTTCTGATGCACAAGGGGTCTCATATAGCAGGTTCCCGTTTCCCACAGAACTGATCCATACCTAAAGGCACACCTTCTATTGTTTCCGGCAACCTGAATATATCTATAATGGGTGTGTATGTGACATTATGAGAAGATCTAACAAAAACTCTGAGCCTATATGATATATATCGTTCAGAACTAGGCTTTAACGTTCGATAAAACTATAGATGCAAAGTTATCCGGGAAGAAAGGGAATGCTCGGACTAAGTGAACCCGCTCCTCACAGCCAAAGAGCGTCAAGCACATTAGTTAGGTCTTTGTAGCTCTACCACAACCACCCATTCCCCTCTTTTCTATGCATTTTGTATTTCCTGTTATCTCTGATATCACTAACCTGTGTACTAAAGGGTATACTAAAAGGGTTGCATGACTCATCACTACTCTAAACATACCCTTTCGACTAAAAAGATCTTCATGCACACTGTAAAAAGTAAGGACTTCTTCAAATGGTCTAATAGTTCCTGCATCGAATGATGAGGTAAAATTTTTTTAAACAGTTTTATTGCCATCATCACATACATACATGGTCTTCCTGGTGGACAAATGATAGATGAAATGAGATTAATGATATGATACAATTTTCCACAATCAATCAAGTCAACGACAGTTTATGCATATTGTAATCAACACCGATAACATCAGTTCCATACCAGTTCCATTATTGTTGGTACACTGCCTTAGTTTTTGACAATGCCCCGGCAATTTGAACTATTTTATTTTTGAACTTGACCTTTGTGGTCGATTTTTGGACATCTTTAGGGATTCTGTCCCATAGCGTTACGCCTCTTGACATTGGACTTTTCAGATACTTTTCATATTTACGTTTTGGTGTTTTAAATCTTATATTTGTTCTGCTCCTGAGTAATATAGCAGGTCTTCTTTGGTCCAATAATATTGATTTCCTACTCAATCTATACATTAGGCTACATACATGTTCTGTACGCCTGACTAATGGAGCCTTTATATTGTAAACTACTTCAATCTCTTCAACCTGTTTATAATTAACAGCATTGTTATCTATTATTCTTAGGGATCGTTCGTGCAATGATAGTAGTTGGTTTGTATTCTTCTTCGGACCAGAATCAACCATGAAATCAGCATAGTCTCCAATTGGGTCTATCATTAAATTTTGTTTATATATATTACTTGCTATTTTCCCATTTATGTATTTCCGTAGTTTACTTAACTGAAATACTCTCATATTCACTTTATTACACTTATCTTTGACAAACCTTTCAAATGTCAGTTCTTCATCTATTATCACACCTAGATAATTATAATAGCTCACAACATCCAATGGTTTGCCATTTAATTTTACAGTCAGTCCTTCAGGCCTATCGGTCCCCTTATTACCTACCAACATCAGTTTAGTCTTTTTTACGTTTATTGTTAATTGATTGGAATAACACCAATCAGATAATTTTTGCAACCCTTCCTCCAAATGTGCACATGCAGTTGTCACTTCATCATGTGAACTATAAAGAACAGTATCATCTGCATAATAATGTTATATGTACTTGGGATTGATCTTCATTAAAAAGTTCTAATAGGTCGTTTACATAAATTATAAAGAATAGCGGTCCTAATATAGAACCTTGGGGGACGCCACACGACACTGGTAGGTAGCCAGAGGTCACACCTGGTATTTTAACTTGTTGCTTACGTCCCGTCAGATAATGCCTACACCAGTTAACAACATGATGTGAGAATCCTAGCCTCTGTAACTTATTGTATAATAATTATATCATAGTTTATGGTGTCGAATGCCTTAGAGTAATCTATGAAGGCGCAGACCACCATTTGGTTTTTATCAACACTGTCATACAAGAACTGCACCACTTCAAATACAGCTGTTGCTGTACTGTTATCTCTCTGGAATCCATGCTGTCTTCTGTCTAAGAGTCCTTCAGTCTTGAGATAATATATCAATTGATTATACACCATTCTTTCTATCACTTTACTTGGAGCAGGGAGTACGGATACTGGGCGATGGTTGCTAGGATCTAAAGATGCACCTGACTTTGGAAATGTGAATCCCAATGAATATTTGAGTTCAAAAACGTGCTATAAATTACACCTACTATGACACACGTAACGTGTCGTGCCATGTTGTTTTACAGACGAGAATAACCCACCGGGTCCACCCAGCCCTTGTATTCACTATGTCGCCCGGTCAACCTCCAACCTCCCCCTGGCCATACAGGGCCCCTAAGGTCAACATATTGATCTGTTTGGGTCTCGAGTGCCTTGTCCCTGGCCTGCTCGAAAGCGATTTATATTTTAGCTTTATTTCCTTTGATAGCAATACTTGCTATTAATAAACCAATGTCATAAGGATGCACCGGTATCAGAACATCAATGATTCTCCGGAAGATGCGCTGTTAAATGTCAATATGACGACCAACAAGGTACATCTTTACAGGAAAATCTTATATCCGTTGTGGAATCAATGATAAAACCTAGACAAAAAGGGTTGTGTATAGGGAGCATACGTCACACACATCTCTACACTGGTTTTCTGCTTCTTTTTTTCCTCCTCGAAATACATGATAATTGTTGTTTTCTAGGCATTTGAAAATAAACCTCTTTATTTCTTAGACGAAAAGGATTCATGATATTCTGATTACCACGTGAAGCGAGGTTTCAACATAAAGCAAGGGCGGACGGACTTTATGGAACATTTTAAAAGGTCACATTTAGCACATGCAATTCAATATTGTATGGATTTGCATGGTTCCATCTATTATCCGATTTACAAAGCAAAATTTGATGTTTTAAATTATTTCTTAAACCAACTTGAAGGGGCATTCAAAAATTTAAAGGTCAACGTCTACTAACTGACTTATGAATTGAGACAATTAATTTATATAATTATTTTTATTACTTCAAAAGGTAATGAAGTCCCGAATTGAAGTTTACTCTGCAGAACCTTTCAATCTATACCTACCTTTGTATATAGGGCTTAAGCCCTTGTTGATGAAGTTCTTAAGTTATTTCTCTTGAAGATAATGATATTATTTCTAGAGGCGTAATAACGCAATCAAAATAAATATGAGACATATGCCTATAAGCGCCTTTCATTTTAAAGTCTATCGTGGGCGTAATACCTACCAACGTCTAAAGGTTGGGGTTCTAGTTTCACTCTATTCTTATTTCAGTAGATCCAATCATTTGTTGGCTTAAAAAGTTGTCAATATATTTGAAGCACTATAATATAGAAAGACATTAATTTTAAGCCTTTCATTTGATTCGCAGGATCAACAGGCAAAGTATATCAGACGCCTACCCACCTGTTCGCGGCACAGTATCTGGTAACGTATTGACCGCAAGTGTATGTAGGTGGGCAAAGCAACTAAAGAAACCGGAGCAGTTCTCTCAGTCCGTATATCTTAAGTATATGAGGAACACGAAGTGCAGGTATTGAAGGGTGCTTACCTGTAACATATGAACGTTAGATAAAGGCCATCACCCACGAATGGTAACCAGATACAACATCGCTGCGCAGAGGAGAGTTGACTTTCAATATTTTCCATCTCGATAGCTGCCGTATGGCTTCATCGATTCGGAACTTTTAAAATCACTTTGAAAAAAGTTACAAGTTGAAAACTTCAGGCTCGTTATGGTTTATTTGACACCGGTGAGGACCACTTCTCGACATTTGGTTTCAGCCTCAGCGTTGGATTTCCTCATCTAGTAATGAGGGACTTCTCCTCTCGCCGACGTTTTAGTTGAATAGGAAGTCAAGACGCTCCCGGCAATCACTTAGTTCAGTAATTCCCCCCTGCAGAACTAAAATCATCCGTCCCCAAAACAAAAATCATAAGAAAACAATAGCCACGATCAGCATTGTTCCAGCCAGGTACACCTGCCTACGCTTCAGCATTTTACGCCGGATGGAAAAATTCGCAGCTTTTGTTGAGATCGACCTATGTGAGAGGCTCACACTGCTGGGGTATGCGTCATCAATCTGATCTATGACACCAAAGGGGGAACTGTCAGACCCTGGAGCTTTGAGGGCGGAATGAGTGACCCTTCCTCTCCACCTGGAGTTTCCAATGGCCGTTCCGTGCCCCTCGCCTCCTCCAGGGCCGGAGAGTGTGAGGCGAGAGGGAGAAGATTGATGCCATCCAGTGGGGGGAAGTCAGCCCCTTCTCCGCCTTCCAACAATTGATCTGGGTGAGATATTGCCCGCACGATTGTTCATACGAGGCGCCGCGCCCACGTGTTGACCCCAGTGATTGATCCTTCACCTGACACTCGCTGCTGGATCTCCAACTCCAATATCCCACCCTACACCCCCACCGGCAGCACCCCATTCCATTCCAATACTTTCTGGGGAAGTATAATAATGCTTGCATGTTCCGGGAACGAGGGTTTATGCCCAACTTTGGGGTCACTACGTACGTTAGTACAACTGGTAAAAAGGGCCCTTTCGGGCCTTACAGTCTCAGGGAGCTCCAAGCAAATGAAAGTGGATTTTAAATAAAGTATTTTGAAAAAGAACATTGTTAAATTGTTTATATATACAAGTACAGAAAGATATGCTTCAACCAGGGTTAGCTTATTTTAGGTCATTTAATGGGTTGGCCATATGCTGCACACTTTTGTGAAAAAACAGAAAGAAATATCTCTCCATTCCTGATACTTTTGAGGACTTTCATTTAATATGATCTATTTATTTAGGAATTCTCATGCTAGATGCAAGGCATTTACAGATCTTCACTTGATCAGTAACCTTTGCAGGACAGTAAATAGGATTGAATTTCATGGCTGCCTCAGGCCGTCTAACATTTGATACTTCGTACATCATACACAATCGAGAGTTACACTTGGCCTATCACGACTTTATTGAATAGTCGGATATTTACAATTGAAATCAGACCTTTGAACTGTGCGTTTAGATAGAACATATTTCTCGTATATTTCAGGGAATCCGATCCCCTCCGCCACGTCTGGTGACTATTAAATGTCCTTACCGAACTGCATTTATAATTTTTTTTAGAGATGTAGCAAAACATTACTAAGTAAACGCGAAATTGATTGAAAATTAGATATTGAGAAAAAAATCAAGTCACATCTTTGGAAGATTACTTCCGATTATTCAAACAAAGAATAAGATTGTCTTCTCAGGAGGGTCTTGTCTGCTCTGAGCTCCATCTTATGCTTTCGTCGCTGAACGAATGTGGCTTATAGACAGAATTGAATTTGGGGCCAACAATGATGGCAAGGTCAGCTAGACCACTGAAGGTCGACCGACAAATCCCATAAACAGTGACTGTCACTTAGAAGGTTCCAAGGTGGCATCATAAGTGAACGCTTAAACTCACAGCTCACTGCCTGAAACAAACTGATCCTGACATAAGAGTGGGGCCCTGATGATCGATTGGCAACTCTCCATTGATGTTTTACCACGAACTGCGCCCATTTTATCGTCAAAACGTCTCGCACAACTGAAGTTCCAATTTCTTCGTGGAAGGGTCTACTCATTTCTTTTTCAGCGTGCAGTCAAATAATCTCGGAGACCGATTTTGAATGCCAGCTTTTTACGTGTGTGTAGTCATCAAATTTCCTTTTTTTCTTGTGTCGTGCTGACAGAGCTAGGCTCCTCATTTCGTCGCCGTAATCCTGCAATCAGAGTACAGCAGCGTCGATTCTGCGGGCCTGCCGTCTACTTTGGATGGAGCTAAGGTCACCCGAGATAGGTTGGTATTGACCAAGGCCCTGTCAGACATATAATACACCCACGGCTCATGGGCCACTGAGAGTCCTGGTGTAACCCAGCAATGTAATTACCTTTTCTTAAAGGGACCCGAAGTTTATCGTTAAAAAGATCTGCTTTATTTGGGAATATACTATCCATAACAGTGTGTACTCAGCGTCTTGTGTAGGCCTATAATCAATGTTTGGCCAGTTGTTCATAAAAAGAAAGGCCAGTCTTTATCGTGTATTGCTGACAAACCAGTGAACCTAGCTTGCAGTGAGGCTCTGATTAAAACGAACAGAAATTTCAAGCCAATTCTGGGACACAATTTGAGGGAGAACTTAGGACAATGTATATCGAATCTTCCTATACTTGACCATAGACCCACGCTGGGGCTATAAAAATGCCTAGTGGAGGCATAGACTGCGGTTCATGGAGTCAGGTTGTTCGTAGTAAATCATACCGGGAATCTATGATAAGGGGCATTTGTTCTGCCAAGTGGCGGTGTTAACCCAATGCATCTATGATTATCGTTTTAGGGCATACCATAAGCGGGCCAAGATAGCAGCCAGTAACTTGATGACTCGATTTACAGAAAATAATATGTCATATGAAGCTCCAGCGAGTGCTTAATTGGAAAAAAAAGGACCTACATTTTATATGGAATAATGTATTCGATAGTCGCCTGAAGTTGTATAGAAATTATAAACATCCTTTCATTACGACATAGGATTGGCTTGGCAAGGTTGCAACAAAGGTGAAATATTCAGGTACTCTGTTTGATGTTTAATGTTTTGAGAGTTATTGTTACTTAGTAACCATACACACCGTTCATGGGTAAGAGAGTTTTTGTGTCTTTGCAGATCGGAACACATTGAAAAAATGTCCCTTTCACAAGGGCCCGTTGCTCAAAACATTTTGGATAAGGATTCATAAAAGTATTCCTTTTAAATCATCGAGGGAAACAATATTGTATAATGAATATCAAGACTTGTTACACAATGACATTTACTTATCAGATCCCATCTGACAACTGAGAGTATGTATAATACATTTTCCTTTAAGTTTATATAAAAATATCACAATATCTGTGCGTATTACAATACTGTAATGAATCTGAAATCCCAGGTACCTTTGACGAATATTGCAAAGAAAACATTTAAATAAATGATAATAATCCTCAAGTCCTTTGTCTTGGTCAATTCTTGCAATTGGCTGAGCGTGTAGCACAGGGTATACCCTATTCAAATACATGCCATGTGTATAAAACTAGCCGACAAATAATGTTATCTAATGGCAACGTTAGATAATAATACAATGCTTACACGGGTGTGTGACTGGGAAACGCTCGGAACATCTCCGGCTGAATTATTCACATCGGTTTTAATCTCATCCGGCCCATGCATACCCTATTCTTCCTGTAGATCCTTGCCTGCATTGGCAAAGACCTCTCGGACGAGGTGAATGCGGCAGGGGAAGCTCCTCTGTGAATAACTCGGCCCGGTGTATAGCGCGCGTTAAACAGATTAGTGATCGGCATGTGTATTGAGCGGGTGCACAGGTTGCCAGCGCCGCCTACAAGTGGCCACCATTGGATGCGGTTACACCGCCATAGGCCGGGCCTAATGGCGGTGATCAGGCCGGGTTTGCTTCCTAATCCACACTACCAGTCTCATCAATGAATCAGAAAAAAATCTCATCAGGCCAGGGCATGCCTTACGGAAGTCATAAAGTTGGCTCTTAGGCCCGGACCCTGGAGGACTGGGGTGTGAGGCTGGGTGGCAGATGTAGGCAGGGTCGTGGAGGAACGGCGGCTTATAGGGGTACTCAGGGCCAACCAATGACACATTCCTGCCCTGGAGCACACTATGGGCGTAGAGGGGACCCCACGAGGTTAAGGCTGGGGGCGAGAATTAGGTGTCCTTTGTGAGAGTGAAAAAAGGCGCATGAGGTAAGAGGATCGAAAGGGGAAAACAAGATTATTTTTGCTAAATGTCAAAAAATGTTCATTTTGAGCTAGTCTTTTAGGTTGGCGATGTATGAAAGAGCTATACTTTGTGACTGCATGCCGAGTGAAGAGCTCCATGGGTTTCAGCAACCTATAGTCCCATTTATTACATGTAAACATATGTTTAAAATATGAGAAAATGGCACAGTGACAGCCGCCTTCCATAGATTGCGTGTTTTGAATGACTTGTATACGGATATAGTTGACAGTCGGATACATGCATGTAGATGAAACAAAAAAATCATACGTCAGACATGATAATATAGCTTTTTGTTCTCTTTAAAGATCTGCATCTGAATTCTATCAACAAACTGGGCACAAAGAAATCAACTCTCCAGGCTATGATCTCAAGTCTGCCTCTCCATTATGATTTATAAAAATATTAATGTAACTAATGATATTGATATAAAAACCCACGCTAAAACCGTAATAATAAAACCAAATATACTTCATCTTCTAATCTATACACCCTCTATTTACTTGCCATGTGCCACTCATTTCAGGTATATATAGTTAACTCTCGACTATATCGAAGCCGTGCCTCAAGGTTTCCAGAGTATCTAAAGGGAAATAACGCAAAAAGGAAAAAGACAGAGCTGCAGCAATTTTGTCCTGTGTGTAGGCCATACATATTGATGACCTCCTGGTCCGTAAAGTGCAAAAAGCAAAGAATGATAATATGAAAGACCAAATATGGAAAGATCCTTTACATCTAGAACAATACCTCTATCAGAATTGTTCTATCCCCCAATCATGGATCGTAATTCTGCCATTTAAATCTAAATATGAAAAGATACACACTGTTTAACTTTCAAGTAGGCCTAATGCAGTCTTATAGTGTAACCTTTTCATTGAGAAGGCAAGTACTTTGTGGTGGATCTATCAACGGAAAACTTTGCTCCATGGAACTAATGCATCAACATTTCATATGTTTTTCTTCTTCCTTTCATTTTCGCCTTTCTCGTCATCTATACTGCTTTTAGAATGAATATGCTGACCTGTGCACTTAGTGCTTCCAGTCTTCCCTTGTCCAGGTATCCACTTTAATATAAAACCCCAACACACCACCCAATCCTAAATACACACTCCCCATTCAAGACAGCCCATCCTTACTTTAGCGGTGAATGTGGACAGTTTTGACAATGGCGTAGGGAGCTCTGACCAGGGACGAATGCCTTTAAACAGAAGCTAGGGCCACCTTGCATGACTCATACATATCCTTTGTAAGAAAAGGGATGATGGTGGAAGCTACCATTGGCTAAAATGTCCAACTTTTCGAGATGACAAACTGAAAATGGTCCAAGGTTCTAAGTGTCATTTATTAAACAAAGGTTTATACAAGTAATTTGAGTTAAGCATTGTTTACTGATGGCTAGAATTTGACATTTTTCTGCATCGAAAGAGTTATTCACAGAATGAAAGTGTATGCATAGACTCCACTTACGAAAAGCATGCTTTTTTCTTCGGCTCTCAGGCTATTGATGTTAGGCACACATAGACCTATAGTACCCACCATGGGGAGATGGCGGGACTAAATTCGCGGAACTATTGATTAAAATGTTAATGATAATCTAGCTTATAAGGGGAAAGTGGCTAAGCGTAATAACGGTAAATTTCAAATGCTTTTGCTGATCCTTAGGGGTATTTATAAAGAAAATTTAAAGATGAGATACTAGATATACTATCTGCAGAGTTTGTTATGCTTTGCTCTGTGTGTGTGTAGGGGGGGGGGTGTAGGGGAATAATCCCTCCTCCCCACTCCTTTACATAAATCTGACATGGCTTGCCTTCCCAATAGTTCACTGGGCTTGCGTTCAGACTGTTTTGATACAGTAGGAACTGTGTCTGCCTGGCTCATGATGGATTGTAAAATAACTCATATTCCTCCAAACTTTTCTTCCTTAATGCAAACAAATGATGTTGTTTGTTACAAAGCCGCTCGATCTTTCTCAAGAGTTGATTCACTTTGTCTCCACATCACGTCTGCGAAGTTTACAAGGCGCAGAATTTCCGGAGACATTTTGGTATGCGTGACCTTACTACTGCAGGTATCATTCCGATATGCCCGACCCCCTTCTCCCGCATATTATCGATCGGCGAGTCCAACCTGCATCTCTGCTTTGAAGGTAGCAGTTGTATTTCTACCGCAGAACTTCTTATAACGAGATAAAGATGTCAAGACGGAGTGGATTTCCCTGTTGGAATTCCACTTCGCACCAAGCTGGATGACATTTGCATTCAGTCAGGGAGGTAACGGCTTCTCTGTAGAGCTCGTCCGAAGATGTTATCGGTGCACTATTGGGCCAAATGTTCGTGACCCGTATTCATCATCAATCATGAGTGTTTGTACCAAAGTGAAGACGGAGAAATTAAAAGGTTGGAAAAATAAGGTGTACCAGAAGCATGGTTGTGGGCTGAAACATGAGGGATTTGACAGTTGTCTAGTTCGGACGTAGGGCAGTATGAATCTAGTCGGACTGGGTATTGGAAATAGGATTAGGGAGTAGTGGGGTCATCTGGTCATGCAGCACCGACATGCCATTTGGCCGTGGTGCTAGTGAGATGGGAGGGTTTGCCTTCACCAGATGGGAGGGGAGGAAGGCGGGGTAGGGTGGGACCAATGGGCAGGGGGCGTCGGCGGTGTATTGAACTGGAAGCCAACGACCATCGGCCGACGGGCCATATAGGCCCGGGTACAAAGCTGATGGAGTGTAATGGCCAAGGCCGAGTTGCATGTGTAGGCCTAATGCAGGAGGCAGCAAAATGCTGTGTTCCAAATGGAACCCTAGACCCTTGCATGTGTAGGTGGGCGGCGGGGCGGCGGCCCAGGAGGGCCCTGAGAGGTGACTGGACCAATGAGAGCAGACAGAAGGAAAGGGAAGGGTCCGACCCCGTGGTCATTGGCAGGGGGCACACGGCGGGCACGGACCGATAGACTCTGACATCACCCGTTAGCGGCCGGCAGCAAAGTGCCCTGCTTTAATGATGCCAATCGTGCCACCACTAACCCCATCTCTATGAAAGGTCTACCAGGCCAGCTGAGCCGAGTACCTCCAGTTACCCAGCACTCACCGGCACCCCCTGGTCAGATCTTTATATTGAGGTTGTAGTGGTGTCCACACTAGGTTCTACTGTACTTGTAACATCTTGAAGCTGGCGTTTTGTTCGAAGAGTTTTGTTCATGAGTTATTTACCAGTTGTCAACATGCATTGCACGTGAAAGATGTGCATGGTTTCAGTATATTGCCTTTATGTTGTGTCGAACGAACCCTGAATTCTGCAGCTAAGTGCCTCTGCCCTTTAAGAATTAAGCGGTGGAAAACATGACCGGAAAGCTTGATAGGCCTACACGGGGCTTACACATTTTGGTATACAGGGGGCTTAGAAGCTTGGTCGAGGGGGATGAAAAGCTTAATTGGTAAAGGGGGTAAAACGGTTTGAAAAGCTTGGTACACGGCGAGAACCACGGGTGGTACAGATGTAGAGGCCAAACGCTGTATTAGAGAACGGGAGAGAGACGAGATAAATCTGTGTTGGTGTACGAGGTAGAGAGTTACTGCAGAAATAATAATATCCACAAGAAGGGTGACTGAATAAGGTAGTTTGTCTGAAGTAAGAGCAGAACGCAGTAGGTTCGTTTCAAATGATGTTCAAGTAACTGAGCTTGAAAAAGCAGCCTTCCCGTAACCATAGTGACTATCATCATGATAAACCATACTAAAACAACAAAGCACACTGACATCTCGACTGATTATTCTGTTATTGGTATCACCGGAAGTCAATCATAGCGGAGATCTGCAAAGACTTAATGAACATCCGGTGAAAGTGACGGTGTCCTATTCTTTTAACCGATTCCTTTAGAATTGATTGTTATCGATTAGACTAATTAAGCCTTGAATAGCAAAACGCTATGGCCATAGTAACTATTAAAATGCAGCGCATGTGACTCCACTAGACATTCTACTTAGGGTTTAAGTAGTTTTCCTTTCCCTTCCCTTCCCTACCCTTCCCGTCCCTTCCATCCCCACCCACAAATAATTGGCTTTTCAGTTCAAGCACGTATAATGGCGATGGAATTATAAAGAAATTGAATTAGCTCCTAGTCGTCATTACATTATGAGCCCCACACGTGGTTTTATTTTGTAAAGCTTGGTCAATTCCAATTTGAAGGAGGACCATTCAAGAGTCTTATCTTAATACAGTGGCTAATGAGATGACATAATCAAACACTATGGCATTAATACATGTTTGAGGGATCGATACAATACTTTCCAGGCGTAAGGATAAATAGCTGTGCGTCAATAGCGGTGTGTTCGATAGTGCCTTCGGACCACGTAGATTATTACTGGCTCTTGGCGCACAGTTATAGTACAAGCCAATATTTAAACGCAGAATTGTCGGATTTCTGAATCAAGACGCGAAGATAACTTAGCCACCTGGGAGAAGGGGATTGATCACAGGGTAAAACCCCTTAAAGAACACGATATCTCACACTTTTATTTAAAATGTATGGCAAATCTTGCATCAAGAAATAAGGACATTGCTATTTAAAATGAAAATTAAAAAGTTATCAAGTAAATGAAGGGTACCTATTGTGTTAGAAAATACCAGCTTGAGCCTATGATGCTAAAGAACAATCTAAGAAGCAACATAATTCTGACCATAGAATAAATACATAACATTAGATTGTAGAGGAAGACCATTCCTGCATGAAAGATACCTAAAATACTCATAAAAGAAGGTTGACACAGTTAATAATTGAAGCAATGGCATGAATTTATATTACCACAAGTGGGGAACCTTCTATGCCAGTGCATCAGGGAAGAAATGAGATGTGACAGGTTTGTTGATTATTCATCAAAACCACAACGATTAAGATTTTGAAGGAACCATGCTTAACGTCATATTTAAAGGATGACAATTTTGTTCACTGTCATGATTAATTCATAAAACTTGTGAAACTTTTTGGAGAAGAGGTACCACCCATATGTGAATCAGACAATGGAACAATGAACAACCTCATACTAAATGAACAGTATTACCAGATTACAAGTTATGCGTGTAATCATTATTCATAATCAGATAATCCCTAGACTAAAACCCCTCAACAACTACACGATAACTGTCGAATTAAACTTCTATTCGCTAGTCTACAGACATCGTCTCGTTTTGTAACTGATTTGTATGTTGCATCAACACGTCAGTGTAGTTGTTGTAGTGGTTTGTTGTTTTTCCCTTTGTACTCAGGCTTTTTTGAAACCTGTGTTGAGCATAACGGGCCAGCAATGACAATTCCACCTATTAACCATGTCGAATTTCTAGCCTCTTATCTCTAAATTATAAATAGGCGGTCAATCTAATACTCTAATAGAAAATAGGGTTCGGGCATAGGAGATGTAGGACCCAGGGCGGTGGCCGAGCCCCCTTCTATCAGCCTGGGCTGACTGACTCAGGTACTCCCTGGTCAACCCAATCAGAGTAACATCATCTCGAGAAGATTTCAATTTCCTGTTGGTTAGGGTGTGTGAATGGCGGCCCGTGCCGACTGACAGGTGGGCTGATTGGGTGGGCAGGCAGGTGTGCTGGCTCTGCACCTGTGGCCAACACCCTCTCTGCCCACACCCCACACCCCCCCGTCGCCGACACCATCAGACGCGAGCAGCTCCCGGCCGGTCAGCCAGACGCCCCATGTGCCACTCACTCCCCGCCCGGCTCAGGGCCCTACAGAGGTCACGCAGGTCACAGAGGTCAGCGCAGAGCACTTCCGGGTCAGACCATTACGGACATGCGCCCTGGCAAGCACGTCTCTTCCAAGACGAACAAGGCACTTTGAATTGGCATCATAGGTCATGGCCCACCTTCCGAGTGCACCCTCTAGGAAAATGGATTATATCTTGTTTTTATTCTTACACTGGAGGAGACTCAGTCATTGTCGCCGACAGAAGCAACAGTAGGCTTTGCGTCTTATCTTTGTGCACGCCTTGGTAGGTTGCTGATAAAAAAATATATAGGCAGACTTGAACAGTTTGGTCTAATGCAGTCTGGAAAGGGTTTTCCAATAGGACATCAGAGTAGAGAAGCACTCTCATGTTTATCCCGTCATTAATTAAAATCTCAACTCAAGAGCTGCATCCATCAAGAAAACCGGGCTGTGCGCACTGACGGAGGCTTGCCATTAAATCAGAGACGGGCACATTCAACCTGCTTTTTATGAATTCCAATACACTTACACTGATTACCTTTTAGCGTTCGTCCTCGGCGGTAGCGTGATAAACTATCAAGAAAACGCCTTTGCTTAGATATGTATAAGGATGTGCCAAGAATCTGTCACATTGTTCATTTCATGCAAATCCCGCTCCTTACGAAGTGTAGCTAAATATTTATCTTTACAATCTAGTTGATTTCCCTTAGTTGCGTTTTATTAAGATGTTCCTTAGTTGTGTTTTATTGATTAACTACTGCTCTTGGTATCTCTAAGCATATTATTGATTTCGTCAACATCTCAGATGCATTGTTTTTAGATGCCCTGGCACCAAGATGTATGTATCTTCCGTTGTTTGCCAACGACACATCTACAATTACATTAATGTATGAATTGGATTAAGCATTATCATTTGCTGTAGGGATATCTTTGTCTATATCTTACTCACAATGTTACGTAAAACAACTCACGAGACGATGTCACTCTACAATTCTGTTGGTGCTTCCTTCAAATTCTTACTGGCACCTTCATTTGACGAGTCATATTAGTCGTAACATGCACCACCTAAGCAGGATGTTTTTAGAACTGTGTGTCCATTAAAATTAAATGCCTGAAGAATGACCTTAAGAATAGTGGGTCATGTAAACAACTTATTGACTGCACAATAAAGTTCTAGATAGGTGAAATAAAATAAGAGAGATATCTTGGTTCAACAAAGAACATGTTTCGTGAAAATAATGTTGGACCTATGTCAATACAACTTTCTTTATACACGTGTCACATACAGTTGATACAACATATCCTCTGGACAATCCGCAAATATTCATTTCACGGAAACATTCAGGCATTCGTCAGTTTCAAAATAGTAATATGCATGTTGAGCCATTACAAATCATTTAGTAAGCACAGGTGGATGTAAGGATTGAGAAAAAAGGCCCCACTTTACTTTTTCCTTCTTTAACCACGCCAGCCTATGTATGAAAGAATCCCTTTGATAAATAATTGCATGCTTCACATACCACTGGAGGACTGGGGACGTGAAAAAGGGGACGGTGGACAAATCTATGGTTAATGAGGTCCCGGTCCCACCATACCTCGTTTGCATTCCACTTCGTGATAACCTTTCATTAGTGTTTCTATTTTTATTCTCCATCAAGAAATCCAAAGCAACGGAGCAATTAGCAGAGAGTATGGATTTTGCAAAATTCATATATCACGTAAGGCTTCCCTCTATGCATAGAAATGTGAGCTCACTATGGGATCTAGCGTGTCCATCGGAGCTGATTAAGTGTTAGAAAGTTCCCAGGTATTAGTATTCGAGCAGCTCGCGCAGCTTGGTAATTAATTCATGGGCTGGGGACCGTATTGGGACGTTGTTCCCCTAAGCACTACTGATAGGAATGGTGCAAAAAAAGTCTCACGTCCCGGCAGATTAACATTAATGAACGTAAATCGCCACTTAAAAAGGAAATAATCAACATGCACTCAATCTGTGATATACAGCCAGGAGCGGGGGGCTCGTTAGGCTGATCAGGCTTGAGATATGGCTACTATGGACGCGCTGTTCCATATCAAAGAGGCTATATTTCGTCCACTTTCTGCGACCAGTAAATAGCTATTATATCTATAGCATTAACTATTGCATAGTCCAAAAGAAGTGTCATTGGGTTTAAAACGCATGGATACCCAAGGGTCATTATTATTTTAGAATGCAATGCATCTAATGAATGACTTTGGTGTATCCAAAGAGAGCAATGGACTTGTTTCATTTTCTACCTCGGAGAGCATTATCAAGATTAAAGCCCTGCCAGTAGCTTTTAGACCCGATGGAGTCACACCCAGGAGTAACATCCATTTTGGTTAAAGCCATCCCAATCAGGATCAGCCTAGCCCAGAGCTTACCGGGCCCAGCGTGGGGGGTGGTGGGCACCTCAGATCGGGTCCTGGTGCCCCACAGTGGTAGTGGAGGAGATCTGCAGACCTTTAGTGCAGATGAAGGACGTGGTAATTTCCTCTTGTGTCACCGTGGGCTCCCACTGTAGCGATAGCAAAGGATGTCGGGTCTTATATCTCTGTGTTTGTTATCAGGAACAATTTGGGACCGGCTCCTGAGCTGCTCCTTTGGTAAGGGGAGCTCCTATACCGAACGGCCTCTCTGTGGTTATGGTTTGTGAACCATGCAGTAGCTTTACCGTCTAGACCACAGCCTTTGCCATGTCTAATGAACCATGGAAGGAACTGTAAGATGGTTTCCTTGCTATTTATATTAAAAAGGAATCGATACTTTATCTATTTTGTTACATGTAGTCTAATTACTTACCACGTCTATATTTGATTATTCATGAATTGATGAACTGTGGTAATTGATTGAATAATTTTGTAATGATAAAACCCGAAGTGTAAAGCACATAGAAGAAATATAATTATTCCATTCAGGTTCACTAGAGTGAATATAATAATAATAATAATAATAATAACAATAACATTGCTATTCATATTGAAGATGACGTCAATAAGTATTTGCAAGATGGACAGAGACTTGACCCCTGAATGAATGAAATGTAAGATTTGTTATGTCACTGCACGAATTTCACATTATACCTAATACCTACAAGGAAGAACATTGTTGTCAATGATTGTGGTTCAATAAAAAAAAAAAAAAAAAAAAAAAAAAAAAACTAAACCTGAGGCGGAAATGAGAAAAATAGACCTAGATAACCGTACACTACTATTACTATAACATATAATAAATAATCATTATCTAATCTAAAATGTTCACAATCTGAATTTCTTACCGGTAGAATTACGTAGGATTTGGTTTTGTATATATCAATTCGTGAATGGAGTAAAATTCAAAATGATTAAATTCGGTGTACTACCGAGCATTGACTAATTCAAAAAAAATGTTTATTACAGAATGTAGAAACAAAAATGTTTTGTCCACTATATTTCAAAGACCTATAAATATTACCACTTTGTTGTTATTTGGCTTCCTCATTGGATGAAATAGGAGAATGGTAGAGTGACAAATGTATTCAGAATCGACCCTTTTCTCAGCTCCTGCGTCCCTTTCGACGCGGTATACAACAGGGGCCGGATAATGAGCGTACAGCAGCATATATCATTGACATATATATGCATAGAGAGACATCCCTCGACCCCCTGAGGTACTTCTTTTCCCAGCGGGTGTGGCTTTTCCCCTTCGTCACTCGGATCACAGTATCACATTAGGGACCCTTCACTGTCCCGGAGAGGTGCACTGTTTATAGCAGAGCGTATACCATCTAGCATATGTATAGTTTTTATGATGATAATTTTATAATATCAATTAATATAGTTGTTGGTTTCGAGTGTACACAAACAGCATTTTCATTAATTTGATATGCACAACTGATCAAACATGCAGTGCTAATCTTTCGGCCAGCACTTTATTTTATGAAAGACTCACGTATAATATAATTAATATGATCCACATATTTTTCTAAAAAAGGCATTATCTCTTCGATTTGTGGAATCAGATGTTAATAATTATAGTTATTTCAAAGGTTTTTAAGATTCTAGTAGATGCATATGAACATACCTGGAACAAAATATTTCAACACGTCGTAATGAACGTGATCATTGTGTGTATTCTAATGTGCCTCTCAATATATTACATAAGCTGATACGTTTTAGTACGGGTAACTCTCGTGGGCAGCGTACACTTAGAGAAGTCACTTGGAGAAGCCACTTTCAGTTCGGGTTATACTGGTCGGTTAGACGGGAAGATGGCGGCGTGCAATAAGACAGACGGAGCTCCGTGCTGTTTGAGGTCAGGCCCTTTGGGGTGTTTGTTTGTTGGCAGGTGGTGTTGATCAGGAAACAAGTCGTCAATTAGATGATGAGTGGGCCGGACGGGCGGCGGCGTCCTCTCCGGGCCGGGGGTGCGGGCCCGTCGCCGCCATCTCATCACCTTTCTGGCCGTAATGATCCCCCGGGGGGCAGTTAAAGCAGGGCCACACCATCTCACTGACAACGGATTCTCTGCAGGTAGTGCTGCTGGCAACCCGCAAATAGTGTACCTGTAACGAGGAAAGTTGCCAAATGGGAAAGGAAGAGACGAACTATGCACTTACCGTTAGTAATAGGGCTGGCCGTGTTTGTATGCACACAGGAGACCGGCCAAGAGAAAGGTACAGGTAAAGCAGGAGGTATAGTCATACAAAAATGAAGGACGTGGTAGAAAATTTGTAGATGTGTGACAAAAATGTCCAGGTTTTCATTTTCAACTAGAAAAAAGCACGATGCACTAAAACGTTTTTGTAGTTGATGCTCATCATAATGTTAAAACTGGGAGCTAGCCACATTGCAATAGGTTCTACTAAATTCATTTGTTTAGTTTCATCAGTGGTGCCTACGGTAACAGATAATATTGTTCATTTACCAAACATAATTGGAAGAGCTGTCTGTCATGTTAACAGTAGGTGTATTTCAATTGTCAGGCAAGCCCTGCCTCCCCTATTACTGGTCATTAAGCTGCAATCGACATTAATATTGAAGCTAACGTGAGTAGCTCATGCAATGCAGTACCCGCTGTGACGACAACGGTTTTATCTGTTATTTGTATCCGCACTGTCAAATAGTTTAGGACAAATTCAAGGTTTACTCATTTTCGCAATTTATTTTGGCTCATAGGCCTATAGTCGGTGATAGCAATAGTAAATTACATAATCCCTCCTGAATACGGTAATAAACCTTAAACTCCAGCACCGTGGAGCGAAACGTTTTTTTTTCTTTTTTTTGTTTTCTTCATTTGTTTTATACTCATAATAATTAAATAAAGAATTTAGAAGTATAACGTCTCGCGAATTCTTCCAAAGATGTCAAATATACTTAAGTCGCATGATTGAATAGGCAATTTCTGTAGGGCATTTCCTCCCTGGTCACCTAGTGTGAACAGATTGCAACTCATGTGTAGTTACAGTCAATAGATTTTTCGGTTATTCTTTACAGAACAATCTTTACGAATAGTTTAGAAAAAGTGAGAATTTAAGGTAAAGGGGGATTCGGGGGCACAGATCACAACGTGTACATAGAAATAATCCTGATCTCATTATTAAAATTAATGTAGATGTAATAATCATGAAAACCTTATAATCTTGAAAGTCAATGTTTTTTCCAGAGAGTTCCCCATAAATATTGAATAAATGTCGTCGGACGAGACCTCCGACCATGTTTATTGATCCTTCGCGCTATGGTTGGTTGTTCATATTCATACATATTCATTCGTCAGCATATTCAATGTGTTGTCTATGAATATGCTTTATATTGATTGATAGGACTAGCATCTTAATTGTTATTATTATATACCTGCAGTTATCATGGTGACCTCTTTGCATCTGCATGTAATGAGACCTGCTTAAATATGTACATTTAGCCAGACAAATCCTATTTTGGATTCAATTTCCCACAGTTACCCCATGACATATCGTATGAAATCGGGTTATGAACAGAGATGTAACTATAGCCTAACTTGATAACGCTTGCAAAAAAGAAAAGCTAATTTGGTGTTTTCCTTTTTTGACTTCAGGGTAAGTAAATGAGAAAGTAAAATTTGTGCCCGTGTCTATAAGCTTTATATCAGGGTAACACTTCTCTTTAGACAATCCAATCCACAACAGTTTCTTACAACCTAAGCCCAAATGGAAGTCGATGTTATCGATCTACTTGATAAAAATTATACGGTTTGTAAAAATATTCACCGAAGGTCTAGAAAATGCATTCAGTTTACCTACAACACATTGACTTGCCCTTATTTTAAAACAGAATGTTTTACATAACTGTGCTTATAATTATAGTGCAGTTGTAGATTGGAACTTCATAGTTTATCTTACTGACACAAGCACAACTGCTTTAAGGTATTGTAGTCTTCGCAAAGGTTTGCAGCCCTTCCTTTGTTAGCGTATCCGTCCTTTGATCTTGATCAACACAAGTCTGAGACGAAAACATCAAAGCAGCGCTCATCTGTAATTAATCCTTAAGTTTGCACATCATCCAATTTACCACCTCCACTATCTATTGACTCGAGCGAGAGGGGGATATAACGGAACGGCGAATGATATTAATTTTCCTAATGTTCGGCGGTATTCAGCCCCTTAATAATGCCGCGCTAAGACACGAGCTTTGAAAAGTGACGATATTAGCATAGGGGAATTAAGCTTAAACCACGGGCTTTGGCGCCTTTACCCCGCCTTCAAAAGGAGATGGAGAACCCTTGCATTCACAGTCAGACGGTGAGAAATGCGGACCGTGGAGGAGGCTGATCCGGGGATCAGAAGCAGTTTGGATCTCTGCAGGCGCGTGGGACTGGGACGTGCCCACCCTGGAGGATCGACGGCAGTGGTCAGAGGCGACATCCACTTCTCGAGCACAGCCGGCGGCTGGTGAATTCTTTATGTGCGTCAGAATACAAAGGCGGCAGCGTTGATATGTAATGAATTAATCATCCCTGCGCGCCGAAGATTGGGACGGGTAGAGGGACCCAGGAGGGAGCTGTCGGCTGCCGCCAAACATACGGAACTAATACAGCACCAGGCGGGCGACATTGTCTGTTTTACCACACAGTTTCTATCATTTCATTGATACTAGTTTAGCCCATGTCCAAGCTCCGTTTTAAACCGTATTATACGATTCATGTGCATATGCTGTAAGGAGTTTACTAGTTGTGAGTGTGCAAGTACAATGAGTGCATTTATTACATTCTGAATAGTTTATTTCTCCCACGGCGATAATCCCGCGTGGAGTGGATGGCGGAGGCAACGACGATATCGGCTTTACTGTTGGGGATGGCACATTACACACCACACATAACTCACTTACACATGACCCAGGAGGCCATTTACGACTTCTAATGATAGTATACATATGCAACGTGGCAGCACTTTTAGGCCTATATGAGTGCAACACGTCACCAAGAAGCACCCCTGTGTGGTCACTTGTTGCGTTTTGAAAGGCTTACCAATATCCCAATCCATTAATTCCATAACATAGAAGAACCTCGTGTCATTGGTAGGGTGATTTGGTAGGCCTACAATCGGTGAAGTAGCTGCTGTCATTTGGCTCTCAGCCCTGATAATAATAGGGTGGCCGCAAGCTGATGGCCTGGGGACGGTGCAGATTAGCCCCTGGCCTCTGGTGGAGCGGGTTGCCATGACCCAGCCCTGACCCCTCGGCCGGGTCAGTAGGAGAGATGAGGCAATGGTGGGAGGCAGTGGTCAGCAGGCCAAGCTGGGCTGGGGGTGGGAGAATGGCGTGTAGCGG
The DNA here is from genome assembly GCA_936440205.1 of Lepidonotus clava. NCBI lineage: Eukaryota > Metazoa > Annelida > Polychaeta > Phyllodocida > Polynoidae > Lepidonotus > Lepidonotus clava. Next base: position 53,555,099 of record OW387134.1, read on the forward strand.
GGTCAGCGGGTGAGACGGTGTATCAGGGGGCAGGCTGCCCCCCGCCCCGTTATCACCCGACTACAGCGGGGGATTGGCCCGTGTCGTGGCCACAAGCCACAAGCCGCCACACCCGGATCTGTGTAAGTAGTCTATAGGATTGGCGACTTGATGCGGGCATATGTGCTTTGCGCACCGACGGCTGCCCTTGCCTTCTCAGGCCAGACGCAATATAAGCCGTGTTTTGGCGTCAACTGTGGAAGCTGAGAGCAAATCCATTATTCCAGAAATGAAGCAGCCTCTAGTGATATATTGCCCCCACACCTTCCCCTTTGAATACTGCAAGAATAGCACCTCGGTCCCCTAGATTAGTATTTGCCCCTTATGTGTTCTTCTCGTCCTGATATAATCAACAATTTCAAAGACGCGTTAATGTGCTACTAAATCTATAAACACTATTGGGAGAAATGTCAAAAGGAGTTCATGAAAATTGCGTAACACGCTTATAGTGTAGTTTAAAGAAATCTAAATAAATGGGTCTGCTGGATATAACTAGTTCGTGAAAGTACTCAACAAAAGCCATGTTGGCATAACGGTCTTCCTGGATATAAAAGGAGTAGTAAGAAAGTCCAATATCTGAATATGCAGCAAAATGATAGCTTGTGGCTTCTCTGGCTTCTTCATGTTAATTGTGAGTAGCTGTCACTCGGCGTCCAGAGATCGGAAGACCTCAGCCCGTGCCCAGACTACTGGCCGGGGCGGGGGGTGACCTGGGCCCATGGCGTGAGGCCGGGTCGTCTACCCCTGGCCGAGCGACACGGCCATTTAGCCGGCAATCACAGAGATGGGGCCCGCGCCCAGCCCTGTCATTAGGGACCTTTTCTGCCTCTTGGAAACGACGCGGGAGATCTGAGGGCTGGCTTTTACGTCCGAGGCGGCGTCAAGCGGCCACCTGAAGGTTGGGTGGTAGGCCGGGGTAGAGATCTGACAGGGGGAGCGGGCCCTGCATGCAGGCCATAAAGGCTCCCACCAGTCTGCCTCCATGGCATGCACCCTACCTGGCTCTGGCCTTGCCTTGGCAGTTGGTACGAGAATTCAGGCTAAACCCCTTGACTCCAACCTTTCCATCTATTTGCCTTTAACGTTGAATCGCATATTCTGCACACGGGGCGACCCATCTACAAGTTTCTGTTCCACACGTTTTCGGCCTTTGAAATATACCTTACTATTACTAACGCTATATAGATACAGACGTGATAGATTGACGCTTAGCCAAACATTTAGTCAACTGGTAATTGTCACAGAATTGTGGTAGAAAGATTACATTTAAACAGATTTACAGGTTTTGGTATTTGAATTTATTCCACTTTTTCGGAACCTATCTTCATATCACTTTTTTGGCGGGGGGCGGGGGGCATTAAGTGAATTCCCCAACCCATTATAGACACAGTAGACCTGTACGGAGAACTCATTAAGTCAGCCCAGGTCCCTCCACGTTCCCCCTACCCCAGCCAGCCGCCCCGACCACCGGTGGGCCCGCCAGGTCCCACCCACATTCCATGTTCATTGCGGGGATCATCTCGGCCGTCATTCATCAGGTTAATCCCCTCCGGGGCCCGACAAAGACTACACCCCGCACCGCACGGCTCCCCCGCAACCCGCACAGGTCCCAAGCCTCATTTGGTAATGAAAAACGGGCAGGGGATTTGGGTCAAAATTTCATTTTATTCAGTGCCTACTGTATTCTGTTTCTACAGTACGCGACGCGTAGCTTTGAAATGAGAATTAAACCTTGTAATAAGGCACATCTCCTGTTTCAATGGTGCTGGGAACTGAGGAAGTACGGGGTATAAAATGCTTATTCGTAAGGCCTGAAAACAATCTGTATAAACATAATGTTTATACAGATTGTTTTCAGGCCTTACGAATAAGCATTTTATGCATATTATGGCATCACTACTACTTTTTCAGGGGGTCTACAACTTAAGGTTCATCTTAATATTCTGATTGACTCTTGGTGTTATCATCGCTGCGTTCAAACTAACTACTCTTTCTATGGTGATACTGTCACCAGGTCATGTTGAGAAGTAGTTCTGCGATAAAAGGTCATCACAAAAAGATACTACTACAATCTTACGTGTCTCTGTAGAATAACCCTCATGGCATTCATGGCTTTTTACATAGCTTTTTCCAGTTTGAGTAGAAATCCCGAGTCCCCATGTCAAAGGCGGTATGACAGATCCCCAGAGAAGCTGACATGTGGTGCCACCCTGGTCCCCACAGCCTAGACGACACTCTAGACGTGTGTACGCGGGCCTGTCGTTTGAGAGATGATGTGTTTAGATACACACATGTCAGCTTTGATGTCTAGATGACATCTCAGTCCCAGCGCCTGAATACATGAATACGACACGAGGACACGACGCCTCCTCCTCCTCCTCCCCCTGCCCCTCTCAGCCTCTCCCTGCTTCTGCCCCGACCCTATCCCCTACCAGGCCTGAACCTTGCTACCGATGGGTCTATACGCATTCTAATTTAATGTAATATGGTATTGGAATCGAGGAGGTTTATAAGCCATAGGCCCACTCTAGATTTTGGTTCATATTGGTTCATTTTAATTTGGTTCATGCATTGGCCCCCTTCTTGTTTTTCAAATGCTGTTACTTTACATATAAGCTTAAGGGTTCACACGAGACTTGTTGTTGGCACCAAAAGAGCTGTGAAAGGCTTAAGCCCACTAATACACGTTGTTTACGACTGTGTACGTGACGATTGGACACTAGATGGGGCCTAATCAGTCCCATGTGTGTCCTAATGGCCACTGAAACAGACAGGACAAACTGCCACCGGAAACCGGCATGTGCATTGATGAGGGGCTATTGTTTCAGGGGAGCCCCTCCCCCACGCCTCCCCTCGACACTCCCACCACCCCTGCCTACCCCCAGGCTCTCCTCACTCATCCTGGTCGCCCTATAGCAGGCTCAAAGATACCGTCTAATATGCAATCTCGGAGACGCCGCGGCTTCCCGATAGATTCCCTGCTGGCTTTGGCAAAGGGCACAAAGAGGATTGGAGCAATTATAGGTCGTCAAGCGATCGTCGATACGCTGATCCGATTGCCAGCTTGGTGCAGTGTTTGATGTTGGTTCAGGGTACGGGGACTTGTGTTAGCGTTAACCTGCCGGCCTCAGATTGAGACATCCTCTGGCCTCCAGCCGCCCGGCTCCACCCCCTGCCCGCCTCCCGGCTCAGATAACGGTATACATCATAGGCGCGCGCTACCATATCATAACCTGCCAATGGACTGCTGCCTAACGGCTCCTGCTCGGATTTAGGCCAATCGTATTAGGACGATCGTCCCCGTCGAGCTTGGCTTTCGCAGCTACCCGAAATACTCATTTTTGTGCGATTGTGGACCTGCCTAGTAGTCAACTTTCATATACTACTCTCATCTGAATTGCTCCCTTCGGTGGTCAGTTTACGTTAATAAAATCATGAATGAATAGTTTGTTTGTGAGTAAATGGAAGATAGCTTGAGGAGTTAAGGACAGGACAATGCATAAACCAAAGGGCCTATATATCTTCTTTTAATATAAGAGAAAAAGAGTGAAATATTTGAATTACCCGTATGACTCATCCACTATTAGAGTAATATTGGATAACACACTGGTGTTGTCGGGGACCTGATGGCAAAGGATACACCTAACGACAAAAAGTGAAACTTCTTGTTTTCCATTGTGGGAAAATATTTAGATTAGGCTATATATATAGTTTGTCGAACCACCATCACATAGGAAATGTATTCATAGATCGTTATGTGTTATCAATTTACCAAGAGCGTGTTGTTGATAACGCCTCAGAGTGGTATAAGGTAAACTCCATAGTCCATATTATAGGGGTGTTAAATTGTGGAATGCGAACATGTACAAAAGTCAGAAAATATGTGTGTATTTAGGAAGGCTATATTATGATGAGTTGTAATGATGTATATAGTAATGAGACTGTAATAAGGATACCATTATTTGTATATTCATTTTGTATCATATTTGTATTATACCATCATTGTCATCATGAATATCGGAAGAACTTCATGTACATGGAGAGATATTGAATAATAATAAAAAACCCAAAAAAAACTAAGGCCCTTTGATATGCATAGTCTAAATGCATCATGATCCACGTCCTTTCCCGGGACTGGCAATCAGCAGCCCGGCGCCGGCCTCACTGACCCTCCCAGTCTAGCCAATCACCGGGAAGAAGCACTAAGGCGCTTAATACCACTCCGTCTGCACTCGGCCCATTGTGGCCCAATAAAGACTCAATATTCCTACATGCTATAACCCGCCGAGTAATCCCCTCTCCATGCATTCCTACGAGCACCACAGCCATCTGATTGAAAGCGCGGGTCAGTGCAGGAAGGAAGGCGGGTAACGGAGGACCAGGGACTGGAGTGGCAGGGCAACAGAGGGCAGGGCCAGGGGTCGTGGGGAGGGAAGGCAATGGAGCCACGGCGGGAGGAAATGGGAGGAGGGAGGACGAGAGGAGGGGCGGCCGAGAAAAAGGAGGAGTGGCACCTGTTTCCCGGCCGAGTGACTCAGGCCTATTCTGGTCGCAACCCGAGCTGCTCTCCATCAATTGAATGCTAATCATTAGCGTGTAGCTGTAAAGTGATCGAAGAGTGCCTCCCCTGTCGGTCCGGCTGATTGGACCTCCCCGACGCCCTGCCCACGACCCCGGCTAGTGGCCACCCCTCCGATTACCTCGGCAGGCCGGGTGGTCGTCCGGCTGAGGCGGCGGGCAGTCTTCTATTCACCTTGACGGAGATAGCATTACGGCACTGGATACGGACAAGAATAAGGCAGGATACTTGCTGCTCACTGTCCGTCCAGAATCTATATGTCCTATGGCAAGTGGCAAAATCAGGTGACAGCCGTACACGATTGTATTTTGCTCTGCCACTCTAGTTACTCAGTTCACTCTAGATACTTTTTTCACATTAAAAAAGAATACTGTTCAGTTACCAACACAGGTCTATCATTCACCTACCATCTATACAGTATAAAATAGGCTCAGTTAGGCTCAGTTATCACTCATTTCATATCAAACATTGATCTAGCTGTAAGCACAGCATACAGTTGTGAGAAGGGAATAAGCTCCGTACAACAGTATCCTTCTTTTGTTGTAAATTGGCTAACAAATGGAAACATCTGTTCTTTATATGCAGATATAGGACCTCATACGTTGAATCTTGTTGGGATATCGGATTGATGGTTCCCATCTGGGTTTTTTAAAAAGTATTTCACCAATCTGGGTGTTCTCAGGTGACCTAGAGTCAGGGTGCTAGTAGGGCGTGGAGGTGAAGGATTATCTTGGCCCAGCGCGGGTATACGACGACGTAACGTACGTGCTGTTTGCTTTGGCGCGTGGCAGGGCAGGGCTGGCAGGGGGCCGGGCAGGGGCCGCCAAAGGCCCATCGATCAACGCCTGTAGGTGGACCGGTCAGACGGCTATACCTGCCCCTGCCCCTCCCGGCCGGCGTGCACTGGACCCACCCCGTGCTCCACCACCGGGACAACAATGCTTCATTTACAACTGTGGTGGCTATTGTATGGGCAGGCTGGTATAGGAGAAGTGGTGGACCGAGTGTATAGGACAACCTGCTGGGGGGAAAGGGACAGGTGACGCTTTGTTGAAGGGGCAACTTCTTCTGAACGTCGATGGTGGGTAGTAGTATAGGAAACAATCACCTGCCACGCCAGTCCGTTGTTGTAGTTTTAAAACCATAGTTACCAACAAACAGAAACAGACTTGCCACTTTACCCTGTAGATCTCAATGAGTGTGACTTTCTTGTTTTAAGTAGTATTTTCAATGTTCACGTGCCTTAAAGGACATCTATCTACAAAACGCATGACCCAGGTGGTGATTTATTTTTGTCCGTCCTCTACTGTAAGCCTTTGCGGTCAGTGTAGATTCTTGTGGATTTCTCTTTTTCTTCAAGAAACCAGGTCAAAATGACAAGTTTGCCTTGAGCCAACAAAGGAGGCGGGGTTTGCGGCGTGCAGGGCGAGTGTTGGCTTGCCGAGTTTCCACACTCTCCCCGCGGGCGCCGTGCTCTGAGTCCACCTTCTGACAGGCCGCTCTTTACCCAACCTACAAAAACCCCATTAAATACCCTGACTTCTTACTCAACAAGGTGCGCACCCCTTGTTTGCAAATGTAAAACCCCCAAAACAGCAGGGCCTGTTAGTGACAGCTGGATGTTGGTGGGGGCGGAGCCGTCAACGTCACGGCCAAGGGAGGTGCTTCGGGAATACGTCATTGTATGACATTCTGACGATGAGCAGTGTCTCTGGGTCCGACGGCCTTCACTGACGTCATTGACGTCGCTCTATGACTTCACGGGCGCTGTATTTTAGGCTCACACAGGCTGGCTCATTAGCGACACTGCCGGCAGAGGGCGACGCTTGTTTTGGGGGCGGAGCGCTTCCTCAATCCCAATTACCGGCCAATCAGGGAAGTGGGACAGGCGGCGACTACCACACTTTTCACTAATAACCAGCGAGTTGCGTTGCCTTGACGGGCGTGACCCACCTAGAACTGACACAATAGGCCAACTTATCCCTCATTGTCAGAGGGATAAGTATTCTGCCGATGCAGGTTAATTTACTAATGGTCCGCAAATAAACTGAATAATTTAACAGACAATGTTGTGTTGCTATTCGTTACAAGTCGAGTACTGTCTGAGTCCTGGCTCCATGGAAACTGATGTGCAGAACCACACTTTTTAGAAATAACAAAAATTGTAATGTCTCCAGTAAAATCAATCATCCAAGGATTCGAGGCATGATCAGAATATGGGAGGAGCGGCACATGTCCCCCTATTCATCTTTGTATAGACTATATGACCTTCCTTGATCAATATGGCAAATGTTACCTGAGCTTATGGACCATGATTGTCTCGGCTAAGCCTATAATAGAGTGCGTGCCTGTCCCTCAGTTAGTTGTAATCTCGGCAAGTAGGGTAAATACAGAGCTCGAACCTTATTTTTGCCGATTATCAGTAAATGTTCATATTAATCCCTTATTATGACGCCAGACTTAGGAATCAGACAGATCGCCCCTCATGGTGGGTAAATTAGATACGTTTTTATAGCGATTGGTATATGGTTTGTTTAACAATATTAATGGAAGTGGCGATTTATCAAATGACAGTTGACTACGTGTATAACAGTATAGCAATAGGTCCAATTATAAAGGTGGATGTTTTATATAACTGCTCCTGAAATTCGTATTCCAGTTTTAAATAAGTGATATTTGGAACGATGTAAATCTTCCATACATCTTAAATTTTACAGCAGGATTTATCATGCATCTTACACTTTTTTGTTTTCTATTGATAATATTTCTATTTGACGTCTTCAGATTACCCACATTACACCACAAAAATATATCGTACATTATCTATGACATATTGTATTTAGCACAATCAGAACCTTAATCAGATCAAGCACAATAATGGCATGTTTTGTGTGCTCAGCATAATAACCAACCCCATTCCGACCTCATGTCAAACCGTAGCGGACTAAAGCAAACCGCAGCGACACAGCCGGCTCCTGCCAATGCATTACCTAACGGCCTCTATTCGTGACATAACATAGGCCTATATTGGGGTGGTAGCGTAGTAACAGACCATGTTATTCTCCCTATAATGCTGATTATAATACTTTCGTGTCACTTCAGTTTTGCGCTCATTTTACGTTGCTGTCTGAACTGGGGAATACATATGATCTGGTATGAAAGATTATAACCTCCAGGTAAAAATATATTGATTAAACTGTTGATAGATATTCGGAAAGCTATTGTTCATGATGTGTTGAATGTTAATTTTTTGTATCTGTGAGAACAATAACCCATTCGCCATTTGAAAGTTTCGACCTACAAATACATGCATAGGCCTATATATAAGATGTTTCCCTTGCCTCCGCTAAGTACCCAAAGTACCCACATTACTAACTTAATTGTGTAAAGCTATCATTCAAACACACTGTCCTATTGCTAGACGTTCAAATCCTGCTAGTATGAACCACGATATAAAAAAGTTAAACGGGTAATGAAATCGCAGATAGTCTCATGTCTGTCAGACGTGCTGTCAGCTCTAAAGATCGAGGCGTCCTTTTTACAGAGATAAAAAAGCGAATCTTGGTCTTAACGTCTCAGTTGATGATGTTCTGAGACTGACAGCACAATTTCAAAAGCCCATTTCGAGCATTGGGACATATCGCTCAGAACGTCAGTGCGGGGACCCTGCTAGCAGTGATGAGTAGCTCCCACTGCGGCGGATGCTCGGGTCTGAGCTGCTCTCAGCGAATCCCCTTTGACTCCCGGTGGCCTCCTCAAAGTTGCAGAGCCGACATTACTGGTCTGGAGCAAGTAATGTGAGTTAGGGAGGCACTAAGCCACAACTCGTCCGCTTCTCGCACCAAGCCATGCTAGCTGACTGTACAGGTTCACCCCTGTCCGGAGTGCTACTGGTCTAAGATGGGGAAGGCCTCGGGGGGCGAGCCTGGCCGAGATATCCGCTCTCATGACCCTGATCAATACTGAGCTATTGTTCCAATTAAACCTCACCCACCCGCCGACCAGAGTGGGGTCATCCCGGCATGTGAGGCGTCAACTTCCCTGCGGCGGCCACCCCTTGCCTTTGTCAATGTTGGACTTGTCCAACTTCCACTTGGCGAATGACTGATAAACCTCGCCCACTCCCCGTTTTCAACCCCTTCTGTCCCTTCCCCAACCCAATCATGATAGCAGCCAGCGTGGCCCACCAGCCTACGAGCCTGGCGTGCGAAGTCGTCGGGGAGGGTTGCCACTTATTTAGAGTCGGGGGCCTTGACTAAGCTACTTTGTGTTCTTCCGCCATTATTGCAAGATTAAAGCCGGCCACCCCGACCAAGACAGCTTGGGCCGTGTAGCTGGGAGGTGTGGAGACCCCTAGAGACCCGACCAGTCGTCGTGTGGTCGGCCTACTGGACGGCCGCTCCCCGGGTTGTGGGCTGCTCCGGCTCTCTGGCCTCTTCTGCTGCTGCTGATATTTTCTCCCTGATTGCTGGCTGCACTAGGACTGTCTCCAGAGTCCCCAACCTCCCCTCCCCTCCCCTCCCCCCTCCTGAACCTCCTCCCGCAGCCTCCCCCCGCAGCCGCTGCTGCCGCTGCGATCAGTAACGCCAGGGTCGCCGCAGTGTGCGCTGGCTGTTCGCTCCAGGAGGAGATCAGACTGGCTGCTGGCGCACTGGAGGAGAGTGCCGGCCCGGAGTACCCGCCACCACCGCCACCACCGCCAGCCACCATCCCCTGCGCCAGCCGCCACCAGCAGCAGCGCCACTGCCGCCAGCCGAGGAGTACGTAGCGCGCCGACCCAGGATAAACCCGCCCCTCCAGTGTGTATGTGGCCGATACATGCTACCCCCCGATCACCACCACCGCCGCCACGGGAGTACTACTGACTCGACCGTCGACAAGCCTTCAGGTGGATATACCATTTGATTACTTTACTCGTGTGGATTATACTTCTTTAGCAGTGTAAAAGAAGGTAGGTGCGAGCCAGTGGCGAGAGAGCCACTCCGGCGCTGGGTGAGGCGCCCAGCCAGTTGTGCGAGCGAGCAGCTCGCGGCCTTAGGCTTGGGAGCAGCTCTCGGCAGCCTCACCCGCAGGGAGCGAACAAAGCGCGGCGCCTCCGAACGGTACAAAACGGGCGTTTAAATACGATTAATTTGTGAAAAGTGCCAAGGGAAAAACGTTTGGTTCCTGTAAAAGAAAAAAGGAACGCATGTTTCACCAGGAAAGGGAACGTGAATGCTAGTGTTTCGCGTCTCGGGAGGACTACAGAATTAAGTGGATGGCACAGAATGAAGGGATTGAAAACAAGCTTGCTTCTTGATTTAGACTTGTAAGCTGTGAAGTACATGCTTGCTTAGCTGTGGTATGGATTCAATAGTGACGTTTTAGTCTTCTGTGTTCAAAGCCAGGTGTTGTGCACATAAATTAAAGCAGCCTTCGGCAGCGGTATAAACATCTCTCAATGAGGATACGATGGACTTAACTCTCCCAATCTAAAGGTTCACAGATTCAGCTACAGCCTCCAGGGGGTTGCCCTAATATCTTTGATACATCTTTAAGAGTACACTGATTCATAAACCCTACCTAGTCGGGGTACTTTCTCCGTTTTCGTGTCTGCTACACATGCCATATACCATCATAGAATAGAGCACATATACACCCTGTTCTCCTACCAACATGGGGCCGTATCCTAAACGGCTGGAGTAAAACGTTAGATCCTCAGAGAGGTATGAAACAGAATCGGATACATCTCAATGAAGAAGATAATGTAGAAGTCCCTTAGACCTCTTTTGATCTCTTTTACTTCTCCTAAGGTTCCATTCATACAATACACGTAAACCCTTTTGCCGATGCGGCCCCGCTAAAAAGCTTAAGAGAGATTACTAGTTTCACACTAGTCAAGCAAATAGTAATTGACGTATCAATATATATTCAGTCCATGGACTAATGAGATTCCTGAATTTAAAATGGGATGATAAGGAGTGGAATGTGGATGTAAAAGAGGTTGGAGATAATTAGTCTCGGGGACGTGTCTGTTACAGCAGAGGCAGCTGACTATATAGTACTAGTGTCTGATCTCACACTGCCTCCTCCCAAGCTTATTAGACATCTCTAAACTGATGTAGGGGATATGCTGTTTCGTATCAGCATAGAATTGAGCAAAATACACCTTGACTCAGGACTAGTTCACATCAGTAATATTATAAATGCGTTTTCATACCTTAAAGATACAAACCAAACATAACATGTAACTGACAACTGACACATGTGATCGCAGGTTAAGGCTAACTCACTTTCTATCATTCTATCAATGTCGAAATAATTATATTGGAAAAATTCGGATTTTGGGGATAGGGAAGACTGTGAAACGCCTCTTGCTGAGTTATTCAATGAACTTGAGAGTAGATGTAACAAGATAACCTTTTAGTAGGCCTATATTGTACCGAACCAAGCCACACAATATTGACCAAAGAAACCAATTTAGAAAGCATGCAACCTCTAGGCAAAAGTGTATATTGAGTTCTCAGTGCACAATTTACTGTAAGGAAAGGTTTATTACATTTTATAACATCACATTTTGATTAAAAGTCTAAATATAGGACACGAAATTCTAATCAGAAATCACTTAATTGCCAATAAACGGTCAGATTATGAATGGTCAAATAGAGCCATGCAGTGCATCTTATGAATACTGTTTCTTTTTTATCCTGACCATATTTCTAGTGAAGGCCCAGTGTTCCCCCAAGCAATTTCAGACCAGATCGATCAGTGGTCCTCTCATAGGTTCTAACCAGGCATAAAAGTAGGCAAGGAGAGTTTTTAGTCGCACGGCCTATTTGGCCAATATTTTCTTGATAGTCCAATCTCATTCCGGGAACGTGTTGGGCTAATGAGAGCAGCACGAGGAGGGGTTCACTTATTAATGCGCGGGCCTAATTGGTGGCCATTCATCAGGAGGACCGCCGTTTGACTGGAGGGGTATGAGTTGCACCTCCATGGCGAATTGCTACGTCCGAAGATGGTAGTCAGAGCGGCTCTTCGTTCAAAATGGCACCTTCCTCTAGGTCTCCTGTGTGTGTCTGCGTGTGTGTGTGTGTGTGTGTGTATCTGCGTGTGTGCATCTGTGTCTGTGTCTGTGTGGATAGTGTGTTGTGTCATCTTATGCCCCAGATCCCCATCTGAGATAGGAGCCGCGAGTCCCACTGGTCAGACACTATAATAGACACCGGCGCTCCATTTTTCAGCTTTTCATTAGTTTGCTGTCACTGACACAAGAAGGAAGCCATTCACGTTCTACCGGTGATGGGTGCACTGGTGCAGCTTCCCTTCATACTGATGTTTCTGCACCGGCAATATTGATTGTTACAGCTGATTGCTGCTGCTGTGGAGGGGTTTCTGCTACTAATATTAGAACAAACCTAATATTACCTTGGGTGTACTAGTGCATTTACCTGGTGACCAAACACCATGTTTATTGCTCGGAACAATTAGGTAGCCTGAGGCGAGCTGCCACTGCCCTTATCATTTTCACAGGCTTTTAATCATTTCGTGATTAAACTTTAACACCTCATACTGGTTGCAAACACCCAATGGCTATGTGTTATACAATATTCTAGAATAGTCTTGATCTGTTATAGTTTACGTTTTCATATTTTCAGAGAAGAAAACGATTAAAGCAGGTGGATGTAAATGGCTGCGCACATTTTGTGTGTTCGTGTTTACTGATATGAGTTATGAACATTTTGTTGTTCATGCATTTTAAACCGAAGCTTATTACACGTTAAGATGGTTGCTTTAGACATTTCTCCTTGGTAAGTGAGGGGCGACACTATCGGACAGGAAAAGAAAGAAAATGTAGTGGATATAGGCCTCAGACGGTATGTGGCCGACAGGCTTATACGTTTGAATAGAGCAGTACTCAAAAAAGTGTTTTTAATGGTCGGAGCGTAATTCACATGTTTTCGTCTTTTAATTATTAGTCAAGATATTGGATTCATATTCATCTATGGTTTCTAAAAAGCCAATTGAGTGTCAGAAAGCTTCCCTGTCATTTCCAATGTGCCCCACCGCATACTTCCCCGCCATTCAAACACTCTCAAAAAGCTGAATCGGCCTTTTGCTGTCAGTACAAATGACCGCTTGGTTCTTTTTAGTATCATAGCCACCCACTTACATCTGACAATATCGGCGGGCAGCCTCCTGTTGCCACTGGCGTCAGAGCTCTCCGCGGCTGTTGTGAAAACCATTGTTAGTAGCGCTGATGTGATTTGGGTCCGTGCTTGCAGTTAGGCCATGCGCTTTATGACTTGACATTTGAGCCCGAGCCGCGCCTGCACCAATATTGCCTCAAGGCCCACGACAAAAGATCAACACGTCTGTTAATACCAGCCGACCGACCGACCCATCAACTGGCCGGCCGACCAGCCGGCCCTTCCCCTGCCAACCCACTGGAGCCCGCCGGCGGATCCTGCCGCTCCTACCCTACCCCCCTTACCCTGCCCCGGCCCGGCCAGGATATCCTCACCCGTTTACCGTTTTGCAGTTATCAGTCCTGTCAAACCAAATCCCCGAGCTGCCCGCTGTGGCTTGTGATGAATTGCAATCAGATTTTGTTGGATCTCTCCCCAATCCTTGATAGGAGACAAAGCATATGTTTTGTTTGGCCGTCACATAACAATCTGCTGGCACCCACACAGACCGGAAGCCGGTCGGAGGCCTGGGCCTGGAGTACATGCTGCACGGTGCTGGGGGATTATCTATAGCCTCCATGTGGGCGAGCCGGCTATCTGTGACTCAGATAGGGCGGATCAGCCTAACTAAAAAAGGGCTACGCGTGTCCACTACATACAACCCGCCCCGTAGATTAGCATACGTACCGTGCCCACCAAATATACGCAGTTCCCTTTCCAGTGGGACATGGGAATATTCCCAGAGCCATCCACTTCCAACATTTGCTGCTCTCCTTTCAATCAACCCACGCTAGGTTCGATGGCGCCGTTGGTTGTATATAAAGTTATTAAATAACATCTAATCAGATTTTTGCTCTCCGATGCGAACATTAATTATGTGGATAGCGATAAAACGCTGGCGTCGGCCCAAGAGTCAAGTTCTGCGCATGCATCACGGAGCGGGGCTTTAAAAAACTGTCTTTGCAGGCGTTATAATGACATGGCCGATAGTCCGGAGGAAAATGAATGGAGCTCTGCCCGCTAACCAAACATAAAATGTGAACATTGTGTAATAGTGCCGGAGCTATATAGACAAAGCGAAAACACGCGTCGAAAATGCAGTGAGGAGAACTCAACGTGATAAAGTCTGATCCTACAGGAAAACATTAAAAACTACCGAACCTGCCATTTTCCCAGACGAAGTGCAGTTTTTCCTCTTCTGGTCGCGTCTAGTGCCCTCCACTGATTCTATGGTAACGGAGTGGGCTCCCAATGCGTTAGCGGCAAAACATAATTGGGAAAACTCATTATATCCGTGCGGGTGGCTGCCACGCACCTAGGGACTGGCAATGTGCCCGCAGCAGGATAATAATTGGTCCGTGTAAAACAGGCTGTTGTAGTTTGACAATACTGCCACGACTTGGTGGTGGAAGGGCGGGGAAAGGAGGGTGTAGGAAAGGGGGTGGGTGGGAAGAAGAGGGAATGGAGGGTAGGGGCCATTGGGTGAGGATAAGAAGTCTCTGTGGAGGGTGGTGCGGGCTTAGGGGTTAGCGTGAGGAAAGGCCAACGGTCATCGGCAAGTGGCTTCTTGCAGTTGGAGATTGGCTTCTCGTGAGGAAATTAGATCTCTTTGGGGAAAAGGTTAGGTGTATCCCTGAGTACCCTGGTGCAGTGTAAGCCCTACTACTGTGCTTCTTCTGGTACACTAAATATTTTAGATAAAAGGATGCATACTTATTTCGATTTGCCTAAAACATGTTGTTTTTACTTATAAATAAAAGCGATAGTTTTTAGAGCTTTTATTTGTAGTAAACGAGTTCCCCTTTTTCAGGATTTTACAAAGCGGTATATAAAGTATGACATAAGGATGACATACACAGGTAACTATTTAGATTACAAAAATCAAATATTAGGTAGCATGAAAGATAAAGAAACCAGTATCAATTGGATACAAATAGTGAAATTAACACAACTATCATTGTACCATAATTATTGTAAGAGATCAGTTCCAATTATATCTAAATATATAACATTTACTAATATCTTCTCATCGTAAAAGTCCTTATATTGCTAGTGTATTGCAATTAATTACCCACTGCCATATGAAAAAGACACTTCTCTGAAATTTGTTGTTGAACTTACTTGGTAATGCAAAGAGGTTCTTGGCTGATAACCTTGTATCTCTTGAAAGTATTGCGATATTTACAGCTATGCATACATACACTAATCCTATTGGTTGAACAATCCTTCTTTGTTCCAGACTTACAATATTACATTATAAATGAAGATTATATTATAGAAAAATGGTAATTATGGAACACTTTCTATCAACATCGATATATAGGCCTATGAGTACAAAACCACCGAAATCAAAGTAATTTGGCAAAACTGTTTGTTAATTAAATGAAATTTTTGTAGGCCTATAAGCATGAATATAATCTTCTTAATATCGATTGTTGAAATATCCTGTTCGTAATGTTCAATTCTCCTAACATATAAGACGTCATAGCATTCAATGTAACTCAGTAAGTAAAAAGCTTAAATCAGGCTCTCTTTCTATTACCCACATTAAATGAAAGCGTGGCACATACACTTAGCTTGTTAAGTTCCTATGAGTAGGCCTAGCCATTATTAAATTACTTTTATCCATGTTCAGCATATCGACCTCGATTTATTGAGAATTTAAACCCGAAGTATCAGTTTAACAAATGAATACCTGGCATATGCATCAAGATCATTAGTTTCTTACAGCCGACTATGCGTCGGATGATGAAAACATAGTTAGTCAATTGATAGCCGACCATGTCCTCTTCTTGAGATCGGAGACAACCATGACCTGAACCTCATGTGGGCGTTTTGGAAAGACAAAATCCTCATTTCTAATATAAATAAACCAATCTCCGTATTTACCTTTTTAACCGATGTACCTGGTCTCTATTCCTCAATCCATCGGCTTATTAATTTAGGAAGACATCAGGTTCCATATTTAATTCAGTATTTAGATGATTGAGATTTTTCTCCGCCCACCTCTCTAATTACTGGTTTAAAGAGTTTTTCCGTCTTCTCTATAGACTCGCCAGGTTATCCTCATTATCCGTGGTTATTAGTGAGGGCATGGTTCTGGCACACCGCGTCTCCCCAGAGGACGTTTCCCTGAGACAAACTGGAGCGGTGCCTTGCCACACGGAACTCCCATGCCAGGGGACCGGCGCCCCCGAGATATTGGCTTTGGCAAACATGTTGATGATATACTCCAGCCTCACCAATACCCCATCTTCCTTCTTTTTCGAGGTGCCATAACAACAATTGATTAGATTATTACGGCCCGTCGTAACCCTACATAACCTCTTCGTAGCGTGTCTATGACTATCAAACTACCCCGAATGTAATCTTCGTGTACACCCTGCCGAACGAACTGACCTTTCATGATTTAGAAGAGTGTTTGGAAGCAGAGCCTGCCACCTTATCCTATGCAAGGGTAAGGTCGAGTTAACAACGTTTGTTGAAGTTCAGCTTTTACTGCCTGAAGCAGTACAATGAAGTCTACTGAGCGGTCGCTTCTTGTGTTCCCTAGCACGTCGGGGCCCACCGGCTCCAGGCAGGCTGGGGCTGGCTGCTGTCCTTACAGACAAATTGACAAGCAGTCCAGATTAGGCCTTGATTGTGTTGATTGATTACTTACAAGAGCAGCCGGCTTACACACACTGGGTAAGAACTGAGAGGATAATGGAGTTCCCACTTGATAGTAGTCAGCAAATAACGCCCCAAGTATACACACATCCTCTGTACATTGGCGAATCGTGTGAATATTCATGAACTGGTATAGTATTTCCCATTACTTAGCCTAATCTTATAAGTAAACAGTTTTTTATTCAAACTGTTTTAGAAAACAATCCAGTGTATTCATCTACATACACAATAGGACAAAACCCCACTTTTTCATATAGGTCAATATAGAAAAGCGACCTTTTAC
This sequence comes from Lepidonotus clava, assembly GCA_936440205.1. Classification (NCBI taxonomy): domain Eukaryota; kingdom Metazoa; phylum Annelida; class Polychaeta; order Phyllodocida; family Polynoidae; genus Lepidonotus; species Lepidonotus clava. The sequence continues at coordinate 53,571,837 of OW387134.1, forward strand.
AGGGTACGATCAATTCAAATAGAGATAAATAGGGAGTACGAAAACGTATTCTGTTACAAAGGCTAACCAAACCTCTGGTGACAAGCGGCAAAGAAAGGAAACCTATTTACATCAAGGCGGTAGTAAATCCAGGTGACAGGTAGCAGGCGTGGCAGGTGTTCGAACCACATCCCCTTAGGGGGCAGACCAAGTAGTTATAAAGTCTTGAATACGCTCTAAAATTGAGAGCATAAAGCCAATGGCAAGAGAAAGGAAAGTGAACAAAAAGATGAAAACAAAGATTACTTTGGCAATCTCACACAGGGCCAGAAATAACCTTACCCCGAAATCATACAGCAGAATCATCTGATATCATGACGTTGGATAGCGGACATGGCGTACCCAAACATAGCCGTTCAGGAGGTCTAAGGAATATCGAAAGTTTGATTTGTTTAGTGAGCTTTAAGAATATTTTATTTAACATCGATAGACCTATGTAACAGATTTTTTCATAAAACATTTAAAAAAGAATGCGATGTCAACATAGCCTTACACAAATACAATACATGAGTCCAGGGTAACAAGGGCACTTTTCTGACCCAATCGTACAAATATCATCCTTATATGTCGGTCTGTAAGTCTGTTCGATCTACATTTGATTTTGGAAATGATTAATATGATTGGATATTCAATCTGAAGTACGAATCTCACATACTAGGTAACAACTGTCTGCATCAACGTTCCCACGTACATCCAGCCATACCCATTACATGGCTAAACACCCCAAGTATACCCTATTTACCACACCTCTCTTGTGGTAATCACCACACCTGGCGAAGAGTAATCACCCCACACTCATGCCCTTATCTTTTGGCCGTACCTATTTGACCGCCTGATCTGATAGATTTCCCGGGCCAAGCTGAGTGGCATATACATCATGTATGGTACTTGGACAGTGGCCCAGCCTATACGGCCACCATCCCCCAGCCCACGCCATCTCCCCACTGCTGCATGCCCCCGACCATTGATTAAACAGTTTGTGTGGGCTGGGTCGCACTAACCAAATAACATCCATCACGATACATCTTTAAGCGACGGAGTATGTATAAATGCCTGACAGCATCGGAGAAAAAAGGGAAATAAAGAAAAGGAACCCAAAACACCAGTTTCCCGTTTTGATGAAGTGACTTTAGCAAATTTGCCCAAAGTAATTCGGAATTAAATCGCTGCTTGTTTGAATTCTAGGCTATGAATCACTTTCATTGCGATCAAAACGAAGAGACATTCAGAGTATGACTATAATGTTTTACTCCTTTCGAATTATAACCGCCAGCTTATAATTAGATCTATATTGAAAGCCTCTGTGTTGGAATGTTTTCTGGTTTCATGTATTCAGCCTAATGTAAAAAGAAGTATTTCTTTAAGTCTGTCTTTCTTGGATTAACAAGAGTTTCGATTAAAAATGCTGCATCGTTTCTTGACGATTCAGCATTTCACTAAAAAGATAACATATTGCAAACACCGCCTCCTAAATTCCCACATCATTCTTTCCCTTAACGCCTGGATTGGATTCGGAATTCTCTTTTATCAAACGGACTTCAACCATTTTTTCATCTCATCCCTAAAAATCAGAGAAGGACGAGTTTCCGGTTACCTTGGCAACTTCCGGTCGGTGAGAATCCCTCCTTTGGGAACCAGCGGCGTTTGCTGCGCGGCTTCCGGTTGCGCATGCGCCGCCAGGGTAAGTTGTCGCACTCCCCTTCTGGCCGTGCTCTCCCACCGTGCCAAGCTTGTTACATTGATCCCAGACTTTGAAGTGATTGCTCAAATTACAGCCCCCAACAGTCGTACTGGGCGTACTGCCGGAGGGCCCGGCTACCCCTGTTTCCCCGCCGCCAACTGCCGGCATCGGGGGTAAGCGAGGGGGGAGAGCAGGCGCGACATGGGATCTGCTAGAGGAGGCTCTGACCTTATTCTCTTATCTCGATCTGTTTGTGCCATAACTGTAGGCCCATCCAGCAGGCTCATATTGTGATCATATTGATCCTCGTGTATACATGCATCACAATACATCCCCTCAGCCCCCTACCCCTTCCAGCTCCGGGAGCAATGCCCGAGGAGTGAGCGAGGTGGAATTCAGCCATGGATCAGAGATGGGAAATGGCGGAGGAGCGCCATTTGTATTTGGGTCGGTTTCTCTAGAATGTGGATGTAAGTAGACGTTCAAATCCTAGGCAATAACAGTTATAGACCAATACATAACGTAAGCTTATTCAAAGCAGCGATTGATCTAGGAAAGAACATAACTATTTACCGGGAGGAAGCCTTCGATTGATTGTGCCGGTTGCGAGACGTTCAGAACAGACAAAATACCTATGCCCCCAGAGATCGATTGGCAATAAGGAAGGGGAAAAACTGGCAACCGTATTTGATAATCCCTCATCTCTGAGGCCAGGTGTAATTGTGATGGAGGGCTATGACATGCCTGCATCCTTCCTAGCGTTCCAACCAAGTCAGAAATCAGCGACCTTTCGATTTTGGCAGGGTAGAAGTGTATGGAAAGCGAGATTTGAGCATGGCGTCATCAGACTGCGATTTGGACGGAAATGTCTGTTTACATTAGGCCTATAATACCCTGTTTTTCAGGAACGCCAAATCAAAAGTTATCTGATTCGTTGGCGTATCCGTTATCTTTTATCTCCATAAATCCAGTTTGTTTTTTCTCCATGAAGGCTTTTTGTTTGCCCACCGCTTGCTTCTTTTTTATGCATGTGTACACATGAGTGTAATAGCTTTTCAACTTGTGTTATCTAGACCCATAATGTTGGCCTCGCTAGCGGAAATGCAAAAACACAAGTCAACACACTCAATTTTTAGAAACATACTCAAAGTCAATTTACAACAATTTAATTCCAAATGCGTGCACTAACCCTCTTGCTCACGCTAAATGCTGGAGTTAGCTATACCCCCGCATACGTCTGATTCTTTTCGTCCAACGTCGGTTCTATACTGTCCCGGGGCTATCCCAGCATTCCCACCCTCCATTCCGGGCCATGGTTCTCGGGCCACCAGAGACAATTACCATTTCTCACATATCATGACCCGGTCCTGTACACTTTCATTACACACGTGCCATTAGCGTTAGTCATGACAACGGCGGCTGAGGCAGGGAGCCAGCTCATACTCCCAGCCACTCTCACATTCCCCCACCCCACACACACCCTGTCACCCACACCCACACTCATACCCACACTCACCCCATCTCGCCAAGCGCGGCTCAACACAGTCTAGGACGCGTCAACAAATGACAAGTCGGCCTTTGTCTCTATAGTAACCAGATGTGAAGTGAGGGGCCGACTCGGGCGGTGCTGGCCGAATCAGATATAGCCCCAGCCAGCAGCCATCGCCGTCCGCTGGCCGGTCGGCGCTGGCCGGGCGAGGTTTGATTTGACCTCTGCTCGGCCCCAACTCCTCCATAACACCCTCTCCGGGGACGTCTGATCACCGAGGCCGGCGTCGGCGTTCCCGGGCCCACTATCTCCGGGCAACATGCCCGCCGGGTCCCCGGGGGAGGGGCGGTGGGGGCTGGGCTGTAGCTGCCTGCCGCCGGGCCCCCGCCTATACCTGACAATGGCATTACGACCAAGAACGGTCCATAGTCACCAGTATTACATTGACCATGGCCGCGTGCCCGTTCGTCGCTGCTATAATGGCCGCAGGAATTACGTTGATAAGGAACACAGTCCAGGGTCCCCAACCTCATTTCCGGCAAAAATGGGATGTTTTCATGAACTTGCCTTTTGCTCTTTCTAAATTTCCCATTACTGGTAGGGAACCTAAAATCTCCACTGTCGCGCTGATTGTGCCCTCAGCTTTTTAGCACTATGTTTGATGTGGTCCAGCCCCATACAAATATGACAACACAAAATTGCTTCACAGATTACGATGTGGAATTAATTTTTGGATTAACAACGATGAATCACTCCCACTATGCATATAGATAATGTATAAAGGGGTCAGTATTACGTATGTACATTGGCAATAATTGATATTCATTTCAGTACCGGCCTATCATCCGGATTCAGAAACTGCCACATCACATAATTAGGCATTCAGTAGGCGGAGCATAATGAGCACTCCTTGGTCGAGAATAACTAACACGTTGTCCGGAATTTACATTTTGACAATATGCCATATGATTTGAACTATCCTTTCATAATGATTGACTGTGGCAATGTCAGCCAATTAATCACACCCTCATAGCTGTAACCTTTTCATTCTCCTATCTTAATTGATAAAAGAAGTGATGGCCTAGATTAGTTCCAAATACATCTTTCTATATTTAAATGTACTGACTCATCAAAGAGAGAAGTGGTTGTTGATTATTCCGAGTGCTGTAGGTAGCTGATGACCAGTCGAAAGGCTCGTGTAATTTGGTAAGCGTGTGTGTAACCTGACTCCTGGACTCATCGAGAAGCCATACAGTGGCATTGAACCATGCGCATGATCCGAGATGATCACATCCAGCTAGGAAGTTTGGCCCCCTAAGACCCAATGCATAAAGAATCCAAGTATTTTATAGGGCACTTTATTAATAATTTATAGAGGGATTACATGCCATGGAGAAACATGGCTGTGACACTTTATCCGCCGTACTTGTAGTCATAAAGGCCTTGCACAGCCTCAGCCCACCTACTATAGAAGCGAGCCCTCAGGCCTCAGGGCAGTCGAAGTGGTAGTTTCAGTTGCGGCTCCAGAACGACATGCAACCTATATATCGATGCAGTTCCCCGAAGCACAAAACAAATTAATGGCAGGCAGAAGCAAGTAGCTAAGGTGCATTCAACCGCCAATCAACGAATGGGTCTGACAAATTGCTGCACACCATCAACGCTCTGGAAACCCCCATCTTTTGGGTTAGTGGTTTAGGGCAGTATTTCACGTTATGCTTTGAGAGGCGAGTCGTGGAGAGTCTTACATGTACAGGTGTTAGACCCATCTAACCCTGGAGTAAATTTAGCTAGGCTCACTGCCTTCTATCAAGCCTCCGGGACGTGTAGGCACTGGTGCCTCGACCATTATTGTAAGCCTTATAATCAAGGATAATCAAGAAAGGGATTTGGGGTCGGCGGCGGTGATTGTGCAGCTGATGTGTATCGCCGGCTAAGGTAGCAGGGGGAAGAGGTTAGCCTCGGCTCCGGGAGGTATGAACCTCAATAAGCAGGCGAACAGATCAGGGAGGCTATACATAATGCACAAGCTACCCGCGGAGGTAGGAGGGACGGGCCGGGAGCCGGGGATTAAATCACGTCGTCAGGTCAGTGGTGGCGATAAACCGGCGCCTAAACCTTCATCAACCTCCTTTGGTCAAAGTCAAAAATGGCCCCCGACAACCTCGGCCTGCCTTTTCTACGAAGCTCATTTGACCACAATAAAGGAAAGGCCTGGGTCAAACCGGCGTCTGTGCTTCCCATATTTCTGCCTGTCTAGTTATCATACTGATCATTAATAATACATGGGGTCAACCGGAGATCGCCAAGGCCTGCCAGGAACGTGGGAAATGGAAGGTGTAACCTGTCGACGGAGAGAAACATGGCTTTAAAGGCCACAGATTGGAAGTTGTACATGGTTCTTCATGTTATTTGGCATATTTCACCTAATGCAGCAGTAATTCTATTTTGATTAGGATTTGAAAATCCTGTTACAACTAAACTATAATTTTATAGATAGGAATTACAGTCGTAACACTTTCAAAACATGTTCATAAAGGAGAAATATAGTTTTTTTGTGTTGCATTATTGTTTCATTGTCTGATTTTATCCAAATAGCACTGTATTAACCATAGGTAAGGCATAATCTAAATTTCCAAGGTCAACGCTGGGCAGCCATTCCGACTCAGGTGGGCAGATCTCCTTCAGCAGCAGTAGAACCACCAGACACAGGCCCTGGAGGTGGGCTGTGGTGGGGCAGCAGTCAATAGGCACAGTCCCCAGTCTCCCCGAGTCGCCTTTTCTAGTAGAGTTCCAGGATTTTGTCCTTCCCGGAAGAAGATTATTCTGCTTTGCTGATCAATACCATCAAAGGTTTGTGTGGCATGGCTGGTTTTCTGTGGCGGGCTGAGCAACGACAATGACGCGTGGGAGGCAGCACCTCTGATTGGATCCAGTACCAGGATGGGCGCCGAGGGCCAGGGGGCGCCCAACCTGACCAACGTCACACCATTTACAACATTCAACGTATTATCACAATGCCTAATTGCACGCAAGGTATATTGTAATGGGTTGCAATACAACGTGTTGGTCTGATTTATTTCTATAAGGCCTATGGTGTAAAAAGTAATAAATTCTAGGCTAGTGTTAAGCTTGTATGAACATGCTGGATAGATTAATGAGAAGGTACCCCGATGGCGGCGGCGATTGAATCAATATGAACCCGTGTTTGGGTGCCGGTCGTCGAGCTACCAGTAGGCCAATGGTCCCACACACAATGCCGTTCATGCCAAATGCTCGTTACTTGTCAACCCAACGACCCTCCACCATTATAGTCGTTGTGTGCCTAGACTATCGAGAAAAATGATCTCTCACAGAGTTTCGGTCGCCTTGTGTATCGGAATGTGAAGTCATTGTATCCATACACACCAATCATAATTTGCCCGGCGAGCAGGCCAGATGGAGAGGTCCTTTTTGTGCTCAAATGAGCCACTTCTCCAATATCACCAGTTGCAAAGATTAACACGGTTCAGTGTTATTTAGACAGGAGCATGATACGGAATTCAAACAAACAATCTTACTGGAAAGCCCCTGCTGCTTTCTTATTTCCTGATTCCCATTACATTGAATTAGTTTAAACATCCATTTAGTTGCGGCAACAAAAATAGGCACCGTTAATGGCAGGCGAAAATAAATCTCATCGGAACAGAAAGGAAGCAGTGAACAATAAATCATTAACTCCGTGGAGTCATTTCACTGACCTAAATCTGGCCTCAGGGGGAGCGTATTGTGATACGAGGCCGTAAATCAGTACGGTTCAAGTCTAGATGAGAGAGCACATCAATCACAACAGGTCTGTGGCGTGTAGAAAAGCATAACCATACATTATAAAAATTAAAGCCCCGGCCCATGCCAGACCATAAAGGATCCATCCACATTACAAACAGCCTCAGTCTTGGCGGCACTTCTGAGAAAACAAGGAAAATGACGTATATTGTATCGACATTTTCATCCAAATTGATCTAAGACCAATGGTCTTCGAAAGAGTACAAAGGCTGTAGTGATATCAAGCTGCCATTGGAGATCTTCTCCCCGAAACTCTCATTTCTCTGTCCTTAAATATTGTCAGCATAATTACACCGGGGAAATTAAGGCCTTTATTTTACTGGGTGATTTATGAGAGTGACTTACGAGGTGACAGGGGTACATCCATGTGGGGCGAGGAGGGGCTTGGGATGACGGGAACAGTCGCGAAGCCCTGTTCAGGTACCTTTACGTGCAGTGAAGTTGTCCTATTACGACGACGGCGGGGGAAGGATAGGAAACTTGGGCTTATTACTTTAGATGACATAAGCTGTGACATCTTAATGTAGCTGCCAATGTAGCTGAAGAGGGAACGGTAGAAGGTGTCGATTTGGGATTACAAAAATGGATTGTCTTAGGATGCCTGATTACCTGCTAAGGGGAACACGTGTCCAAAAAGGCTAGTTGCTGTTGAATTTATTAACACGGTTTTCAGTCGTTATAGCATGACAAAAATGTCCGCTGAATTTATCTGAAACATTTTCATTACAATTGGACGTCTGCTGAATTTATCTCAAACGTTTTCAATCGGGATTCAATGTCTGCTGAATTTATTTGGGACATTGTAATTTTAATTTCAAGTTGTTTGCACGACCTTCCTGTCGCCAGTGGCATCGGGTGTTAAGAAAAAGCAAACAATATGAAGCAAATGTCTTTCACTGAATTCCTAATACGGTCTTATTCTGAAAGCTTCGGGATGAATGTTTAGTAATCTTCCTTGAATATTGTCGTCAGGTGTGTGCCCTGTAATAGGTAGGACATGTCTAGGTATTGGGAATACAGTGTCGGGCGAGTCTAAGTTGAATAATACCAACATTCTGCATCAAGAACAAAACTGCTTTCACTAATGTCTAATATTCAAGAGACGGTGCTAATGGATACAATAATAAGGTCTAATATGTGCATGGGCATAATATAACATTGCACCATATGCAGGGACAGCTTTATCCCATTGACGAATGACGTAACAACGAATCGATACACGTCATCCATTACTATTGTCAGACAGAGACGACACCTGTCACATAGTCCGCAAAACGGGGATTGCCGTCAATCAGGGCAACTTAAAATGAGACCCTTTTACCCTCGGTTCCTGCAATCATAATGACGTCATTCTGCAAACTAGATGACGGTTAACTGCCGCTGACCACGTTAGCTGAAAATAAAGATCTCGGTCAGAAATCCAACAAAAAGCACAACCCTTTACTTGGCACCTCGGTGCCTCGACATAGGTGCTGGGCCATTTGAGGGTGATTTGGGGGCCGGTTTATGGCCCCATTCCATGACAGACGTATATTACTGGGGCCCAGGAGGTAATGTGCCAGGAAGGTGAATCAGGTATTAGACCGTGGCCACGCTCCGTGTCGGACGGCCACCGGGGCCACTGGAGGTGCCGGGAGTGCTCCTACCATAGCCGGCTTAACGAGCATAATCCATCCTTGTATTTATGAATGTACACTATAGTGGCATTAACTAAGTACGAGCGCGATGTATAAGAATGATATAACTACACGTTACGTATTTATTATAGTAAATGGTGAAAAAGTAATTATGATTAGAAATTGCACCTTCTTATATATAGATATAGGCCTATAAATCTGTAAAGGTATTGCCTATTTATGAAAAGGCGGATCTAGGTATATTAGATACCCTTAATGACTCAGTATCTTGAAATCCTGTGATCGCCTTTGTAATGGTTCTGAATTTTCTAGGGATGAGTCTCAACTAGTAATATCCAACCAAAGGCAGAAATTTGTCTGAAATCTGATTTTATTGATGGAAACACAAGTTCACTGTAACAATTCTGTCCAAACCAATCTGACATCCAGACCTGACTTGCCAGAGTAGGTAAAGAAGGTAAAACACACTCAGGATTTTGCTAGATGGTTAAGGTTACAGTGGAGGTGTTTCACAGTAATTCCACTTTGCAGGTTAAAGTATAAAGCTTATGCATGAAATAACATTACAAAATTATACAGTGTAACAAACTACACATTTTGATGTGAATATGAAAATACCACATCTCATAATTAGAACAATATCAATGAAACACACATATTTTAGATGCAAACCACTCAAAGTGAGTTTCTCCCATAATATTATGACACCAGGGGGAGTCGGGTGCAATACAGTTTTGCACCAAACTTAGAGTAATAAGTAACAATAATAACTTAATAAGACTACAAACATTTAGATAAACATGGGTGACACAGTTTGGTATCATAAACATTTGTATTAATACCACAGAAGTAGTCTATTAACACTCCAAAAACTACCTTATGGCACAGCTTAAATGTGAATGCATTCCCCTACATGAAAGTGAATGCAAGTCACATTCCCTAAAGTGAATGTGAATGTGAATTGCATTCATGCATGTGAAAGTGAATGCAAGTTGCATTCTCAGAATGAGTGTGAATGGGAATTGCATTCCCAAAATAAATGTGAAATGTGAATTACATTCACAAACTATGTCCATTACACCTTCAGATAAAATTATATAACATTCTATATATATAGCCAGATAAAAAGTCAGGGAAATAATCAACGTTGGCAGCTGAGACGATGGGTATTTAGGTCGGGATGCCTGTACAGAAGGCACGAGCATCCAGATGCGCACACTATTCGGAAGTGTTATTCTTTAATGGCAGCAACCTATCAACAATGCTTTTTCATCAAAGGGATGTTTTTCTATCATAATCTGATATTTCAACATCATTCCATTAGGCATATCACAAGGGAATCTACACACTTTATTGCACGAACAGTTCCGAAATGCTGATAATTATTTGACCAGTCACATATAGCGACTGAACTGAACTCAACAGTTGAGTTGAGTTGGGTCTCTGACAGTTTGGATATGTGACATAGGGTTAAAACTGGAATATTAGGTTTTCTCAAGACTGATCAGTCTGGTCTCAAATCTTGAGATGTTAAAGATTTAAAACTGGATAGTCTTGAGTCTCTTGCAGTCTTAAGACCCTGTCTCAATATGTGACCAGCCTTAAGACAGGATAGTCTTCAGTCTAAACCAGTTTAAAGGCCCAGTCTCAATTTGCAACATAGCTTAAGACTCAACTCAACTGTCTTGAATCCATTATCCAATCAGATAAAGGCAAATAAACACACACCTTTTGCCTGTATGTCATTGTATTTATGGGCAGGGACAATAAGACTTAAGACTATCCAGTCTCTATATTTGACCACTGGTCAGTTTTTCATTAAGACTGGTTAGTTTGCAACTATCAAGTCTCAAATCCTTAGAATTGTTGAGTTGAGTTTAGCCTCTATATGTGACCAGGCCTTTTGTTCTGCAAACAATCTATATATAAAAAACAGAGATATATGATATGACCATATGTTATCCATGGTGCCTTTAAAAAGTTGATAAATATTCAAATTGGTCGAGGATTAATTTTGTGCAAATCAGGAGTAGAGTACATTTTGATGAAGGTGACTCACTTTTATAAGTCGATGAGTTGCCCAAAAAGAATCCCACATGCCACCCTCCCCCCCCCCCCCTTCCCCCGACACACACAAAATGAGTAGCTCAGATGCCTTGGTCCTTGGATCCGGTGGGTAAAGCCTCTAGGTTTCTGAGAAATGTGCACCGAGCAGCTCGGAGACGGATGCTGACCTATACACCATGCCACTGATATGAGTCATGTCTTGTCGATATCTCAGGATGCAGCACGGCCTGTGGACTAATCGGTGAATCTTACTCAGTGTGTGGGATGGCGGGAACGTGTAAGTGGCAAAGTCTATATTTAGTCAACTCGCGTCCTTTAGCTGAAAATGTCATTTAGATGGCAAAGGATAAAAAGGGGCGCTCTCGTTTAGGTCTACTCAGCGGAGACAGTTTAGTATGCAGGGCAATTACACGAAATTATCAAAGTAGCCAATGTGGACCTTCCTCTATCTCATAAAAGGTTAAACGTCCTTCAGTCACTTAAATTGAGCTATAGAAAAATATGTCAGAACAAAATCGCTAGATAACATGAAAAACCTCATTGGGGCTAGCTCGGTTAATATTGTCAGGTAATATGAAAATACGTGCTGAAAATAACTTTAATTTGTCAGTATGACAGGTAATGATGCAGGATAGAAGCAAGAGATTTACTTAATGCGTTTTTGATAATCACGGATTGTAAAAAGCGGCGATTTAAAGCATATTATGCCCCTTTACCCAAAATACCTAATTTTTAGTAAATGTTAGGTCCTTTCATGAAGTGCTAATATTTTCAAGATATTGCTATAGAAGCTGAGATATGTGCATTTTGATTTACCACCTCACTGACATTTAAAACCCTCTTATCTCAATATGTATCCCTCTTTTTTCCCCATGTTATTGCAATCTTAAGTTATTCGGCCTGTTACCCTGGCTAGTTCCTAGAATTATAGAGTGTTTTATATTGAGCATGGAGACAAATTCATGAAATCTGAGGTTATTCGGACTATTACACTGGCTAGTTCCTAGAATTGCACTTATCCGAAAATGAAAAATGGTTGTTCGAGGACGCAGCCCCAGGCGTTTTCAGTCTATAGAGATGAATACCGAAAGTAGCGCCTTAAAATGGCAATTGAAGCAACAGCCCCTCCAGCCATGTGTTTTGTTCAATAGGGAGATGAAACGAGTATGTATAATACTGGAAAGTGTTGGCAATGGCTGGGCAATAAGTGGGATATCACACCATAGCTTGTAGCAGTAGGAGGGCATGGGGTGATTTAAAATCCAGTACATTATAAAACACGGCCTCACAGTGAAGTGAGGGATCTCTACTCGGGACACACACAGTAACTATAAATCTGGACGAAATAACGACATACTATAAACTTTAATATAGTTTACATAATTTATTGTAAGATAATGCTTATTTGTAATTCAAACAGTTTCAAGTTTGCTTTTCATAGATATAAGAGTACTGGTAAATCTAAGCCCTTAGACTAATGACCCGATTTCTATGAAGAAGCATGTATATACAGCTGTAGATAGTGGAAGCCTAATAATCCAAAATCTGCTTACGCTGTCTAATAAATAATCAATATTAATGGCATTCATTATTCAATTTGATGGTGCCCCTATAAAGCATCAGAGGCTTAAACATTTGCTTTAAATTACATTTTCAATAAGCTGATAAGACATTATTTAAATGGTGTCTGGATCGACAAGAAATATTTATACCAGCACGAAGACCCTTGAACCTGTTTTCAATTAAACGTTTTTGTACCACCCATTCCGGCTGTTAGCTTTATTCATTACACCGATATTAGGATCCTAATGAGGTTAGCATGGCGCAACGCCCGATCAGCCAGGGAGGTCAGGTTTGTGGGACGATTGATCAGATTCAGCAGGCACCACTAAGGGCTGGGCCTTCTAACTGTGTTATGGGTCGACAATACCAACTAGGCGTTCATTTATTTTTACAAAGAACAGAGAGGGCAGTTTGTTATACATAGATATTGTGGAGTCTATCGTACCTTCAATATTATTATAATCGAATAACAAAAAAAGGGTTAGGTATGCTTCAAGATCTTAAGCGCCCCAATGCCGAGTCCCCAAACTCAATCCTTTTGTTTCCTAGCCCTACTTACGGCGCCTCTTCTATAGATGTGCCGATCTAGGACTATATCGAATGACCCTGCTTCACGACAGAGATGACTAAAAACGGTGCTATACACATGACAAGGATGAAAGAGAACCAAAGATGGCTGGACTGTTAGTGAATGTGAAACACAGAGACGTAACATATAGGGTAAGGTCAAGACATGCGAAATTGTCAGGTTTGAAAAAAAAAACCATCAATGCATGAAAAAGTTCGGACACGACATTAATGACATCCTGTAAACCTAATACAATAGAATTAATGATCAGCCATTATTTGAGCTCAGAAAAAAAAGATAGGTAGGCTGAGCAATCATTTGTAAGAGACAACTGGTAATTTAACTTGTGCAAAAATAGGTTTTACTTAAAATGCGAGACCCCCTGCAGCAGTGGCTGGGAACAGGGCCCAAAGAGGCGGGTTATGGTGGAGGGGAGGGCGCAAGGAGAGGTTGCAGGGCTGGTGCGGCCGGCTAAGTTATGACGCTGATTATTTACTGGGCTCGCTGTCATGGCTCGGCGCTAAGCGATCAGCCACCACTTGGCGCCATGCTCCTCGCCAGGCCATGAATACCAATGCCTGACGAGGCTGGGCACCACCGATACCACCACCCGTATTAATCTCGGCCATATTGTGTTGGCACATCCCAAAAAGCTCAAAGAGGCCGTTCCCGGGCTACATCAACCGAGGCTCTGTGTATAAGTGCGAGTGTTTGAAGGAGGGTGCCGGGTCATGTCTGATCCAAGTACCGACGTAGTAGAGAAAAACGCCATCGACGCTTGTTGATCATTAGGAAGGTGTTCGTTGTATTATCATTTATAGATGATATACATAGAAATATTCAGTATAATTGATTACCTAAGCATCACTTGGAAAAACAAATGATGGTCATTGCACCTATCCATGAAACCGAAAAAAAACATGTTGTTAATCATTCTGCATCCACTAATAATCCACCAGGTTGTTTGTCCTGTTACATGTATACTTCTTTTAGCCTTGTTGTTATTCTACACGACAGCAAGCTGCTCTTTTTACCTGATTTCTGAACCAGTGCAGCCACAGGCGGTCAGTGGCGCAGGTGTTAAGACGCAAGGTTGTCCGGTAAAAATATCCCGTGAGCTGCTCGCAATGAGGCCGTCTGTGACCACACCTGCTCGCACGGCCTCATCACGCCAACATGCTGGCCATACACGGGATAATTGTGGTCTAGTTCTCAGGGCAGCTCCTTTTGTGTCGGCCCCCTCCCCCACCTGCGTGATAGATCACCTGAGCTGCTCGCGCACAATGACGGATGAGCTGCTCGTCCGGTCACACTCGCCGCTGTTTTATCAGGGGTAGCCCGGTGAATTATGCACATACTTTGTATTGATCTGAATATATATTACAGTTGTATATGCTTTAGGCAGCATTATTGATATCAGCAAAGAATAAAGGACGACCTGTTCAATATAAGATCCATTTGTATCCACCGTATGCCCATACCTATAACGCTACTTCTGCTTATTCGGTTCTTTCGGTTTGCTGTACCAATTGATGGCAGTGTAGCATACTAAAACGGCAATGTAACCCGACAGCTTCTGCAATATTCATCTATAATTCGTATAGATGTTTGTGTTTTTAAGGATATGGCAATTCCAGCTCTTGTTCGAGGAGGAAAGGCCATTTCCATGATGTATTCATTCAGTATCGGCATTGGTTTCTTTAAAGTGGATCATAGGTTTTGTATTTGTTTCCTATCAGTAGAAGGGAGCCAAAAGCAATGTAGGGTCAACATTTAGAAAATTCTGTTAACTATTGAAATATATTCTATTGCCATAACCTAGGTCGGTGATAAAATATAGACTGTGAACAAAGACTTAAACTATGTTAAAATACGTAACAACCCATCCCCAGTCAGTTTTGGGACCCACCAAATTTGGTTTGTTTAAAAACATTGCTGTCTTCTTGCATAAATGACATGAATATTATGCAATTCAAGTAAAGCTATAGTTAGTTATCATGATTTATACTGTACCAATGGCTAAACTTAGAATATATTTTCATAGCTATTTTAGTTTGCAAAATGTTTCCATAGTTTGACACAACTTTGCTTTAGAGGGATGTCAGGCTGCATGTGCTATGTTTTTTCATCTTCATAAAATGGCTACTCCCTCTGAACACCACATCCAACCTGTTGTACTTCATGAAATTTCATAAAATAGTAAAAACGTGATATACTGCCATTGGGAGTAGTGGTAAATCTGTTAAGGCGATTCACTATCTATTCATACACTACCTGCCTCTGCTTTTTATTCCCCATTTAAAGAGTTGAACATCCCAACAGACTATAATATCGTTCAATGGCGATCCGATTACATTGGATCTTCGGTTTTTCACCTCCAACGTGGCGTGACTAGCAATACAAGACAGCTTTACCGCTGCCTCATCATTATGGGCTTTTTCCCCGGCGGGACAAACAATACATTACACATGCCGAGCGCGACCCCGCCACATTACCATGTGGCCCCCCGTAAAAAGTACTGTTTATCCTGAACATTCAATCAAAATACTCATCCGACAGCCAGTAACAGGTATTTCCTGGCCCCAGTGGTCTTTAACATGTAGAGTATTTCCCCTGTTCGGCATAAAACAAGGCGTGCGCGTGTGACTCGGCCCGATTGGCTTTGTCTATTGATGGACTAATAACCTGCTCATTATACAACCATGATTGGAGCATTACAATAACAGGCATGCCGGCCTTGCAGTGCTGTTTAGCGAAGACCAGGATACACCTTCATTGCTCACACCTTCTCCCCACCCTGAATGGAGTATCTTCTTAATGTCAGTATGTCTGACGTGTGTGTTTATTGACTCAGTACAAAGTATCGAACTATCTGTTGGCAGCCGTGTAGGCGTGCGGCCCGGCATCAGCCACCACTGGCTGCGGCCGATGAGGGCATGGATTGTGGGCGGCCATTGCTTCAGCAGTGTGTCTGAGGGCGGCGCGTCCCCTGCCAACTGGGTGTGGGGCCCGGCTTTACCGGGCAGATTCCCGCGCCTGCTGGCGTCAGGCACGGCCTGGCGAGTAAGGACATGTTTACGAGTCGGGTTTTACAGAACCTATCCACAATTTCAGCCCAGTTGGTTGCATGCAAGAAATGAAATCTAATTTTCAACCGAACCTTCTGCTACATCCTTCTCACCACATATGGCCATGGCCACATACGTTACCGTGTTATACTTCAGGTTTTATCAGCTTCAGCCATATTGCCAATATTACATTTTAGTCACCAAGAAAGGCCTATCGTTGTTGTTTGTTTTAATCTAGATACGTTATGAAAACAAGCATCAGATGGAGCATAAGCTAATAAGAGTAGGAAAATGAGAAAAATATTATTTAAACTCATGTTTTGTCATTTGTACCGCAGTTCACTGTGTTAGAATTCAAGAGAAGTAGGCCTAAATCTCTATTGAGACTCAGTTTTGTGTTTTCTAGGTAGATAATGTAGTTAACAAACGTGGAGACAAAAAGCATGCATGCAATTTTCTCCTAATACGATTCAAAGAGGGTTTCTTCTAATTCCATCTGGTTCACTGTGTTGATTTTTCACAGGCTTTACATGGAACGTTTCGCTTGTAGCGAGTTTCATGTTTTCCACGCTCTTTACTTCTGTAAATGCTCAAGCTTTGAAGCTCTGCTCCTTCAATTACACGCAATTATCACAATTATCCGACGTGTAAGTAAAGGCAGGCTGTGTCTGCGTGACTAGCCATCTGTACGTAGGCCCTGAGAGAATCTGGCCCTCTCTCATTTAACGTTTTTGATATGCGACACACGGCAATAGTGCCAGCCACTCATAGAAGGCACCTTCCCAGATTTGAGAAAATAAGAAACACCCAGCATCAATAATGCCGTCTGAGAAATTTAAGCATTCCGATCCCTGGGTCCAATTACCCTGAATCAATATGGTAGAAGGGTGGCGGCAAATGTTCGTCCGTCCCTTCCAGAATTAGATAACAGTCTGGGAGAACACGCACAAGCTAATTAACTGAGCATAAACATAGACAATTTTACAACTTTCCTCACAAGTTTTATTGGCTGACTTTTTCCTACTTTCTTCTACTGTTCTATGCCTAAGTGAAATGTATATATTAAAGTTTCTTTAATGTGGAGCTGACATTTTATATTACAAAAGAGACAATATCTTTGAGAATCTGAAAACAGCATATCACGTTTCTCTTGCGTCATCATAAATTTGTATTTATAAATGAAAAGCTACGTCAAAGCACTCTGAGGAGAAGAACCGTACTGGATGGAAATGTCACAAGATGATAAGTAATAGTTTGGCAAGAAATGCCTAAAACTTTGTCCTAATTAAGAATTTCTCCAAATCTAACACCGGACTTAATCGTTGCCGGGGCGGGAGTGTTTTCGAGGTCTACACTGCAGTTTTTCTATGTAATAATGAATGCTTTTGCGTTTAATAGTCCGATGCGTCAACTGCTACAGCATGGGGAATACGCAATGCTATCTATTCCCCAAAACCCATTTCCAGCATATTGACTCGTTCAAAAATTACGTGAGGTTAGATTAGGCTAAATGAGCTACAGCTTAGTCCTCCTGAAGGGGATAGGAGAGAAGGTGCAAGGCTGAAGGAGGTACTCCATGGTGTGACTAGCAGGGTCAGAGGTGTACGGGAGGATTGATCCCACTCTACCCCCCACGCGGAGATCAATGGTCAGGGGTGGGGAGCCGTCACTCCAGGGTCCTTTGATCTAGCCAATCAGAAAAGAGGCCATACCTCATTATGTGAGGCTGGGACTGGCAGCGCCTGTCACCTACGTTGGGACATTAGCTATTGCTTTAATTGGCATTCCTATGCCCCATCGATACAATGTGTAGGTCACAGGGTGACAGAAGAATTCTCTAGAATTCCATAGCCTGACCACGTATGAAAAAGGCATACAAAGGTAAGGTACTTTTTAATGAAACATATGAGAATGTTTCTTTCTGTAACCATGGGAATAATTATATGATTGATTTTCTTTCACATGAAGAACGTATATATGTATATGGGTAAACTAACAATTCTCGTATCTAATGAATGATGGTGAGATAAAGTCTAAAGACATAAGACCCCCACAACTTCTTTGGAGAGCAGGGCCATTCCATTAATGACAGTAATTATAATATAACGGGTGACACTAAGAAATCAAAGCACTTGTTCTTGCTGCGTGGTAATGGGCATTAGTTTGCTAACGTTGATTGCGTTATCGTTACAAGGGCGCTTTAAAGGGGGTTCTGGTAGACTCATCAGCAGAGACTGTTTAATTACACCGAACGACAAAAAACAACACTTTCTCCATTAATCAGGAATAATGTTCTTTGAAGTGAATATTTCTAAGAGAAACTTAAGTTACAAAATGGGGATTAACAAATAGAAGTGCGACCATTAAATGGAGACGTTCGTTGAAATTGCAGACAAATGGCACAGCTCGTTATAATGTGCAATTCATTAAACTGCTGACTTCAGGCTGAGAGGGATGAAACATCAGGATGAGTGAAGAGGAGACTATGAACCACTATTTCACTATAGTGTGTGTTTAGCCCTCGCTACTGGGAGAGGAAACAGACAGAAAGGATCCACGTGAATTACAGGAGAATAATGCAAAGAAATTATTCCTTTGGGGCTTGTTCAGGAACGAATTAACCAATTTCTGTTTGATTGGACCAAAGGTTTTCAATTAAGTTTGGGAAATAACGTTTTTTGATGTGAGGTGCTTTTCAATATTTTGGCAATAAAGTCCAGTGGTTAGGAAATTGCGAAAACGAAATCAATAAACAAATCCCTATTCACACTTCGTTGCTCACTGTCATGACCATAACCCTGCTGCAACACACATCAAATGATTTATGGCGGGAAAAATGGGATTTCAACAAACGATGCAAAGGCCATAACTCGCACTTTGAATCATTGGTGTTTCTTTATGTGCTGGTTTCTTTACCTTGCGCATCGGGATGTGAAAAATAAAAAATGGATCATAATTCTTGGCAATATGTGCCTGAGTAGCGTTCTCTAAGCAATCGTATCTTTTTTGCTCGATTTATCAAAAGATTGAATTTCAAGGGGTGTTTTTATAAATATTAGTAACTGGATAACTGTTAACAACATAGTTTTCGCTTATGCACAACCACATTTTAGTTGCTGAAAGGCGGCTTAGGCTTGAAGTGTATTGAAATAAAATGATAGTTACTTCGCACTTCGTAGCATGCATGTCATTTCATTTTAACTCTGGGTGTATATGACATTTTACAATCAAAGGAGTCGTGAGGTTCTTTTAACTGTTTAATGTAGTTTTAAACAGCAATTATAACAGGTTATTTTTGTCAAACAATTATAGAACTATATTCTAGGAAACTACTATGTTAAGGCCTAATCAACAGATAATTGAAAAAAAAATATACAGAATGCAATCATGCCTTTATTTAGATAATATTTCTCATCAGCTGTTTTTCTAGAATTTAGGTACTGTAATGAGTTTGCATCTTATGCAATAGAAACGGTGTTCTAGTCATACTTACTTAATATACCAGGGGCATATAATCAGATAATGTAACATGAAGCCATGTTCTCCTGTGATTACATTTTGAGTTTGTAGAGTCATTCATCAGCAAAAATAAGGGAACAAAATAATACTTTTCTTATTATTCGGCATTAAAGGGGTCAAAATACTTGTTCTTAATATTTTTTTTCTACTTCCAGATGCTGATAAAGCGCAAATTTCCCGCATTCCGTGGTAAGTACAATGACCAGCTAATGACAAGTTTCCTATGTTACTTTGAAAACAAAGAAATACATCTTTTACATTGTCCAGTAAATGAGCCAGACTGACTCATGTTACTCTACACTACCGCTAGAGATGACAGAAAAATGTATCGATGGATTTGTCACAGATGATACCTATACCTTCAATGTGTAAATATGTATGCATCCAATGTATGCATATAATTATACATATATATATATATATATATATATATATATATATATATATATATACGTATCTTATAGCGATGGCTTTTTCCAATCATTTTATCATGATATCCTGATTCTATCATGATATCATGATGCCCTATCATAAATGATACATAGATATGAATCTCAGTTTGGTGAATATTCATCTATGCAATTTACCGGTGATAATATAACGGATTAGAAACTCCCCTCCAGAGGTAAGGCTAAATCAGGAAATCTATTATGTTCCCAAAGTACTCTTGGCAAAGGAGACTCCTCAGTCTTACAGACAGTCCTGTAGTCTGACCGGGCAGGTGTGGCCGTCAGCTGTAGGCCAGAGTCAGGAGGGAAGCCAGACCAAGTGGACAGCGGCACACGTTTATAATTCATCCCGAGCCCTCAGAGTATCAGGCTCTGTCCGTCCACCTTCTTCCAAGAGAGGTGATGAAGGAGTTAAAGAAATTGATCAAAGTAGTGGTGGCTCAGTGTCTGCAAGGAATGTCGTATAGCGGGAAGGGGGCTTCAGCAGGCACACCGTCACCAACACCAGCTCCCACCACTGCCAACAACATGAAAGATGGGCGACGGCTCGGTAATGGCGACAGTGTTAACCTCTTGTAGCTTACCAAGCCGTCGGAGGCTGGCAGGCCGGGCAGGGCGTTCAAAGCCCGGAGATCAGGCGGGCGACTAGCGGTAACCCGGGCCCCTTCGGATCGGGGTGATCGGGTACGTGGGAGGGGAACACCCCTATAATGCCCACTCAGCTGAGATCCACTCGGCAGCCGGATCAAACGAGGATCTGTGTCCATTAGCCGCAATGTATGTCATGTGTGTATGTGGGGTGGGGAGCCTGCTGCTGCTGGTGGTTGAGGCGGTGGTGGAACAGGCGTGAGATCTGTAGCTTTTGTGTGCAGGGTGCTTACAACAATAGGCTCCCTTTAGTATGCTATATTCTACGTAAATCTATAAATAATATAAAGGTAAGCCGACAAAATTGAATCTTTAGTGGTAAATTCGGTGATCTACCTTCACTCAGTTAACACGGGTTTGTGCCTATGGTTTCTTGAAATTATCAATCAATTGGTAGTTTTACAGTATCATAGGTACCTTGTTTGGGCCGATACTAACAATTACTTAGGATATCGTGTCCAATCTACATGATTCTTCTTCTGAAAATCTTCTCGCGAATATATACGTTTCATCATCTCGACATTACAGTAACAGAAGCCCTCTTCCTTCATTTGAGACATATGTATGTATATAAGCGAAGTAATCTACTTGCGGCGAGATGATAAGGTCATGTAAGATAATCACCTGTGTGGAGGTCGGACTAGTGTGCAGAGAAGGAGAAGGACCGGTACACAGGAGGAGGCCGACACGCGGGCCTGGGGGCAGGTACGGACGGATGGTGCGGGAGGTGGGCGGTGCAGGTCCCTGCCTGCTGTAGCCGGCTGTAGTCCGGGCCTCCAGCTATGCAGACGTCTAGGTGTGTAGATGTAAGGAGGGTAAGCGTCCCCAGGAGCAACGAGGAGCAGCTTTATTTCTGAGCCGCCCCAGCTGTTTGACAAGGACCTTGCCTCTCTGGTCTCTAACAGTTCTCGCCTTCTTCGGTTTAACGGGTGCAGTCTTCTCAGATTCTGGACCGTAGAAGAAGAAAATAGTGGGACATGTAGACTATATTAAAGTGATGTAAGATTAGACCAATCAAGCTGACGAAATTATTAGATAATTTACACAAGAGAATTTCACTCGGCACGTCAAAGAATTCCTTGAACTGACGGATATCATCAGAAAGTTGACACAAACTGTTGATGTAATCCTGTGATTATATATAATTTATCATTTCATTTTTTGAATATCATCAACTTTATTCAAACCATGAACACACTTTGAATATATACCGATATATACAGGTAGTGTTTTTTTTTTATTGCATCCTTAGATGTTTGACGCGATGATATGATAAGTATATGCTTAACTTAAAACACTATCATATTATCAAAAGCATTGTCCAATCTCTAATTGTATAGATCAAGGTATCTGCAGAATCTCATACACTACATAAAGATTGAAAAAATGGTAGCTTTAGAAGCTCAAGCTGAAATGAGCAGCAATCCCACGAGACTGACACTTTGAAGTCTTATATCAGCCAACACCTTTAGTAAGAAACTACACTCCCTAATGGAAGGGTTTCATCCTTTAAGAAGTTTTCAATGTACAATATATGTATTCATAACACAACAGGGCCTACATAAAGACTCACTGTCTTTGCCATGGTACTTAAATTGCGCTGTAAGGTATATTCTCCGGCAATTGTATAACCATATTAATGAATAAGGGGGTTTCTTGAATCTGATTTTTTTCAGTGTAATTAATCTCATTCAAGATCCGTATAGGACTGATCACTGTTTCTATCATAATCCAGATGTATTAAGATTACGAGACAAAAACTCAATTCCTTGTAAGTGCATGTAAATAATGATTCTTCTGCTTTGACAATAGTATGCTCTGGGCCCTCAATAACCATAAAGTCCGACCAAGCAGCAGATTGAGTTGATTAAGCAGATGGAATATTGGCCTAAAGCTGACCGTTCCTATACTAATGATATAAGGGCCGTGGTAACATGAGGCCTGTCTTCACACGCCAAGCATGGCTAGGCGGTAGCTACAGCAGGGCTCCTGGCCTGAATTTATACCCGAGTAATGAACCAGCTCGCCCGCCACCCCCAGCGGCCCTGACTAGAGGGGGCGCCACTTCAGTCAAGTATGCCGCCGCTTATATCATTACTAGCACCATTAGCTTTGGGCCCGACAAAAATGGCTTCTTACAAAGGATCTGAAGGCGTTCATCGTCAAGCTAATTAATAGAGATTGCGGCGATGAGGATCTAGCCGGCCTCAATGTGTGTGCTGCGAGGAAACTCCTTAAAACCGCACCGGTGACGGCGCCCGACGGTGGCGCTCCTTCTGCCGCTTCCGCCAGCTGCTGTTTCCAGCTGCTCCAGCCGCTGCAATTACAGCTGCTGTTACCGCTGTTACTGCTGCTACTCGTCTCGGGGTGCTGTCTCCGTATTAGGCCGGGCGTTCTGCCCGCCTGCCACCCAGTTCTTTCACTTCGGTACACAGCGTGAACTTTTGAACGCTGGAGAGGAACAAATAGCTGGGTGATTCAGATGCCATTAGGACTGTTTTCAGCTGCAGCCGAGCACTGAGTCAGTGAGGGGAGCACTGCGGGGGGAGAAGCCCCAACCACTTTGATGTGGGCACGGGCTGGGCCCATTGCTTGTCTCCCCCATCCAGATCAAACATTCTGTAAGCGACAAGAAATAACCACCCATCAGAATGCATTCTTTCGTAATTCTTATTTCTTACTTTCTCCTTTGGAACACTGCCATTTTCGTGCATGCATTTTTCGGAAGCATGAATTCTGTACTGCAAATTAATCACGACGCCGGAGCACTTTCATAGTAAATGAAGAGAAGCACAATTAACCAGGGTTAGCAACAATCAATACATAGTACGTTCAGTGAGGAAAATACATATCCATTCTGTCTTAGACAGAAACTGGGAAGACGTGATTTTATGCCCAGTCATTCTAGCCCATGAGGGTGATGTAATCAGATGGTAGCTGCTGATAAATGCAGGAGTTCTTACGACCCAAAATGGTCGACAAGTCTGGGTGAGGCCTGCCCCTAGTCGGGCAGGATTAATGTTTCAGCGGGCGGCGACGTGTGGGCAGATCAATGGGCCGCGTAGAGTAATTACAGTCTTTGTGATCAGCCCCTTGGATTGGACCTGTCATTGTGGCCGCTAAGTGCCTTTCATGTTGGCGGCCAGCATGGACGGCTGTGACGGCCCTACACGGCAGGTTGACAGCAACAGGGCCGACGGCGCCCGTCCTCGGGGAGCGGGTAGCAGGAGGGGCCACGTACAGAGACCACCACGTCACACCAGTCTTAGTGGGTAGAAGTAGGGGCCAGGCACAGAGACCATCATGTCACACCAGTCTTAGCAGGTAGAATGAGGGGCCACAAACAGCAACCACCATGTCACACCAGTCTTAGCGGTGAGAAGGAGGGGCCAAATACAGAGACCATCACATCACACA
This sequence comes from Lepidonotus clava, assembly GCA_936440205.1. NCBI lineage: Eukaryota > Metazoa > Annelida > Polychaeta > Phyllodocida > Polynoidae > Lepidonotus > Lepidonotus clava. The sequence goes on from OW387134.1 coordinate 53,595,807, forward strand.
AGTCTTAGTGGGTAGAAGGAGGGGCCAGGCACAGAGACAACCACATCACGCCAGTCTTAGTGGGGAGAAGGAGGGACCAGGCACAGAGACCATCACATCACACCAGTCTTAGTGGGTAGAATGAGGGACCACATACAGCAACCACCACGTCACACCAGTCTTAGTGGGGAGAAGGAGGGACCAGGCACAGAGACCATCATGTCATTCCAGTCTTAGTAGGGAGAAGTAGAGACCAGGCACAGAGACCACTTTGCCATACCAGAGAGAATTATACTTATAGTATAATTCTCTCTGGCCATACCAGTCTTAGTAGGGAGAAGGAGAGACCATGCACAGAGACCATCACATCACACCAGTCTTAGTAGGTATAAGGAGGGGCTAGGCACAAACCACTTCGTCATACCAGTTTTAGTAGGGAGAAGGAGGGGCCAGGGACAGAGACCGCTTCGTCATACCAGTTTTAGTGGGGAGAAGGAGGGACCAGGCACAGAGACCATCACGTCATTCCAGTCTTAGTAAGGAGAAGGAGAGGCCATGCACAGAGACCATCACATCACACCAGTCTTAGTGGGTATAAGAACGGGCCAGGCACAGAGACCGCTTCGTCATACCAGTTTTAGTAGGGAGAAGCAGGGGCCAGGCACAGAGGGGTTCTAGGCTTTCAGGTAGGAGGTGGGGCCACGTACAAAGTCCACCATGTCATACCAGTCTTACCGGGTGCAAAGTTGATCAGAAACAGTGTTCATGAAACCTTTATGACTGCATAATTATTACCGACAACTAGCAATCTTGATGGCTTAGGTATGGCTAGTAGTATAGAGAAATGGTGGTTTTGTCTCCTACTCTGTGTATTAAAGGAATCATTGTTTCAATATTTACTATGGAAAAACAAGGGGCTCGCAATATGTGATTTGATTATTGCATCATCAAATAAATCTGGTACAAGCAATGGCGGCACATCGCGTTTCAACTAGTTAAAATAGAGGCTAGGCCGGGCGAGTACTCGTCAAGTCGTGTGGTGACGCCCCGACAGGCATTGATCGGACGGCGCCCAGTCGGCACTGTGATGGCGTCACGTCGCCCCGACGAGCCGGCATGCCCAATCTCCCACGGAAACTTGTCTAATTGGACAAATAAAACACCGGTGGCAGGTCGGCCCGATGTAGGAGGAGAGATAACAGCCACTTCCACCTTCCCCACTGGCCTGATACTCTCTTCCTCCTGCAGCAGCTATTGCCTAGGGCAGGTCGTCTGATGTTGGGGATGCTGAGGGTAAGAGCTGCTCCGTGTGTAGAAGGACATATAATGATAAGTCACGCCCAAATATCAATTACATTTTATAATATACCTACTCTCAACATTTTCAAAGATTTCATACGAAATACCCTCAAATCTTTGCTTTAGCTGTTACTAATACTTTAGAAAAAACGGTCCTGGTATACCGAGGAAGGCCGTGGAGACGATGAGAAGTGGGAATACAGGAGGGGGGAGTTGATTGATTGGGCTGCGTGGCCTGGGTGTCTCTCAGACTAACCAATACCTTCACACTGAGGCAGGGGTACACCCCACCCCCTCACCCCGCGCGCCCAGTGTCCCGGGCCCTGCCAGCATTGATTCGACACAAGTCACGGCCTACATCAATACCCCTACGCCCATACACCATTCAGGACAGACTCTATCCCACATAATAGGATTTAGCCTTGTTGGTCTAAACTGGTAAACCCCAGCTCTGGGGTCATAACGTAGGTAGCCCTGTCAATATCATCAACTGCATAACTGCATAAAGCGGCGGGCCAGCGGCGGGCGGCGCTGCCAGCAAAGGTCCCATCAGTGGAGGGGCGACTCGGTTAGCATCCATCCTAAGTAGACATCATTAGACGAGAATCACTCGCCCTGCACCTAGGAACAGATAGCAGGCCAAATAGAAAATGGGCTGAGTAGCGGCCCCAGGTTCACCAGAATAGAGATGGATGTTTTTCCCGGCCGTTATTCATCTACTCCGCGCGGGTGAGGACGCTGTGTGAACCGTCCTAAAAACCCCAAAGGAGCACATTCACTGCCTCTTCTCCTTCATCACTGTAGCCCAGACGAATGGCATATACTATCATTCTAGTTAAAAGGACAGGAATGCAATACATTTGGGCTGTAGCTTGAAGCTCAACGTGCAATGTGACAAACGCCAAATCACTTGTACTTTCTCAGAACTTTCGTCACCTATCTTTCCCCGGTACATTTGCTTTATGCCAATAATGATCGCCTGATACTCAGAATTAACAATAAACATTTGAGACATTTCCCAAATAGTCCAGGTTTAGTAAAGAACATTACTCAACAACTTTTAACTGGCACTTGTTAACTGAATCGGTAACATGATGACGTCTCTCTAATGCTGTTTAAGGTTAGAAGATACTGTTTAAGATTAGAATTGGGGTAAACGCACAACGTGTTCCGTTATTGATTTAATCCTCCCGTATAAGTAAAATTTACTTTCTAGTACTTTCTAGTACAAGAATTGCTGATGTTGATGGTTCCATGAATGTATTCGGCATGCTTCATAACAATAAAGTAAGCCCTGGTAACAAAAATAACTAGAACCTGGCGCCTAGGTAACACAGCGAAGTCCCCTGCACGCAGAAGGTGGAACATGCAACCTGTACATGAAGAAAATGATCTATTTTAGACTTAAAATCCTAGAAACAGCCAACGTGCATCAAACTATCGCCGGTCCATAGACGAAAAAAATCATAGCCGGACTGTCAGCACTTAATCGGAAAATCTCTTCCTATAAACGTACCTGCTGTTGCATGACTGATAATGGCATGACTTTGGCCTTTATGCCACCGATCCAAGAGAAGAGGAATAGAAACAAGCATCTAGACCGCGCCTATATGACTCTGGGCTTCCAACCCCTATCCTATTTCCTGCGCTTTACATTGGCCGGCCGCGGAGAGACAGGTATGAAATGTGAATTGGCCTGTTTTGGCGGTGCCCAGCGGGTGTGTGATTCCTGTTTTGGTAGCCTGATTGGTTGGTGGGAGTTACAGAGCACGTGTAATATAGCTGGGTAATGAGGGCCGTGGGGGCCGCGGGGACCTTCGGCTCACAGCTAAAGCTGACCAGGCAAAGGTCATTGGCTGGTGCCTTGTAATTGGTCAGATCGACTGATGCCGGTTGATCCGGCGGCTAAAAGGGCAGGGGCCCCGGCATGCCTGTATGGCGGTATAATAGCGGCGACATGCCAGACGGCCCACGTGCGCTGCCTCCTAATGCGCCCACTGCCCCACCGACCCGCATCAAACGCCACCCTGCCATAGACCCCGTGGGCTACCAGATACCGCCCTCGGTCCGGTAAAGCTTTTCAAGTTTGTGTTTGGAAACTGCTTTCCGGGGGCAATCTACTAGAATTGACGTCGTATTTTGTTTTAATAATAAAGCCAGACGTCCTTTGCCAAATAGCTTAGTCTGTACCAAATTGGTTGTTCTCATTCTTTACATTTGCTATATCAAAAGAGCCGTAAACACGTCTTTTTGGGTTTCAAGCATAGATTAGAATATCTCCCAATATAGGAAAAATTCTAGTTTTAACACAGCTTAAGTTCACCCTTCATTCACCAGGTACCATATGATCTGTCTAAGAATAGAACCGCGCACTCGGCGATACCCCGCCGCACCGAGAACTACTCCCAGGAGGAGAAGGGGGGGCTTGTGATGCCGAGAGCTCAGGTCGAAAGGTCAGACGGCTTGGCGTGAGGGCGAGCTGCACAGAAATGACCTGTTATTAGGCCTACTCTGATCCCCACCAGTGTCAATGCTATCGGTGCACGCAGGCCTGTTCCCACATCAAACGCCACACACCTGAAGATCGCAGCGGTAAGCTGATAGCGCCGTGTCGAGCAGCTTACTTGAGAATGCCAATCCTTTGAAGCATTAAGAAGACAACTGCTCACTAACGGTGGTTTCAACATGATTCCGTGCATCAGTAAACCCCTCTATCGATTCTATTGCTGCACATCTTAAAAACAAAATGCTTGTCTTAAAACCTGATGAAAAAACAGCATTGTGTGCACGCAGTTGTGGGTTGCATATCCGCCATGTCGAGGGAATTGCCCTGTTCAATGTTTACTTTCCATATACTACTCACGGTAGAACAGAGTCCCAGAATAATAGCGAACTGAGCGTGCTGGAAAGACAGGGTTCAGTTGGCAGTAGCCGGACTGAGTTCTCGGAGAGTGTAAAGGACATGTCCCTGGCCATTCCCATGCAGAGGTCAGTTGATTTACCCATGGCCCCAGCCAATCAGCAAAGCCAAGCCTATCCATCAGGTCGGCTTAAGTGGAAGTCCTGCCTATCGATGTATGTGGTCATTATCACCTGTGACTGGGCCCCGCACACCTGACCCTCCAGGGATACCAGCTGCCCGCCACAGTGCCCTGATGAAGACTGAGCACCTGGCCAAACTGACCACCTACTCCAGTCCATACTGACCGGTAGGAGACCAGACACCCCCTGCGGACAGCCTCCATTTACACTGATGGCTGCCGACAGTTACTGCTGAAAACTGCTTTCATCAGTGGCTAAGGAATATGTGAAATGTTAGTAATAAAACCTTAACAATCTAACTTTTATTTCAACACGATATCAGACAGATTGTCGAAGCATTTTGATTGGCGAAATGTAAAGATGTAGTCAATAAAATAGGATGGTATCAAACGTAATAACTGGTAATAAACTGGTAGAACTAGAACATTGACGTCTTAATGAGATCCTGCGCGGAAAACAACATTCTTAAGAATTCGCTTTCACCAAATAAGAATTCTTTGATGATTCAGTCCATCCATTTTTTATTAGTATCAATCAAAAGGGCAAGACTCTATATTTTTAAAGTTGCATTCTGAGCTAATTTGACAAAACCTCTTTTATATTTTATTATTGTAGCTCAAAGTCACTGAATAGTCTGGAGACCAAACTAGACTTATTTTTGTGATAAATTTTGGTTTTTACATTAAATATTGATTATTTCTTCATCGGAATGGAAAATTCTACAGCTGAAGAGCATTCTAGGTGATGATCTCAAATTTATCACTTGTTAGATTAAACTAAAATAAATTTGACCATTGCTGACATCAACAGACAGGTAAAGCTACCAGGAGATTACCTTTTTGTGTTTTGGTCTTGCCCAGAAGAGGTAAATTCTGATGGTTCAATCTGAAAGTTTGCAACGCTGAAGGAGTTTTTGTCTGGAGACAAAAACTCTCTTTGGCATCTTTAAACACAATTATTACCTAATTCAGAATTGATCAAAGCTTATATCAAGTTTGATATAGGTCTTACTAGCTGAGATGTATTTTATCCAATTAGAATTAGAAAAAAATATTTTTCAATCTGAATTAGCTCAGAATGCAACTTTAAGTGAAAGATGCAGTACGCCTACGTCAGCTTAAAACTTGTAAACGCTGCTTCTCGGAAACTAGTGTACATTAAATGTTCTCAGATGTTGTGTTCGTATGACCAGACATAAAAGGAAGCCAAAGCAAATTCGAGTAGAGTAAATTTAAGTGATATACGTCCTTGCCCATATAAAGACATAGCAATGGTACTCCTTGCCTAGATACCAAGACACCAAACTAAGAATATCTTATATTGTGTGTATGGTGCTTATATGTTCTTTAAAACATCGTTCGATCTAAATTCTGATAATGACAATGTAGTAATCCTAGAACTCTTGTCTGCTTTATTATAATGTATATCTATAAACTATGGCAATTCATGAGGTCCCTTATAATGAAGATCGATAGTCACAGTTACATTCTAATAACGTTAGTTTAAGGATAGACCCCAGAGATGGACGGCCAATTCAGGAAAGCATTAATAACTTTCTTACTATTGCTCTGATCATAACGTGCTATACATCATGTTAAAGGTCAATTTTTTCTCTATCTATTGATATATTGAAAGTTATGATGTTTTTGATTTTCCAGATTTTATCAAATAAAAATTGAATTTTTTACTTTTATTTTTTGAACAGCGATATCTTGGTTAATATTAGACTGGCATGTATAATATTTTAGACACATCATCATGGCATTCATATGCAGGGAACCGTGTCTCAGATTTTTGATTGAGGCCCTAGTTTTTATTTTATGATAAAAAACGGCAAAAAACGGACAATTTATTTAGATTTCTTTGGTACACCATTTTCTACATTTCATAAAAATGAAACTATGGCCTCAGTAAAAATTCTGAGACACGGTTCCCTCCTTATACATCCCATGAAGATGTACTAAGAATTTCAGACCTTTAGGTTGAAAATTAAGTGAGATATTCAAGTTCAAAAAATAAATTTGAAAATAATGATTTTCTCATTTGCAACACATTTACAGAACCATCGTTCTATGCATTTTTACATAAGTTATATCAATAGATACTGTTATCCATTGGCTACCTTATGATGTTTCACATTTGATAATACTTCAAGCAACAAATATAAAGATTATGATAAAAGGCAGTCACGGCATTCTCACTCCCATCACTGGGGTCTATCCTTAAAATCTCCGAACCTGAAGAGGGCCTAGGTTGTTTTGAATTTGTAAAAAAAGAAATGCCAGTCACAGTACGTTGGATGAGATGATTCAGTTAAGTTCTACTATGTTAAACAGCCGAAGGCAAATAGGTTCACACTGCGGTTAATGCACATTGCAATCTAAAGCTTGTTGTTTCAATGTACATAGATTGAAAAGGGGTCATAGTTGTCTGCATTTCAATGGAAGTGAGAGACCTCTGCCGGCAGAGCGCCGGGCGCTGGGGTGGCATGCCCGAGGGGGTGCTGCCTCGTTGAGCAGAGATGGACGGCGCCCGCCTTGTCCTCGAGTGCTGCCACCTAGTGTGCATTATAAACCGGAAGTCAGCTACCCGCACGGCCGACGGCAGGATCGAGCCGGGTAATGAAGGAACCGGAAATGCACACCAATCATACTGACACACACATCCTGCCTAACCAAATCAAGCGGCCATCGGATGACGGCCCCATTGGCCACCCCCGGGACAGGTCAGGGCCATGAGCAGGCAGTGACTGGTCAGTACGGGGGGCCGCAGCCCGGCAGTCGGCCACGGCTATGTTTATCACTGGCGCATTAAACTCGGTGGCCTCTGAGCTGCTCGGGAACAGAGAGCAGCACAATAAAACTACTCCAATACATCACCAGCCACGCCCAATAAACGCCGGTCATTTACTATAAAACCGGCCCTAGTCTTTTCTCCTTCGTTAAAAACCACTCGCCATGGCACTGCCTGTGTTTTAAACCACCAACAGGGAAAATATGGGGTGACCTTCACCCCCACGCCTAATCCTTAAATGGAATTATTCCACATCCTCCCCACACCACATCCACTTGCGGAGCTATATTATTATGTGAATTGACGGACCACAACCCTTCTTATGAATAGCTATGTTTGCTTCCAAAAACTTTTAATTCGCTATTGATCTGGTTTTATTTGCACCAGTAGCCTTTAATATGACCTAATACATTGGCCCATTACAACATTCTGGCCGTTTTTCATGCCTCGAAAATCACCGGCTTTTGGCTCCATGTAACTTCTAACGCTAGTGCAGCCGTCCGTCAGGGAATGCTAGCTAGGAGAGGGGTCTATCCATAAGCCCCCTCCAACCTCCCCGACTCATCACCGACACTAATCCCACATCGACCATAAACCCCAGCCTGCGTTTTCACCGCGCAGCATGGTAATACCAGACAATGCCGGCCCGGTCGCTGAGTGCATTTACAAGCCGATGTTGGCACCCTATGCCGCCCTCAGACTACACTTTAAAAACGACGACTGAATGTCAGGGACGTTTCTATGGGAAGTCAAAGCAAGAGAGAGAGAGTAATATAGAGAACTGGGATCGATGTTTCTAGAATAGAGAAGGAAGAGAAGTATATGGAGGGTGCAAATACACCACGGTTTGATATGGGGTTAATACGCGAAATGCAGCCATGTATAATAGGTAAACACTTGTAGAAGAATACTCGTCAACCTATGTTGCTCTTTAACCAATATAACGAAAAAGACTGAAAGAACATTTAGTTTATCTGAGTAAATAGACAGAAGAGGCTAGAGGAAAAAGAATATAAGGACATTATACAGGCATGTGCTTAGAACTGGTTATGAAATACAGCGGAAGCAAATTGAGATAGGACAGGCGGACATGGATATCAAATTATGTAGAAGCAATAGGATAAAGCACGATGTTGCTCGCCAGACTATTAATTGGTATTATAAACTCTTTGTCTGTATAGCTATCTACACATGAGTCATGTTGTAAACATGTTCCCCAAAGGACGAATCCATACAGTAACACTCACATTCCGAAGTATACATATTTGAACCTTCATGTTAACAAGAGCCATTCCATAACAACAGAAAAGGTCATACGATTGGCCATTTGGGTTTAATTTATGGAAATTGGATGTGCCCCAAAAATATAAATCCATAAGAACAAAGGCTAAGATACTATATTCGGTACATTATAAGAGAGAGAATTTTAAGTGGGTGTTTTGGCAGGATGTATGTACTAGGAATTTCCTTTTGAGAGATTTGCATTAGTACGATCAATAAGAGACGGGTTTTTAACGCTAAGAAGCAGTGTCAAGCGTTGGAAAGGGCGAGGAGACTCCGGTATAGAATAGAGTGGGAGTCGTGCCTCCTGCCAGGCTGTCGGGCCGGCGAGCAGTTGGTGAATGGCAGCGAGTGGCTCGGGGCAGGTGAACAATATGCTGAATGGGGTGCGTGGTCTATGTGCACCCTGATGAGGTGTGACGTGTGAGTAATGCTCAGACACAAGGTAATAATCAACCCCCTGTCCGGGGTGCCAGCCGCCCACGGCCACCTGCAAGCCCCTCCAAGGTGGTTCCCAAGGTCACAGCGCCATGTTGCCAGCACCGGGCCCCAGCCTACAACCTTCACCCCGCGCCCGGGCCAACCAAATACATCATACTCTAATGGCAGGAGTCACATGTAATTTGCCGATGCCTGGTCGGCACAATGAATAGGTAGTTGTACCGGAGGGACAGGCCGGACAGGCTGTATAGTTCCCCCGTGGTCAAAGATGAATTGCACCATCGACTACAACAGCCATTGCTATTACTATGGCCCTGCAATGGTGGGCCCTATTACAAAGTGTAAATAGTCAGCCGGGTCCTCCTGGCTTCCTGTTGAATCAGTCCTAATTGACCCTACAGTGCCTGAGCCTACAATCGAATGGCACATCCAAATGCGGCGGCTGCAGGGAGGCAGCCATAACTGCCGTCTTTAATACGACCACCCCCTCGACCTCCTCCTCCTGCTAGCTGACCTGGAAACGCAGGCAAGATGGAGAACTTCCGGTGACGTGTCACTTCCGGCGGCGCGCGCTTGGCAGAGGATCGTCGGCGGGTCACAGCCTTTATCTGGGCGTGGCGGACGCTGTCATATAGATAACTGAGGATCTTCTTGACTGTGACCTACCCTCTGGCAGCCCTTCTGACACCTAGCAGATCCAAACCCCCTCACACCCACTCCCAATCCCCTCCAAAGCTCCACCCACCCAAAGACCCATTCATTCTAGTTTTAACTCCTGACATTGGCGGTTGTCTTTTGTCTCTAGTCTTATCAGGACTAAGGAGGAGGGACAGACGGTAGCCAGAAGAGCAAAGTTTATGAATTATTAAGAAATTCCAATTCTAATAGAATTATCACAATACAGTTATCAGGAAAAAAGTAGAACAAATGCATTCCAGTTCAAATTTGAGAAAGCTACTAAGAAAATAGCGATAACGAGTGTGAACGACGGGGAAGCAAGTAAAGAAAAATGTAGGATGATAGTAATAGATGGAATTAAAGACGAAACGAGTGTGTCTGGCAAAGCTCCAGGTCCGCGGACTCGTCTACACATCCTTACGTCCACTCATCCATCCACTCGGCCCCTCAATTATCTCCTCACCCAGCGACAGGCCCACAGTGTGTCTGTAATGGAGCTCCTGGCCAAGATGGATGCCACCATTGAGGTCCGTCCCCAGGCCTAGGGAACCCAGGCACGGTCCCGACCTGCCCTGCCTCCCATGCAGGCCCTGACCCCGGCCCGCCGCCTGTCGTCCCAAGATATACGAGATGACTGGACGCTACCGTCTACTTGTCGGAGGCAGGTGAACAGGGGTCATTCACGTGGTCGCCGTCCTCTTTTGCCTAGAATATTGAATAACTTTGTTTTTCACCGTAGCCAGCTTGAGTATCGTGCCGCTGGTGTTTAGTGAGTGCGACTATCAATCAGTCTCCGCCTCTCATTATCTGCCTCAAAACAAATTGTGTAGTGATGGCAACGCGGTTTTGTTAGAAATGGAAACTGATAACTGTAACACAGGATATTGATAAACAGGCAAATAGTATCTCTGTTGTGTAAAACGGTAGTACAAGTTGTGTTTTTGTAACTTCAATGGTTTTTGACTTCCGCGTCCGTATTTCAATATTTATTGCTATGAACACAATTTATTTCAATTTTCTTCAGTGTGTGACTCAAACCCCCTTGTGTCCCATTAAGAGGAGGGGCCTCGCTGAAAGTAGGCCACTGTGAAGACCATTTCTTGGGAGCAGCCACCCACTGAGTCATGGGTAGGGGGAGGCAACCCCCGGCTTCTACCCAGACATTGAACGCCGCCACGCCCAGCAGCAAATGCCACCCAGCCTGCCGAGCGTGGCCTTCAGTAGAAAGGCAACCGTGCCCACGCTTGAACTGTTTCTTCCTCCTGCCTACTTCCGTTGGGTTGAGCTGCTCTTCGGCCTGGCTGCACTAACAAGCCATGTATAGGCGAGCAGCTCTAACGAGCCAGGTCGCCCCTGGTCGCCCCCTCCCGCCGCGCCAGCCGCTCCCGGAAAAACGCCGGGCCAGAGACGCCAATAAATAATGCAAGTTTGATATTCGTTCGCAAACAAGGCACATCAGCCTTCTAGGAAAATAACAAAGAAGCCCGAGAATTGGTCACTTTGTATCACTGGTCAATGGAGCAAGCAGCCCTCTGTGTTGTAGACCCCCACAACCACCCCATCCTATACTGCCTTCTCTGATGGGCTCCTAAGTGTAGCTTGTGGCGCCAGGAGCCTGATCGATTGGGTCAGGTTAGCTTCGACAAAACCTTCTGCACTAGACACCTCCATAAGGAATGTGTCCGCAGTGACACATGTTTGCCAGCTGCAAGAAAGATGCCAATGATCGATGATGTGAATATTGACACATCGTATTCCATCAAAATGATGTAAATGGTCGGCGTTGAAATCGATATTTTACTAGTGTGTGCCGGTACATCTAGAAAGAGAACTCCTCGAAGTATGCTGTATTCTTTGGCATAACACTAGAAATCGAATTGTTAAGTGCCTGTATAAATGCATACACAGTGGGACGCAATATTCAGCTTTGCATATAACCACGATGACTAAGAAATGGCTGTGCGTTGAACGGAGGCGGTCCTCCTTTTCTCCCGACTTTTCTTTCCTTTTTAAAGAACCCCTCGGGATCTGTTCACCGTCTCCTACATTACCTCCCTGTCCCCCACCCACCAGAGTATAGCAATGTTGGTCTTTTCCTGCACGGCACAACAATGGCACGGACCAGCACGGTGCCTTCTTCAATCACCACCATTCTTCTGAGCAGAGAGATTTTCCTCGGGCAGAGGGCGTTTTTGTTTGCAGCTTGAGGCAGTTGATGGGGCTGGAGGAGAGGTGGGGTAGAGATGGGAGGGGGGTCGGCTGATGGGACTGGCTTTTCACGGCGGCCAAACGCTTCATGTTCAATGGGCGGCTTGGGAGGCGATTGACCAGTCAAAGACACTCCCAAGACGTGCCCGCCTAAGATTAGATCACGGCCATAAGATTGCACCCCAGCACACAGGAGGCCTCTCTTGGCTTCATATAGTAGAGAAACGTTCTACACCAACAGTCAACCGCCGATCAATGCAAAACCAGTGGGCACCTAAAAACGTCAAATTACAATTGATGTCCGGGAGGCTGTCTTACCTACATGCCGAAACAAATTACTTCCTGCCAACCAATCAAGATGTTTTATTCCTGACTCATTTCTTTCAAATCAATTCCAAATGGCTGAACCATTTCCTCTCCATTTTCTCATCATTCCATCAGTATTGAAGACCAATTAACTTTGTTCTTTTCAGTTGGTAATTGCTCGCGAGAAGAGAGGGCAGATCAAATGCAGATATGTTTTCGGTTGCAAAGCAAAGCGCCAAAAAGGCTGCCTCTTTTAGCTCCGTCGTATATGAAAAACCCCTTACATTGTGCTAAAAAAGGAAGCTATGAGTATACAAGTTAAGGTTTTTCTGATACCAGACCCCAGTACCAGAAGCTGGCAGTCGGTGGTTGCTTTGCTGGAGAGTGGCAGAGGAATGCGACTGGAATGGCGGTCTGGGAGCGGGGATGGCAGGGTGGGCGACTGGCGGCGGATGATGGAGGGAGAAGCCCCGTGCCTCGCGCCGGGGCTGCGGGCGGTCAGCCCCCGGGGACCTGACTAATGTGGCCAGCCGCATTCCGCTCAGGCTTCCATCTTCACCGTAATAAGACAGTAGAGACAACCAAATAGACCCACCTCACAGGGGGAGATTTATGAAAACACCTCAGATCTCACGGCCATGGGGGGAATATAGATGAGGCCGGCCAAAGACAAAGCTGGCCCCGACTAAAGTGGACCACTGCATGGCAGCCCATGGCCTCTTCATTGGGTTGGGGCCCGGCCTGCAAAGGCCTTCCCAGCTTTGAAATGAATTTACGGCCTAAACCACTGCCTATAAGGGTCTGGCGCAATAGTGATGGATATCGGGCTGCGGGGCGACAAGCAATGAAGAGGTTAATCAATATGCCGCATACAGTCCTGGATCGGTAATTCACATGGTTAATTCATATGGTCAAGTGCGCATTGTATTTGTTTCTCATCGATTGCAACAGGCGGTCTCAGATACATGGGCTATGACCTTTACAGAGCAATGCCACAAATACCTCACTACAAATGTCATATCAGATAACGGTACCAATCGTTATGTACAAAGAAGGTAAGTCTAGTGAATTTCATGGACCTATAAAGTAAAGGTGGATTATTGGTCTATCGATCCCTGCAGTATTCTTCCCCGCTGGTAAACTCTAAATACATTGAGAAAAAAATAATGATTCAAATTTGATACATGTGTAGAGATTTTATTAGCTTTATTTTTCTTCTAATATGGCTATATGAACTGTTCGTCGGACTGTTGAGCCTCTCTCAAACTTCAGGAAGTTAGTGTCTTTGTAAAACCTCATTGTCTACGGAAACATCTGTCTAATGGGGCAAGCAGCGGTTTGAAGGACAATGTTGGGTAATGGCTTCTGACAGTGAGAGCATCAATAATGTAGGTCGGCGGTAAGGTGCTGCTGGGCAGGCCACCATCACATTACCCTGCCACTGCTTCATTATTCATCATATCACATACACCCGAATTTCCTTTCTCATACACGGATTACAGCACCGACGGAAATGACTTCTGGTGAGGGAAAGCAGCAGGGGGAGCAAACAAGGCCGACGGTGGCCATTCCGGCCGTCCCGCCATGTCCAGGAGGCCCAGAGCTAGACGCTGCCGCTTTTAGAACAGGCCCGTCCGTTGGTTGAGTCACAGGGGAACCTCGGTGGCATCCTTCATCAAATGCCCCCCATTCGCTGGGACCCACCGCCACTAACCACCCCTCTTTTTCCTGTGATTCTTCTTACTCTGTTATTTCCAGCACCCTGATTATTCGCCGCTGCATATCCAAAGACCTAAAACTAATAAAAAGAGGACTTGGCGCTGTCGACAGCTTCCTGTGATTTTCCTGCATGGAGTCGGCCTAATGACAACCGCCTATTGAGGTGACTGATTGCCGGGGGAGCACGGTAAAAGCCAGAAATCTTCGCCGAGGCCACTTTGTGATCCAATTGCACGGCTTGCAATGTCTCCAGGCTCGTTCCAGTGGCCATTCTTACAGAAAGGCAATAGCTGGCTGTTATGGAACACTTTTTCTAATGGAATGCCTCTTGCACTGTACAACATGATATTACAGAGTACATTTGCGTTATTAAAATTACTTTTTGGCTTTAAAATGTATGTTGCTCATCCCTTGCTATCTGCAATGTTACTGCTTACCAGGTCAATCCTGGTGATCGGTTTGATGAAACTTTATTCAGGATCTAGTTAGGGACTTCTGATGGGGCTCCTCGGGACATTGATCATATATGCTGATAGCTATCTGCGTGGGATGGCTGCTAACGCTATAAACTCAATGTAAAGTTAGGCTGATTAGTCCCATCGGCGGCACTGACACACAAACCCCCGGGGAGACCAACTTCACTCTCTAATGGCTTCCATTGATGATCATCCCGTTGTCTATCGTTATGCAAGGGAGCATAACGTGACCAATAGTGCATAATTACGGGCCGAGTGGCACGTTGGTTTGGACATCAACGACGCCGTGATCGTATTTTCACCTTATTTGCATGCGAATCATAGCGAGACTGTGAACAAACCCACTAACATGCAGCGCCAGCTAGTGGACCAATAGCACAAATAAATGTAGCCTTGATGTACCACTACGGCAGAGATAAGGGGGGAAATTGCACCTTCAATACTGAATGATTTTTGACGGATCTAGTGGCAGAAATCCTAATCCTGCCGCGGGTATAATTGTGAGAGTGTTGGGGCCAGACTAGGGAGGATCAATGGACAAAACACAGCTTTGATCTCAAGTGAAACCTGAATAAATCCATGATTAACGATTGGAAGAAACACAAGAGGTTTTCGGCCGTAATGTGATTAATATGGGTTACATTTTGATTTTTACTTGTGGGAACTGAAACTGAGCGACAAATTGAGAAGGGCCCAACAGGAGGTGATTATTTTCTCCGCAATGGATCGAGATGCCGGCGTCACTATGATTATCAGCTTAAATCATTCAGAAACTCTACGCTATTCCCTTTTTCAATTTCCGAATAAATATACCTGAATGGCATAATAATAGGTAATTTTGAGGCCAGTCTGTACAATATTGACATTGTTTTTTATAAATTAATCCCAGTCACATACTGCGCTTATGTAATTAAAGGACCTGCTACGTTCTACATGTACTTCTACAACTAGTCCTACTCGGTCAGAAGCCTTTTCTCCCCCAGTGCCCAGATCCAAGAGGACATTAGCCCTGGTAACACCAAGCTGTCCTTTTCACCCCAGACCCTGCTTTTACCCTCTTTGCCCAACACTAACGGCTCGAGATAGTGGTCCTGTGCAATCGGGGTCAGGACCGGCCGATTAGCCTCCATTTGCATGCTGCCTGTTGAGGCGCCGGCGCCCAGGCCCTGTCAGCAGCATGCTGCGTGTTGACGCCCCTACCGCCCGCCTCCTGGGTTGGCAGGTCCGTGGGAACGACGGGTGTGTGGGCCAGCTGGGGGACAGGGCCAGGGTCAGCTGCTCGCCCCCGCCTCACACCTAACCCCCGCCTCCTTTTATTGACTTAATTAAGAGCTTTGTTCCTTCTGATGCCCGTACCTCGCGGGAACAATGTGCTGCACCCAACAGTCCCATCCATTATGCGTCCCCGAATTACAGTTTTAATCAATCCACAGAGGTGGCATCCTACATGAACCACCCTGGAGGCAGCTCACTAAGGCCCCTGGCTTCTTTTGCCTCACTTTGAAGAAGCTCGGCAGAGAGAAGTAGGCCCCGACAGCCCTGGAGCAGTAGGACACTAAACCTTTGTGCATCATCTCCGCCACATTTCCATAAGGAAATATCCATATTTCAAATATTGATATTGTGTCAAACGTTCCTAATGTACGAATCTGTTGCTGATTTTTTTTACATAATTATAAGTGGCGGATCTAGGGGGCGTAAGGCCCCCCCCCCTATTTTGGGCAAAATATATTTCTTTTATTGTAAAATTCTTGGGCCCGGAGAGTCCGTGGGGGGGATTTTACAATAGAACATTTTGAAAATCTTTGGATTCGCCCCTAATTATTTCAGACCTATAACATTTGTCAGTGACTATTCTGTGTATATTCGTTATATCAAAATATATAAATAAGGTATCAAAAGGTGAAGCCTTGCAATATGCCTATAAAGGCATGTCTCCTGGCTAAAATGGTGTGTAATTCGGTGTTTTTGAAAAGGTTTTTATTTTGTGATAAAAGACTGCCACAGATCGTTTGAATCAATTGCTCAGCCTTTGATGATATGACTGAATTGGTTGGTGTAATCAGATGCATTGTTTATACACTGATTTTGCGGTAGACTGCTGTACAATATATTGCATTGGAAGTAAAGAGCTGTTGGTTTCCTTAGTGTCAGTTTGGTATCTATTGGTGCCCATCCCCTAGTTGCGATTTTCCTTAAACCTTTATATCTTAAAATGATGTATAAAATATGTCTGTGCCATTTCCCTTACAGAAACATATCAGCCCAAATACAACAATACACGTACATGTATTAGTTACTCCCCTTGTCTTGTTACTTTCCCAAGATAAGAGGACCTACATTGTTGGGGGAATATTAGAACCGTATCTACACTTATAGCCTACAAGCATAAAGACAGTATGATACGGTCATATAAGGATGAGCATTTCACCTCCCTGACACCCGAGCCGACAGAGCAATCTTTGCCGGCTCGTGGCACAGGCAATAACACACGTACAATACACTGCATCTGACCCACAGTCCACACTTGGCGCGGCCCCCAATTGCCTGGCGCAGAGTTTACGCGCGGCAAGCTACGCGCGACAGTATACTAAAGAAAGCACAGCAGGCTGCGGGGATATTTGTTGTCGACATTGGCCGGGCCCGGGACCTCTGTTATCTCAAGATATTGCTATTCGGTGGGTGCAGGTTGGGGGCAGGCCTCGACCCGCCGGCCCTTTGGCGGGAAGACGGGCCCTCCTAATGGTCGCAGATAAGTGGTCACTGTCAGCCATGATTTCCGCTTCCCATGAGACCCGACTCCCTTTTTTTGCCGCCCCGCTCCTCGGCCGGGCAGTGCGCGGGGCCCGGCGGCGGGCGGGGTGCGGCGATAAACTCGATCTGTATGGGCGGATGGGATGAGCGTGATGTTACCGCAGGCTTGGGGATGGCGCTCTCGGGTGTCCTGGCGACCGAAGCTGGGGGAGTATTGTATATTGGCAGTTTTCTTATACTCGTTTGCCCGGAGAGCAGGGTCAACCGGCTAGATGGACGCTGCTATAGATCTATATATATTCAGCCCTCTCTGACCTCTGGCGGTAGGGCACGACTATGGAAGGAGGCCCTCTCAGTAGATTTTAGAGGGCCTAAGCACTCTCAACAGACCAACATGCACGGTCAATCTTGGGTGACATTGGTACTTTCCCGAGAACGCCTCCGTCTCAGCTGGTTTTAGGTGGTCTGGCACTCTCTCTTGAATACACCTTCTCAGTTGGTTTGAGATGGTCTGGGCATTCTTGCCAGAACATCCCCCTTTCAGGTGGTTTGAGATGGTTTGGGGACTTTCCAGGACAACACCCTCTCACTTGGAGACAACATCCTCGCCAGAACACCCTCTAAGTTTCCAAGAACAACCTTCTCTCATTTGGCATTAGGTGGTCTGTCACTCTGGCCAGAACACCCCCACTCTCTGTTCGTTTGAGATGGTCTGACACTCTCCTCAGAACGACCACTCTCAGTTGGGATACTCTTATTAGAACATCCATTTTCTAACGCACACTCTCAGCAGAACACCAGCAGAGTCTCAGTTCTTCCTCACTTTGACACTTAGATAGTTTACACAGAAAACAACTTTCCTAATCCATGGCTCCACGCATCTCAATACATAGTATACAGTCTCAAATCAATCACAAAATAGCATATCCTATGGCAAGTTAATATCCTTAGCCCGTGGAGGAGTACCATGGAGGAGGTCTGACCCGGAGTCGGTCGGACGGCAGGGTGGGTGGGCTGGCCACCATTCGGTTATCTGTCAAAACGAGACACAACAGTGCCCGTCGCTGCTGCACATGGCCCTTCCAAATATGACTTGATTGGGATTTAGAGCCATGTAATGCGTCCGGGCAGCGCACAATGAGCACTGGGGCCAAGTAGATTAGCAAGTGGCTTCATCGTGTCTGGTGGCGGGCAGGGGATTAGGGATTGATTGGGGGCCTGTTCCAGCCCTATCTCGGCCCTCCTAGGCCCGGCCCCAAGTCCTGCTCCAGTATGACGGCCATGACAGGCCTTCCATCAAGCCCCAGGCCCGGGGAGGTGGCCCCCACAGCTGCATTGATCCCGGCTCACCACCTGAGAGCTTTTCGCTGTCCACGCTGCCTACCACGGGCCCCTGAATATGGGGGACAAACAACAACGGACAGCGGTCACGACCAGCGTGCGCCAGTGACCGCACTGCCCGCCACCCGCCACCCGCCACGACCAAATCACATAGGAAAATATATGGATGAACCATTAAGTATGACATTACATAGTAAACGCTTGGCTGTGTGAAGGGCTGGGCTAAGGCATACAACATGAGCTTATTGGTCGTAAAGGGATGAGAGACCTTTATATATAAGGGGCGATATGGAACGCATTTCGGTGACATAGGTATGTGAACAGTCCTACAATAATTTAACCATGTCAATATGAAATATTCAGCATTGTAATGACTAGCTTAGCCTATTGATGACAGCTTAAAATAAAAATAGAAGAATTACATTTCAAGCTATGAAATTGTTTTCGAAATATAATTCGGTTTACTAGGAATAACCTTGATTCAATAAAAGATAAAAAATATATCAAATAACTCTGGTTATAGATGCTTTGCTTCGTGAATAATAAAACATTATTAGCCATTGTTCTAATATTACAATTTAATTCAGTGCTTTAAAAACAGAATGTACCTGTACCATTTCGCCAGCACAACGTTACCGGCGTCCCCATCAGATTGGATGGTAAGGTTGATGAGAATCCATCGACACGCACCGTATTGACCTTGGCATTTGGCGTAGTGTTACTCCCTTGCCGGGCTGCAGGAAAGACTCTGTTGGG
Organism: Lepidonotus clava; assembly: GCA_936440205.1. NCBI lineage: Eukaryota > Metazoa > Annelida > Polychaeta > Phyllodocida > Polynoidae > Lepidonotus > Lepidonotus clava. The sequence continues at coordinate 53,614,880 of OW387134.1, forward strand.
AAGGGAAGATGCGCAAACTGGCTGCACTTGATTAAGATTAGCTTTTACGCGCGACGCCTGTCTTCCCACTGCCCTGTGCGCGACCACGACTCGGAAAGCAAGGCGTTAGCCCGCTACTATTGACCCTTTCCCTGCATATCAGCCCAACAAGGGCCAATAGACAGGCGATGATGGATGGCGAGGAGATGGCTGGGGCCTGGGATTATTGGAATAGGCAGCCACCATGGAGGTTAGTGGTGTGAGTCACTCCGGGCAGACACAGGAGGACTCCTCAGTCAAAGCTGCTGAAGGCAGTTATTACAAAAAGGGCCCCGCTTAGCTGTGTACGGCGGAACGACGGATCACCGAGCCCTAGCACCAGTAATAGTCGAATGACGCGTGTTGCTCTATAAACGAAGACTTTTTAACAGCATATTTAATAAATTTTGTGGTTACCCGTTGCCCACGCTTTTAATTAACAATTCTTACGTTCATGAGATTTACAGTTTAATCTTTACGCCATTCTCTACTTTCTGCCTTGTGTAGGCTGGAACGAATGAATCGTGGAACATGACTGCATGTGATACGAATGACATTTCGGAGGTTGGTTGTTTTCGTAAATTTGTTATCAATATGAGCAGACATCTGATAACAGGATGAAAATAAACCCTATTGACAAAAGCCTCTCATCGAATATGCCTGCAATATGATGCCCCGCGGACGTCAATCTCGGCCCTGGTGGTTTTCATCTCGTTTCCCAATAACACAGTGAAGCTCTCAGTTCTGAGTGGGAGGTGTCTGTGTGGGATGGGGGTGGACCCATGTCCTCCTTTCTTGCTGACATAAAGTTCTGACATAAAAGGACCCAGGCGCTCACGACTAAACCGATGGGCTGCCCTGACCACCACGCCTTCAATGGCCTGGTCTCAGGGGAAGGACAAACAAAAGGAATATTTGATGGCGTTTTTATTCGGACAGCTACACATGCACTCGGCACAGGTTCAGTCGGCGATATTCTATTACGCTTTATGTAATATTAAAACCCAGTGACTGCCAATGCCCTTCCAACCCCGGGACTCACGATTTCCCCCGATCCTATATACTACTGGGCATTACCCCTGGAGTATCAGCACTCCCGTATCACCACCGACTGTCTACTGCTGCGTATCCGTACCTAGTTTGTTTCTATACACTGGGTTGTCACAGCACGATCGATTATCCTTCTTGGTGTATGACTTTGTCTTCAGCATGGCTTCATAACGATTGCAGGCTTCGCTTATACTATAGTATTTGTTACTTAGAGGAGAATAAAGAACGAAATAAAGCTACGCTCGAGCATGGAAAGGATTATAATACGAATATTGTTTGAAGATGTTCATGCTGATTATCTAAACTCGAGGGGTAAGCGGAATTCAGGATCATACCGCTGCTAATAATGTGAGGATACTCTTATTTCGTATAAGTATAGTAAGTACATGTATAGGCACCTGTGTTAAGTATAGGCACCTGTGCATCGCTACCGATAGTTGTGTTCGTCGGCAGTTCCTAGTAGCAGAGCAGTGCCCCATTATTTTACTCCCCACTCCCTCATCCCCACCTAGTCGTTCCCTCAATCACCACCCTGATTAATCCCTTGTGATTAGCACTCGGTCCCTGGCCCACTGGACCTCGTGCCCTTTGCACAGTCCATGCTGCCTCCCTGCTTCATTCTCTCACACACATACAGCATATAGACCTTATGTATGGCTGGCGGCGTAATAAGGTCATCGCCTGTCTAAGGTCAGTCTCCTTTGGCGAGGCACATTCGTGTGGTCTTGGGCAGAGACAATACCTTCTCGGCCACACCGACTGACCAGTCCATTCACACTGGCCGATGGCACTCATCCAAGGTCCATCACTGACCGTTCCGTCACCACTGCCATACCACAGCTGACCACTGTCGTACCTGCAGGGCCTGTAGCCTAGACTACCCAGATCCCAGCTATCTAGCCACAGCCATAACCACATCTCCACTGACACCTTCCGTGTGGTGATATTCAGTATAGCTGGAATTGCACAGGAACGACTTAGGGATAAATACCTTTGGATACACTTTTGTCGGCGGAGTAAAGAGAGATCCTACCGATTACTTAATGGACTGAGGAGCGGGGAAAATTAATCAGGTAAAACAAGCGAAACTGTGTAAATTCAGAGGAGAATTCATAAGGAGAGCATGTCTTTTTTTATATGGGTCTGAGTGTAGGCTATGTATGTTTGTGCTCGGACCAACGCATAAGCTATAAACGAACCCATTCCGTGTAAAAAAAAAAAGAGTGAAAAAAAGGAAGGTTATACTTGGAAGTGCGGCAGCAAAGCGTTCAAGTGGAGGTTCATTCTCTGCCCCAGCCAAGGAGGTTGGTAACACGGACACGTTTCCTATAGGTAACTTATAGTAGGCCCATATCAGTCCACTCCACCTGCTGATGTAAGCAGACAGCAGGGCGGGTGGATCCCGGGTGTCTATAGATTTGTCTGTTCACCCTGTTCCCCTCTCACCTCCCTCGGATACACACTCTGTGATATAGTGACTACCACCGACGTTATTCTGCTGACAAAGACCCGGCTGCATTCCTCCATCAGAGGACAATGGGACTCTGATCACTGATATAATCTCCCAAGTCCTCCATCTAGTACAAGGGCCGCCCGAAATGCTATCAGGGAGCTAACGTTATATCCTTCTATCCTATTATCCCCTGTCATGTGATGGGATATTTCTCCCTGCGTTAGCTAATAGGCATTTCGAACCTTGTCCCATTTACATACCTTGACAGTGTTGGAAGGTAAGTGCCTTTCTACCGCGATAATATTATGCACTGTTCACTGTGGTATATCAACGTATAACCTATCAGTTAGGTATTTCAACAGTGATAAAATAGTATGATAATTAACAGGAACCAATATGATACATAAAACGTTGTGCTACAGGGCCTTATGATGAAAGCCACAGCCAAATATTCGAGTGTGGCTGTTTTTATTATAGTATACTCCCCGGTGTAGTAAGTCTATTCGCCTGTGTGAAGGGATTCCCTCATTAGTGCTGCCCTCCCCTCTACCCTTGATCCCCCGGCCTGCCGACTGGAGTCGCTAAGATCCAAGCTATTGACTGACACACACCAATCCTCTTGTCGGCATATCCATCATCGGAAGCTGAGCCGAGCCCTGAAAGTTGGAGCCGCTAATTTGGTATTAAGAACCGGTCGTATCCCCCCTTGTGAGGTGGGCGAAGGGCAGCGCCCAGGGACTCGCCAAGTCACGCTCTGACCGCCTAGATAATGAGCAGACCAAGGCCGAGGGTGGAACGGGGAGCACGTGCGGAGAACCTACTCTCCCATCCCTGCAGAGAGGAGTTGTCATATCTCCTCAACGTGCTTTTGTGCACGCGAAGCTCGTCTCTTTGAAATGTTTCAAGACTACTGCCGGGATCATCATGAGTTGACATGAGTGGCAGAGAGCCTCTTACCTCAGCCCTCTGATGCCCAGCACTTCTGCGAATGTTTACGCAGTTCTTAAATGACAGGAACTAATGTGGGCCTATAGGTCTTTGCTCTAGGGCACTGGGGGTGTGGTAACCAGGTGCGTGTTCTATCTTCGTGGTTTGCCCACGTTTTGTAAGTGCTGCACGGCCCTGCACGACATAGCAGCCGCCACATGGCAGCAACTAATTAGGTATACATAAGGGATTCAGTGTAATCCGCACCTAATGGCACAGGTGAGAGAAAGTCCATGGGAAAGGGAAGTCCGCCCGCCATGTCAGCGAAATACAATGTTATATGGAGCATGGTTTTAGCATTTCAAGATAATTTGTCACTGATGATGAATGCACACTGACTGTCTCGGTACCGGTACCGATCAATTCATTGTCCATCATCAATGCAAAATGTATCTTATGATATTCTATATAGATTACCATATTGTATCATTTATCTTATTTCTGGAAGGTCATGTTTGAGGTGTGAAGTTTTTCTGCATACTAAAACATTTTTATACACTGCCAGGTCCATGTGTATGTTAAATTATGAAAGTTATTTGTCGATCTATTCAAATTTAAGGGCAACACCGTCCGTATGTACGGAACTCATGGTCTATTATAAATCCAATCAATTGTAAGATGTAATTTAGCATAAATTTTGAGCATTTCGCTCATTCTGAGTGATTATCGTGGTGGTTACTCTCCAACAATGTCTTCGGTTATGATGCAATCATTAATGGGATATTGCCTTTGTCTTGATAAGAATTATTTTAATTAAGTTTTGAACCACTTCTTGAGTATCATGTGCAAAAACTCTTATTACATCCCATGATCTTGGTATTGGTTCTCCGATATTTGTTGATTATACATACCCCTGTCCCAATATTTTGGTGATCTTAAAAACGGCCAATATGAGGAAAAGGGGAGCTTAACTTGTGCCAAATGTACTCATACATTTCTGCTATCTTTTTCATGCAATGACTATGTAACTTGTATAATGATGTGCCAGTGTCTTTTTCAATCATTATACTGATGCAGATGTTTTGTACTGTTTTATTTCAAGATGTGATACGATAATTTTACGAAGATAAGCTACCCAAAAAGTTCAAACTAGACCATCGAGATGACAAAAAGAAAATAAAGTAATAGATTGATGGTAAATTAAGTTTAAATAGGTCTCAAGGTGCATTCGCTGCAGCCCGATTCAGGAAAACAGCCAGATAAGCATCAAGGATGGACCAGGCATGCAACTGGTTAAAATAAGAAGGCCCACATCGGACATGTTTGGCGGCTTGGTTGGCACCGTGTCGCGTGCTGCACGCCTCCTCCGTTAAAAATAAAACTTGTTCTGGCCTTCGCACGTCCACGTCTAATTCACTTTTTTCTCTGCCTCTTTTAGGTTTACCAAGGTGACTGGGATTTAGGAGTACGCCCATCTAAAATTGGTGAGTAACAAAATGTTATCTAGGTCCATTTGTGCTACAATCTTTACAAGAAAAATAATCATGTGAACGTAAGATGAACAAGAGAAGTGGTCTCTAAGTATCAATTAAGTTTTAGGACGTCAACACATACTATTGTTATAATTGTATAGACATTCTCTATATGAAAAATTGTTTATTAACAACCATCATTATTGTATACTCTTAGCTTTTTTCCGATGGTTTAACATTTCAACTTTTTAAAAAAAAAAATTCGTTTAGCTTGTCACATAGTCAATGAATAACTAAACTGATGTTATGCAAATACACTGTGGTTTGAATTTAGAACAGAAGCGTATTTTAATAGGTTGGTATGCCCAAACCTTTTAAATAAAATTATATTAATGCTACTCCGATAGACCTTCCTACAAACTCATCAAAATGCAGAAGGCCTAAATCGTTGTAACAAAATATACATAGATATTATACACACTCAGATTAAACCAACAAAGGGCTTACCGTGCGCTGCCAAGTGATAAGCGGTGTGTCAAGGCGCCTGTGCTGCTAATGCAGTTTACTGATAGCTGCCAATACCCATTGTCCATCCCTGCTGGGGAAGGATGGGAAACTGCTGCTCCACCGGGGTTGGCCGTTATGACAAATCGTTTTGAATTGCAAAGGGGTCAACCTAGCCTTATCACAGCAAGAGGTCTATGATGGTTTTGTGGAGGGGACCATAGGGAAGGGGGGGGGGGGGGTCGTTCATGAAGGAGGTACTTCAATGGGAAAGCAGCGTATTTTGAGAGATAACGAAAACTGAAAATTTTATCATCGAAGGAGACAAAATCAAAATATATATTATAGTATTATCATGCAAAACATATATGAGCAAGACGTGTAAGCTGTTTGTCTAATCGTGTAATGTAGTGCCACAACGTATTCCAGCTTGTTTACGTTTTGATAGTATTTCTACATATATATGACAATCGCTATACATTTGGCAGATATCATTATTTCTTCACTCTACTATTAATCTTGGTCTTATCACATAAACAATAGAGATTACTCTAAAATTTACCCAATACTCATGAGTAATTGGCGGGACAGTGCAAAAAGATCAGTGTAAACATTTTGCAGATGGCATCCTACGTGTATGTAGGCCCTATATTTAAAGGCAAAAGGTTATAGTCCCATGATTAAATGATATATTGGTGTCCAGGTATTATGAAAATCATTATCAAGCCTGTATCAAATGTTCGATATACATTCCTGATGTAAATGGTTTCACATGGTGATCACCAAAATCTGGGCACGTGACCCTGTCTGAACAAAAGTAAAACAAAATCGCAGCAGGCCTTATGCAGTGAGATTCTGGCCTTCTACTGGCAGGTTAAATGCGACGTCAGCTATACTGCTATAGTCTCGTCTCCCACGCGTATGTGGGAGTGAAGGTGACAAAAAGGTCTGGGGGGTCAGAGGCCATCCTCACCATTAAGTATCTTGGAGGTCATACATCGTGCCCCTATACCGTCAATGTCCAGTCAGCTCGGACCCCCTCAGTGTGGGTGGGATGTGTTGTTCCCCAGAATACGCCTACTTGAGAAATGACACCATTTCCATCAGTAAAGCAGTATTGCTGACGCTGCTGTTTGGTTTTAATTGGTTATGAGTTTTATCTACCATATTTACCAGGAATAATAATAAACAAGGTGATTAGTTTGGACATGAATAAATATAGGGGATATTTATTTAATCCTCCTATTACATCAACTGTAAGATTACAATTTTGTGATGTGAACAGCTTGGTGGCAAGCGAGCAACTGAAATGTGAATGTTTGAATTGCAATATTCATAGTCACATGTCAACAGACCCTTGGTTATGTGGTTACAGAATGGTTATGTCACTCGCCCTTTCACAGAAATAACAATTTTAAGGTATTGGAACCCAAAATATTATTAATATGTTATTAGAAATAATACACGCACGTCCAATTCTGACAAATAAAAGTCCAAATTCATGAATATGAAATAGCTGACCTTTAAGAGATGATACAATATTCATTTCACTTTATCATTTTATCGAAACTCAACCATCAGCTAATATTTGTTCTGTCTGTTACGAAAGTGCATAATGGTCCGTTCTCATCAATAGTCTGTTTTCGCCCCTTGGTAGCTTTTGCTTTGATACACCCTTGCAAATCAACATGCTTGGCACAAGTTGATAATCAAGACCTTGGTGGAACCACCTGTGCATCAGCAGTACAGGTGAGCTACGTCTAGGGACGAGGTAATAGTCCATCGTAAACATGTACCGCACCTGTAGGATATAACACAACGTATTGAGCATGAATTACTTCAGGAGTCTCATCTATGATGGTGTTTGTGCCGGATATCTGCGTATAGATCCGTACATAATTACAGAGACCGGAGACGACACACCTCATCCAATATCTTATCCCAGTTCCCATCAGCCTTACTTTGAACCTCGAATATAATGGTTGCTGTAGGGCTATGTAAATCCATATATCTCTCCTTCTCCGTTTCTCATGAGATTCAGACCCATTATGTTTATTGATGGGAAAACATATAATTATGCCTACGTGGCTTGAGCTTGATTCTAGTATGGCATGCTTTCAAAATGATTTGCGAATATATATTGCTTTTGTTTCTTATATCGATATTCTTATATCTACGTAATGCACGACGCCAAGCGGTGAGATAATTTGCAGGTTGCTCATAGAAAGAATAGGTTCATGTATTGTGTAAGTGATATACAAATAAAGCAATACTATACTTTGCCCGGAGCAATATGCCCTTTTGATAAAGGTAGTCTCATAAAGAAGACCCCCGGCCTTACGTCATGCTGTTGTTTTATACATTTCTGACGTCACACGGAAAGCCCTGATCTCATGGACTCTGAATTGAATATTTAGGTTATCGGCTATAGTCTTTGTAGTAATCGGATAGCTGACATTCAGCGTGCCGGATAGGAATCCGTGTGGCGACTGAGTAGTATAGGAAATGACAATTGGAAGCGGGCTAATTCCAGGAAAGGTTTAACAATGCATTTAAAATTGTATTGGAAGGCCTTTTAGGATTTCGAAAGATGTTTCCTCCAACCATCCTCAACTCAGTAATACAAACTTCTGGTTTGTTTTAAAGTGTGCAGAGATCTGTATAAGCCCCTCGCCATGTCTCTTTTCACTATAAGTTACCCTAAATCTTAGACCAATATGAATCGAATTGACCAATCATTAAGGAAAATGAACTTAAAATCATGCTTTTACGTTCGGTTAGATCAATTTACGAATTCCCGACACTTTCATAATACCTTAAAAAAGATGACAGCGGCTCTGACTCCTTGCATAATGGCCTACGTCTTAATGGTTGCCTCCTATGTCTATAGATCCTTGTAGGATAAAAGTGAAAGCTAACACGCAAGGCGTTGCCACAGTTGAGGTCATCTACCCTAGTCTCAATGGCGGCTAAGCTGGGTTAATTACATCAAGTTGTTCCCCTGCGTGTATCTCCCACCTTCACCTACTTCAAAGCCATCCATCAACAGACCCGAGGTAGTGACAGGTGAAAAACCGTTTCTGAGGGTATGACTATAATCTATACTTGTACTCTTCGTATTTACAATTCAGTACCAAATAACATGCATTGTTAATCGGGGAAATCCCACATTATACCGTTTGACAATGCACACATCACACTTTTCACTATATCCATTGATCCGTTTGAAAAAAAAAAATTGTGTGCTTTTTAAAACATTTATAAATCCTTACCTATATTTAGATTAATGTCACTGCGTCATCACTTTGCAAAATGCGATTTAGGCCCTTGTATGTGCTCTATTTATTATAATTATTTAATTATTCACATTATTCGCCCCCGCGAAGATGGATTAGGATCCGCTGCCCTGCGCCTGTCCTTAGCTGTAATCAATACAGTAATCGACTCCAGTTGTTAAACAATGAGCTTCTACCATCTAGCCCTGCTTAAGGCTCCAATGACAGCAAACACATTGGGTACACTGACGCCGGGACTAAAAATACCCGTGCATCTTATCCCCTGTAAACACTGAGCTTGAGGACAGGCCTAGAAGTGACAGCAGGCAAAGGGAACAGCAGATTGTTTCAAGCGCCCATCGATTGACAGCCTGATTCCATCTCTTTAAAACTTGATGAGGGTCCTGTCTAGGCGAGGTGTAGGCGATGTAATATAATGTTCTTGTCGATAGTTTTCTCCTGCAGCAGATGTTCCCCCTTATCTCCATTAGCCTGCAGTGGCCTGCGGTTTACCTTATGGGATTAATATTAATTAACACTTCTAATAGTCCACATAGCAGGTACATACATGTCCTTCCGCTCTGATTAAAGAGATTAGCGAAAATGGTGGCTGTCGTCAAGGAGAATCCCTCCTACGTACGACAGGTGATCGTCATCGCTATACCAGCCATATCTAGACGTACAGCCAGAGCTGTATAGATGTAAGGCATTGGATTGAAGGTATTAATACAGCATCAAGCTCTCATGCTGAGGGATTATAGGACATGTCATAGAGGGGATAAAGTGAGGGATTATCATGTTACTATGCTCTGAAACCCCAGACCCTAGTTGAGCAGCCAGAGATCAGACAAGTATGATGTAATATCGACTGTTCAGTTCTCGATGACGCCGCAGACCCGGATTATAGCCATCGAACTGAATTCGGTTTGATGAAAGGTTTCCGGAATTTAAGATAATAGTATCTTTGGAGACACGAAAGTATTGTCCCTTTCCTTTTTGACAATAGCCGTTTATGACAACGGCAACTAAGCGAAGACAAAGGCGCTTACATTTACTTCTATGCCTGATATTTAACATTGGGTGCTTTCATCTACAAATAGATTGTAAACAGCAGAAGCTTTAAATACCCAAAGTGCATTTTAGGTTATGGCAAAGAATTAAAATGTATATGCATTTTAGTTGTATCGTTTGAACTCAAGTCTATTCATATCTCTGAGAAGTATGAATTCCTATTGCAAAGGTATATTCTATATAGATTTCCTTCCTTTGATGTGGCTTGGCACCATGTATTAAGTAGTTTATTTCGCATGGGAATACTACGTATTGCCTGCTATAAAAGCACTATCTTGTCTTCATTGCACAGCAACGGCCAGCAATCATCTATTCTCCGTCTCTATTTTATGGCGGGAATCCTCTTACACACAAGCCGTAAAGAACTCCATCCATACAAAATCTGATGTTGATTCCCTCGTAACACAGCTTAATCCTCCTATTGTGTCTGTGTCACTTATTCCTCAGGTGGGCCGTGTGGCATGCAAGCAGGGATCAAGGGGCCCCCTGATGGCTCGGTCACCGGGTTCGTGCAAATACCGTAATGTAGGGCCATATCGGGTGGACTGCGATAAAGTGTTGGCTCCCATCTCGTGTGACTGTAAAGACTTGCACCGAATATCAGCAATGTTGGGCCTTGTTCGGAATACCAATAGGGAGAGGCAACTAAAGGTTATTTCCGGATCTCTGCTGGGCCCATCTGAAAGGGGTACTTCTTATTTTTAGTGCTACTTTACTAGACTGCTATGGTTACTGCGCACGCGTGCAAATAACGGGTTATTATGGACCCTGATCTATACTTATTGGAGAGTTAAGACTAAAACCGTAACCATCCCTTACCGTTCAACACACAGCATTTATCTGAATGAGCCATTCTTTGAACAAACAGACATGGCTGTGTTAGTCTAGTATTTTGATGTTGAACAACACAAGCTTTTAGCATGCAGCTGATTATCAATTATCTGATGGACATAACGCATGGCGACGGACCGGTACCATCCATTTAGCATGACTTTGACAGGTCAAGCCCCGAATCAGATACGGCGTGGGCGACATTAAATACCGTGTTGTGGGCCATGCCGGGAGAAGGTGGTCCATGTTTGATGAGGGTAGGGCAGCGGCGGCCTCCTGCTGAATAATACACACCGGTAATATAGTCGACGGGCAGAAAAGGCCTGGCCGCCCGCTGATCTTCCCCTCCACTGGTCAACTGGTGTTTGTGTGAATAACTCATCCCCCCTCGCTGGGTCTTGTTCAATGGTCATGTCCGTCTGCAGACTCGTAGATATCTGCTAGAACTAGACCCCACCACGTTTTGGTAGCCCGGTCATTACTACAGAAGCACTCAACATGCACCCACCATGACCGTCCAAATTTTATGGGACACGTGGGGCCGTAATGCATTACCATGATCTCATTACACATTCTACGTGATCCAATTTCCCCCGCCGTTATGACCCGGACCAGCATTTACAGGCGTCGTCTTCCGGAATCAGGAAATGCTGGCCTAATTTTAGAATGATGCCAGCCTGGACTAATGAAATCCGACAGGGTGAGGACTGGGTTCTTGATTTTGATTTGTTTAATTCGGCTCAACAGCATATTAATGGGAGAATGAAGAAACCGTAAGCCATTTAAGCACCTAAAAACGGGTGATTGGTGAGGTAATCCAAAATCTGAACGTCCCTCTTGGGGTCAGTGGGTCAGTAACCAATAACCATATTCACACATAATGCCCTGCATGCACGCCACCCCTGAGTACATACAAATCACGGGGGACGCGCCTGACTTTTAGACCGTACTTTATCACCTGGTTAGGGGCCTTAGAGAATGGAGTGGTCACATAGATTGGTGCTGGGTTTGGGCGACTGACAGTCGTCATCAGGTGCGCACAACGACGCCGAAGGGAAACGTCCATGTCGGCTAATGAATTATACAAAGGGCCGTTCAGTCTCGGTAATGACCGTCCAATTGCCCACTCCGCCTCTCCTTTGTGTGGCAACAGGCACACACGGCCAGAAGGCAGAAGCCAGACGCCATTCCTCTCAGCCACAAAAGCCTTTCCAATACATTTATTTACAGAACGCTGGCTGTACAATGCGATTTGGACTTAGCTCAAATCATAACGTTCACGCGACCATCAAGAGAAATTAGGCAAGAGCGTTCTTGACAGGCTCTGTCGGTGAAATCTGATATAAATATCCAAAGACGTAGGCGACGTGTGATTTCCTGCGATTACACGCAGAGCCGCGCTGGTGAAATTGTTTTGAGGACGCGTTAGCCGGCTGCACAGCGTAATCCCTCTCTGCCAATCAGGTCCTGGTTTTTGCAGTACCTCATGGAAAATGTATCACCCTATTTGTCACCGGAGACATGGGGACCTGGCTGGGAGGTTGGCAGGGCAGGGGGACTCCAATAAGGAGGATTTGTTCCATCTGATCATTAGCGCTAGTGTGATTCGCCCAGTCTACGGGTGTCGATTGAATATCTGTCGCAGGTGGTCGGTAGCACTTCGACCGGAACAGTAGAAGCAGCATCGAGAAAAGAAATAAAGAGGAGAAAATAGCCTGTCGCAAGACCAGATATAGGAATGAAAGGATGATGGCGTAGGGGAAGAGGTGAAAGGGTGAAAGGAGACCCATCTGTCTATGCACAGAGCAGTTTCCACATTGTCAGGTCCAATGGACGAGCTGCTCGATATGAAAGCCCCCGTAATGTGGCCATAGAGGTTTTTGTGTAAATCTGCTGAGCCCAGCTGTGTGTTGCGCCCGGGGGGCGGTGACCTACCGAGCCTGTGTTTGCCGGCGTGCAGATCCCTCTCAAAGATAACAGTTTTCCGCCAGGTTGCCCCCTTTAGGCAGTTGGCCGCTGCTCACAGATGGGCACACGAGGACGATGCAGAGCGACCTCCCCCAGTCCACCGCTGTGGGCCCACCAGCCACCGCGGTGCCCCCTCCTCCCTTCCCCCCAATCCGTGTCCCATGGTGGACGCAATTCATTTGGAGACAGTCTCTTAATTGGGTTGGGATTCAGAGGGAGCCCGGCTCCTCATCCTGTCCTCTTTTTTTAATTTCAGTCGGCCTGGCAGGCAGTTGCAGGCTCAGATCAGCCCAACTAGCCAAGCGCAGTGGCAACGGCTCGGCAGGGGCCGACAATATACACGGGCTGATAAGAAGGGAAAGCGGCCGGTGGGGTCTGTGATCTGAAGGTTTAGTGCGCCACCAAGCCAGCCCCAGCGCTCACGACCAGCAGTGCGCCATGATAAACTGGGGCAAAGGGCTTTGAAGTAACCAGCAGTAGCGGGGCGAGCAGCACGGACTAGCCTCCTGCAGCAGTCACTGTCTGCTGTATATTGGGAGTCTCCCAGGGTGGGCACTCCTTGTCTACACAGGGTAACCAGAGGAGAACGCCAGCCACCCACCAAAGCTTTACATATCAGTGGGGGATACGCCCGTGCCTTTGATACAGAATCCACCAAGAAAGTTTTGTAATGGGACTCAGGGGAAAAGGATACAAATTCATGCTGCATTGCCTCCATCAAGTACACACTCGACATAACAATGTCATGCCTTCGCTTTAAAGTGTGTATACAAGACGATACAAAGACTCGTTTTGTAGGATTCTGAGTTAATAATCCAAATTTTGGTTAATTCATTTTATGCTGCGTGTTAGATTTGATATGTAACAATACATTAATGGATGCTTGGATTGAATGTTAGTGACTTTTTTAAATGACATGCACGCACTACAAGAAGTAATATAGACTACTTGGCAAAGGTCTTTGGCATTAACAATAATTATTACCGAGTATTTGGCGACTAGCAAAATCTGACTGTGTATTATGAGGATATATAAAAGGGTATGATGGACACATACCCATTCTATAGCTCACCACCATCCCCTGATCATTTGACTATGGGCTGGGGTTGTCGGTGGCTCACCCTCGCACGCCACCCGGGGGCAGAGGGGGCGTTGTGTGATGCTACATTGATCACCCCTCCCCACCCGCCTTTACCCGGCCATGCACCCCTCCAATAGTAGGGGCGTAGCAGGCACCTTTGCCACCATCTACTCCTAATTCTTCCCCGTCTCTTTTTCCACGCCAGGCCAATTGCATGGGAAGCGCTTTAATTGGCGCGGATGTGATGAGCAGTGGTCGCCTTGATGCCTATAACGGGGTCAGCGGTCAGGCGTTGTTATCACGGGCTGCCCCGTGCACTCCGCCCCGACGGCCGGGGGTATGTACGTGAGAGCCTGGCCGTCTGGCACGGGGATAGAAGCAAGAGAGGGGAGCAGGCAGGGCACCAGAACTCAGACCGACCCAATCGTTTACTATTGATTTCACACAGTCCCTCCATGGCAATCTACTCTCTCATGAGCTGGCTTCGCTGGCTCCTTTTCATCTTTCTATTCAGAGCGAAATGCAGCAAGAAGTGAATTTGAATGTTTTGCTTACGGAAGAAAGCCGGTCCCCGCTGTCGTTCGCCAGGGCTATTTTTCTTCTATTGATTTCCACTACCAACTACTCCTGCTCCTGGAGCCGCTCAATACATCATACCAACTGTGATTTCTGCCAGGATGTTCGTTTTGTAATTCAGCAAGGGAAATGCCCATTGTAACAATCTCTCCTTGGGTACATAGACACGTTCACAGGCACCTGGGACCCAGCTTGGCAATTGGTGATTTGCTGTGTGAAGTAAACATTCTTTCCTTACAGCTACCACTTTAGTTTGTACTAATCCTTAAGAGAGGAATGGAATTATTCAAATCGGTCGACTTGTCACCGAAAGAAACGATAATTAAATGGGGAGTCTTCAATGAGGGCTGCAGATCCAGCCCTAATCCCTGCAGCTTTAGCTTCCGTGTATCGCAACTCCTCCTGAAGAATATTCATTTGTCTTTGTTTTCTCATCGTTATGCCATGCGGTCTAAAAGCATGGAATTTGTACTGTTTTGGAAGTATTCAGGTTCATTAATTTCAATATAGAATATTAAAACGTAAAACACGGGGTTATTTGTGTTTTATTGGAAATTATTGACAGTGGTAATAGTGATGTGCCACGTCAGATAATATTGAATGAATCCGGATGAGTATTGTTTTGTATCTTAAATGACATTTCAAAAGTGCTGAATTTGTTCATCAGCATATATCTCTTACGTCAGTACTTCCTGTTGCACAAGGCTGCCGAAGAGTATTATTTTGAACCCTTTCATGTATACGTATTAACAGTAACCTATGAAAAAATAAAGGCAGATTGGGCGTACCTAAAAAGACTCAAAGGGGGCTTCTGTGTGCCTAATCTGCAGTGGGTGGGAAGGCTGCACTAAAAGCTCCCTGTTCCCACGCTAAATACTGCTCCGCCCCTCCCGCTACTCCCCCACACGGCCAACCCTACAGCCTGCTGGAGCACCGGCAGCAGCAGGCTGGGGTAAGCGACAAAAACAACGACCAGGAGGAAGCCCGGGCGGCAGGCGGTGTGCATTTGATGACGAGGCTTGTTACAGAAGGTGGTGTTTGCCCGTGATAGGGGCTGGGGCTCTCCCTGTGTGCACCCTACACCATCCCGCCCTCCCAACAAGTGCAATAAGCCTTACCATTTTTCTTCTAATACCAACACCCGCCATTGTTAGCCCGTGGCTGATGCCCCATCATACCACTACTGTTCTTACAGTAAGGAACAGGATGTAATAGGCACCCAAATGGGTCCAGCTTATGTCTTATGCCATAGTAGTGTGTTGCTATCGTGCATCTTACTTTAATACTGGTCCGTTAAGTAGGCAATTTATTGTAGAATATTCATGTTCCTGACTATTATTGTATACAAACTACGCCATTTACAATGAACACATAAACACGCAAATAGCTTTTGGCATACATGTGTTATAACCATGTAGAGCCATCGGTATGATGGTTTTCAAATAAATTCGGCCAAAGATTGTTTTCAATAAGACCTATTATGATACTTGATTGATTGCCTCTTTGAAACCGAGTTTTGATAGCATCGAATCGATGCAAATATAAAGAGTTCAGATTTTCATTTGAAGTAGGAAACCAATGCAAATTTGACGTAGATATATGGTATTTCATAAAGGCTAGTCCTCATTCTCTCCAACTCCCTTTTCTAAATGAATAAGAGTATATATATAGTGGGGCATCTCAACGCGGCATGGACAATAGACTGGTCACCCAATATGGCGACGACTTGGGCCTATGAATGGACAGCCCCTAGTGGCTTCCTCGTTGTCCATTGCCTGACCCAGACCCCGAAGCCAAACCTAATATCACCCAGTCAAGGTGGCTGGTCATGAGAATGATGCCTTTTACAGTCGACGAGGAGAAATCACAAGTTGATGGACTTTTTACTGTTGGCCATGGTCAATATTCATTTGGTGCTGAGATTGTTGATTTGTGGGTGGCCGGTGACCTGTGCAGTGACGCCACCTTCTACATGGCCATGTACTTAGCTGAGCCGAAGCCACTCGTCGGACCTCCAGCCATTTCTCCCTGCAGACACGGCCGTCGGCGTTACTGATAGGGCGGAGGGCAAGGTTGGCGTCACAGCGCCGCCAAAAAGCCGGCCCCACTCCCCCTGCTTCTCGACTTAATTTGGGCGCAGTAAATGACAATCGCCATCGAGCGCCAGCCCGCTCCAATGCCCCTGGCTTCCACCAACCTTACACGAATGTAATGAAACTGCTGCACTTTACTCTGCTTGGAGACTGAACAGACCACAAGAGGTGCAGTGCGCTGCTTCACCGCTAGATGGGGACACAACGGGACGCTGGGGAACAATGGTCTAATGCAATGTTTCCGCAGGCAATACGCTGTTCAACTTCCAGATGTGACAGGCAAGAACCGCCTAGAGACTTTTTAACCCGCAACAATTTCTCCGGCAGGAAATGTTCTCCCGCACTTTAAAAATGTGACAACCGCTAGTTTATGGACCTTCCAATGATTGGTAAATTTGCCTAATGTTTTATTCTTTAATGGAGTAAAGGTACATAATGGCATGAAAGCGTGCTGCAATGAGCACACACGCAATTTAAAAACGATTCAGAAGAATCGAAGACCCGTCGGTGAGATTTTATTGTTGAATAACGTTCGAATCATTTGTTTATAGCTATCCTTTCTAACAGGATGGTCGTTTGAAGAGATTGCTGACATTGCATTGTGCTTCTTAAATCGTGCTTGAATTTCGCTCATCTTTGGGCTAGCAATTTGCCAACTATCTATGAATAGGCGCCCCTTCAAAAAGTAATACTGAAGTCCTTTGATTATCTAGATTACGAAGTCTCTGATTTATTACTCCTATCTCCAGACGATAAATGCTGGCGGGACATTTCAAGGACATGTTATAAGCAAACATTTAAGAAAATGTAACTATGATCCCTCAGCGCTGCCTTACTGCTTGGGCAGAAGTAGGACGGAGGTTATAGCTGTTTTGTAGCCGAACAAGAGTGGGCATGGCATTGTACATCCATTGTTGTAACAAAGGGGCCCTGGAGGCAGGCCACAGGAGGAGCATTGAGAGAGGCTCCTGGAGAAGCCAACGAGACAGACGGGTGACACAGCCGTGCCCTTAGCGTCTTCTGGCCATCCAAATGGATTCTTCCCACCCCATTGAATACTTCAACCGAACTGTCGATGTGTCAGTTTGAATCAGAAGATTGGCCTGCATGACAGTGCCTCCTGCCAATCAGAGTCTGCCCCTGTGATCAAAACTGTCAACCCATATTTGTCACAGTTTGTTCCGCTCTGTAAATATATCTTATTGGTGGTGAAAACAGGGCGTGCAGGAATCTTGGGATTACAGAATGTGCATTACAAAATGAAATAGACACTGATCACCGCATCGAACCGTGTGGGTCGTTGAATACACTAACATTCGTTCATTTAGTTAAAGTATTTTCTATGATGTGCTACCACAACGGAGAAGTGATACTGTTGAGGGCAGGCTCAGTCTAGAGCCGCCGCTCGCGCGCACACATGGAGGCACGGCCATGACGCGAGTGGCCAAACGAGCTGCAGCAAATACAGATGGGAGGTGAGACCATGGATAGTGGGGCCAACCGCTGGAGGGGGACGCTACCCGAGCGGGGAGGTGATCTCTGAACGTTGGCTGTGAGGACACGGGAGGCCGGCTCGGACACGTGCCTCCCTCCAGCCTCTGAGAACCAATCTCCCTAGGGGGTCGCAACGTGAGCTGCTCTCCACACGCACCTGCCCGACCCCACGCCAACACAGAGCAGGGACTCAGACCCTTAGAAACTGTATGGCCACATTGCATTTTTAGAAAATACAGCCTGTAGTTGTATTCGAACCGTGTTCTACATGGTGCAGGCGGAGAACCCTATTAGGAGTACTTTTTTCTCCTGTCGATGTGGCTAGTACATCACAACCATATATGCATGCTCTTTGTCAATTTAAAGAAAATTTATTTCATTTTTTCTTTTATCAATTGCATCCATGCCACATTCCCATTTGCTACAAATGCTCCTGTCGCTAGTAGATTATAGGGTACCCGTTATACTCGTTCTACCAACCCCGGGCTACCAACCACTAGTTTTCAACAGAAAAAAGCTTACAGTTCACCCTTACATACAAGGAGATGAACTGTAAAACTTGCTCTGTACGGATCAGCCTATGTCTTTAGACCAATGTATAGTAGGTCAATGATTACCCTATAATCCCAATTCTAAAATGATGTCCTTTCATATGTAGCCGTCTACACACTGAACTTACTTCAAGTCATACCAAGAACCAGCAGAATAGGCTGCTACCAACCTGTCCATCTGGTTGCTGTTTTATCAAATTGCTTATTCAAGGACCTGTGTGAACCAGTAAATTGGGTCGTGACCCCTTTATTTAGTTACTTACCCATCTTCTATGTGGCTTCATGGTGTAATGGTTAGGACCCCAACCTCTAAACCCAAAGGTTGTGGGTTCAAATATCCTGAAAGAGTTTGTGATTGCCAGTGTTTTTCAGCCTGGCAAAGCCACTTGTATAGTATATAGAGTAAGATTCACACAGTTTCCTTTTACGATGCAGGAATGGGTGGATCCCCTCCCGAACATGGTGCCATCATGCATGCTAACCTCTGAGGTTACCAGCTGTTGAGGCCCTTCTAAAGGTCATCCGTAATGAGGCCAGGAATGGCGGGTTGGTCGCCAGGTGTTTCCATCTGGGTGGAAGGGTCAAGTATGGGTTAAAATAACATAAGGATTCGTATCCTTCGCTCCACATAAAACGTGTACTTGTGATACATTGCCAATGGATCTTAATCCTCATTGATCAAGAGGTATGTGTTGGCTGTAGCTGGTAGGCCTATTTCTACCAAAATGGGTTTATTCCAGTTAAATGAATAGAACTGCATTGTATGCTTTGTTATATTATATATACATACATTTACGTACGTATGTGCTGTCTATCCTACTGACATTTTAAGCTATATATAATATATGTATAACAATCTCCCTTGTGTTCGGAGGTATAACCCTGAAATATGCTATGAAAGAAGCCAAGGACAATATAGCAAAAGCGAAATTGCAACTCATTGTCAAACATACACCGAGAAGTGCACTGCCGGCAGATTTAATCACACCGTCGCACAATCAGCAGTTGTTGGGAGATCCCAGCCTATCTGCTCGGGTGCTCAGATTACTTTGCGAAAATGGTAATTAAAGCTTTAATGAGAATCGGGCCCTTGGTTACTTGAATACGTTTTGTCTAATGACTAGCACAGTCCGGCCGGGGAGGCTGAAGGCACATAGCTGTGATACGATCATTATGAAGGCGATTGTGTGCCCGCCATGATCCAAATGGGCGTCAGGCAGGAGGGCAATGGCTGCCTGATCACATCGGAGACGAGTTTGTCAAATTAAGCTCATCACGCATTGTTCATGGTGCCAACACCATCATCCCCAGGCCCACCATTTAAATAAGGCAATTTCTTAAAGCAATTAATAAGCCAGACCGGAATCATGCGCCCGCTCCATCAAGATTATGTGATGCTGCAAAACCTGCCCGAGCTGCAATATAATGCTCCGGTTCTTCAGCAAAACTATTCAGACACTCAGAGATAGAATGGTTTTGAAACCTCTTGAAATTCTAATGTTTTTAGATTAAACTGGCTAGATATGTCATTATAATGGACATAGAAAGCATAACACTCAGATATGACCACACATAAAAAGACGAAAAGTGTTCGAGCTGGAGTAAGAGCCCTGTGGTCTTTCCCAGCGTTGTTCTTTATGTAATATCAGGTCTTAAAAGGAGGAATGATGTGTGGGCGCCTCCCTCTCCCAGCTCCACCGCCACCACCACCCAGGTTCAGTCGTTAGCGCTTTTAGTTTCCTAAGAAAAGCTAGCCGGCGGGTCTGACCGCCTGGAGAACACTGGTTATTTTATAAGGAGAAACGAACCTGACAATGTTAGACGGCCCTTCAGAGCGCTGACAGCTCCCTGGGGGATTATTAGAGCAATAGTAAACCACTACCCAAAGAGCAGACATGCGACACGATATAGATTCCCTGTACTGTCTGGTCCTGAAGCTGTGTGCAATAACAAGATAGAGGAGATTCGGAAGAGATGTCTTTAGAGCATCACTATAGCATCCATTTTCAATTAGTATTGCCAATCTATCAGTCTCCTATATCTGACTCCGACACGTGTGCACGGCGCTGGTCGTTTCAGGATAGCCTCTTTTTATTACCCACTCACCGAACCCCACCCACATACCAAGCCACGTACCAGCCGACCTCCCACGCACACACCCACACCCCCGGCTACATCCCCCACCCAATTTATGAATGTAAATAAGTGTATATTACATGCATTCAAATATGTCTTTACACTTAGATACAGATGTATAATAATATACATGATGTAATGTCTGTCCATAAAGCTGCTGGTAGTGTTTCCAGTAATGTCGGCATGTCGGCGAGTTGAGGTCAGGGCTATGATGGGTTAAGGTCAGATTAGAGGTCATCATGCCGACTTGCGTTATGTCTCTCCACACACCGGCCTGTGATCACGCATCGGCCTGGATGGACAGCTCCAGCCCCGACCTGTGGTAATTAATGATGGATCATCTAATCATCCCTGATTGAATGATTAATTACCTATCAGCCTGTGGAGGGTATGCGGCGGACAGCTGGACACAAAACCTTTGGGAATGGCCGCTCTCTTTGCGTGATAGATTTTCTGTATTTTCAGAGCAAATGCTTTAATGGGCAGTTTTAACGGACCGTGAATTAGTAATCTGGTATAGTGTTACACACAAGGAAACTGACAGATATTTCTGACGCTTTTCGTTTTAGGCATTCGAAACCTATGGAAAGTGTAGGCCTCCCCTATTTATGGAACAAGATTGGAAATCTATTCTAGGATTATTGCTATATTTCCCATATCGCTGTCTTATTTTTTACTGAAGGAAGCCGGATATGAGCAACAATAAAGTCCGCAATGCAGCAATCACCTATTTCCGTCCTCAAAAAAATCGATATTGGGAGAATCTCTATTGGAGAACTTATGTTGTAATATACTCGGCGGAAATTATCTCCCTACTTTTTCCAGTGAGATGACCTATCGTTGTGACCTATCGTTGCCCGCATTAACAAGCTGGTCCAGGCACATAATATACCTACATGACCATTTAGCCATTGATGGCCAGCTATTGCTATAGTATATGACATGGTCAGTGTGCCCCTGTTTCCCACAAACTAAAAAACACAGCTCATCTATCTCTGTCTCAAAAAGTTGCTTTGTTTGTTGTATTGTGTCAGAATCCTCTGTTAGAATTCTCCCTATTCGAACGAAACTGTTTATTTCCATGCATGGCGCCTCCAATAAGTTGTTATTGATTCAGCTGTGCTAAAATCGTTTGATCTCTGCTGATTAGCCTGTGCTCTGAATCCCCTAACCTGATCTTACCCTGGGGCCTCCCTGGAAGTTGATGCCGTAGAATCTTGTCTTCACTAGAAAACTAAAATCCTGTGCTTGAAGAGAGGTGCTGGCGTCAGGCTTAAGCGAAGGGCCGAGGGAGGGGGGAGTGGGTCGCTTAGTGTGGTCGAGGATGGATGATTTAAAAAAAGACCATGTCTAGGAGCAGTTTTGGTGTGGGTGGTAGAACCTCAGTAGTGCTAACACGTGGGTGAGTAGCTGGCAGCGTCATCTACGAGTGCTTTACGCGCACCACATGTAGGTTTCCGTGTCAGTGCCGAGCAGCTCGACGATGATAAAGCCGTGGAAGATGCTCACACAACCTGCTCCCTGGGATCCACAAAAAAGACCTACTGCACATAGTTTTCCTGCAAAACGACAAAAAGCAAAATCTTCACAATATTGCATGTACTAGAAATAGGGACAGGTTTCCTCTTTTGCACAATAGGCAAGGAAGAAATGGTTATGTTTTAAATAATGCTGAATATGTTGCTACACGTAATATCCTTTATTTAAGACCTATTCAAACTCACGGGACTCTTTAAGGTGAAAGAAATAGTCAATAAGACATGGAATCATTATTTTCTGCATACATATACATTGTATGCATTTTCTTATTGTTTTGTTGACCATGAATGCGACAAGAGGCACGGCATGCACCGTCATGACAGCTAAGAAATGTAGCCTATGGAAAAGATGTTATGCAATATGTTAACTAATTTGTATTAGAAGTAAATGTACATTTGTTAATGCATAGGTATTTATTTACCACCCCGAAGGCCCCTGGGGGAGGCTGCTACATCGAGAATAACCCAACTAATCTGTGCGATTGAGATAATATAATGTTCCAACACATCTGGACTGGACGAAAAACTCATTTCATGGGTGTGTTCATTTGTACAATATTTCCCTATTACATCTCCCTAGAACATTGCAAGTGGGACAAATATTGATTAAACGTCAGAGAGAGCTACACCCTACATATTCGTTTGCTCGGCGGAGTAGCTCGTTCTCTGGACTCCTTTACAGGGGGTGGCCGGTGTAGGCGCGGCACTGACGAGGTATTGGGTTGCTGCAAATGGCGAGACGAGGGGAGGGCTGCCCACTATTCTCTGACATATGTGAGGGTGTAGACAGATGCACTGCCGTGAAGCTGACACTGATGCCTGCCATATGGCCTACCCTGCCTATAACGAAGACTCAAAATACTGTAAACTCTCGTGTAAACCCGACTCAAGTCACCTCCGTTTCAAAATTGCAACTTTTTGTTGCAATAACTTGTTGATCTTCTTTCCATCTTATCTTTCAGTATTCTTCACGGCACTGTATCACTTAATCGGTCAGCGCCGGGGAATTCCTTTGTTTTTCTTTCTTATTATATTCATTTTGGATCTGAAAAGGGCGTTGGTTTTTAACAACATATCCAGCATTTACGGTGTACTGACGACAAGTGTTTCTGACTGCCACCGTGAGAGGTCAGCATGGGTCGATCAGGACCTGAAAATGAATCTTTCCTCTCCATACACATTGAATGTAAAACCTGTATACTGAATACAAGTACTTTTTATTCTTAATTCTGGCGGTTTTATGTATTCAATGAGTGCATACAATGAAACATCGTGTTCGTATATACAGCAGACAACATTACTTAACAAATATTCTCCATGTGGCCCAAGGTTCACGCTATTTGAAGGCAACTGTGCAAAAACTGCCCTTAATGTTGTATTTATGCTGTTTGGCCGGGGTCTCCTTTGCGTGTGAATGGTGTCGATGCCAAGACGAGGGACTACTCGGTGATGGATGGTGGTTGTCTGACCGTATAAAATAATGCCCACAGATCCAAGAGGAAAAGTAAAAAGAAGCCTTGCCATATGTAAGGATGGGTAAACAGAATTATTGCAGAAGTTCAAGGCACAAAAATATGCCTTCTGGTGTAGCTTATCAAAATACTGTTTCTCTCATAAAAAGGGGACACAGAGAGTAATTTACAAGAACCAGCTATGATCCGCCAAAATAATTAACTGCATATCTCTGAGTTTATTAGATCTGTCAGAATGGAGTCATTGTTCGGCCGCTGCACAGTGTAGATTGAGAGCACGTAATAGAGAGTGCGGTATACATGTATAGTCTATTTCAGAATAGATCTGCATAACCTCGTGATGAAATTTTCCACGAGGTTGTGCGACTATGCGATACCCTACGGAGTTGTCCCCTTTCTCTACTTCCCAATACTTTCCCTCATATGATATTTGATGGAGGATCTGGTTCGGGGGAAAAGGGATTGGGGTGCCAGTGGCGGATTCAGCATTTTGAAAAAGAGGGAGGTGGGGGGGGGGGGGGCGCTATTGGAAAAAAATGTTCCTTAATTACTTTTTGGCCGAATTTTACATTGAAAATGTCTATATTTTGCCCCCCCCCCCCCTCAAAAAAAAAAAAAAGGGTGGTGGCTTTGGACCGAACTTTACACCAAAATATGCATATCCTCTTCAGCGACTCCTTTTAATGCCAACGTCAAGGCATGCATGCAAAACCTAGGCCGTACTATCAAATACATGATAACGCATGTCCCATTAGGGCGGATCCATGGGTGTCCCTGAGCACTTAGTTCAGGGGGTGAAGATACATGACACATAAAATGTAGCACAGATTTTTTCCCATGGGGCTTTCATTGTGTGAGGCCTTCATCGTAAACGGGGACAGACAGACGGATCTCGTGACCCAGGGGCCACCACCCAGCTGAGGCCATGTCCCATCGCCTTCCCCATTACACCCGTGCAGGGGCCCACAACACACCCCCTGTATGTAGAGGGCCACCACCAGCACTCGCTGCTCCACCCCTCCAGCACCACTCCGAAGTGTGATG
The DNA here is from genome assembly GCA_936440205.1 of Lepidonotus clava. Classification (NCBI taxonomy): domain Eukaryota; kingdom Metazoa; phylum Annelida; class Polychaeta; order Phyllodocida; family Polynoidae; genus Lepidonotus; species Lepidonotus clava. The sequence goes on from OW387134.1 coordinate 53,639,434, forward strand.
CTGGGTGCGGGTAGAATACGTTCATCTCTGACCTATAGCACGGAGAAGTCCCTATCACTGCCCCAGGCCGAGGACGCCTCTCCATCTCCCTCCTGTAATGGTGGCGTGGAGGCTTAGAACTAAGGCTACATAGCTGGATAATACCACCGGACCTCACCCGGACCGACCACAACAAAGAGGTGGGTCTTAACTTTACTGACCTCGGGGTCCCTCCCTAATCCTGCATGCTGTCCAAGGGTCATAACAATAGGCCTTTGATCTCCGGTATTCGGGGTAGTTTCCAGCCGCTATATGGAGTGAAATAAGGGAATGGTCTTGGTCTTGGTTGGCCATTCTCGAGTTGAGAGGGCCAGTGGGAGAGGCTGAACAGTATACACTTACATCATATTAAAGTTGTTTTCCTCTATGACTATAAAATGTCAGCATCATATTGTTCTTTAATTGTTTGCTCCTCGGGTCTCAACCACATACAATAACTGACATCAACTATCTTGGGTAAAACATCAAAGTTGCGAATTAGACTCATATAATGTAGTTTAGTGTAGGGTTCATTCTAGGAAATAGATGTCTGATGTGAAACGGTCGATGGTCACAATACAGTAAGAATAACAGGCGATATAGATATGTTGTGCCATACCAGCTTAGTTTAATTGATCACAAGAAATGACTGTGCAATGCAAGGTTATGGGACTGCAGAAAGTGCTGCCATCTGTTGTAGTTACGAGAATAATGGAACAAGCCGTTGCCATGGAAACCTGACTGTTATCTTGTAGTCGTTTAGAAAATAACAGTATTAAACAGTATAACAGTAGAAAAAGCAGTATTTGCTACCATTTGAAACAGTCATGTGACTCAACAGAGAGAAATGATGCTCCAGGTTTTTTTTCCTATGCCCTAGGACTAATATTTAAGGAGATGTGAGTAATTTAATGAAAAATAGTGTTAAAACTGTTTTAGACCAACTTTTTGTGTACAATTCAGCTGACCTACTCAAAAGATTCTATTTCGTTCCAAAATATCCTTATTTGGAATGTCAGTGGAACATTTTTTCAAGAATTATGTTTTGTTATCAAATAACTCAGTAAATACTGAATAATTCATGTTGTTGTCATTTTCAGGAACATTGACGTTCCTATGTTCTATAACCTGTAATGTTGAATTTCCGTCTGGAGCATCCTTTCCCCCTGGTGGGTCACATACTTGTGACATTGATTCCATATAACAATGATTTAGCCAGAAGAATTTTACCGTTTTATGCTTTCTGTCTGGTATATGATATGATGGCGTTTGAATATTGAAAAGATGATAGCCTTATAAGCTGGTACTTATCAAGAACACCTTTGGTCACAACCGAGCTCATAATACTAAGTCATCTAAGAAAAATATTCGTAGTATATAACAGGAATATTAGATATTAGAGGCCCATTTATGAAAATACAAAAGGACAGTTGTTGGAGGGCTAAGAGGCTTGACAACTGCAATTATTACACAAGTATTAAATACATGTCTATGTTATAGTTTGGATTTTTGATTAAGCTTTGGTATTTGTGTAAATATACCATGCAGCAGCATACCCAATGAACCCTGTGTTCTGAATCAAAAAAAAAGAAACTTAACAAAACATTAATAAAATCTAATGCATGTAGTAGGCCTATCAATGTCTATCACCAAAGTAATACTACAAAATTGATTAGGCCTATGTCTACAGGCCTACACGATCTGAAGCTCATCGTGGTGTCAGAAATATTTATTCTCTTTTTCCACGATGATACCGGGATGCAGTTCTAGTTTGACTTCATCTCATGCATTTATTGAATAAACAAAAGAATGAAAGTAATTTTCCTAATATGACTAAAACAATAATGATGGTGATAATATATTCTTTTTTCCTCTTACTACTCCTATATATACGAACAGTGGTCAGAATGAATATCACTATACGAAACCGCAACCACTGAGTCATTCTATAGCCTCCGGCCCACAATCATGTGGTTTGCAACCTCACTCGTGTGATGCTATTAACGGCCAGTAGCCTGGACTTTTAAATTGTTCCTAGACCTATTCATAGAAGTGAAAGAGAAAGACTAAACGTGGTTAAAGTATATATTCATATATACATCCTATAACCGGATTCGCGGTTTTATAGAAAGCAGGAACCAGTCAGGATCAATGAAAAAAAAATAGGATTATATGGTAACTAGTCAAATAACTCTTGTTAGGAATGCATCGTTACTATCCTTTTTATTTCTAATGGAACCCCCATACATTATACCATTGGACTATCTGACTAACGACTTGAAAAGCACGGTGGGGAAAGGGCCCGATCCCAGTATGCCAACCCCCTCTACACAGGGTATTAAGGTCTAATCTCCTGCCTAGGGCTGAGCTATCCCATGTCATTTCTAGTCGGATCATTGGGTATTAGGCACACATTGATGTCATAACCGCCAGGGGAAGCTGTGATCCCTGATGGGCCAGCTGCCGCCCCTGCCCTGCCTGCCCGTCACAGCGCCATGCACCCCGACCACGGCGTCCTCCCGTTCTCACTCCCCTCACAACCAGCAGACGTCAGCACAATCACAGGCATGTCGTACATTGAGGCCACAATACCTAGACCCTGGACCCCTGAGTTGAACTCTCACTATTTATTGCGAAGGTAATAACGGGAGGCCGGGCCTTGATTTCGAATAGCTAGGGCTATATGAGGTATAATAGCACATTATAATTATATCAGATGAAACATGCCTAATTTATGCCACATTGATATTCAAATATACATGTCATGTTCAATGAATCATAGTATTGCAAATTAATCATCCATTTTTTCAAGATAACGTTAAAACAAATATCCCTTAGTAACCAACGGACATATATACCTTTGAACCCGCATCCAAACATACGTATCCTAAACTTTCTTATGGAAGGAAGAGTATCTCAGATTTTTGTGTTTTGTTTAGGTCTTGTCTGTCATCACCATACATGTGAAGAGAACACTTCAAATAAAATTTAACTTCTTACATTTACTTTTTTTCTCATGTGAATTGGAAGCCAAGTATTACAGTACCTCTGTGTGAACTTCCGAGTAAATACCAACACGCATATATAGGCTGCTCCTTGATCATAGATTACAATCACATCTGCCCTTGAAATAAACATGTATTCAAAACTGTCAATGTGTGTATACGTATTCCAAATACGATTTTTATGATATATTTATCTTTATGGGGATAAGCAACTACGTATGATCGTCTTAATGTTAATGTGAGGGTCGTTCCCCACTATCAAACATGGGTGCATGGCCCTATCCTGCTGGGCTGAGTCTTGAGTTCGGCCATAATGGTAGGACGGTTTTGACTATTGGCCTATACACTGTGTAAAGCTACCACTTGCCTTCAGGGCCAGGAGTATCCTGGAAGATTACCTACGAGCGGATCTCGTATGATAACATAATGATTGATCATGTTTGGCAAAGACAGCTATGCTGTCCTTATCAGACACTTGGGATCGCAGTTTCCTTATCTAAGCTGCACCAGTCCATAGACCTATCCCGGGATCCAGGGCCCAGATACTTAGGCTAGGTCTCGTTTCCTTCTGTGTGTATACTCATCGCAAACATGACCGGTTGAGGTATGGGCTGTGGTATAATAAGCTAAACACTCTAATAACCCTTTCCAACCTTTAGACCTCGGCAGAGACAATAAATGTGACGACGAGACAGTAAAAGGTGGCAGTAATAGCATGCAGCTCATATTAGTGGACATTTATTGTAAAGAACATTGTTCGAAATTGCACTTAGACCTACGTAGGCCTATGCCTCAGTGCACGTATTTATACTTTAAACTTATTGCATGGATAGAATGGTGACTTAATTAATCTTTTGGTAACATATGAAATCATGCACTGACAGAAATGTTCCTCACGCTGTTATAATTGTGTTTGCATGTTCTCTTTTGCTAAACAAAATAAATATACCAAAGCGTATCAAAAACAGAATCATTTCGGCACCACACAATCAGCCTGCCTGACTGCACGGAGCAACGTTTCCTATATCTCTCATTACGGTGGTTACAGTTAAAGGGGCCTACAATGTGCCTTGGTTGCATCAAAAGGGAAAAGAGCGCATAGGAACTGTAATAATTATACAGGCCTATGTGTGTAAATGGGAATGTGCATGGTGTATATCTAGGTTTTTATACTTTCCATTGAAGTGAATCATAGTGAGCTACATTGAACAATAATTGCCTCATCAAATATATGATTCTCAGCCACTTCAATGCAGTTCACACCATAATCCTATCTAGTATTATTGATACTAGTACTTGCTGTGTGTGCCTGCTAAAGAGCGTTACACATTGGGACCTATCGTATTGAACTTTTCAGATGAACGAAAATGAGCTTGCTGTATCACCAAAAAACTCTGTAAAGATTGTATAGATCTAACCATAAAAAACACGCACATTGAAACTCTCGTCAGCACCTGCAAAATTTAATGGTGTTTTTCAAATGAATTTTGGGATACGTTCGTATATGCTTCATAAAATTAATGTCTTAAAAATACTGTTTCTTAGAGCACCAAATTGAACTGTAACTTTAAAGTTTTTATGTGAGGTATAATGAAACTCTAAACAATATGCACCTTTGCTATAGGCTACATGAGAAATCTTGGCAGAATACTATTGCCTATGAAATACTCATAATGTTTGCAGGTATCTATATTATATACATGTATATATGGGCTTAAGATAATGTTCTTTTATAAACCCTTCCTATAACATTCCTACACCGCATCCCAACCATTGACATTCAAAGGTACTCACTATAGTTACCATTCATGGTGCGACATGGGAAGTGTAGGCCTATTAAGAACTAAAAAAAGGTCAGTTTTTTAAACAGTCTAAATGACATTACCTAGGTAGGCTATTTTGACATTCAAGAGAGTACAATGCACACACTTTGCTTTGAATGGAGTAATATAACCTACAATGACCCAAGAAAATAGTGCTTAAATACTCTAATTTTTGTTGATTTTCTCCTGACATTAATTTTGTGTAATTGCCTATACTTGTTATATAGGCCTACTAACTGAGTAAATATAATGGGAAAAGCATTGGTAGTCTTTTTTTTAAAAGTGAAAATGTTATCTGTCATGGATTTGTAATAATTGTTGAACATATCAAAATTCCAAATCCATGAAAATTCAAAGTGTAAATAACCGTGGAGCAACATGTACACATGTATGCCGAGTCTGAGACGTTCCCCTCGCCAGTCACACCTGGCGGCAAGGCGCAGCTTGCAGACACTGGTTAAGAACCTTTGCAACGTGTGCCTGGTCAATTAGTGCTGCCCCCTGGCGTGACTTTGTGTAGACATAACAGGCTGTAGAAATCAGTCCCTCCCCGGAGGGCCCGTGTCAAAGGCCGGGGCTTTGTCCGCCTACGGGCTCGTGGGCTCGTCTAGACAAGGGGTTTGTGTTAGGTGCATGTAAAATGCATTATTCCGGGATTAGTTCTAGCTTGTAAGGTAAAATGTAAGAGTTCTTGAGAGTGTCTCATGGGCTGTAGGCTAAGTGGTGATGAATTTAGATTTCTGGTATACCTACATGCATTTATTTTCGCATGCATGCACATGACACAATCATGTAGGCCTACACAATGTACATGTTTTGCACCTGTCAAGGCCCTACAACTCCTAGGATCGTATCCTATTGGAAACCTGCATTATACGAAAAATTATCATAGGCCTAAATCATAATAGAATTCCGTTTTACTATTGAACTTCATTATGGAATGAGCTTAGCATGGATACTCAAAATCTTCAGAGGGCAGACTTTAAACAATTAAATTTTGTTAAAAGAAAATATTCCAAATAGGCCTATATGGATCTGCTACACTAAGTACCTTGACATTATTATAGGATGTTTGATTTTGTTGAAAAAACAATGAGTAGTTTGCTGTATCCAAATTAACTGCTATAGAAGCTAATGTTATCTAATGACGATGGTTTTTGTCGTACATTAATTCCATCATTAGCCTATTACCATCACCCCCCTGAATCCGCCCCCGCCCCCTGTCCTCGTATAGGCCTGGGTCTTGATGCATGGGGAGGTGTGTGGGGTCCCATTCGATATGTGACCTATGTAATATACAGTTTGGGCAGTTGACAAAAAAAAGCTGTCAATATCATGACTTAGTGTCAGAGAAACAGATGGTCAAACAAGACAATCTCCTAGAATTATACCATTGTCGAAAAAACATCAGATGAAAAAAGGATAAGCATAATGATTGTATTTCCATTTTTGTACAAGGCTTCTTGTGTTGGGAGAGGTCGAACATCTGTGGAATTCCAAGGGCCGAAGATCGGGAATTGGCCTATAGCTAACAATGAATGATTAAAATTTTGCAGTAATTTTGTTCCTACATGAAACTTTTAATTGCCATAGGCCCCATCTAGCTCAAATGACAAAGGTTTTCCCATTGAGCGATTTGTTAGCAATTGTCTGCAATGAAATTTAGGCCTAATACAATTTTCATTGCAATCTTAATACAATGTAGGCCTATGTAGGCCTACCCATAGGTGCATATCACATCCATGTTGCGGTGCATAATACTCGCTATGGGGCGATGGGCATAATTATAGGCTAACCATAAAGAAACGAATACTGTTCGCCTATAAAAAACAAAGATTGACTATAAGCCTAAAGGTCTATTACTGAGTCGATATTAGACTTAGGCATCATGTAGCTGCAAATAAAAGCCTCTTTAGACCACAGGCCTATAGCCCTAGCTAGTAAACTTTTGATAATTGAACAGCCGTGGGCCTATTAAAATGTTTAGGGAAATTCCCATGGAAAATTGGGAAAATCATGGGGAAATTGAGCATGTAGGCCTGGGGGTACGCCTAATGTGTGCAAATCATGAGGTCTAGGCTTAGGCCTAATTATCATACGCACCTATAATATAGGCCTAAATGAGAAAATTGTTTATTTCTCTATTTCATTTATAAATTTGATTAGGTTATTCATGCGTTAGTATTTTGTATTTCATGATTTTCTAAAGCCCTCACCTATAACATAAAGTGCGCAGTAGTCTAGGCTATGGATCTAGCAAAATGCACGACCTAGGCCTAACCCTTTTTTATCCTAGACCTATGCACCAAGAAAGGAAAAAGACATTTTTTTCAGACAACCATAACTGAGAGAGAATGCTACTTCATATATCACAGGATTAAGAATAAATTAAATAATCAATCTGGACTAGTTTTGGAAAACATGTCATAGAATGAAAACATTCGATTATGAACTAAAATCTGAAAAACGAAAAAAATGTTTACAATATTAAATTGGTATGATCTGATTTCAGGCTGTATGGAAAGAATGTAATATTTGTGATATGTCAAAATGAATACATTTTCCATATCTGTCAAGACTTTAAGATTACAATGCATGGTAGATCTATAGGGCCTAATGTTAGTGGCTGTTGTGCACTGTTATGATTTTACAGCTAAATCCATGAAAATTCAAAATGGTCAAAAAGTGCCAAAATTGATGATTATTGGAGATTCCTTATGGGGATTTACTATAGGATTTGGTTGTTAAATGTGCTAGATCTAATTCGTGATTTGAAAGGTCTTTTGAGCATCAAATCATAAAAAATGGCCTATAATATTCTATGACCACTTAAAAGAAACACCATGATGTCTTCTACATTCTCAGCCATTCAATAAAATAATTTAGAGTTCCTATGATGTGTTTTTCATGCTTTAGAAATGGCTGCAAAATGATGAAAAAGTCAAACTTTCTGAGCGCATGGATCTAGCCTACCTATGCCCCAGCCCAATTGAATTCATATACCTATATAATCCGAGAAAACTAGGCACAAACTATCGGCAACTGAAAGAAAGTTGGAGAGTATAGGAATAAGAAGCACCTGGGTGTGATTACTGCGCGTCCATCTGGGATTCATTATGCACGTGCCCGCTGCTCGGCCGCCACCGGGCTTAGCTCGCCGCCTCCTCACCAGGGGGCGCGCGCGGGTGAAGTAGGTCATTCGGGGGGCGCACTTGTTTGGTCAGTCCAACTGGCAGACGGCCAAAAACTTGAACACGGTGACCCCCACACTAAGGCCCAGCCAGCCTGCAGACTTCAGGTGGGTCGACGCGACTAGTCTAACCCTTTAAACTTTACAACTCTCACCGAGCTTACTCACGTCGATCCTGGAGGCAAGTTTTACACCAGTCGCACGCGGGGATTTAAACTCAGTGGATTTTTACCGGCCGACCACTCAAGTGTGAATGTTTAGGAGAAGCTAGCCATGTGCTTTGTTTATGTGTAGAGGCTGACCTATTTCTGGAGGTGGCTTACGGGCCGGGACGTACAGAGAGGCCCCAACTCTCACACTTCATCCACGCCACCACTTGGGGAGGAGTTAGCGAGAACACAAGTTTGTGCCCAAAATCTGGCGGAGAGAAGTTGTGATTATGTAGATAACACAGAGGACCATAACATCACAACTTTGGAAAGTTTATGGATTGCACCTCCCTACACCTGTTGGACGTTCACCCTGGAGTTTTACCACTGGAGTAGACGACCGTTGCCAACACATCTGCCCAGGCTGGGGGCTTAGCAGCTTGTCGGCCATTGGAGAGGTGAAGGCCGCACCAGTCAGCAGAGGTCTACTACAGACTTACCTTAGCTGGGTGAGTTTGAGAATATGAGTTGAATTATATACATGTAATTTAAATATGGATTAATTAAAAGTCTGATATTGCCTATAGATCTACTAGAAGACAGAAATCTATAGTTCAGATAGATCAGTGTGTGGCTAGATTCTATAGATCTAGATCTTATCATCTAATATCTAAATAATGACTAGGCCTATAATCTATAGATCTATAGTCTGTAGGCTATAAATTGTTCTATATATAGCAAATCTACCTGTCCTATGGGATTTAAATGCAGACAATTATAGGCCTATATACCTACATTTTTAGATCTGGGGCCTTGGCTACAGAATTTAATAGAATTTTGAATAGTCTATTTAGGCCTAGATTTAAGGCTAGACAACTAGATCTAGATCTGGTGATAGAACGCGTTTTGCACAAACTCACTTTGGCCTCACTTGATCTGGAGATCAAAACTGAAAAAAGAAGATACCAATATTAGATCTATATCAAATGAATATTGGTATTTTCCTGTCTGATATTTATGACACTTTTAGTTTTCATGATGGGATTTAAAAGAGAAAGTTTTTAACAAAGAGGTCTAGATAAGGGTAGACCATTACACTTCACACTGGAACGTGTCAAAAAGTGAAAAAAAGTTTGGAAAAATGAAGGAAAGTCCAATTTTCAGTTCATGGAAAACTCACTCATCTGACATACCTTTATATTTTTTCATATGATTTACAGCAATAGATAATTAAGGTTCTCAGTTGGCTATATTTTACACGCAGTACTACTAGAATTTACATCTAGCGGTCTATGTGTAGGGAGATTTTGATTATGAAGTGGATCTAGAAGTTCATCTCAACCCGTTCAAAACTCCATTATTTGTCTGTTTCTCTCCCAAATTTATAGCATAAATACTTGTAAACCGAGTTAAGTGTTGTAGACCTACATTTTGAACTCTCTTTTAGCCGCTCCCGACTGTGGTATTATAATTATTTGATGTTTGATTTGCAATACACGTAGAGCTAGGCCTATAGATCTACTGTTTTTGATACCATCAATCGTGTTATTAAATAGAAGGTTGCTGGTTAGTAAGGAATCTTTTAGATGATATTTGGGCAAAACATAGTATTTCTGAAGTACATGTATACTGATCTGCCGCATAACATTTAAAATTAAGGTTTTCAAGGAATACACGTATGTATCTCTACGTTCAACAAAGTGTGTGACTCATTACACCAGGCCCGGGTCCTACATTGTACTGAGATCACCTGAACGTGTGGGCGACCACGGTGTTACTACCAAAGGCCCATTTGAAAGAGGTTACTGATTGGCGTGTTCCCTAGTGTGATTATAGCTCTAGAGGGATCTGGGGGGTTTAGTAAGTGATGATTCACAATTACAATTACAATGTAACATACATGGCCATACATGTCATCTGTAGGCCATATTCTCATATTTTCATGTTTTGAAAGTCTTTTTGAGTTAGTTGTAGCTATGTTGAAAATATAAAGTCATCATTTACCTTAAGCTTAGGCCAAACAAAAAAAAATGTTGTGTTCAGGTAACCCTACCTACCCTAAATTTTTGGCCCTACCCTAACTTTTTTTAAAGGACATTTTTAATCATTTTTTTCAAAACCCAAAGAATTGACCTAAAGTGCCATGGAAAACCATAAAACAGCACATGGATGCTCAGGGCATGTATTTTAGATGCTAAAAATGTTTTTTGAGGATATTCGGAATATCTTTTTTATTTCCAACACTGGCCGGGTATCTTTGGAAAGTTAAAAAAAAAAAAGCAAAAAAAAAAAGTTTTTTCGACCTACTTACCCTATTTTTTTCAACCTATGTTACCTGAACACAACACATTTTTTTCTTTGGCCTTATGCTAACGGTGATAATAAAAGGCCCGTTAATGGACCTGTGATGTAATATGTACAGAATCATCCGACCATTGGTAATGTCAAATTTTATTGGCTATACATTCGTTCACAGAAGGGCCTCGCTTTTAACATATTTGGCAAAGCTATTCATGGGATGGGATTGAAATAATTATGGTAATGTGCGCGGAGTGGCTGAAATATTCAAAGCGAGTGGGAACAAATAATCCCATTACGCATTTTGCTGATGTATGTAGACAGGGTATTAAGTAAGTGAAGTGCCTTACTTGCCCACCTAGACTGGCTTATCCATCAAGTAAAATCAACACATAAAAAATACCCCAAGTAGTAACTTAATTTACTTATGCGTGTAGGTCATTTTGTGACCTCCCCCCCTCTCTCTTTGACTTTTAGGTTGAACAACTAATTAAAGGTCTAGCAAATTATAAGATAAGCTATACTTTAGATCATTAGAATGGTACTCTTCGTTCCAACCTCTCTGATCTCTGATCTATTCTCTGATGAATTGATACAACAATTTGATAAGATATATGACATGTATGACTGAATTGAAGAATACCACCAGGAACATGAGCATATATTATAAAGTTTCAGTTACCAAGTTTGAATTAGCCGCCTGCCGTATCAAATGCTCAACTAAGATCTTGAACTATATATATATAACTCCAGTTGTCTTTAATTTCGCCAGGTACATGCACAGTGACGTGTATTGATATCGGAATTGAAGAAAAGTGATATGATCTAGATGGGGCTAGTCAGGTTCATAATCTTCAAAAACTGGGCTACTAACTATAATCTACATTGATCAAACATTGGTAAAACTGTTAAATAATATATCAAATTTGCATATGATTTCTAATTTCTTTGTAGTTCAGTTCGTATAAGGAAGAACTCAAAGTAAAGACATGTGAATAATCTAGAAAGTATGCCTAGCTTTTCTCAAAACGATTGTTGAAGCCAATTATACTAGCTGTATAATTGGCCATCACCATGGCATTTGTTATTTTCACACTTGATATTGGACATTTTTGTAGAAAATCCTTATGATGTGCTTCAAAGTTTGGGTTAAACTGTTATAGTCCTATTACACTGGGGGAAGAAACGCGATTTAAATTTGCTTTTCTTACTTTCCTCCCTCAACTCAACTCAACTTGCAGATCATATTCAACATGTTTTCTCCAAAGCTCTGCCGACGTAATCAATGGAACCCTACACTGGGAATAACACAATGACAGGTATTTTGGACGATACCAGTGCAAATATTTAGCAGCTCTATCAATGGTGGAGAAAACGTGAGCTAGAGACAGCATACATTTTAGTGTTGGCCATGCTAGGCTGGTGTAAAAGTTGTGTTGACAGAGGGCCTGTAAACAAGTCACCTGACTCCCTGCAGACAAGGTAACGTAGCGCCATTGCCATAAAACACACCATATCGTCAAATGGAGCTGTTTCCGAATCCAGCTCTGGTTTCTGTGTGGAGACGCTGCCCCCAACCAAAGGTCCATAGTACGCCGCCCCTGTAACCTGAGGCCTACTGCTCCCCCTTCACTGGACCTGACTCCGACCAACCCATTGTGTCACTTAAACTTTGTTACCAGTTTCAGCCTGGCGCTGTTTTTTTCAAGTTCACTCGGTCGGTCCGGACAGATACGGGAATTTTTTAAATACATGCTAGTGGGACAGTTTGACTGCTTTTTGTTTAAACGAGAAACAATACCTCCTCAGATTTCAAGTCAGGGACCCGCCCATGATAAACACAACTGCATCTCATGACTACATCGTTGTTTAACAAACAACACGTGTAATTATGGGAGTACGAGACCTGAACTGGTAGAATGTGAACAATTATTACTTTTTTAATCCGGGCACTTTCTCTAGGTGATGCAATGGAAAGCATCACGTACAATTAATTGCCGACGGCGCACATACCTTTTATAGGCTCCTAAAAATACCAATATTAGTTTGATTTAGGTGCGTAATTGATAACTTATGGTGTTTATAAAAGTATTACTTGCTGCTTGCATTACGATATTTTTGATAGAAATTGTTACTCTAGTATAGGGATATTTTTGCAAGTTACTAGACCGCGGATTGACATGTAGGTAAGCGCTGATCTCACATCTTGATACATTGATGTCATTGACACTTGGATATTTTGATTGCGCCCTTTTAACCGAGGTATTTCCACCACCTTCCCTGCTTTGGCAGGGGCCTTGGGAATGTTTAATATACAGCGGGTACCTGTTCCACCCCTGGCCCTCGTCACCCCGAACCGCAGAGCTCTGACCGTCTTTTATACAAAGACAGGCCCGACGTGGGGAGGCGGCCCTTTCTCCATGGCGAGGTCTGAATGGGCCCAGGTTCACTGAATAATACGCCAAACTCAGTCTCTACTGAGGGGGAGTGAGTTTTGGTATACCATGTGGGGGCAGTTCTGGTCTGGTAAGCCCCTCTCAGACTCCGCCGCCGGCTCGTTAGGATATTAATAATCCCTCACTGGGCCTTGATCAAAGTACATGGTCGTGTAGGCGTTACTTAACCGAGGATTGCATTATGTCCCTGCTGAGAACGAGTCCTTTAATTATCATGAAAAGCCTTTTAAGGTCATTTACATTAGACGGTGAGAAACGGGTGCCGTTGGTCTGAACCTAAAGGGGCACTTGGAACGCTTATAGGTCGACCTGCAAGGCACTATTATAGCAGCCCCGGTAACTCTTTGCATGGACCGGGCGTTTTTCTGGGTGTTAAATAGACTTGGGGCTAAGTACCTGTCTGACACATGACCGCCAACTCCGGATGGGTTTCATGCAAGCGCTGTCAGTGCAGGTTCCCGGCCTGCTCCCCGACTTAGAAGGTCAGGCTCCTTCTAACACTTGCCAACGACTGATATGGCCGGGCTGGGGGTGCGATTCTAGGTCAGGGCTTTTTAGTTGTTTTTGTCTGACGGGGCAGACGCCCAAAGCTCACCAGAGAAATAAACAGTTGCACGATGAGAAATTGATTTGTAAGAGCCCCCTTGTGCACTGGTGTAGAAGTCTAAATGGTCAGGAAACACCATGCCGAGCTTGTCTCGTTTCAAGAAAAATACAGGCGTTTCAAGCATAAAAAGCTCGAGTGTAGAATTACACCTAATGCCACCAGTCATATTTACATTGCACAATCTATTAAAGCCTGCCTGAAAAGTAACAGTTTTTCCCTGGGACACGAATAAGGGCTGCCTATGCCACATTATATTCGTCTAATAAAGAGTTCCAGCTGGTACATTGTGCTCTCCTGTTTGACGAGAATAAAGAACCGTCCCTTTTTAATGCTACAATTACCCCTGTCTTACTCGACAATCCACAAAAGTGTACCTGTAGCAATTCAAGGGCTGCTCTGATTTGTATTATTCCCACATTGCACATCGTTTTTGTAGTTTGCCAACGGGATAATAAGAGTTGGTTAGAAAAGAATGTCATTGTGTCTATTGCATGTCTAGACTGGATAATAGACCGTTCTCATGTTTCATTAGGAGACTCAGATGGTTACGTTTTCGCTTTTTATTCTCATGCAATCTGTTCGCTCTATATTTTTTGATTTAGAAGGTTTGTTAAAATGCGTTATTTTTCAAAGAATAATTGCAACGACCCGTTAAATTATCTGATTGGACTGTCAGTTGGAAGAAAAGTCGCACATATCAGTAGAAGGTCCTCATTCTAGGCTGCTATCGAGACTGTTCGAGAGGAACAATTTCAAATGGTCTAATTAATGATTGGACACGAGAGTGTTGTTAACTTAATAGACAGGTCAGCGGGGACATTCTACGTACTTGAAGGAGAATGTGGAATTCATTGACATGATTTCATTTTTAAGAAAACGTCAGTGAAAAAGCAGAATTCTCAGGCACATACACACGATTTTGGATTTGCAATAATTTAATCCCTCAGTATCCCTATCTGCAAAACTTAGGATTTGATTCATTTCATCCTTTGGGTTGGCTGTTGGTGTTCAAGTCAACGCCTTCTGCTTTTGCGTGTGCTTTTTCATAATCTTATCACAACAAGCTTGGGCTTGGGGAATACTGGCAAATCAACGTTCTGTTTGCCATCAGAATTCACAAGTCTGACCAAAAATATATTGTTTTCACCCCCTTCCCCGGCTCGGGTATTTAGCTTTTGAATTGGAATCTTACTCTAAGGCTGACCTCTAGTTTGAGATAGCTGATTCCATTCCATTATTATGAGGCGGCAAGGCTTTAAAATCAAATACAGGCCTAGATCACCTTAAGATCTTATGCCGCCGAATTCCCCTTTCGTCTATACGACAATCAGTGACGCGTTTATGTGTAACACCCGATGAGATGATCGCTCCTGGGCTTAAATAACCACATATTTGGGCTTATTTGGGCTTACATCGCAGAGATTTTGATATATAGATCACATTGGCATAGTTAAAATATTCCAAATTGGGCCAAATTAGACATCCTAGGGCGGAATCTAAACCGTTATATCAGTACGATCGCCGGGCGCCCCGCCATCTTACTTGATCACGTGACCGTTTCTTCTCCGATTTGGGGCGCTGGAACTGGGTCAATCTCTGAATATTCATTAATCTATGCAGGCCTATTTTACCATGAAATCGATCGTTCTTACGGGCCAAATATATATAGAGAGGTAGATTTGGATACATAGATGACCAAGTCATGGTCCAAAAATGAATAGATTGCGAAATAACGCGTCCAAACGCGTAAATGCATCGCACTATTTTCTTGGTATTCCGTCGCGGCGACCCGGTGACAAGGCTGGGTCAGACCTCACACCGGCCGGTGCAAGTGCCCCGGCTGGACGTTTTGGCGGGAGGGTCCTCTTTCGCCTCCTGGATTACGGCGGTATCTGATGCTTTCAATATATATATTTTGGACGTCTGGATTCCCTTAAACGCATACAACGCATTGACAATTCATGCGTGAATCATGCGTTCGTATCGAAGGGAAAACATTGGATCGATCGGACAAGTGGAGGCACTGTCACTGTCAGACCTAACATGGCGCCGTCAACCCTTCGCCGGGTTCTCTCCCCATCACGCCTGCATCGATACTTTGAACTCAGGAAACCAGGATGACATTGGACTAAACCCAATAATTGTGGAGGATTTAAGTATTCGGAAGCATTCAGGACTCAGGTTATACAGGTAGGTACATATATCTTTTCCAGCAGTTCAAATGTTAGGCATAGACAAGCTGCTGGACTCAGCCTCTCGGGCATTCAACACTGGCAATCTGAAAAATAATTATTTAGACCTTATTAGGCCTATCAAAATGAAATTCATGTATATATCTATGTTCTCCTATATCTCAGGGTCCTGTTTATCATATAGTTTGATCTTTTTTGGCCTAGAAACGCTTGCAAGAATATTTTACAGATGGTATGAAAAAATGACTGGACTCAGATAGGCCTAAGCCCCCTCCGACACTGTCAATGTATTATGGAGGCTCCGAAAGCAATTATTTATGATCCAAAGATTAAAAGATTTGAGAAATTGTCACTATAGTGTCATTTTTTCTTACCTACCATCGAAATATTAAATCTGAGTTCTGATATGTCTAGGCCTAAGTCACTGTCAGTGTCTGAATCATTCCCATTCAATGTTAAAACATAGGCGTCACACTGTCAATAAGTTCTCCGGTGCTGTCAGTGTCAGTGTCGGACAGATTCAAAGATTAAATTATTTGTGAAATTGACACTATAGTGTCAGTTCAGACCTACCACAATAAATTACACATTAATATTATTAGGCCTAGATCGCCGCCTCATCTGTATCAAAGCTGGAAGCTTTGATACTGTATAAAACATTTTTACCATATATTACATTAAGACATTAAAACATTAAAACATGCCGCCGAATTGATCAGTATGGCTAGACGTTTGGACTTGTTTATACAGTCTGAGTATCTAATTCTTAGTTGAAGATAAAACAAGAAGCAAATGACTATCAAAGTTCCGATCGTTGGAACGATCAATGTTCGCCCTTAACACAACAATGGACATTTCATTGTGTTGAGGAGTGATCACCACCAGTAGACTACCACCACCACTCCTCCTGTCACACACAACTCAGGGAGGGGCTTAGGAAAGGGGCTCCTACTACCAGTGCACCCACCCACCCAGAGGGTGGCTCAAGTACTGGTTATGTAACCCACTTCTGGCTTCTCAAACTGCAGGGTGCAGGGGAGAGGCCTGCCCACTCAATTACTCTTGATGCACACTAATTGTCCTTGCTTACAAATGCATGCCAGTGGACAAAGGCCTGTAGGTACTTGTATGTAAGATTGTGTAACCGGGCAATCAGATCAAAGCCCAAATACCTACAAAAGACATGACTGATTGAGTGAGCCCTTCCCATAAGCTACAATACTAAATTAAGGGCTCACAAAAAAAAAAGGTTGTGTGTAAGTCCCTCGAGATAATGAGCTAAAGAAAGCTTGACTTCTTGTATGTTTGTACAAACGGTGGGTTATAGGATACATGCATGCATTAGGACAACTCATAATTCATATATTTCAAAAAATGATAAAAGTCTTAATTATTTGTTTCTACTTCACGTCATCAGCAAAGCACCAGGACTGTGGAAATAAATAAGAAAATAGTGTATAGGAATCATAGCATGTGAAGAGGTTGTAATAAACCTTTATTTCGACCGTGCATCTTTGCAGTAGTTTAGTGTGCTATGATTGAGAACATAAAAACAATTTTCTCGAGGCAGTACCTTTTTATTAGTATTTGAAACACGTTATATTGGGGAAAAAACCCATTCATAAACAGCTTCCCGGAAATGCGCCTGCGGGTCCAGACCACTTGGCGTTTTGTTACAACCTTACTGCCATGTCCGCGGAAATAGAACCCGCACCTCCCCCAATACGTAATGTGATATGTATACAGTAGATCCCCTATTTTTTCACTATCATTGTGTTTTTGTGAATGACAAGGGTCCAGGTTGTTATGGAAAAAGAGGGGGTGTATTCAAATTAAGATTACTACCATACATACATATAACTGCCAGTCTGGTAGTTTAGGAAAAACTAAAGTTAACATTTCTTTATCCAAGCTGTCTATTTTACTTGTGATTCAAATGATTTAAGTTATTAATTTTCAGCAGGCCTTTTCCATAATCAGTCCAAGCCCCTCGTGCCTGTGGTAATGTTAGCGCCCATGTAGGCTGTCGACAGTGGCGGTCTTTTATGACAATTTCCACATCCATGTCAATGAGGCTTTCCGCTCGGGGGAAATTGTGACATGTATGAGGGTAGCCGTCACCAGGGCGGCCGGCGACATGACGGCAGGGCGCTGCTAGTGACATGATAGGTCGGGGCGGCATGCTGGTTGGCCCGATCAGGTGTCAGGTAGATTAGAGGGTATTTCAGCTGGCCGCCCCGCGGGCCGTACCGCCGGGGGCACACCTGTCCCCGGCCCGCTATGGATGGGCCCTTCACACCACGGGGTCCTTGTCCCGCCCTCACCACAGCATTGCTAAGGTCCTTTGTCTTTTACATATCGGACTTTGTTTTGTTTGGCGCTCTGATGCATCTTATCAAGGAAATCAAAACAAAATTATATTTTCTCTTTAATTTAGTCGGTGGGATACCTGTAAATTTTTTTAATAGTTATGATGACTTATATGTCATGATATTTACATGAAAACCCAATTAGTGGCGGGTGCATGTTATCATATTGTAGCCCTAGCTCTTTTTCGGCAACGACAATCACATACCGTTATGCGTGGTAATACAAAAATTCGCTAGATGCTAAACAAAGATTGTGAATAAACGTTGTAGAACCGAAGTAACCAAAATACAGAAATGAGTTGCAAGGGACATGAACAAGTTGTTTTCTACCATCACGTTACTGTCAGATGTATCGTAAAAAATGGCCAAATTCTGATATCTTTACATTACCTTGGAACCCTGCCTTTGGGCCATGTTTCATTCACAGTTTATCGTCCGTTACGCAAAGCTTTGTTTTAGTCCTTGGCACCAGAGACATGTGACGCATCTTCTGGGCGACAAGATGGGTGTCTCTGTGTGACAACCTGTTGACCATTATACCACGGAAGACTGGTGCAAGTCTACGGCCCTATACCTTACGGCACACCTGGGTCCGGTTTCAAAGCCCACACTAAAGCTACTGATCATTTGATACCTGCCGAGGTCCGAGATGCTAAATCTTACTTTGTGGATCCCGACTTTACTGGCAAACATCCCTGGCCTCGGGCGAGGGAACCTGCAATTTGTATGCTCCCCACTCGCCGTAATTTATGGACCTGACTGACACGGCGAGAAAAAGTGCTACGTTTTATAGAGCCATGCTGAAAGGAGCGTCAGCACACCGGAAAAGTACCATGTGTAAAGCGTCTGCATGCCTTTTATGAAAGTGATGAATTATCCCAAGGTAACCCCTTTTTAGGCAGGTTCCCCCCGAAAAAGAAAAGAAAAAGAGATTCTAAAAAAGAGGGGCCACCTAGGGAGACCACTGGTATGTCTGAAGGGCCAATGTAGATATCCGCCGAGACAGGGGTGTAGGGTGGTGGCCCTGGGTGGGGTGCAAGCTCACATTGCCCTCGGTGCGAGTTTTTCACCTAACAAAAAAGTTAAGGGGAATACAAGAAGGCAGAACCGTCACGACGTGCTAGGTTTGGGAGGTCACATCCATTAGATCCTCATCAGGTCACCTCGGCACAGTGGGACACTCGGTAGGAGAGTCTGGCTTCGCACCTCTGCCTAACCATCATATCGGGATATTTCAGAGCGTCAAAATGTTTTTAAGGGCCGATTAACAATCTGTTTTGGCTCTTAGCCCCCTGATTTATCTGTTGGAGTGTTTTTTATGTTCCAAAGTAACCAAACAGACACAGAAGGTATATGTTGATACGTCTATCACCTCAACTAATGTTTACACCGTAATAACCAGGCATCAGAACAGGCATTTTTCTCTCACAGTCTGGACTTCGCTCAGAAATAAAACCTACTCTCATCCTCTATTTATGCTTCCCGACGGCTGGTTTAAAATCTGAACAATGTATCGGCTACCAGTGAGAGGGTTATTATTTACCGAGCTAAGTTCACGTAGAGGTTGGGCCCTCCTGGGGTCCAGACTTAGCTATGCCCACTCACGGACTATATTACCAGTTAAACCTAGTAGTTGGCACTGGGAATGAGTAGGGACGTATTTTGAGCTATGTTAATTCTAGCCCCAGGACAAACAATCAGAACAGAAGAGGATTACTCTTGATAAGATTGGTCGTAGTCCATTGCCATTACTCAGAACGACTACGTGATTCATATAACCGCAGACCCATCCTTACTAGATTGAAATACAGCGGTATGTTCTGCGAAGGTTGATGCCCTGTCAGTGTATTAGCCTGGTACAAAAAGGACAACATAGTGGGGGATAAAGGGGCAACCACAGGTTCAGAGATCAGGTCGCCCGGGTTGACGTTTTGCTGTATGATAAGTGGGTGGGGCCTAGCGGGCCTTAAGAATTAAATACCCCCACACGGCGGCGGGCTGGGTTTATTTAAACCCATCAGATGCTCGGCATTCCACGCATACCTCCCCCCAACGACCGGGGCCTGCTCACCGCGCACCACGCACCTGGATGGGAACTCAGGTGTGTCGGCGGCCCCCTCTTTCCCAACACACCTGATCGACAACTCCAGGGCCGGGCTCTTGGTCAGTGTCCAGGTGAGGCACACACAGAACCAGGTGAGAGACCTCACGAAGCGAGGTGAAATAAGGGGGTGAGAAAGTTGGTGGATCTCGGTGAGCAGGGGGTGCTGAGGGCAGGTGCCAAGTGGGCCCGCGCCAATCAGGGCCCTGAGCGAGGTCTCTTATAACTCTCTGATCTGATCTGATTACTCTGTTTGGCGTCAGATGATGTCTCTAACAAGAGGCGGAACGAGGGATGGGGGTTTTGGGGGGAGGGACCTGGGAGGCCCCTGCTCTAACACCTGGTAAAAACAACTGCACTGTTAGCTGGCGTCCTTAGTTCTGTCAACTGAAGGAGGTGAACCCTGGAGACAGGTAAGGCACCACTGTTGACATTGTGACACGAGAGACAAGTTTGACATACCTCCGTGTGCAGGCACAAACAGGCGGGTGTACCCCCAATGACTCACCCACCTGTTGATCTGGGTCAGAAAAACAACCACCCCAGTCAACAGCATTACATGCTGCAGAAAATACCGAAGGTATATAAAACAAAACCGTGTCGTCAATAATGAAATGAGACATGCGAGTGGTGCCATGTGCGGTTTGGAGGAGGCGGGCAGGCCGTGTACAGGTGAGTCACACCTGGTCGGCATGCCGGATCCTGCTGGTGATCCACGCCTCAGTTCACCTGCCCAATCCCCGCACAAAGCAGGGGTCAGGCCCGGGGTCGGCCCGGCAGACCCACCTTCCCACACAGCCGCCCCCCCCGGGCCGCCCCCTTGTCTGCCGCGCCTGTCCCGGATCTCCAGGGTAACCGGGCCTCTTCACCCCCCTCACCCTGTGCCCTCCTCACCCTCCGACCCCAGACGGGGAACGGGTCCCGGTGGGCAAATGTACATGCGTGTGTTGCCCTGCCAATAGCTCACTTAAGCGTATGTATTGAGAAATGTTGGTAAGATTTAGTCCTACTTGTGCCAGTTTCGTCTTTGTGTATTTATATGATATAGATTAAAAAGAAAAAAGTGTTATTTCATACACTCACATCTCAACACTAAACAACTTTGATAAACATACGATAAACTTGCGATAAACTGCCGGCAAGATCAGTCCAGTAAGTAAATATCTTAATTGTTTATTAGGCCAAAAAAAAATAATTATTGCGTTCAGGTTTCATGCCTCCGAAAAATTAGGGTCGGTAGGTCGGGATTTTTTTTTTTTTTTAATATTTTTTTTTAACTGCAATGATAGTGTGGGTGCTAATTTTAGCCAGAATTTAATAAATTTCCCCCATATTTTCCTTTAAAAACTTTAGGGTCGGGGCTAAAATATGGGGTCGGTCGGGAAACCTGAACACAACTATATTTTTTTTTTGGCCTTAGGGTTATTAGGCTACGTGCCCCAAGTCTAAAATGGTATTGGGCACACGGCCGTCTCTAGGTTCTATTGGTATACCACTCCTAACAAGACTAGGATCATAACTGATCCACCGGTTCGGCCTGAGGGGTGCACGACCAGGCGCTCCTCTAAGTACTTGTACTCAACCCCATAGGTAGAAATCCGTGGGCGTTCAGTAATACGGATTATGGGCTCGCTGCTCAACAAATCGCTTATTTCCTTATGTAAATATAATGGGTAAACCCTGCTTATCCTGGTATATTCTATGTATTGTGTATTAAAGGATTGGGGTTGTAAGTTGAAGATAAATATTTTGGTTGAAAGTGAACGGAAGGAATTCCTTGGATTTAGCATGGCTGTGATGAACCAATACATTTTAAGCTTAACAACTACACCTATGTACCTACATGCGCAAAAGATAAGCGTTGTCGTAACTAATGACTGATTAATGCTATTTTTAGATATATTTAGATAAGGTCATAGGGCCCCCACGAAGATTATCGATCAACGATGTTGCTTAGTCTATTGACACCTGCATGTACGTTATGATCGATTTTCCTAGGTCCGGTTGGAATTAAGATCGAGGTAGTTTCCATTATACAATTATCATGCTCTAAACCGGATGTCCTTATCAAATTTATCAAATATTTCTAAATAGACAAGACGAGGTTATGTAACCTCTTGTATCTATAAATGGGAAATAGTATGTTAACTCAACAAATATAATACCTTGCCAGCAATATTGTACCTAGCTCAGCAAAATTTGTACAGGATGATTACTTCACTTAAATCCGCTCCAGTTCCTGAGTACCAGTAGTAAGTTTTTGTTTCGATGACCTTAACTGTATATATTCAAGGTGTAATCTTCTTGGAATGACTGTCCATCAATAATGGGGCCCTTGATGGGGGGGTCCAATGTCGCATGTCGAAGTTAAGAAAGGGCAGTGTCGCCCTGTCGAATTTAAGAAAAGGGAATGTCGCCCTGTCGAATTTAAGAAAAGGGAATGTCTCATGTCATTATCTTTTAAAATCCTATGTCGCATGTCACTAAGGCCTAAAAAGCGCCATGTCGCCCTGTCGAATTTAGGGGTCTAGGGCCATAATAATAATATTTTTTAGTCTCCCGGGGTTAGTCTTTAGTCGACATTCCCCATCTTCAATATAAAAACTAATTGATGCACCGTTTATCAATAGATAATCCTCAAAGTACGTGCTGCTTTGTCTTTGCATTTAGTTTTAAACACGTTCCCCCGGGGTGTGCATGAATAAAAGCTTTATTTTGGACACCACGAGAGGATGGGCCGAGAAGGTTTGGTCTAAAGTCGCACGATACTGTAGGTAGCACCACTGATGAACTTTCTAGGTACCACGTTCATCCCAGAGATGGCGCCAGCTGAGAGCACGGTGCAGTCGGCGCGGTGTTAAGAGCATTACAGATTTTAGGTCAGAGGGGTAATTCTAGCGTCGACGGGATGGTTTCGTAGCATACAAAGAAATTCACATTTTGTTAACTTACTTGAGCCATTTTAGCAACAAAATTGTTTTTCATATTCTTAAAAGGCGTTTCCTAGCTGGGAAAGATTTTTAAACGTGTACCACACCTCTGCCTATCTATCTTTTTATATTAGAATTTATTTGCATTCCTTTTACATAAATATGTCGACACAATTGAACCATTTTCTCCTTTATACCCATTCAGTTGATCACATTTTACTCTGGTCTCAGCATCCGATTTCGCCCTCATTTGATTAAAATTGAAAAATGGGGGAAATCCTTGGTACTCTTCATTTACATAAGAGAATCATGATCGATGCACAATGGCTTCCACCATAGCCTTTCTGATCACCATCTCATATTCTGGACGTGGTCTGTACGGTTTTACTTGCTGCAGACCCTGATTTAAACAATCATCCTGCTGTCTATGAAGTCAGTGTTCCGTTTCCAGCCGATCCTTTCCCCGTCATTGGCGGCTGGGATTATTAAGCCATCAATAACGGTCCGTTACGGTTGTTCATATTGCACCCGTCTGCCGATAATGTGACGAATGGTTTTGTGATGCACTCATTCAATATCATATCCTAAGAGGAATGGACCGGCCTCAGTAATTCATAGCAACCTGACTGGTGCGATTTAGTCTTTTTTTTAAATACTAAAAAAGATATAACCACGCGCTGCTAGCATTATACCCTCCAGTGCATTACATCTTGGAGCAAATCAATTTACCCAACATGAAATATTCATGGTGTGAGTAATATAGCTACACCGGTTGTATAGGATCTGGTCAGGACTGCATAAAACATCTCAACTGCGGTGGCCAGCTGTAAAATCAGCACGCTAATACTGAATATTGAATTATAAAGCAGCTCGACATACACGGTATGAATAAGGCAGCATGGTACATATTATAATCTACAGGCTCCTCAGCACAACACCCCCCTCGCTGCCTGCAGTAGTCACCAGTCACCCCCTCCTCGCTCCCCTTCCTCCTCCTTCCCCTCCTTCCCCTCCATGACCTACTTCCACATCCTACATCCAGAGGGAACCACTTGTTTCCCTCTTCTTCCCGTGGAGTGTTAGCAGGGCTGGCTTTGCTGGAGGAAGCTGTCGTTAATAAAGTAAATAAGGATCGATAGCTGTAGAGTCTCGGTGGGTCCGTATGTAAGAGCAGCCCGCTGTGGTGTTGGACTGACTCACGTCGCCACCATTAATGCCTAGATCTGCACCCCCGAGAATCATGAGGGGTCGGAGGGGAGGGAGGGGTGGAACACATAGAGTTCAGGTTGTAATTTGGTTAGGGGAATATTGGGGGTGAGGGAGAAATAGAAATAGGTTGAAACTTTCCTTTGGGAGAAAGGCAGGGAAGGAAAGAGGTAGGGGAAAGCACTAGCACGCCGACTAGCAGGAGGAAGGAGGGAGGGGGTTGTTTAATCCCCGGGCCGAGCTGCTCAGTCTCGGCTGTGGGGGTGGGGGGGGGGGGGGGGGGCAGGGTAGAGGCAGGCAGAAATCCTACATTGCTCTGTGTAGGCCGACAGAGCTTTGCTGGTAGCCGCGACAGACTATTCGGAGCCAGGGCAAGGGGCTGATGGATGAAGGGTCCAGTGGAGGCGGCAGGGGTGGAGGGGGCGCGCCCCGCCGACCCGCCGCCCACTGACCACCGGCTGACCACGCCCGCCCGGACGCCGGTCAGTCCGAGTCGGTGGGGCTGAGGGGGTCAGCAGCTAGTAGTGAGCAGGGCCATGAAGTGGTGAGCCTAATATAAAGGGGTCGCCAACATTGAAAGACGGCCAGGGGAGGGGAGGAGGGTGTAGGGTGTAGTGTTGGGGGGTGTTGGAGTGGGTCTTCGAGAGGATGAGTCGACGAGAGGGTGAGTGGGGGTTGGTTGGGAGGGTGAGTGTGTGGGTGGGTGTGTGGGTGGATGCAGTGGGGGCTGCTGCTTCTGTCGGCCATGCTGCCGACTCCAGAATCAGCATACACGATGATTATTCCGACTTGAGCAGCTCGCCTATAACTCAACTAGGGTAATAACCCCCAACCCCCTTTCACAGAGAGACACACAGACAGACATTCAGTCTGCCACCCACCCCCGAAAAAAACCCAGCACATACAATCGTGCGGACTCACTCAGAAAACCTCACCCACAGGCGCACGCGCGCACGTATACGCACAAACACACACAGAGAGACGCTCATAGCACACAGCCCATATAACCCCCACCACGTTCACGAAACAGCACGACGCCATCTCACGCCGCCCCCTGCGACTGTCGTGCCGTATGCTGCATATGAACCTTGTACCTCCGAGATAAGTCTAAGCCGTACAGCAAATCTCCCCGGCCGGGTACACTGACTGCATATTCAGCTCATCCACGGGGAGCCGCAGCTCTGCTACAAAGAGGTGCTATTTATGGGCAGATGCTCACCTCAAGGGCAGTCAGACTAGGCGTCATGGCAGTACCCAGCGCCATCTTCACATCACCACTAAATAGATTTATAACGAGCGGCGATGAGCAGCTATACCATGCATAATTTCAGGCACAAACAAAAGGCCATTTATCAAAGGGCCTTCCTCTTCTAGCCCCGCATATATTGATCTTTTTGTTCTTGGCAATCGATAATTTTTCATTAGGATGAATTATTAAAGTGGGATAGCAGCATGTTGTGCGAGGTTTATGAGTGACCCAAGGATGTGTCCGCGGGGCCGACTTGATCCCATTACATGACCTGTTACATTATTTCTAATATTAACCCCATACATCACCATGATCCATCGTCATGGCTACCATGGTTACTAGGTTGCTGTGTCATAAGTCGCAAGCTCTTCAAGAGTCATTTTAATAAAAGTCTAGTCTATAATCATAAAATAATGGCACATATTTTTTAAAACAGCAACCGGGATTGCTAGCATATTATCATTCTTTTTTTGTCCAATTAATGACATGTCTTTGAACTTATAATAAAAAAGCCATGTAGAAGTTTCAAGTCGTATTAAAGAACATGTAAAGAATCACCAGACCTTGTATAGCTTATACTGTATCTTTTATAATACTGTCCGCCTTACGTCATTCTAGTATGATTATGAAATGTGAAATAAAAAGTATGACAGCTTTTAGATGAGATGAGGGACATAGGGGCCATGCATAGCTGCAGGTCCTACTCTATTATGTAGTGTTGATTGTATTTGATCAGCGGGGCCTGCTCATTAGGGCTTTATCTAACCTGTGGGCGGCCCACGGGCTCCACGGTCATGAGGGCGTTAATTGTAGGGCCCGCGGGGTTAAATAGGGTGGGGGCAAGGTTAACCTGGGTGTTTGCCCTTTGTTCTCACTGGATGGCGTCCCTCTTGAAGGTACCTCCGACCTGGTAACCACCTGTCACCTGTTGATCCCACACCACCTGTTTGCCACCTTGTAGATTAATTAACGCACACTTCTGACTTCTATCGCCTCCTAGCTTTCATGATTAGCACGTCTTTATACATCCTCTAGGAGAGGCCTCATATTCTAATGAGATGATAAATATACATACCTCCCCACCAAGCATAGAATAAATGTTTGCATTTCCTCATTCAAATATTATTTCGTTGAATTATTCAGGGTCATTCGTCTTTAAATACACATTAGATATGCTGTTTTAGAACGGGAACTTATGGTAAGTTCGTAAACGACTGAAGCAGATTATTCCATTCCGAATCAGGAGTTAATGTAGTTCGTGATGCCTAGCACTTTGAAATATGAAATCCTCTTTCTCTCCCGATCTGTGGGGCTATTCTATGGCTTAAATCAGCTGCCTTTAGTATCTGGTGAACGTATCCATGTGCCCTATGGAGCAGCACTAGGAGGGCACACAATTCAGTTTACTGCCTCGTCTCTACAGCTTAATCCGTTTTTTGTTGGTTTTAGCGTAGGGAGAACGTAATTCATGAGACTGAAAAGCTGCTCGACAAATGAATTTCATGAGTCTGAAGGAAAATTCACTTGGAATAGTATCTCCATTTGACAATTATAAAATACTTATTTTGCTGCTTATCTGGCAACTGATAATTTTAGAAGTACTTCGCTGTTTTCCCCTCAACTTATAGTCTCTGCTGTGATATGATAAAAGCATACGTGATACATCATTCTGGATGGAGTTGAATAGTCAACTTGTGTGGAAGGCACCTACATAAATCGTACATCCTACCTTTCGCCCATTCTCCATCTCACAAATTAATACACGCAGAAACCAGAAACCCATGTAGTCGCATTTCTTCTTTGACTTTTAAGGTCGTCTTGGTCATTTTCATATTTGTGTAGGTTTGTTTTTAGTCTTACATTTCGTCGTGTATAAAAGGTCCCCTTCGTATCTGGTGTACTTTATTAAAAGGGTTTCCTTTTTCTGTCTCGGACGTCATGAGGTCCGTGGTCAGATCAGAAAGCCACCCACACAGACAGTAGTAAGATTAGAGTGAGTGATGGATGTTTTACGCCGTACCAACAGCTAGTAACATTTTCATGGCGAAAACAAGTTACGGTACAACTAATTCTGACTTTTCTGACATGTGCTTTGACTTGGTCAGGCTTTGGTGATTGTATTTATGAGATGAGGGTGACAGGGCAGGTTAACAACAGGGGATCAAAACCTGGAAATCATTTTACTGTACCTCATCCCTTATTGAACCCAGACACCAACTGGGAATCAAACCACTTGGTCAGTGCTGGATCCCCCCTATCATCGCCTTTTATGATCAGCAGGGGCTAGTGGGGGCCTATATTCTTCCAAGGAGCAGAAGTCCCACCCCTGTACCCCCACGGGGTGTAGGAAGTTTGCATATACACATATCAGCCGGGGTATGAGCCCGATAGCGGGCGGCAGGACCAAAGCTGGTACTGCAGATTTACGTCCCTCTTTCTGGTTTCATTATCTCAGCCTTGTAACCACGGAGTAATTTCAGTACAAGTATGACCTTGACCCATTTAAAAAGTAGGCTTTCTTCTAATGTATGTTCCCAACTATAATTGTCGAAGGATAAGAAGGAATATTCTCGGATTCGGAACCCCACTGTTGCTGTGGACTTGGCCTTATCTCCACCATTGTGTTTGGTGCCAACAACACCATAGTTACAACTGATAAGGTATGGGGCAGGGAAGTTGGGACATGATTAAACACCAATAAAACGTACTTAAACAATTGATTAAAATCCCTGATTTTCTCAATATCCTTGAATATGAAATAAAGAGCATTTGTTAAAATTGGGACACTGACCACTTTAGATCTTTTATAGTGCTGTATTGAATGTTCACGACTTACTGCAGCGCCACCAACAGCAAATGGCCATATTCCCAAATCCAAGAATGATCCTAAAAAGTATCAACATTTCGAAAGAGAAATCATTTTATGGTTATCAGTAATGTATGGCGATGGTGTTTTAGTTTCCAATGCTCCAGTACAGTTAGAGACATTTCCTCTTCTAGTAAGCTCAAGTGTTTTTGTAAATAACGTGAACTTGTGTGTTAGTTGCTGGTCATTAGGTGTGTGTATGAGTACGGGTAGCTAAAGTGTTTTTTAATCAATGGCTTTACCTGTAATCTCGGAAGTCTAGGTAGAAAGCAAACACATGCAAAATTCATTTAATAATTTCCATTATCATCTGTTTGTGTATTTAAGGCATGGAAATTACCATTGCTGACTACCCGGTCCGACACGATCAGCCCATGTATAATTTAGCATCTAGCCGTGAGGATTAGCAGCAGGGCTGGGGGTCAGGTCAGGGGGTCAGGTAACGGGGGTTGTGCTTTCTGCAGCCTGTGGGCGAGGTGTGGCCCGACACCTACGTCAGTGGGGACGTGCTACCTGTAATACGGCCGTATCAATAGGCGCATGTCGCTGCGTGCTGAGAACTGTATCAACAGTACCACTATAACCACCCCCACCCCCACACCCGACCCGTGGCGTGCTACCATGTACTTACCTCATAGATCACACACGTCAGGGCTTTTTTTATGTTTCTGCTGCTGCGTAGAGTGATACACGTTGTCAATGACAATCAATAAATTAATACAGGGAATCATGTTATGTAGCTGTGAATTCATTTTCACACTATATGAAAGGACAAGATTTACGGACGTCAGCTTTTCTATTGAAAATTCTGATCAGTGAAAAAGCACACATTAATTGCTAAATGACTGTGGGCTTTCCTTTGCCAATTACAATATTTATTTCTGAATGCATACATGTATGCTGTATTAGTTCCATTCAGCATAATCAGCGAGTAACCTTATCGTGTTCTACTGAAACCACATTTAGCATCTATCTTACGTAGTCTACGTTATAGGATATGGAATGATATTTCATTTCTGGGGTTTCAATATTTAATAGTTGATTGATGGCGTAGCAGAAGATGAGGGAGGAGGCTGGAACGCGTTGTAACCACTATTGATTAGTCGTGTGGTTTCTGCGGCTCTCATCAGTAATTAGATCACAATACAATTACAGGGGCCCGCAAACTCCAACAGATGGATTAGGGTGAGGGCCTATTGTCGACCATCTGCCTGTACGACCTAAAGCCGCCAGAGTTGGCCGTTTTGTACACGGGGTTCATGTATCTGAGACAGATTCTCTGGTTGATGATTTGATGAGCTTTTTATGTGTTCATGGGATGTTTCATTCGGTCAGCTCAAAATGGACGTGCTCAACCACGCGATAGTATGAGTCGGTAATTTTTATTCCCTGAACGTTTGCATTCCAATAGTATATTTTCGGGAAAAGTTATGGTTGACCCTATGTTTATTTGCTAGTCTTTGGGAAATTACGTTGGAAAATGGCATAATTATCAGCCCTACTCATACATGCACGAGAACTTCCTGGATCCGCCCCACACGGTATTTCAGTTACCACAATTATTTTAAAAAGACATACAATACATGCTGCTTGGTCCTCGCCGGATGTCTCGTATCTCCTCACACCAATTTGCTTGTCCTCTTTTTGTTCTACATTGTTTCATTTTCTAAATACATTATCCAAATTGGGTGCGTAACAAACAATACGTAGACAACAAATTGCTAGCAATATGACCTCACAGTGTCTCCGTAACACGCAATTTGGACCTGACAATCATCACTTTTATTCCGTTGTTATAAAAACTGCACAGAGGTGTTAATCAATGGAGTTAATTAAGTCGGGTATGGGATGCACTGACAGGTACAGTGTTAAGTGAGGAGCTCATAGAAGTGATGTAGTGAAGCATGTAAAGGGAGGACTCGGCACATTGTAAACTAACCCGTCAGGCATGACGCCGGTAGAGCGTGACGCTCGATGGGCGTGACAGGGTGTGGTCACAGGCTGGTGACGCTCATTAACCCACCTGACACCCTGTGCTTCTGATGTGCCATTTTACAGGTAGTACTTTACTCCGTAGCAGGGGGATAGCATTTCAATGACGCCCGGGTAGTCGGTTCCACGAAATTGAATTGACGCAAATCACATAGAATTCACTGTAGTGAGATAGTCCACCAACCGAAAGAAATGGATTATTCAGATCTATAGGCGGGATTTATACCTCTTTCTTTGTTTCCATTCTAATGATGTTTTACTGCATTCCGCGTTCACATTATTGTGAATATATTTGAACTTTCTATACGGTGATCCCCCTAGGCATATAACAAGTTAATAATCAATACCTTTTTAGGCTTCTCTTCATTCACTGCAATACCAGTATATATCTTCATCCACTGTAATACCAGTATATATGTAAAGTATATTATATAGAGTCTAATCTATTAGGGGTCATACTAGATGCTATTCCTCAATAAGTTAGTTATTGGCATTGTTTAGAATTACATGGTACAACACTGTATTACATCATGTTACACACCATAGAGTAGGCGCCGTGTGGTTACATCAGACATGCTAGCGAGCCCAATCAAAGGTAGTGTTACATTGTGGTACTGGTATTCTTCTATCTTTATCCAGTAGATGTTGAAATAGGCTACACGGATTTTCGAGTATCATCGATAAAAATCTAAATGCGAAGAGCGGCCCTACTTTATGAATTCCCGGCGTTTTGAGTGGCAAGGGGCAGCACGGTAATGTGTTGCGGTACTCTTTCAGGGATGGAGTTAATCCTATTTCCACTGGGTGCGGTGCCACTTCCTGGCTGGGCATGCAAGCTTTCTCCCCGATGGTTGTCATGGTGAATGGTGAACTCTTACAGAGACAGAGTTGGGTTAAAAGCTTCGGCCACCCCGAGGGATTCATGCCTGATTTAGAGGTTGGGGGAGCTATGGTTGGCGGGGAAAGGGCGAGAGAGATGAAATGGTGCTGAATTATTTATGGGGGTGCCGGGCATGGGGTGACCATCAGGGTGTGGCAAAGGGTGCGTGTGTGTGAATTGATATTTCTAGGGGATGTATACTGACTATGTATGTACCTGGGAGGCCCGGGGATGGTGGGTGTGTTGGTAAGAGGCAGGCAGACAGTGCCAGTTTAGACTGTTGTTTATGTCGCATGGCGGCGCTACGAACGTTACAGTAGGTCGGGCTTCCAGTCCTGTATGACATCTGCTGACCTAGACCCTGTGAGAATATAAACACCTATGGCCCTGTCACCCGGGGACACGGGGCACCCTCCCCCTGGACCCCCTCCCCCCTGTCTCAGAGGTCAACCTCAGGGTCAACCCCCCCCCCCCCCCCCAACCCCACTTACCCCCCTCATCTGAGAGCCTGCTAGCAGACGCCACCTCCCGGCATCCCCGGACAAATAGGTCACCAAACTAGAACGTGGACTGGACACTAAATGCTTCTCTGATCACGTTTTTGATGTAATAGGGTAATTACTAGGGATAGGCTGCATCTGTCTAATGTTAGGTGTAGAGAGTGACAGTTGTTTTCCTTATTTATGCGACTAGTTCAGCGTGTGTTAGGCCTACTACTAGGTGAGGGAGGCAGGTAGACGGGGAGGCAGGCAGGTCGCATGGCGGGTAGGGAGAAGGCCGAGCCGAGGGGAGGTTGGTTGGTTGGGGGATGGAGGAGGTGTGTGTGTGTCAGCAACCATCGCCATGGAAGCCAGACCCCAGCTTCCTGCGGCGCCCAGCCAGCTGGAGTTACTGGAGTGCAGCACACACAGACCCGCCGTCCTCTGATTGGCTGAAATGATGGCGGCCATTAATATGTACAAGATGGCTGCCAAGTGTATACATAATTGATGAGGTCCCGTTCACAAAGCACATTGCTGTGTGTGTCAGTAATGTCTGAGAGTGGAGTACGCTAAGACTGCTGCAGCTTGGGCTGTCTCTCAGGGACTGAGTATTGTTACCCATGGTCAGTGCTAGGACAGGGCAGAGGGGACACTCGCGTACCAATGGTGTAGAGACGGATTTACTGGGCGATCTAGGCTGTGGAGGCTTTAGATGAACCACAGGAGGAGCGGTAGTACTGGAGAAGGTGCGGGTAGAGCGGGCAAGTTGGAGTGGTGGAAGGTTGGCACCGGGAGAGGTGGTGGAGGAGCTGGATTCAGGGCGCTCCCACATCACCGACTTGTACAACAACAAGTACGACTACATCGGGCGGTTTGGGGGTATTTTGGGGGGTTCAAGTAGGGCAAACAGGCAACCAGCATCCCGTCGTGGTGGGTAGTGGCTTCAAACCCACCTACTCCGACGGTCACCGGGGGAACATCTACGGTATACTTTACGACAGCAACACTTAGGGAATAAAAACAGCGTCAGCGCACAACAACAACGACGACAACGGCGACTTCAGGCCAGTATCGAGCTTCTTCTCAAGATTTGTATCTTTTCATGTCTGTAGGTAAAAAGCGGGGATCGGTGGCACGGCGCGGCGCGTAGCCACGGCCACGAGCATGACGCCTGGCAGCCTACGTACACACTGGATCCTAGTTGTCATCTCTCTAGTTCTCTTCGTTTCAACGGCCGCTGCTCAGGCCCAGGCCGATGGTAAGTCACACACCTTCTTATTACTTTTTCTATTTGTCTTCTTCATACCTTGCGCAGTCCACTTCCTGTCTGGGGGTCAGAGGTCACGGACCAAATGACCCTTGCCCTCTCATAGAGCACCTCCTGCCCCCGGGCCTCCTGCTCTGGTGGTGGGGGCTGCATCAGCTCAAAGGGGGGAGGGGGGTGTAAGGAAAGACCGGGTCAGTAAATGGAGGGTATACTAAGAATTTGAAACGCTGCCTTGCCGGTAGGCAGGGTCAGAATGCCACTGATTGCATATGAGTCAATATTAATTATACAATAAGATATCCGCTATAAACACTGAGCATGTAGGCCCTACAACAAATACCAAAAGAATTATTCCATTATTCCCTTAAAACATGTTATAGCTCGTTTTAAACATTTTGAATCAAAATCTGATTTGGAAACATTTTATATAATATCGATGGAATGTGGTTCCCCAAAATAATTACCATTTGATTTTTATTTCTACGAGAGCATGAATTATTCATATTGTTTTTATTTAAGTGCCATTTTCTCTGTCGTGTCCCGTTTCTCCACGCCGCATGCTCGGAACACGCCTTGGCGCTCCGCTGAGGGATTCCGTTTCATGTCCCTAGAACTAAATTAATGCGATAACCTATCAAATGATAATCACGCCTGTAAAACGAGCGGCCAATTTAGATCTAGGCAACTTCAACTGACAGGACTTGTTTGGGTCCCCCCAGTATTAATATTCAAACTCCTTAGTCTAACATCATGCACCGTGAAGAAACTCTAGTCAGTTAGTGGGAAAGCAAAGTGCCAACTCTCCAAACTGTTCCTCAGTCCAGTGTGAATGGAGGCTTGCCGGAGAGAGGGATCAAAAGAAATATTGAAGGGGACTTCGGGGGCGGGTCTGTTCTTTTGGGGTTCTGTTTGACATGATGAAGGCAATTGATAATGCAAAGAATGAACCCCAAAACACAGCGTATTCTTTGCCAAAGAGCAAATTGGCCATCAAGACAGAATAGTCGGTTGCCTAGTTAACATTCCATCTGCTGGTGGCAAAAAAGGCACACTTAAAGACGTCACTATCAATCAGAAAGGGGAGGGGCGCAGTCAATGTTGAACTCAGACAAATGGCCTAAGATGGATTTGAGTGTCGATGTAATGAGAGAAGGGACGGAAAATTTGAGCCGCAGTCTGCCTTCTACTAAACGTGAAGTCGTCGTGATGTGGGGATTCGTATTAAGGCCAGGCAGAACTCGGTCCATCCAGAAGCCGTCCGCTCTTCCTGCCAGCAGGGATCTGGTGAATAATAGATTATTGTCGAACATTCCATATACATCTCATTTGGCAGGAAGACCCTTTACTGAACGTCTTCACGATTTATGAGCTCTACGTTCTCTGGTTTGTTGGCAACCTGAGAGTGCCCTGCTTTCCCACACATAATCCCCACGTATTAAAATACTTTTGGTAATTAAGCCTGGCCCATCCCTCCACAAACATTCTCAAGTAGACTAATTT
Source organism: Lepidonotus clava (assembly GCA_936440205.1). Lineage (NCBI taxonomy): Eukaryota > Metazoa > Annelida > Polychaeta > Phyllodocida > Polynoidae > Lepidonotus > Lepidonotus clava. The sequence goes on from OW387134.1 coordinate 53,674,014, forward strand.
TCCAGGTACGTAAGATCCAGTGGCTTGACATTTAAAGTAATTTCACCACACACCTGTGTGAATGTATGGGGGCCAGGTGCTAGCCGTCCAACATAAGCCCATTACCCTAAGTGACTCACATATGATACAAGTTGATAATTTCTAGACAACATGGAATGTAGTCATCTTTCAAAAAGACGTCCTGGGGATCTCTTTTTTCCCATAACCCTGGGTGCCAACACGTCCCCCGCCCCCTAAACAGGATTCCTATGCAGCACGGGGGGATAAGTTGGGGAAGAAGTCTGGATCATAATTACGGGCTGTGATAATGTTGATCGCCTTAATTCCCCCAGGTATGTGTACCTGGCCGGTTGATTGGCCAATTAGGATCCATCAGTGCGTGTGACTGACTCGGAGAGACGTGCTGCCGGCAGGGCCAGGGAGGGACGTAAGAGTTAGTGCTTGTCACGGCGGTAGGCTAGGGACACATTCCCTGTTGTCATTCCCCCCAGCTCTCTGGTATAATTACACCTAATGAGAAGACTCGGCCGGGCCGGCGCTGTCAGTTAGTTTGTCTGATGGCTGCTGCTGTACCCCACATCTTTCCCCCAGACCCAGGGACAACGTAGACAGGATAATCTGTAGCGCAGGGGCTCCCGTCAACGTGCTTCTTTTTAATCAGCCGTGAGAGAAAACTAGGTATTGAAGTCATATCATGTCGGATCACATATATCATAGTATGTATGATGCTGATGTGATTCTTAAGGCGCCTATTAAGAGGCGGGGGTGAGCCCCGCCCGTGGGCGACATGCCTGGTGAACCACACTGACAAGAGTTTCGGCCTGAAGAGGTGAAAACCGTGCATGTCACCTGTCATTAAATTAAGACTCGTCAAGGGGCTGGGTGGCTGGGTCATTGGGTCATTCAGCAGGCCGTGGCGGGCCCCCGGCTTAGATTCACCTTAATATCGTCTAATCTGAGGGACACCCCCTTAATACAAGCCCTCCGCCCCCCCTCCCCCCTCCTCCCTGGCAGTCTCCGTGCCTGGATACCAGTTGGTACACGTAACGCATCCACAATAAACAAATTACATTTGAATTAAAAAACTACCAAAAATGTGGTCTAACACCATGCAGTTAATTTAACATACCTTATAGTACATGACTGACCTGGATCGTGTGAATTGAGTGATTGCCAAAGGCACAGATATTTAACATTCTTCCGGTATATTTCTAAACGAATGAAACTGTTGTGCCATTTCAAATTATATATCTACAACAGATGATATATGTCAGTGTTCGAAATTAAGGATTTATTTTATGCACAAGCCGGGTGCATAGAGGTTAAAATCATGCACCTGGCATATTTCTGATGCACACACTACTATGTATTGGCATTTATGCTTTTGAAAAAGTATGCACATGCTGGGTGCATGCCTCCTGAAAAGTATGCACCCGGCAGCCAAATTGTGCACACCGGGTGCAGGGTGCAGCCTTAATTTCGAACACTGTATGTATATGTAGAGCCGTTAGTACTCATTGTCATTACTAGTACAATCAAGACAGTTGTGAAATCTTTTCCACCTGGGATGTATTTAATATTATGTCTAAGTAACTATAAGTAGGGATCTGACAGTAATACCTTTTGGCTACATGAGCACAGCACGACGGCCCTATGTGATAATATTCGGGTTTGGGGCTTTCGCCAGCCTGTCCAATTCCTGTACTCAGTCAGTATTCGTTATCGCAAAGTCTAGTGTAGTAGCATGAGTCAAGGCGTGCTTCAGCCATGACTCTGTGTTGGCCCAGAACGTAAGAGGTGCCCGCTGAGCTTGAAGCTGCTCGGGGATCTCGGCCAGTGCTCCCAGGACGTAGAGGTTGTGAGGTGTGGAGTGCTGGCTAATGTAGCCTGTGTCTATCACCCCCTGCCCAGTCCCCTAGGGGCCGCCATAGGTCAAAGAAGATATTTCGCAAGAAATGAAATGACACTTGCCCATATTTTATCTCACAAACTGTGTCATATTATATACGTACTATATATTTCATTAGGCGGAGTGTTTTTCATGGGTATGTTAGATTTAGAGGTTTAAATAATGACGAGACAAATCGCTAGTTGCCCGGCCAGTGGTGTCTGGGTGAGTGGGACCAGGAGGAGCAGAAGGCCAGGAGCCGGCCTGGAGGAGGCGTCCTGCATCCCACGGGGCCGGCTGGAGGTTGGCCACGGCTGAGGGGGTGTGGGTAAAATGTTGACGTTGACGGGCTGAAGTGGCCGACTCCCGGCACGCCTGTAGATACATTTACCTGGGCCCAGGGCGAGCTGCTCGACCTGCGCGCTGCGGGCGCCGGCCGCGCCGAGCTGCTCCTCTAGGTCAGCTATTTCCGTCTCGGCGAAATATAAACAGGCCACGGGCCCGAAACCCGATTGCCGCCCGCCAGTTCGGGTGGGGCCAAGTACGAGTCGGAGAGGAGGGGTTGGAGCGCCACCGACTTCTGACTACGAGAGGTGGAGGTGGTGATTAATCAGAAAACACCAGGGGAAATCCCTCTGTGCTCGAGGTTTGGCTGGCCACCAAGTATCGGTGGGGTTAAACATAACAGTGGTTATATCAACAAAGTGTACTTAGTGAGAGAGGGATCTGTTGAGGGACCAGCCATATAGGACCACCTAACTCCTGCAACGTGGTTTATTAGAAATGCCTGCATGAGGTTCCCTTAGTTATAAATCACTTTCCTATGGCATCTGGCACGCGCCTGTCTTTGACTGTCCGAGCTCCCGACACGCGCCCGGGACACGCGCTCACCATTCCACACACAAAAAGAGTAACTCAAACCAACGAGAATAGACTGACTATTCTCGTTGCTCAAACCAAGGGTGGGGGCGGCAGTGGGCCTCCCTCCTGGGCCACCATATCCCAAACACCAACAACAAGGCAAACAGAGTAGGCCACAAGGACCCGCCTTCAAATGAGAAATTGATGAACCGTCGTCGGCCCATGCTGTATCATATTGATTTTTTTCCACCGATCTATGACCCCCATTCATGAAGTGGACTAATGGCGTTTACATCACAATTATGTCACGTCAACTGTAATGCATAACATGTTTGTTCGGTGTGCTATTATACTTTGATGTTATTATGAAACTGTCATGAACTGTATTTTTGCTTTTAGCCTAATACCGCAATTTTTAACCCTTTTTGATGTTGATTCCTCGATAATGTGCCTGGTGTGCCCCAACTCATCCGTTGTGGACTATGGCTCCTCGGGCCCCAGGCCGTGCCCTTTTCCATTGCAGGAGGTTGTTTTTCTTGAATAGACTAATGTTTAGCATGCAATCAGCGATCCTAGCGGCAGAGCGGAAAGGGTGGTCTTTGAAGGCCGGTCTAATGATGGTCGTGGACGTCTGGACGTGGGACTAACGAGCGAATAATCACATCCCCCCACCACCCGCGGGCAGGGCCCCCGACCACTGACCACCCCTGTCACCTCTCCCCGATGATCGGCCATCAACCCACCTTTTCCGAACTGACCATCCTAACCCCCTACCCCCTGACTTCCTCCTGTCACTCACACGTTCACTCCCCACACTTTTCTCCACAATCTCCTAGTGACCTAAGGCCCCAATATTCACTCCCTCGGTTCCCTATGCGTCCACAATTCTTTACTCCATTCACCTGCCCATCGCTTTATTCGTCATGCTGACATTTCCCCCAGGAAAATGTCTCCCCGGGTCGTCCTCGGGTAACAGCGGACTTTGATCCCACATGTTTCTTTTCCGAATGGACTATTAAGTCTAACAGGTGTTTGTGCTTAACATGCTTTGACCTTAGGCTTTGATAGCTTTTGTCTTTTTGCCGTTCTATTGGACAACCTTTATGGCGTATTATTATCGTAAAGGTGTGAGTTGTAAAACTTGGCCAGACTTGACATTTTCAGATTGACAAATGCATCAGCTACCACGCGGAAAGCCCCGTGGACATTTTGAATTGTATTTTTAGCAATTCTTTCACACTGCGTGAGAGCGCAACAGAATTGAGCATTCAACTGATTAGATTAAACCAGAAGTCCAACAACCAGTTCAAACTCAAGTTGTAAGTTGCCAAAGGAATTACAAATTCATTGGATTCTTTTAAATATTTATTGTGAATCGTTACACAATAAACCATCTTAATTTTCAGCTCCCTTTGACTAAAATTATTCATGCCCTTCACACATTAGACTCAGAATGCGCGTTTGTTCACAGTTTTTAACAGGCAAAATGCGTCTGTGAACAGGTGAAGGGCATTAGTAAAACACTTTACAGTCTTGTCAATATATGCGCATTCTGGGGCTATTTGACGGGGCCGTTCTCAGCCTGGCTGCCTTGTACATAGTCTGGGGATCACTTTCACCTGGGTGTCGTCTTCCCCGGCTGATAGTGCTTCAGGTAATGAAAACATTCAGACGGGCTAGTGTGACTGGCTGCCCCCATTTCGACGCGATAGCAGCTCCTTCTCGCCTGGACCCCTGCACATTTCAAAACACGTCTCGTGTAAATCTATCCACATAGAACTCATACAGGAGGGGTCGGCTTTCGGAAAGGGTGCCGCAGGGACACAAAAAGGGCAAATACACAAAGGCAGCTGCGAAAACATAAAACGCAATGTAAGTTTTGTGTGCAGTTCGGTTTTTACCTTTGCTGTAAAATGCCAGGGGAATGAGAGGTTTTGATGCAGTTGTTGACGGCTGCTATTGTCCGTCGGAGAGGGGCGGGGGTGGGCGAGGAGAGAGAATGCAGTTTCGGTCGGGGTTACAGGAGATCCCTGCATGGCCTTCATATCGCCGACGTGTCTCTGTCGGGAAAAGCTCCCTACCTCCCCACCTCCCGACGCCCCTCACTGCCTGTCGACGTCTTTCGGTCCCGCCCCTTCAGTCTCAGCCCTGATCTGATTCAATTATGGATGGAGCATTACGTATATACTCCGGGATCAATGCCCTCATCCTTGACTGCCTCGCTGCTGCACTCCGCCATGTTTTCACACCCTGGAGGAAATAGGCCAGAGCTTTCATTTGTCCCTAGCCCGCCCTGTCGCGCATACCAAAGTATAGGCAATTCGCCGACAGGGAGGCATCCATCTCCCTGAATCATGACCTCCACACTCACAGGGCCCTGCTCGTGGGGCGTTACACGGGGCCGATTTAGGCTCCCGCCCCATGTCGGAGGTCCGCCTCACCCCCCGGGCCCACCCTGGAGGCGGCCTACAGCACGCCTCGGGACGGAGTAATTGAAAAATCTAACCTGATGTTACTGTAACTCCACAGCTGGGACCGGGTATTGCTAAAGCACAGGGAAAGAAGTGCTTCTATGAGAGAAAGGCCGAGTGTGCAGAGGGCCTCAGGACAGACAAGACCATTCAATATACAGGTCCTTTAGGTATTACAAACCCTGGAGGGCCCTCCAGGTGGGCCACACCTTGTCCTTCAGGTAATTGGCTTCATTATAGGAGCAGGGCTTGTCCCGTCGATTCTACAAGCCATGTCTACCTGTGACCGGCTATCTCATTACCTGTCCCCTGCCCTGCCAAGGACATCAACACAGCCGTGCTACCCGGGGAAAGGTCAGGTGGTGGGAGCTGCTCGGGAGCTGCTCAGACCGACTCCGACCACTCCTCACCACCTTGTCCTGCGGAAATGGCATCACATCCACTATCTGCAGAGCCAAGAATTTTTTGTATCTTTGTCTAGTCTAGGGTTGAGCCAGGATGGCTCGCAGTCTAATCGTTATGAGGTCGAGACTGATCAGTGGTTGGCCTCATAAGATATGGATATTAAACTGTGCCAAATCGCTTTAGACCCTATTAGCCGAGTAGTCTCTAACCACATTGTATTCATCAAGCATCAGAGCAGATGATGTTAAGAAATAAGGAATACGAAAAAAGTATGACCTACATTAACTAGAAGGCCTATGCTGACCTTTGGGGACGGCCAATTTAGTTTTAAAAAAGAACTCCCAGACTTTGAGTATGCTATCTATCACAATATTATAAGCAGACTTAGTTGCGGTTATAGTACTTCGGCTCTCTTTAAGTAACGGTAAATCAAATTTACCGCCTACTACAATCTGCAGCATATCCCTCCTAATGGCACCTGATAGTATGACAAGCCTGAGAGGCGAAGACAGGCGAGTGAGTAATATCCTTGAAATGTCAGTACTGCCGTAGGGTGAAAAACAGACCATAAAAACAGGTGTGATTAGTGCACCGGGTGGACGTGTGGCACTGGTGTCTGTAAGTACAGGTGGGCTCCACATCAAACCTCCCACCACACCTGTGTCTCCCTACAGACCATCAACACTCACCAACCGACTTAAGTCAGGGGCTTTTTAAGCCAATCTCACATTGTAATGTGACTATCCAGGAGTTAGATGTTAGAACGAAATAGTAAAAAGGTACTACAGGTGATATAGATATAGGGGAAGTAGTAGAACGGTGGATCTGTGGCCGTACTCAGCACGTAGCCCGCCAGTGTTGTGCTTTCACTTGAATATCTGATAGATGATAAGGAGTTGTGTAAAGCTGCTGTTGGGATGAGCGGCCTGCTGGAACCAAGGGCCCGTCGAGAAAGCTTTGTGCCTCTCCACAATGAGACTTTGTGTCTGGTTTATGTTATTCGACCAGTCCCGAGTGAAGTAGGAATTATTTGCTATAAATGACACACGTGTACATTAAAACTGAGTCAGATCAACTCATTTTCCATCACTATATAGTAAACATAACAAGAACCAGGCAGAGCTAAACTGTGATAATTTAGACACTATGTACAGCGTATTTTACTTTGTATAAAAATAGAACTCTTTCCCATGTCTCATGTCTACTCATGGAATATACTCAACTAATTTAACATCCTTGTACATCAAATAAATAGATGACGAAAAAACTGGCACAAAACTCTCAGAATAAGCTCCGACAAAAATGGTGAGAAGGAATGGCATAAAATATGTAGCACTAATGAGTAAGACACGTTGTAGGATCATTTCCCTGGCTCTTATGCTCTACAGAGGGGCAGAGCTGTCAGAGGACCGTCTCATGACCGTGTGGAGTGTGAGTTTTCTTTGGGGCGTCTGACGAGCTGCTCACGGCTGTGTGCGCGAGGACAGAGGCCGAGTCAATGGGCCCTGAGAGCTGCTCGCCCGGGCCTCGTACTCCGAGGGCCCTGCAGACAGGGACCAGCCGCCTCTCTGTACATGGATCTGTCGGGGAGTAGGTCCCCAGCCACCCCCTACTCTCTACCCACCCCCTACCCTCTGCCCCTCCCCCTCCCTCCTGTTACCCTTCCGCACCTGAATCTAAGGCGCCCACCCCTGTCCCTGAATGGTAGGAAAAGGGCTTATTTTAGTCCATACCTATGATGACGATTTCAAGTTTATTCAATAACCAAGCGTGTCAGTATTTCATATTCTACATCTAACCCTCCAGTTGGTCTGCGGATTCTATTGACTGACACCTGGCCTTTGATTGAAGTTGACGTGTCGGTATAGGACAGCTCAGTCAGGGTAATCAATTCAGTTTGGTATGTCCCTGCAACTGCATGCGAATAAGTGGCGGTTGCCATGGCGACCTGAACAGCTTTGTATTGCCACTCTGACGCAAGCGAAATGTAATGCGGTCAGTTCCGCGAAAAATTAAGCCTATTAAATTTGATGGAACACCAAGAAATCGTCTTAGTTTACCGCAGTTGGGAATGTTCATAACGGAAAAGAACATTTTGTGGCGAGTGTTTTTTTTAGTGTTACGGATTGAATAATTTCCAGTGCCAAGAGGAAAGTAAAATCTATTTAAGAATATCCCTTGAGAAATGTCTTCATTTAAGGAAACTTAAGTCAATTTTATAAAATGCTTTGGCTGTATCCAGTCCCCGAGCTATCCATCAAAGTCAGGCAGGTACACTTTTTGTATTGCCCTGTGGTTTGAGCGGTTCAGTCGTGGGGCACGCCATTTGGGAAATTCACTGGAATTCATATCGGACTGAAAACACTTGTTGAAATAATAGAAGTGTATGACTTTTCTAGGCTGATTAGGGACAAACACAGGTTGCCGAAACAATCTTGGGGTATCAGTATTTATCAATAACGGTATACATTTCAATTACTTTTTCTTATTTCCAATTTCAAGTGATATCATAAGAAGCATAAAATATGCTGAATTTTAACAACTTGTTTTTTCGTCCTAACCGTGGCAAATTGGGCATCTCTTGGTGTTAATTGGCAGGTGGTGTCCACATGCCCCATCTTGCACGTACTGCACGGCCGCAGCCCGTGCGGGCGGCCCCCGTGTCCCAACGCTTTGTTATGGGCGTGTGAACGTGCGAGGCTGTGGGTGGTGCACCAGGCCAACGCTGCTGCCGCCGTCTGCATATCAGAAGGGAGGCCCTCTCATCGATCGAGCACACCTTTCGACATTACCCGTCGGCAGAGCAGCTCACTACGCCCGCCGTGCCCCGCCCCTCTCCCAGAGCCACCCTGGTCGTATTTGGCCTTTTTAGAAGCAGAAAAAGACCCACACACCTCGCTGTACAATGTTTGACGCCCAGCTCGGCAGTCAGGTCCCGGGGAGGGGACACCAGTAGGAGGAGGAGCTAGGAGCTCACTGAGCTGCTCTCAAGGTGATTGATGAGTAGATGCGACTTGCTCCCACCCTCAGAGAGCAGCTCAGATGATTGCCGCTAAAAATGGAGCAGTGTTAACAAGGCCCAATCACACATGACCAGAATTTGGGCCCTTTTTAGGCCTCAGCCCGAAGACCCTGTACGGGACTACTTGTACTTAGCTGGGTCTCTGTGGGCATATTCATCATTGCTTTGGTCTAATTCGAGGTGACGGATGACTATCGTGCTCATAGCTTTCAGTTTTACTATGATAGGTAGCCCGCCAAACAAGATGGTCCAAATTACTTACCTTTAGGATGAGAATTTGATTCCTTTTCGTAAACAGCTGCTCAGTTAATAAAAACGTTAGTGTAGAGAAGTACATTTCTATAACGTACAGAAAGGCCCAGAATAAAGTGGTGCGATCAAACCTAAAGGATACTGCTCCGAGGCCACTGTGATTTTCCAAATAATGGTGCTTGGCACCGTCAATTTTATACCAACTGCTCGTTCGCTGCATTTACTATATTTAGCACCTATCCGATGAGGGTGTTTAGAATTCGCTTAAGAACAATATCTTTCCGTTCCTTTCTTAGAAATGCAGGGTGCACATTTTATCGTTGACCAAGAGGCCACGCATGCCTTTCTTCCCAAATCACCCGGGGCCATTAAGCAATAGCCCATTGGCCTGGAATGCCTCCAGTTGATGACATCCTGCTCTAGGGGTAATGGTGACGATGGTCTGGAGAAGGAAACGTATTCGACCCGGACGGAGGTCGGAGCCCATCAGGAAGGGAGGGTAACCACCGTGGAGGCAGGTGTAGTGACCGGCAGTCAGAGTAATCGTCTGATGTGGTCAGTCCGGATCCTCCTGCTCCCCCTCCCTCCCCTTGACCCCTAACATAAAGACTCCAACAAGGCAGAGGTCACTCGGTGGAGAGCGTATGAACTATTCTACTAACGTGAAGTAAATTTCATTTATAATCCTTCATAAAAGATTTCAAACTTTGATGTGGCAATTCCTAAAAGCTTCAGGGAAGCCGTGTTAGTTCTTACAAAGACACATAGTGACGACCAACAACACATGAAATGTTAAACATTCCGAATGTATTAGTGTTTTTAATATTCAGGTAACCATAGAACACAGGCATTCATGCAGATGTTCTGATGAAAGAGGAAAAAGATGGAAGAACTGACACTTTGCAGCTTTTATTAAAGCCTGCAGGGATCATATAATGAGGCAACGTCAGCTTGGGAATCTTCATGTATTATCTACTAGTATTCCGGGGCCTGAACATAGCTCAGACAACTAATGAATTATTCCCTTAGATCCTTCAAATGAAATGTGTTTAGCATCATAGCCATGTTGGGAGGGCACAGTGCGGTAACCGATATGGTTGGAGGTTTAGGAGATGGGTGCGATATGTGGAGACCCCGTGCCCCACCCGGAAGCGGTGTTGTGTCTGCGCGCGCACCGTGTGGGCGGCGTTAGCAGTGCCATCTAGCGGGTGGGGGTAAACAGTGCGATCTGTATCAGGTGTGACCACAACAAAGATCACTTCCCGTATAAACTAAGGGATCTGCTACCTGTGCCACACAGGCAGGTCGCCACCGACAAGCCGACACCCCCAACGCTCTGACCCGATGCACTTAATTTTCAGAGGCAGACCTCCGTGGTAGCCACGCTCGCCATACTGATGTAGATTTACTTAATTACATTAACACCCTGTAAAGATAGTTGAGCCTAGGTGTTGACTTAGAACTGAATCTAAATATAAAACATTGTGTATTAAAAGTTTACATCTATGAGTAACTTGAGCCTTGAAAATTGAACGGGTTTACTTAACTCAATTTGCTGTAGTACAGATTGGGTTAAAAAAACACAGCAAACAGATATCATTTACCGAATGACAGAAGTCAGTTTCATCAGGGTTAACCGATTCTAGGAAACTGAAGGTCTCAATTTTTTTCTGAAAGAATATTTTTGTAGTACACCCACATGTATAGGGATTCATAATTGATGTAGTTTAGATGCTATAAAAATAAACTTTAGGTAAACGATAGAGCGTTCGGTCAGGTGGACGGTAGTAGACTGTTACAGTGTTTGTCCCGTCTACGTTTCCTTTCTTGTTCAAAGTGAATACAGGAGAGTTGAAACAAGTGTAGCATGCCCCCATGCGTCGGTCACACACCGACCGCGAACAGCACCTTCTGGGGTAAGAACCTGTTCCTGTCCGAGGGCTAGGCCGGGCCAGGTAAGGCGAGCTGCTCAGGTAGAACAGTAAGCGAGTAGTCTGATTCAGACGCTGTTGATGTTGGCGGTAAGGCGGCCACCTTGGGCCTGTTACTGTCCTTCTCCCCTGCCTGCCGCAGACAGAACCCAGTCTGATGGGTTCCAGCCCCGGGCCTCACACCCCGTGTATGTTGCCATAGCGACCGTCAAAATGGAGGCTATGGTTGCTACGGACATGTTCATTCAATTACTAGCGGTCTGTAGTGATGGCAGAAGGAGGGGACTGCGGGCAGAAGGCGCCCCCAGAACCCTCCCCTGACCCTTCCACCTATGGCCAACCAACAGATCCAATTTAGAGTAGGTTTGGTGGCCGAGGGGGCCTTCTCCTAGGGGGAGCGGGGTACAGCCCGGCCGGGGTGCCCACCCACTCCAGGTAAACGTTAACATCTGTACAGACCTCGCCATGACGTCAGTGCGCGCTATACCTGACTTTAAACGGACGGAGTGGAGATATCCTGTACACTTGTAGTCAGTTAGAAGGAGGAGGCAACATCATTTTTTACAATGTACCTGACGCAAGCTGAAATAACATTCATGAAATATCAAACCTTGCACCAAATGAGAGCCAGAAGAAAACAGACAGTAACATTGAGCTATTACACCTCTCGAAAAAGCTATTATACGAAGCCAACAAAAGGTTTTTACATTATGAATGATATGATACTCCCTACATACAGCCTGCACTGTACAGATGATTCGATTTTCTCGGCCAGACCTGATTAAAAAGAGGATATTAAATTCCCAAGTAGCCTTTGGGGAGCCGTCGGTGCTGGGTGGTTCTTGGGGCGGGGGCAGCCTGGTCAGCTCAGAAGCAGTGTCCCTGTCGTTACCTTGGGCTCTGGATCAGTGAGGGGGAACAGTAAAAGGAAGTGGCAGGGCCGGTAAGTGATGTAGATTAGCAATCAGGAGGCGGGCTGAGGTTCAAGGACCCTGGGGTGGTTTCAGATGTACACGGGCTCTGCGTGTACGTCGGGGATGGAGGGAGGTGGGTGAGTAGGGGGAGGGGAGCAGAGGAGACGACGGCCTCCGATGGCCGCTGGGCCGACCCTCCTCCAGCACGGCGTACGGCCACATGCTGGTATGAAGGCGGTGATGAGGACGTCAGCCGTATGAGGAGTGCACTCCTCAAAGGGACCACTTGCATCCTCAGAAGTGAGTGTAGCGCCCCCACCTCGCTCATTGATTGGTGCACCAGGCTAAGAGGGGATCAGACTGCCGGTGTATTTGTGACACAAAGACCACATTGACTGTACGGCCAAAGGAGGGAACTTTAACCCACTCTTTGTGTAGTCCCCCACCCCCATAAGCTTCAACATGATGCTATTTTAAGACCAACAAAGACGTGCATCTTGTGTTGTCTTGCAGTAGTTATTAGATGATATACTTAAACACCCTGCTCTCTCCACGAAGGGAGGCCTTAGGGGTTAATGGCCATTTAAATTTACGGTTTTCTTCCATGGCTATTAACTCTAAGCTCCAAACCCTTGATTCTGATGTACCGGTACTCTTATAGCTATTGCCAAATAGACAAAGAAGCTGATGCAAGACGAGCAATAATCTCCAATTTATAAGGTAGCTTTACGTCCGTCAGTGGTAAGCCTGACCAACTAGCAGTCACTGAGGGAAGACATAGATTCATATCAGTGCTGCAGGAGCTTCTTAATACCTCCCAGTTCACCAGCACATTTCTTGGTATAGGGGCAGTGAGCTGGCAAATAGGATGGTGGAGCTTTATGAATGGTACATGGTGTTTATATAGCAGGGGTCAGTGGTCTATCAACCAGCCCACCAGTAGAGGGCATCGTTTATGTTGAACCTGACCCGCAGGGTCAAAGAAGAGAAAGGAGGAGGAGTGACCTCACCTCGGCCATGACCTCTTGACCTCATTAGTGGATAGCCTGAGGATACCATTGTGCCAACATTTTGGCTGATTGAGTCAAACTCTCTGGAATGTCATTTGTTTTCTTGTAAAATAAATTATATTAAAAAGACTGTGTGTGTGGAAGCTACATGATCCAATGGGCCTTCAGAGGACTGGGACATAACGCTCCCATACATCTTCCTAGGTGCCTGCGAGCGAAATCCACCCCACCTCCCATCCCTGTGTGTTAAATGAAAATACTAACGGAAGGTGACAATGTCTTGTTGGTCATCAGTCGTTAAGGGAACAGGCCAGAGGCGTACGTAAGACGGCCGGGGCGGCGGCTTCTATTTCCTGCCCCAGGAAGCAAGCAGACAATTACATGGGCATCTGGGTAGACCGTGGCCACCACAGGGACACACCCCTCCCTGCCTGCCACCCGACGGGCAAGGTTTTCATTGCAGGTGACAGTCACTGCGGACAGCTCGTCCCCGCAGCGAAGGCAACACCCCAACCTATTACGGGGAATATTTTCACCCCACACGAATACCGGAAAACATGGCGATGATACATGTTGGGCCCGGAAAATGGATATTGGGGATATGGGGCCCTCCCACTGACATACGAAATGAACCCCCGGTAACAGCCAGTGTCACTGGGGGTCATGGTGTGGGCCGGAGAAACTCGTGTCTGTTGATATGATGAGTAGTAACATGATTGTGAGGACTATGATTTCTCCACATTTAATCAGATGAGCTACGATGTCCTTTTTTCATCATAGCTATAGGGACGTATTTCTCCACACAAAATGATGTATTTATGTGTGTGGGTGTGTGACTGAAAGGCTCGTGCTGTGATGATTATTAGTTATCCCTATCCTTTTTACCTTGGAGGATACGTTTTCAAATGTAATGCCACCCACGACGTGTGCGTCTGCGCCGCCTTGTTCCCAGGCCCAGGTGCCCAGGCCGTGGAGGAGGCCTATTCATTGCATGTTGCTGGGGCCTGTTCATTCAGGTGTGGCCTGTTACTGCTGCCCGCTGCTCACCGCTAATCGCCGGCATCAGGAGTCTCGGGCCTCGATAAGGACGGCTAATCACGACCAGGATTACGGCCCGGATTACTGCCTGCCCCACCAGAGGCTGGCGGCCCGACCTCCAACCTACGTCTAAGCCACCCAGGTAGAAGAGGGGAGTTAATCACCTGTGTGGGGTGTAAAATACAGCGTGGTGACAGGCAGTGGGTTGGACGAGCCCACATACAGCTATATATGTACATGGGCCCTCCTACAAAGGGGCCGTCAGAGGATCCAGCTGACCGGTTTGCCCCGCTAACCCGTTTACCCTTCACTAATCCCTGACCCAGCTGCTTGCTACTGGGTAACCCACATTTTAACCCAGATCGAACCCAGATTTACATCTGGTCAACAAAGCACTATTTTGAGCACTGGTTACGGCCTGATTCATTCAATCAATACATCTCGATTTAATTAAACTCAAATAAAATTGGCTAGAAACTAACCTAGCCGTTTGGTATAGTCCAAGCCTTGTTTGTTCAGGGATGTACTTGCATCCCATGACATATATGGCCCGGGAGGAGCCCATGTGTAACCCCTCCCACTGCCCTACTCGGATTCAGGTGGTGAGGGAGGAAGGACCGAGAACCAATCAAGTAATGCATCAGTGGGTTGATGTTGAGGGACCAGGGTGAGATAAGTAAATGCAAGTTGGATGGCGGCCAAAGCTGTTCGCTTCGAGTCGATTCCGCGTGGATCTCGTACGGTGGATGAATGGCGGGACCTTCCTCCCCAATCACCATCCCGTTTGAAACGGTTTCTCTATACAGCCAACTATTACCTCCCCCTCCGACCAGCCTTCTCTGTCCCCAATGCAGTGGCGGTACTTCCCATAGAGGGCTGATTGAGAGGCGGCAGGCGTAAACACACTAAGGGGGCTCCGACTAGAGGGGCTGCTTATAAATGACATGAAAATGGAGGCCTCTCTAGGAAGGGGATCTTCGCCTGTGTCAATGAGATAGAGGTTATGTTCTCCGAATCTACCGTTGTTACTTTGATGTTCACAGCCTCCCCTTCTTTTGTCGTGTTTACACCAAGAACCCCGAGCCAGGTGCTGCCTAAGGTGGGAGTTGTAATGTATGAGTGGGACCGGGTATTCATATCGGCCCGGCCTGATGAGGTGGTGTTAATCAGATGCCGCCGCTGCTACACGTCGTGTAATCAAGCTCCCCGTCTAGTTAATGAGACATTCACAGCTATGCTCAATCATCAGAGCACAGCGGGGCGCAGCTCGCACACAAATGCCCCTCTCCAGAAGAGACAGAGAGCAGCTCGCCCGGTCCCCGGAGGCCCGTCTGTCTAGACGAGCGGGATGAGCAGCTCGGTGATAGGAGTAGCTCACTAAGACAGCTGCCGGCATCGCATGGTCGTTAGTGCGATGTGGCCTGGCTTCGGAGAATTAACAGCAGGCCAAACGACCCGGTCTAAAGGTCAGAGACCCCGCTATACCTGCTTTAGGCTTTCCATTCCAGGAAAACGAGCGGTACGCCGTTTTATATCTGGAAAGTGTCCAGTTTAGTACTGGGGCGTTACAGCTACAGGGAAGTACGTGTAGTACAGTGCGATACGCTCTCTAGATATGTGCCATACGTGTTTTCAGCGGAGTACTACGCCTTGTGTCTGGTTTTTCCTATATGCTGATCGAGTGTCGTAATAGGTATTCACGGCGTAGTTTACAGGGCATTGACACCACCCGCAGGGCATCGAGTGGAGAATAAAAAAGACAGTGGGATAACTAAGGGACATAAAATGTTTGACCTATCTTGAGTGGGGGTTGGTTTATAGGACAGTGCACAGGCCGTGGGAGAGAGTACGGTGGTCTCTGTGGTAGTGGGTGTCACTTTGATGCTGATCCTCTTGGCAGCTGCCCCGGGCTTGCCATCCTGGATCCCCTCCAGGTAGTTACGCTCCCTGCTGCACTGGAGTGGAGATGATGTGTAATGCTTGGCAGCACGACCCGTCCTCCTGTGACAACCTCCAGCTCACGTTGAAGAGCAGGCTAAATGAACACACGAATTATCAATGACATGTGGTATTTTACTTCATAATGGAAACCTCATCTTGATTCGCATTGATTTAATATCTGATTCCGTAGGCTATACTTAACACGCACAAGCATCGATTGTTCGAATCGGCATTGGATTGAATTCTATTAAACTCGTGGCATTTGAAGCATTTTCTCTTAAAGTTCATGATTGATTGGAATGGCGCCGAGATGCACTTACGAAACGGAGGTCTTTGTCAAGCTGAACTGTTTGCTTTTTCCCCTGGCCCAGCGACTGTTGGTTACCCCCGGCGAACCCCACCGGTCTACTTAACCACAGACCCCTCCATAATGAGGCCAGTCGAAGCAATTGACGCTCATTATCAAACCGAAATTTGTCCCAGCAGAAATCAATAAGTCGACGTAGGACTGCGAGTAGTGGGAGGGGGCCTGGCGCGGGTGGCGGGTGGAGGGCGGTGATGTATGCAGGGGGACCGGCCGGCCGGTTTGTGTGCCAGTCAGGCAAGCTTCTAAACCAGAACCAACAACATTACATGGGATAATGCCGTGTTTGCAGCTGTATGGCCCATACTAATGGCTACACTCACACACAGCCGGCCTCTGCCCGATGGGGCGCGGTGATCATGCATGTCACATGTATGTCTTTCACTTAATGGACTTGATCCATCAATCTCTACTACCTGTCAGCCCTCCTTTCTGCCGACCGGGCCCACCCTCCCCGCTCACCGCCCTCGCCAACCCTGAACGCCATAACTATGAACGTCAGAAGTACAAATACAAACGGCTCTCTGAATGTCATGCCACACTGTTTGGATTACCTTTATTTACTGGTTACCCTACTAATGCATCTGCTCTCTCGTCGAAGATAGATTGCACTATCAGCTATAAGGGCATTGACTCTGGCTCAATATTTCAGAAGTACACTTTAGGTAATGCATTAAGTCGACGACCTGCTATTGATAAAAAGAAAAAAGTGAATCGCCTCGTGTTACGTTCTTTAGAAGCCAGCCGAGAGATGCAGATTATGATTATCTTTATCCCGAGTTTACCTTTACTGTGTGAGCCTTGACTCCAGGGTCTGATGGCACTTGATGTCAGGCTTACAAGTAAACCCGACACCTTCTCACATTGCCACATACCGCTGCTGGCTGCTGGCCCGCCTGACGCCTATACAGGCTGCTGGCGCCAGCCTTGTGAGCAGCTCACTGAGCTACTGAGTAGCTCCCTCATTGTCGATCATCGACGCCGAGCTCTATGAAATGGGGTAGAGTGGGTGGGGTGGGGTATTCAGGTTGTAGTCGTGAAGACTACCAGCTTTGGTTCGTCAGGGACTGATTGTTACCTTGTACGGCCTATTCTGTGACCCCACCCCATTTTATCATTCTTTATCAAAAGATGACATCTACTTTTGAGATATCTTGGTTGAGCATTCGTATCTTGCTATTACGTATGGCAATATGATTTCGGAATCTTAGACTTAATAATCGCGGTGCTAGTCTAGACGGTGATCACAGAAAGGGGGTCAGGCCGTAGCCCCTTCCTATCGGCCCCCGTCGGCAGGTCCCTCTCAGACACATGCCAACGAGGTGTCGACGACGCCGAGGGCGTTAAACCTGATCGGACGGCGCCCGCCGACGCAGCTGACGTCGCCAAGGGAGCTGGGAGTGTGAGTTTCCCCTTTGGGGAACGCTCGAGCAGCTCTCGCGCAATCCGATTTACTCTGCTCGCTATGCCCGATCGGTATCCGTGCCATTACGGATGTGGAGCGTTTCTATTTCTGCCCAGGAGGAGGACAGATGGACATTTAAATCCAGAGGGGGTTGCATGGTCCAGAAGGATAATGGCAGCCCCTCCTGCCCGCTGATGTTTATGGAAATTAGGGCTTTGGCGCCTGAATAGAGGCCCCAGTTACATGAAAATACCGACGATTGTTATGGTGGCAATTGTATCTTGGTTGCATAATCCTAGAATGACACTTTATGAATGTCTAGGCAATGAGGGATAGAGGCGGCACGCGATGGGGAGGGGGGATTTTTTTGTTTATGGCTGTCAACACACCGAGGGCCCGTGGCGATCGACTGCCTGTGATCATCATGCCGATGACACGTGCGGCGCCCGTCTCAGTACGCCGATTTACTAGGTCACTATGGCGACCTGCTCGGAGCAGCTCCAAAACGGGCAGGCTCCAGCGAACAGTAGGCGGCCAAGCGGATCGAAGCCAGAAGGCAGCAGCCACCGTGCCGGCCCCCACTGGGGCCCGCCGTGCCTAGGACCACCTCGGGAAGTCGGCCTGCATTGTGTGAGAAGCAATCATAGGCTGTGTACCCTGGTGCCGGCGCTGTATTTACTCTAGATTGGGAGAGTGCTTATGGGCCGGTCCCCGGGTGTTTTGCGGGGTGTCTGATGACTCACACGACCAGAAGCCCCCCTCCCTGAAGGCTGGAGTCGGCCGGCTGTGTAGAGGAATGGCAATCGGACAACATGTAGCCTGCATTGCCTGCCGCCTGATGAACTGATGGCATTCAGCAGCCAGGAGGAGGCTGCAGGGCCGGCGCCTCTCCGGCCCCGCGCGGGTTAGCTCCTCCCGACTAATGCATAAACCACTCATCGGGCCCCTCTGTATACTCTAGAGCTTCGGTCATTGTGGCTTCTGCCTCGTGCATCGACCTAGAGCCTGGTAATTCCATAATATATACTGCCACCGGCCAGCACTGAGGGTACACTTAGAACATTTACAGGCACATCAGGTTTCTGCTTAGGACGCAAAAGTACGGGATGAGTGTAGAAAATGGTCGTTAAGAACCGTCGTTAACTATAGGCTGGAAAAAAGTATCATTAGCAACCTATAGGCCTACGTCATTTGCGGCTAACTGTGCTGTAGCACATTTACATCGTTCGAGTACAGATAAACAGAACGGCATAAATACAAATTCAGATGTCAAAGCTATAAGGCCTGGTACTAGTAAAACTGTAGAGAGTAAGCAAAATAACGAGTTGTTTTGTTCGGCATTGCCCTTTCAAAGAGTATTCGTTTTTAGGGCACATCTAATCAAGCCAGGAAATGCGGGCACATTTTACCCCTTTTCAGATAAATAGGAAAAGATTAGAGTCTAAGTTCAGCCAAAGTGCGGATGCACCCACGTCAATTCTGACTAAACAATAGGACGTGTGAGGCGGGCTTATGACGTGATGTCCCAGTGACCACCGACCCTGTACAAGCCCTTGATGCTGGTGGGGACCATTAGTAGTCTGTCGGGCGCCTCTCTTCTTGTCAGGCGTCGGTCTCATTGTCTCAGTTCACCATCCGCCAGCTCACTCTCCAGACAGAGGAGTCTATGCCCTAACGCCTGCTGCTGACTTGTTCCTACTCAAGGGAAAACTGTAATAAAAGACATTTGTACGAGTAGCGTTGAAACCAGAAAGTTGATTTGAAATAGTTATTACAAATATTTTGATTGCAGGTCCCTCGAGTATGAGGCATACATAAACCGTCAATGTGAGGCAGCAGGCATCACATATTGTTTATTCTACATCAAGAATCTAAGACATCTACATGGAGATGGAGAGTCGATGTGATGTTTTGCATAGCGCCACTGACCATGGCGCGTCACCCACGTCATCAGCAGGGGTATCGGGGGCGGGTGATAGCGTCACCTAGGTGACTGGGTGTGTCACTTTCAGCCTGGTTACTGTGAGGGCAGGAGGGGACATGGCGCCAGATAGCGCCAGTGTTGGATGACTAAGGCTGATTATTCTCAGCAATAACAGCGGCATTTATGCAAAGAGAGGAGAGGGGTGTGGTGGTTATTTAATGCAGCGTCTCTGGAAAAGAAAATGTAATTAACTCACTTTTGACGCAGTTCAAGCAAAGCAGTTTATGCAGTGTCTCTTGTGTTTTAGAGGAAGGGTCTTAAAAGGCGGCCGGCGCCTGGGATTAAAGCTGGTTATTTTAGTAGAGCCATTAAATCAAGGCCATTTAGCCAATCCGACAGCGAGTGTTGTGTGAGTAGTCGTTCTGTGGATAAGGATGGCGCGTTTTGAAAAGGGGAGTGGGGGAGGAGGAAGAGAGATGATTGATGAAGGAATGGGCGTGAGACTGCCTCCCGTGGTCAGGTGGTCCGATGATTCAGCCACGCCGATGATCGTTCCCTTCTGATCGATACACTGCATTGGGCCGTCCATGAAGCCCTGCCCGTGTGGCTTCCCCCTACCCCGCCCGCGCGCCGCTGCCGAAGCCTGCACACGCACGCAGGTCAAATCCATTGCAAGGGCGGGCGATGCCGAATGCAGGTGCCGCGTGCACGGTGGAACGATGGGACTTTTTAGGGTGGATTGCACGGATGGGGCCTAGTTGTATAGGGAGATGGCATCGGTATTGAGCTAATGATAGTCCGCTTAGGTATTTTCACGTTCCATTTAGTGCATGGAATTAGAATACGTACATCCAAAAGGGGGTGTTTCTGAAATCATTACAAACGACGATCGCATGGGAAACGCTGCAACAGCCACTGAGAGTTTGTGTGCATAAATTGTATCCTTCTAACCTAATGCCTATCTGCTCCTGTGTTTTAAGCCCAATGCGTATCTTTTATTAAACGTGCCGTGAATAATCCATGGTAGGGCGGAACATGACTTCCGTGTCTGGTCGGCCTTGCATGCGTGTTCGATCGACGCCAAGTAATGGCGGATAAAAGCAAACTGAGTAGCATCCTAAAACACAACGTGCTCGCCCGGCCACACCCTCCGTCATGGGGTAGTCTGTCTTCATGTGATCAATATAATCACGAAACCCTGCGCATGAAAACGCCAGTTCCTGCAGAAATGCATAGGTATGGCGCGCTGAGCCCAGACAATGAAAAGCCTGCATCGTATCAGGGTGTGGCACTGCAGGCACCGTTTAGATACATTTCCCAATCGATCTGTTTTGGTTTGGGCTCAGAAAGCTCTATCAATTTAGTTTGACGCGAGCAGCTAGCACGGAAAGTGGTCGAGTTGCTCCCCATGAAAATGCTTGAGCAGCTCGCTTGAGGACTATGTTATGGTGCCATTCTTAGGTGGTGTCGAACCATCTGCCTCCATGGCCTCAGCAAAGGTGGGAAGATGACGATCGATGTTGCCTTTTATGGAGGAAAGCGTGGCTGTCACATCAGAAAAGGGTAGCAAATAATCAGCAATTGAATGGCGTTTTAACGCGGCGTCAGCTCACCCTTTGCGCGCGTGTTTTATGACTGAGGGGAGGTGGTGGTTCTGTCGGGCCGCCAGGGTTCGCTTTATACACGGTTTATCATGTAGATATTTTTGTTAGAAGTGACAGGCATGCTTTCACAGCTCCTCATGTATGTATGCCCAGATATACAAGCACCTCAATATGAAGGCATGGAGGCAGATGGGCTGTGCTCGTTATGCATCAAAACATGCAGGGCATGATCACATTTGAGGCACTATAACAGTATTTAGGAGTGGTCCAACCTGAAAAAAAACCATCACATCATGTCTGTATGACCGTGCCAAATGCCTCTCAACTTTCTATCAATGTACACGCGATTTGGCTGTCCCACTTTGAATGTGATCAATCTGTAAAGACATTTGGGGAAAGTTCACGTGTACAAAAGGGTCTAGGGGCTCAACTACTGCCTATACTGCTAACTGGATCAAGTAGTAATCCGATTGAATTCGCCGTGTCATTCTTCCTCATTCGGAAGTCTCCGGCACGCTGTCATTCTCCGCGGAATGGCGGTGATGATTCGATTTTGCCCCGCAGGTTCTTTTCCCTGTCTTATAACCAGGTTTAGCTCGCGCTGTGGCAACTAACATAGGGGATGGCTGTGAATATAGCACCGGGTGGATAAGCTAAGGTAGCAGTAAGCTGAAATATTTGTTGAATGGTCTTGAAGGAAGCTTTTTAAAAGCGTTTGTATCTTACGTTATTCTTTATTTGTATCTAAGTTATTATGTTAGTGTTAACGAAGGAAATTATAATTTCTTATGAGATAGGCACAATGTCGTATCATTTCAGTTCGTTTCATTTCAATCATAATCATTGTTATACGCCCTTAATATTCTCATATCATGCCAGTACATGTGTTATCAATATGATAAGCCCAGGTGCTCCTGTACCTTTGTCTGAACTACCCCTTACCTTTGGACCACCCTATATGTACAGAGGTTGCACATTGTGGATAGGTGTAGTAGTACCGAATGCAGTCACCAGTGGCGCTAGAGAGGGCCATCAGTTCATCTGCCTCGTCTAAGACGCTGCGATGAGATCAGTCGGTGGGCCCCACACCTGAGCCGACCAGATTGGATCATCCCCGGGCCGTCCCCGGGCCCGCCTGGAGGTTGGCCGGGCCGCCGGGGTCAGGGTGCACCCTAATGGAGAATGATAGATGCGCCAGTGAGCACCAGCAAAGCATTCTCAATGAAAATATACGTTCTCCAATGTATGCAGATAACGAAATATCCCCAGTAAAGAAGAAAATACGACGGGGAATGCCCAATGTGAATCTGATAAGAGAAGATAAATCTAATCCATGTCTTCACTAGTTATAGTTTATAGGGGTTGGGAGGCCTCAATAGAACAATATAATCCCATCTCTATACAGACGCCTTTGTAAGGTAAGCAAATGTAAAATGCGCCAAGAAACATCCATGAATAGTGATATCAGAATAATAGTAATTTTCGGGTCATTCACTCTTATGTCTGCTCAGAAACCTAAAGCCCTGTTAGCCCATCGCAGTAATGTTAGCTAAACCCTGTAGTGCATATGGCACATAACACAACAAAACAGGATCACGCAGACCGAGACCTATTGAGATCTTCACTGTAGCTTTTGTCTAGACCTCTTCAGTGCACAAGAAACCCAAGTGAAAGCCTCTGAATGAGAGCATATTGCGGGGCATTGATTGTAGCATTAGAACCTGGCGTGCAGCAGCCCCGGCCCCGGCCCCGTGCTGCAGGCCCTCTAGGATGGATCACCGCCTCTCTTTGATGAAGGGCTCGTATCAATTTGTAATTCTAGAGACAGACAAAGGCACGTTTTTTTCCCAAAACCTAGAAAAGGTTTATCGACATTTACAATAATAGCACGACAAAAGGTTCCTTGCCTTTTCATTTAATCAATTGAATCTTCTTCTCGCTTTAATATCAAGACTAAACGCAATGTTCCATATATCATTTGTGACATTTGACTTACTCGGACTAGAGTTATTGGATAGACGTATTCCATTAGACGAAAACGCCCACGTATACCTCCCACCTCTGATAGCATTCCATAAATAATATATGTAATATGGAACGGCTTACTTGATTGGATATGACAATTTCTCATATCCAGTTTTCTATTATTAATACGTTATCTAAATTCTGGTTAAAACAGTTTAAACCAACAGGCTTTGATGTACACAGTATAGTCACTTGAAATACTTATCAGTCTTTACACTCGAACCCGCTTAGTGTATAGCAGTACTAAGCATTATATCTACATGGGACAATAGGCCAGGTTACCTCGGTTCACTTACATAGACAGGCGCTGTATGCTGGTTTAAAAAGACGGTAAAATATTCATACTTGTCTACAAAGACCATGCGAGGCATACAATCAGAACCACATGGGGCATTAAGATCGGCCTCTCATCTATTGATCCTGGGCTCCAGTTCTACCTTCCATGGCCGCCGCCAACCCCTGCTGTACCTGTACCCACGTACAGGCGCGGGCCTCTTGCATTCTGAACAAACAGGATACAATATTCATGTTTCCACTCCTGTCAACGCCCCAGCTAGATAGTGGTACTTGTTTGACGCTGCCTAGACCAGGCCGGGGACAGGCTGGGTAGAAACAGACTGTTGTTTACATGTCGGAGGGTGACAGAGACAGACAACGTCGGATGCTGGAGACTGGCGCTACAAGGTTTCCCTTTATTTTATCCACAGACACTTTTAGTGGTGTGAATTATGGATCGTGGTGCGGTAGGCGGCCCCGGCCGGCTGTCCCAGTGGCCAACTGAACCATTAACATCTTGAGTACATGGACTGGTGCGGTCCATCCGAAAGTGAATCAGCCTCAGTCTAGGCGCCGCCAGCCTGAACCTTGTGCTGCCTCGGCCGACCCGATATTTGTAACCTTTAACGTTTAACATTTCCCCACGCTACCTCCCAGATGGCCAACACACATAAAGGTGCGTTGGGGGAGGGGCAGTGGCAGTGACCTCACCAAAAGTTGTTGTCTAAAAAATTATTCCAGTAACGCTTAGCATTTAATGGCAGTTAAAGGTTTTGTGTAACAAAGAGCATTCGTGCTTGATCACTCGAAAAGCATATACAATACATAACCTAGTTCTGACCTGATAATATATTCGACTTTTCAAAATCTGAGGTTTCCCAAATCCAAGGTTATAATCGGGATATTCCACCTTGATATTTGTGGTTCCAGGCCCGTACCAGCGCTTACCTGGGATTTGGGTAGAATCTTGCCGCCATACAAGAAGCTGCGACGAAAATTGTCAGCGATTTCTTGGATTTGAGCAAGACAGCTTTTCAATTGCATAAAGGCAGTATTCTACCCGGTTTCAAATGACAAACCCCATAAGTGACAATAAAATCTATCTGGTAGTGAATGAAACACGATAGAACTTAAAGGTCAGAGGAAGGCACAAAACACGCACTGTCTGGGGACCACAGCAAATGAGTCAAACAGCAGCTGGCAATGTAAACACTGCTAAAGGGGTATCTGATAAAGGAGGTCTGGACTGTTTCCTTGCCGTACATACGTCATATGCCCCTGTCGGCTGACTGGCCTAGAATTGTGGCCTGGTCGGGGTCAGACGGTTTATAAGTCTATGAGCACAGCATGAGGCGCAAGGTCCCTGCCCTCTACTAACCACCACGGTCAGATCCATCAGGTGAGCGCACCAGGTGACAGGTAGCCCAAGCTGCCATTAGACCCGGCCTCCCGCAGCCCACCTCCAGGGCAGATAGGGAGCAGCTCACCGCTAACTGGGTCAAACCCCACTCCAGGTAGCCACCACTCGGCCTTCATGCTTATTGCCCACCTGGTAATTGTAATATTCAATAGGGATTTCGTACTGCGCCCCGTAGAGCACGAGAAGCTTCCTAACTGCTCGTACTGCGGGATGTTTAGATGTTCACTTCTAAGCTGTTAAGCTGCTCGGCACGGCTCTCGAACAGCTCTCCTTCAAATGGCCGCGAGCTGCTCACTTCAAATGGCCGTTTACTGCTGCGCGACATGAAAGCGGGTGGATGCATATTGGCTGTTCAGTGTGTACCTTACGATAACCCGGCCAGGCTTTAAAGTCGCTGCCCCCTGCTTATTACCCTGCTTTATGGCCAGGTGACAGCGGCAGCTGGCCAGGCCTGAGCCGCTTATTTGTGAGGGGCACCGAGCTGCTCGCGGGGTCTATGCCTAGAGGGCCTGTGTCCGACAGACCGATGGCCAAATACTGTATCTGTATCCTCCCCTTCTCTCCTCGGGCACCGGCAAATGATTAAAAGGTTTGCAAAGTGTGATGTGGGCGTATAACTTGTTGGTTCTCACAGGGAATCTATCCGCCTCTTCCTTTTGAACATGAGTGGCACATTCATGATCTGCGTGGGTTAAATGCAAGTAGTGCGTAGGTGGTGTTTGTAAAATAATTGAGCCATTCTAACTGATGTCGGTTTTATAAGACTCGTGAAGAGAGGGTGTTTATGGTGTTTTCGTCAGTCCCCATCTGAACACATGTCAGGGGCTCTCCCCATTTAGAACTACACGTTCCACACGTGTTTGACGAGTGACAGCTACAATGACCATGTTATTGGCAAGGGACTGGACAGTCAATATATATCCCGTCTAAACTGGCCCTTAGCTGTCCCACGACTCAGTGCCCATACCTCCTGAAGGGCCTTCACACACACACACGGCCCCTGAAGCAGCCACCATAAAAGCTTACTAACATCAATAGCTCTCACTCAAACGTCAGTGGGAGCCTTAAGTACTTTTATGGTAATAACGACTAGGAAATAAGCAATCACACGGGGCTGAGGCCACGGCCCCACCTCCCGGATTACGCCGTCCAGGGCGGCCACTGGAGGAGGGCAGCGCCAGAGGCAGGGGTTGGGGTGGGGACAAAGAGAACAAAGTGACCTCATAGACTCCCAGGGCCACGGATCCGAGATTAAGCTTAGCTTTATTGCCTTAAAGCATGCATGCGATGTTGCGGCTTGGCGAGTGGGTTGTACATTAGCATTGTCATGTGGGGTGGCTGCATTGCAGAGGTATCCTGTGTCTACTGCAGTTTACATGGAGATCACAACAAAGCGGTGTGGCTGTGAAGAATATCTTTCAGATCCTGTAGAACAATGAGAAAACCTACCGCTGTCGGTGCCAGCCAGCACGGCCCATACTAGTGAGAGTATTCACGGCAGGGGGGAGGGTGTGTGGGAACGGCCCCACACAGCTCGCACCTGGCGTCCTCCCGTAGGGCCAGTCCCTACCTACAACCGGCCGATAATCCATTACGTGACATGACGCACATGCACACTACCCAATCAACAATAACAATGCGCCGCTCCCCCCGACCCCAAACTGGGTCAAGGCGGCCATAGTCTTCTTGCCTGATGTGGTCTGGTTTAAATACAAGCTGGTTTCACTTCAATCGGGCTTTGGATCCAAATACTAGAACTAACAGGCGGGACGACGTTGAGCATTGCGATTGATTAGATTGCAAAATATTTGACAGCGAGCGGGTCTGTCTGTGCCGCAGGGACATGGAAGGCGTCGGGGGGGGGGGGGGGGGGTACCCTCAGATAAATAGGTGTGTGTACACACCATCACAGAAGTGGGCTACGCACAGTCAGGTTAGCATGGAAAACCTCATTGTCCGGATGACGTCCTCTTTGAAGGCACTGGCAGCAGTCGGCATTGTTCTTGTTGATCCTGCTTCTGATGACGTCTTGATCTCTCTGTACCAAGACCAGTTTACACAGACTAATCTCAATAGTCATCGAAAACTTTAATCACACACTCACCGAATCATATCCTCTTTCTCATGGATGGTAGCCAAAGCTCCTTGGACCTACTGGATCGTGGGCCAGACTGTTTTGTAATTCATCTTTAACTGAAAGTAATACCTAGAAAAATACTTGTCTCATGTGTCCTTGTTAATAAATCCGAGGAGGAAATCTCCTTGGTAAGGCCGAGGCGGAGTGCTGCTGATCCGTGTCAGGTAGCGCCTGTAAGTAGTACCGAAAAGTGGAAGATTAACCGGGCAAAGTTAACAATCTGAAATAAGCTGCGAGACATCGACTTCATGAACATAACGCCCTTGCATAATTATACTTATAGAGACAACAACAAGTTATAAGCAGGGTTATTTTCACACCCCGAGTAGACAAGTCTAACATAGTTAGATTAATTCAGGTAGTAAAGGCTAGAGAATCATGCAAGCGGTACAGCTATCACATTCAATAATTTCAAAAAGATCAGAGGTGTGTTTTTGTTGTCGAGTTATCTAATTCAATCTTCAAAGCTTTCAGTTTAGTGTGGGTGTTGTAGTACACTCATTCAAACCTACGCAGTTACCAAAAGAAATACATGTACATGTGCATGTGGCTGCATCGTCAGCGAATTCCCCAGTACAGATATGTATGTACCCACGTGAGGACTCAATTTGCCAAATGTACAATTCCCAGAGCTGTAATTTCTGGGGATATTCTATGTAAGGATACAGTATATACATGTATCTAGATGTATAGTTAACACGAGTCAATAAAACCATTCTAGAGTTATAAAATAAATGTCAGAGTTGACCATAACTATATCGTCTGTTTAGTGACATTAAGTGTTGTCGGTCAGTGAAATAAAGCTTCATCTACTGAAAGCAACAAACGATATCCTGATGAACAGATACATTTTGGATCACATGAGACAAATGTTTCATCGTTTTAAGCCCATTGTTTATAAAACATTACAACAAAACTTTCCATTTTAGAAGAAGAACAGGAGTAATCATTCAATTTCTGGGTTAGTCCCCAAGGCTCAGAAAAAGCAACTCTGTATAAGTAAACGATGCGGCCGTTGTCACTTAGCCTATCGGGAGAAGTGGCGCCAGTCAATAGTAGATGGATGGTTGGAGAGCGTGCCCGCCGAGTCCACAGGCTGGGCAGGGGGCCGAGGTCATCCCGTCCTCCAGTGTCCAGCCCCCGACACCCCCCACCTCACCGACCGTCCCTCCAGGGTTGTCGTCCCTCCGTCGGGCGGTCTTGAGCCGACTCCTGCAACAGTAGGACCCAAGCCCCTGCTCCTTCACCAGACCCCTTACAACATCGATCATTTGTACAAGGCCCCTTACGTTATCCATCACCGAGCTCTCTGACACGTTTTCCTGTGCGCAGTTTTGTAGGCGGGGTGAGACACGGTGGTGGGCGGGTTGTGGCCGATGATGAGGGGGCTGTCCGCTGTGAGACTCCTCCAGGTGGGATGAGGGGCCACAGATTATAACTATATATACTCCCTCAGTTGATTATTAGACCAAACCACTCTACCCACTACATTACCGGAGATGACAGGCCGCACTGCCCCACTGGCGGTACCATCTCTCCCGGCTTCTACATCAGGATTTTCTCCACTCAGCAACGTCCATGTGCTTTGGGTTGATTTCGATTTTGTGATGGTTCATTTTCACCCTACGGGAAAACTGCCTCCGCAGTAGTGGTAGTGGCCGTGTTGCCCCGGGGGAGGGAAGTCGGTATTAAAGATGGCGAGCAGTGGCTTCGATCCCAACTAGAGCAGCTCATTGAATGTTACGTAGGAAGAAGGAGCAGCATAAATAAGTGAGCGGAGGGGTGGTGGTGTCGGAGGCCCACGCTAATGGACAGCCTTAATGAAACCATAAGAATACTTAAAGACGGTGGCCGTCTGGTCTATAGACAGTGGGGATCAATCGATCAAACAGCCCCGTATAGATCCACGTCCTCCCATTGTATGTACTTGTATGTCCTTGGATCAGAGGTTTTCCTATAATAAAGTGGAAGGGCTTTGTAATACTAAGAAATGTTATACGTAAACAAGAGTCTCCATGATAAAGATAAAGGTACACACGTCACATGTAGCAATGATAAATCACGTCAATCCTTCTCATATATTTGATTATCCAATTCATAACTGAAGATTCGTGGCCGATCTTTATTCTGTTGCCATAGTATTATGAGGAACACCATTGACGTGCGTAAATTTACTGAATAGCTTATTACAGTTTCCAGGAAGGTGTCAGTCTATAACTGTCAACACTAGTTATACGGCTATGTTTTCACAAACAGCTCAATAGACCAAGCGCAGTGAATAAACCAAAGGAATGCAAGGCACGTTTTTACGGATTAAATTCTTACTCTGCAGTGATGACGAGTGACGTCAATTTCCGAGTGAACAGCAGTATTCATCGCCGAGTGAAAGCTACTACACCCGTGCAATTAGTTACACGTTAATATCAAAACGCTTAGGTATGCATGAAATATTTCAGAAGTGATTAGTTGGTACTTTGGGGGCGGTCGTCAGTGGGGGCCCGGTACGTGAGGTACGTGTCGCCCACCTCCTGCCTGTTAGTGTTAACGGCAAGGCGGCAGGCTCACAGAGTCTACACAGAAAACTGAAAATGTACAGCAGTAGAAATTGTTTAGAATCGTAATTGGTCGGCGATGAATATTATGCATGCTTTTGCAGTTGGCAATTCTCCATCTGCGGCGACGAAACAGAGCGCGGGCCGTGGGCATGTAATCAGATAGAGATTGGTCTGCTGGCTCAGGGTTACGCCAACCCGTTTACTTCTTGCGGCTGGGCCAATAAAACCAGCGACTGGGAAGCGGGCGCCAATCGCTTGGCATTCTAGTCCACTTTAAGTTGATGATTCCACAGTCTAAGTGAGTAATAACTTCTAGAATGAAATTCAACTCTCAAGTGAGATTGCACATTTCTAATTGAGGTTGGTGGCGAGCGGAACTGTAGCAGGGGGTGTTTAGTGGGAATTGTCTATCGATCATTTCGGCTGTTGTGATTAGAGGTAGGCTGGTTGAATGCTCATTCTGACAAAGCGGCTTTAGTTGTCAATGCACCTCTGTTGCCTGCCAATAGTGCTATGAAACATGGAAAATACATTAGCTTTCACACCATTTCACGGTAGGCCACAGAACCTGGATATGCCATGGCCAGCGGGCAAACGTGGATTATGAGTCGGCAAAGTTTTACTTCAAATAGAAACGTCGGGGATGTTTTCTCACCGCTGGTTGTTTAAGTAGGGGCTCCGAGAGGTGACTGCCCGACTCATTTTTCTCGGGCTTGGACCTGAGGAACCCTCGTGGGTGGTCACATATTGCATGGGGAAGCCCTTATGCCAATAAAGAGACTCAGAAACTGTTATTGGGGTGCCCCAACCCTCCCTATGGCCCCATGCGTAAAATTAATTTTTAAACACTAATCCCTCTTCATAACCTTTCAGGTATTAACGGACTTGGTGCAATTTAACTTCATTTTCCTTTCTATCTCATGCATCTCAGAAACACTTCACCTTCCAGGTTCATCTACTAACCCGATTTCTAACCCGATTTCTTTTCATCTAGCAGCAGGGTGCCTGGGGAGCCAAAAGGACTGCGGCTTAAATCCCTTTGATTCTCCTCCTTGGTTTTGTGTCAATGTTGTCTTGTGGTGCTTGTGGGGTAGCCAGCTTGGACTAATCGGAACACTTGTGTTTCTTTTGCCGCCTTCTTTTTAGCCGCTCCGGATCCCAATCCTAATCCGGAAGCTAACCCTAATCCCGATCCCAACCCGGAGGCCATTCCGGCCCCGGGCTCCGGGACGGGAGTAGGGGGGCCAGGGTCGAGCAACTTCACCCACTTCCGGTACATCCAGTACCTCACCCGTAAGTAGCCCGGCGCGGTTATACTGTGGGGCACCACGCGTAGGGCTACACGGGGCAGCCTGCCCGGCCGTGCCGTAGGAGAAACTCTGGAAAAAAAACCTTACAGTTTCTTCTACAAAACCTTAAACGAATGAAAAAGTTATTTAAGAAAAGAAAATCCAAAACTAAATCCCCAAATGTTTTTTTTATTCAAGTAAAACACTTGGTTGGAAAAACAGTATCTTTGCTTTAGGTTTATTTTCTCTCTTGAACTTGTTACCTGCCTCTGTAGTATCGAGGAAATACTGTTTTCCTCGATGGGGCTTCTTCTCGATTTCATGCCTCATAGGAAATTTAAATTTTGTTTGTGCCTTTGGGGAGCTTTTCATTTAGAAATCATTGCGTGTCTGGATCTTCTGAAAGCGGTAAATAAGAAATCTGATTGATGGATCCGACGAGCTGCTCTCCCCTTGCCAAGGAATCACTCCTGTCATCCCGTCACGCCGAGTTCCAAATAGAAATCCCACAGAGGTGGAAACGACTCCATGCCAGCCGCCTTCAAAGGCCGACTGACACATATACCGCAGCCCCAGCTCGGGATGTAGAGAGATGATAGCTTTGAATGAACTGTCCCCTTTGTCAGGACGGGCCTCTATCCCCCTGATAAAGAGCTAAATATTTACCGCCTCTAGTTGTGTCATCAAGCGACCTGTTTGTTTTGGCTCCTCGGCGAACAAATAGACAGCCGGTATTTGACGGACATGTGCCAGCCGTATCGGTGAATCGCGGCCAAAGTACCGTACAGACATAGGAGGAGGCATGCATCGCCTTTCAAAGCGGTTTGAAAATAAACTCAACCACTATGGATGAGGAGTCATAAAAACAAATACATTACGCTACTATGGAAGGCGAGGTCTAGCACGATAAACAGTGACTCGGATTCTCTCCAGTTACCCCACTTCTAAGTTTTTGTTTAGCTACTTTATAGTTTGAAGACTAATTCGAAATTTCCAGACAGTTTGTTATTCACTAGACTGTAATAGGTCAAACGTTTTATTATTATTACTTTACATTTTATCAAACTTCATGTATTATAATGTATCATATCCATTACAATTTCAATATTCTTATTGAATAGCTTCAGACAAATCGGTTCTTACTGATATTACTAGTGATTTAATATTTCAGATATAATCTTTCCTGTTGATATAACATTCGCGGATACATGGCATCATGTAAAAGTTCTTTAATAATGTAATGAGTACGTGGCTATAATAATCATATAGATATACAAGGTGATTTAATGTTATAAAAATGTGTTTTAAAAAATTTGACGGGCAGCCCTTTCTTTGTAACCGATAATTATTAATGAGGATTTTAAATCCCATCAGTTGAGTCTTCATTTTTTGGCTTTCGATTGCTTCTTTACCATAACGGCTAATTTCATTTAAAGGTTTCAATTAGCAATAATTTCCAAGTTTACCCTGGTTTCGGACCTATTACAGTAATGTGTAGTATATCAATATCAATATTAACAATATTGGGATTTGAATAAAGAAAGAGTCCTTTAATGATTTTGAAGAATCCGAACTACTGAAATAATTATAGATTTACCGGTATGGACAATTACAAAGAGCCCGGGAATTCAAAGAATCGGTGTGGCAGTCGAAAGGAATGTCGTACAATACGTATCCCACCGACGTGTCATCACTCTGAAGAAGTACATCGCAGTGGTAGATACCACCTGCCTGCTACAGCTTGACACACATCGTTTATCTGCCACCTCGACAACGTGAATACACTCCACAGACTCTGTATTCGGGTCTGCGGGCCTGGGGTTTGAGACTGCTGGGTACTGAGAACCCAAACACGACTGGTGGGATCCCAGCAGGCTTGGCCAGGTAGCCACCTCCAGGCGTAAAGCAAGCCGCCAGGTGTGTATATTAGCGTACAGGTCATCATGGCACAACAACTAGGCGGTAAATGTATACATAAACACAGCGGCCGTGTTCCCTTCAGCACCAGGTCGGCATCCTGTTCACGGCCTGCCAGAATTAGATCTATTAGACTACAGGTGATATATAGGCCGTATTTCCCCCTCAGGGAATCGATCCGCAGAGATCCTGGACGTGGCCCAATACAGTCGCACCTTTCCTGTCTCAACTGACCTTCGCCTGGAGGAGAAGACTGGGTGGGGAGGGGGAGGTGGGATGGTCGGGCTGGTGCTGATCTATGTTATCCCTGCGCCGTACTGATGGCCAGCTCGCATGGTAAGACTTGATCAGGGAGAGGTCGGGCTCCTTGGGACGTGGCCCGAGGTCGGTGGGGGCGGGCGGAGGACCACAGTCGACCTTCGCCAGACTCACTGTGCGGAAAACATCTGTCATGGCAAATTACAGGCTTCATAGTTCAATCAAAACATTGCCAATACTCACATTGACCTCTCAAAGTTTGATCATTACGCATTCAAAATATAGTTTTTCCCTCAATATACACACACGGCAAAGACAGGAATGAATCCATATTACATTTCTTAAAAATATTATGGCTGTATACATGATACATCCATAGCTACAGAAACTTCCAAACACTGTATGAAGTAAATTATCAAACATATTCTCCTTACATCCGATTTCAATGCCATCGATTTTAGCATTGTAGCCCGAACAACAATGATAGTACTGTTAATTCGGTTGCTGGGAAAATATTCCATTAACGACGGTAAAACCTTCAGTAAATCATTAGCTTCCCCTGTCCAGGGTTTCTTTGAGATGGACTTGCGTGACTGGAGTGATACAGAGAGACAGTTAACATGATCTGTTTCTATGGAGACAGGAAGGCGGATGACAGGGATTCACTGGTTTGGAGAAGCAGGGCGGACGGAGAGGAGAGCCAACAAGGGCAGGCTGGCCTAGTGGGGCTTTACGTAGCACGCCCATCTCTATAACCACACGAGGCCAACGACAAACCTTACACATACAACAACACTTACTTTATAGAGCGACACGTTAAAAAAGTGATAAAAAGTACATAAAAATAACCAAACTAGTTCTGAA
This sequence comes from Lepidonotus clava, assembly GCA_936440205.1. NCBI lineage: Eukaryota > Metazoa > Annelida > Polychaeta > Phyllodocida > Polynoidae > Lepidonotus > Lepidonotus clava. The sequence goes on from OW387134.1 coordinate 53,707,785, forward strand.
AACGTCTTCCCGAACATGAGGCAACATTCAATTTCAAACAAAAACTCTGAATAAACTCTCCACAGAACCCAAGTTATGTGAGAAGAGACAACACGCAGGTTGGCGTTGAGGTTATGATAAAAGGGTGAAGAGATACACCCTGAGGGTAGACGGCGGAGAGACGACCCCCCTACACCACACATTGCACCCCTCAGGACTAACGTACGGGGCGGCACCCCCTGGTGCCCACCACCTGAACCAACAGGCAGGTGAGGCCGGGTCATCGATCCGGGCAGCACGTCACACCTGGTCACCAATCACAGGCGGCTCGCCGCGTTTTTACCTTTACACACATCAAATATTTATTGGACCAGTCGACTCCATTGATGTGACGTTATTTCCAGTAGGCAGTATACCTGCCATCGTCACCCACCGGGGTGGGGTGGTGGGCGGATCCGGCCGCCACTGCTGCCATTACAAAGAGGAAGGTGTCTTTTTGTGCGTGTGTCTCTCTAGCCTTAGCCTTCGCTCCCCGTCTAGGTTGGATGACAGCAGGCTATATAGTATGTATGCGTCATGAAGCTGTCTGGTACCACCTGAATACAATACAGCCTGTCTGAGAACCAGGCATCAATAAACCATTCACCACCTACAAAGAAAACACAATACAAAATAGTGAGTTAGTCTAGAGTGAATACTGATGTACTGAAAAACAAACTGATATGCGAGTCCTAATAATTCACTTCAGACATAATCTATACAATACAGAACAATTTATGCCTAGTTCATACATACGTAACAAGTACCCCCCTCTAACGATGTAGATAGTGAGTTAACCACTGGACCCTGGCGAGGTGCTCTGTCTCGGCTGGTAATATCGACGCCTACATATAGCGCCGTCACCAGCCCCGGTGCGGACACCTATCAGCTTACATCATGATTTGCCCGCCCATAACAACCATGGATATTGCTACTCACTGCAGGCCTTGATGAGGCAGCTTACACGGTGGTGGGATTGTTTATTGGCCAGACTAATATCTATCATTGGGTGAAATGTCAACCCCACTCTTCTTCTTTCCCCGGGGGCTTTTTCTCCCCTTTGCTAACCTCAACGCATCCTGTTGCTGATTAATCACCCACCTAACAGAACAATGGATGGATTTACTCATCAATTCAGTTACCTTTAGTATGTTTTTAACCTCTTGTCCGTGGAGTCGTTTTCATGTTTTCTTTGGTTCGGCCAAATCACTCGATTGCGATTTAAATGTTACCGAGCCGAAATTATATTACTTGCACACGTGTTTATCATTTTCAATATTATAATAAACTAACAACAATAAATATACGAAATAACACCAACATCATGTCCTGGACCTGGAAACCCAGTGGTCTCCACCCAGGCCTATATCGATAACAGAGCACTACTCAGTATACCCCTGACTTCCTCGCCTCTAACCTTGTCTTCTGTGTCTTTCCAGATGCGCCGCGAATCACACTGGCCCCGCGGGACCAGAAGGTAGCAGAAAATGGCATCGTCAGCTTCTTCTGCAAGGCGTCCGGGAACCCGGCTCCGGACATCCACTGGCGCAAGGGCGGCAAGCGCGTGTCGGCAAACCGCCAGCGGTACATGCAGGTGGACATGCCGCACGGCTCGGTGCTACGGATAGAGCCGGTGAAGGCAAGGAGAGATGATAACGTCTTTGAGTGTGTCGCAGACAACGGCATCGGAGAGCCTGCCACGGCCTCCGCCAGGCTTGATGTCTATGCTGAAGGCCAAGGTAAGCAGCGTTTGGTTCACATCACTCCTGTCTGTAATTTGAAAGGCCTCTCACTGAAAGATGTTGTTTCTGATCAAACAGACAAGAGTATAAAAAGTGTCATTTTTTCCCGTGGGCTTCATAGCTCTCACCGTTTTTCTGTTTCTTTGATAAATAGGGTAACTAAGAAACTGAAACCTTCACAATAATTGCAGGAATTGCAATACCCGGCACGTGGAGTTGAGATTGTTTATCGGAAACAACATAGTTTTTGTGAGACCTAACAAGAAACACGCACCTCATTGAAACATCACCTTTCTTTGTGAAATTTATAGTGTTGCCAAAAACCTGTATAGATGAAACGTATTTACTGAACTTGTTTTCTTCTTTTTTATTCTGAAAACCTAATCATCAGTGTTTACTACTGTTGACCACGTTAAATGTCGGTATTATACATGCATTAGTATGTAACTTATTCGAAGTTTCCTTAATTACAAGATCGCTAAAACACTGCTAGATGTCAGGCACCCTTTCCAGATATGAGAAACTAGAGACCGAAAACAGCAAACTCACGTCAGGCAAGTTACTTAGTGCTGAGGCGTGTCTTCTCTCCCAGTCTTTAGTGTACAGGCGCCTAGCACCCTGCATGCTACGTCTCGGGCATTTAGCTATGATAGAAGCGGACAGTTGGCAATGCCTGCCCCACCCAGGTAGACGAGAACTCGTTATTAGTCGGGTCACACGCGGGCGATTTATTTGGGTGGATCCCGTATTGATGTCAGCCGACAGGCTGGCTTGGCAGATCTAAGTGATGGATCACTAGGCCTCTCGATCCACGCCCGCCCGCCAGTCTAACTGCTGTCATACCTCATATCTCCCCGCCCAACGCCTAATATACGCCGGGCTAGGTTGGCCAGGGAACCGCGTAATCAACATCTCAACGCAGATGTGCATCCCAACTTGCCGGGTGGCTACCTGGGACTTGCTGCATGGGGCTTGAGTCCAACTCGGAGGTGAACAGCCATGCATGTCTCAACGCGCAGAAAGGCGGCAGTCGCTCGATGATCGCAGCACGGCCGGCGTTTGTGATCTGCAGATGAAAGTGAATATCTAAAGCCAACAAAATGTGGCGTGTCCTGTCGGGGGTTGTCTTTTTCCAGCCGTTTCTTTTATTTCAAAGACGAGGCTGGATCAAGATAAAACTGCCGATGAAGAGTAGGGGTCCGGAGGTGGCACTGCTTGTTGTAAAGGACCAAAGGGGCCAGTACAGGGCCCTGCAGGGACAAAGGGCTTGGGGCTGGCCCACTCGGGACCGGGGGTAGGGGTAGAGGAGGGGGCTGGACGCTGCATGGGGACACTGAGGGCCCAGAGACCAAGGATTGGGGATAGAGTGGTGCTGAAGGTTAGAGACTGACGCTAAGACGTCGGCCCAGGAGCGGAAGGAGGCGGCTGATCCTGTGACGTGCCGCCCTCACCTGATCCCCGGATCCCGGGCCCGGACGCGGCGCCTCCGGGCTTTGATGTGCTCGTAATTAGAACCGACCCGACCAAAGAGAGAGAGGCAGGCAACAGGCAGAGACACGAGGCACACGACTGCTGCTCAACTTTCTTGCTGACTCCTACTGGCGCCACACTCCTCACTTCTGCCGACCGCGGCGCTCTGCAGCAGCCAAGCACTCTGCTTGTTAGGGACCTTTGCCTACTCCTTAACCTTTGATCAGGTCCCAGTGCCATTGGGCCCTCTGAAATATCCACGTCTCCATTTATTATACCAACACAACTTCTCTTTAAGTAATTTTTCTGCGACCCTCACAGGCTCAACCTCATCTTTGCAACGAAAACCGCCTCCCCCCACACCTTGATCTTACTCTTTCTGTGGCAATTCGTCTCTGCCCCTTACCTGTTCTCCTTACCAAGTTTCCCGCCTTAAGCTGGGATTTGCTCGGATCACCCTGTCCGGCCGAGAATTACATTGCGGCCACGCCGGGCCCGGTCAGTGGCCTGCAGGTAATTGTGTCTCCCAATCAGGACCACGGCCCACAGAAATGACTTAATCTGATCGGGCTTTGGCATCAAAGGCCTCTCGTCGGGTCCACGTTGGCCCACCACTGGAGGATCCAATCTCCAGCAGACAGTCTCCCACTGGAGGAGACAATCAGTATTCAGGTGAGGGGGCACTGGAGGACATCTGACGCGGGGTGGTGTCGCAGCCAAGACCGTTAGGGGCCTTACCTTGCCACTCCATGGAGCCTCCATCGGTCCGTGTTATCTTTATAGCACGCATACAACGGTGATATACCAAGGGGGGAATTAATCAGGACAGACATCGGTTTAGCCATTGGCAGTGTTTAGATACACACAAATATCAAGGTTTTATTGCACACGTTTTAATGAAAAATGAAATGCCATAGATATGTTTAATATCCGTGGCAGAGCTTACCGAGGTCGGAGAATATCTTTACGGTTAGCTCAAATTGGAAACGGCCTTGTAAATACTCGTCTTTGGATACGTATCAATTGGCGGGAGCTTTCTTTGTACCTTTGTAGTGTACCACAAGGGTATAGAGATAATCATCTCTACAGTATTAGAGCGTTTGTTCTTGGTGGGGATTCCTTGGCCCACGTCACGGTTATCACCCACACGAGCCTGGGCAGATTGCCTGAGGAACAGCCACATCAGCAACTGGACCTTTTTACTCTCCCCCCACAGCCAGATCGTGGAGATCTCGTCCGACTCGACTTCAAGCAGATTATTATCTGCAGCAGGCTCCAAATTACAGCAGACTAATTACAATGGTAAAAAGTACTGGGGATAGCATTGATAAGGCCCTAAGGGAGGCAGTTTGGGTGGGTGGGGGTAGAGAAGGCTTGTATTAGGTAGAACGAAGAGAGTCGCTCTGAAGGAGCTTCTCCTCAGGTCCCAGGCCAGTCGGGGCCATATTACAGAGCAATTGAGCAACTCGAGGGAGGATCCGCCGGATGAATTAACTGACAAGGACATACCGACAGCTTGATAGGCGAACAGATAATTAACCCACCCTTGAGCTCATAATAGTATGTTTTAATGTCTGTACAGATTTTTTGTAGATGCCGTCAACTGGATCATTATGATCTGTAGACCTGAAAATAAATCGCATTTCGTTGTTTGATAGGTATTTCTAAATCTGATTATCTCCTCAGTTATTAGACTAGATAAACAATTGTTCTATTCAATTAAAAGAATCTGATGAAATAAGTCGACTGAACATGACGACTGGACAATATAATCAGGAAATTATAATAGGTTTTTATCGCAAATATTTTAATGGATTGTAAGATATTTGCCACAAATACGTCTTGGCGAAATATTACATGCTGAAATTGCCTTTTCTCGTCGTGTTTCTTTTTATTATAAAGAAAACCGACTATGATATCAGTAGCCCACGTGAGTCTACTGCCACGTGAGATGTCGGAGCTGGGTATAAGGCCCTTTTAATACGGCTACAGACGGCCCTGGAGAAGTCCAGTGGCGGCTGTATCAAGTAGAACCCATCTCACAGCCCGCTCACGGCCAGGGCTTCCGCTCCCTTCTCCAATCAGGCCCCGGCCCGTCCCAACAAGCGACAGATTCCATTTCAATCAGGGCCGTTGAGTGAAAGTAGCAGATTTCATTAACGGCCCAAGCTGGATTGGATGGGGTCTAATGTGAGCGCTGATGTAGCGCTCTGCCGACTGGGCTGAGGACCTTTCTCCGGCTTGAACAGCCAGAGCGGCCCTCGGAGAGGGCTCCTGTCCTCCAGGTCCCTGATCACCCACCCTGGAGGACGCGGGCACGCCGCATCTCGTCAGAACCGTCTTGTCGAGATCCTAACGGCTGCTGTTCGAAAAGTTAGCTTGACGCGGTTAGCACTTTGTCAGCCCATTTAAGGTTAGGGTATGCCACATTTTACTTTTGTCCCAAAGATTTTGATATGTACGCGTTATCCACGAAACAAGATGATATGTTTTATACACACATTGTTGAAGTGTGGTATACCAGTAAACTTGGGTGGCTCACATAAAAAATCTCCTGCCCTGCTGTTAGTAATATTTGGTGTTAATGGCTCTATGTGCTAATGCACGGCCATGTGGTCAGGTAGGAAGGTAAGGGAACACAGCCCGGTCTGGTCACACTGCCCCAAGGTGTTCCATTGATCCTCGTTAGTTGGCTACAGGAGGAATGACCTTGACGCCCGTGTGCTATAGATCAGCGGCCCGGCCAGCTACAGAAGCATCATTCAATAAGGTGGGATTAGTGCAGCGGCTGATCTGATTGGTCTGTCATAACCCCTGATGGCGCATGCGTCCACCAGCCTGTTTATTAGTCTGACAGCCCACTAGGTCACCGTCAAAGGTCATTTCCGGCTGTCTGTGACCTCATCAGGTCGTAAATCTACCTGTCCTGCCACATACAATCAGGGGAGGGGGCACGCCTCACGGTCACCACAGGCAGGCTTCAGATTGATATTGGCAACCAATGGGCAGGATTTGCTGAAGGGAAAGATGTACACGTATACAATCCCTATACAGTTCAGATCCAGTGCGGTTGTAATGATCAAAGCACCGATAGTATTCATACTGCCTTATTACTGCACATCTAAGGGCTGCGAAAGCCACATCTCCTGCAGTTTTCATTTAGCTGCGATCATCCCCATTCTGCCTGTATCAACCAAGGCCCATGGCTGTTTTTCTTATGTTAAAGCTTTCAGTAATGGCTGGCTGCAACATCCGTCTGTGGGCTCCTCTTACAGCACCGCCTCGCCTCCGCTCTCCCTTAATTCTCTTATCAAACCGTTTCCTTTGTCAAGCAAATCAAATAACTGAACTATTTTCGCCTTTTACTATATTAGCAAGGATAGTGGCGCAGAATCTTAACTTGCAAAGCAAAGGCCCAATTTAAGTCTTACCGATGATCACACTGCGAAAAATCAGATTGAGTTGAGCTTAGTTGTGTAACACTCTCGTTAGTTGTTATATAGGAAATGTAAAATGAGAACTCCCTAACGTGTTTATATCAGATCTATATTGGTTAGGCCAATGAATATAGACAGCTAGTCTATTCGTTGGTTAGGCATACATGTGCCTTAGCGCTCCTTTAGTTCATTTCCTAGACTAAACCCATCTAATCATTTTCAGTGGCAAATCGGGAAAACATAATGTATTCGTAATACATAGAACGACGAAAACCTGTATAATTTAGCAGAAAATCGTGGTGACCTTCATAGCTATAATGTGAGGAGCATTGAATGCGTCACCTCAGATGGCAGGTAGATGAGATACCAGAGATGCCTCAAGATCAGGTATATAAGCCGGGTGTTGGGTGGGGCCTGACCTGCCAGTCGAGCGGTGCGGCTGCATGTTGGGTTATCCCATCAACTCCAGAACTCAAGGTGACAGGTAAAGGTGAGCTGAATCAATGAAAGCAGTAGAACCTACGTAATATATGTAAAGAACAACTACGGCACCACCGTGAAACTACAGTGTAGCCTACCTCACTTTGTGATATCCCTACCTGTATATCTGGTACCACTCTTTCAGAAAAATGGTGAATATTTTAGTAGTGGGAATAGATGCGTATTTCAAACGATTCTATCTATTTTATGAAGAGAACCATGGGGAAATGTAGCGTAGGCAATTTGGGAAGGAATTTAGGTGTTTTAGAGGAAATCCCATAGAAGAGAAATTCTGTGAGGACTGTTTTGGCTGGACTAGACTATATCTATGGACCGAATTAGATCAGTGCATAGCAGAGAAATTCAGTGGTCATATCCTTGAGAACCGTATGAACTGGGGAATGATTCTGTCGTGAACGAGAAACTAATGAAAACAGGGCCCGGTTTGTTTCCTGAGTAGCTCCAGGTCGTATAACGAGCCGTTGCCGTGACTGCTGGCAGCACGGCGGCCCGACGACGCCGGCCCTACAAACGACACGGATGCCGCTCCGTCCTTTCAGACAAAAATAATTTTTAAAAAAAGCACAAAAAAAACCACGCCAGTATTAAAGAAAGATAGATTGTGCAGCATATCCTTTCCTTCCTCGCAACGAAGGAGGCATCTCAAGCAAAAAGACGCTTCATCAGCACAAGAAGCAGATCCCGTCCGATTATAGCCGGGCTAATTATGACACACGAATAGCTGTCAGTGCCTATGGCAGCGGAATAACAGACTCCCAGTTACTGATGACTTGATAGAACCTACGGGGGCCCACCACAAGGAGCAGATGCTGCGGGGCCCGGGCCCCGACCACGGCATTCACGTCCACGTCAGCCCCGCCACGAGGACGTGTGTCACCTGATGATAGGCCCCCACTGGTCATCAACCTTCGGGTTTTTTTCAGTATGTAAATAGCCCATTTAGGACGAGTTAGGCTCAATCTGCCCACTGCACATATTGGGGGGATCTACTAACAGAGGCGCCCTGGATTCTTGTTTTTCTCCTGGCTAAGCGCAGAGAGTGATGTGGAGTGGCGGATCTGGGCGGGCTGTCGGTGGTTTTGACGGGTTATCCCCCGGTGAATCTGGTTGGCTATGGTCCCAGATGTGCATGTACATGGCCCATTCCTCACCTCCACCCACTGGTCTACTCCCAGGACCAGCTCGGGGGGCGGGGCCTCACTCCATCACCGGGTACTGCCCACTTCCTGCCCGGCCAGCTCCCACACTCAGTCCGACGCCCCCAACAACTTCCTCCTTCCCTCCGTAAAAGAAACCCGCTCTCCCCAGGGTTCCCGTATTAAACAGGCTCGATCAACTCTGCTTGCCAAACCAATTTTTCATCGAGTGTCAAATTATACCCGAAAGGCCTCGAATAAAGGTAAATCCTTTCCGGTCCAATCAGTTTCAGAATTGCGAACACCGTTCCTGATTTGGTTTGGGAAAAAGACTTCTTGGTTAGGATGGGCTTGAAATGGGTTAGCACTCCTTCAAAGTACTCCCCAGATAACCATTAAAATGATGCAAACAATCTGTTAATCAAAAAGAAGGGGGGAAAATAGCAGAATAGCTAGGCTTCATCTGCACATACTCTTTGGGATTCTGTGTCTTACTGAGGCATACAACGTCAACAACGGGTGGTCAGTATAGGCCAGTATATATATATAGTATAAGTATCGCCCAACAGCTGGCCTCAACTCTCTTTGTCTCGGTCAGTGCAACCCAAGTCAAACCCACAAAGACCGGCCACCATATTCTTCCCGCAGCCGACGGAGAAGACGTTGGCCGCCCTCCGATATAAAGCCTATACGTCTGTCTATCTGCTCGTCCTCAAGGACCCCCAACCAGACACTAACCCTGCCAGCTAAATAAGATGAAAAGGATGGAGCACGTACTTGGCCATCATATTACCTTGTGTGATTTGTAGTCTATGTGGGCGAGAGTCTCAGTTAGAACTCCAAGCACCCGCCGAACTTTGTTAATGTATTTCTTACAAGTGCACGTACTGCCGATGCTTTTGTTACCTGTGTGTGTGAAACCTTAGATTAGAATAAAGTTTCTTTGTCAGTGTATCGAACTTGCACGCGCCCACGTGTAGCCTTAAGACGTGCGTTCCTTAGGGGTAGGAGGGGAGAGGAGAGTGGTGGTTGAAGGTTAGGCTGATGGAAAATAGCTGCTAGGCGTATACCTAGACTCGGTGCGCGTCAGGAACGTCAGGTATTCAGCCAGGTAAACGATTAGGTCTGCACACCTGTATATACCAAGGGACCGTACATAAACTAGACACCCCTTTTCTCACCTGATTACAAGCGCATTGAGTGTGATTGACCTATACCTTTGCTGTCTAATGTAAGTAGTTATACATGTCAAGGAAAACATTCATTTTTACCTCTCCAAAAAGAATGTTGGTCACCAAAAAAGTCAGGTTATAAGGCTTGCCAACATTCCTAAAATGAGAAAAAGGCAAACCAACGGTATGGGTGTAAACTATGGAGTTTGTTGTCCTTTTACTAGACTTTTTCTCTCTGGTACACGCAGCCCCCCTATGAGCGTCTACCGAGCAGCTCGCGGGGGCAGGCGGGGGTGTAGGTGAGCAGGCCATGTGTTGGCCGGCCTTCAGCGTCGGGTGCTGGGAAGGGTGGGGGTGGGCGAACGTCGAGCAAGTGTAGCGGAATGACTGATGTCTGGCGGTCGGCTAGGGAGACCTGTGCCTGTAAAGTCGGTGGTGTGTCTTCAGCTCTGGGCGTTAGGCAGGGGTCAGTGAACAGACTGTTCTCTGCACTCAGCTGTCACCAAGCAGCGGCCTACCAGTTTTAATGGTAAACGGCCAGCGTCAATCCATCATCATTACTTAATTACGAGAGGTCGGCTCAGGTCTTGGGCCTCTCATTTGGATTATCAAATGCAGCTGCGTGGGCGCAAATACGCTTCGCGAGCAGACTTAAAGTTTGTAATACATTTGATAATTGCAGTTATTATAAAGTCTGAAGTCTCACACTTCAAAACTGCTTGGAAGGGTCTCTGAGAATGTCTTAAGGTTTAGTTTTCTCCTTTGTAGTTGAAAGATGGTGTTTGATCCTCGTGCGAGTAACCCGTACAAAAAAAGTTAGAGAAACTAGGCCCAGGAATGTTCTGCCTAGCGGTGAGAAGTTACCTGCTGGTGTTAGTATTCCCTGCTGCAGCGCATGTCAATATCAGGCAGAACGGCGTCGGAGATACCAGCCGTTGGAAAGGTCAAGTCCGAATGTTTGACTCCCTCCAGAACCTCTGACATGGCGGCGGGTCGACCTGCCTCCAGGGGTCAACCCAGGAGAGACCCCCTCAAACAGTGTAGCGTCTGGAGTACAGGTCGGGTTACCTTCTCCTGAGGGGAGTGGGGCCCGCAGACCATCTGTTGGTTATTATTATTGTTTATTCTAACAAACATTTACATTATTCCTTAGCTCTAACCAACAACGGCTAGAAAATGTGATCTTAAAGTAGAGGAAAGTCCATATACATGTAACTTCAACATTAAATAGAATGAAGAGGTACTTAGACAATGTACTAAGAAAACGTGACGAAAATCGCCAGGTTTTATGATAGCCAAATATTACACGTGCAATCCTCGAACTGTATGCCTATCTCGCGAGGAGAACATATTTGATATGCTTGTTGCCAAAAGTGGGAAACCAGGATGTGTACGAGGGCACCCTTATGCTGTACCAGTCTGCTTTTTACGATATCAAAACATCTATATTCATAGCTGTTTAATAATCAACTCGGGTATATATGCCAGGGAGTGTACAGGGGCAGTGTGGGGAGGTGGTGGGAAAGGCCCTGTGAATCGTCGATCGATGATGACCCAGCCTGCTCCCATCTCACGCAGAAAACGGCTCCGGGCCACGCCAACCCTCCCCCTCCCCTCCGCCCCACCTAGCCCGAGCTGCGTTACCATGGCAACCAAGAAGGGATAGTAGAGGACCAGGGTAGAGGACCAACTAACACATAAAGGTTTCATGGGGCACTCAGGTAGATCGTGAGGTAGCCATGACGACCATGCCGATGGACACATATATGTGGCTAGATAATCCAGCTGTATCTAAGATGAGGAGCTGCTCCCCAGTGCTCGGCCGCTGTTAGAGCTGATACGTACGTGGCTTATTGTGTCAGGGGGACACTCTCTGTACGTGACCCTATCATGTTGTACCCCGACTTTGTCGGGTGGCCTACATTTCTTCTGTACCAATGAGTCACTTCGACCTGCTCGGTTTTTACCTCTTTAAGTTCATGTAGTTTACCAAGTACTTAGGGGTTTCCGAAGCCTTCTATCTCATCTGAACACGAGTTATCGGCCCCTGTGAACGCGCACATTAATGTGTGAATATCAACACGGCTTAATCTGTGAACAGCCACACGCCCGTCGACGGGCGGAGGTGACCAGGCTTTATGGCCCACTCCAGCCTTTGCAGGTATGATCGGGGTGGTTGGCCCAGGCCCTGTCATCTGCCCGGCCCCCACTACAGCCGCCATCTCCTATCAAGGGGCGCAGTTCATGAAGCGGTGGCCGGGATTGATTAGCGTGTGAGCTGGGTGGGTTTAATGCCCCTTCTACGACCCCATGAATCTGTATGAGTGTCGGGCGGTGCGCACGCCGCCTGGTGCCAGCAGCAGGCGGCAGCAGACATGCTTCCCGCTGAGCCTCAAGTTCCTGGCGCCAACTCACCCCCTCCGAAGACCACGACCCCGGGACCTGCGGTTCTGACCACTGATCCCAACCCTCGACCCCGTGATGCGACCAGACTGTAGGGAATAACGATTGGGGAAAAGTTTAGGTTTCATGGCGTTATAAATTCATTAGATTGCTGATTGGACGCGGATGAAATAGTTGGTAGTCAACAGCATCACCTAATTTTGGATCAGATGCCCTGAATAATGTGGTTTTGTACATTTATCATGAAATGTAAATATGATATTGTGGAACCATAGTAGGAAACAAAATCGAAGATAAAATAACACTGGTTCAGGAGCAGGTTGACAGGCAGATTCATCGACCAAGGCACATTTTAAGAAAGTATAGATCCATACCCCTATACACCCCTTGTCCACCACCCACTGGAAGAGGGTGGCTTCAAAGACCCCGCCATATGTCGATGCTGAAGGAGCGCACGAAGGGCGTATCACCGTAACACGCACTGTACACCAATATAGATCTACTATTGGCTTACATTAAGATAAAAGGGAGCTGTCTAAACATCTTCGTTGTACCTGGCCAGTGGGTCATGAGTATACTGAATACTATGATCAGCATATCGAAGGCCCCCTGTAAAAATAGACCGTTCATTCATCTTGGGAACTGATTTAAAACGGCTGAAAATATTGAACAGCATTGTTCATAATGGGGAGCACTTTCTATACCATAAGATAGTTGATAAGCTTACGAATACTTCATACCGGGAATTCATAGATGATAAAATCCGCCATTGTCTCTCATGTTGAATGGGTGGTCTCAAATCGACCTTCTGAAGTCTCCGGTTCCTCACATGATGACACGCGGTCGCTGGCCGGCGAGCTGAGAACTGGAAGTAGCAGCTTCATAGGCCCGTTGTTCCAGCTTAGTAAATAGAGGAGGACGGCGGTGGGGGTATTTGTATTCTGTTGTGACCAGACGTGGCGGTGTCCATCACAGAGACACGTTGACATGGTAGCATTGTTGGGGGGTGGGTGATACAAAGTGTGGGTCCCTGCAGCCTGACGCCCGTCATACCCCGCCCACCGGGGGCTGACCACGTTGGCTACAATTGGAGCGACATGGAAGTGCACTCTGCCTTCATCAGGGCCGCCCCCGACGATGGCACGTTGATGTGCCGGCTACTCGGCCGGCCCTTCTCTCCGATGCCTCGTTCCCCCCGGCCTGTCCAGGCTGTTTGTCTTGCCTGTCGTGACCCCTACACCCCCCTCAACCCCATGTCCACCGTGAAGCCAAGTCGGGGTCAGCGCCTGCCTCGGCCCCTACTTGACATATATCTCACGGCCAGCAGGCCCTGATTAACCAAGGAGGCACTGACTTCAAAGAGGCACCAATCCTCATCAGACAGGGGTGCTGGATGCATGCATGGAGGAGGCATAGTGCCCTGGAGGAAGGGGATCCATGGCAACAGTTGGCCTCAGAAACACGCTGACTACAGCAGACCATCAGGGAGGGCGGCCGATGGTCAGGAGGGTCATTAGGGGCATTGTCATCACCTCTCCTCCAGTAAGAGATACCTTAAAGCCCTCCAGGCGCTGGGGTCGACGGTCATCGCCAAGCACCGGCAATAAAGTCAGCATTCACAGGGCGCCGCACAAAACGCCCTCCTCCATCCCCGGGGTCAGTCAAAGGGCGTAGTGGTCAACAGGCTTGGTCAGTGGCAAGCCAATAGTGACCAATAAGCCTCATTGCAGGCCCGCCTCTGGCAGGGCCAACGTATGAGTTAGGGCCCTCCAGGGTCCCCCTGAGGTCGGGGTAGTATGGGGGCTGTATTGATCACGGGGTGATGCAGGGGTCGTCCTGACTGGTAGTATACCACGACAGAGGTGGGCATAGTAAGCCTTAAGGTCGTATGGACGCACAGTCTTTCCACATACTGAGTGGCCACGTCCACCCTTGTCCAGTTAGGAGACCAGGGCACCCAACAAATCCCCTGGTGGCCGTAGCCGCCCCCGCTGACCGGCCGAGCCCTGTCCTATCACGCTCCATCTACGCCAGCCCTTGGGCAGGACCTAATTCTTGCATCTTGTATTTGGCGGGGGACATATTCTAGCTGTCAGACCACAGGCAGGGGATCAGGCCACATAAATTCTTTTTGTGTTGGAAAAGTCGAGGTAGCTGTGTAGTAGTGTGGCAGAGGGAGGTTTCTCCAGCAGTCGCCATCAGATAAACGAACCTGCACTTGGCCAAAACACACTCCAGTCTGTGTTAGTCCCTGTTCTGGTCGAGCATAACGCAGCCCTATGTTACACCAAAGCTGTTTCTGTTGATAAAAGCTGACAGCCCACTCGCAGCTGTTTATGCTAAAAGATAAAAAGTTTGAGGGTTCATCGAAAAGTCGGCCAGATAAAACACATTAGTCGACATTAGTGCCAGTCGATCACTCCCCTGTGTTGTTTCTCCCTCTCACTCTTGTGTAGTTTCATTAACGACAATCAATATGATTTTTCCCTAGCACCTCTAACGCCAGCTTAGATTAAGAGAATTGCCAGTCGATTTTCCGGAAAGTGATATGTAGAGTAGGTAAGGAGAAAGCTTTCAGTGTTTCCTTATGGAATCCCCTCGTGAAAACAGAAATACTTTCACTCAATACTTCATTAAGAAATGACGGCACGCACGATATATTTAATTTTCTCTAAACACAGATTATCGAAACTGGCGGATTTGTTTTATTCAGTGCACTTGGTCCAGCCATATATAAGAGGCCTTAAGTAAAACAGTCACTTATCGATTTGATAGTCAGTGCGATCCTGAAGGAAGGAATACAGATGTGGAGCGCTTGTTATGAACTGAGACGTTCTGAGGCACACCAGGCCCTACAAAATGAAGAGGTTTGGAGATGTTAAACGAGTACAGGCCTGGGACTTTTAACCACCTATGCGTATATTACAAGACATAAAAATGTTCGGATTAGCTGATAAAACTCGCGAAGAGAATTCCCATAGGCAAGTTTTGACAGGCTCTTGACAGCCCTGGATCCTCTATCTATATGAACCTTGCATCAAACCGACCTCCGATATAATGCCCATAGCCTAGTGCAAATAAATCCTTACTTCATGAAGGTAACAAGAAATGCAAAAAGATAGAATAACAAATCATAGTTTGTGGGCAAGGTAACAGTATTGCTGAAAGGTTGGAAGGTATTCACTAGATAGGCTCCGTGCTTTAGGTTCACAGCTCTATGCTCCGTTATTGCCTCTGTGAATCTGCAATTAAGAAACATCAATTACCAGCACGTATGGCAACGTCTTGCCGAGATGAAAGGAAACAGATAGACAGTCTCGGACAAGAATCGGTACACAACCTCCGCGCCGGGAGAATAAGGAGCATCTGACACGTGGTCGTCTTCTTTATAATGTGTAACTGACGAGAGAGGAGACTGCTGCATATTAAAGACGTGAGGAGTGTGCAGATTACATATCACGTACACACAGTGCAAAATCAGGGATAGGGGAGACACAGTGACAATGGCAGAACTGCTTTTACATCCGTATAATAGCAGGATTGAGAGTATTATTGCATCATCAGCTTGGTATGCACAATGTGTAATAGTTTTATACATTAGTTCCCTTTCACTGTTCTTGATTTAGAAAATGAACAAAAAATGTTACCAACGATATGAAAGTAGCTTAGGTACACTAAAATCATGCATTGTAGTGAAGTGTTATCTGCATTATGGGTGTGTACCTCTTTGTGTAGAGCAGGACAAGAATCAAGATGGAGCCCCTGCAGGTGTGTTATTGTTGCACTGAGGTGGCGGTGAGAGGACCCTGGAGGGCCGACATTGGATACCTGTGGAGTGGGGACCCTGCCCTCACTTGGCCAGGTGGACCGGATTATGACCCTACTCAGGTCAATCACACACCTGAGGGGGCAGTCATTCCCTTGGTGCGATGGCCTCTATGTGGTTCACTACAAACAAAAACATACGTGTTTGTTCAGCATCTCCGTGCAGAAATCATTGATGTTCCTTATTTATGGAATATGGCTGTTACATTCGCATTCTGCCTAGATCTCGACTGCTTACTTTAGAAAAGATTATCAGTTTGATTTATCCTTTGATTTTTTTAAATGCCCATGTCTACTTTTCCCCTTTCAATAACTACTCGGGATGAAGGATGACGATTAACAAGGAAACGCAGCAGGTGGAAATATTAACCAAGGGAGAGAGATGTAATTATTACAGGCGGTCGCCCGGGCCTCCCAGGGATGGGATTGTTTCCGCTGACCGTCAGCTCGGGCTAATGTCGCGGGTTCCCACCAGTAATGGGGGTCCGGAGCAGCTCGCCCCGTGAACACTGTTTATATCGTGCAGCACGAGCAGCTCAGCCAGCAGTCGGCCGAGCAGCTCTCAAGGCCTGGCTGGTAAGTGGTGCCGACTGGGCTACATGCACCACGCTACCAGTAGGAGGAGGAGGGGCTGGTGGGGCTCCGGGCCGTGTCGGGGGACACCCGGCCCCACTCCTGGGCCGGCCCGTCGACGCCAGTCTGTCGGCCACCGTACGCCTGCACGGACAATAAAACGCACGCCAGTCGAGTCGGAACCCAGCCTCACCTCTTCAATTATTGATCCTGCGAGCTGGCGTCTAATTCCCTAATTTCTTTCGGAAAGAGAATAAAGAAGTGTGATGACTTTTTGCGGCTGATTAAGAACGTATCGTTCATTCATTAAACAGGGGTAGGTTGTAGGGGCCTCCTTGAATATGGATCGGGCTTGTTGCAATGGGAGGTCATTACGTCCTTGGTTACTCGTCCGAATCCTCTATGTCAGAGGACCACCTGGGCATCACCGCTTCTCCGGCTGGCCGTAAGTGCAGGTTTAGGAGCAGGCGAAAAGCCATAGCCGAAGCTAGATTTGAAAACACCACCTGAAAATTTAATGTGGCTGAGTAAGGGAAGCGAATCGAATACCTTTGCCCTTGAGGGGTAACGGCTAGCTCAGCAAAAATGCATCGTACACACAAAAAGATGATAGCTTGAGGAATTCTGCTTATAAAGTACAGTTCCCTTCCCACCAGTCAGGCACAGCACGTTTGCTGAAGGCAGTCCTGTGGAGTTCCCATGCGTGCTTGAATTTAGGTCTAATATTCAAAAAAAGATGTACATATGTTAAGCTTTTCCATGCGCTGGTTGTGGCAGGTAGTGCAAGTTGAAGGTGTACATCCACGGTGGGGACGTCTAGCCTCCAGTTGATTGGTGTCTTCCTGTAGCCAACAGTCTGTGGATGGGTCCCCAGCGCATTCTCCTGAATTAAGTTTGGGTACACGGGGAATAGTAGTACCGCCACGGCATCAGCACGTTCCTAAGCAAGCCATCTATTTGGCCCTTATAGAAAGACTGCTTTAAGCCCTATCTCCTGTATACCTGTTTTGAGGCCATGGGTTTTGAATGACGCCATGGGTATTTTACGCCTTGACCGCTGTCCACCGCCATAGAGCTCTGCTGAAGATCATATTACACAAAGAGTCATACATTTTGCACCCAGAAGAAACTCTGTTTTCTTTTAAGGTTCTTTGTTGGTGACAGCAATGTTGGCCATCAAGGTGGTGCGGTCACCTTTAGTCCGACTGTCGGCCCTCAGGCGGGGGGCGGTAGGGGCCCGTCCCCGCGGATGGCATGATCCATCAGCTTTGTCCATGTCTTCTTAATGAAGCCCCCGGCCACCGAGCTAGCCACACAGAAGGACCGGCCCGGCGAGCAACTCTATATTCATGAGCGGGTGCGAGCACGTCTGTCACACTCGGGTTGTTTGACACTCTATTATCCGGGCTGGACAGGGAGAGGGCAGGAGGCGCCTACTACCTGGTCACTTAAGGTGTGGAACAGGTGGCTTAAAGTAGCCGGCTAGACCACGAGACGAGCTTTTTTTACCAGCAGATAGCAGAGTGTCTATCCACATGGTCAACCTTTCTAGTACCTCCAGTATACTCTTATCATAGGTTTTGCACTTTTCGCTGAAAGCAGGCACACGATGAAATGGATGTTATCCCAATAAGATGTCTTCGATAAGTATACTACATATGGTATATATACGGAGACACCAATTGACTGGATTGCAAATAATTGTTAACAATGGCGAGATTTGATGCTGTTGCTTGGGGTGCCGGTGGGCGATGGGACAAAAACTTAACTGACTGTGTACCTGTCCGCCCTACCACATCCAGGTAGGTTGCTTCTACCCAACCCTCGACTGCGTGTTCTACATGCATCCTGGGCTGGGGAGCTGCAGTCAGGAGAACCAACCTGTATGAAGGACCTGTTGCCGTGTCTACAGTACCTGCTCTGCTATCAGGTAGCCGGCGATGTGGGTGTGCTGGGGGGGGGGGAGGGGGAGGGGTGCAGGGGTGGGGCGTGCAGGAGGAGTGGAGGCAGGGCCTTATCGGCCGTCCGGACTCACCTGATACCGCTGCTGTCATTCCATCAGCTGGGTCAAATGTCAGACGGCCGGCCACACAGGCAGCTGCCACTGACGGCCGGCCCCCACGGCAGATTTATACAGATGATCTACAGACCGCAACATCTGACCTCTTAGCCCCGCTCTAACAGTATACCGCCGGCCCCTATTTCACGGGATGGCTGGGCCCCACCCTAAAGGGTCCCTTTAGACTACGGGCCACTGCTCGTGACCCCGCTCCCCTCCCTCCGTCCTCACCACTCGGATATCAGAGGCCTCAGGACCCCAACTCCCACCCCATCCAGGGCCATCACCGGTCCGACTGCCATTGGAAGGCCGGCCATCGGATACAAGCTTGACCCACGGAGCACCCGGCGAACCCAGACAGCTCCCTTGTCCTGACCAATCACGCAAAGCGGCTGATTGGGTCTGATCGGATGAGCCCGCCATTTGTTTAGAGACCACAGTGGCTAGATAGCCGCTGCTGCTGCAGTGGGCATGCCGGCCGCCGAGGGGAGGCAGGGGCTCAATATGAATTGCTATTCTACTACTGCCAGCGATAAGCGCGCTGCAGCTAGACATACTAGTGACCCTCGGTGCTGTTTTGTATCCCCGATGCCACACATCTACCCTAGCTAATGGCGGTTTCATAGCTAAACACACTGATGGTTTTGGCCTCCATTTTAATATTTACATTACCGATGACTTCGATATGCTAGCTGCCTCTATCATATCCGGTGCTGCTTTTGTGCCAAAAATGTCAGCCAGTTCTGTCTCTTTGGCAAGCCACACTGCATTTTTTGTACGATCCACAATACAAGCGTTGCTGGCAAGGCACTGTCGTGAAGGTGCTTTCATTGATATAGTAACTGACAGTAGGCCCAGGACCACTGTCAGTAGTAGCTTCATTTACCAGTGACTCGCCATCGCGAGCAGATCGAGGCATGCCAATAGCTCTCCGCAATTGGAACATGCTAATCACCTTTCATTAGCTGTATTACCGAGTGCACTGACTGCTAACTTTACCAGAACAGATTGACTAGAACTATTTTTAGTGGGAGGGGATTAACGATTTCTGTTGCATCTTGGTGGTTGATCGAAGCCAGACGCTGGGCAGACGCTGCTTGCTGCCGCCCTGCCGAGTTGAATTACACTCCATGAATATTACAATCTTGCTCAGGTTGCCAACTAGGGCCATGAGACCCCGGAACGAGCTGTGTTTCCCCCTGCCACAGCTGCCAGCCCGGCCCGGGGAGCCGGCGGCGGGTCTGTACTGGTGGGCACCCTGCCTGATAACAGACGATGTGGGCCCCATCCCGCCTGGCCTTAAGGCAGAGCCACTTTTTACGGGCAGGTCATTTGAAATTCAGCAGCATTTGCGATGAGCAGCAAGCAGACTGGTTATGCTCAGTTATTAACAAAGGACGAGCCAGCTGGCAGGGTAATGAGAGGCCCTCGATATTGTAGCACAGAGAAAACTTGCAGAAGCCCAGGTCCAGGCTCTCTCATCAATCAGGCTGGTCGGACGGTGAGGGGCCGCTACCTCCCGCCACCCTGGAGCTGAAACCATCTACCCCTAAGTCTGCAGGAGATGCAGGTCTTAAGCCTCCTGTGTGCGGATAAAGGGCACCTCCACGGCCGGCACACCTGTTAAATGTCGGAGGGTATGATGGAGGAGCGGCCCCTCCCCACATTAAACACCCGCCCGCCTGGATCAGTCCCCCACCTGACACCCTCTAATCACTCAACTCACAGCCTCCCCATCGCCCACCTCCCTTATCTGACACACCCTCAATTGAAGCCTATCGCTCCGCAGACTCAGCGTTTAAGGGAGTTAAAGCCGTTACGCTCGACCAACCTTCAACGAAGGGGCTTGGCATGGCAGAATGGAACCAGACCCATGCAAGCCTGCCTTTCTCCCAAGAGATTTGCCACGTTTTTGTGCGCCAGTGGTCGGAAAACACGGGACAGGCTCGTGAATGGATGTCCCTCGCCCGAACGTCGCGCTTTGTGATGGAGATTTGAAGACTACCTGATCCGGGACATTGTGTTCATGTTAAAACACAAATGTCCCAATGGAACCGCTTTGCAAGTGTTGGACATGGCATTCTAATGCAGTTTTGATTGGGAAACGTTCTTCTAAGGTTGGCAGCCATCCAATGGCCTTTTGTGGGCTTTCCCAAGCATCTAATTATCTTGACTGCGACTTGAGGGACATAACATTTCAATCGTCTCGCAGAAATGCATTATACATCAATAATATTATAACAGTCTTCAGTCAGTAATTTCCTCGCCTAATGTCCGACGGACATCTCATAGCCGGGCGCGGAACGACTGTCCTGGTACCCACGGGCCCAAATGTTATTTCAGAATCAATGTAATAACCACCTTACTTCGCTGCCCAAATTCCATCTTTGCATTTTCCCCAAGCTCATACTTTTTATTCTTGTTTCTTTTAAGCGTCTTTCCAGTTAAATCGTTTAATGATAATCTATTAAGATTCTTGCGAGTTAAAACATTTAATGAATATACTTATCGCTAAATGAAACACAATTACTATATTTAGTTTCTCCCTTGCACGCATCACCAAACAGTAAATAGCAATGGAGGGGTCCCTAATTGGACAAGAGGAACCTCCCAATTGCAATCGGCGCTAGGTAGTGAACGTGTAAACGCAGCCTACCAACGGCTTCCAGCTCTAGCCATGGCTGGTCGAGCAGAACGGCCGTGAGCACTTCATGATTAACTCGAGGTGGCTGCGTTCAAACGAAACCGGATGTAGTACTGAGCAGGTGCCAAATCTATTCACCAAACCTGATGAAGGTATAATTGGCTAGCCAGTAAATATGGTCGACTGGGTGCAACGTTGAAGATACAACTTTTACTTATGGGTCGTTCTTAGAGTGGCCAAGTGCAGCCAAAGTCTCGGACAGACGTATTGTCCGCGTGCCAGCCCGCTGGCCCTGGGGTGAATGGACCGTAAACTCGGCCCGCTGAGCACTACACGTCAATTATGTAGGACTTTACCTATTCCCCTGACTAATATGGCTAAATTAAAAACTAGATCCCCTTGGACCCACCAGTCCTAAGTGAGATGTAAATGGTAAATTTACCGAAACAAAGGAAATCTCCCAGTCACCTTTTGGTCCTTTATCAAAACACAGACAATAATTAACTATTATTCATGAAATAAAAGTGTCAAGAATAGCTTGGTCTTTTGATATTAGGGAGTGCCGTATAACCTGAACCACCCACACATTCTGGATATAGTGTGTAATGGATGAGGGAATTCGTTAGGATCAACACCCTCTTTATCTTCTCAATTTCTCTTTCCTCCCTTGAATTAAGATTTCAATATTATAGACCTAGCTGATCCTGAATCCAAGAAGTTAATACTATTATCACCCCTCTTTTCATGTTGATAGCCAGATAGACCCATGTGTGCCAGGTAGGACAACTTGATAGAGATTTAGATGTTTTAGTTTACGCTGTGTATACACTTTATTTGTGGCTTTGTTGAGAGCTGAGGGTCCAAAGAGGCGAGCTATGAGGCTGTAGCTATATAAGGGGCAGGGCTGTAGGTGCGGGTAGGTCGGTGTCTCGGGCCGGCCGTTCGGCGATCAATGCACCCCGGCCCTCGGCAGGAGGGGGCGCTGCCAGCTGCCTGTGTTACCCAACAATCAGCGGCCACGGCCAAGGGAAAAACTCGCCATAAATAATTTGTACTTCCTCCTGATTAACAGGCCGATTGAGCCAACATTTTCATAATGGGAATAGGAGCTGGCCGCTCCCACCGAGCGCGGCTGGCCGGCGGGCGGGGCCGGGCTGGCACCGTTCTCCGACAGGTGATAAAAACCTGCTCGCCCTGCTGCCTGCAAGGGGGTGGCGGATCGGCCGACCCGGCCACACAGGCTCAACAACCTAAGCAAATGCAATTTTCCAAATGTGTTTGGATTAGGAATTTCCTTCGATGGTTCTTTGGCTTTCCAATATCAGAAATTTACCTTGTGGAGATGGAATAGGGAACCGTGGCCCATAGCCGGTGGGGAACTGGTTTAGTAGGAGGGGAAAGGGTGGAGTTATGTATCTCTTGCTAATGCAGCACACATTTTAGCCTTTGATGGATTCGTAAATCGATGTCGACCTTTGAACCATATGAAGCAAGCTAGATAAACACATGAAATAATTCCCTACTGGTCTGATCCGATTTGTATGCTGGTCACATGCACATCAATATTCAACGATTTCAAACGTTTGAAATGCTGAGTCCTCTTACCATATGAATTTCCCATGTTCACATATTAAAAGTATTGTCACTTCGATTAATATCCATTATTTCTTTTCCCTTTTCAGGTGAGTAAACGTAACTTCATTAAGGTATATTCATTGAAATTGTGGCAGAAGGTAGGTGCCTTTTATTCCTTATTCACCAAATGAACCAGGGTGCCCAAACCAGTGTATGAGGTGCACGGTCACGAGTTAGTGAAAGTGACTTTGGTCAGTGTCAGTGATTGTGCCATGTCAAACGTTCTAGAGTTGAGGGTTATTTACCTTGGCAGTGTTCCCATGCTTAAAGCGTTGACCAAAAGCTTAGTGCGGACAGTCCCCGACACTGGTCCTGTGTTACCAACACGTCAGAAATGCCTGCAGGCTAGAGATACTCCCAAGCCTTGTGCAAACTGGATAATAGCATTAGTCATAGTAGGGGCCGTGAATTCACCTGTATTTCTACATATCAGAGAAAGACAGGCCTTCCTTTATCAAAGTGTAACAGAATAAAGGGTAGTCTCGGGAAATGGGTACTATTCCCAAACTACAGCCGTGTACCATATGGAAAATACTTTTTAAACAATATTATTGATTTTCCTTATTAGCAAAGTCACTGGGATACTGTGTTGGGCCTATATGGACTGCCCTTTGTCAATCAGATTATCATAAGAAATGTTACGCCTCACAAAACACTGGATATCTCTAATCACGAAACATATACCGTTATGATGATTTCACAGTGATTTTGTTTCAAAAGTCCCATTACCCAATTTCTGTTTTCAGAGTGCGTGCCTATCAGTTATCAATACAACAAGGAATCTTGCCTCAGAAACTGAATGTGCCGAACCCTGGGCCCGAGCACCATTTCCATGCACTACTTAATGTTTGTTCTTTCTAAGCGGACTGATGAATGAGACGCATTGCCTGTCGTTATACATAATACAGACTGAGAGCCCCTCTTCGATCAGACTCACATAATAATGAGCATTCCAAGCGCAACGTTTCATACAAATGATTTTAAAGAACACTAGGCATTACTCAGTTAATGATTATTATTTTAAATGTTCCTATAATAGGGACGAGTGCTTGGAGCTCGATCTGCCGAATCCATGCGGTTGGCAATGCGTAGACTATGATGATGATCAACCCACGAAATATTCTTTTATCATTCCTGCACAGCTCACATTCAGACTATTTGATAAAGATACATGATTAAATGGAGCAGCTAACCACCACGGGAATGGCCAGTTTTGGGGCATATTTCTTATCGTAGTATTTGGGCTCTCAAATACCAACATCAAGTATTCTTATAATGTCAGTCTTTGTGAATGTGTATGTGATACTCATTGATTTGCGATCATTGTGTAAAGAGACACAGAGAATGCCTATTGAGAACTCGCAACACGAGATCTCGGGCGACTTGCAAGATACGCCCTCTTTCAGCACAAGTCACGCGATAACTTGGCGGTTAAATAGTCGCCTCATCGATTTAATATCCATAATTTCTTGGCTTTTGCCCCTTTTCTGACGAGAAGCTAACTGTTGAATCTTCTTAGGTTGTGCAGGATTGCCGAGGTATTTCTAGGAACATCCACCTCGGCTGTCCTAAGACTCTAAGCTTCTCCGTAGCAAACTATGTCGCTGCCCCGTGCACCGTTTGTTGTTATAACTGTAGCACAATGGCGAGGCGGTGCGGACGCAGGATCCACGCCTTGCGGCCATGATAAAGCCAATCTATCTCCATGGAATCGTGTTTATTCTGTGCTGCCTTGGCGAAGCCAGCAGAGGAGAGACTGGCGTGACTCACACAAACCCCTCGGAGCCGCTCGGCCGCCCTCTGCGAGCAGCTCGACTAGTTGCTAGTTGCAGTCGGCGACGACGAGGCTTTGGAGATGTGCTCGGCTTCGACTGGGCGCGACGCGACGCGGCCCGGCGATCTGTTTATGGTGAAAATAGACTGCCCCAGGGTAGGCTGCAGCCCCACAGACAAGACCATCAAAGCTCGACGGTGCCGCCCGCCCCACATGCATGAGGCACCGAATCGATGCGAGTTGTACAGCATAATGGGGACTAGGGATCCCCACAGATATATAAACAGAGAACGTGCAGGATAATATTTTATGCGTAGAGGAATGCATTCTAACACAAACAGTCACTGTCAGGTATCAGTCTTAAAAGAATAGTTCTATATTTATGATGTCATATCAAACATATGTCATTGAGGGGGGGGGGGGGGGGTAATATATTAGGTACACTGTGATATTGGTTATTCTCGACGGCACTTCCTTTGGTACGCCTTTCCTTGATATTTTACCGCCCAGTTCACACATTAACAGACGCTGGGTGCACATAGACAGGGCTCCCCCCACTATTGTACCTTCATTGATTTCCACGGGGCGCGGTCTTGCTGAGAAGACTGCGTCGGAGGAGCAGGGGGAGGGGAGACGGAGAGGCAGTCCGTATGTGCATGTGTGTGTGAGTCTGCGTATGACGGCTGCGGCAGGCAGGCAGGCAGGCCGACCGAGGCATGCCAGTGGTTCATTAGGTGCACTAGGAAGCGCTACCATCAAATATTAATGCCCCAAACCATTACCGTGCACGCGCACCACCACTAGGACTTTTTACTTCCCGTTAGAAGAGGGTGGCCAAAAGGAGGGTTGAGTGGGGAGATGAGAGCTAGAACGGTGGCGTTTACCGTAGGTTTCAGTCTCTGATCCCTCGTCTCAAGGAGGGGGTAGTTCAGGCCAGAATATGATGAGAAAGGTAAACCTCTCCCACGTCCCCCTAGTATGATTAGCCTCTACTCTAACGGCCGCTGGGGGCTGGGTCTAGTTGGGCACCTTTCCCAGTTCCTAAACCAAAGGTTCACCCCTCCAGCTGCCTAGAGAAGTGCCCTTAAGGCGCTGGTCTGGAGAGTATACATGGCGGATCTGGGTGACGGCCCTGGCTGGGCGTGTCGTCGACATGGATTGATTCCCATCCCGAGTCGTCCGGTGATCAACACGTGGGGCGCCTCCTCCATGCAGTGTGTACCTAGCCGTACACGGCGTGTTAACCCTCTGTTGACCTCCACCCGTCCTCCAGTCCTTGGTGGTAATTGCTTTCCGCAGTTCACTTTACCTGCTGTTGGGCGACAGTGT
Organism: Lepidonotus clava; assembly: GCA_936440205.1. NCBI lineage: Eukaryota > Metazoa > Annelida > Polychaeta > Phyllodocida > Polynoidae > Lepidonotus > Lepidonotus clava. The sequence goes on from OW387134.1 coordinate 53,733,503, forward strand.
AAGTAGTATAGAGAAAGTAGTCCCCGTGCCAGGTGATGAACTCCAGTCAGACTGGTGTCAGGGACGTGTCTGATTGGCAGTATCCGTTACACGCATGAAGTAACAAATACTTTATATATTCTTTCTGGACATGCAAATACATTATATATTCTTTCTGGACTTGCAATAGATTTAACTAACATTTGTTAACCTCAGTACCGCATTTACCATTCTAACCTGCCATAGCATCGGAACATCGATTTTCGTTTAAAGACAAAAAGTTGATGACGAAAGCTTTTACTGTTAGTCTTTTCACTTTTCACCTCGCGTCCGGGATAAATCAGAATTGTGGCCTCTTACGGTGTCCCCCTACCGACAGGTATAACACATTGACGAGCCAGCAGCGACCCAAGTCCTGCCCAAAACTAATCTGCGTACCTCGACGCCCACCATCATTTAATACTCGGGGCATAGAATGCTCCCGGTGCTCTGCTTAACTGTGCAAATATACAGCCTTATTTCCTCGCCCGGCGTGGTGGGGGTGAATTTATGTGAGGCTTAGTGGTGATGGGCAGGCGCTGGGGGCCTGCACGGCATTGGCAAGTAGTATCCACTACCCGCCTGTGTGCCAGGTATCAAAGGCTGTAGCGATGAGTTGATATTCGTCTGTGTAGGTATGCTGTGTTGGGCCGAGTGGAGTGCACAATGCTGGGGGCTGGGGGAGGGACTTGTATTAGCATTACATGAGACTAGACCCCCCTCCCCGCCTTCCTCTCCCAACCCCCGTGGGTACCAGGAGTCGGCCGATACAAACTGAGAACCATTGAGATTCTTCTAAGAGGCTACCGAGATGGTTCTAATACTGGTCGGATCGTGCCCCTCATACGGGATGTCTCGGGTCCCAAGCCAGGACAAATTACACCCTGGTCAGTGGGGGTGAGGGGTGGGCCAGCAGTGGGAGTTGTGTCCTTGAGCAGCTCCCAGCCAGTAATGGTGCAAATGATCTCTCACTGCAAAAGTGTGGGGTGGGAAGTAGGTCAGTCAACCCTCCTTCTCCTGTTCGAGAGCAAAGGGGCGCGTGTCGTCTTAAGAAGGGCCTTACTGCTAGGGGCAATATGGCCCCAAGGCCGGCATAGTCCCCGGGGAGCCCGGGGACCTTGTAGGCGGCTGTGGTCGACTGCCTCCTGCATGTTGGGGGTGCCTGTGCACAGCCCCCCTAATCCCCCTTCTGTATGCATTGTGGGACACATTGTGCCCCAGTGGCTGATCAAGGAGAGCCCCCCGTATCAGGGCCCTTCCTGTGCCTGCTATGGTCGGCCCCCCTCCTACCCCTCCTACCCCTAGTCCTCCCGTGTAGGTCATTGAGCTGACCGTCCGGTCGGTCCGAGAGGACCGGCTTCACGAGGGAGCCCGGCCCTGGAGTCCACGGCCACATAAACACCAGTCTGCCTCTGTAGTGCATGCAGTCCGGCCCCGTGCACACGCATTATTTGTCTTCTATGGTTCAGAGGTGTTGTGAGAAATGACCACGTCAATGGCCAATCAGCGTAGCATGCATTTGGGTGGCGGCAGTCGTTACGTGGGATGGTGGTGGCGCGGGGCATGCCGACTACCCTAGGAAATAGCGGGGTGTGATTTATCGGGCCGGACGGACGATCTGTAGGCCGCGGGTAAAAGCCGGGCCGGTCAGCGTGGCCCGCGCCGTTTCCGGACACATCTGAGGCTACAGAGCCGGCCGTAGGAAATGACCACATTAGACTCGCCAAGGCAGAACGCAGCGCCAGCATCAAAGGACACACAAGGAAATATTCATCTGGGCTTCTCGCCGTTCATGTGGCTAGCCCGCTCTCTAACCGCCCCATTCCCCTACCCACAGACCTTCCCTCTTTAACCCTGCCTTTCTGCAAGTCCATCTTTCCTTCCCCATCCTCTCTTTCCAATCATTTTTAGGGACAAAATTGGCACACGTGTCGTGTACCATTGTGCTTTTTTCCAACTCGTCCTTTCTATAGGCTCACTCCGTTTCATCACTCACCCTCCTGCGAACAAATCGCCTATTATGTATGCTACATGACAATCGCCCAAGTATGACCAATACATTAATATTCGTAGTATCGCTATATGATGAATCACTTGGCCGAGTTTCTCTCCCACTTTTGTCGACGGCTAACTGGGCTGACGGTCCATGCCTCCGTCCAAACACGTCAAATGTCACAACAATATTTGTCCAGCTCCCCTGCTCCCAGCCGCCCGTCCCGGGCCTCGCCGTACAGGGCCAGGGTTTAGCCAGCAGCAGGACGCCAGCAGGACTCGATTCCTGTAGCGCCTTGAGTCGGTTTATTTGTCCGTGCACCTATTTCAATTAGTGTCACCCCTGCCCAGCCGGCCCTGCAGTGTTCTCCCGGTGGCCGTGCGTAGGGGTTGCAAATCACAGGCGATACGGCGTGGTGATGGATGACTGTCTAATTAATCATTATAGACACATTAATGCCTGGTAAACAACAGGGGTTAAGTGATTCTACTAGCTCCCAGTTGAAACCTCGCCCACCCATTCACCGCCCTACACACTCCGTCAACACAGGTAGCCGCAGATACCTGGTGGTATTTATAACTCGGCCACGATCAATATAGCATACAACTCACATTGATCTATTCGAGCAGGTTGGTGTTTATAGTCAGACCCCGGCAGCCTGATAAGCCCGGTCTCATTATCCACCACACACCCTGAAGCCATAGGCTTCCGTCGAGGGGAAGCCACCGTAAAACTGGAGAAGCCAACAGACCTCAACTGGTCTCCTGCCTCCCAATCGTGCCCGTAGATTGCTCGATTACTCTACACAGAGGCCTGTTCACATTCCATCATTTATTTTCTGGGAATATAAAATATTGAAGAAAATATTCACTTTGATCCGTATGAACGGTATTGAGTTAGGAAACATAAGAGTTTTGTGTTTTTCTAGATATGTTGAAATAAGTACAATTTTAAGGGGAATGTGTCCGAGTCGAGTCATCATACAAGATGTTCACTTGGGTCTTTTGCCACAACTTACCCGTTTGGTCATAAAGCAAGTCGGGGGAGACTAGAATGAATGTCAATTAGGGTATATAAGTTACACTCTGACTTAGTGTATAAAAAAAAAGCTAGATAAGGAAGAATGTTCATTCATTAGTCTGCCTCAGACTTGACTGACATTCACTTACTGGCGGTCGATCTACGTGATTGCTGAAGCAGCTGATGGTGATTAAGTGTGGGATAAACATAAGCCCTAGCTACACAATTGAAGACCAAATGCTGAACCTGTGGAAATAATCAAATTCCCAAAGAAGGAGCTAACAAGCCTAAAAATGCAAGGTCTCTGGTGGTTAATACGAAAGTTCTGTCCTCCATAGTTGGTAAAGAGCAAGATATTAATTTTGATAGTTAGTGAAGAGCTCTTTTCTTCATAATGATTATTCATAATGGTCTACGTTTATAACCCTATTAAAATAGGCCTTATATTAGCAAGAAAACGTTGCTCTTATCACCCAAGCACACCAACAACCAGCTTCACTGCTAAGAATAAAGGTTTAAAATCCTTTAATATTTACCTTGTCTCCCTGAGAACCGACTGCCCTAACATACATTTCAGTGGCGTGGAGATTGCACAGTACCTAAAAGAGACGTAACCACATTATGCAAATGTTAACACACTTTGTACACTGTAGTATTCACTCTCCTCTAATTCTCACCCAGGTCGCGCAGAAATTGCGTTTCTCCAGTCACAATGTATTCAGGTCGGCGCATACATTCGATTAACAGACGGTGCTGCAGTGATTTTTGTCAAAGATACATATACATAAGGGCCCAAAATTGCTTTGGGCATCTACATAATGGGAATCGGCAACTCAATGTTAGAGGAAAATATAGATGCAATCGTATATTCATACTGTACAAAGGTATTCCATACACCGTACAGTTCTTTACTGAGATATTACATAGAATTATTATGTGTCCGGTTAATATAAGCAAGCGTTTTAAAATTACATAGAATAATTATGTGCAACATCTTAAATCAACCGCTTTCAAATTTGCCATCGTTGGCCAAGCAGCCAGCAGAAGAAGATAAGGTAGGGAAGTGATGTAGGTTGGAGCTTGCCGCCGGGGCCCATACAACGTTGGATGATAGAGTCCCATCGAGGTTGGGGTAATGGAGAGTGTTAGGGGGATAAAAGGGTCTGGGCCGCCATCAGCATCTTTACTACGGCCAGAACCTGTGCGTGATACGGACTGATAACAGGAAAACGTAGGCGAGAAGAAATGGCCGGCTTCACCGCTGCCCATCTCCTGGGGCATTAGGATCAGTGAAGCAGGGGCTCAGCAAATAGTAAACCGTAAACATATAACCTTAGAGAAGTGAGGCCTTGGTGATGGAGATCCTTCTTGACTTTATCAAGACATGCTATGTTCTGTTTGTCGTAAGATCCAGAAGGCCGTGGGTATAAAACATTGACCGCACGGTTTTGGGAAAGCATTGATGTTTGTCTTAAAGAATCAAACCCAAAACATATTCACAAAAATGTTTGATATATTGTATACTTCATTTCCTCAACAACAACAACAAAATACTTAGGCCAATGTCTGATTTTTAAGTAGTTGACAATCATTGTACACTTTCTAATTATCTTTGTTTGAAGTCTAATAACATGGATTAAAACAAAACAAATTAGGCGTTTGTTGTTTACAGACTTACATACTAGTCTTAACTTTTACCAATACTGACATACACATGTTTTGCTGGTCGTTTTTGCTGGGGTTGATTGAACACGATGGGCTCAGGCAAATTGATGCCCAGGCCCCGACTGTGCGAGGATGGGCCGAAACCTATTCGTCTTCATCAAGACTTAGCGATATTGGTTCGTCATGGGAGAGCGGGCCTGGCCGCGGACGTGGTGCGAATCAAGGTGCGGGGATGATATTGCCCGTAGACATAGACATCAGGGCCTTCATCAGAAATCGCCGGTAACCATCAAGTCGGTGTGGCTAATGAGACCTTGCTGGCAACCAGCGGCCCACTAAAACAGTGCTGGCTGTTTGTCACGGGTAGGTAATCACACAGGAGAAGGGGGGTGAGGGGGGAGTAGGGTAGGTAATCACACAGGAGGAGGGAGTGGGGTTGGACCCGCGGACAAATAATAACGGCCGGCACCCACATGATTCTCTTATCCCAGCAGAAACATTTTGATTAGGTGCGGATTAAGTCAGTGGATGGTGAGTGGCATTGGGGATATTGGACGGACAGCCTTGAACGCCCATCGAGTCTTAACTCCAAGCTGTCACTCTGAGAAATGATATCACACTTTCATCTATCTTGATTTTTTATAGGGGGCCGGATTTCCACATTTCCCATATTGCCCTATACGCTCTCGTGCTTCATGGTGATGCATAGGTATGTAATTAACACTCATTGGACCTTCCCCATCTGTACCCGGATCTTGTACACCTTACCGACAGTCCGAGCAGCTCATCACAGGTCGGGCTATTGCACGTCCGTTCGATTTGGTGTGCCCCGTCAAGTTCCCGCCTTGTTTTTATAGAGAACCAGAGACCTTCACCCGATCAATGTTTCACGCTAGCTGTGCCCAAGATGGACATTCGTTCCACTGACAGTGGCAGCTGATAGGTACTCAAAGATACTAGAATCAAATATTTACGAAACTGGAATCGAAGGGAATGTCCATCCATTTCCCCCAGAGTCATGGGTGTTTGGACGGTTGGGCGAGGGCCGAGCTCGCGCGGCCGCGGTGTCATTCTCGTTAACCGGCCACATTTTATTGGAGATAAAAATGACCGGGAGAACGAGTGGCTTCAGTAAATATGAGGACAAATACTGCCAATTTAAATGACAGACTGGGATTTCTGATAGCTTAAAGTCCACCACAGACCTCAAAGTGAAGGAGAATGTAGAGTGGAACGGACAGGGAACAAGACACGTACTGGTAAGGGACAGGTACAAGACAAGACAGGGGTGAAGGACAGATAGGGGGTGATTATCGAGGCACAAGTTGGGGTTGGGTAGGGAATGAGGAGTACTGTACAGGAGTGAAGGGTAGGTAAGATGTGCCGGCCAGGTAGAGGGTGAGTACCAGGTAGGGAGTTGGCTGAAATAGGGTCCAGAGGGAAAGGGTCTAATTCTGTCAGGGAGGAGGTAATATTCAGGGTAAGGTGCAGGCAGAGATTCAGGGGTAATGATTGAGTAATGATTGAGGCTCGAGTAGAGAATGGGGTGGGGTGAGGGTCACTCAGAGGGTGAGGGTCTGTTGCAGGTAGCGGTTAAAGGATAGGTTGAGAGGGAGGTGAGGGGCATAATATTATAATCAGGTAAGGGTTTAGGAATAGTTAGGGGTTAGGGCTAAGTAGAGAGTACAGGGAGGCAAAGCGTGAGGGGCAAGTAGGGGTTAAGGGATAGGTAGGACTGAGCAGAGTGAGGGGCGAGAGGCAGATGGAGGTAAAGGCTAAGTAGTAAGTGAGGGGATCGAGGCAGAGGACGAGGAACAGGTAGGGGTAGGGGTAGGGCTGAGAAGAGAGCGAGGGGATCGAGATCGAGGCAGGGGATGAGGAGTAGGTAGGGGCGAAGAGAGCCAGAGTACTTGTAAAGAGCAAGAAGGGGATAAGAATAGGAAGGATGAGGGCCAGGCAGAGAGTGAGGGGAGGCATGGGGTGGGGACAGGCAGCAGACGAGACATCCTGATTTATGTCCGTTGACCTGACCAGCAGGTGCCGTCTGAGCGCCCCCTCCCTATCTCCTCAGGTATCGGCAGGGGGTGGCCAAAGGGTAGGCCAGTTGGGGGCAGGGGGTGGCGGCCAAAGGTAGGGGGAGGGCAGGGGGTGGCCAGAGTGTAGGAGGGAGTTGGGGCCAGGTGGAGGGATCCATCCGGGGTCACGTGGTGCAGGGCGCGGGCGGCAGAGACCTCTGACGGTGACAGGTCTTAATTGGTCCCAGTGGGAGCCGTGGAATGGTCTCAGCCGTGGAGGAGACTCTGCTCCCTATGGCCGGCACTATACACCCACTCTGAAGCCCACTCATCTGAAAAAATATAGTAGAAAACAAGCCCAGAAGTTGCGTTGATCTGAATCCTATCTTTCAATCATTCTTCTTAACTATAGTACTACAGATTGTGTTTTTCAGTAGAAGATTCATCATCATCTGATTCTGAAGTAAGCAGAGAACAAAGTGACTAATGTCATTCTAATGAATTGGCACAACGGGGTCGTCATCAATTATACCTCCTATGTCTCTAGTTTAAGCTTTAATTAACGGGAAGAAATTTGAAATTTGGCAGTCACAAGAACAAGCACTTGTACAAAGGGTACATGCAATTAAGACATTTACGGTTATTTAGATACCACGCAAGGCCAAATTATTAGCCAAATCTAGAAGGAACAGTCACAATACGTTGATACCAGTTATAGCGTGAAACCCATAGGCTATGTCATTTGAAGTAATACGATAATGGGAAATATACAATCTAGATCTATTCACCTGAAAAGCATTTAGGATTTTAACATATATAGCACCATAGGAAATACCAGCTTCCATCGGGGGCTTTGAAGACTTATATCCACTGGCGGTGCCTACCTCCTTGCATGTATGGTATAGGCCTATGGAGGAGAACGTGGGTGTCTTATCACGACCAGCCACGCAAGGTGGGTGTAACAGTGGTAGCCCCGAGGGACCTGCCAATTGTTTGCATTTCCATGAAAACACCAAATGAACGAAGCTTTGATCTGTGATGTACACCCTACGGGTCGCCATCTTTGGAATCAGTGGAAGAAATATCGGATGAGAACATTTTTATAAGCCAGCGGTGCTAGGTAATACGATAGATGCCATGTGATGAATATTGTTAGGAATTGCATTTTCAAGCGTGGCATTCCAGATGCTGCTGTGTAGACGAACCAGGTATTCTAGCACCATCAAAGAAACTGTTCCGGTTTATTGTATTTCCATACGAGCTATTCTACCTGTATGACAGAGGTGTGTGATGCCGTAGCCTTAATACTTAAAAGTGGATGTATATTTCAACAAAGACCCAGTGCATGTCAACCAGCAAAGGAGTTGAACCGTCAGCTTTGGTTGTATAAAGTTTTGATAATAATGTGCATGGAAAGTTTGTAGGCAGCAAATGGGTCACTTATGTATTCAAGTGATTAGCTGGACGGGACCGGCCATAATATTTTATGATCACGGCCAGCCTGGGAGTGGCAGAGATTCAGAGATGGATTGGACCAACGTGGTCACTCGGAGGTGTGTATGACCTATGGTCAGGGGGGGAGTCGCACCTCACACACCCCGTTCACCTGGCCACTCCCCACGGCCAACCAAGAAGCCAATACACGGCTAACTGGTTAAACCTCCCCCAAAGCTTTACAGCAGCTGACTGAGAGGGGCCGATCCGCCCCCAGATGTTTGATCGGTTTCCGTCAGGCCACGTGTCAGGACTTATTGATACAGATTCCTACGTCGATACAAATGGTTGAGTGGTAAATCTATGGTCACCTCCCACAAGTCCGCCCAATCCCAGCAACAGATGATGTAGGGCACTCTCAGGAAGGGGCGGCGCCGTCCCTGCCAATGGCCGGCCAGTCTTATCTACGGCCACAATTTGTCCACGTGGACACCGCAAGGACCACGCCCGCCTCGCCGGCTTTACAATAGTCCCGCCCGCAAAGCCCCACAACCACCAATTACCAGCCCTCCCCAGCCCCACCCGAAGACCTACGTTCTTAGAAGCCAATGGGAAAAAATCACGCAGATAAGGCTGTATCCACAAGCCTCTCTGAGTATGACCACATTGAGAATCTAGACGCTCGGTTCGGGTATTTGCCATTGCTTGATATTGCTGGCAATAGAATTGTGTGGCCGAGAGAACCCTCCTCCACGGGGGCGGGCAGCAGAAGCAGCAGCTGCACGCAGCGGAAGGGGCGGCACCAAGGGGAAGTGGGAGGGGGCCGCAGTAGTGCACAGGTTATGGAGGTGGCCCGGCCAGGATATTGGCTGGTGATGACGGCTCGCGGATGAGCTATAGCAGGCGGCGGTCGGCTGCGGGGCTAGCCCCCAAGTCGGCGACAGAGATGGAGGGCCGACTGTCAGCCATGACGCCGCTAATACCCAGCCGGCATAGGCAAAGATGCTGGAGACTGCAGTCTTATGGCGCCCCGGACGCCTCCTGTAACCTCCTCCAGGGCAGGCCCAGCGCCCCTGCATCCTGTCCGTGACGCATCCCCAGCACCTTACCCCAGGGCAATTCTTTTCTTTCCGCCTCCTGCTATATAGACCTCTCGCACATAATAGACACTGGTATTTCAGTAAGCGGTGCTATTTCAGTCAGTGTTGCATAGCAATAAGATTATTGTCCTATTGCATTGACGGATCACCATGAGGAATTACCTTCTGAGAAAAATGAATTAGGTGAGGAAGGAGGAGGGGGCTAGCATGTTAAGAACATCGTTGTTCTGATTCAATTATCGGACTCGTCAAATACAAACGAATATTAGCTGAATTGATCTACAGCTGTAGGCGTTTTATATGAGATGAGGCGACTGATATCTAATAGAAAATGAAACTATATCCTAAGTAAGATAATTACATATCTCAGTTGCTTCAAGTCCTTTTTCCCTATGTGCACTAGCTGTTTCAGCAGAATAACCCAAGTCACCTCTAATAGGAATACTGTACTACCTGCCATTTCATCAGCCAGCTTATCCCAGTCTTCTGTCAGCAAGGGCACACGCAACTATTCACTCCCACGACTTATAAATCCGACCTTTGCGGAGGTAGTGCTGCTTTCATCAGACAATCAGGCTAAACAATAATAGAGTAAGACCCACATGTATAATCATCATGTTACCGGGAACAACAGTCCCAGAACAGAAACATGAATAAAAGGGTGTTAATAATACCATACCAGGGTACCAACCGCACAGGGAAAATTTAAAAAGGTCAAAAAAAAGCAAAAGCTCCCTGACAGGGAAAACAGGGAATTTGCAAAATTTGCCAAAACACAGGGAATTTCATTTGGCCAGGTTCTGAAATTCCTGATTCTCAAGATATCGGGGATTTGACTTTTTGTAGTTGGGTTGTCCAAATTTGTTCTGCACATGAAGGCTTTTGAATTCAATCAACTTGCTGGATATGACACAGGGAAAAATTGCCGTGTGACAGGGAAATCTCAGGGAAAACACAGGGAATTTGAAAATGGAATTTCGGTTGGTACCCTGTCATACATCTCTAGGCTGTATAAGCCATATATGTCTTCATCATCGTGTTCGCGCCTACCTCCAGGGGGCAAGCCATCCCCGTCCGGTTGACACGCTGACCGGTCACGTGAGGGGGCCTGCTGCGCGCGCAGGTGACCAGTTCCTTACCCCGGTAAATCACATCAGTATTTCTAAGGCAGTGGACAGTGTCCCTTCTGTCGGCCCCTTTCTGGCCAGTCCCTCGCCCGGTTTCAATACTACTCGTCGGGGATCGATGGGAGTGGGCACGACTTGATCAAATTTGGAAGTGCTGAGAGTACGCTGGGCACTGATCACGGGGGTAATACAGCCGTCTTTGGACGCGGGCCTGCTAACCTAAGGTGCCAGGTCTAATTGGACGGCCGAGGGGAACATCCTGTTCGACCCTGGAGAACAGGAAGCCAAGGCAAAAGAAGTGTCCGGAGGGACGCAGAGAAAAGGACGTCAACTGTTTGTGGTTAAAGCCGCATTTACAGAAGACGAACGATCTACCTGATAGCACTTCCGTTAAAACCCTTACCCCTTTATGTTCAATATAGAGCCTGCCTCGGCGAAATGCCACCTCAGCAAATACGTCCTTGGCCATGCCTAAAAGATTCATAATGTCAGAACAAATTCAACATAGTTCAATGCGTCAGCACTGCCGAGTTGAACGTATACATATGATATTATGGTCTGAGTGAAGCCCTGACTGTTGAGGCCGTTAAATGATAGTCCCTGTCCAAAATGACGCCCATTAGCGCCGGCTATTACTCTGGTCCGACCCCAGTGTAATTTACCACTGTCATGTCTTTTATTTGGGATATTTTTGTGACGAACAGAGGACAGATATTAGTCTCGTAATAAAGCACTGATCTTTGATGGCCTGACCGCTGGCCCTTACTGATAGGCCACTTTATTTCTTTGTTTGTCCGTGGGAAGCACTCGAAGTATTGCGTCGTTTCGTTCAAAGTACTTAGAAATATTATGGAAAAGTAAGAATTATAGATCAATCAGTTCTTAATAGTGAATAGAATAACAGTAGATATTCTGTATTGACAAAGTATATTATTCAACCATACTAATGTCAACATCAGATGTTTTATTGTATGGTTTACCATTGGTCGTACAGTATTTTTCACATAAACAGCCTCGGCTTCGAGCATTGCATTAGGTTTTACCATTCTGTTACCCCAACCAGCCTCATAGATTATTCGACTGAATAACCCAACAGACGCAAAGAAAGTGGGGAGGGGGCAACCGGCCCCGACAACCAACACTTCTTTTAGTCGATAGCTTTCTCACTTTACCCAAAGTGCCGCCTGCGATTCTTCTAAGGGAGGAATATATATACATTGATCGTTCTAATGTCCATTTCCATGGCGTTTTGGAGGAGTGCTGCTGCAGGTGGTGGGTTAGTGGGCGCTGCCTTTAATGCAGTGGCCTAAGACTGATCACCGTTCCATCATTCAGGCACAGGGCTGCTGAGTGGCTGGGAAAAGCCCCATGTCCTCCTCTGTACAAGGGCTTCCAGCCTGGATGGGACTGGCAATGGAGATTGGGGGAAGAGGGCAGTCGGGTTGGTGCTGGCGGTGGTTACAGATTCCGACCGGGCGACATGGCACCGGGAGAGCTAGCCGGGCGGCGGAGATTTATTAGGGGGGCCGGAAAACAATGCTGTGAATATTGATGGCGCCCAATGAGGCGGATGGCTTGGTGGAGGGCATGGCCAAGCCCTGACGCCCATCCACAAGCCCCAACACCCCAACACCCCATCACCCCATCACCATACACCCACATACCGCCATGCCTGTGGTCAATGCGCAAAAACAATGCCAGTAGCGTAATGGGGCGGGCGAACGGAGGCATTGTAATGTTTGTCCATTCGGCAGAGGCGGCTACAGCCTGGCCGGTCCATTAGCGGGGCATGGTTCCTGACGCCCTCGGGGTGTTTAAAGGTATAGAGATGTTGGTGCCCCAGACGGGCTGGGGGAGACACACGGCCCGCCTGCAGCGTGCTCGGCGCCCGCAGGTTGGCCGCAGGACTTGACCAGGGAAGCCCTCTTGACCTTGTCAATGGCTTTGTCAGCTGCCATGACCTCGGGGGTCGCAGGATCGTGACCCTTCACCTGAGCAGGTCGGGAGTGACTCGACCTAAGTAATAGCCCAAGCTGTGTCTTACTCTTAGCAGAGCCGAGCAACTGGCTGGTTGCCATCCCGTGTATGCAGGGAAGACTTCGACAATATTTGTATATAGTTGTGGAATATTTATCAGGCATATTATTACACGTGTTGTTTCTACCATCTCTGAAGTCTTTGAACCAGAACCAAAATTTGGTAACAAAATAAGCTGATATCAAACGAATGATTTATGCCAAATGCTCCTATGAAAAGGAGAAAGGGCCTTCTCTGGCCCAACTGTTATGTGGCTTCTCCTCCTCCTTTAAGCAATTGCTTATCAGATATGCCATTATTCCTATTTTCTAAGGAGCTCCTACCTTCTGCACAAAATTTGCTTAAGTCCAGATTCAATGTCAGGACTCCTCCCCTGGTGATTTATATCCTACTATAGGTTCTTCTAAAATAAAAGTAACTAAGTTGTATTAATTCATTCTTTAAGATTCAGTGTAAACCTGTTCGCCTTCTATGGCCAGACTGAGCAATCACTCATGCATGACACACCTTTTTTCCCATGACAGAACCCCTCCGCTCCGCTCCTCTTTTGCTTTGACAGCCTGGAGACCAACTGACATCTTTCCGCAGGGTCTATATCCCTGGGGTCGGCACCTGTCCTTTCCAGGGGGCACTAGGAAATGGGCCCACGACTTGGCCACAAAATGGCTGGGCCGCAGGGAAGGCCCTTTCCCTTTCATATAGGACGACTGCATTGGACGTAAATCAACAGAATTGGTGGGCGGGTGGCAGGCCGGGCATAGAGGCCGTTGTCATTCCCTGGCCACTTAGGGACGTCAGTTTGTTTTAAGGCTAGCTGGCGATTTAGTAATAAGTAACAAAAAAATACAACAAAAAAACGCGCTTCTTTGAGTGATGTATGTGGGGTCGGCAGAGGGGAGGGGAGAAACGAGGGGTGGGATGAGAATGATAGTAGGACGTATAGGGCGGAGTAGGGGGACAGAAGTGGCACGGTAGGATAACAAAACGCCACAGCCACCGCTTAGCTTGAGTGGCATGATGCAGCGTAAGCAATTGGCCGAATGGGAACATGTTACACGGGCTGAAGTGGGCTGAAATGGGGGTAAAACAGTGGCTGTCATCACAAATGGTTACGCGGGAGATGGATGCCCCATCATGGTTTCAGCCATGGTGGGCCTACCCCCAGCCACTCCCCTCGTAACGCCACTCCCCGGCCGGCCCGCCCTGCGTCCTGTGGTAACGGCTCGCCATAGCGCCGGCCCGGCTGATGAGGCCGCCTCGTCTATGGCGGGCCGGTGTCGTCAACACGGCCGGGCCGCACGTAATTCACTTTGGCAGTGGGAGAACAGTGGCCGGGCCGAGTGCGGCGGCCACCCGCTGATATTGACATATAAAGTAGCAGCCATTACTCACTTAGTGCCGACAGCCGAGCCGGACCACCAAAGTAACTGTCACCATCCTATTAGCTGCCAACAATACAGTTCGGCCCTTCCCCCTGCTCCGTCCCACCACAGTCCTGGTCGGGCCTGGCCAAAAGTTGCATTTATTCCAATCGAGCCCTCCTTTTATCTAAAATTCATCTTTATGGTGGTTGTGATGGATGGCACGCAGACATAGCGTGCGTGCAGGCCCGAGCTGCTCGGGCTCAAGGCGACGCTAAATGAGCGCCTCTTCCTCCTCCTTACAATGCTCGGGCCGGCCGCCGGGAAAATTGCCTTTTTATGATCAATCTTCAAGACTGGTGAACATGTTCCGCTAGCCAGCAAGTGCTGCTGTTACCTTGGCCAGCCCCCTTCCTGTCGTGTGCGGACCAAACCTGACAGGCCTGCAGGACAGGCCCGATGGTGCCCCAGCCATGTAGTACTCTCTCCAGCTACCGGTGCTCTTAACATCTTGACATCCGAGTCTTTATATCTTAACCAGAGTGGGGATGCAAGGACGGGGCACTCGATTTTCGACTGCGCGTTAGATAACCAAAGGCATCCGCTTGTAGATAAATAAAGCCGCGGCATTGGCATGTAGGTATGTGCCTGGGTTAAATGTTTTGCTGAAGGAAGTCTACAGTAACACCGTTACTTGGGACCTTCTTTCTTCAAAACATGAGACTTAATACCTAACTTCCACCAGGTATTAACTGGTCACAAACAATGTTGTAGGTAGAAAGCCATTTCGTGTTAGTGTAGACACAAGAACTGCGCGTATATAATAATATATCAAATGTTGACAAGCAGATTAAAAAATTTAGACGTAAATGTATCTAGAGATTTTTTTTTATCGAGAGAATTTGTGTAAATAATGATTTATCATTTTAAATCAGTGTCTATAATTGATGTGGTTTCTGGTATCTTTTTGTTATTGGTTGACTCATAACGTATTTTCTTTCTCTTTGACAGCAATGCCAAGCGGATACCCCCGCATAACTGAAAGCCCTACGTTGAAGGCTGTAGAGAAGGACCGTAACACAGTCATGTTGTGCTCGGCGGTCGGTAACCCCGACCCGACCATCATGTGGCTGAAGGATTTCATACCTGTAGACCTCACCGACCCCAGGCTGAAGCTCCTTCAGACCGGTAAGTACTGCGCTCCTACAGGCAGCCGCCACTTACAGAAACCGGGCTGCTGCTGCCATCCTTTTTGTACCACTCTATATTCAGGGATGGAAGTTTTTAGATTTTTGTCTGATTTCAGATTTTATTTTCACTTCATCACCTCAAATAATAAATTTCAAAATTATTTTCTTACACCATGTTTTAAAGCATTTCAAGATAGTTTCAGATTTTCTTTGTGGGGTTTCAGATTTTTTCTTTTTCATTGACCCTGACTTACATCCCTGTATATTGGAAATCAAGAGATTTTCTTACGCAGCTCTTTCTGGGATATGAAAAACGGGCGTGCAAGAACGTCTTCCTAAGAACTTGGCACAAGTGTATAAATGAAGTTCTTGCCAGGAACCTATCAAATTCAGTCGGTTTTTATAGATTGAAGAAATTAATGAAGAAAGTAATGCAGTTATATAATGAGAGAAGAATTTGAATATATCCCTAAATTATTGAGAATTTCGGGGAAATTGATTGTTTGCTTCATCAGATAAAGCTAAGGAATTACATTGTCTTTGATTATCTGTCACATTAAATTCTGGTTTAGATAAGTACACCATTGTATAAAAATATAAACATCCTTGCTTAGTTTGAACCTTTTAACAGTAAAAAATATAAAAGAAAGCCTAGGCGCGATAAGTCAGTTGAATTTCGACGGTATCTATGTATCGTTTATTTTAGATGGCAACTCAAATGACCAGTCGGTAACCAGTAAGTCTGGCATGTGGCTCTGAACTTTCTCCAATATGTTTGCAAAAAGGGTCTTATGAAGTTATCAACCTTGCTATCAATCGCACGTTTGTAAATAAGTAACCAGATCGAGCAATAAATATGTACATATGTATTCGCTCTAAACAGTAGATAGCGAATAAACACATGTATGTATTAAAATTTAAAGCAACCCACAACCAACCAAACTAGATGAATGGTACAATTTTATGAAACATTTCTGACAAACAGTTGAAACTTCTCTACCCTTCTAAAGCCATAATGCACATATTATTTTGATGGGTAAAATTGCAATGTTTTTTAACAGTGATTGGAACTTGCAAAATTGTGCTACTCTAACAGGCTGCCTTGGCTGTGGGTTGCTTTAATTGTACTTTATATCATGGACAACTTAATTCATTATAATTTTGATTCATACAGCCCGCAGACAGCTTTCTTTGGATTTGATATTTTCTTATCTTAACCGGAACAAAGAGCAGTGGAAATACAGTGTATACTGCGTATAGAATCACTGTCAACTTGCAGTGGCATTTCAGTGGTAAATCATGTGGCAGTGGTTGATCAGTGGTAAATCAATATGTCCGGAATATTTAAATGAGTTAGGGTGTACAATAAGTAGCATTTCAGTAGCTAATTTAAATACTTCGGACATACTGATTAAAAGAAGTATACACTGCCGTTTGTTCCGGGAATTACGTTCTCAGGTTTTAACCCTTATCCAAGCTTCCCTCTTACTGAATATGACTGTGCAAGCTTTACAATGTCTTAAAAGAAAATATCTAATCATAGGATGATATTTATCCGTGCAATAATGATAGAATATTACACAATGAGTTGTTCTTTACTCTGTCCTGATTATTGAATCTATTAAATCATAAACTGAAAAAAAAACAGATAAGTGCTTCTTTCAGAAACCTGTATTTGCGTTTAAGTTGTACCTTTACAGTTTTCTCATAAGCTTAAGAAGTTTCGTCTTGGGATGATAGAATAATTATTTCCGTTGGTCTTAACATTGAAGAGTAAATGCAACTTTAAAAGCATCACACTAAAATAATTTTTCTTGACTCGTGCTGTAGACATCTAGGTCGAACTGAAATTCGTATTCATATTTTCTCTTAGCGTACTGCCTGGTTTAAATTGAGTGATTATATTACCAAAACCGAATATATAAGTCGACGAATTCAAATGTATAGCACTGTATTTTTCCTCTTGTAGGTTCCCTCCAAATCCGCCACAGTCAAGAGTCTGACGAGGGAAAGTACGAATGTGTTGCCGAGAACAATAATGGTGTTGCCTACTCGTATGGTGCCAACCTTTACGTCAGAGGTACGTGCTGCCGTCCCATCCAACGGATTGCGTTTTCTTATAATATTTCATCTTTACCCATAATCGTTATCAAACCAGTTCTAGTTGCACCCTGAAACCGTTAGAGCATAAGTGCACAGAGATCAACGAGAGCATGGTGGGGCTTCCTGTGTGCCTGACCCTGGGGGGGGGGGGTAGCAACCCAGGAGGAACCTGGTTCACCCACTGCCCGCTTGGTGCCACCACACAGCAGCCAAATGCAGCACCATTACTTCATACCATTTTATTGTTTAAAGTAATATTGTTGGGCATGGGAACAGTTGTCAAAAGAAATAGGACCCCTTGATTAAATTTGCATATATTTTGCACTAGGAATGGCTTCGGAGGGTTTAGATCATCTAGAGGTAGACCAAAGCTGCTTTCATAAAGTCTATTTTTACACGAAAATAACACAGACCATAAAAGATGGTATCCCTTTACAATAGCCCCGTCCTGGCCCAAAGGACTGCATGGGAAGGAACATCATGCCTCACTCTGTCACAGCCAGTCGTTACCCCCCGTCGGAGAATACTTGACGTTGACTATGATTACACCACCTGGGTCCCTGTCTCCAGTGGCAGGTCTAAGGCGGGTGATAATCTACACTGGATCACTTTATCTCAAGGATACTTGATTGGTCCATTATATTCGGTGTATGGTTAATTAATCATTATTTCTTAACGTACGGTATGTTAATTCTACACTATAGTTGCGCGCGATCATTAACCAACAACAGAATTCTTTTACCATTTAAGAATATTATTTACACTGGTTTTGGGTCCCTGTAAATATACACTTGATAAGTACATGGTTGTTTCATTTCACTTAATTCCTGTCTCGTCTTTTTTCACCCGTATTTTAGGAGCAAAGTTGATTTGTATTACTGTTTATATATATGTAGCTCAGTCTGAGAGCTCAGTGCGGCAGTGGGGTAGCCTACCGGTCGTTCTCATCCCAAACACCGTCAGTCGACCTAAAGCTGGCTTCTATCAAATCCCACTGGTTGCCATGGCAACCGTGTGCGGCCCGAGGTCTTAGTGTGCAGGCCCGCCCTCTGGTGTGGAGCGGAGTAATCATGTGACCGGGGCCCGTGGCTGTATAATATATACGGCGGCCCCAGACCTAGTGAACTCACAATGGAATCCATCTTATCAAAGCAACATAATCCCCAAAAAGAAGCCTAAATAAGGAGGGGCCTACTCCAAATTTGGGGTTCCAAGGGGACTCTTCCAGATGAATTAATATAGTTATTTTCTCTTCAGATCAACTCGTAGACCATAACGCCAATGAACGCTTAATCTATGAACGTGTCTTCCACTGGCTAATAAAAACATGTCTGTGCTTAGCGATTCTCGTTTAAACCGCTACTGGCATGACCATTTGCGTAGTAGTTCTCACCATAGTTAGGTTTTTAGGCCATTCCTAAATGTCTTTGCCTTTTTGGACAGTGATATAATTTTCTCTTTTAATTGAGTTAGTGCATGTTTTCAACATCAATTATTTTTCCATAGTTTCCGATGGTGTCAAACACCCTGCCTTTCTACCGTTTCCTCTGTCTTGTGTGAAAACAACTCTCGGAAACACGTCTTCGGCCATTGCCTCGTTATGGCTTTCAAAAACTTGGATATAAAATCAATGACAACAGACATCAAAGCATCATTTTTTTAACAGTATCACAATGCAACACACATTAAAATTAATTTTCACTATGGCCCCTTTTCAATACAGAAGCAATAGTGCCCAATATATCTGTAGATCTACGTGCTTAAGCTATCACGTATTTTGCAGCCCCTATGGTGTGAGGGTGTACATTTAACATGTTTTCTGCGGCTGTTTGGTTTAGGTGCAAATTTCATGTCCTGTGTTAATGGGGAATATACAGAAGAGGGTGGTAGACAATTTGGCCATGCTGTTTTAGGTGCTTTGTTGAAATCAGAGACGTACCATAGACTCAGGTTTACCAAACACTTCATTCGGTTTGGGTTGGCGGTGCTGGTGATGGTCGGTGTGCTAGAGAGGTGGTTTGGGAAATGGGTAGTTGTTTTTTTTGTGTGTTTTTTTTACGTAAAATATTATATACAGTTATCTGGAGCTACCAAACCCCTCCACACACGAAATCCTGGTCTATGTAATTTAACGTTAAATTCTAGTCAAACCCACGTTTTTCCTTTATCTAAATACCAACCAACCACCTCCCAGTGCGTTAACCGACCCACCATGGCCACCCCAAACAAGGACCCAGTTCACCATACATCCATTCCCCAGTCACCTCCCTTTTTGCCTGGTCTATTCAGCACGCCTCGACACACGCACACCCCCACATACTGATATCATCATAACGGGTGCCTGGTTAGTACACACAGCCCGGGGGAGGCCTCCTCCTCCTCGGCCGTCAGAAGCGGGCTGGGAGACGCTATTGGAGGCATGGGGTATGTAATACTACGGCCTGGTCTGTGTGGAGGAGTACACGGCGCACCTGACTCTGAGGGCAGGTGTATTGATCGGTGTAGCTCAGCCCTACCTGACACGGGTCTACCTTACCCTGCGTCCTCCTGCCTCATACAACCCTCAGACTGTGTCCTGGGATCTGCCTCCAATCCCACTTACAATAATCTTTGGTCAGGGAAAAAATAGTTAGGTTTTATCCATGTTACATAGACATTTGTAATTTTAACTATTAGAAGATTGTAAGACGAATGGTTCGTTCTTTTTTAATTTTGAAATATTACACGTAAAAGCGGTGACCTACATTTTAATCAGAAGAGAAACCTAATTCCTTCTCGTTGTGCCTTTTTGACTTGATCAGCTGGGACACATAATACCTTGTAAAAAAAAAAATTGCATTTAACTCATATTTACGTCTTGTCCATTTGGTTTTTAAATAATCCAAATATTTCTAGACTGCTGATACGTTTTTGCATATTTTGCCAGCTCGTTGTTTCTGTGGGAATGAGAGTAGACTAGACGTTAGCTCCCCCAACTAGAGAGTATCCCGTGTGGATGTGTTGTGTTACCAGGCCTTGGGTTTGACACGCACTCAATCTGCTCAGGGACTGGGTGCTGCATGAAGGGCTGGACAGAACGCACATGTAATGGCTTCTCATTCACTTATATATGCACACAATGATAACAACCAAAAATTAGAAAATACAGGAAATCCACTGTCTGAATTGCTCTAACTAGTCGTGTCATAATCTCACGTGAACGCTTGACCAGTTTTGTACTGTTGCTTCTTGTGGCGTTAAGATGTTTCACATTCCACATTCAGAAAATACACAGAGTGTTCACGCACTGTTCGAGACACATAGGAAAATAAGTTCAATCTCTTTTTTTAGGCTTTTAAATTGAACTTATTTTCCTTGCTGTTTTTTGTTACACGTTTCTCCATAGGGTTACACTAGTTGATTCATCAACCCATGTTCATCTTTACCTTCTTGTTTTGTCGCCATTGATCACTTGCGGAATCATTGTGAGCTCAGTTAGTGTCATCTGTGGTTGGGATGAGGTCAGTCCCCCAGCCTTCTCCAGGCTCCACCCTGGAGGGACTGACCACATCCCCTCTCCACCTCAGTGGCGCCACATGCCGCCTCGCTTTCTGCTGCCACCTAGCGATGTCATTCTGCATCACACAGTATGTATATGACGGGTTGGCTTACGTTTGGACGTCCACCAATCACACTCAGGCCGCATCGCACCGTCATATATCTCTGCTATTACCTTTTTCTCAGCATTGTTTGAACATTTTCTTTCTAACTGTGGTTTGTGCATAGGGATGGTAAAACCGCCACCAACATCGCTACCATCATTCAACCAGCCATTGCATACTGGCCCAGGTATTTTCTTCTGGTCTCGCGAATGTCCAGCCAATACTGCCACTGACCCACTAACCACTTGATTGGAGCTTGCCAAAGGTCGCCGCCCATCCAAACAACTCATTACCCCCATACCTGTTTGATCTTTCCAACGTTTTCCTCCCACTAATCAAACAGCTTCTGTCATTCCAATTTCTCAATCATTAACGACTACTGATTGATAAGCGTTTGAGTAGTAGTCAAGCTGGCATTGGCTGGTGCTAACAGATGAAACATCTCAATCAATGTAACTCATTCTCATGATGATCTCGTTGAGTTTTATGATGTGTTTTTCAAGCTAGAGTGGTTGAAGATAATCGTTATTGTTCTGTCGCCATAAAGTATCTACCATTTAACAATATTATTTAGTTACACTCGAATATATTATACTCTCTAGCAGTTTGTAATAAGTTGATCGTTTTACACACATTCTATATAGATTATATATAAGTTAAGATACCATTGCTTTCTTTATCCTATTAAGGAAGAGCTAATGTGTTCAAAATGCATGGAAATCAGTCTTAAATTCAGTCTTTCATGTCTCATGCATGGGACTTCTTTTTTCAAAATTTTCCTTTGGTATGCCTATATTTCTTCTATAATGCATATTCCCTCGTACTTTAGTTTATCGTTTCATTTGTTTCTCTTTCACTGCCCAATGCCCTTCCCTTAGTCTTAAGCACAGTGTGTAGAAGTAGACACTCCCCCATTAGCTGGCCACGCCTCCCTCGGGTAGGCCCCACCTTCTCTGGTTAAGCCACGCCCACAGAGAGGCGGCCACCGGTGGACGCCTGAACCAACGTCTTGAGTTACCTGATTGTGGATAGTTTGAATGGTAGAACAGTTTTTAGTTGACGGAAAGAGACTTTGTGACCCACTCACCTGACAGCATTTGCTTGAGGTCAGCTGTTGTTTCAACATGTTAGGTCCAATTACCTGAACTCCGAAGTAAGAACATGCAACAACTGTCTAATCAAATATCAGATGACTTTTTTGTGGCTCATGTCAAGCACTGTAATGTGAAAGGAACTTTTTCAGAGAATTGAATTGGTATTTCTATAATCAGGCCTATTTGACCAGTGTAATGTACGTCAGTCTTTGCTTGAAGCTACGACAAAGAGGAATACAAAGATGCGCCTGACATTTCGATTCTGCTTAGCCCTTCGATATCTGACTCTTTTCTGCCGGCCTCTATAAGTAAGATTAAAATCTGGTGCGTAAATTTCAAGAACCTTGATCACTCTGTATTTCTGGAACGAAGATTTCCTGCTTGCTATTGCATCCATGCATCGAAAACTAGGCTTTGTACCAGATTTTATAAATGTAATTCCTAAGTTTTATTGGTGTCAAAAGAGATGGGAACGATTTGTATATTTTTCAACAGTATTTTATTCAACAAAATATCAGGGACTTATACGTGCATGTGAACTTTTTTTTTTATTATTATTACATATACACTGATTATAAGCAGAAATCATAATAAAAAAAAAAAAGTAGTGGGTCGTAAAGTGATGAAAGGTTTCCCCTTGAAAAAGATACCGTACAAATTACAAAGTAAGTCATGTGCTTAGCTCGGAGTCGGTGAGTTGGACCTAGGGCGCCTCTGATTACTGAACTGACCATGTCTCTGTCTTCTTATTTGTTACAGTGAGACGAGTTCCGCCCCACTTCTCCATTCCGCCCGAGAGTGTCGAAGTCATGCCAGGCGGCGCAGTGAACATCACGTGCGTCGCCGTCGGATCGCCCATGCCCTATGTCAAGTGGCGGCTGAACGCCCTTGAACTGACCCCCGATGACAACATTCCCATCGGGAAAAATGTCCTAATGCTCACCGATGTACGCGAGTCAGCCAACTATACGTGTGTGGCTGCCTCTGACCTCGGTAACATAGAAGCCGTCGCCCAAGTCAAAGTAAAAGGTACAAGCATACATTCATCCCAAACAGGAGTTCAAAGTTAGTACTAAAACTATGTTTACTCTTCCAGACACCTCGATTTGCTTGCACCTGATCGATGCACACGATCCGCAGATCCACACTTTGCACAATGTAGGAAGACGTGCATGCAATGTCGCCACATAGTGACAAAGTTAAAAACTAACGAACAAAGATAGTTTGGTGTGATTTTAGTCAGATTCATCCTTTAGTGCCCCCGTACACTTAAAGCGTATTATATAAATCGAGTAATTCTTCTATAAATAACTATGAGCAATTCACTGTAGTACACCCTCTGAATGAATATTTATAATGTTTGTCTCTCCCACGTTACATTTACTATCACAGCATATATATGTTTATTGATGAGCTAATGATACATATCAGAAATATTAAAAACATGTATGCATAATAAATGTATTACGATAATTGCAGATAAACATAATGTCGAGATCCCCCTGACTGATTATTGTGTAGATCGTATACTTGGAAGTTTATGCTTGCTGTTGTGCTCACATAATGTCCGTACTTAAAACACCCTCGTGTTTAAAACTATATTGCCTAACTGTGTGATATTGTCTTTTGTACTTATATACTCAGCAGAGTGGGAGCAAAGCAGCTGTTTTATGATGCCAGTTTATCATTTTAATGACATGACCACATCCTCCGAGTGCCTTTGATATGATGCATACATATTCAGTCTACGTTTTCTATCTATATACATATATCTACATATATATTATATATTCCATATACCCTGTTCTGTAAATGAAATGGCTTGTCATGTTGAGGGCCCACGCTTGGTGGCGCTACAAACGCCCCTGGATGTGGTCATAGGTTATTGAATCTGCATGCCAGCTATGGTTTTATATTTTTGAAAACAGATTTCCGTTCCAGTTTTCTTCATTAACTTGTGTTCTTTTTTAATATTTATTACTTTCCATGATTTACATTGACTTAATGATTTCTAATGAGGCTTCTTTCTCTCTTTCTCACTCCAGCCTTGCCGAAACCGCCTACAAGTGTAATAATTTCTGACGTAACTGCTACTTCTATCAAACTGACTTGGAATGCCGGGAACCTAGATCCCATAGAGTCATACATCATCCAGTACAAACGTAAATACACTCCGGGGGCGGCCTACGAAGAGATCTCCGACGTTACTAACACTGAGTACACAGTAATGGGGTTAGATGCATACACTGTGTACGAGTTCCGTGTTGTGGCGGTGAATAACATTGGCCGCGGCATCCCTAGTAATCCGGTAGATGTCACTACTGGAGAGTTGGGTTAGTATCACTGTTCACGCATTTTTTATTTCCTTCCCTCCATTTATCAACAAGTTCATCCTCACCTAGCTATCATCTCAGAACCCAGAGGACGACCGACATCATTTAAGAAAGAAATCACGATAAAAATAATGAATACTGAGGTGTCACTTGTCAGCATCATGTAGCATAACTCATCCATATAACCTGAGTGGTCACTGATTGCTGCTTCTACTACAACTACCACCACCCTGCCACTACCATACTGCTCCAGCTACACGGTCTGTTAACCATCGACTGGTCGACTCCTCCTCCAGCATTAAGATACGGCTCTTTGTGTCTTCAAGGAGCTTCTGTATTGAGGGCTCACTCACCATTGCTATCATCTCTCATCCTCATACCCGTGATTAACAATCTGTCTTACCTCATCTCAACTTCATCTGCTTAATTAACCATGACCTTGACACTTTAAAATGGAAAACAAAAAAACTTGTCAGCTCGTCTCGAGAGGTCCACTTGTTGGGCGTCTGGAGCGGCTGGACCTTGACCAGTCACCACCAAACTAACCCTGACCGTGTGTAATTCTAGTGGTCTCCTTGTGCCTGCCCCTTACGTATAGGCTTTGTTCTAACACAGTATCTTTATGACGACAACTTGAGCTTTACGTGTGTGCCCAACCAGAATGTCTAGTACTAGCTTCAGGAGAATGCTGTACATCTTTTAATCAGTCTCTGCATCGTCTCTCTCTCTATCTCAGACTCTCTAGACTCTCTGACTCATGATCCACTGAATCTCTAACTCTGAGCAGCCCAGCTAGTTCTCTCCTTTTAACTGCTTGTCGACGCCTTCTCTTACATTTTAGGTTCTGCTGTAGTGATGTTACAGTGACACATTTCATGTATCTCATGGTTCAAGTTTAAGTTTGTGTATCTCTGTTGGAACAGATCAGTCCTCCTTTAAACTCTCTTTGACTTTAATTAACCTGCATCGTTAGCCTTTACATTATTACCATTGTGTAAGAATAGAGATTCCCCTCTTTTTACATGTAGACATTTGATCTCCTATCGTGTCATAGCTGAAAATGATATCTACTCAGTGCCTAGCTAGGCCTGTTTAGTCTACTACGGCTTCATCCTCTCATTTCATGCAGTTCATTTACGTATACCTTGAGAGAGGAGCTAGTTTGGCCGCTGGACTCTAGGCTCTAGCTTGGCTCGCGGTATGGGTGGCGGCCGTCCACGGCTGACCGTGTGAGAGGTTGGCCGAGCGGGCTAGGGCCGGACAGGTGCGCCAGGTAGTAGTCTGTATGTTGTCTGTTGTGCATCGTTATGAATGACTTGGTCCCTTACAGCGCCAGGTAGCCCGCCGCGCGACGTTCGCGCCCGACCCGTCAGCTCCAGCACTGTAGTCGTACAATGGAACGAGCCCGAGATCCCCAACGGTGTCATCAGGGTATGTCCAACCTCCATCCTCCTTATCAAATATAACCTCCTCAGTCTGATTTGTATTCCTTTACCATCCGTGTCCGTTTTACCTAAGAATTTATAATACTACGTCCAATCTTATCGTATTGTGTCAAGTCCAGTGCTGTCAAAGTAGTTTTGTCTGTATAAGATATAGTTTACGTTTGTTTAATTTCGGCTTGGACAGTTCAAATATATTAAAGCATTTTCCACCTAGTCGTTCAGTGTTTTAAAAAAACAAAAGCGACACGAGACAGTTGCTGGGAACCCACCTCCGATTCCAATGCCCAAAGTGAGCATCTTCAACATGAGTGAGCGCTATGCTGACCGTTTCAGGGTTACAAGGTGTACTTCACAATGACCCCCGACCTACCCATCTCTCTGTGGACACTGCACCAGGTGGACAACTCACAGTTGACCACTATCTCCAACCTGCTGACCAACAAGACGTATACGGTCAGCGTGCTGGCCTACACGTCGGTGGGCGATGGCCCGCTCTCTGATCCCATCAAGGTCCGCACTCAACAAGGAGGTAAGTCTTCGTCCTACAGCTTCTACCCTACCTTCATTCTTCATATTGTTTCGTCTTCAATTTCCACCTGAAATTCTGAAATTAAAAAAGCAAAGAATCCTGTCGTTTTCCTCACCCCTCATCCTTTTTCAATTTTCAAACGTTAATGAAAATTCCAAAATCTGTATATTGATTTTGTAGATTTTCCCCAAAAGTTTTATATAGATAGAAACTATTTTTTAATGCGCATGTAATAGATCGTAATGGCCACTTGTACAAGATCATTATTATCATCGATAGACTGATATATATTTATTTGAGTTTTTTCATAATGACATATGGTTTGCTGTGCTCCTCGTAGTTAGACGTGGTTTGCAGTTATTGTGATTGACGGTTTAGTGAGTGGGTTAACATCTTGATTTTACCGAGCCCGAAGTGTTTGGGGTCCGTTTTTATTTGAATTAACTAGACCGTAGCATGGCTGTTGGAGCACATGCCTCATGACGTTGTAACATGTGCGTGTCGTGGTTGTGAACATATTCTGACTGTTGTGGCTGCTTGCAAAGCACCATTGTCTGTAGGTTGTCCCCCACACCCACACCCTGACGTAGGGAGTGACCCACACATTATTATGAGTGGTATTCGTTTAAGTACAAGTATATTATTGATTTCTCCGGAGAGATCTCAGTCCCACAGAGAATTTCAGGTGAAGCAAAGTATCTACAATCCCTCCTCTTGAGCCCCCAACAAAGCCCCTACCCGACGAGGGAACGTTGTCATGAGCGTCCGTATAAAAAACATCAAGCGATATAACAGAAAAACAAAACCAATAAAGTAGTTTCGACATCAGCGATATCAGAGGAAATGAGAGCAAGAAATACAAAAAATAACTAGATGTGCGACGACATTGACTACAATAAAATACAAAATAATAACATGGAACGTCCTTAGAATATCAATTGTCTCTTCTTTTCCGTGTGTGCAAAGAAAAAGTGCGCTCTTCTGTAATAAGAAACCTATCCTGTTTCTTTGAATCTCTGAATGAAAGAAATGAATGTCTTCATGAGAACGTAAGAGTTATCTCATAAAAGAAAGTCTTAGAGATAGGATTGCATGCCTACCCCGTAGGGCATCCTTTTGGTATTTCTACGTGCGGATACTTCTGGGGTCTATTCGTACTGTACGAAATACACAACAGCCTCTTTCACTCTTGCCACCTCATTAATTACTTCAGAGATTGTAGCTTTCTCTATTCAAAGAATGACCCGATTAGGTAAAATAGCAAACTTAAGGCTTTCGTAATATAGGGAAAACTGTCTATGCTATTTGAAGACGTTGATCGGCTCCAGTGTTTAGACCACTGAGTTTGCCTCCTTCAGCGGACCATAGAGACTCTTCAGCATGCGTCTCTCTCTGTTTCACCTCTAATCTCTCTGCCCCTCCCCCTGTAAATTACCACCCCTCTATGTACGGACTGAGACCAAGCTCCGGGGAGTTTTTCTCTGATTCTCTATCTACCTATCTTCTCATTAAATTGTGTTGAAATTGGTTTATGTACTATTAAGACCATCTGCCGACACCATACTGTCGGGAGAGACGTGGGGTGTGGCCCCGCCCTCCCTGCACCCCACCACCGGTCACCGACTACCCCTCCCCCAGCACCGCTAACTCCTTAACAAGACTCCCTCCAACATCCCATCAAATCCCACCCAGGGGCAAACTCCGTCCACTGCACCGAGTATCACAAGTAAATGTATCTGTAATTTGAATATAATAATTGTTCTTACAAAATTACCATAAACCATTCAAAATTTTTATTTCTCCAAAATTCCCCACTCATGTATCACAGTAATCAAAATAAGTCACTATTCTATGCTGTTTACAGTATTCAGCCTTTGTCTCTTCTTCGATTGTTATTCTATTTTCTGGTGGACTTACTGTCTACCTTGTA
This sequence comes from Lepidonotus clava, assembly GCA_936440205.1. NCBI lineage: Eukaryota > Metazoa > Annelida > Polychaeta > Phyllodocida > Polynoidae > Lepidonotus > Lepidonotus clava. The sequence goes on from OW387134.1 coordinate 53,761,538, forward strand.
AAAATGAAAGCGACTGCATCTTGGTTTCTTTTTGACATGTAGATCTTTTGAGATAAGCTGAAAGCCATTATCCATCTATACAACTCTTGGATAATTCAGATCTCTTATTCTATTAGAAATCTACTTTATTTACTGCTTTTACAATATTTGATTTTAAGCTAATTAAGAAACCTTGAGTATTCTGTGTTCGGGACTTTTGATACTCGGTTGTGGCGAAGTACTAACATTCCCTTTTGGAACCAGCCTTGTTGAAAGCCACAGAAAAGGGTGTTGGTGAGGTGTCGCCATCTCCCGGATGCTAAGGGAAGCTGGCCTCGCCCAGGTACCCTGACCTCCAGGCCTCTCAGGGCTGGTTTCTGGTTGGCTCTGGCTTGCAGTACGGGGCAGGTCGGCCACACTCCCACGTTTTATTTTCCAACGTTTTTAACCTGTTTGATTTTCCTGGTGTAGTGTTGCGCTAGCAATAATACTAATGCACCTTTGCTGTATTGAACCTCTTCCAGTGTTGGATATAGGCATTTTTGACCGTAAGTAACCTGCCAACTCCTCACCACCTTGGTCAAACTTACTCGGTCTACTCTCAGCTGTATCAGTATCGTTTGCCTCAGTTCTGCTCACAATTTTTGCATGGTCTCGACTTCTACCTTATTTTACGTTCCATTAACAATATGTAACCATTTGTATATGTTCACAGTCATCATGATTTACAATAGACAGAGTAAGATCTTACTAAAGTGTCTTTAAAAAAAAGAAAAAAGAAACCGCTTCCGAGTCTATCCCCAGGCTTCATAGGGGTGGAAAGAGGAGAAATGGATTGGCTAGTATACAACATCATTTTAAGTGGTGAATGCCTGTCTTTCTTTATCTCTATTTGCATCTTGAAAAAGACGATTTTTTTTTCATTTCCACCGATTACGGCTTCCTTCTCCGCTTTCAGTGACCGTTAGATTCGGTTACCCGTGTGCTCAGTGGTTGTGTCTATGTTTCCCTCACTGTCCATAAATGCTGATTGTTTTCTTTGTTGGTGTAAGTTTGATTTGTTTGTGTTCACCCTGTCGTATAAGAAAATGAGGTGACGAATAATAACCCCGATTCTACTGTTTTTTTAACTCGCACTTACATCAATTCAACAGCCGGTCCAGGTGAGAGGCTCTCCTAGCGTTTTGTTTGTATTCCCACTACTGTATACTGTCCGTCTCCACTCTACAACAAACTCTAATAGACTTGTTCATGTCATCAAGCCAGTTATTGACCTCCGTTAAGGCTTCTTAAAACGAATAAGATCATTATAACATGCACGGAAACCCCCCTATTACTCACCTTGCTAGGTGGTCCGAAATCCCACCGAGAAAAGGTCTGCGGGGAAAATAATCCAAAATGAGATTTGAGGGATTTTTTTTTTAACTGGTGAAATCAAAGTTAGGTTTAGGATTTTCCTTTTCGTTCCAATTCACGGATCAATCGACGATTTTGCCGTTTTCGTTGTAGGTGATTTTGTTCCATTATTTTCCTTTTCTACCATACTTGTATTACCCATGCGGATTTCAGATTTGACAACTCCCATGACCATCGGTGTAGAGCGAAAAAGTCTTAGGTGCAACTAATTTTTTGCCTTTATTTCCGTTATAATAGTTTCGTGGGCGTTAATTATCGATTATACAAAAGGGGCGACCCATGGTGGTTTGTCTATCTTGAGGCAGTTGTCGCAGGATGTGGTAGGCTGACAATCCAACTTGACAAATGCCTCCCCGAACAGAAGAAAAAACTATAAATGGTTGTGTTTAGGATAGGAACTGTTTACATTCCAACCCCTTGGAGCGCGGCCCCATATCTGTAAAGGTTCCATCCTGAAGGTTTCTACATAGAGTTTCCTCTTTGGATTACTAGCCGCAAAATCAGACACTTGAATTGTGAATGAATAAATCGCATCTGTCTCTGCGATGTAGTCAAGTTGATAGCGTGATATTATCAAATTAATTTAAAAAAAAAAAACCCAAAAAAACTGGACCTGCTTACGACCAAATCTAACCGCCAGTAGGTGGTGACCCAGCTGAGTCAGTGGTGGTTTGTCTGCCCGCTAGTACCTATCCTGTCAGGATACCGCCAAGATGGGCAAACCGGGCAGCTGTCCCGGGCTTAGGGAGGGGCACCGACTGGAGGGGGTCACTGGGCAGCCACCCGGCGGCCGGTCTGTACGGCCGCCGCCACTACCTGTGTAGTCTGACATCGATAGGTTGTCAATTCTCTGTGTCTACCTCCTGAGGGACGCCCACTGATAACCGAGTAAGAACTGTCATTTCGTTTACAGTTTAGAAAGTAGACCATAGCATATTCAGGCTTTGTCAAGGTGGATGCTGTGTAAGAATTGTTTTATCACCTTCTAAATGATAGTAGTAGCTAATGTAAAGCGGATCCCCACCAGATCTTGAGAATTGACAATGTATCCATAACAGACCACACCTCTTTACAATTCTATGTATTTTCGCTTTATGTATATTAATATAATTTCAAAGCAGTGTATGGCAATGTTGACTTGAGCGAAAGACGTTTTCCCCTGAGTGCCACCCCACCTCCCCCTTTTCTTATTCTCTCCTCCGAAGAGCCTTAGCTCACAAAATGCCTTTTTTTATACTCAAAAGCAAAACCTATAAAAGCTGCATCTTGCAGCCCAAGTTTTCCCTGTTTAGTAAACCCGGTGATCCTGTTTCAAAACGCCCCTTTCACTTCTGTCCCTGGCTGCTGCCGGTCACAGGCACTCGCTCCCCTCACCACAGAAAGTTCCTATCGCAGGCTTTATGAATGCAAAATATAACCAAATAAAATCGGTTAAAGCCAGTAACACATCTAAATTTTGTAACAACGCCCGTGAATGACAAAACTACGTTCAATTCTAACTTTGAATTTGGAGATTGAATTAAAATGAATCGTTGAAAGATATTTTCGCCATCGTAACTTGGTTCACTTTGTTCAACTATTTTATCAACTATTTAATGATAATTTTATTGCATTTTCGAAACTATGATAACTCAATCCTTATATATGCTTAAATGGGATTACTCGTCTGATAAACCCACTTTGTCATAAATGTTTAACTTTATAGAAACAAATTGTTATCATTTTAAAGATCTGATATAGTAAAATCTCTGCGCATCACGTTTTCATAAAATTTCATAAAATTTCATTACCTTAAATGCCTATGTACTATGTATGATTTTGATTGAATCAAACCAAGAGATTGGTATCGTTTCTCTTTTTATTAGGCAGTGTTCGTGAGTTAGAATGCCGTTATACCCGGGAATGGCTTACATAAATTGAGTTGTTTAGAGATATTCTGAAACTTAATACAAGGCTTGTCTATTGACATTCGAAAAACTAAAATGACGAACAACCCTCCCTCACTTCACCTCGGTGTGAATTAACCCTCTAACCGATTCTGAAAATATCGCACTTGTCGCCATTTACTTTTAACTGTTGGAACGAGTTGCGTTCATAAAGATTGTTGACTAGGCTCCTTCTGTGCTTCTTTTTTCTCTGAAAAAAGTTGCACCGTGTGTATTGTGGGATTGTGAGACTGAGATGTGCTTTGTTGTGTACTTCTCTCACGCTGCACTACATTACACAAGAACATTTACCAGACCAGTAATGGCTAGACGCCTAACATTTGATTCTCTCCCTTGTCATATACTTCAAATAAGGCCACTTGCTTTCTGCACATACTATAAGGAAAGCATCTGCATAATATTACGTTAAAACATTTTTTCCATATTATACTCTCTACCTGTAACATATCAGGTATATATGATAGTATTTCATTATACTGAAAGTAATCTCAGTGCCTGTAGGATGTATTTCGATCTATGTATTTTCGATAAAGGAAAATATATTTTTATACTGATGTTTCTAAAAGAAGAAAAAAGAGAGAAAAAAAGTAGATTCAATCATTCTAACCGTAATTCAATACCTACAGCTTAGCTGCCTTTTCCCTCTTCCCTGGTCTGGTACATAGCCTATTATAACAAAGAAACACAGTGTTGGCGAGTACTGTAGCACTTCAGAGTCAGCAGTCTTTGAGCTGTAGGATCAACTCACACTTATATTCCAAATATCCTGTTTCATGATTGATGTTTCTATTGTTTCAACTTCTATGATTTGCAATTGATTCCTTTATATATTATCCACCTGGGAAAGGTATGGTTGAATCTCTAATTTCCTTTAATAGGACATTGTATGGACACCACTGAGAGGTTTAAATATTTCCCTTGGGATCTTGGTGTGCCAGCCAGACACTTGCTGGTGGTCCTCTACTGATTTTCATGATGTATCTTAGGAATTAAATGGTAATTCATATCGTTCTCTTGAAATGGTGTGTACGTCGTTAATTTTCGGTTTTATCAATCCTATAAAGTAGAATCAGATGTTTTCAAACATGTTAACCAATTACAACCATGGCAACGTCTCTTACATCACTTTTTGCGAGAATCCTGTCCCTTTAATTATCAAAATAATTTCAGTTCATTTTCTAAACTTCCGGTTGTGTTTTTCTACGTTTGATTTCATTTGTTGTACGTTTAGTTTTTCATCGCTCAGAAGGATGGCTTATTCCGGCATTTCTTCCCGATGATAGACTTGTTATTTCGTAGATACCTTCCAATTCGGCGTTTAGGTCCCTTTAGCAATGTGGTTGAAAGTCTGGTTAGGCCATGTCGGAGGAGCCAGTTGCGCTGAGACTTGATTTGAAGGTGAAACATGAACGAGGAGCTGATAAAAGTCATAATGTAGCCACGGTTAATGCTTTGACCAAGGTGTTTTTCATGACTGGACTTCTGTAAGCCATGTTATTAAGTGCATGCAAGATTACGTAGGGACGAATGTTACTGCAGACATCAATGAGGCTATTAATAAATATGCTTAAATCAATCTACACAAACTGATTCTTCGTCCAATCAATAGTTGTGTGAATGAACTTTAATAAGCCTGGTACATAAATCATCAGGGTTAATCAAATTTCAGATTTGATTTAAGTGTCGATGAAAAGTAAGAAGCATGAGAACGTATTAAGGTCTGTCGTCTAATAATGATGTCCTCGTCTGGTTCTGACGGTCTGGAAACACGGTATACGCCCCCACACATCCGGCGTCTCACAATACAAAGTACAGCCAAATATAAAAGCATGTGGAGTGATGCATTACGTTTGGAGCATTATGCTGCATTTTGACATCAGCGCAGTTTGAGAGCATGCAAACACCACACTAACACCTGTTGATTCTCCACGCACCATGATTTGACTATGGCCCTTCAGACATAACTAGTCTGGACGTTTCCCCTGATAGGAAGCATTTCTTCGAACTGCGTCTGAAAACCTGGAGCGCACTTTCACGAGCGCCGCTAGGAAAGTTACTGAACTTGAAGCATGAGAATTATTCTTGACCTTCAGGGGAGTGCATCTTTGGCTGCAGGTTAGCAGCAGGTGCAGCATGCATCTCATGACATCTCACAGCACAGGTTTTATCGCACCATTTTTACGCCAAAGCAAAAGCCTATCCATTGTCCCTTTCGGCTTCTACTTAAGCGCCTTTCGCCTGATAGAATTGACAGAGACTTCTTGGTCTGAAAGCCAAGATTTCTGATTAATCTAATTCATTAAAACCTATGAGCTAATTAAAGGCCCTTTAATAATCTTTTAAAGTATTAAGGAAGTAAACGTAAACCGATTAAACCCGTCCTTATTTTTAAAATAACGCTGATAATATTAAAAAATAAAAGCTTTTTTAATGATTTGTCCTCACATCAGGAGACATCGTCGAGCAAAAGCGATGATATCTAATATTATGCCCCTTCTTAATCTGACACGTGTCTCAACACAGGCGTAAATGTCATCTTCTTTCAGTTGTTATCTTGGCACTAATGCCAGTCGTGAGAATCTCTTCACGTCCCCACCCTGGTCGACCACGTGTCTCGTGTGTTGAGACAGTTCGTGCTGCGTCCATCTGTGTGCATACTGTTTGGGGAGGGTCCACAGCTCCTGAGAATGCCTTTATATCATAGCCTTGTACATGTCAGTAACTCTGTATCAACAAGCCCAACGAATCAACACTCATTTTCTGATTACCTCAACTGTAAATTTTAAACATCTAATATTGGTTCAGCACTACTTCAAGTTGATTTTACACGCCATTTCAAGAGAACATCAAAGTTTGACGATCATCTGTAGAGTGTGATTTGTAAAGAAAAAATTGAGATTTGACTTTTTTCCAAGGTCAATTTTATGATATCGATTTCCCTTTGGTTCCTGTCGTATAAGTTGAATTTACCAAACTTAATTCACGTGATCCAGTTTTAAAGATGAATGAAATTGCAAGAAAATATGCCCTCATTATTTTTTTGAAGTCAGTGTGATGTTTTTGTTATGATATGCCCCGGCGACATCTGAATACTCCAAACACAATTTTCTCGTAAACCTTGCATTTTCTCGGCATTTTTCGTGGGATTTTAAAACACGAGAGGTAGCTTCTTTTTTTGTATGTGATTTTTCAATCCACAAAGGTTCTTTGAAATATTCTTCCTCCATTATTTTGCGTCACAGGGGGTAGATGTGATGTAATCTGGTGACATGCAATATTTTAAAATGACCGAACACATGGGAAGTGTTATTTTTTTAGTATCACTAGTTGATATTAAATTGGGAGTAATCCCATGTCCCTCTGATGTCTATGTCCGTTTAGTGCTTCTCTAGTCATGTAGTGTCCCTCTGTGAATATAAACTCGCTAGAACCCCTACTTGTGATGTGATGCCCAGCTCGCTGTGCCTGACTCATGTCTCCGTCGGCTTGCAGTGCCCGAGCAGCCCACCAACCTGCAGGGGGAGTCCGTGTCGCCCAACGCCATCCAGCTCACCTGGGACGCCCCCGAGGACTCGGGCGAGTCGATCCAGTCCTACGAGCTCTACTACAACGACTCGCACTTCAGGCAGAACGTGCGTATCACCATCTCACCCCCGCGCATCACCTACCTACTGGAGGACCTCACGCCCAACACCGTCTACCACATCCGCGTGGCCGCCAAGTCGATGCGGGGGGAGGGGGCCAGCACTCCCACCATCCAAGTACGCACGCTGGAATATGGTGAGTCACCCAATACCTGCTCTTTGGTTTGACTTTCCCCACACATACACAAATCACACAAGTCTCTCCTTTCCCTTTATCCTTCCAGATTCATAGTGTTATATTTCACAGTACGACGGTATACCGGGCGTTATTTGTCGGGACTCCTCCCACATTTCGTGTATATCCTTGTGTAAATGCTCGGAAGAAAAAATAATGATAAATGGTCCTAGAGTTCAGTTATCCTGCATCATCGTCAAGGTATGCCTAGATTATACCGAGGATGAGGATAAAGCCTGTCAGTGCCGTGATAAGTATCTTTCTGCTACGAGTGCACGACTTTCTGCATCGTGTCTGAGACCAGGGCCTCCAATCTGAACAAGTTATTCATCCCTAATCTGTATACATCTTCTGGAGCATGGTGAGCCTTACTTAGCCTGTGTGTATGGCTTGTATGGCCATTGTCGACTGAACGTTTTGAAGGCCCAAAAAGAGAATATGCCCCTCACATCACATAATATCAGCATTGATTATAGTCATGAAGCCCCAGCTTTGTCTCTTGTCTAACGATCCCGACCTGAAAATCAACCCTTGTAGGTTCCTAATGGCAACCAAAATATTGACTAAACTCCCTTGAACATTTTTTTGTTTTTCCCCTTATATATTTTTTAAGACTTCTGTAGAAATATTGAGACATGTTTAGAGTGTTCTAGAGAACTTATGTGTATGCAGAAGAAAAAGTGGAAGCAGGTTGTTTAAAAGTATTCTCTGTAAAATTTATAAGTAAATGAAGCTCTGCTCTTTCAAAAAAAGGAAGAAAACTCGCTAGAACAAATCATGTTTCAGGAGAATGTAAATTATAATTGAGTTTCTCATGCAATAAATGCCAGTTTTATCTAATTGATATAGAAGGGAAAAGCATAACAAGAATAGTTCAGCTTCTTTGCTAAGTAAGGGCACAATTTCATAAAAGTCTTCCTCGCCTTACATCAGTAGTATCAATACTATAGTACTTTTCAGTAATACATTCTCGGCGATTTTGGCGCGAGGGGGAATCAGTTTTCCAATTTCTCAGCAAGATAGGAAATCTCACTATTGGAATAATTCCTATTGGAAATTAACCTATTCGAGACCGATTGCTTATGGGAAACATTTACATCTACTTACATGTACATCGAATTTAGCCTTTCCTCTATTAAAAAGCCTTGACATAGGAACTAAATACATCGACCTTACCCCTTTTAAAAATTATCCATGTTCGTCTTAACATTAGTGTATTCAGTGTTGTCTCCCGAATGTAGAACTAGTGATGTTTGGTACATGTACCGTCTTACGATTACAAGAAGTAGGTTCCTTAAAAATGATTCAAAGCGATGATAAAGGATATCGATTTCTCTCAATTACTGTTGAAAATTAAAATTCAGTACGTAACACTTTTGAAACCTAATGAATTTAATAATATATATTTGAAAGGAAGGGGAACGATTTTATTTTCATTCCCCTATTGTAGTTTTCATGGGATTCTCCTGAAACTTTTTTTCTCGAGGGGCAATAGTTTCTTGTTCAAAATAATCTCGACGAGTAGATCATTTCCATGCGTGTATTTCTTAGACGGAAGGATACTAGTCCGTAGGTTCCTTTTCAGCTGCCCTTTAGTAATCATCATACAGTATTCAATGTACCTGGTCTCACCTGTATACAGGTGTGCTGCTCTCAGCGGGGGGTCTCCTCCAGGAGGGTCTGTGGCCGTGGTTAAGGGGACTTCACAAACAATCAAATCTGGGCCCTCTACTGTCGAAGAGTTGTATTATAGTCCGTCCATCCTCAGGCGAACCACCCCCGAAATGTCCACTACCACCAATCACCAAGGGCTTCATATGTGCAACATTCAATTAGAAATTTTCTCACATGATCAGTTTGCAGACTGCAAGGCATCTGTGCGGCCAGCAACCCCCACTTTTCACTCTGTATTACCTAATACCCCCATCTTGACCATTGCTATCTTCAAAACTCTAATGACATACGTAGAGATACTGTCGTTTGTAGTGAGTTGTTGTCTTGGATGGTTGGCACAAGTTCTCATTTGTTAAACTGATCATGGAAGAAAAGAAACCAAGGTCTGCTCACAGTTCATCCTCAGCACTCCTGGTAAAGTGTGCCATCAAATTTCCGCTTTGTACCTGTAGATTTTTTTCCAGATCAATTGATTTTCATAGTTATAGTAGACTTTTTATACACATGTAGTGAAACTTTTGTTTGATCTGTAGTAGTAACTGAAGTGCACTGTAAAGTACACATTTTATTATTAATTTTGAACCAGACAACTATACCTACTTTATTTCTCTGATTATCCATTTCATCACTTAAATATACATATTTCACAAGTTTCCTTCATTTTGCTTTATTATTTATGGTATGAACATGTATGTTACTGTCAACCATAGGAGGTGGCTCTAAGCCAGAACTTTGAAACATCTGTTACCCCTGTCTAATTAATGGCTACCCTGCATTTCTGTATATTTGTATTAATGTTCAACCCAAAAGCATTCAAAATCTTTTAAATCCAATCCTACTTTCTGGTTTCTGGTGGGGACCTCTCATCATTTGGGGATCCTTTTAGACCTAAGTATTAAGGCCACTGTAAGAGCTGAGTGAAATGGCATAAGCTGGCTGCATGGCCTCCTATGGCTGACTGATGGCAGTATATGTGCATGTTGCTGTTTATTATTATGATTTTTTTCTTGACGCTTCGTTTTCTCTCTGTTCCATTTGTGCGTGTGCCCGGGGTTTCGCCCTCACAGTGCCCAGTGCCCCACCGCGTGACGTGCGTGGTGAGGCGCTGGACTCCCGGCGCCTCGAGGTCGCCTGGTCGCCTCCACCGGCCGATACCCAGAATGGGGAGTTACAGGGCTATAGGGTCCGCTATTTGGAGGCCGCTAGTGAACTGGGCATCGCCACAGCACCTGTGGTGACCGTGCCTGCTTCACAGCATACTTATGTGCTGCAAGACCTGAAGAAGTGGACGCAGTATAAGCTGTGGGTAGCTGCATTCACCCGCAAAGGCGATGGGCCCTTCTCTGATGTTATCATAGTTCAGACCGATGAGGACGGTACGTAGCCGGCCACCCCTCGGGCTGCTGCCCGGCCCCCTCCTTCAACTATTACCTAGGTGGCTTGGTGCCAGGGTTGAGTGGATCCCGACCAACAACATTGCAGCCTGGAGCCGCCCAACCCTTATACTAAAACCCAGATAACCCAAGCAGTCCCCAGCAGCCTCTATGTACATTTACCTAGAACCTCACCCTCTGCCAGAGAAATTAAACCCCTTTCAGAAATATGAAGAAAATACACAAAACAAAAAAAAAAGAAAAATACTTTCCTTTGTCAACTTTTTACACCGTCTTGTCCATCACAAATTTGTTCCCTTCATTCTAAATTTTTACTTCTCTGTCAATGTTCCTGACACTCTGTCGACTCACGGTTTTTGCACTCCGGGTGAGGAATTCACGGGTGTGCTGACGACCAAATAAAAACAAATTGTCACCCAGCTTTTAAGTACTTTGCTCTGCCGGCTCCAGGGGGCAGTGGTGATGCGTGGGGCTCCTTCCTACGAGTGTTGGTGCAGCATGGGTGTTAGGGAATGTTGTCGTACAATATTGGTTCTGGTGGCTCTGTACCAACCCCTGGCCACTAACACAAGGCTAGCTTCATCTAGAGGCTCTACTAACACTTATTCCATCGACGCTTCCTAGACTTATGATAACGACAGGTGGCGCCCACTGTAGGACAAGCTCTCATTCTTACTACATCCCTCAACTTTTTTTCTTGGTGTTGGGTCAAGGCAACATCTTTGTCTGATCAAAGTATGATTGTCACTCTACCTGATCTTTGCACTAACTGTAAGTAAAGACAACCACTGTGGTCCGACCCCACCACACTGTCACGCTACGCCCAACCACGCCACTGCAAGCATGTCGTAGGTTGGACCTTTCTGTTGCTTCTGCTCCTGTACATTGTAGCTGTCAACCTGCTGTCTTTAATAAAGACCCAATGAAAGATGGGATCATAGAAAAATTTATTCACAATCGTTTTCTAAACAAAAAAAAGTTATAGTAACTAGTTTCTGGGTTTTGGGGTTTACAATATTAAGTACATATCTCAAAACCAAATGATCAAGTATCTGAGACTACGTTAAACATTCAATAGTATGCTTTAAAAACAAAATTTCACATCAACTGTAACCCACGTTACTTACCTATGAAAAAAGACATGCTTCATGTTAGATTCAATATTGGCACCTTACAAAACAGACAATTACAATCTACAATTTCTGATAAAGAAGCAGTCGATTGCTACAACAATAGTCTGACAATATAAAAAACAGGTGTTTGTGTTTCAAGAGTTTCTTTGCGTTGGTGGTGGATTAACCAATAGGAGCCAAGGCGTCAGAAAGGTCATAATATGGGAAAAGGGTTTGCGGCGTTCACTGTTCTGTTCATCACTAACAACAAGGCCTATTAGCCTGCCTACTAACATTGCATGCCGTATAGAAGTGCTCAAGAAGCTTTGAGCATGCTCTCCTAGTGAAGTCTGAACCATATCCTAACTAACACCACAGCTCCGGCTGGCAAACTTAAACCATAGTCCTAACTAACACGGAATGTCATGTTAACCCGTTTTGTTCGTGAAACCTAACCAATGGTAACTGTATCAGATCATTTAGAAAAGAACATATCACTGGGTCAGTAAAATCACAAATATCAATAGGCAAATATTTCTTCCTCAGATGCTTTCACAATGCAAGTAGTAAGTTATTTCAAGAGACCTTTGAGTTTAAAACCCACGTGAAAATTATTTTACCACTCTCTCCTGCCTGTAGTCTGTACACCAGTTGAAACTCTACATTTTCTGTTTAGCTCTAATCTAACATACATATAACTAATGTAGACAGTTATTTCTAACCTTTAATCCTAAAGCTCTGTAGATTTTCATTTTTGTAAAAGCATATATTATCCATCTTATTTTGATCAACGTTGAAAACCTTCACTGAGACCCAGTTATGTCTAAGGGCTTGTCCTACGTTCGTTGAGGCGTGTGGGGGAAAAACAAACGGAAGATAACAAAAAACTCAACAAAAGTTGGATCTTATTTTTGTCTTTTCCTCCGTTTTCCAGTCCCTGGAGAACCCCGTCGAGTTAAACTGGAAGCTTCAAACTCCACGGCGGTTCTAGTAGAGTGGCGAAGTCCCTCGACACGGGAACGGAATGGTATAATACGTGGCTACCAGATTCACTATGTGAAGGTGAACGAGCGCGACGAGCCCATCGGGTTGTCCGACATGTACGATGTACGGGGCACGGACCAGACCTCGGTGGTCATTGGCGGCCTCCAACCCGACACATGGTACCAGTTCCAAGTGGCTGCATACACAAGGAAGGGTGACGGAGAAAGGAGTAGACCAAAGACTGTGAAAACTAAGGGTGCCGGTAAGTACCGCTTTTTACAGCCATGCTGGAAGATATCGAATGTTTCATAAATAAGAAACAGGTAGATTACCAAGCCAGCAATTCTGTGTTAAAGATTACTGGGGCGAGGAAAAAATGTCTCCCAATGCCACTACCGTTGGAATGAATAATTGTAGAAAAAATTATAGAAGTATAATTCTTTCCTCATTCATCCGAATCTGTAAAAGTCTTTTTAATATCAATGATTTCCGTATAACACAGAGCTCCTTAAATGAGGACACTTTGTACGTATAACGGTGTTAATGGTACGGCTGTGTAACGGTGGCTGTTGGTCCTTACAGTGCCTTCGGCGCCGCGCGGACTCGTACTGCAGCTGACTCAGGACGACCCGCCCGTGGTCAGGGTCACCTGGCAGCGGCCGAGGTCCACCTATGGAGAGTTGGAGGGCTTCAAACTCATGTACGGCCGGCAGGGCGAGAACACGGTGCAGGAACGCAGGTTTGATGGAGAGAAGTACACCTTTACTACAGGATTCCTCGGTACGCCGGCCAGACCCGACTTTACTGCTCCAACCACACTCACTCCCCCCAACGCAGGGTTCTAGCTCCGTGCCCCACCACACCGGCCACAGTGTGGGAAGCCCAGAGCGGCCCAGGCCGCCCTTGCTGGCAGAGGATCGTAGTCTTATGGGCTTTCTCCTGAGAGCTTATCGAGTTGTTCTCTACCAGCTTATAGTAGACGATAAATTACCCGCCCGCTTCTTGGGCAACCCCTCTTTTGTTTGGACACCACTAATTGAGGTGTATTTCTAGAACGACCACCAGAAGGGTGCGACAAGACCAATGTAGCTAGAACCCTGGAACTATATTAACTCTCCAGAATGTTTACTAACACGTTCAGATATCTATAGAGTTATTTTAAGATGATTAAGTCCAGACAAAATTATGATCTTTTATAAAGTTATCTAAATAAATACAAATTAAATATTTTAATATCTAGCTTCATAATTATATTCATCAGTAGCAAACAGTTTAGAAATACTTGTCTCAGTGGATATTCCTTTACTCATTATCGATATCAATAATGAACATAAAAAAGCAGTGATTCTTACTTTAGTAGAAATTTACAATTCTATATTTTCCAATTTTCAGTCCCACATGTTTGGATGGTATTTAGTGTATTTATCAAAGTACCGTGTTATCGATAGACGTTATCTCGTCACGTTCTGTAACCACCCCATCCTGCTGCCTCGGCGGCCCTCTTGACGGGGTGACCGTGGAATAGGCATGTCACATTATCGCCACTTTTCACTTTTTGCAGACAGGGGAGCCACTTATGAATTCCGTATCTCGGCCAAGAACGGAGTGGACTTTGGTGAACAGGCGGTAGCAACGATTGCCACGCCCGACGGAAGTGAGTTACCTCCCAACTCGGCCCAGCACTTGACATGGGACTCTGCTCCAGCGTTCGGAGCTGGGGCAGGCCCATGAAGACTCGTGCCTAGCCCAGTTAGGAGATTTCCTATAGGGTCAACTGTGGACATGGTGTCAACTGGCTTCAGTGGCCGAGTGGCCTACAGTTGATCCTAACTTTTTCTTGTGTTTGTTGTATGTATTTTTTTTAAGTTTGGATGTGTGTCATGGTCAGGGGATGTAACCTGGAACTTGCTATGTAAGGGCTCTAACACGTGAAGTGACCTCATGGCAACGGCTGAGTAACATGCAGCCAACTTGCCAGAGTGCCTATATGGCTGCCGGCGATAGAGATTCAGCATACTTAAATAAGTAACAATAGAAGGGGTTTCTCAATCGTTCAGCAGCTTGGTTTTCTTCTTTCTACCACATGTAAGAATAATGATGGTTGTCGTATAAGCTTCTGCCCTTATTTTGCGCAACCATCTCTGAAGTGCCACGGTGTAAGGTAGCCTTGATTTCGCATGGCACTTCAGGAGTAATGGAGCAGTGGCAAATTGTCATGAGGCAGTCAGCGCCAGCACACACATAGCAATTATTCCATGCACTGTCAGGTCATATATGCTCTCACTCTTGCTCCTCACCCATGATATAATTGCTATGTGCCGCGCTCGGCCAGTCAGTATGTAATAACCATACCGTGTTCTCCTTTTCTCTTCCCACCTCGCACTCAGTTCCCGGCGGAGCGCCGCAGAATTTCACGGCGACCGGCATTAGCTCTACCAGCGTGCGCCTGACGTGGGACCCGCCGGCCAAGTCGCTGCGTAACGGTGAAATAATCATGTATGAAATAATGTACCACAAGGTGGCCAATCCGGTGGACGTGTTCGACGTGAACACCACCGACCCCCAGCTCGTCATTGAGGGCCTGGAGATGAACACGGACTACGCCTTCCAGATCAAGGCCTACACCAGTAAGGGCGCAGGCCCCTGGAGTAACCGACTGCCCTTCAGGACGTTCGGACAGCGTGAGTCCCTCTGCGCCCATATAGCACATACATATTACTATCAACTTTATGGTGGTGCTTGTTTACTGTCTAGACTACTTTTAAATTGTATACCAATCTGCAGCCTAAACGTTGTCTTTTAGATTATTGCTCAATTCCAGGTTTTATTCTCTCACATTTAAAGTGTTCCCCTTATGCCTGTGGTCGCCTTTATCCGACTGACCCCTCTCACTGCTGCCCTTTCAGTGCCTCCAGCTCCCACGAACGTCAAACTGAAGCGCATCACGCCCACGGCCATAGAAGTGTCGTGGGTACCGCCAGCCAATTTCCCTAGCATCTCTGGCTACCGCATCTACTACAACATGTTCGCCATCCCGCAGATGGACAAGTGGCAAAGCGTGGAGATCGGGCCGTACACGGTGACCGACGTCAACGGCCTCGAGCCGCATACCGTGTACGCCGTTAGGGTGCGCGCTAAGTCATTCGACGGTCGCTATGGCAACTTCTCTGAAGTCGTTGCCACTAACCACCTGACACACTGTGAGTGCCCTTCGTATGTAATGATAGTCAAGATATCTCAAGACAGCACATAAAACATAATTTATGCACCAAGTTGCGAATGTAGAGACTTTAATTTGTCCAAAGATAACTAATTAACAACTGGTTGAATTGTTTTAATGGATGCATTATCCACCTGGTATTTTTATAGTAATTTTAATTCAAATCTTACATTAAAGTGCCTCAATGATTTTGTTTACTTTTTTCTCAAAAGTAACATCAAGTTACCCGGTTTATCGACACCCATGACCTAAGGTTTCTTTTGGATAATTTATGATAATCAGTATCAATGTACATGCACTTCTCACACTACATCTATGATGATGTAATACCGAAAGAAATTGTTATTATCGTTATCCAGAATTTCATCTTACATGTAGCTAGATCCGACAACCATAGTGCTTGTACTCTTTCTCCCGTTAGTTCATGAGTGCATTGTGTATAAATCAAACCTTTCAATCACAGAAAAATGAGAACCACTGGAGTTATTTTTGGCACCTAAACGTAGCCTTTGTTTCTGTGGTGTGCGCTCATGCTGAGCCTGAGTTGGCAGTTCTAGCTGGCCGGGAATGGTGCATGTTGTGCATGGTGTCTGTTGTCTCTCCTACAGCGAGCCCCGACATGGTCCAAGAGTTCAACGCCCGTACTCAGGATCCGCGCTCCGTCATGCTCGAGTGGAAACCACCGCGCAAGCCGGGAGTCATGCGATACAGGGTACGTAGTCAGGGAATGCGAATCACCATTGGTTAACCGGCTCCAGCCTCAGTGTTCATAACAACAGTACCTGAAATGGAAACATGCATTTGATCCGGCATTTGATCAGGTGTTTTCAGAATGTTCTGTAGAATCATTTCAGAACGTTTCCTATTCAATAAAATCTATATGGTGATACGTCATAAACCATCCTTTTTTTCAAAACTAGATAATTGTTTTTAACATTGTCAAACATACTAGGCCAAAGTAATAACTTGGGTTGTATTTGATACTGTCATACGACGAAAGTTTTAAATCTACTTGACGAAGTAAGGATAAGGGGATCGAGGAGGTTGAGGCTGATCCATAACAGAGAGTGAAGATCGTATCGAGTAGAAAAAAAACTTCTGAGATAATAATTATAGAATTTGGCTACATTGTAAATACTGCAAAGGAGTGTTACCAATATGGTTTTGGACTTTTTTAAAGATACAGTTTTACATCATTCGCTTCAAACTCAGTAAGAGGAAGTTCAACTTGGCGCTGGCGAGAGATTTATCCACCAGATTTGGAATGAATAAAGAACTGATTGTTGTTGGTATTTCAGATTGTCTATGAAGGTCACAAGCAGTACCGCGACGAACACGGGATTCTGACCCCACTCACCGACCCCCCCAAGGACAGGATTGTCCCCAAGGAGCAGCGGTCGATGTACATAGACGGGCTTGTGCCCAAGACAGTGTACAGCTTCAATATCAGTGCCAAGTTCATGGATGGCACTTGGGGCCCAGAATACCAGCTACGAGTTGAGACCAGCATCGATGGTTAGTCCGCCCCATCTTGAATGGGCCGCCTACACTAGCTGCACTGCTGTCGCTGCCGCTCCAACACAGCCTTCTCACATAATAATCCTATTACTAATAACACAGGGCGGTCAGTTGGCCCTTCTTGGCTGTCCCTCCCACCTCCACATGTCATCTGTGTGCGTGTCAGTGCGTGTGTGTTTTTGTCTGTGGTAGTGGTCCGCCTCTCCAAAGTAATACACCATCTCTATGAGACACTAACACCACCAAGACCTTGATGCTGTTGGTCAGTGGCCGCCACCCGATGCTGCTCTGTTGGTGCTGTTTCCTTTCCGTCCTCCCACAACCACCACCTGTCATTGATACTCACCTCTCTCCTCTTCGTCTCTATACCTCCTGTCTCTACCTTGTTTTACTATTTCTCTCCTCCCGCTCTCTCGGTGTTGTAACGTGAGCACATTGCGCTTTGCACTTTTTGCCACTTTACCAACACTTGATGCACCAACCTCTTCCTTCCACTACCAGCACTTATAACCGCCACCCCCGCCCGCCCTGTGGCCGCGGGTAGGGCCCATCGAGAAGCGCTGCACCACTAACCACTACGACTGCCACCACCACCTCCACCACCACCATATTGACCAAATTCCGATCACCCTCCTCTGACACTACTTACTCACAGAACTGCACCCCTCCACTCGGAGCTCTCCGTTGGCGGCCAGTTTTAGACACTGTTAAATATCATCCAGACCCTGTGGAAGTTTCCATCCAATTCATACTTGATTCTTCTTTTGGCTCTTGTGCATTTTTGCCAGTGACGTGCTCTCCTTACGGTTTGATCACTAACACCTGCCTTGAGTATCATGTGGCCTTTCCAGTAGTATTTTCTTAAGACGGCTAATGATCCTTTTCTTTAGGATTTCTTACTACTATGAGTCCCAATTTTTTCTTCATTGCCTCACATCTAGATTCTCATTCGTATATTATGAATGCTGGAATTAGCAAAGAAAATCCGACTTTTCTGTTAAATACTATTATACTTTCAACTGTATGCTATATAGATTAAGATTTTATATATTATGATTTGACTTACTGCTTTTGTAGGGTAGGGAATGTGGGTTCGTAGACGACTTTTGGTTCTCTTTTTTAATCCAAATTGATTTATGAGTGAAACTCCCACTTTGCTTATATGAATTGTTTCCCTGAATGTTCTGAAGCGGAGGAACCTGCGGCAAGGTAGGTCTGTCGGGAGGGGACCTCACTCTCTCCCTTTTCTCACTCCTTTCCTGACTAGTTTGCGGAGGTCTAATGCATGTTGTCTTTGTTTCTTGTCGCCAGCACCCCCGGCCATCCTACCCCCACGCTTTAAAGGGTCGTTATCGGACACGATGATGATGGTGGAGCTACGCAAGGCGTCCGAAAGGCACGGCCCAGTCACACACTACCTCATCGTCGTCGTTCCCGAGAAACTGGCCATGTCCAAGAACACCAGAGATTTCAAGATGGACGAAGTGAGTTCTTGTCATTGTGTGTTGTTACTTTTCTGAGGAACAGTATTGCACTGCGAAAATTATTCCGTCCCTTTTTGAAATTAATTTCAATTGTAATGGTCCTTATGGCCTTTCGAGAAAGCCCTATATAAATATATCATAAAAACTGAGTACCACATTTTCTTTTGACAAACATACATATTTGTCCAGGATTCTCCAGTCAGCTTGAGTTGGTTGCCATGGTGGCGGGTTTCAACGCATACTGCATTGACCTGTCACTGACGGAGCAGAATTTTCTCTCCCCTGTGCAGTTACATAACGTAACTGCGTTTCTCTCTCAGCTTCACGAAGCCAACCAGAATGCGTGGATCGCCGCCCGTTACGACGGGGACCTGCCCACGGAGTTCCGGCTCGGGGACGGCTCCAAGCCGGGCACCGGGGAATACACCAACCGCCCACTGGCCAAGGACATCAAATACCGCGTCTTCGTCAGAGCTTTTACCTCCAGCAGTGTGAGTAGACCAGTGAAGGACCTCTGCCTGATCTTAGATTGTATATCTTATGGCACCATCAAGTCACTAGTAATGTATGGTGGTTAAGGGGCTTGAATCTGTCGAGGGTACAACCATAATGTCTTTGGAGTACCCAAATAACATCGGCTAAAAAAAAGAATACATATAATTTCTTACGCTAACTTAGCCAATTAGCTAGTGTAAAGTCGTAAATCTTAGTAAGGTTAAGTTTGATACATGTCCAGATTACTCATGCATTCTAACTATTTTCGCCCGCTTTGCAGGTTTACACGGACTCCCCCTACTCGCAGCCGCTATCCACAGATAGGCGGGAGCCACTGATTGAGACCGGAGTGGATCCCGATGGCTCAAACTTGCTGTGGATCGTTGGGCCCGTGTGTGCTGCCGTTGTCCTAATCCTGCTCATCGTTCTCATAATCATCTTCATCAGGTACAGCTACTCTAGTAGAAAATAAAAATGATTTCTGAAGTGAAAGGCAATGGAAAGTATATCTAAATGGTGTGACATGAATAAGCTAACCATAAACACCCAGAAAACTAAAGTACAGATTTTCAGACCAACAAATGTAAAGAGACCACCCCCGTGGTTGGATGAGATGACGTTGTATATTAAAAACTCACCCCTTTCTGTGGAAAATACTTTTAAATACCTGGGTGTAGAGTTAGATAATTGCTTATCCATGAAGGTCCATTTTAATAACATTTGGAAACTTGGAAACCATAAATTTTCACTTTTGAAGCTACTGAGGCCGCAAATAACTACGAAAGCAGCAGTTAGTATTTTAAAAACCATGTTTGTAGGAGTGATAGACTACGGCTCTGTTTTCCTAAGTCCGGTACCATTGGCCTGCCTGGAACAGCTCCAAACCTTACAGAATAATGTGATCAGGACTTGTTTAAATATTAAAGACCCGAGGGACGAACATGTCGATGATTTACATGAAACAATAAACATTAAAAAAGTTAAATTGAAACGAGACATTATGCTGATGGTACAAGTCTGGAAAAGTGTATACAACCACAAAGCTGATCTAATCGACCATGGTAGAATAACCAGACACAATGACGGTCTTAGAATTTTATTACCTGTACCAAAAACACGTATCATCCAACATTGCCCTTTTTTCCTTGGCGGTCAAATGTGGAATAGTCTACCACTTAACATTCGGCAACTTGATTCTAAAAATGTCTTTAAACAGAAAATAACTGAGAAATTAATAGATGGGACTTTATTGACAAATTATGGATAAGCAACCTAGCTGTGTGTGTATGTTAGCAATAACTGTATTATTTTGTCTGTTTCCCCTCCTGCATGCCAGAACACATGGATACATGTCAACGATTTAACCAGTACATACTGACTTATTTCATTCATTTCATCCCATTATCATTGTTATAATTGCTTGTGATGATGTAACACATCAGAGGTGTATCTACAATACAATATGCGTTCGACCGCCCATTTTTTGTTAATCGCATCATTGCTGGGCGGTGCCGGAAACCAGTTATGTAAACTGAAATCTGTCCAGCTTAATAAAATTGTTACAAAAAAAAAAAAAAATTGCCTATAGTTGCACCTCTTGCATTTATGAAGGATTTTAACTTTGTGTTTGTTCATTTGACATGATTGATAGTGTCTATTTTGATACCTAAAGCTTCTCTTTTTTAATATTCTCTATGTTTAGTACCTATTTTTAGTCGTATCTAGTAATGCGGTATTAAACTAAACACTTCTTTTCACACTTATAGGAGGAAGGGTGGGCATAAGGAGAAGACGCCGGTCCCGGCCAAGGTGATGGTCGACGTACCATCTCACCCGTCTGATCCCGTTGAAATGCGCCGGCTGAACTTCCAAACTCCAGGTCAGCACTTGCCAAATGCATGAAGCATTTCAGCGTAAAACAGTATTCTCAAATCAATGTATTTTCTTGAAAAAAGGGAAGAAAGAAAACATTTTACAGAAATAATATTTAGAGCAGTAGTAATATGAGTAATGTAAAATTTGTTCATAAAAATGTAATGCTGTGTCATAAAGATAAATGTCTCAGAAGCAATACTAACTTCACTATAAAACACAGTTTGATTAAAAAAAATGTCCTAAAGCCAGCTTCTGCTTGCTCCTTCACAGCCATGATGAACCACCCACCTATTCCCATCATGGAGTTGTCAAGTCACATTGACCAACTCAAGGCCCAGGATGGCCTCAAGTTCTCACAGGAATACGAGTCCATCGAGCCGGGCCAGCAGTTCACCTGGGACAACTCGAATCGCGAGTGTAACAAGCCAAAGAACCGGTACGCTAATGTCATCGCCTACGATCACTCCCGTGTCATCCTGCAACCTCTGGACGGTGTGGCTGGCAGCGACTACATCAATGCCAACTACATGGACGGCTACAGGAAGCAGAACGCCTACATCGCTACCCAGGTACGCCCCGCCCCCGATCCCTTGGTTCATGTCTACCTAATTACCTTCCATTCCCATACTTAGTATGACTTTCTACTTCATCTGTGTTGACGTGCAACAATGTATATACATTAGAAGCATTACTAGTTTAAGTATGTATGCCATCAAATCTCCCTTAATTTCAGTTGAACGAGTCGATGTTTTGATTTGTGTAACTGGAGTTGAGTCTCATGATACGTTTCCTTTCCTCCAGGGCCCATTGCCCGAGACTTTCTGCGACTTCTGGCGTATGGTGTGGGAGCAGCGTTGTGCTAGTGTGGTGATGATGACCAAGCTGGAGGAACGCACGAGGGTACGTAGTTAACTGTATCTGCCTAATTCATGTTGTCTATCACGGCGCAAAGGAACATGGATGGATGATAGGATAAGTTTTGGTGAATAACTGCCCCCAGAACAAGATTTTGAACTCTTAATCCTGCCCACTGACGTGTATTTATCTTCCTATCTTTGAAAGGGTATAGTCGCGTACATTTGTTGAACAATATGATCTGTGTTTGGATTCATTTTGCATTATTGTTTTTGTTGCTACAGATAAAATGTGACCAGTACTGGCCAAACCGTGGTACAGAGACGTACGGCATCATGCAAGTCACGCTGGTAGACGTTATGGAACTGGCCACCTACACCATCAGGACCTTCCAGATCTCTCGTGTATGTATTTAACCAAATTATCAAACTGATGTTATATTATGAACACACATTGAAATGTGGGTGTATACACTTATCCATCTTTGATTTTCGCACTCAGTGTTGATTCAGAAAATGATTAATTCTATCGAAATGGAGAGAGATACCTGTTACAGTAAATAATCAGTGAATACCAGTAGTTGAAAATAAATAGAGATAGCGTATCGTAATTTGGAAATAAATGTACATAATATTATGTTTGTGGTAGATAATGAGATTATGTCTATTTGTATGATTTAATACAGACACACTATTACAGAAATGATATAATTACTTTGTGTTTCAGTCTAATGTGTTAGTTGTTTTCAGCAGACAAATAAGAATTTGTCACAGTAAGACAAAAAACCATGGAAAACATCAAAGGGTCCGTATATTTTTACAGACCACAAAAAATGTACATGCAATGATATGAGACTTTCAACATGTACATTATTTGAGGGTTAGCATAGAATATTTTCTCGTTTTTTTGCCGTATCATTAAAGATTCAATTAAAATAAATCACACAGACAAATACGCACCAACAAGTCATGGTAGCACATTCTACTTTCGTGGACCCGAGTGAATCGAAAGTGCCAAGTTTACTAATCAAGCTATGTATTTTCTTTTCGACCAAACAGCAAGGTCACCCTGAGAAGCGTGAGGTGAGGCAGTTCCAGTTTACGGCGTGGCCCGACCATGGCGTGCCCGACCACCCGACCCCGCTCCTCCTCTTCATGAGGAGAGTCAAGGCCATGACGCCGCCCGACTCTGGACCAATGATTGTACACTGCAGGTAGGCTCTTGTCCCTCCCATTGCTCTCAAGTATAATCTAAACGAGTTGCTTAGACTTAAATTGTAATTAATTGCCTTTATCAGATATGTATTTAGTTGGGTCTGATTTCACTCATACTAATAATGTTCAAAATTAATTCTTACATTACATTTCATTTCTGGTGGTTTATAAATATTGTTTCATTAACCCTGACTTACATCCCTGTTAAATTGTCCAGCCGATTGCAAACGGTAAAAGACAAAACAGTTTGCATGTGGATGTAACCTTACTGACCAGCCCTTGTTTTCTCTGTGCCCGTTACAGTGCTGGTGTAGGACGTACCGGAGCTTTCATTGTTATTGACGCCATGTTAGAACGCATCAAACATGAGAAGACGGTGGACATCTACGGCCACGTAACGTGCCTGCGAGCACAGCGCAACTACATGGTGCAGACGGAGGATCAGTACATCTTCATTCACGACGCGCTGCTGGAGGCCGTCACTAGTGGCAATACGGAGATCCCGGCCCGCAACCTGTACGCCCACATACAGAAACTCACACAGCCCGAGCCGGGCGAGACGGTCACCGGCATGGAGCTCGAGTTTAAGGTGCGTGCAAATCGGCTTTTTAAGACTGAAGCATAGAAAATTGTTAACGGTATTAACATTTTTAATAAAAAAGAAAAGAATGAATGTTCACAGGCATCATACCGTTCCTTTATTTTAAAGGAATTTCCTTTAAATTCCTTTATTTTTGTGAAAATAGGCAAAATTCCTTTATTTTCGTGAAAAATTCCTTTAAATTCCTTTTTTTTTTTTCTAAAGTAAGAAAATATCACATTATCTCATAGAATGCATAGAATTCCATATTATTAGCAATAAAATTGCAAAATTTTCTAGCCGTCGATCGATCCAGGTTGACATGTCGATCGGCATGAGTCGACGCATTGAACGACATGGGTCAACGCAGTGCTCCACAGAAATAATCAACAGGAAGGCAGTCCTGTTACAGTATTATTTGCCTTATTTCATGTTTAAACTCTCTGAAAGTTCTCTAAATATTCCTTTAAAATTCCTTTATTTTTCCTAGAAATCCCTGCAAATTCCTTTAAATTCCTATATTTTTACGAAAAATACTTCCTTTAAATTCCTTTATTTTTTTGGGAGGGCGGTATGATGCCTGTGTTCATCATAAGTTGGGACATTCACAGAAATACATCTAAAAATTTGAAAATGTATGTAATATTTAATATAATATACTCCTGATGTACGTTTTTCATCAAGAGTATGCTCTGAAGAATCTGATTTTATATGGCAATAAAACTTTTTTTTAAATTAGGTATGTATTTCTTCCTACAGCGGTTATCAAATGTAAAAGCGAATCCCTCGCGGTTCGTCAGCGCAAACCTGCCAGTGAACAAGTTCAAGAACAGACTAGTGAACATTATGCCTTGTAAGTATAGCATCCTGGAAACTTGTATTTTCTTGCAATAATGTATAAGCTTAATTTTAACATTTTCTTAATCTTAATCTGGCCTAAGGATGTAGTGTTTCCCATATTCATTTTGAAAAAAGAGGTGCCTCAAATATACAAGAACGAGTATATCGTAAGTTTAAAAAAAAAGACTATGCAGATGTCGTCGTTGTTGCTGTAGGATTGTCTTTAAGTCATGCATGCTTATATTTGAATTGGAACTTTAAAATGCGAGGTTGATATTAAACATTTAATGTCTACTTTCCCAGATGAGTCCACACGGGTTTGTTTACAACCGATCCGTGGAGTTGACGGTTCGGATTACATCAACGCCAGTTTCATAGATGTGAGTATACAATCGGATAACAAAATTTGACTGTCATAGATGTTAAGAAATAAAAGCATAGCCTAAAACTCAAATCATAACCATATGGCGAGAAGTCATAGATATATCTAATCCCCTTCGAACATTTATAACAGTTTCAATATTTTGTATCGGTACATAAAACAAGATAGATACTATCAACCTTTCATAAATGTAAGGCTCCCGCATTGACCACCACCGACTTGATGTTTGCAGGGTTACCGGTACAGGAAGGCCTACATCGGCACACAGGGTCCACTGGCCGAGACGACGGAGGACTTCTGGCGCATGCTTTGGGAACATAACTCTACCATCATTGTGATGCTCACCAAGCTCAAAGAGATGGGACGAGTGAGTAGCTCAAGTCTCTCGGACGTTCTCATCATATTTCCCAAATTTGTTTATAAATAGATTGAACCTGTAGATATATTATGTGATGTTCCGTTCAAGGTTATAAACAGATCACTTCAGATGCGGCATCAGTGAGTCGCCAGCTTCTCCCTTTTAATCTTTGTGATCTCTTTTAATCTTTGTGATAGTGTTGTTTGATAAATAGTTCATTTTCTTGGTTCTTAAAATCAGAATAATTTCTTATACGATCCAGAAATTCCTTGTTCTTTGCCAGAAAATATTAAAGTTCATGTCAAAATTATTATACATTTCTTGCTATTTCTTTATTTCATATGTAAATCCAATGTTGATCCCCCTTTGTGTTTGCAGGAGAAATGTCACCAATACTGGCCGAGTGAGCGTTCCGCACGCTATCAGTACTTCGTGGTAGACCCCATGGCTGAATACAATATGCCTCAATACATCCTCCGCGAGTTTAAGGTCACAGATGCACGGGTATGAGCTTCCTCCTATAGACCAAATCCCCCTTCCAAATCTCTAACTGATATCCCTCCAAGCGATGAAACTGAAGTAAAATGTACATAGTAAAACCTGCAAACATCTCACATTGAAACTATATCTGTGTCATTGACAGAAATATACATTGCATACCTCTTTCATTTGACATATTGTCATTGTGACAGAGGACGTTTTAAAGGAATCTCACCCTTTCCACTCTCACCGTCACATTGATAAACTAAAGGTTTCCAATCGTTAGTATGCATAAAGCATCTCTTACCCAGTATATTTTAGTATGCTAATAGTTGTACTTTGTGCTCTTCAGGACGGCCAGTCGCGGACAATACGACAGTTCCAGTTCACGGACTGGCCTGAGCAGGGTGTTCCCAAGTCAGGAGAGGGCTTCATCGATTTCATTGGTCAGGTTCACAAAACGAAAGAACAGTTCGGCCAGGACGGACCGATATCCGTTCACTGCAGGTAAGAGTTGTCGGTCTATTCCTGAAGAACCGATCTCAAATTGTTCATATGTTTTGCTAGTACGCTCTCCTGGTGTTGTGGATGGACAAGTCTTTGCATGCAGGTCTACGTACATATGTACTCAAACGAAAGGCTATACATGGTTCTTCTAAATTTAACAACTCGTGATCTTTAAAAGCTATATTATTTGTAAGAAAAATACTTTGCCATGTAAAGGTACTTGGCATTTAGAATGGCATATTCTCTGCTCATGGATACCTGAAAAAGAATACAATATTTTGCAACTACTCTGATGCTGACCACTATTTGTGAACGATTGTACTCTGTCTGTTTCATAGTGCGGGCGTCGGGCGAACAGGAGTATTTATCACGCTGAGTATAGTGTTGGAGAGAATGCGGTACGAAGGAGTCGTCGACATGTTCCAGACGGTTAAGATGCTGCGTACACAACGGCCAGCCATGGTGCAGACCGAGGTAATGTAGAACCTATCACCCGACAAAATTATAACTATGAAGTTCTGAAACTTTGAAATCAAAGGTGTACGGCATGAAAACAAGTAGATCTAATTCTTCATCAACCAATAAATCATCTAGCTTATGTCTAAAAGAAATAATTGAAAACGTAAAAGGATTTATTGTGTTGTTAAATTAGTTATTTAACTGATATGAAAGTGTACCCTAAATATGCATTTTGAGATGCAGCAAGTCATTCTGTTTATGGAAGGTAACGTTAAAATTGGAGGCAAAGAGAATATACTTTAGATACATGGGCACAGATTAGTCATAAATGTGTAAGAGTTAAAAGTCCTTTCCTAATCCCGATATTCCACATTTTTCTTGCAGGATCAGTACCAGTTCTGCTATCGGGCAGCGCTAGAGTACCTGGGGTCCTTCGACCACTATGCAAACTGAAGCATTACCAATGCCTTGTGAGAACTATGCAGGGAAGTAGCAGAGTCGTGCTGTAGCGCAGGTGCCCCCTGACCTTCGCCTGCCCTAGGCCAGGCCCAGGTCAAGCTATGTTTGAGAGGATCACTACTACTACCACCACCACCAACAACAACCCACCACCCACTTCGACCACCACCATCACCGTCAACACCTCCACAGCCATCATGTTATATATCTATAGTCTACAGGATGACAACCCTAATCCAAGGGGGATAAACACACTCCAGTGAAAGTCAGCGAGTCTGACGCGTGGCACAAATGCTTTTCTGCATAAGGAACAGACTGAGTTGTTTTCTTTTTATATTTTCTTTTGCATTTGGGGGCATTGAAGAGCACCATAGTCGTGGAGTACTTGGAAGGTGTGAGTGTATTTGAGGGGACAAATGATGGTAAATATGTACTGTACACAGGAGTCCTGTTGAGACATGTATCAACTCCCCTCAACACTGGCTGTTAGGGGGCCCTGCAACCTGCACGAGCTGGGGCCCTGTGGGGTCACCAGACCTTTACCCCCTGCTTCATAGACTGATACGTGGTGGAGGCGACACCTGGCAACGCACCATGGAGAGAGGACACACAGGAGGAGAATCGTTGACGTCATCATGCGTTGTAGGATATCAATCTAGAGCTGTTCTTATTGAAATCTAGGTTGGAACACTTAAGCCGAACTGTATATGTATACACGTGAGCATCGGCATTGCCGAAGCGTTGTTTTTGTGGTTTTGTTATTTAAGAAAAGAGACAAGGCAATGTCAGGCTGGGAGCAGCTCGCCCGCCGCGGCTGCTGCTTGGAGCAGCTCCGACTGACCTTGATCAGTTTTCTGTCAGGTGCTGAGTTTGTATCATTCGCTGAGCTACTATATCATTGCCAGCGGCCCATTTAGTCAGTCTCACCGTTATCAAAGACAATACTGTGTATGCAAGAAGCGGCAAAAAATAATAAGCACACCTACTTAATGGTGTAGGTTCTTATTGATAGGCAATTTCCCGGAGTCGGAAGAAGGAAAACTACTAAAGTTTCTGCATTTCTACTTATCGTACAGCGTTTTACTTGTCGACATTACTTTCCTTCCCTAAGAGACTGCCTGCCCTATGGGCAGTGCTCTCCGCTTGATCAGCCTACCAAAAGATCATCATGGATTTGTGCCCTTCTCCAAAGTAGATCTTTCCCACGTTTAGCCAAGGTGAGCTAGTCCTTTCTGCCACCAAGTGGCACTTTTGTAGAAAACTGAAGGTAAACAATACCTTAGGGACAATCATTACCTCCTCTACCAACAGAACCTCCTGGATTACAATCTAGGAATCCTCAATACGGTGATTAAATGAACAACCCAATTCTTAAGGTATGAACTGACCAGAAGACTCCCGTTACTATAATTTGTACTTTTGGTCTGGCACCAAACTTTCTGGGGTTTCTGCTCAAGATGCATCTGTACCGAGAACGACGGAGACCCTCACAGATGTATACCGTCAGCACTACGGGCACCCGTGTCTGTACCGCCGTCTGTGTAGGAGAGAGCAGCAGGCGATCCGCCCAGGGACCGCTGACCCTGGGCCGAGGACCTGGCCCGAGAACTAGCTTCTTAACCACGAATAATACTAAACACATTGCCGTTTGTACCAGATGTTAACTTCCAGCGAAAAGCCTCAGCAGACCAGTGGACAGCCGACTCAATGAAGACCAACCGACTACTGCTGTGGGTCGCAGCAGTAGGAGCTCATTTCCCACACATGCTTCCACTGGGACAAATAAAAAGGATCAAGGCCCTACATGTGTCCAAAGCCTACTACAGTGTGCATTTATCAATATGAATATAGACTCGTGGTGTTACTGAGAATACGTGTACAGCATGAGGTGCCATTCACTGCTTTCCGTTGTCAAAACATAATTCACAGTTGTCCGACACTGCCGGGTCGTATATGCTAATATTTGCTGTAAGTAGCTGGTCCCTCTGAGTAGGAAATGTGTAAAAGTGAAAGCACAAAAACATAATAACAAAAGGAATTTATTGTGGCGTAGTTGAGTCAATAAGCTATCCAGTGTTAAATGTTCAGTCGACAAAAGAATACTGTTAATTGCGCAGAAAGTCCTAGATGGTATCAGTAATAATTAAATCTGTATTGACCAGGGTACATCACCAAGCCACGGGGTCCGTGACTGCGCTGGCTATCTAATTATGTTGTTGTTCACCACCTTACCCGTTAATATTAAACATTATACATAACACGTTTGATGTATCACCGATGCTTGTTTTCACAAGTGAAGCTGACTACTTGCCACAGCTTGATATTTAAAAAAAACAAAAACCCTAGCCCAAAATAAAAATGAGCACAACGGCAGTGACATGATGAGTGAAAATATATGATTGAGTCAGTGGCATTGATAGAATGATAATTTAGCTACCAGAGTCCAAAATCATACCAAAACAGAGAATCAGATATAATAAGGTCACAATAGGATAACTCGTACATTCGCTTATTTCTTGTATTGGGTCATACCTGCCTTTGATGCTGTTTCTATGTGACATCACAAATTTGGAGATGTATTTTTGTACGAGGCTGCTTTATTTCAACTCTCTTTTAATTTTAACTCTATAAGTGTGAGGTAGAAAATCATTTAGAAATACAATAACGTTCTCCTATCTGTTTATAATGCAGACCGATTTTATCCTTGTCGTCCTATATAAGGCTTTGTCATGTACAGATAATGGCCATTTTAATTCACAATGAACTTGTACAGTACAAAATTTTAACCCATATATTTCCCGCTTGAAGTATTATTTTAGTTGAGCCTCATATATGATATCCACGTATCTTAGTTATATCTGTGACACAGACAGTAAACAAATACAATTCTCGCATGATCCTGTAGTCATTTAAATCTCGTTTCCAGTAGACGTTCCTAAAGAAGTGTGGTGCATACAATGATGAAATCTTATCATACTTAGGTTTTATATCATATTTGATCATGATTTGTGTCATCCTCTACTCATTCGGTGTGACAAGGTGATACGTTTGTAAGAAGTATGTCTGACAGGGGGCGTTAGTGTGGCATTGTTCGTACCCCCTCCCCCAGGTGGCACTAGTAGTCTCTGGGTTTCTGGTCTCTCAGACCTTACCTCTCACCTGTTACTACTGCTCGATGTTGTCAGTCTTCGCCATTATGGTCAGTCCTGGCATTGGTACTACAGCTCGTGTGTGACGCACACATTGAACCACACATACCTACACATGCAAGAAAAGGCAGTGGCACAGGGAAAATCCAAACCCCCAAACTCTATCCCTCCATCGAGCTTTGTAAACATATCTTCTTGTGTGTCAGAGCAAGCGAAACTCATAAAGTGACAGTTGATGGAAGTTGAAGTGCAAGTGTCCTACGACTCCAGAGCCTTTTCACACATCTACGTGAGAGCCAGGTAGATTTAATAAGAGCTTCTGTGATTGGCTGTCACGTTGCAGTAAAGTGTCGAATAAACGTTAACTAATAATAAAACAGAAAGAAATGTTAAATAAGAGAGACGATAATATGTCGAGGCTATGTCGCTCTCACTGCACAGCTGGTGCCGAGTCTCCATTTATTATACACAACCAAGTGATGTCAGTCACCATGTAGATAGATGTACAGATATTCATCTAGTAATATAATGATAATATACGAGCATGCTTGGTCATGTTTTACAAGTAGTATACCAGATATTGTCCTCTTGTCCATAATAATAAAATGATAATGAGAAACGATAATAACAAGAAAGCGCTGCGTTGTTATTAAATATTGATTAGAACACCCATGTAAATGTATGGATTAGATGTACAATCATTGCTTGTAACACTGGGAGAAGCTGCACCTCCTGGTGTACTCCTGGGTGAAAAGGCTCTCCGTGTGGCTCGTCGTTTAGTTTCACTGCTTGCAGCGCCCCCATTAGGGTGATATGTGTACTAGTAGTCCTTAAGGCGCCCCCTAGTACTGCCTGCGGGAACCACAGCATGGCGGGAACTGCTTGAGTACATCAGTACCTATGTTTATACTGTTATTTGAAATAAAGGTTACTGCCACATCATTTTTATATATTAAGCATACGTGTGTTATTCTTATTGGACCATTAGACAAGAACATTTACTATCACCAAGTAACTAATTATAAGGTTATTGAGATAATTAGCCTATAATGGTACAGGCCTAGGTTTATTGCTTGCCCACCATACACATACATAGGGCCTATAGGCCCTGACCATCCATACAATCTTAATTCTTCAGAATATCTCAGCCATTCAAGAACAATCTCATAGTGCAACTTCTTAAGAACAAGTAGAAACCGCAATGAAAGATGTAGAAGTTGGAGGATTAATGATGGACTTGTTTAGTGTAATATGGGCATAGACCAAAATACCATCAATCTGGTATATAGATCTATTGAAAGAGCCAAGTGCCTTTCTCTGTTAGCCTCTTTCATTTGAGACATCATTACCATCGTATGATGAGAAGCAAATAAGTTTAAAATTTGATACATACTAAAACTAATTTGCTCTAAAAAAAGGAGTGAGTGAGTGTTTTACGTCGGACCGACAGCCAGGGTCATTTTCACGGCGAAAACCAGTTGGGATGAATTCTGTCTTTGGTGATTGAATCTATGAGATTAAGGTGATAGGGTGGGCTTGTTTGTTTGTTGGGGTAGTTTAACGTCTGGTCAACTCTTATGGGTTCTTTCCAGACTGCACAAGGTAATGCTTTTCAGCTTACAGGTGATCGTATCTATGATATGATTTAGAAGAAGCCGTCACCGGGTGCAATACCCTACTCGTTGCGAAGAGTAGCAAGGGGGGCAAACAGCAGGGGATCAAAACCTGGAAATTGTTTTCGCTGTACCTCATCCCTTAGTGAACGAAGCACTAACCGGGAATTGAACCCAAAGAACCACTTGCAGGGTTCCCAGACTCAGAAGAATCAAATTATATGACTTTTCCATGACTTTCCATGACCAATTCTGATTTTTCCAGGTTGACTTTCCAGGGTTCAAACAATTAGAACCATTAAAAATATGATATAAACAATGGCCTTCCATCACCCCTACATCCGTCCTATCCACACCAGTATATGTGGCAATTCAATGAGTGCAAAAACCTTCCAAGAAAGATCCAAATACCTATGGAAATAATGCAATTAAAGCTTGTTCTCTTCTATTACAAAATCACTCAAGCTGATTTTCCATGACTCAGGTCAAAATTCCATGACTCTTGGCCAAATTTTCAAATTCCATGACTTTTCCATGACCACCTTTATTTTCCATGATTTTCCAGGTTGTGTGCGAACCCTGACTTGGTCAGTGCAGAGTCCCCCCTAGGCTATTGTCGCCTTCTACGATTAGCAGGGGCTACTTGGGGCCTATTCTTACACGGACCCCCAGGGGGTTTGCGCTGAAAGGTGAAAAAAATTCATTGATTCTTAAACACACCATAGAGAAACAAAAGTATATTATGATTATTTCTTTTAAATCCACGGCCCTCTGCCCTTAAGTTGCCCGTAGGCCTATTTCCCGACTTTATCCTAAATAACATTTGGCACAGTGATCAATGCATAGGATCCATCATTTTAAAGAGGGGTGGGTCCTTTTTTTGCTTTGGAAGGCGTCCTATAGACGTTGTACAGATGACGTCACAATGACTGGAAAGGCATTGGGCGCCATATTGGTGATCGTTTAAAAGTCATTATTGCTCACAATTTAAAAATACCTAGGACAATTATTTCTGCTGAATTCATCCAGAAAAGTCACATAAAACCATAATAAACAATTGTTATTAATCAGAATTTATGAATTTAGGTTTTATCTAATAGCCATGCATGTGCTTATGATAAACACGTGGTGATCACCAAAATCTGGTCACGTGACCATGTCTGCACAAGGTCTATAGGGCCCAGTGGTTATTGGTAAGGGTGACCCCAAAGCTTTACCATCAGACGTTTTTCATTGCACAAAATCAGGGATCCATAAAATTGGTCTTTTGTGTGGCCTTGTTCCCATTTTGGATAATATTTGTCACAATTATCTCTTTATGGGCCTGGGGTCTTGACACCTGTCAATCAGTTACTGCCAGAAAATTGGTCACCTGTCTCCTCATTGGCTGTCTGCAGGTAGGGATAAGTGGCACTGTTCCTATGGGGAGTGGCCATGTACCCTAATTGACAAGTACCTCCTCCCATCCCTACCCGTTTACCTTTGGCCCACTGCAGTATAGTATTTGTGGGGAGGGGCTTTGTACTCAGAATAGGGAGTTTCAGATACTTCAATGCATCTCGATACGCAAATGTATATCCAATCTACCTAAATCATATATCAGGGTATAAGTGTATAAATTGCTGATCAAAATTGAATGGTGCTGAAGGATAGGCATACACTAGTGTACTCATGAGGAAATGATTTTGAATTGTACTCTAGATGCAGAAAAAAAAGATATGTTACATTTACGCTTTGTCACACCTTGGAGTATCTGAAACTCCCTATTGAAGGTGCTTTGTCCTACCAATACCTATCTGTTGTATTCAGCAAGGGTGGTGTCACAAGTCATTGATCAGTATAGATGATTATTTGTTGCCACCAAAGCAAGCTTTTTCAGTCCAAAGGACTGAACAATATGTATTTCAAGGAATTCAAGGAAGGTTTGTCAACTGACGGATATTTTAAAAACAGCCTGGACGAAAACAAATCAAAGCTAGCTAGCGAATACTTTAAATTACTTGCATATCCATAGGAATTCAACCCGTGCACTCTAAGATTAGGCTGAATATTCTTGAACTTTTATAGGGGCTTGGATTTCAAGGAAATTCATTTTAATCCAACTACACAAAAATCCTATGTCTATGAAGTAACTTGGCCATTCACCCTCTTTGTTATTCCTAAAGTCCAGGGTGCTTGAATAAGCTTGCTTGTTTGTTGAGGTAGTTTAACGTCCGGCCAACCCTTATGGGTTCTTTCCAGACTGCACAAGGTAATGCTTTTCAGCTTAATGGTGATTGTATTTATGATATGATTTAGAAGAAACCTGCCACAGGTTGCAATACCTTACTTGTTATGAAGAGTGGTAAGGTGTCTTTCATGTGCAATGTCCCACAGAAAGGACACCACACACCTGGCCTTTGATGACCCTGTCAGGAGCACAGGGTGGCCCATGGATCCCAGACTCTTGGATCCTCTCTTAGATTTTATTTATCAGTTGGCATTCTCGAAGGAATTGCAGGATATTTTTACTTTCATTGTTGTTAAACACATCCTTCATCGATGTTCTGTACTGGAGATGCTGCTTGCAACTATCATGCATCTTCTTACACTTCAGT
Source organism: Lepidonotus clava (assembly GCA_936440205.1). Classification (NCBI taxonomy): domain Eukaryota; kingdom Metazoa; phylum Annelida; class Polychaeta; order Phyllodocida; family Polynoidae; genus Lepidonotus; species Lepidonotus clava. The sequence continues at coordinate 53,795,947 of OW387134.1, forward strand.
AAGATGTGATCCACTGTTAGTTTGGTGTTACACTGGTGACAAATTGGAGCAACTTCACCTTTCAAGAGGTGTTCATGTGTCAGCCTGGTGTGGCCTATCTAAAGACGGGCCAGTTTCACCTGTTCTGACCTTGTCAGGCACTCTCTTTTGCTTTTGTCACTTTTCTCTTCCAATTTTGGTTGGACAGTGTGTAGAAGATTGTTCACCTGTTTGTTCCAGTCGCTTTGCCACTTAGATCTCAGATGTGTTTTGCTTAGTGGCAGCAAGTCTGTGTGTGGGATTCTAGCAACCTCAGGTTCTAGAGCCAAGGCCTTTTTGACTGCGTGGTCTGCCTTTTCATTACCAGAGATTCCAATGTGGCTAGGTAGCCAACAGAAAATCACTTCTTCTCCAACTGATTTATAAGCTTGCACTTTAGTTTTAGACAGGATGACTGATATTGAATAATCTTGGACTTTCTTGGCATTGGCACAGACCAAATTTAACCTGGTGAATCTAAGGTGATTCAAGATATTTCAAGGATTGTTGTGTTCTCATGAAATATTTTTGAGGGGAAAAGGGCAGCCATGGTGAAAAGCTAGTAAGCTGAGAAGGGACATGGTGAGAGTGTGAAGAATCAAGAGAAATTAAGTGGATATTCAAGCACATATATATATAGGTACTGTTATGCCCGGTACTTAGGAGAATACATAAGAAACACCCAGTTATTGTTATAGGTAGGTTACTGAAAGATTTAAAGGTTTTGATGTTTGTTTGTTTGTTGGGGTAGTTTAACGTCCGGCCAACCCTTATGGGTTCTTTCCAGACTGCACAAGGTAATACTTTTCAGCTTATTTTACGCCACAAGGGCGGTGACCGAATATATGATATGGTTTAGGAGAAACCCGCCACCGGGTGCAATACCCTACTGGTTGCGAAGAGTGGCAAGGGGTCTTTTGTGTGCAATGTCCCATAGAAAGGACACCACACACCCGGCCTTTGATGACCCTGTCGGGAGCACAGGGTGGCCCCTGGATCCCAGACTCTTGGATCCTTTCTTAGATTTTATCTATCAGTTGGCATTCTCGAAGGAATTGCAGGATTTTTTTACTTCCGTTGTTGTTAAACACGTCCTTCATCGATGTTCTGTTTTGGAGATGCCGCTTGCGACTATCATCCGTCTTCTTACACTTTAATATGATGTGCTCCACCGTTAGTTTGGTGTTACACTGTTGACAAATAGGAGCACCTTCACCTTTCAACAGGTGTTCATGTGTCAGCCTGGTGTGGCCCATCCGAAGACGGGCCAGTTTCACCTGTTCTGACCTTGTCAGGCACTCTCTTTTGCTTTTGACACTGTTCTCTTCTAATTTGGGTTGGACAGAGTGTAGAAGATTGTTTTCCTGTTTGTTCCAGTCGCTTTGCCACTTAGACCGCAAATGTGTTTTGCTTAGTGGCAGTAAGTCTGTGTGTGGGATTCTAGCAACCTCAGGATCTAGGGCCAAGGCCCCCTTGGCTGCTTGGTCTGCCTTTTCATTACCAGAGATTCCAATGTGGCTTGGTAGCCAGCAGAAAATCACTTCTTTGCCAACCGAGGCACAAGAGTATGGGTAACACCTCACTATGGCCGTGAAGTCACAGAATTTTCGTTCAACTTATGGTAGTGCCTATATAAAGAAAAAAAACCTCTTTTTTTTAAAAATTTAGACTACTACCGAAATAAAACAAAACAGTATTCACCTGTATTTTGTTCAGCAAATGCTCTTGCTGATTCATCGACTTTATCTGGAATGGAATTAGAAATAAATATATAACTATTGAAAACGTTATAGCTTTGCATTCCTGCTCATGTCTGTGTAGTATCCTATGAAATAACAGTGAACAGTGAATTCTCCTAACCACGGCCACGATATCTATGTTAACACCCGTCATAAAGATAATACACAAAAGTAAGACCTAAAAGACTTATTTGTCGGCTTTTCTTACAAAGTCATTACAGCATAACCACTCCTATCTCTGGTCATTAATAAAAAACGCACTAGCCTTTGCACATTTGGACTAGTCTCAGTACTAGCAGGATAGTGCTAAAATCAAGATCCTCACTTCTCCTAGAAAATTAAAAACATAAAAATAATAAATAATCATAATAAGTACTATACTTACATTTCGTTGTACCTTCTTCCTATTCCGTCTTGTAAGGCAAGCACAATGCCACATGATGGCTGTAAGGTTTATAATGATTCTCTATTTGCTTTACATTTTCGAGCTTCGTAATGAAGCATAAATCGATTATTGTCCTATTTCTTGTTGTTGGTTTTTCAACAATCTGTTTTGCAGTAAACAGTTTTTCAATTTTCTCCACTACCATTTTATTTGTATTTTCACAAATGTTGAGGTTGAAATCTCCTAGTAAAATTAGTTCGGTATTTCTTGTAATTCTTTCTTTCAATGGCCGTGAAAAGTTTGTCTAAAGTACAAGTAGGCCTCCTGTAAAAATTACATACATAAAGGGGTTTCTCTGTTTTCAATGTTATTAGTTGCCATTCACAGTATTCATTTCGGTATATTATCACTTTGTCTATTCTGTCTGTACATCTGATATATGCTACAAGTCCGTGATATGGTCGCTCATTTGACATTTCATCAAATCTGTATAGGAACATATTTTGTAAATAGAAACTTTCCCTAGTGTCCAAACTGTGTAGTCTCGTTTCACACATTAGTATAATGTCTGAATTTATTGTATCGGGATCGTTCTTAACACAGTTGAAATGTTTGTACAATGACTGGACATTATGGAAAGTGATGTTTAGTATATTTTCTTCACTTTCATATCTTGAACAGTTCAGTTCTAAATATTTGTCTTTCTTCAGTCTTGCCATTTCCATCGTCACCGATTTATCAACGGTTATGTAAGAAGGATCAAAGTTGCTTACATTTAGTCATTTAAGAGATTTTACACGGCTCAATGCCACATACATCATATGTATACGTTTTGGTCCCTTTAAATTTACGAATACAGATGGAACCGTACATCCTTGTGCTTTGTGCACTGTACGAGCTGTACATTGCTTTAAAGGAAATTGTGTTCGGTATACAGTGTAGGCTTTCCGCAACCAAGATTGAAACTTCTAGTTATTGCAAAAATTGGAGTCCAACTATTATCTATTTCTTCTGTTACATATTGCCTATAAAGGTTACGTTGTTTTTTTCCTATTCTTTGTTCAGAAAATAGTATCCATATAATCCCAGGTTTGTCATGTTCACCTATGAATTGTATGCATTTCAGTTGACCTTTTGTTCCATTAGCCAAACCGTCTTTCACGTCTAGATTGTGAACTACTCAATAATGGAGGCCTACAGCTAATTCTAAATTCGTAACTAAATTTGCTGTCAATTTAGTATCTTTTGAAATATTGCTTTTATCTGGGTCCTTTCTTGTTGATCAAGAGTACCACCTACTGAGTCATAGCTTGCCACAACGCATTTCTCTGAACGTATTTTGTTATAGCATTTCCGATTGTAATTATTCACTTCGTTGTTAGTTGCATATAGATGTAATATGTCGTCTAAATTGTTATTAGTTTCCGGTACTTCTCTACTTAATATCAAATCTATATCGGCACTTGTATGGTTTCCTAATCTTATTCTGTTCAGGGTTTCCGCGAATTTTTTATCATCTTTCTGTCGCATTATTTCTGTCAGTTCATAGAACTTGAACTCTGTTTTCCATACATTTTCTGCTAGAATTCATAAACTATGTTTCATGTCATTAAAAATCCAACCATGCCACACTGGAGGGAGCTGGTACAAGTCACCGAACATAATAACATGCAACCCACCAAAGTTTGTTCGCACACCCATGATATCTTGTAAACGTAAATTTATATAACTTAAGAAGTTATTGCCTATTAGTGAAACTTCGTCAAACAACAGCATTTTCAAATGACTGAAAGCACAACGTAAAGTGTTGAGTTTATCATGTGTTGGAGGTCTGTAGGATGTGTACTTTGTATCTGGGGTCATACCTATAGAATTATGTATCGTATCTCCGTTTATCAAGAAAGCTGCCTTCCCAGTAAAAGCTAGACATTTTACAAAATCTTTACTAGGATCTTCGTTTGGTAAAAGACTGTAATATCGTGAAACTGTTTGATAAATCAATTTCAATACTACACTTTTTCCTGTACCGCCGCATCCAGAGCAAAAAATTCTCATAGGTTCTTTTGTTTCTACAACCAGTTCATTCATTATATGGTCTACAAAGTCACGTTGTTCTTTATTCAACTGATTAAGGGTTTCTAAGACTTCTGACATAGGCCACAGGTTTTCAATTATGCTGTGAGGTCTTTCACTCTAGTTTTCAATTGCGCAGAAGTCGTCGTCATCATCCTGAACATTCAATTGACAGGTTGGTTTAAAAAACTTTGAATTTGTTACGTCTAAACTTTGTGCTGCTCTAATGTTTTCATTCTCATGCTGCGTGGAAGGTGCTAAATCAGACTCTCCATTTTCCTCTAGAATGTTAGCTGCAAGTTCTGCTATATGGTGTATGTTTTCACGATTGTAACTCTCTGCTGTAGCTACTATTTCCTCACGTTCTTTTTGGGAAAGACTAAGAAATCTTTGTTTATAAGTATAATTCCCTTTTATATTATCTTCAATTCTCCAAGGATAAAAAAGTAGTAAATTGATTCTATAATATTCTTCTTCACTAGCACTTTCTGGGGGGCAGAAATATCTAAGTATCTTTTGCGATCTCCGCAAACTGTATCGGTATTTATTATCCATGCCAACTTTTTCACTTCGATATCTTGGTAGGTTTCCAGTGTTTGGATTCAGTTTAATTTCTGTCCTGTTCACTTTGGAAGTGAAGTCAGCGAAACACCAATTAGTAATACATGCTGGTCGTTCCATATATTTTTGATAAAGATCATCACAAAAGATGTCATCACATTCATCATCCAACATATCTAAAAACTTTTTATTCTTTAATATACGTGTCCGTTCCGACTTTTCTCTTGTAACAATTACCTCAGTTTCACGGCTGAAAGCTGTCATAGGTATGCAGAGCAACATGTAAACAGCTTCTTGCACACTTATTTCAGATGATTTGAGAAACACTTTGCCTATTCTTTTTATTTGTTCAGCTAATGATACTTTATCTGTTTTACATTCTTCAATAACTTTTCGTAAGCCTAAACTGACTCCACGGTCACATTTCTGGATGTAATTTACAATATAGATTATAACACTGTATGCGTTTACACAAAATTGGATGTCGTGATTAGCATCATACAAATATGAGATTTCATATATGGATTTACTCTACAGTCGCATGGTCTTCTTTTCAGAAAAAATTTGCTATCTTTCAGAGTAGATCTCACAGCTAACTCGTATTTGTCCATTGATAATCCCAAAATAGTTAACATGTTTTCCAATGTACAGTCCGAATTGTTATCTGTACTGTCTAGGAATTCTTGAATTTTTCTATAATTTCTCTCGACTTCATCTGTCTTTGCATCATTAGGGTCCAAAATGATCGTTCTATTGAAAGGTGGTAAAGGAAAATTAAATCTACATACTGCTTTATTTTCTTTCCTACATGTTCTTGAATGTTGGTGTATCTGTAGCTTAACTCTTTCTGCGGTTTCTTTATCAACGTCAGAAGAGCAACTTACATATTTATCAATATATGCAGCGATTCCTACATTAGCATCATTCTCTTTGTATCTCGGGCTGTCATCACAGAAAAGTAACATATGGACATGGGGACTGCCTCGATGTTGTTTGTTTGTTTGTTGGATTAGTTTAACGTCCGGCCAACCCTTTAGGGTTCTTTTACCAGACTGCACAAGGTAAAGCTTTTCAGCTCGTTTTACGCCACAGGGGCGGTGACTGAATGTATGAAATGAGGTGCCTATTTGTAGCAGTGGGACCCAATGCCCTCTTTATAGTGCTGCCACACTGAGATATCATGTCATAGGCCCACACAATACCCCACCCAGTCACATTATACTGACACCAGGCCGACCAGTCATGTTTCGTGGTTCTTACTTTTTACCGAGTGCCAGGCAAGCAGTGACCACTACCATTGTTAAAGTCTTTGGTGTGACTCGGCCAGGGATAAATCCCAAGACCTCCCAGACTCAGAGCGGGCACTCTATCAAAGAGCTACTGAGTCTGGTCTCCCCATTTGTCGCCTCCTACGAACAGCAAGGGGCTGCTGGGGACCTATTCTTCCCAGGAGGCTCCCAAAGGAACCCCCACCCCGGATCCCCACGGGGGGCCCTCGATGTTGAAATTCTATTTTATAGAAATGATCAACAGCATGTCCGAGCGGGTTAGAAGGATTGTATATTATTTTGGTCAACAGTCAACGATATGCCGTCTACAAATTTGCTGAGAGTCTGTATAAGAACACCCCACCTGGTATCTGCAGCTGATAACGAAATGAACCAGGTTGGTAAACCAAATTGACGTATAATAGCAAAGATTTCTTTTCTTCTTCTATCTAGATATTGTGGACAGTTACGTAAAGACTCATACATGAAAAAGCCATTATCTATTTTTCTCAGATTTTCCTTTTGTTCTTTAGTTCTCACATCTTTGGCTTTTTTGGTGCCTCCATTTTTGGTAGCACGCAATGCAAATGTTAAAGAGCTTTGTATATATTTGTGTTGGTATTTTTTATACATGAAAAAGATTTTTTCTGTATTTCTACTTACACGTCTGTCATCTGCACGTAGCTCCCACCTGGTTATGTCGCAATCAGTAGTATTATCAGGGTAAAGATTCACTTTTTTTTGCCCACAATAAATTGTAGGAAATGACATTTCTTCAGAATAATCATCATAGTACAGGTTTTTCGGTATTTCGTTTTCTGCAGGTGCTACATCCATGTACGATAGGGAATACTCATCATCAACTAGACTATTCAAGCCGTCTGCAAACTCAGCCACGTCCACTTCAGAAAAGCTGTCTGATCTGAAATCATCATCTTCATCGTTACCAGCTTCTTCAATTTCAAGACGTACTGGATCAAGCACTACGTTGTCTGAATTGGACTCATGTACCTCAGACTGTTCTACTGGGTTTTCTATTTCTTCTTCTTCTACCTGGGAAATAAGTGCTGACACGTTTAATATTTTTTCACAATCATCTTCGTCGTTATCAACTTTTTCAAGGTCAATACATACTGGATGAAGGATAACGTTTTCGATGTGTGAATTGTATTTCTCAGAGTGCTCTACTATTTTTGTTTCAATTTTTTCTTGTTTTACCTTGTAAATAAGTGCTGACGCCTCAAGAATTTCTTGATTATGAAAAGGGAAATCTGACTCGTCAATACATACTGGATCAAGGATTACGTTTTTCGTATCTGACTTGTATTTATCAGAGTGCTCTACTACTCTTTTTCCTATTTTTTCTTGTTTTACCTTGTAAATAATTGCAGACGCGTTAAGAATTCCTTGATCATGAAAAGCAAAATCGTCTTTTGACATAAAATCAGATGTGTCAATTAATATCTCTTCATTTGTGTAAGGCAAACCTTCTTGTGGTAGAAAACCGTCAGCTTCCATATCTTCCCCTATGTCTTCTATGTGTACTGAATTTTTTGGATTCCCGTTTTTTTCAAAAGTGTGTGCTTTTATAAGACCGAGATCATCCATCCATAAGTAATCATCTACAGAAATTCTGTGTGTAGTTTGAGCATTTACTGTTGAGGATTCTTCTTGTTCTACATATGTAAAGCTGTGAGCTTCAATATTTTGACCTACGTATTGAATGTCTACTGAGTTAATTTCATTCCTGTATTCATCAAAAGTGCGTGGAGTAATAAGACCTAAATCTTTCATCCATACTCGATCTCTCACAGATACTTCTTGTGCATTCAGATTATTTATGCTTGTATCTTGTTGTTCTTTGTATAACAAATCTACATGTACAGAGTCGGTTTCATTTTTTGACTGGGGTGTTTCTTTCTCCCATGACGCATATAATTTTTTTGCATTAGTAACTTCTGTGTTTATTTTTGTAATAAACGGAATATGATTAGAAACGTCAAAAGTATCTTCGAATTGTTCTTGCACATTTAAGAGTATATCTTCTTCTATGAGTTCTGACAATGTTTTTTCTAGCCAATTTTGATTTATTTCTATTTCTCGTTCTTTGTATAAATCACTATTTGCCATTAACCATTTCAGAGCTAGGAGAACACGTTGAGGTCTAACGTTAAAAGTCCTGTAAACTGATTTATATTGCATTCTCCATTTTATCCGAACACATACTGTACCGTGGCTGTTTATGTATCGTGGTAAAGCTATAATACCTGGTTCAATGTTAGTTGGCACATTTATTACGTTTCCTAGTAAACTTAGTGCATACCGCGAGCTAAAGCTTTTATTTGCATGAATGGTAACCGAAGACTAATAAGATGTTCTTCACCACCAAATATATCTAACTCATAAGGTATTATTGGGAATTTCATTCCATTGATGAATGCTAGTTTAGGTACTTTCCCAGCTCGAACAACATTCTTGCATGTTCTACAGACGAAAAGTTCTTTTTCTTCTATGAAGTCTGGTCGTAAGTAGTGTACAAAACATTCTTTATTGTTTTCTGTCACTTTTATCACACTTTTCGGGAAAAACATTTGGTAACAGACACAACATACATACTCCGGAGTTTCGCAAAGAATTTGTTTGAAGTACTCTGAATCAATGCTTGATTTACAATGAATATTTTCTGGATTATCTTCATCTTCTAGGTCGTCGTTATCATAGGTTCCGTCATGAGTTTGAAATTCTGTATGTTGATATGAATTTGTCTGAAAATTCTTGTGACGGTTAGTCAGGTTCAAACACTTCTGCTCGAAGTCTACAAACATTAATTTACTTCGCAGTAGGTTCTTTTTCTTCTTCAATGCTTGCATTTCTCTATGGCAAATATTACCCTTTAATTTGTTCTCGGTTTGCAGTAACTCAGACATCATTGCTTTTTGTTCTTTTAGAATTTCTCTACAACTTTTACAAAGCTGTTCAGCAGTACATTTTTTGTTATCAGAATTTATTGTGGATTTCTTATATTTCAAGATACGTTTACGCTTAGGTTTTTTCATAGTTGGTTGTACATTTGGAGAAGTATCGTCAGTTGCGGAAATGTAGTTGTCATCATTTTTAGGAGACGAGGGAAGAGTAGAGGAAGTTTTTGTTTCAGTGTTTGGTTTGTTTCTGTCTCTGAAGTGTTTTTTGTTTCAACTCTTACACGTTTCGATTTGGATTTCGGACTTCTTTTTTTTTGAGGCGACCTTTTTTTTCTCTTGGCATTTTTTTGGGGTATATTATTTGTTTCGTTTGATTCTGCGGTAACTTCTTCTTGAGGGTTTATGGATGGTTTATGGTTTATACTTAAGATGCGACCAGTTTTTTCTAAGTAGGCACATTCTGACTCATTGATGTTGCTTGGAATATCTACATGTATTGGCTTGAAAGTTTTTTTCTTATGCCCAGCTACTTCAGAAGCATTTTGCATGTTTGTGGGTGGATTTATTGGTGTGGTTTTCCTGTTGGCTCTTATGTACGGAAAGAAATCTGTGGCTGCAACGTTCTCTACATTTCCCGTAGCTTTCAATTGTCTTCAGGCTGCAAAGTACTAGTTTTCTGTCAAATGTCTGTGTCTTTTGGGGGATTTCAATTTTGCATGTGACGAGGTTGAACTCTTTAACTGCATTTATGTGAAAAAGTTTCTGCAACCGTGTAACAAGATCATGAAAGTCAACACATTTTATTAAACAAGCTTTACCGTTGGCACAAGGAACACCGTGTTTGCTTCTTGAGTGGGAGACAAATATGTAGTAGATTCCATTTTCAACTTTCAATCCAACAGCAAAGTCGTTGTATATGAAATACATCTGATTTGAATCGGCAAAAGCTGTGCACAATCCAGGCATTAACTCGTTCTTTTTGATTCCAAGGCTTCCAGAGATATGCTTGGTAATTTCATGCTTGATTTCTTGCCCATGTACAATGATTTTGGATGGAATTTCATACGGATTTAAGTACATGTGTTTGACAACTTTTTGAATTTCAACATACAAGTTGTTACCAGCATCTAAAATTTCATCTATGTCATGTTTAAGCAATGAGGTAGTAGGTTGAATTGTGCTTTTGACCAAAAAACTTGTAACGTTCGAAACACACTGTTTTGCAGAAGCTTCGCCGTATTTGCTATGAGACTGATCATAACTCCCTAGTGTTATTTGAGTTTTACGCGGTCCGCTCATTTTGCTGCTATACACAAAAAAAATGCATTCAACTTTGTATTGAACTTTATTATAGCATGGATCAGAGTTAAACTGTTTAACGCTGTAGTATGAACTATAGCTGCAGGATATATAATCCCAAAGTTTTGAAGCTATGGGATAGATATAATCCCAAAGTTTTGAAGCTGCGGGATAGATATAATCCCAAAGTTTTGAAGCTGCGGGATAGATATAATCCAAAAGTTTTGAAGCTGCGGGATAGATATAATCCCAATAGCTGCGGGATAGATATAATCCCAAAGTATTATAGCTGCAGGATATTCTCCTAGTCGGGCTGACGTCCGCAAGATAGCAGCAGGCCACGCCTTCTGGAAAAAGATCAAAACAAAATGGTTATGAATATGCAAATTTCCAATTGGTGACGAGAGTGGGTCCTGTTGCTACAATTGGTGGTGTCTGGCATGTATATCGATCTTGATTTTGCTAGAAACCAGTCCCGTCACTCTAATTACAAAATAATACGCATTATAGTTCTAAAAACAAGAAAGAAAGGGTCTCTTTTTCTAAACCCCCAATGTCCTCTTTCTAGAAAATAGGGTACTTAGACACCCGGAAAAACTGCTGAAATTTCTAAATCTGTCAACGTTTTTCCAAGCAGCTATGAAAGCTTTTGTTATTGCCTGTGCGATTCAATAAACACTGTTCTTTTTTAATAAAATGAATAATCTTAATCTTACATAATCTTAAGGAGTTCTTATTTTCCAATACTAATAATGAGAATATTAGGAACATTCTGATGACAGTAAGTCCCTATTATTGTAATTACATGGGGTCTTGGTCTGAAGGGTTAAAATCTAATTGCTGAAATTTTACGAATAGGGGAATTAAGGTAATTTCACACACCTACGGCGTGGAAATAGAGTTGTGGCAACATCTGAAGCCATATTAACAAATTGTTTTCATGATTGAATTATGAAAATAGATTAGCTACGGTACTTGTTCAGAAGAGTTGTGGGCCCCTAGGTGAAGTGGGCCCCCTGAAAGAACTAGGTTCAATGAATGAACTTCACACATTGAGTGATCAAGTGATTATGGGAGCGATAAAGACACGGCGTTATCGCAGTATAATCTCTAAGCGCGCACGTTGCCTGCCAACCATCATAGCAACGGGGTTCTGTGACGTCACTGCTTACGTCACTGCTTACGTCACTGTTGGCGTCTACGCATCGTCGGACGTCGCCCGGAAGGCAGCGTCGAAAACTTTGCTCTCGTTTTCCCTCACGTTTCGCTGAATAATAGATCTACTGAGCCATGTCGGGTAGGGCTAAGAAGTGTAAAACATGCGGGGACACGCATAGGCCGCCGTACGACGAGAATTGTGAAGGAGCACACGGTGGAGGCGGTGGGCAGCCGAAAGAAGACAGTCAGTTTGATCCGGCGGCCATCGCTGACCCGCGGGAGGCCATAGTCAACCTGAACCACAGGCTGATGCAATTGGAGGAGGCCAACCGGGCCTTAACGGAGGCGAACAGACAAGGTGGTAAGAGGAAAAAGAACAAGGAAGCCATGTCGGCTACGTCTAGCAGCTCTTCGGAAACTTTGACCACAGATGACGATTCGAGCGACAGTTCATGGGCGAGCGAGGCGTCACGTCGCAGACGGCAGGGCCGCAGGGCGAGGGCGCGCAGACATAGGCGGAGGCCTAAGTCCAGGGCAAGGAGGCTGAGGGCTTCGGAGTACTCCCACCATCGTTACTTGCCTAAAGGTGAGACTGTCAAGACCTTCGAGAGGTTAATGTCGGTGTGTCTTCAAAACCTGAAAGACATTTACAAGGATGGTGACGACGTAGAGGGTTTCATCAGTCACCTGATTGTGCTGGCCGACAAGGCCGACACACGCTTCTACAGGACCGACTCTCTCATCGCCTACGACCGGGCGGTGAGAACATCGGCGGCCGAGTACGGTTTGAGCCGTTTTGCCGAAGTAGATTCCACACTGGTGATGAAGCACCTTGGATACGATGCAGCTAACACTGCGAAGAAGCAGACCCAGGGCAAAAATTCCAAACCGGCCGGCGATAAGCACTGCTTCAAATTCAATGGGCCGTTAGGTTGTGAGAACCAAGCCTGTCCGTTCCGCCACTTCTGCAAGATCTGTGGCGAGACGTCACACGGTCAGACAACATGCAAGAAGGCAAAATCTCAGAGCCAGTCAGGCTCCAACACCTCTGGGAAGTGAGGTGGAACTTTACTCCCCCCTTTAGGGACACAGGATTTTGGAAATGAACTTAGGAATCAGTCTGTCGGGCCATCTGAGCCTAAATGCGTACCTAATAATGTTCATGTTGTTGACTTGTGTCCGCCTGATGTAATCCCTGTTGTTCCAAATTTAGTCGCTTGTCATGATATGAAGTGCTGTTATGAGGTTCAAGGGTCTACTGGGATTGTGGGATACGGGTCACCGTCCTCGGACGGAGATCTATATTATTTGCCTAAGAGCAAGGGGGGGGTTTCAATAAGTATTTCCGATGAATGTATCAAAGGAATTTGTACTTGTAACCATTATATTGGCGGTAACTATTCACAGATCAGACCTTGCAGAATAGGCCCATTTCTGTTTTTGAGTGAATGTGAACTCGGGGAAGCAGATATTCAGATGATCTGGGATGGTGTATGTGACGGATTTAAAATTGTAGACGATGTGGAAATTCCATCATACGAATGTGAGAATTACTTATCCATTTCGGCAGGGAACTTTAAAGCGGAAATGTCCTCGATTATTAGTGCAGACTTAGAAGCATCTAGAATCTCCGAGGTTCAGCATAAGCCACATTGTGTTCATGCTCTAGGGGCAGTGGTAAAAAGCAATGGCTCACTTCGCCCTATCACCGACTGCAGTATGCCGGCGGATAGGAGCGTCAATAATTTCATGTCTGAGACTTGTAAAAAATTTTCTTATAAATCGGTAGACCACTTTGCTCAGATGTTGAACCATGGAGACTATATGTCCATTATTGATATATCAAATGCCTTTAGGTCTGTTCCTATACACCCAGATAATTACAGGTATCAAGGGTTTGCTTGGGATGATGGTACCGGGAAGAGATTTTATGAAGATCATCGTCTGTGCTTTGGCCTTAAATGTGCCCCATTTTTATTCGACCTGTTCTCGAGATTAATTGTAAATATTGCGAATTCTAAAGGCATAGAGCGTGTTACAAACTATTTAGATGATTTTGCTATCGCTGCAAGAAGTGAGGAGGAATGTAGGACGGGCCAGTTAGGTCTGATTAAAATCCTAAGGCAAATTGGGTTTGATATCTCGTGGCCAAAGGTAGAGTTTTTAGGCATCATAGTGAATTCTGTCGATATGAACCTGTCACTTCCATTGTACAAAATAGATAAGTTATTGTGCGAGATTAGCACTCTTGAACTGTTGGGTTATGCGAGCAAGAAGGAGTTAGAGAGAGTAGCAGGTCTTATGGCTCATTGTTCTACTGTAATTAAAGGAGGTAGAACTTTCTCAAGGAGGGTGTATGATCTATGTGCTTCTTGCAGCCGGGGTACAAGAGTCCGGCTTAGTGCTGAGTTACTAGATGACTTTAGATGGTGGAAGAATTTTTGTTACAATTTTAATGGCTCTGCGAAAATTATCCCTAGGATTAAATCTGTGTCAATTGTGTCAGATGCTTCTATGTGGGGTTACGGAGCCTGGTGCGACGGGGATTGGTTTTGGGGTAGCTGGAGTAGTGAAGATGTTCCTGTAATGTCTATTCATGACCACGTCGTAGACAGGCCGACTTTTGAAATAGTTAATCCGAATATTAATACTTATGAGCTGTGGCCAGTTTTTGCTGGGTTGCAAAGGTGGGCCCCATTGTATAGTAACTCGACTATAGAGATAGTAACAGACAACAGCCAAGTTTTATATATGATTAATACCGGCCGCAGCTCTAATAAAAAATGTATGGCCTGGCTTAGAGAGATTTTTTGGCTCTGTTTTGTATTTAACCTTGATATCTATGCATCATACATTCCAACTCAGGAAAACCATCTGGCTGATGCCTTGTCTAGATTAGATAATACATGTAAAATGTCCTTAGCTATGGAGATTATTGACAATTATAAAATGTGTTGTTCTAACATATTTTCTTGTAGGGAATAATCTGGACATCTTGAGTGAAAGGGCTGAGGAACTGGAATCTAGCGCGCAGGCGACGAGCACTAAACGGGCGCGCACATGCCAGGAGAAGAAATACTTAGAGTTTTGCAAGACTTATGGGTGTGATCCCTTAGAGCTTACTCCGGGTTGGACAGTCATGTACATTGCCTTCCTGTCCTTTTCGATGGTTTTTAACTCCATCGTGAACTACTTATCAGGTGTCTCACACTTCTTGAAATCAAATGGACTAAAAGGGATTGACTACACGAACTTCAGGGTTCAGCAGGCCATCAAAGGAGCCAAGAGACTATACCCGTTGGGTAGAGGCAAAGCCAAACCTTTGTTCCCTAGGGACTTGTTGAAAATGTATTACAAAATTAATTTGTTAACACTGCACGATATTGTATTCTGGGCTGCATTAACGTTGTCTTTTAGAGCCCTTCTCCGTTGTTCGAATATTTGCGGTACACACGCTCTTAAAGTTAAGGATGTGTCATTTACACACGACGGCATGATTGTTAATGTTAGATCTTCTAAGACCGATCAATACGGCCTACATCAAGTGCGGGTCCATGTCAAGAGGCGCCAGGGATCTGTCTGTTGTCCGATTTACTGGGTCAGGGAAGTTATCAAATTGTTGCGCCTAAAGGGGGATGATTACCTGTTTATGATCCCAGATGGTAACAAGGTTAGGAAAATGTCGCCATCTTGGTACAATGTAAGGCTGAAGCAAGCAACACTTGATGCCGGGTTAGGTTCCGGGTACTCCTCACACAGCCTCCGTAGAGGGGCTGCATCATACATGTCACTGTTGGGTTATAGTGTACAGGAGATCAAGGGAAGGGGTCAGTGGACTTCTAATGCTGTCTTTGGGTATCTAGATATGGACCCAGGGGTTGGGATGTTGAGGGATGATGTTTTCTCTGCTAGCCTCCCTTAGACTGTCGGGTTGGGCTGTTTGGCGATTAATACACATTACATGTAAGCCCAATCCGCCTTCTGGTCTCCTTCACCTAGCTGTAAGATTATGGGAGCGATAAAGACACGGCGTTATCGCAGTATAATCTCTAAGCGCGCACGTTGCCTGGCAACCATCATAGCAACGGGGTTCTGTGACGTCACTGCTTACGTCACTGTTGGCGTCTACGCATCGTCGGACGTCGCCCGGAAGGCAGCGTCGAAAACTTACTGTTATGTTGTTATTGTTCTCTTTATGGATTCAGTCATGTATTGTATTGTATTGTATTGTATTGTTGGCGATTAATACACATTACATGTAAGCCCAATCCGCCTTCTGGTCTCCTTCACCTAGCTGTAAGATTATAGAACATCTGTCAAAAAAATAGAATTTTCTAAGGAAAAAAAAAAACATACATGCCATTATAAATAGACAATCACTGTTTTGTTTTCAGGCGTGGATAAAGGGGGCGGGGGGAGTCGGACGGGCCTTGGCCCCCCCCCTCCCCTGTTAAATCTACGTGATTAATGATCGTAACATTGAAATTTGGCGGTAAACGAAACTTTCTCGGCGCGACGTAACAGGCACTAACGGCTTAATTGCCAATATCAAGGCGCGACCTCTAGTAACAGGCTTAACTGCTTAATTGCTTATATCAAAATTCACTAGATTAGATAGTACTAAATGTTATATTGATACCAAAACTATACCTACACGTAACGCGACGTCTCCGAAAGATTTATTTTAAAACTGCCGCTTCTGAAACCGGAAGCGAAGGCTTAACCTAGAAATTTTTTAAAAGATATTTATTTAGATATACGTTGATGTAAAAGTTTTTTAAAATGCCTCAAAAAACATTTACATCCCTCAATTTTCATAAAATATGCTTTTTTTAAAAAAGAGAACGGACATAGCTATGGTTCTAGAGTAGATATAGTAATTATATACTGGGAGAGTGAGAGTGCGCATGCTATGACGTATTTCCGCCCTGCACCTTTAGGTTTTACCGCCTTTTCTGAAGAACACTGCAACGACACGCCGACAACTTGAGGAAGAAATATGGAGTGAGTGAGTGAGTGTTGGGTGTTTTACGCCGTACCGACAGCCAGGGTCATTTTCACGGCGAAAACCAGTTGGGACGAATTCTGTCTTTGGTGATCGAATCTATGAGATGAAGGTGACAGGGCGGGCAAACAGCAGGGGATCAAAACCCAGCGATCATTTTTGCTGTACCTCATCCCTTAGTGAACCAAGCACTGACCGGGAATTGAACCCAAAAACCACTTGGTCAGTGCAGGGTCCCCCCTATCGTCGCCTCATACGATCAGCAGGGGCTACTGAGGGCCTATTCTTACCCGGACCCCCACGGGGAAAGAAATATGGAGAATGCAATGGACTATCAGTTGGTGAAGAGCCAACTCGCTAAGAATACGCCGACAAAGGGAGCTTCTGTACGAATTTACGAATTGAGTCCCATTCAGAAGCACCACGTCCGTCGACGAGCGGTTCGAGTGACGATTTTCAGGCGCCGCCGAAAAGGAAGAAAACCTCTGGAGGCACAACCACGGGAACTCCAACAAGGAGTGCAGCTTCAGAAAAAATTACACTGCTGTTTGTTTGTTTGTTTGTTGGGGTAGTTTAACGTCCGGCCAACCCTTATGGGTTCTTTCCAGACTGCACAAGGTAAAACTATTCAGCTTATTTTACGCCACAAGGGCGGTGACTGAAAGTTGCATTCTGAGCTAATTCAGTTTGAAATTTTTTTTTTTCCAATTTTAGTAGGATCAAATACATCTCAGCCAGTAAGACCTATATCAAACTTGACATAACCTTCAATCAATTCTGAATTAGGTAATACTCGTGTTTAAAAATGCCAGAGGGAGTTTCTGTCTCCAGACAAAAACTCCTTCAGCATTTTAAACTTTCAGACTGATCCTTCAGATTTTACCCCTTCTGAGCAAGACCAAACCACAAAAGGGTAATCTTCTGGCAACTTTACCTGTCTGCTGTTGTCAGTAATTGTCAAATTAATTTTAGTTTAATCTTAAATGTGAAAAATTTGAGATCACCACTTAGAATACTCTTCAGCTGGAGAATTTTCCACTCTGATGAAAAAAAATCAATATTTAATGTAAAAACCAAAATTTACCACACAAATAAGTCTAGTTTGGTCTCCAGACTATTCAGTGAATATGAGCTACAATAATGAAATATAAAAGAGGTTTTGTCAATTTAGCTCAGAATGCAACTTGAATATATGATATGGTTTAGGAGAAACCCGCCACCGGGTGCGATACCCTACTCGTTGCGAAGAGTGGCAAGGGGTCTTTAGTGTGCAATGTCCCATAGAAAGGACACCACACACCCGGCCTTTGATGACCCTGTCGGGAGCACAGGGTGGCCCCTGGATCCCAGACTCTTGGATCCTTTCTTAGATTTTATCTATCAGTTGGCATTCTCGAAGGAATTGCAGGATCTTTTTACTTCTGTTGTTGTTAAACACGTCCTTCATCAATGTTCTGTTTTGGAGAAGCTGCTTGCGACTGTCATCCGTCTTCTTACACTTTAATATGATGTGCTCCACCGTTAGTTTGGTGTTACACTGTTGACAAATAGTGATATGATACGAGGCTATGTCTCCCCTGCTCGGATGCTACCGCAAAAGGGCTGGTGCTTGAGGGAACCAGCTCAGATCCTTTTCAAACCTCTCCATGGTTACCATTGTCTCATTGGTCCCTAAGTGGGTACCTTAGCAACCTGCTAAGAGAGTGAACCATGTTGCCAAAAATAAAATGGCTCAACGCCAGAAACACTAAAAAGTGTTGGGTGAAGATAAATGTGGACTAGTGGAAGAAATGGGTTCTTGCACTGAACACTGATGGTGGGTATACCTAATGGAAATACCCAGTATGCGGTTTCGACAGAGTGTCTCATCAGGCATCAAATAGAGCGGTACCTGGAGGTATTCTCCAGGGTGGGTGAAAACACATTTAGGGGAATGTGTTATACCCAAAAGTGAAAACCCATCCAAACGGACATAGGGTTGAAGGTAGAGGTGGGAGTCCTAGGGCTCCTCGAAGTGAAAAGGGTCGGAACCTCATCTCTGGTGAGAAAAAGAGGTCTCCAAAAGACTGTATAAAACTGACTACAGAAAAAAAATTTTTTGGACGTGGCTAGGTCAGAATACAGTCTCCCAACTCTGGTTCATTCATGGTTTGATAGGGTCCATGAAGTTGAGACCAGTAGGTGCATTAGTGTGTAGCCTCTGGATCCAATTAAATTCAATGAGATCTCTGAGGCGTTTGGCTTTCAAACCTTGGGGGTGGGCATGGATGAAGTCTACTATGTGTATCTCAACATCCTGGAGGCCCTGGTGATCCCCTTGGTTGAAGTGGTTCGCTATCTCACTATCCGGTTTGTGGTACTTGATGTTGTAGAAGTGAGCTTGAAAGCGATCCATCAGGCGGTTCCTCGTTTGTCCCACATACTGAATGCAAAAAAAAAAAAAAAAAAAAAAAAAAAAACACTTGACAAATAGGAGCACCTTCACCTTTCAACAGGTGTTCATGTGTCAGCCTGGTGTGGCCTATCCGAAGACGGGCCAGTTTCACCTGTTCTGACCTTGTCAGGCACTCTCTTTTGCTTTTGTCACCATCTCTTCTAATTTGGGTTGGACAGAGTGTAGAAGATTGTTCTCCTGTTTGTTCCAGTCGCTTTGACACTGCAGTCGGTCTTGAAGCAGACTTAAAGGGAACAGTTCAGCGAGCAGAT
The DNA here is from genome assembly GCA_936440205.1 of Lepidonotus clava. NCBI lineage: Eukaryota > Metazoa > Annelida > Polychaeta > Phyllodocida > Polynoidae > Lepidonotus > Lepidonotus clava. Next base: position 53,815,080 of record OW387134.1, read on the forward strand.
CCATGTACAGATCCATTCAGGATAACTTTGTTGACAAGGATGAGAGAGTGCTATTCCACCGCCGTCGCATGGTGCTGGTGGACAAGAGTGCGGCTTGCCTAGCTATGATCAAGGCGGACAGCAGCAAACCATTTAAAGTCGGGGACTTTGTCAACATCAATAACTTTAAATTCAGGAGGAGGGAGAAGTTCCTTGTCATTCACGGAGGAACCAAAATGGGATAGTAAGTATTGAACATTTTGATTTTTAAAACGTAGTTACCATTGGCCAGGGGTGTGCAGACGACAATTTATTTTCGCAATATCACCAGCAAAATTCGCACAATCTAGTCACAAATTCGCACATTTTTGTATACCATTTTCACTTTAATATATGAATTTTGAAATAAAATTAGCACATTCTGTGACAAAATTCGCACATTGAGGATATTATAGTCAGAAATTGTTTTTCAGAAGTGAGGGGTCTAGACTCGCAGTCAGGGATGTAAGTTTTCAGATTTTAATCTGATTTCAGATTTTTTTCACCTCAAATAATAATTTTCAAAGTGAGTTCCTTACATGACGTTTTATGGCATTGAAAGATTATTCTAAATTTTCTCTGAGGTTTCAGATTTTTTCATAAAAAAATTGACTTGCAAGCATGGACACTGAGAGCAGAAGTGTGACTCATATGTTTTAAAGTTGAAATTGTAATTAATCAGACACTCAGAACTACTTAGTATATAAGCTTATATGAAATTTCACGCCTACTAACATCCCTGCCTGGAGGGCCTCGGGAAATTTTTTGCTGTAGCACGAACCCACTTTTGGAAATTCCCATATCCGCCCCTGCAAGTTTATTTCCCTGATCGCTGGTAAAATCGGCTCATTCTGTCTCAAGAATGGGCCTACTTTACCGACAACTGACGTGAAACATGCACATTCCAATATCATATACTTACATGGCGACTCGGTCAATTCTCACAGTCGCGCCTCGCCAGTCGCCAGTGAAGTCGCCTAGTGCGTATGGGGGTTAAGGGTTTTGTCGAATGTCCTTTTCAAGAAATAGCAATGTCGCTGTGTCGAATTAAGGGATCTAGGGCCATTAAATCCACCCAAACGGATCAACATTTATAGCAAAAATTAAGAGTGCCCTGAGACAGGTCAGGTGGGTCAGTTCTGATTCATATCAGGGCACCCAGGTAGCAGTAATTGATTTTGTGCAATAGCAGCCCTACTACCCAATATATATTCAGAAGTTACTGGTTTATATACTGTGCCTGTGTTTCTTGTGACAAACAAGGTGTCTAAATAGGGAATATATCATTATATTTTTTTCTTACCAACAAAATCTTTGTACCTATTAAAAGATAAGATCTGTAGCATGAATAGAATTGAATGAACAAAACCTAGAAATTCTGTGTACTGCTGTTCTAGTAGTTTCTGATAAGTACTAAGTTCGTTGGGTGTACGTTTATGCTACGTTCAGACTTCTTCCTCGTGGTATTCCGTTACTCTTCATATTGTCACTGGTATGGGGTAATCCACGACCTTGACCTCTGCAGAAACCACTCTGAGTAAACAAATACGAAATAATCAAACCATGTGGTTTGTTTGTAGGATTAGTTTAACGTCCGGCCAACCCTTCAGGGTTCTTTTACCAGACTGCACAAGGTAAAGCCTTTCAGCTAGTTTTACGCCACAGGGGCGGTGACCGAATAATATATGAAATGAGGTGCCTATTTGTAGCAGTGGGACCCAATGCCCTCTTTATAGTGCTGCCACACTGAGATATCATGTCATAGGCCCACACAATACCCCACCCAGTCACATTATACTGACACCAGGCTGACCAGTTATGTTTCGTGGTTCTTACTTTATACCGAGTGCCAGGCAAGCAGTGACCACTACCATTGTTAAAGTCTTTGGTGTGACTCGGCCAGGGATAAATCCCAAGACCTCCCTGACTCAAAGCGGGCACTCTACCACTTGGGCTATTGAGTCTGGTCTCCCCATTTGTCGCCTCCTACGAACAGCAAGGGGCTGCTGAGGACACATTCTTCCCAGGAGGCTCCCTAAGGAACCCCCCACCCCGGATCCCCACAGAGAATTACTCTATGGAAATAGAAGTTCACAGAGAATATCTATTTTATAGGATAGCTTCCATTGAAACAGGCGCGGAGGCTGCTGTTTCATGAATCCATTTCCATATACCTTGGCTAAGACCAACGGGTTCTAGCCCGGGTACCAGGGTACCTTCATACACGCAGTTCACATATGTGACTGCTGGCGGCGCTACTTCAAAATTACGGGTTTAACACTATAGGGGGTGGCAGCGCTGTTATCAGTTAGGCATTGCAAAGCGGATGGGGTAGATTGGAGTTGTGACGATTAGGTAATACGAGACGTTCAAGATTGGTAGGTTTAGAAAAAAAAATCACAATTTTGTTAGTATCTATAAGGCCTAATGCCTATCTGAAGCAAAGACATGTAGGTCTACGTAGGCCTGTTTTTTCTAACATCTCATCTGTGAAATATTTTTGCAAACGTGTCCAGGCCTAAAGCGGATTGTTTGTTTGTTGGGGTAGTTTAACGTCCGGCCAACCCTTATGGGTTCTTTCAAGACTGCACAAGGTAATACTTTTCAGCTTATTTTACGCCACAAGGGTGGTGACCGAATACATGATATGGTTTAGGAGAAACCCGCCACCGGGTGCAATACCCTACTCGTTGCGAAGAGTGGCAAGGGGTCTTTAGTGTGCAATGTCCCATAGAAAGGACACCACACACCCGGCCTTTGATGACCTGTCGGGAGCACAGGGTGGCCCCTGGATCCCAGACTCTTGGATCCTTTCTTAGATTTTATCTAGCAGTTGGCATTCTCGAAGGAATTGCAGGATCTTTTTACTTTGTGTTGTTGTTAAACACGTTCTTCATCACGAACACGAGATGCCGCTTGCGACTATCATCCGTCTTCTTACACTTTAATATGATGTGCTCCACTGTTAGTTTGGTGTTACACTGTTGACAAATAGGAGCACCTTCACCTTTCAACAGGTGTTCATGTGTCAGCCTGGTGTGGCCTATCCGAAGACGGGCCAGTTTCACCTGTTCTGACCTTGTCAGGCACTCTCTTTTGCTTTTGTCACTTTTCTCTTCTAATTTGGGTTGGACAGAGTGTAGAAGATTGTTCTCCTGTTTGTTCCAGTCGCTTTGCCACCTAGACCGCATATGTGTTTTGCTTAGTGGCAGTAAGTCTGTGTGTGGGATTCTAGCAACCTCAGGATCTAGGGCCAAGGCCCCCTTGGCTGCTTGGTCTGCCTTTTCATCACCAGAGATTCCAATGTGGCTAGGTAGCCAGCAGAAAATCACTTCTTTGCCAACTGATTTCAGGTTGGTGTGACTTTGCTGGATATCTCTGATTATGGGATTATTAGGCTGATGTTGTAGGATAGTTTGTAAACAGGACTTTGAGTCTGAGAAGATGATAAACTTTCTGTGTCCTGATACTTTGATCCAGTCTTCAGCAGTAAAAATGCTGGCTTGGCCGTGAAGGGCACCCGTCAGGTCCCCATACTCTGTATGTACTGCATAACCCACTCTATTTCCTTCCTTGGAGCCATCAGTGAAGATGGGGAAATGATCACTGTATTGGTCTTTCAGGGCTCCATATTTCGCCGTGAAAATGACCCTGGCTGTCGGTACCGCATAAAACACCCAACACTCACTCACTCCTCTCTACCACCAAGGCATTTGTCCTGGAAGAGATCTGAGCATTGATGAAAGCATGATCCAATTCAAAGGGAGACTTGAATTCAAGCAGTTCCTCCCATCCAAACCAATACGGTGGGGAATCAAGCAGTTTGCCCTCTGCGAGGCGAACACGGGGTATGCCTTTAAACTAAAAACATACACAAGGAAAGATACTCTGCCTTCACAGCCTAAAAAAGATAATGTAACCTCATCATTTGTTCACTACCTGCTGACTGGTTATGAACATGTTGGCCACATTGTCTTCATGGATAACTACTATAGTTTCCCCAATATCTACTACAAACTAGAAGAGAAAGGCATTGGTACATTTGGCACAGTGAGAGAAGGCAGAAAACAAAATTTATGCCAAAGAACTTACCAAAGAATTTGGAGAAAGGGGATCCCCCTATTTTTGCATGTGCTGAAAACCTTGTCGCTTGTGCCTTGCAAGATACCAAGAGGGTGTCAGTACTTCTGGCAGTTTGTTTGTTTGTGGGATTAGTTTAACGTCCGGCCAACCCTTCAGGGTTCTTTTACCAGACTGCACAAGGTAAAGCCTTTCAGCTAGTTTTACGCCACAGGGGCGGTGACCGAATATGAAATGAGGTGCCTATTTGTAGCAGTGGGACCCAATGCCCTCTTTATAGTGCTGCCACACTGAGATATCATGTCATAGGCCCACACAATACCCCACCCAGTCACATTATACTGACACCAGGCCGACCAGTCATGTTTCGTGGTTCTAACTTTTTACCGAGTGCCAAGCAAGCAGTGACCACTACCATTGTTAAAGTCTTTGGTGTGACTCGGCCAGGGATAAATCCCAAGACCTCCCAGACTCAGAGCGGGCACTCTACCAAAGAGCTACTGAGTCTGGTCTCCCCATTTGTCGCCTCCTACAAACAGCAAGGGGCTGCTGGGGACCTATTCTTCCCAGGAGGCTCCAAAAGGAACCCCCACCCCGGATCCCCACGGTCTTTAGTGTGCAATGTCCCATAGAAAGGACACCACACACCCAGCCTTTGATGACCCTGTCGGGAGCACAGGGTGGCCCCTGGATCCCAGACTCTTGGATCCTTTCTTAGATTTTATCTATCAGTTGGCATTCTTGAAGAAATTGCAGGATCTTTTTACTTCCGTTGTTGTTAAACACGTCCTTCATCGATGTTGTTTTCGAGATGCCGCTTGCGACTATCATCCGTCTTCTTACACTTCAATATGATGTGTCAGGCACTCACTTTTGCTTTTGTCACTTTTCTCTTCCAATATTGGTTGGATAGAGTGTAGAAGATTGTTCTCCTGTTTGTTCCAGTTGCTTTGCCACTTAGATCACATGTGTGTTTTGCTTAGTGGTAGCAAGTCTGTATTACCAGAGATTCCAATATGGCTAGGTAGCCAACAGAGAATGACTTCTTTCCCAACCGATTTCAGGTTGGTGTTACTTTGCTGGATATCTCTGATTATGGGAGTGAGTGAGTGAGTTGGGTGTTTTACGCTGTACCGACAGCTAGGTTCATTTTCACTGCGAAAACCAGTTGGGACGAATTCTGAGTGAGTGTTGGGTGTTTTACGCCATACCGACAGCCAGGGTCATTTTCACGGCGAAAACCAGTTGGGACGAATTCTGTCTTTGTTGATCGAATCTATGAGATGAAGGTGACAGGGCGGGCAAACAGCAGGGGATCAAAACCCAGCAATCATTTTTGCTGTACCTCATCCCTTAGTGAACCAAGCACTGACCGGGAAGGACGAATTCTGTCTTTGATGATTGAATCTATGAGATGAAGGTGACAGGGCGGGCAAACAGCAGGGGATCAAAACCCAGCGATCATTTTTGCTGTACCTCATCCCTTAATGAACCAAGCACTGACCGGGAATTAAACCCAAGAACCACTTGGTCAGTGCAGGGTCCCCCCTATCGTCGCCTCGTACGATCTGCAGGGGCTACTGAGGGCCTATTCTTACCCGGACCCCCACGGGGCTCTGATTATGGGATCGTTAGGCTGATGTAGGGTAGTTTGTATCGGGTGGAAGCGTTTACGCACTATGAAGAATCAGTGCATGAGAGGGCAGGGCAAGCAGGGCCCAATACCTTTGGCACTGTGTGTCAAGAGGACGTTATGAGATTTTTCTGCTATGACAGCTTTGACAGGCAAAAAGAGAACAAGGGCTCCAACAAGAAGCCTGATAAGACATACTTGCATTTCAACTCAGAGACAGAATGCAATTTCAAGAATTGCAGATTCATGCACCGGTGCGTGGCCTACGAGGAGGTGGGATGCGCGCAAGGACTGCCGTGCGCTCTGTAAAAAGGATGCAAAGTAGACTGCTGTAAATCCTGATTGGTTATTTACACTCAGTGACCAGTCAGTAGAGCATGTTTATTTGTTGGGTTAGTGTGTAGGGGCATGGAGGTTATTATATGGGAAGCAGAGAAAATGGGACAGTATATTAGATTAATTGAATATGAAGTAAAAATCTGAAATTAGTTCTCACTTAGTAGTGAATGTTTGCTTTTGTTTGTTGGGTTAGTTTAATGTCTGGCCAACCCTTTCGTGTTTTACCAGACTGCACAAGGTAAAGCTTTGCAGCTAGTTTTATGCCACAAGGACGGTGACTGTTTGTTTGTTGGGGTAGTTTAACGTCCGGCCAACCCTTATGGGTTCTTTCCAGACTGCACAAGGTAATACTTTTCAGCTTATTTTACGCCACAAGGGGCGGTGACCGAATATATGATATAGTTAAGGAGAAACCCGCCACCGGGTGCGATACCCTACTCGTTGCGAAGAGTGGCAAGGGGTCTTTAGTGTACAATGTCCCATAGAAAGGACACCACACACCCGGCCTTTGATGACCCTGTCGGGAGCACAGGGTGGCCCCTGGATCCCAGACTCTTGGATCCTTTCTTAGATTATATCTATCAGTTGGCATTCTCGAAGGAATTGCAGGATCTTTTTACTTTCGTTGTTGTTAAACACGTCCTTCATCGATGTTCTGTTTTGGAGATGCCGCTTGCGACTATCATCCGTCTTCTTACACTTCAATATGATGTGCTCCACCGTTAGTTTGGTGTTACACTGTTGACAAATAGGAGCACCTTCACCTTTCAACAGGTGTTCGTGTGTCAGCCTGGTGTGGCCCATCCGAAGACGGGCCAGTTTCACCTGTTCTGACCTTGTCAGGCACTCTCTTTTGCTTTTGTCACTTTTCTCTTCTAATTTGGGTTGGACAGAGTGTATAAGATTGTTCTCCTGTTTGTTCCAGTCGCTTTGCCACTTAGATCGCAAATATGTTTTACTTAGTGGTAGTAAGTCTGTGTGGGGGATTCTAGCAACCTCAGGATCTAGGGCCAAGGCCCCCTTGGCTGCTTGGTCTGCCTTTTCATTATCAGAGATTCCAATGTGGCTAGGTAGCCAACAGAAAATCACTTCTTTGCCAACCAATTTCAGGTTGGTGTGACTTTGCTGGATATCTCTGATTATGGGATTGTTAGGCTGATGTTGTAGGATAGTTTGTAAACAGGACTTTGAGTCTGAGAAGATGATAAACTTTCTGTGTCCTGATACTTTGATCCAGTCTAGTGCACGCGCCAGAGCACGTGCTTCAGCAGTTTGTATGGAGTACTGTAGCTAGTCCCATAACATAATATGACAGGTCATTTTTAACCTTCCTTTCAGTCAACAGACCACTCATATGAGCGAATGCAGCGGTTCCACATACAACCGTCTAGGAAAGTGAGCTGTCCTGCCCAGATAGTTATCCCATACACGACAAGGCTAGTTCCAAGCTTTCCTTTTAGTTTTTTAAAAATATTTCAAAAGAAGGAAACATGAAATGTGAATGTGGAATATTGGCCCCAAAACTTGACAACCATTTTTGCCCAGCATATGCTTTCTGTTTGTTACATGTCAGAACCATACTATTATCCATGGGTCAACTTTTACCAACTAGAGACCTAATAAAAACTGCTTATGTGATTTGTTGAAGGTCAAAAACATGAAGTAAAATGAAGAATCACATTGAAATAGGCATATATCATATATGAGAATTTTCACATTTCCATTATGTATAATTATGAATGACCTTTTTTCCCTTCCAGATATGATGACTTCAAAACTGGGCCAAGCCGTCGTACAAGAGGCAAAGTTTCAGAGAAAATATACAGTGGTGAAACACAAGGGAGAATGGCAATTAAGGTGTCATTGCCTCTGTCCACTCAACACTAAAACCACAACCTGAGCGATGAGAGCGGTCATGCTCGATGGCTTCGGCCCGAGTTAAAAAAGAAGATCATAGATTATGTAAAGAAAGGGATTGTGCGGACGAATACCATCAGGCAATTACTGATCACAGAAGTTGAAGCTACAATGCCAGACGTAAAGAAAGAAGATCGGGCGTACTACCCGACAGCCCGGGACATGCAGAACTACATTCACACTGCCCTGGCCGGGAACCACTACTCTGGATTGGACCAGGAGGATCTGGCAAAGAAGGTGGAAAAATGGTAGGCAATATGACATGTACAGACCAGGGTGGTTGAGTTTACTAGGGCGTAATGTGGGTCAGTCACCCTCTGCCATTTTAAGGCAGGAATTCCTGCCTCCATGCCAGCATGCTTTGCAGCTGCTGCTTATGGCCCATTATTAGCCACCAGGCCCATAACCAGTGAAGGGGTTCCCCCTTTTAAAATTAGATAGCAAATTAGAATACTCCTGCCATAATGTTAATTTTGGGCTGACCAGTAGGAGCCATCAAGACAGCAGGGATGTATGGACCTATCCTGTGGAACGAGGTTGGTCCACTTGATGAACTAATAGAAAAAGTGGCAGGTGCATAATTTTAAAATGTATGCAGGCACGCGAAATTGAAATTGTTATGACAGATACTTCTACAGTCCTTTAAATTCATGAATTTTAACATGTGAGAGTGAATGAGAAATAGATGCTTTATGCCGTTCCGACAACAAAGGTCATATTCACGGCAAAAGCAGATTGGGACAAACTCTTGTCTTTGGTGATCATAGTGAGTGAGTGATAGAGCTTTAACGCCGTATCGACAACAGAGGCCATATTCACGGCAAAAACAGGTATGGAAAGACTAAAATATTTCTGTGTCCTGTGAGAATATGGTTTTCCTAAATGTAATTATGTTGACGGTCAGAAAACAGTGTATAGAGGTGGAAAAACTGGAATAAACTAGAATTTGTCATAAAGGCCTGATGATTTTAGGAAGCCAAGAATTTTGGCCGGCAAAACCTTCTTGATGAGGTCTGACATTTCAGCAACCTGGTAAAACTGTTGCCTAATGGCATGAAAATCAACACATTCTAAATTTTAACATGTTCCTTGATTATAGGCAACAGGATGATACTTCTCACAACATCTTCTTTCGCAAGTGTGAGGACAGTGAGAGTTTCCTTTTTGTCAGCCAGACACAGAAACAACGTGTGCTCCTTGAGAGGTATGGGACAGCTGCTCTACTAGATGCAACATACAAAACGACAAAATACAACCTTCCCCTGTTCCTGCTGGTAATCCGCACAAACTGTGGCTACCTACAGGTTGCAGAACTGATTACAGAGCAGGAGACGATTAGCCATCTCGAGGAGGCCCTCAAGGTCATAGCAACATGGAATCCACAGTGGCAACCAAACTACATCATGACAGATTACAGTGATATCGAGATTGGTGCCATTGAAAAGGTTTTCCCACAAACGAAGACTTTGCTTTGTGCCTTTCATCGGGAACAAGCATGGGACCCCTGGTTTAGAAACGGTATGTATTGGCAGCATATGGAAATTGTTTGTTTGTTGGGGTAGTTTAACGTCCGGCCAACCCTTATGGGTTCTTTCCAGACTGCACAAGGTAATACTTTACAGCTTATTTTACGCCACAAGGGCGGTGACCGAATATATGATATGGTTTAGGAGAAACCCGCCACCGGGTGCGATACCCTACTCATTGCAAAGAGTGGCAAGGGGTCTTTAGTGTGCAATGTCCCATAGAAAGGACACCACACACCCGGCCTTTAATGACCCTGTCGGGCTCACAGGGTGGCCCCTGGATCCCAGACTCTTGGATCCTTTCTTAGATTTTATCTATCAGTTGGCATTCTCGAAGGAATTGCAGGATATTTTTACTTTCATTGTTGTTAAACACATCCTTCATCGATGTTCTGTACTGGAGATGCTGCTTGCAACTATCATGCATCTTCTTACACTTCAGTAAGATGTGATCCACTGTTAGTTTGGTGTTACACTGGTGACAAATTGGAGCAACTTCACCTTTCAAGAGGTGTTCATGTGTTAGCCTGGTGTGGCCTATCCGAAGAAGGGCCAGTTTCACCTGATCTGACCTTGTCAGACTCTGTTTTGCTTTTGTCACTTTTCTCTTCTAATTTGGGTTGGACAGAATGTAGATTGTTCTCCTGTTTGTTCCAGTCGCTTTGCCACTTAGATCGCAAATGTGTTTTGCTTAGTGGCAGTAAGTCTGTGTGTGATATTCTAGCAACCTCAGGATCTAGGGCCAAGGCCCCCTTGGCTGCTTGGTCTGCCTTTTCATTACCAGAGATTCCAATGTGGCTAGGTAGCCAACAGAAAATCACTTCTTTGCCCACCAATTTCAGGTTGGTGTGACTTTGCTGGATATCTCTGATTATGGTATTGTTAGGCTGATGTTGTAGGATAGTTTGTAAACAGGACTTTGAGTCTGAGAAGATGATAAACTTTCTGTGTCCTGATACTTTGATCCAGTCTAGTGCACGCGCCAGAGCACGTGGCAGCATATGGAAAACCTGTGCAGTGCTAGATATTATCCTCACCAACTTCCCAAAAAAAGGATGTGTTCAGGTAACATAGGTTTCAAAAAAGGATAGGTAGGTCGATCCCCCCCCCCCCCCCCCGCTCTTTTTTGTTTAGTTTTATTCTATGAATTTATTATTTTCTGAAAACAATCAAAATTGTTTCTCTGGATCTTTTATGGAAGACCGAGTACATTGCAGTCACACTGACAACGGACATATTGTCTTAGTTTTCTATACTTTTGTTCCTGCGATAAAATGGCTAATTTGAACTTGGTTGTACTTTCAAAACAATTGCAGAAAACCATGGCCTAAACCAGGAGCAGCAAGACCAAGTGAAAAACTATCTAAGACGAATAGCCTGTGCCACCTCACCAGATGACATAGAGACTGAGGTGCGTGATCTGCGAGACTCTCCAGAATACAGACAGAACAAACTCCTACAAAGGTATCTGGAGAACAAATGGCTGAATGTCACTGAGGTAGGTTAACAATACATGAGAAAATTTGTTGGTTTGTTTGTGGGATTAGTTTGACATCCGGCCAACCCGTTTATGGTTAATATCTAGTAAAATTTTATTTGATGGAACATTCAGTTTGTTCATTCTCGCAGACTCTACCCACCAGCCACCAGGAACATAGCAATGCAGGCCCAATCCCCGTCGCGGAGGTGAATTTGCATATTCATGATATTTTGTTTTTTGTATCTTTCCAGAAATGGACTACAGCATATGCTCTTGGAATGGCTCATAACCGGGTCATTACAACAACGAACGGAGTTGAGTTCCTTCACCACTCCTTGAAGGAGTTCCACCTGAAGGTGAAGGGAGTAGGTACAGTGTCCTCTTTGGCAGAGGTATTGGTAACATCATTTGTGCCAGACCTGATGACCACCTACAGACAATACAACTACCGGGCCACCAGTGAGTACCAAGCGTACAGGGAGGACATTCCTTCTTACCTCCATAATAAGCCCCGGAGTCTAGTGAAACACATGCTCCAAAGGATAAAAAATGCCAGCAACATTGAGTCAAGTTAGCAGGGATGAAAGTGGTCCACGAGAAAAAAACTGGAAATTCACGCACACAGAATTGCATGCATAAAGGGAGGGTCAAGTACCAAAATATAATTATTTGGTAATTTTTCAGAATTTGGTATTTCCCTTAATTATTGGTCATTTTTGAGTTTTAACATATCATTTTGCTCACAATGATGTAAAAGAATATTTTCTATAGAAATATCCAACTTTCATTTAATAGTTCCACACTTTTTTATCTTCACTCTAGGAATAATTTTATGTTCCACAAGTACAGAGACCACATGCTGTGTCAATCACCCAACCCCTGTCCCTCCCCCAGATCAGATAACCAGCTGGGCACCAGACACCACTGACCACAGGGCTACCCATGAGGGGGATAAGACTACAAATTCAGAATGTGAAAATGTACATATTTCATATGGAAAAACACATAATATATATATTTTCCTTGATGCTCAGAATATTCTGATGTGAATTTTTTTCTGACAAAAAGTGTGAACAAAATGTTTTATAAATCTATGTGTGCAATGGGACTCCCCATATGAAGCCCCACCCTCCACTTTCTCCTTTTCCAGTTTTTACTGGAAAGGGGTTTGATACTGTAGACAGAGAGAGTAAAGTTAAAACGGAGGTCCGGCACATAGAATAGGGTGTGCACGACCTTGTTTTGGATGTAGCACCTCTGCAGGTGGTCATTTGATGGTCATGGAGGAACCCTGACATCTGGAGTTACATCACGGCCAGGGGTCAGCCCTATTATTATATCTATATATTAACTAGGTTAAGGGTTAAGGACAAAAACTTGTGATCTATTTCAAAATATGATCCGCCTATGGCACTAATACAAATGTGGATTTATTGTAAAATGGAAATAATTCTCTATATTTTGATATAAGTCATGAACTGCGACTACGAGAGATAAATTTATTATGATTAATTTACCCTAAACAATTGTTTAAAAAATCTTTCTTCTTACTAGGGAATTATTTCCAAATCACTGTCTAGATAAGATGTATGAAAGTTTTCACATCATTCCAAGAAAACCCTTGTATCTGACATCAGTGTCCCTCATCTGTAAGGGTTTCTCCAAAACAACATCAACCTATGGTAGAATCCACCCTACAGGGGGTAGGGTCATTAGCAGGGCGGTCCTGGCAGTGGACACTGTGATGTAGGGCCATTGGTCACAATGATTATAACAGATAAGGCCTACTGGAATTGTCAGATATACTGCCGTGGAGAGCCGGACCTCCGTTTTATTTTAGTCTCCATGCTGTAGAGTATGCCTCAGGGTTCCAGTAAAAACTGGAAAGACTGAATGGCTATCACTAAAAGGACTGCAGCAGCCTGCCCTGAAAGAGTGAGTGGCAGAGAACTAGAGGCCCCTGTCCCATACCCTACAATTCTCCCAACCACGGATAGCCTCTTATTGTTGTTCTACCTGCAGGTTAGCCCAGAACAGGATGGATGCTGGGTAATATGTCGACAAAACTTATGGATTTATCATAGAAATTTTCATAAAATGTACCATTTCTTGGAGATTATCATTGAATAAAACTAGGCATCATTCTTTTTAAGATGAGTAACCATAAACACTTTAATTTCCTGAGTTGCTTGAAAATTCATTCTTTATAGATGGATAGATAGCAATTATTTGACTTTTTTCTATAGTTTTTCTAGGGCTTTTGTCGACAAAATAAGCCCAAATTAGCCTGCAGGTGCTCAAAATTCACCTTATTACGGTCCGCCGATTCGGGTGTATATTTCGCGTGACACCGCAGGGCCGGAGCAGTCTCCGGCCTATCCTTTACCATTGGCGGCGGCCTTCTTGAGTCAATATCTTTTAAAATTGTGGAGATTAAGTCTTCATTTTTCAGTATTTTCATAGACATATATAAGATAGATAGGACACTTGTGTTGTTTCTAGGATTTCCTTGTCTCGGATAGCTCTCCAGGTATAGCCAAGAGTAAATGTTTTTGCCACACCTGCTTGGAGAGTGTGAGGTGTGAGACTGCAGTTTCACACCTTTTTTGGCCTAGTACCCAAATGATCTTCAAAATTTATATCACTACAATCAAAATGTACTCAATAGGAATGAATAGAAAACAAAATTCTGATTAAGAAGATACTAAAATTGACATATTTATGTCAATTAGAAATAAAGATATTGACTAATGAAAATTGGAGAAAATTGAGAAAAATAACAAATTTGTCAAAGTTTGAGAGTTAATTTTAGGCAAACCACAAGTTGGATATCCAATTAAGCTTTTATACTACCATGGGTAGTTACACTCTATGTGAAATAATTGGTTTTATTTGTAGGAAAATTTTTTAAAAGGCCAAAATCTGACTTTGAAGAAATGTCGGAATTAAATTGTATATTCTCGGGAAAAGTGATTTATATGTTACTTATGACTCTAATATTCACCAGTGTGATTGATGAGACAGTTTCCTATCCTATTATAACCTAATTATGTTCTGTGGGGGGCATAAAATGGTATTTGGGGTTCTAAAGTGGCTACATGTCACTTTTCCCGAGAATATACAATTTAATTCCGACATTTCTTCAAAGTCAGATTTCGGCCTTTCAACAATTTTTCCTACAAATAAAACCAATTATTTCACATAGAGTGTAACTACTTCTGGTAGCATAAAAGCTTAAATGGATATCCAACGCGTGGTTTGCCTAAAATTAACTCCCAAACTTTGTCAATTTTCCATCACATCAAACTCGGTGGATTCCGACATTCGCTCGAATGGGTCAAGTGATAATCCCAAAAACCCATTTATATGCCACTTATGGCTCTGATATTCACCAGTGTGATTGATGAGACAGTTTCCTATCCCATTATAACCTAATTATGTTCTGTGGGGGGCATAAAATGGTATTTGGGGTTCTAAAGTGGCTACATGTCACTTTTCCCGAGAATATACAATTTAATTCCGACATTTCTTCAAAGTCAGATTTCGGCCTTTCAACAATTTTTCCTACAAATAAAACCAATTATTTCACATAGAGTGTAACTACTTCTGGTAGCATAAAAGCTTAAATGTTTATCCAACGCGTGGTTTGCCTAAAATTAACTCCCAAACTTTGTCAATTTTCCATCACATCAAACTCGGTGGATTCCGACATTGGCTCGAATGGGTCAAGTGATAATCCCAAAAACCCATTTATATGCCACTTATGGCTCTGATATTCACCAGTGTGATTGATGAGACAGTTTCCTATCCCATTATAACCTAATTATGTTCTGTGGGGGGCATAAAATGGTATTTGGGGTTCTAAAGTGGCTACATGTCACTTTTCCCGAGAATATACAATTTAATTCCGACATTTCTTCAAAGTCAGATTTCGGCCTTTCAACAATTTTTTCTACAAATAAAACCAATTATTTCACATAGAGTATAACTACTTCTGGTAGCATAAAAGCTTAAATGGATATCCAACGCGTGGTTTGCCTAAAATTAACTCCCAAACTTTGTCAATTTTCCATCACATCAAACTCGGTGGATTCCGACATTCGCTCGAATGGGTCAAGTGATAATCCCAAAAACCCATTTATATGCCACTTATGGCTCTGATATTCACCAGTGTGATTGATGAGACAGTTTCCTATCCCATTATAACCTAATTATGTTCTGTGGGGGGCATAAAATGGTATTTGGGGTTCTAAAGTGGCTACATGTCACTTTTCCCGAGAATATACAATTTAATTCCGACATTTCTTCAAAGTCAGATTTCGGCCTTTCAACAATTTTTCCTACAAATAAAACCAATTATTTCACATAGAGTGTAACTACTTCTGGTAGCATAAAAGCTTAAATGTTTATCCAACGCGTGGTTTGCCTAAAATTAACTCCCAAACTTTGTCAATTTTCCATCACATCAAACTCGGTGGATTCCGACATTGGCTCGAATGGGTCAAGTGATAATCCCAAAAACCCATTTATATGCCACTTATGGCTCTGATATTCACCAGTGTGATTGATGAGACAGTTTCCTATCCCATTATAACCTAATTATGTTCTGTGGGGGGCATAAAATGGTATTTGGGGTTCTAAAGTGGCTACATGTCACTTTTCCCGAGAATATACAATTTAATTCCGACATTTCTTCAAAGTCAGATTTCGGCCTTTCAACAATTTTTTCTACAAATAAAACCAATTATTTCACATAGAGTATAACTACTTCTGGTAGCATAAAAGCTTAAATGGATATCCAACGCGTGGTTTGCCTAAAATTAACTCCCAAACTTTGTCAATTTTCCATCACATCAAACTCGGTGGATTCCGACATTCGCTCGAATGGGTCAAGTGATAATCCCAAAAACCCATTTATATGCCACTTATGGCTCTGATATTCACCAGTGTGATTGATGAGACAGTTTCCTATCCCATTATAACCTAATTAGGTTGAGTGGGGGGCATAAAATGGTATTTGGGGTTCTAAAGTGGCTACATGTCACTTTTCCCGAGAATATACAATTTAATTCCGACATTTCTTCAAAGTCAGATTTCGGCCTTTCAACAATTTTTTCTACAAATAAAACCAATTATTTCACATAGAGTGTAACTACTTCTGGTAGCATAAAAGCTTAAATGGATATCCAACGCGTGGTTTGCCTAAAATTAACTCCCAAACTTTGTCAATTTTCCATCATATCAAACTCGGTGGATTCCGACATTGGCTCGAATGGGTCAAGTGATAATCCCAAAAACCCATTTATATTCCACTTATGGCTCTGATATTCACCAGTGTGATTGATGAGACAGTTTCCTATCCCATTATAACCTAATTATGTTCTGTGGGGGGCATAAAATGGTATTTGGGGTTCTAAAGTGGCTACATGTCACTTTTCCCGAGAATATACAATTTAATTCCGACATTTCTTCAAAGTCAGATTTTGGCCTTTTAAAAAATTTTCCTACAAATAAAACCAATTATTTCACATAGAGTGTAACTACCCATGGTAGTATAAAAGCTTAATTGGATATCCAACTTGTGGTTTGCCTAAAATTAACTCTCAAACTTTGACAAATTTGTTATTTTTCTCAATTTTCTCCAATTTTCATTAGTCAATATCTTTATTTCTAATTGACATAAATATGTCAATTTTAGTATCTTCTTAATCAGAATTTTGTTTTCTATTCATTCCTATTGAGTACATTTTGATTGTAGTGATATAAATTTTGAAGATCATTTGGGTACTAGGCCAAAAAAGGTGTGAAACTGCAGTCTCACACCTCACACTCTCCAAGCAGGTGTGGCCCAACCTATACCAGGCCTTATCAGGTGCTAATTTGCATATCAATACCGAGACAGACATGCACCAGTCAGCTCAGGCCTTGTTTCCTCTCTATCTTATGTATCTCTATGGTATTTTATAGATATAGTGTATATCTTGTCACAAATGTTTCATTTTACCTAAGTCCACTGGAATTATGATTACTAGATCCATCCCAAAAATGTTTAAGCCTGCCAGCATAGGACTGGAAACTGCGGCAAAACGCCGAATCGTGAAGGATTATGGGGAACCGTAATAAGGCGAATACTGTAAATCAGCTATCCGTGGTAGGGAGAATTACATTATGTGTTACAATACTGATCAACTCAATTAAATATTTGGTTTATGAAATAAGGTTATTGTCTGGTAAAAGGTGAAATAAAAAGAAAATGTACATTTTGAAAAATGACTGCATGAAAATAAAAAAACTGGAAATCCAGGAAAAACTGGAAGACTTTCATCCGGCCTGAGTTAGGCCCAATGCCCTCAGCAGTGAGCACCCGATTTTGTCACTTAAAAAAGCCTCTGCATGCAGAAAGAAATTTGACAACCCAGCAATGGAAAGTCGAATACGGTACTTCATATCTTGCACAGAACTATACAACGTGCAGTTCTATGATATCTTGACTCGAGAATCGGCAATTTCAAAAAACTGCCATTTCAATTTTCATTTGGCCAGTATTTACTGGCCAAATGAAAATTGAAATTCCACCATGTCGCCCTGTCGAATTTAACTGTCTCATGTCACTATGGCATCAACTGTTACTCATCCTTAAACTTTATAGTCCATCCCTGTTCTGCATTATAGCTGGAATTGCCTAGGTTGCCACACGTGCAGAACCAAATTAATAGATACGCTACGCGTGTGTGTCCTTGGCAGAACCCTGCCTGAACAGGCTTGGCGCGAAGAACTCTCTGTCAGGAGGAAGAAAACCTTCATGACACTTGTACCCGGTGGACGCGACAGTAGAAAGCCGAGGTGCCGGCGACCAGCGAGAATCCAGAATGTAAACGATGCTTACCGCTTAGTCTCTCTACTCAACAACTCGGTTTTCCTGCATACTTCAAAGAGAAGACTAAATTAAGACAGTATTTATATTAGATTTTAAGCTCTAGACTAGGCCGATATGGTATTTCAGGCTTAGAATGAGAAATGTTAACAAATAATGCCATTTGTGTGAAGCAGGTTATCTGAGCGAGCGATAATAGGATGTAAACATTGCGTTGATAAGCGGGGACAAGTTGAATTGTGAAGGAGACTACACCTTTCTACCAACATGAGTACAATGTAAGTGATTTTCTTCACTAAGTGAGGGTATTAAGACGTATGAGGGCTGTCGACATATTGAAGAGAGCTTAAAGTAATAAAGATGAGAGACCAGTACTGGGAGTGGCGGATATGGGGGGGGGGGGGGGGGGGCGCACCCCAACCTTTTTTTGGGAGACATTTTAGACTCTTTAATGTAAAATTCGTTTACACCACTGGAGACTGGTCTTGAGGTCCTGTCCCTGCATGGAGCCCATGCAGAGTGTATCAGGTTCCTCATGAACTTCATTCATGGTCATAGATAGCTGTGGAAGCCTCAGCCTCAGGCTCAGTTAGAACTTAGAGTACCTAGAGTTCTAGGGCTAGGTCATAGACATAGATCAGAGCATGATCAGGACCAAAAATAGTAGAGATTTTATTTAAGCAATACCTGGGGCTAGGGTTAGTGTTGAACCCAATAGAAGGTTCAAATGAGAGGGACACAAATGTTATTTTATAACGTTAGCATTGTGAAATGAATTGCCCACCTACAAAGAGCGTTAAATTTAATGTAAGTGGCATTAATGCATCTCATTCCCTGTCAACCCTGGATGATGCACCCCATCATTGGGGAAAATCTGCCTCATTTTTTAAAGTATCGACGACAGCTGATAAGAGGCGTTTGCCATGGATGCAATTGTCATCTCATTATTCTGCTGTTCCAAATATCTTGTATGTACAGTGTTCGTCTTTAAAAAGTTAAATAAAACCCTATCTACTGATAAAAATCATGTTAATATATGATATTATAGGTAAGGATCATTTGGAGGGAAGCGTGTCTCAGATTGTTTATCTAGGTCCTACTTTGGGTTTCATGAAGTCTAGGAAATTTATTTTGAAGTTCGTTACTTATAGACCTTGTGCAGACGGGGTCACGTGATCACTTCTTGGCGATCACCACGTGGTGATCAGACCATGTGGATATGAAATAGGTTCAAAATTATATGATAAAAATGGTTGACTGTGATTCAGTGAAATAGTTTTAAGAAAATGGGGCATAGATATTTGTTATAAATGTTTCAGAATCATAAATAATGATGAAAATAAATTGATCACCAGTATGGCAGACAACCCATTTTGGGTTATGTGAAGTCACCTGCACAACGTCTTACGTTACTTAAATATATCAAAGACAACATCTGTATCCCTCTCGTCTGAACCATAACATAGATTTTGCTGCCACTACAGTCAGTGTGATTTTCCTGAAGACTCCATGCGGATCAGGATACAAGCTACTGCATCGCTTTATATCCCATTTTTCAGGATTTGCCTTTTAAAAAAATGTATTTGCAATCCGCTGCTTACATAGACTAATTCTAAACTAAAAATCTAAAGTATAATATGATTATCATAGAATGCTTTTTGTTGAAGGTATTTTATGTAATTGATGAGGGTCTTTCACAACTTGTCTCAGACGTAAATTATGTTACGACATTATAGTAAAGTTGAAGCCGTTTTACATGAATAGGACCCTGAAGGAGCGGCTCCGGGCCCGCAGGGAAAAACTCAAAGAAACTACAGATGATGATGCATCCCCGAGAAAGGTACGTTCTTATGAGTAGTTTTAATTTACTTGCAAGTTGTAGATGTTACAAAGTCTGTTATGTGTTTATTCGTCGCACTATAGTATACTGGCTCATTTAATGGCACTGGAAGCATATTATACAACTTTCTGATTATAAATTTTGATTTTGTTTTTTATTAGCTACTATCGACTGAAGATGAAGATCCAAGTGAAAACACAGCAGAGGTAAGAAGTGTATTTGTCATGAAAAGTGTCGTAAAACTATGATGACCAATATCTGGTTCTAGAAGAAAGAAGTGCATCTCATCATTATAATAATTATATGAAAATCCCAATCGAGAGTGTCAATCGGCAATAAGATTATCATTTGATTACAGGGGGAAAGTGAAAATAAAGAATCCGAAGGTCTGATGAGCGATTTAAAGAAAAGACGGAGAAGAGCTCAGAAAGAGGTAAGCTTTAATGATAATACTGACAACAGAGACGTCACTGTAATTCTGTAAAATTAATGTGTTACAATGGCATCATCAGATGACATTAAGAAAAGGAACTGCACTGCAAAAGAAACCTTTTTGGTCTGAATTCTCCAAAGGGTAATAGACGATTTATTTCCGTAATTATCATATGAAATACATCCAGAATGGTTATCTAAGAGAGATGTAGTTTTGAATAGTTGCCTAAAGATTCAATATCCAACTATACATCGATATCACGATCTCCCGAAGAAAGCCAAATATGATGGGATTGTAGGCGTGCTAATATATCATAAGTGAGAATAGGGCCCATTTCTAGAAAAAGTATTCTCATTTCTATTTAAAACAAAGCTTGACGAAGCCATGAAGGGCGGGGAGGAGGAGGGCGAGTCCATGGCTGAAAAGATGAAGGCTCGTAGGAGATCTCGGCAGCGGCTGAAGACCAAGACTGACACGGAAGGCGAGGCCACTGCTACAGGAGAGGAGACCGACACGCTAAAACCGCTGACATCAACCC
Organism: Lepidonotus clava; assembly: GCA_936440205.1. Lineage (NCBI taxonomy): Eukaryota > Metazoa > Annelida > Polychaeta > Phyllodocida > Polynoidae > Lepidonotus > Lepidonotus clava. The sequence continues at coordinate 53,835,758 of OW387134.1, forward strand.
AGCAAACCACCATTGGAGAACTCAGCAAATCTCCCCGGGGTAGGCCTCTCTTTTCAGATAAACCGTTTCTTTCTTTGAGCAGTTTTAATGTGTTGCCCATGAGTAGTGTGAGGGAGTAGCCGATTTATAGGATCAATTTTCGTTGTATATGCATCATGTTATGTAGAAAATGGTTTCTTGGTGACAATGAAAAAAGCTTTTGCATTACGTCTTCAAACTATGTTTAACACTTGGGCCGAAGCACAACCTCGCGTTGCATTCAGGGTCCTAATAAAAACAATATTTGATTTAAACTAACTGATGTTTCTAGATATGTTAATCTGTTGATTCGATATATTATTGATCACTTACTTTGGAATAAACATTCATCATATGCTAGGTACCCTTGAGGGCACTTCGGAGAGTGAGGGCACTAAAAAACTACGAGGAGCAGAGAGAAGCAAAACCCTTCGTGCGTCGCTCAAAGAGAAAATCAAAGCCGCCAGGGTAAAATATTCAATTCATTGTTCTGTGATAACTATGCATACTCTTTTTGCTATATAAATAATACATCATGAATCTGTACATTCTCTTAGAAATCATAAAAGTATTGATCTAAATAATGACCACTGTAATGACAGTGAGTGGAAAGATAAACCTTTTTCTCGGTACGAAAATTATTCATTCATAATCATTGATTTTTTTTAAATTGAGCCCTGAACATCTCAAATCATAACCTTTGGTTTTAGGACAAAGGTAAAGATGAAGCGTACGATGAAACTCGTGCAACTGGTCGTAAGCTGAAAGGTAAAAGAAATCTGCCGACAAGAACGAGATTCGATGATCGATCAATGGTAGGTAACTAAGCCATGAGTGGCTCATTTTCAATGCAAATCATTTTAACATTAGACTTGTAACACAATTAAATGAGGTACACACAAACATTAGTCATACACTGTGATCAGCGAGTGATATGTGTATTCAACATTGCTAAAGTTCTTCATCATTATTTTGTTAGGATGACGATTCAACACCGGTGAGCCTATGGTGTTTTTTTCAATGTGTTTTATGTACGTCAAGGTTGTTGCGTATATTTCTGTTGTATGTTGGATCATTCCCTAAATGTTTATTACAACTTCACCTATATGATCATGTTTATTTAAGTTTTGTTTCATACTATGGTACTGACAATCTTCAATTTCTATACTAGCTGAAAAAGGAAGATTATGAGCTCGAGGAAATGTTGGAAAAATCAATAGCAGCCCGCTCTAAATGGAAGGAATCAATAGAAAAAAAGACGGTAAGGGTTGGTTATTGTAATTATTTTAATCTAAATCTTAAATCAAAGTTTTATACATATATGTTATATTAATGGCCAGTCTTTCAATACTCTGTTGTGTTGTATGATTATCAATAAGTTGTATGATTATCATTAATTTTATGGATTTTCAATTCCCTTTAGATTTAATTCGGAATATAATTGTTACTACTCGTGTTTGTATATATCGCCATTTATACACACAGTTTTATGACAATATGGTTGACAACTACGAACATAGAGCAACGAATATTGACTTATATTTCCAGTCCTTCCTGCCAAGTCAGCAGGAAGCGTTTGACTTCTTTACAATGGTGTGGGAGCCGGAACCGGAGGAGGACCAGACTGTGCCCAAGGTGGAGGTGGCCAAAGAAGCCCAGGAGGAGCCCGCAGACAAAGAAGCTGCTCCAGAAGGGGAGGCGGGCCCCAGCGGGGAGCAGCAGCCCGATGCAGCAGAGGAGGCCAAAGTGAGCCTTTTCTGTAATCTTCTAAGGGATCGGTGTTTTCGGTTGTATTCATCTGGATTGTGAAACGTTTACCTATGTATAACTGGGTACTTTTAGAAACATCAAATTGTCCCCAATTAACACTGTGTACGTATTTTCTTTTTTTCAGGAAGAAACCGAAGATGAAAAGAAAAAAGGAAAAAAGAAGAAAAAAGACGAGGACAAACCTGAAGGTATGAAAACAGTTTTGTTAAATGAAGATTCTACATTGTTCTTGTATTTCGAGGCGGTTTTGTGTACACAATTGATTGATATTACCGGCAGGTGTATCACACACAGTTAAACTGAAAAGTAACTTGAATTAAATTAAACTTATTTGGATAAAAACAATATACTGAAGATCATCAGAAATTAACTACATGTATTATCAGAATGTTCAGAAAAGTAATACGTTCCATTAATTCTGATTTGCGTTTCGGTTCAGATGAGCAACCACTGATAGAAAGTTACGACGAATCCACACCGGCCCCGTGGGAGTTTTACCAGGTTGGACGGTCAGAATACAAGCCTTTTCACGATAAGATGATTGATGAAACCAAGATGTACTTCGTCCCCTCAATGCGCGCAGGTAAGTTGTTTTTCAATATCTTGTGGCGCAAAGCTGACACTATTATTCACCCAGGGAAGCAGTCCTAGATGAAAAGGAGACCATTGTCTTACGGGTACTTTGTTTTAAAGGCGGTTCAGTTGAGTTAGAATTAAGACAATGATTAAGATTTTTCTTTCGTAGATAAACGTATTTCTAAAATAAGCCATAATGTTACTGCTCTACCTATAACTAAGATAAATAGTCATTTGATTTTTTTTTACTATATCAACATGTACTTTACAACTTGCTTCTACGCGTTTACCACTTTACACTCTGTTTTCCATCTATCCAGCCCCCACCCAGGACAAGGTGTTCGAGCTGCCTGCCCCGCGCTATCTGGAGGAAGAGGGCTTTTACGTAGGCACCAAGCCGACCGTGTCGCTGAGAAACGTCAGCAGGATGGAGAACCGCCTCCTCCAGCAAAAGGACGTGGTACGGACCTTGGTTTTCTAGCATGCTCATATTTACCATTGGCAAACCTATTCGAAATTTTAGCACCTAGATCAATGCACTTACTTCATAAAAACACATAAACAAGATCCAAATTCATAAGCATTACTGACGTGAATAATGGGTATGAATTCTGTTAAAAATAGATCTTAGAACTTTGGAATAGAAGGACAGTAGTCCAGTGTTCAATGTACTGGTACCTATAAAGAAATCATGTAAATGTTAGATGTAAGTGGACAGGGAATTTTAGGATTTCCTTATTTTCCGTGATTTCAGTTTGCAAAGATGATTTCACACTGTTAAAATGAAGGTTTACGTTAAGGGATCCAACGATAAATGTAGATTTCACCGTGCTTGCTTTTAAAGTAAAACTTAGGTAAAATCTTTCCCAATGTTTTCAGCTTCTCATCATTCCAAAACGGCATCTCTATACCAGTGTGTGCTGATAATTATGTCAAAAGTAACAATCTCGTTGCAGAATGCTGAGTGGTTCGGAGAGGACGGCCGTATCATCTCTTTACCTGACCCCCTGAAGGAGGTACCCTCCCGCCCCATCATACCCGAGGAGCCCGACCCCATGCTCAAGGTGGACTTTAAGAAGGCCGTGATAACAGACTTTGACAACCGCCTCATCGACGGGTCCATCGAGGGGTCAGGCCGCTACCAGCTGGACGTGGACATTAACACTGTAGCCTTCACTCACCACCACCTCTTCTCCAGGGAACATGTTCTCGCGTCGAAACTGACCGCTCTGTATAATTACTATGTGCAGAGGAGCAAAAAGAAAACAGTCATGTTTCTCACCGATAAGGTAGGTAGCGCCACATTGAATACACGACAGTCATGAGGGAAGCACTTTTAAATCAAGTAAACGTTTTGTGTATTGGAAGGGGGGTGGGGAAATTAAAGACATATTGTTGCAGTCACAAAGATATTTATACGCGAAGCTACCTCAGAAGTTCCTCTGTTCATTACCTATGATACTAAAACCTTTAATGCTACAAAATTGTTCATGGTATTGCTGATGGACATACCAAGGAAAAACACGTTTGAATGTTTCTGGGTGTGATCAATTTCAGCTGAAAGCTTTGAAAAATGCATCCGCCCACGTGCAAGAGAACATCAATCTGATGAAGGTAAGTGCCTAGACGTTTTAAATCCATGATTTGTTTGTCATAGCTCTGTAAGTGTTTTACTGGAAATTGGTAAGATGATGTGTAAAGCTTAAGGTTGTATAAAGAGCCATGCTAGTGGGCGACTTCTTTGACAGTACCGAGTTCCATTTTAAACTACCCCTGAAACTTACTACACAGCCCTTCACTGTAACGTACGTACGTTTTGGGTCACCACTTACGATATGGTGAGGATTTTGAATGCCATGGTTTAATCATCACATTGTCCTCTTCGTTTCATTGCAATTCTTTTGTAGCTGGAAGAAGACGTAAGTTGAGAAATAACCAGAGATGAGGGATCACTTAGAATTTGTTGACGTCCAAAGTTTAAATGTTATGATGCTTTCATCTAAAATCATTGCTGTTGCTGTTAAGTAGTAATTTGAGCGTGTAAAACAAAAAGTTTCTTTTGGTTAAATGTTTAGGAACGATTCCACCCGGTAAACATTTAGAGTTTGAGACACGCATATTCTAAGGAGGTTTCTTTCATCTCTGCGTATATCGAAATATACAGTTATGGCATGTGTAGTGATCAGTATTTGGAAGGTCGCGGGTTGAATGAAGAATATCTAAGGATGAACTTTTATTTTATTTACTTTTGCGCATGGATGTATGTGGGCCTGCACGTTAACGACGGTATTGCAGTCCGCAGTGCTACTTACGCACCCTTTAAAATTATCATTTTATTTTTAATTGCTTATGCATGGACTGCACGTTTAAAGGGATGGGGGTGTCGAGGACGTTTTCCTCAGAACGGGATGCTCTCATGGCTCGCAGCCTAATGATTAACATTAAGTAATATGCACTTTTATCAATCATGATTCAATGGAGGCGGCTTGCTCAGTGCCTTGGTGTTCTCGGTGAAGACTCAACTTAAGGAAGACCACGGCTGTTCGCAACGTGTTTTTATGGATTCTATATCATATGGCATGCCCTAGTTGGTAACATTGTCCCCTGTTGATGATTGTATTAGCTCACGGAATGGTGTCACGCATCACCTTAAGCACCCTGACAGCACTATACAACTAAGAACCCCGTGAATGATCCCAACCAGGGGCTATATTTTCGTGACTGGTGGTATAAGTCGATTATTGTCTCATGATTAGCGTTTTCGTCTGTCACAAGAAAGAGTGACGTCATTGCATGTTCACCTCAAGTCAGTCTTATCAGGTATATGTAAATTTTGCGACCCACAGAATCACTAATCATGAAACACCAATCAAAGGTCACATGATGAGCCCAATTAGTTACAATTGCCCTGTCCGTTTCTCATTTTAAGATACTGCATCTTAGTGATCGTTTTCTTTTGAGTTGCCACAAACATAAGCTACAGTTAAACTACACATGAGAATCACTGGAGAGTTTTGTGTGTGCCAGAGATATCACACGGAAGACAAGGGATTTACATAAATGTATTACAACAATTGGTTCCCTACATACTACGGATATAATTAAACATAGTTTGATAAGTGAGGTAATCATGTTATCCACTTGTATTGCTTTTGAATCATGTCAGTTTTGATTACTAAGTCTGTCTGTTTTAAACACTTTGGATAGCTGTTAGTATTGAGAGAAATGGGTCGACATATATGATTGTTGTTTTCTTGAACCTATATTTGACTTACAATTTTAAGGGTGATAATCGATCATCTGAAAAGGCGCTAGCGGACCAGGAGGGTCGACTAAAGGACTATCGAGACGAGATCAAGTAAGTAACAGCCATTGGCCTCATTTCAGATTATTTAAGTTTCCTCTTTTCATCCGAATCCCTTGAAATACTTTTCGGCATACCTCTACTGCTAATTCTCCTCCCTTCTCCTAAATCTATTGATTATCGTAAAATCAACCTTTCACCTAACAATTATCTGAAAGAACGATTCATTCATTTCAATCACAATTTACAACACAGCCTGACTTATAACGATGATATATAAACCAACTTAAACTAAAAAGGTAAAGCAGTTGTTTTGTGCTACTATGTGCTTCACTGTTATCGACCTCCTCTTTTCAAATTCGTATCGTTTAAAGAGATTTTGACTTTCAAACCACTTTTGATGCCAGCCAATAAGGTCGCTTAGACCATAGCTTTCATGTGCTAAAGGTACATGCAGAAAATGAAACAATAAATTATTCTTGCCTTAAAGATGCCCTTGAAATGTAATTTCAGACTTGCAAGGAAGGAGCGGGATCAGGAAATGAGTACGGACCGAAACATCATGAAGAATATCATCGACACGTGGAAGGAAATAAAAAATCTCCGACAATTCCAAGGATTCACCAACACGACCGTAAAGCTGAAAATCCAAAAGTGAGGTCGCTTTTAAATGTATTTTATCTCATTTGTACAACCGTTTTTGTGACCGAAATAATTTTCTACCATTTGGTCCTTCTGGACGTGAGACATAAAATATTGCCATAGTAAAGAAAACAAGTCTTCATCCTTTTAATTAAATTACAACTGAACCGCGTTATAAACTTTGTAGACTGGGGTAAAAAGTTGACCATGTTACTCCTCAGGGAGGCGGCAGACCGGGCGGTGGATGAGAAGGAGTGGGCCGAGGACATCGAGGACGAGCTGGCCGAGCTGCGGGCCGAGGCCGAGGCCCACTACCAGCGCCGACTGGAGGAGTACAGGACCAACCTAGAGGCCTGGAAGAAGCAGAAACAGCTCAAGGTTAGCAGAGGTTTAAACTTTCACTGTAATTTGTAAAAACAATCTGCGTGGTAAAGTTGTCCAAATATGCATATCACTCGTAAATATGTAGTTATGAGGCGACCATCCGTACTGTATTATTTTGTCCCATTTGAAATGACTTGGGATGTTCTCGTGCATATCATTAAAAAACTAATTTGATTTTAGACCTTTATTATAGCATAGACATGTATATCTATGATTATAGTCAGTGCATTAAACGACAAACAAAACCTTTAAAAATACGATCATATACTATAGGAACAACGTTGTTGTCGCCTCAAACCTTGACGGTCGCTGTGGCTAAGAACCTGTCTCGGCTCAATGTTGCGTAGTTACCCTGATTTTGGGAATAGCTTTCTCAGAAAAACATTTGACTTGGCCACAGAAAGAGGCGGGTAAACGTCAGAAGAAGCGCGACAAGCGTCTGTCGCAGGGGGCGGTGGAGTCGGTGGACGAGGGGGAGGAGGACCTGGCCCTGGAGGAGGCGGACCGCCGCCTGCTGGAGGAGGACGACCTGGAGAAGCCAGAGAAACCCGTACTGATGGACGTGGCCGAAGAGAAGGCGCGCATCACGGCCCGCTACCAGACCATCCGCCGACAGCCAGGTAGGCCGCTATGTACCTTGGAAAGGTACGGTCAGTCCGGCATGTTGGTGGGGGGGGGGGGGGGGGGGGGGGGTGAAGGAACCAATTTAACGGTTCAACTAACATTGTAGTTATTTGGGTAACCACAGAAGTGGTGTATCAATCGAGCGGTCCGACCAGAAATCTATCAGAAAATGGTCAATTGCTTTGAAAATATCTGACAGTGTTAGATACTGGTCATTAACAATCTCTAATATTATTTTTTTCAGTCGTAGCGCCCCTTAGCGGTCTGTTGTTTGGGCTTGAACTCAAGATTAGGGTGGAAGTGTGTTACCTCGTAAAAAGTTCATTTGTTTATATACAGGTGTCATGTTTTATGATAAGAGATATAACCTCCAATCATATGCCAAGAATATATCGAGTTTTTGCCTCTTGAAATACGTTAGAATATAATTAAAATGTGGAACTGTATATAAACTGTGCCTGATCTATCATTACCAAGTCATCAAAAGACGTTTAGACCTGCGAAAACTGAAGACATTCGTTGATTATGTCCATACCTTGTTGCCTGAAATGTCTGCTTCTAACTAATCTTTGCCCTGGCCGATAAGCGCACAGTCTGGTATTTCTGAGTAGTCCGGCCGTTTCCGCTGGTGCACTGTGAGCCGCTGGGGCCAGCCTGGTAGTAGCTACAGTTCAGAAATGATATTTTCTGCTCGAGATAAGTAAAGTGACAGTGTTAGTGGGTTAGCTCGAAATGCCTTACCTTATTTACGGGCGTGTTGCAGGTGAGGCTCGGTTGTACCCGGAGCTGTCGTCGGGGGCCACCATCTCCCAGAACCACCTGTGTGCGCGGGGAGAGCAGCAGCGGCGCAGCGACATCAACCGCTACAAGATCTACGTCAAGGTGCTCTTCAACGGCAAGGAGGTGTCCCGCACCTCCCCCAGGTAAGAACTGGAGGGGTTACAAAGATCTTAAACATTTTGCTTGACAATGTATTATCTACTGTTGTGTGAATGACTGCTCGATAAGAATATTGTTTATGTTGAATTTTTAAGAGAGACATTATTAAGATCCATAAATATGATATTGTAGGTTAGAGGTGTGAAGGAAACGCGTTGTATCAAACCCTTCCTTATTTGTTTTATTTCCATTATTAAAGGCCGCTCGGACAAGACTTTACTGTGAGATTTGCCCAGATATTCAATGTGCAAATTGTCCAGTGGCCGGAAAGTATAACGATCGAGGTGAGTGTGAATATGAAAAGTTCTATTGAAAATGAAAGATATTTCATTTAATAAAATCAAAGGCGAATTAAATTGGTGTTCCAGGTGTATGTCTCACTTAAAAACCATTGTCTATGCAACATCCTTAGTGATTGGAAACAAATGTTTACGTCCAAATCACATCTTATTGTCATATCTGATTTAAAATATTATTTTGTATTTGATTTAAAATATTATTATATTTTTTTATAGGCCCTGACCTACATCCCTGTTTAAATACAATCATAACGATAAAATGTGCTACCGTGCATACCAATGTAGTTCTATATGTATTTATAATGTTACATCATCACTAGAACGTGTCTGTGTCCTTGTTAAAAACTTGAGAGGAAATGTAATTCATGGAACATCTTTTTAAATGTGAGTTATTTTTATAAATGATGACAACTATAACCTGGTAAATGTGTTTTCTCATTCGTTCCACCAGGTATATGAAACTGCCGGTTTGTCAACAGACAGGCTAGCCGAGGTGTTTGCCGTGATTCCCGAGGCCAACGTCACTTCGGAAACTGTTGAATTGGACAACATGGACTTCAGCAGCGATGCTCGGGTGGCCCATTCCCACGAGGGCGTAGGAAGTGGTCAGTTTTGCAGTTATACACATAGGCCTAAATAAATACAACAATCTTGGGTTAACATTATACTTTATAAACATTAGAATTACATCATTTTTGTGAGGATAAGAATACTATAGATGTATTACTCTCAACCGTTTGATTTTCAGTGAATAAATGATTTAATGATAACATTAAAAATAAGGTACTTTGCGATAACGCTGTAAGTCACTTGATGTTCGTGTTAAGTGAATTTTCGAATATTTTTCATTCTTTTAAATGAATGAAATTCAATGTCTCTTTGTGGCTAACAGGGGTAAACATCAGTTTTGATTCGTCCAACGCTAACCTGGTATCGCTGCTGACCACGGGCTCGCTGACCATGAGTGTGGCATGGGCGGTGAACGAAGACGGGGCTGTGCTCGTACCACCCACCGCGCCCACTAACCACGTCCACAGGTAGGATTTTACATCCTACGTGTTAAATGAAAAAGATTTCATGCCAAAATCATATTGAAATGACATGTAAAGGCCATTTGAAAATTGAGTTAATAATTTCATATAATTTTATCAGTTCTGATTCATCTCTTTGAATTAAGGATAGGTAGCAGATGACTTTCGATACCTTCCCATGTCTTGATCTAATTTTAAGAAAGAAAATAAAGAAAATAACTTCACTACATCAAGATTATCTAGAATTGTTCATTGGTGATAAAGGTTATCCCTGACTTAATTAGAACCTCGATATTCTTGATCAATTACGGACAACTAAGCACGCATCTAGGCCGTCGAGTTAGATTGTGAAGACTCGTAACCAAAGGTTCCTGGAAAATGCATAAAAATTGTTGTTGACACACAATAGCCCAAGGCCATTGACAAATATTTGGACTATAACTCAAACCTTTTACCCATAACAGTGCCATCAAATCGCTGGACGCGGTAGCGGCCATCGGGGCGGCCGGTGTGTCTGATATGGATAAACTTAGTAAGTGGATTGCCCAGTCCCGCCTTGACCCCAACGACCCGAGTAACGCCGACCTCATGCACCGAGTCAAGGTAAGAGAGCTACAGAGGATAGAGTGTAATTTTAGGAAATAGGTTACCAAGTAAACAGTAGGTTATATCGTAAGGTTGGAAGAATATTCAGTGCATTGGGAAAGCCAAAGTTCTGAATGTGTTTGTTTTCTAATTCAGGTCGATCTGATTCACAATGTCTCTCCTGGCGGTAGAATTTCATGCCTATGGTTCGTTAATGCAATGTTTGTTATTTGATAAATAAATTAACAAACATATATTAATAACAGTGGTTCTTCGACCGACGAAAGGTATAAAAACGAGTTACCGATATTATATGGTTGTTTAGTGTTATGTTTTTCATTTTAAACTTTAAAACATTCTGCCGCTTATATTTTCAAGTTACACGTAAATATACTGACTGCTTTATTCCTTCTTGCTTCCAACCGTTGTCAAAATATTTACAAATACTAGTTGTGTGCTTTTCCTCTTCCATGGTAATATTTCTCTACGGGTTAGCACAATAGTGGAAATTTCATCCCAATTCATTTTTGTACAGTGATTTAACTCAGATACTAAATAGCCCCGTTTCATCCTCTCAGCCCGGGGCAGCAGGTGACTTTGAGATCAAGGGTCACTTTCGCCTGGAGCAGATGCAGGAGGAGTTTAACTTCACCACGGAGGAGGAGCTGGTCAAGAACCGGCGCTACCAGGCCATCCAGCTGCGGGAGCAGGAGGTGGCCGAGTTCAGGGGCCTTAAGCTTCTCCCGGCCACCGAGAAGGAGGTGCCCGACGACATCTTTGATGTAAGTAGGTCCAGGCCGTCTCGGCCGAATGGGCAACTTAATTATCAGCATATTAGAGGGGTCATGCTAGGTGAATAACGTGCTTCGTAATCATTATAAAAATAAAACTATCTATGACGCAAGTTCATAATTGGCGAGTAACCTAAGGGTGTGTATTTTAAATCAATTAACCTACCTAGGATGTCTCGAAATACTTTTCTGTTACTATTAAATTATTCATGTGTCATCACCTTTTTGTCTTATGATGTATTATCATGCTTCATAAGATTATTTATCATCTAAATAGAACTCAAGAAGATGGAAGAACATTGTGAGAGTTTTATGAAATAGTTGAATGAATCCTCTTATATATACTCCAATTGTACAGGAGTACGAAAAGAAGCGGAGAGAGGAGGACAAAGTGCGGCAGCAGGACATTTCGTCTCATCGTATTGCCGTCACCAAGTTCATGCAGAAGGTTCGGGAGCAGGTGATGGAAAGGGTGAAGAAACTGCAGCACCAGAAGGTGCTCTCAGACATGGTCTACGAGGAGTCGGTGCCCAACATAGGGTGAGCGCCAATTGTATATTTGATGGACCATGTGACTCTATGGTATCTCAACAAAATCATTCCCAAGACTTAAGGTTTATTTTGTCTGTCAAATGTATCTATGCTAGGGGCGGATCCAGGAATTTTCAAAAGGGGGGGCGTGCAATTCGGAAAATTTCCCTCTGCCCTCTGGACAGGATCATTTTCTATTAAAAAAATCGAAAAAAAAATCGAAAAAAAAAAAGGGGGGGGGGGCGTGCGCCCCCCACGGACCCCCCTAAATCCGCGACTGTATGCCTCAAATTTAACAGAGCTTAGCCAAACTTCGTTTTATCCCGGAACTGCAGTTATTTCAGTACCGTTATTCCCCCTGAAGTGCAGTTTGGAGTTCTTCTTTAAAATACAGTACTCCGTACTAGAAATGTAGATGGTTATAGGCTTCTACTGATGGTTAATAGAGTCATGAGATTTAAAAAAGACCGGAAGCCCTGACTGTCGTATACTTTTTTTTCGATAAATAATTCTTCACTGTCCCCCTCCCCCCATCCGCCCAGTATGTATTATCCAACGGTCTGCCAATTTATGTGAAATCATACATATTTCTCGTTTTTACAAATGCAGTCTTCTTGTGGCTAGACTACTTAACCTTACCGTCAGTCCCACAAAATGGTAAATTCTGATAGGAACATTTATCATACTACTCCTGTTGATGTTTCCAATTTCCTGGTTTCAGCTTTCTAGTTGTATTTATCTTTGAGTTATTGTTACTGTTAATTGATTGCACTTGAAATTAGATATTAAGTAAACTGACAAACTAAGTCATGGATATATGGTGTCATTATTCAATGCATGTACTATTTTAAGTTAGAAGTTTTTGTTGGGGGCTTTTCACAAAACAAAAATCATAATCCAGCAAAGAATCAAGTCTCCTCACTTGCTATGTCCCAACGTATGAAAAGTATGAACAAAGATGTATGACTGACGATAGACACGACAAATTTTGACAGTTGACTAGGGAAAATTGTTCGCATGAGATAGTATATGAAAACGTCTCTGTAAGGTCTACACACATTTTATAGTCGGACGATTCATTGGAGATTCTGTTTTCTGCAGCACAATCATCCCCAACCTGCTGAAGATGACCGAGCCGCGCAGACCACTTAAACCTGTGAGGAAGGAGCGCAAGAAGATGACAGCACAGAATCTCAAACAAGAAGACGTCCGACTTCTTATCAACATTGTCCGTGCCTTTGATATACCTGTCCGACAAGATGCTTTGCAAGGGTAGGCTCTCTCAGATTAGATGAGATGTTATCTGATTATCTAATGATCACAGAACTTATATTAATGGACTGCACAAATTAACCAAACAAAAAAGTTGGCTGATATTTCTTGTAGGCTTTTCAAAATAAGATGAGGACCCGTGATAATTACAGAAAGAACATGATTCTAGAGCGCTAGAACTTACCGATAATTGTTTCTTTCTTTTATTTTTTTTAAAAGTAGGAATGGTCTTTCTTTCTGTTGCTACTTCTTAATCCGTCCGAAGTGGCATCAAATTACATACAAGTCATCTTGAATCTTCACCGATCTCGTTGCCGTCAAGCATTAAGTTACCATAAGGTATCTCTCATTCTTGTCACAGTAAACCGAGGACAGCGGACAACCAGGGAGGTGCTTCAATGGGACAGGACACTCTAAACCGCAGCTTGAGACAGGGCACGATCAAAAACATCGCTGGCGAGGTGAGTCCTCGTTTGCGTATTCATTCATTGTTCGTGAGTTCTGGGAATAGTAAAGGGATTCATTATAGACTGCCACCTTATTTTCTTCTTACTTAGCTGCGGGTTGTCACTTTAAGCACTATATTTTTCCTGTTCCTGCGACGATGTACTGGACCTTTTTTTGTTAGAATTAAGACCTTTATTTATTTGTATCTAAAATTATATTCTTTTTTTATCATCATGTGTGTAATGATGAAATGACAATAGTGTTCATATATGCATTTTTCAATTTTAGAATTCCAGTTTCATTACCTTAGCTACCGTGAGTATAGGTAGATAATTCCGCTTTCCAAAGTTGCAAGTTACTGAGACTTCCAGTGCCAGTTTGATAAAGATTTCTTTGTATGTCTTGCAACTTACTATAATCATGTTGGAGACGACATTCTTCGATGATTTTAGACCTTTTTTGTTTCTAGAAGAACTCTGTTCTTCTAATGAAACCTTTTTGTATTTTAGGACTTTTTCAGGTCTCAGGGCATTCCTTTTGAGGAATACAATGATCATCCGGTCTTTGAATTGGGTCGTGTGAGTACTACAGAGAATGAAGATGAGTTCTGAGAAAGTTCAGGCGTTAACGTTCAGGTTTCAGCGTTTAGTTGGTGTTGCAGCGGTCAAGAGAAATTGTGAAAATGGCCAGGCATCTAAATGATCCATCTTACACCAAAATGCTCACAATTATTTTGTAGACATTAGTGCGACCCTTCGTGGAAGTTATGTTCCAACGTCACACGCAAACGACGACTGTCGCGGAAGGCCCGAATCCAAGTTGGAATGAAGAACTTCGAATTCCATTCAGGCAAGTGTATACGCCGATGGAAACTTTCGACTACTGTCAATTGACTCATAATATCTCACAGAAATGGCAATACTGTTTCTATACCCTAAATATTGGTATATTATTTCATTCAATACTATAGGCGATTTTGGCTTCACTACCTTGCTAGGAATAGCACAGTGAAGTACATCCTTTGCTCTGCGTCTTAGCTGTTAATAAGGTGTGGTAATATAAGCCGTAAATATACATCCTACTGAATGCACAGTGCGAGATGCTGGTCATTGTGATTCTAATCCTGATTACCTTCCTGGCATTTCTGGTCTCACAAAAGAAAGCCTTTGCTAAGTATGCTGTACTTTAGCCATTACTTGTCCAAACTCTTTATAAACATACCTCTTGTTCACAGAGCCCCAAATGAAGACTACAGCACATCTAGTCTCCAGTCGGTGAAGGATATTCTCTACATCAGCCTCTTCGACGAATGTGTGGTCGATGTACTCAAGGTAATGGGTCTTGCATAACGAGTAGGGTCATAGAAGATGGAAAGGTTGGCCATCGTAATGATTGTGGTAGAAATATCGTAAAGGACTTGTTCTTTAAAGGTGTGTACATATCTTGTACATATCATTACTCTCAAAGTATCCTGAATATTTAAGGATAGACACCAGTGGTTGAGGTGTGATTGGCGCAACTCTCTTTGAACAAAATCCCAAGATTTGTTTCAAATAGTTTTATTTAGTAGAAAACATCATTTAATAGCCAATAAACAACCATATCTATTGATATAAGTTAAATAACCATAGGTAGAACAGTACCTGTGGATTATGAATACAAACTTGAAAATCATAATTTTCAAATTTATTTTTTGAACACTGATATCTCACTTAATATCTAACCTAGACCTCTGAATTTTTACTAGATCTTCTTGACATATAAAGGGAGGGAAGCGTGTCTCAGAACTTTGATATAGGTCTTAGTTATGTTTTTATTGAATGTAGAAAATGAAAATGAATAAAAATCTAAAAATCTTTCCCGTTTTTGGCCGTTTTTGATCATCAAATAAAATCTAGGACCTATAATAAAGATCTGAGACACGCTTCCCTGCATATGATTGTTATGAAGGCCTATGTGAAATGTTATACATGTAGGTTTAGTTTTAACCAAAATATTCATGTTCAAAAAATAAATCTGAAAAAAATCAGTTTAAAATTCATAAAATCCCAGCTTTTCATTCCTGTATAATTCTATTGGTACCAATAGATAGAGAAAAATATGACCTTTTGAATGATATATGATTTGTTAGCATCAGAACGATATTAAAGAATTCATTGCTGATTTCCTGTAATGGCCGTTGACCACTGGTGTCTATCCTTAAGCACAACATGATGGACCGGTAAATCTGTCTTTATGTAAGTTCGGAGTACCATGCTTAGAATGTTTAAAGTCTAATTCATAGCAAATGTCATTGTTGGCAGATTATCCCAGCATTACATATAAAACGCATCGTTATAAATTCAAGTCAATCAATTTTGAATAAAACAAAACAAATCTTCCCAGATCATTTTCGAAAATAGTATCAATAGTTTTACTAAACATTGATCAAATTGTCATGATGAACACTGTCTTTCTAGGATGACAGACAAAAAGGCACCAACATACACCGACGAATAGAGCGCCGCTGGTTGGGAAGCCTGAAGATTCCCTTCTCGACCATCTACCACAACTCCAGGGTACGTGTAACCATAAAAATGTTTAACGTTAGTTAGAAATTCCCATTTCAAATGACTTTGTATATAAAAATCATCCTCCCCCCATCCTTACACTGCAGAAATGATACAAATAGCGACCTATGCGACAGCATTGTTGCTTTACGAACAAAGTTATACGGTCCTAGTGAAATAAGCTTAATATCTTATGCGATAAAAATTGATGTGATAATGAAATAATGATTAATGCTTGATAAAGAACTAAATATTATTGACACAATTGTATTACAAAAAACAATGTAGCACAAAATCAGTCACGAGACTCGCACAAGAACTTCCAATCATTATCATTGATACACCTGGGTTTTTTTCTTGTCATTGTCAGCACCAGATAGATATTCTGAACTTTTCTCAGACGGTAGCAGAAAGTGTCTCAGTCAGTGTCAGTGGTATAAGATGATAAAAGCCGCGTGCTGTGGCAGCGTTCAGGTAGTAGGTCAGACCAGTATCCCCTGTTTGTCATATGAAGCGACTAAAAGGGGAACCTTGTGCCCCCAACAGGGTAATCAAAGGCCGGGTGTGTGATGTGCTTTCTATGGGACATTGCACATTAAAGACCCCTTGCCACTCTTCGAAAAGAGTAGGGTATCGAACCCGGTGGCGGGTTTCTTCTAAATCATATCATAGATTCGGTCACTGCCCTTGTGGCATTAAACTAGCTGAAAAGCTTTACCTTGTGCAGTCTGGTAAAAGAACCCTAAAGGGTTGGCCGGACGTTAAACTAACTCAACAAACAAACAGTAACAATACCTGTTTGTCTGCTTACAGATTGAAGGAACGTTCCGCGTGGACAAGCCCTCGGTGCTACTGGGCTACCAGCACGACCCCAATAACCGGAGTATAGACGCGGGGCTGGACGTGGGGGTGAGCCACAAGGACAAGACCTTCCTCACCATGTTCATCACCGTAGAGCCGCAGCTCACACCCGTCGACCACGTCAGAGAAAAGGTAACCTCCGGCTCCCTCTCCGAAAGTGTACCCGACATTATACCGAGGAACGTCTATATATGCTCTTTGATTGTAGTGTGTCCAAGTGTGTGTTTCGGTTTCGTCCGTGTTTTAGATTAATATAGGGATTCGTTGATAAATAATGTAAAGCGCTGATGTATCATTTAGTTGTAAACATTACTAATGTATGTTGTTTGTTGATTACGTACTCATGCGCCTATCGGTATTTTATAAAATACATAAAATTTAAATTGATTTATTTCACATCAAACCTGACTCCAGTTTTTGTGTGGATAGTTGTTTATCATTATAAAAGTTGATTTCCAGTTATCTAAAAATTCATTAACCATTAACTTTACAGTTACACGTTGGAGACATCACTTTCCTAAAATGTCTATTTTCGTGTTTCTTCACCTGTGGTAGGCAGCAAAATTATAGCTGTCGCAAACAGTCCTCTAACACACGTATGCACCCTAATATCTACAGCCTAAAAGTTTGATATCGCTATACACATGTATATGATTCGAGATAACCAAATTATGTTATGTCGGTAACAATCATTGACCTGTATGCGATAGT
The DNA here is from genome assembly GCA_936440205.1 of Lepidonotus clava. Lineage (NCBI taxonomy): Eukaryota > Metazoa > Annelida > Polychaeta > Phyllodocida > Polynoidae > Lepidonotus > Lepidonotus clava. The sequence goes on from OW387134.1 coordinate 53,853,092, forward strand.
TTCGTTTTTATTTATGTGGGTAAAATTAATTTAATGCTTGTTTTTATACGTGGGCTTTAAACTTATTTTTAATGATTATTTGTATAATTCAAATTAGTTGTAAATCAATGTCAGTATTTGTATCGTTATCCTCTTAGGTTTTGAAATGGGTGAGTATTTTGCACAATTGAGCACAAGCAAAGCTTTGCTAAAGGGATAATTTAATTTTTTGACGGTCTCTGTATCACGCTATTGCATTGCCAGAGGAAACTGCTGCGGTTATATGAAGTGGTATGGCTTTCACATTCACTCATTCAGTAGCATTCACGTTATTGCAAAACGTCAAGTTTCTTTTCATTGTTTCAGTCGTTTACTCAATTGTGTTGACCTTCATTTTGCATAATGAGTTTTATCAAAAATACTTCTCGTGACAAATGGGTCGATGGATTAGAGCTGCTTTGGGACTACACATCAAAATGCTCTTTTACAGTGCGCTTACAATTTGTTCTTCCCTCAATGTTAAAACACAGAAATAGATTTGCACATACGCTCAAACACTTACATACATGTAATGCATGTAGTCAAAAGGATACTTGATGTCTAAAATCTCCGTACACTGTGGTTTTCAGTTAGATTTCAAAGTGATAGGGCTCTGCAAATACAAAGCAATTTTTCTCGTAAATAAAGTAATGTCATGTTTTTATTCACGAACGTACTCTTGGTGATAATACAGAAAATTCAAACTGTAAATATTAACATTAGATAGACTCAAAAACAAAAATGACTTGCTCACCAACATGTTTGTGCTTACTCAGTTCGACACCAACGAAGGTGAGAAGCTCATCAGTGAAGGGGAGAAGTGGTTGGCCGACCTGGAGTCGCGCTTCCCCAAACGGGAGTACAAGACGACGGTGGTGGACATTAACGGTATGGCCGTCTTCATCACGCGCTACTTCAAGGCGCTCGCCCCGCCCGAGCAGCTCACCGCCAGCGACAACAAGTACGACGTGGCCGTAAGTAGGGGTTGACTCACTCCATGGAAAAACCCACCTCGTGTTTTTATTGTCATTTCTAGATTCTAATTTACACAAGGAATTTGATGGACGACTTGTGTTACAGGGATGATTTTTGTCTAATTAAAGATTTTTCTCACATCATCACCTTAAATAATAATTCTTAAAATTGATTTCTAGCATTGCGTTTTATACCACTGAGATCATTTCATATTTTCTTTCTGGCGTCGTTTCAGATTTGTTTTACTAACCCCCACTTACATCCCTGGTCTTATAACGACAGTAACACCAACCTAATCATGTCTTAGGAATAGCTTCAATAATAGTAATAAGTATTAATGGTCTTTTTTGCAACTAGGAAACGCTGGCTCGGTACGTGGCTCTCATCCCCTTCGTGTCTGACAGCGTCACCTTCCCCGGCATCTGTGACATATGGAGCACGTGCGACGTAAGTCGGTTTACACTCCCTTGTTTCACTAATTATGAAGGTAAATACTGTAAAGGAGGTCCCGGTATATATCTGCCGAGTGCTCCAGTAACATTTCCGTCCGATTACAGTTGATAAACAAATGTTCTACTTTTAATTTTTCTACTTTCTACTTTCCCTATTCCATAGGTCTTACATTCGAACAAAACCATACATATTTCCCTTCCTGTCCAATCCTGACAAACCAAAGGTTACAATCATCTGTTATAGGTTACTGTTTTCTAGCCAGCCAATATAAGACTTTTGCAGTCAGCTGTTTTCGAGCACATAAAATGCCATTTTCAGTTCTTTGAGAATAAGGTGTATGATCTTGAGCCAGAACCTTATCTATCAGCCAAGGTTATCTTGCCCCTAAGGTCAATATACCTTAGGTGGCTAAACCTAAGAATACATGTAATCTAAGGAGAAATAACTCCTCCTCTGTGAGTTATGACTGAAGTCGAATATATTCACCAACACCATAATTGCTTTATGTGTTTTCAGCAATTTATCCAGATGTTACAAGGGGACGAAGAAGAACACGCCGTGATGCTAACCTGCTTTTTCTTACACATGAACAAGCAGGCATATTTACTCTTAGGTAATTACTTTAACCATCTTACATACTTAACCACTCTTGAATAATTCTGAATCCAGTGTGTATAGATGTTAACATTAACTTTTCACCAAGTAATGACTGACAATGAAAAAACCCATCTCTTTGGCAAGTTGTATTTAGTATCCATGTAACAACATGGCAAAAGAAAGAATCCATGACAGGGAAAACAGGGAATTTGCACAGTTTGCCCAAAACATGGTAAAACACATTTGGCCAGGTTCTGACATTCCTGATTCTCAAGATATAAGGGATTTGACTTTTTGTTGTTGGGTTGTCCAATTTTTTTCTGCATGCAGAGGCTTTTAAATTTGCTGGATATGACACAGCGAAAAATTGCTGTGGGGCAGGGAAATATCAGAGAAAACACAGGGAATTTGAAAATGGAATTTGGTTTGGTACCCTGAATATTACCATGAGAATATTTTGTGCTTCCGAAACATGTTTTTCTATTAGTAACCCATGTACTCATTTGTTACTTCCATGTCTGTAGGATCGGCCATTCCCGAGGGTCCCACTGCCTACGTCCTAACGAAAGAAGACAAGGATTATTGGATCTGGAACGCCTCAACCGGCGAACATTTCAGCTACCGCGACAACTACTGTCCGGTGCAGAGTGTTGGATGCATAGTTAATGCCGACAATGTAAGTAAATGTTATATCTTATTTCAACTCTGCACAATTTTGTAAGGTATCAAGGCGTTATTTTGGCACTTTTAAATAATATCAAAAATAGTTTTACTTAATATTTTGTTACTGGTGCACAAGGTTTTGACAAGTATTTCAGTCGACCCTAGTTTTCAAATGCATAGGAGAAATTGGGAACTATATTAAATAATCCGAATCTTTTCTTAGAGACTCAGGACCCTGATCCAGAATTTATAGTATAGAGTAGACCTACTTAGTATAACAAAACGATCATGCAATTACATTCAAAAAAAGAGAAGTCACTTGATATGATCATAGAAAATAGAACGAGTGATATCGCTTTTTACAACCAAAAGAATCATGTTTGAACTTGAATTATTAAAGCAACGTAAGTTATACTGCTTTCAATGTACGTCGCTAGGCGCAGACAGAAGGTGCGGGATTCGGAATTTACAGTGTTATTTCTTGACTCAAGAGGGCAGGACTGGTTCAGAAGAAATCTCTGCTAGACCCGCTGGGTCACGCCCCACTTCCCACGACCTATACATGTGCTCTATTTGTTGACGTTACGGTCCTTCCCGGAAAGTTATTTAACTGGGGGAAGGGGTGCATCCTCATAGAATTTTCTCTTGGCATCTTCTTACCTTGTCAACACCTGTTGATTGCCGGAAGAATACCTCATAATAAACCTGTCATTGTTTTACAAGTCAGCGCTTCAGTGAGCTTTCCCTCATTTCATAACACATGGAAATCCTTTTCTGTACTTAATTATGCATTTAATTACGTTTTTTTATTGCATGGTGTTAATTACTTAACCATAAATGCACGGGTTCCCCATTTGAATAACCCCATCCTGATTATTATGGCCACTCTTTGGAAAAGTGGGAACTTTCAATGATGGTTGATATGGTTGCTATATAATCGTTTGCTGGTTTTTTTACAAATAATTGTTGTTCGTGTTCAGTTACACCTGAATGTCAACTGAATGAAACCACACGTACAATTTCATAACGTCACACTGCTATCCTTACTCTGGGGAATGTCCATGATAATGTTGTCATAGTCCTAACATTCTCAGACATTACCAAATAACTACCATACCATCCTCAAAGAGGGCAACCTAAGAAGTAAAATATTGTACATATTATATTAACCCTGTCACCATCTGGTTCCGTATATCTTAGGTATCTTTATATATCCCCAAACGTTCGAATTGCAAACATAATGCTTGCTATTGGTCACGATATCAATTGAAACATTACAATGCTTAAAGGAAAACATGTGAAAATGCATCTCATTTCATCAACACAATTATCTACTTTGGGTAAAAATATGGAAAAGCATGCCGTTGATAATGTTTAGGTTGGAGTAAATTTCTCTTGGAGTATTTTTAGAAGTAGTCATAGTGACGAAGAAAAACAATATAATTTTATGTTCACGGGGACTCAGATGAGGTGAGAAAGCTGAACCTCCCACTTTTGTCACAAGTCCCCCCCCCCCCCACGTGAGACAGTTATAAATAACGCAATAGTGAGGATGATAACTCATGTTCAAGTGCGTGGTTGAAATGAATACTGACTTTTATCGATGAACGACTAGGACTGCCACACTACTTCCCATGGGAAAATTTAGAAGCTTTTACTTGATAGCTGCAAACATTCACCCCCCGTGGGGATCCGGGGTGGGGGTTCTTTCAGGAGCCTCCTGGGAAGAATGTGTCCCCAGCAGCCCTTTGCTGTTTTTAGAAGGCAACAAATGAGGAGACCAGACTTGGTAGCTCAATTGGAAGAGTGCCCACTTCAAGTCTTGGAGGCCTTGGGATTTATCTCTGGCCAAGTCACACCAAAGACTTTAGCAATGGCAGTTGCCACTGCTTTTCTGGCACTCGGTATAAAGTAAAAACCACAAAACATAACTGGTCAACCCAAAAAACCACACGAGCAATTCCAGTATAATGTGACTGGGGGGGGGGGGGGGGGGTGTTGTATGGGCCTACGACATGACATCTCAGTGTAGCAGCACTATAAAGAGGGCATTGGGTCCCCCTGCTATAATCAAGCACCTCATTTCATAGATTCGGTCACTGCCCCTGTGGTGTAATTGTAAAACTAGCTGAAAAGCTTTACCTTGTGCAGTCTGGTAAAAGAACCCTAAAGGGTTGGCCGGACACCAACAAACGAAGTGAGAACTAATTTTAGATTTTTACTTCATATTCAATTAATCTAATATACTGTCCCATTTTCTCTGCTTCCCAAATAATAACCTCCATGCCCCCACACACCCTGCACACTCCCATCTTCCTGGACCAAAACGTCCTTTTAGCCTTAGGGGTAGGATTTTGTAATGGGCATTTGGGAAAGGAATGTGGGGTCGTATAAAATGTCCATAGACGGTATGTTATGTGGGTGTTAGGATGAGAGTGGGTGCACCATACTGTGGTATGGGGATAACCCGGGCAAATGATTATCTCTACCTTATAACCGATTTCCCTGCCATCTTTGGCCATCTCCCGTGACTGAAGCTTGAATTTAGGGCCAGATGTTCTACATTATGACTCTCTGGGAGATGTTAATAAACATGAACATATTTCTATGTGCATGTCATAGATATGTACATTTCAATGCATTATGTTTTGCTCATAGGTTCATTTCATACACTGAACAAGAGTATGGTTTAATGAATAAAAAAAGATGCATCATGTATAATTATATAGGCGAAGCTTCTTTTTACCCTGGGCGCCTGGGGTATGAAAGACATACCTTTGCCTAGCAAATTATCAATTTCAAAAAGCCTCCTTATCCGTATCAGGTTACCTTGGGTGTTTCATAGTGTCAGGCGCGAGTCCCTTTCCAGTCAGTTTCTGCTGCTGTAAGGCGAGCACTTTTAGGGGCTTTTTTCGGGACCAGCGAAATGTTGGTCCTTAAATTCAAAAAGCACTTTCCAACGAACTGTGACAAATACTTTTTTTTACAAATTGCACAATAATTAAGCAAAATACTAAAGAGTGATAGCTTAGTACTTTTAACAACTGAGTCATTTTGTTCAATACAACGCACGTTCATTGTTAACTAATGCTGAGACCAATACAAGTGTAAGAGCTGGGATTAGGTCTCTCTTTGCGGATGTAGGCTACTTAATTTGGTTTACCCGGGCAATGTTCTTACATATGAGTCATCTATATCAACGTCCGCATTGCAAATACTGACGTACAATGGTGTCTTTATATATAATAAATATCCAGGGTAGACAATAACTAAGGAAGACTCCTGGTCAGTCAGTTAAACTTCTGGCCGTAAGGTCGAATCCACAGAGTTCGCATGTACATCAAAGAAAAGAAAATGTCATAAATCTGTATGTATACACATGTACAACATTATAGACCGAAGAAACTTATTCTGGGCCCATAACTAATTTGGCTAACCAGGGAAATTTTGATAAGCATCTCATGAGTAGAAACCCTCTTTGAGACTATTTTCGATAGTGCCATTAATTTTTGTAAGTGACAAAATTGATTAGTTTATAGGACCCTAGTCCTATAAATTAGCAAATGAGTATCTATAAAATTGTCATCATATGGTATGTCAAAATAGAAACGAAATGGCATGAGGTGATAGTGAAACCAGTAATAAGCCGCAACCGTGATTCTAAGGTGTCAGATTGTTTATTTCTTCAGCTACTTGAAATACAAGTCACAGCTTATATTAGAGGTTTCATCGTTCTTTTTTTTCAAGATTTCCCCCCATGTGATACTGAAGACTGGGGGCCGATCTATTTCAAGAGAAAACATGTAGTGGGCAAATGAAGCTGTTCTCTGGTGATACTTCCGCAATGAAAATACTTAGGGGATGTCATTCATCTCGTTCAAAAGAATACGGTTACATAGGATTCAGTAAGATGTAATGATTATTAGAAAACGGTCCGACATGCACACCCCTGACCCTTAATACTGAGAGCATTTACGATCGAATCATCCGTAGAAAGTTCAAGATCGACAAAACCGCAGGCAAGTACATTTCCTGGTGTGTCACCGGGGTGATGCAATACTACGTACTGAGACGGGAAGTACAAAGTACCAGAAAGTTACACATACAGGCTATATCTGTAGGAACATTCGAACACGTCAATGTAATCGTTTTTTGACCGCTAGCATGTTTTAGAATAAACTCTACTCGTGAGAACCACCTACGGGTTTGATTGAATATAAAAAGCTACTCGCTACTATGCGGTTAGATGAAGAAACACTCCCATCTGCCTCTACGCTACTATTAGTACACTTCCTCATGCAGCGCGGAACAAGAATAAAAACGATGACGTGAGGAATTTTAGTTTATGTCATTTTACTCCAATATCATTTATGATATGTAGTAATTCACATATACTTAAATGTATTATACAAAGTAAAACAAGTTTGCAAGTACATGTATTGAAATACATGTATAATATCAGAGCATTTATTTTGTTAATGAGATACATGCTTCAAACGGGCTTCCGTGATCATGTATGTATCCGTATCCGTGTAAATTTTAACTAGTGCAGTACCAAATTGTACTCAGTACCGGACAGATCAGACAAGTCTACTGGTGTCACTAGTGAATATATCTAGAGATAATTGACTAGTTTGATTTGCAACATTCAATAATTTGGTACACAAAAGTTGCTAGGTTTCTTAGGTGTTCAATATTTTGTATACCAAATAACTTGTTCATTCGTAAGTGTAAATGATCTTCTAGGTACTGATGGTCAATTAGAAGTGCCCTTTTTTTGGCAAAGTAATCACAGTCAAAGATATAATGGAATCCGTCCCTTATTTCCCTATTTGGGCATAGAGTCGCACAGTCTTAAGGATGTGACTCTTTAAACGGATTTCATTGAACGTTGAAGATTATGTATATAAACGGTTATATGATGATGCCATTTGCGGAAGGTATGTCGAATGACAGATGTTTTTTTCTTAAATACCATCCATCGTTAAACATTTAGAGACACGTTTCTTTGGGTGTGTTTATCACTTCAGTATTAGGGGCCTTCCATGTAGTATGTACGCAAAATTTCAAAAATTTCAGACCCCCCACCCCCCACCCCCACCCCCTTTGGCTAAAATATGCATTGGATTTGTACAGGTATGTTCGCAAATTTTCAAAATGTTTAGACCCCCCCCCCCTTGGTGCGTACGTACTTTATGGAAAGCCCCTGAATGAGTATTTTGCACTTCAGTAAAGTTCAGGAGGGTAAATTGCACAAACATGAACTTGTTCTAGGTGTATATTTCTAGGTATTTTTTATTGTGGCTGTTCATCCAAATACGCGATATTTACTTTTAAAACGGCCATGGAAGGTTCACTTTGTGTATTTGCATGTTTCTTATGCATTCAGTGGTAATCTTCAAATTGCAGATCTGGGCTAATATCCAGCCGAACGACCAGCCTTGCCGGATACAGTTCGACCTGAAGAATTCAGCCCACTGGAAGCCGTTCTTCCATAAAGGTTTCCCACACCCCGGCCTGAGCACTGTCCAGGTAAGACCCTCTTCACCTTGCTGCAATTTGCACCTGATTCTCAGGGTTCAAAGTAGAGTTTTCAAGGTGGGGCCGGGGGGCCGACTTTGAACGATCTTACCTCCTTTTTCAAACGATGTTCCAAACCATAAGACGCCCACACATATACATACTTGCTGCCATTGCAGCTTTATACGCTCTCTGTCTGAAGTTTAATTGTATAGTTTAATTATGTTTTACGTCATGCCCTACTTATCTAGCGTTCCCAATTCAAAAGATTTTCATGGTTGAATTATTTAGTCCTCAGGTAGGATGTATAATCCTACTGCTCTAGTCCTGCCGTCGCTGTAGCGCCCTATCGGGTCCTTAATCCCTACGTAGGTGTGTACCTACCGGAAGGGGTGACTGCTGGGGGCCGGATGACATCACCTAGGCTAGCGGTTTACACGTTATTGCACTACGAGATTCTCATCGACAACCATTTCTTCCGGGGGAAGGGTACTAGTTCTTCGCGGCAATCCAGTAAAGAAAACTATAATAAATTGATTAAGGTGATGACGTAGGTGACCCTGACTAATGGCACGACGTGAGGGCGTAATGGACACACGATCATTTAGTAATGGCTGATTTGGCATTTTTTTAGTATCTATGGGGAAAATGATGGGACTTAATGATATAGTTGATACTTATGTGAAAAGTTATTCTTAAGTAACTTCTTCTCAAATCGATGTTTTACGTCATGATATCGTCGTATCCATAATATAGGTAATTTGAAGGGAGTATTACATTTGTCACGTTACTCTTAACTTGAATTCCTCGTATGGGTTCAAACCTATATCTGTAATGAATAGTGTTCATTTGAAGATCATTTCTTAAGATTCTTTATTGAGGCCTACTTCCTTTAGAATTAAGTTTTAACAAACACAGACAAAATAGCATTTTTATGTGGTTCAAATAAGCTGTTATTCTAGTGAATGCTACTGTAAAGGTCATTGTTTTGACATGTCTACCAAGTCCCCTTTCTTCCGTCTCTGTTCCTTAATCACCACTAATCCGCCGGGAAACACCATGACCATGGAAATCATTATTAATAGTCATGTTAGATCCCCTGAACTCCCTTTACCCTCTCTCTCAACCAATCCTTTTTCCATATCAAACAGTTTTGTTTGCTTCCAGTGACAAACAAACTAATGCAAAAAAATATTTAAAACTTAAGTCGCACCGCATGATAATCTCTCATCTTGTTAACACTGCATCTTACAGCCCGAGCGCCTTATTTATACGGACACCGATAAGGACTTCTTGGCTGATGTGCAGGACAAGGTGGAGAGGGCGCTCCGCGAGAAGATCATGGAGTGGAGACCTCGTCACATCACCCGCTGGAACCGCTACTGTATTCAAGCCTTCAGACAAATCCTTCCCAAGTTAGTAATATACTTTTAAAAATTGTAACCTTAATCTCCGGCACCAATGACAACGGTTTCTTGAATAAACTATCCAACCGTTACATGGTGTCTTTCTACCTTTACATCCTGATGGTTCGATGATGCAAGAGCATATCAAACGATGAGGATCTATAGGTGTATAATAGAAATCCTACACTTTCACTGTTAGATGAAGTGTGTAGTTACTTTAGTATCGGGAAGTCAGGAAAGATGAAAGATCTGACAAGAGTAAAATGATGTCCAAAGCTTAGAGATGGGGAGTGGGGCTTATAAGTGAAATGAGCAGGCGGAAAGGTTAGAGAAGTGAGGATCGATTCTCAGTGTTTCCACACCAGCGTCTTCGTGTTTATTTATAAATAATTTCTCGTCATGCATTTTTGCAGCATTCCCAAAGCCACGCGAAAACTGTGGTTGAAAAGCCGGTCTGGGAATCCCTTTTTTTTCCTGGTTCTACTTTCCCTAAGGAACATGTTTGTCAATAAATGTTAACATTGATCACTATTGTAATCCAATGCCGGAGGTTATGTTACTTATGCGGCATCCGAATACACAGCACACGGATCTATACGGCAATAAATAATGTTATGTATACAGGATAGTGGATATAGTATAGCTTTTATCAGGCATCAAAAGATTCCTCCCATGTTGCCACCCATGAATAGGTCCCTTCCATTGACAAGGCTCTAAGTATTCCATGATTTTCGTTTTCTTAGATAGTTATCCACATGCACGGAATTCTAGGATAGTTTGTCGGGTTCTTGAGAAGACTCCGATAGTGAATTCTCTGCATGCCAACTCATAGTGCATGGCCACGTTTTATGACCATCGCTGACCATCATCATAGACTTTGTCATTTTATGGTTAAAATTGATAATCATAAGTTAAGAGTAGCATATTTTTTTGGCCAAAAGGGGATATAGGAATCTAGATTACCAAGATTGCGGCAAGGCCAAGAAAGAAATAATTTGAACTTCTTTCCTTTAATTCTGCTAGAGTTACATTTCTTTGAGCGCCCTGACAAGATATATTTGCACCAGGGATTCCACTTCCTGTCTTTGAACAAAAGAATGAGGAGTTCTGGTCGGAAAAATTATTGTTGGTAGAGTTTGCACTGGATTCAGGATTTTTACTATCTCGGTAGTAGACAGTGTTGCAAATCAGATACAATGTATTTTAGTACGTTCGTACATTATGTTCAAGCAGATGTTTGGTTTACATTTTTTTTATATATATTTTACCAAATTTACATATTTTGATTACTTTCAATCTCGACACAGGTTTGATCACTCCAAACATATTTCAAGGTCTTCGCTCTCTAAGAAGATGCTTGGTTTTCAACCTTTTAGGTTGTTACCAAATTTACGTGTCTTAAACCCTGTCAATCTACAAACAGACACTCTCTAAGCAAGTGTTTCAAATTTTCAAATTTTCGTTACTTACCAATTAAGTTTTACATATTTCAATTGTATGTCATGATTGATAATTCTAATACCATTGATGAATAATATTTATGAAAAGATCAACCTGGTGAGCCAACGTTCTCAATACTACGGACAATGTAGGCCTACTCATTGGTTAAGTATTATGCATAATTCAAGTGTTCTAAGTTGTGTTTTTTATCAACACATGATCGTAATTTCATTTCCGTAATCATACAAATAATATTCTCAAGATAAAACAAACTACCAACAGTGCCGAAGCAAATTATTTTATGAATTTCAAATATGAAGTTGTGACGTCACATACATAGGTTCATCTTTAGGTCAAAATGAGATTCAAGGATTAGTAATGAGAAAACCAGGTTTTTGTTAAAGAAAGCCATCCATAGATAAGAGTGTTCTGTACTTTCACTTAGCACCACTTATCAAGTATGAGATGACAAATTACCCTATTGCTATTTGTGCTGTCGTCCCTGTGTAAGCTTCCCGGGGCGTAGATACGTTACACTGAGGAGCAGACGGGGAGAGGTCGCGGTGGGTTTCTCACGACATTCCTCAAATAGCCAAGCGCAGCACATTCACGACCGGCATTATTTGTATTTGCCTAGGCAGGAAGGGGAAAATACCGCATTCTTTAGGACTTTTCCCTTTTCTCAATTATGTGAAGATGATCCTGGGATGTTATATGATACTTTCCTTTCCTTTTCAAAATCAAACATACAAAAGATATTTTTCTATATTCAAGTTTTATTTCTAAATCTGATGCAAGAAAGATGTTCATGTGCCCTTTTCATCGAACCAGCAAAATCTATCACAACAAGACATTGCTGGTCGGGTACCACCAAATGAATGATCCTGTGTCCTTCTAACATGTAGACATCATATCAATTAACAGTCTAATACCCATAGCTGTATTTTTTTTTTGGAAATGTGATTACATATGGTTTTACATCTGCAACGCTGGGCCATCCCAACAATAAGACCGTGCAAAAGTGTTGAACGTGATAATTTTTGGCATCATACAACCTAGGGCATGATATTTAAGGATGGGACTAACATGGATGTGGCCCCTGGTTTTTTGGTTGGTTTTATCTTAGTCATTATGTATTACTGCAGTCAGTAGTTTAACCCTGAAGACGTGTCAGCTGGCAGGTTGGGCCCTGGTAAAAAAAGAAATAAACTGTCAGACAAATATTAGGAATCGTTCCGCATTGCATAGATAGATGTTTTAACTTATATTACCGTAACCGAAATCAACTACACGCAAATTTACCAACCAGTCCATAAATTCCTCATTGCCATTTATTATATGTACATCGTCTTTTTTGCAACCGCTACCGGAACAGATTGGAGGCGAGCAGGGGCAAGTCGGAAAACATGACAGAACTTGACCAGCTCACTGGTTCGTACAAGGTGAGTTATCTTGTTAATTACATCACCTCATGACGGGTAGGTATAGGTCTAGGGGTACCACCCTTACTCGGTGGCTTGGAGCGGTAAGGGCGTTGGGTACGGAAGTTAAATACCCGCCTTATAAACATGCCTATTTGTCGGCAGTGAGGAGACAAGACCGTGTCATCCAAAATCCCCACGTACCTGGTCCTTCCTGTCCCCCGCCCAGGCGGTTGACATCGGAAGACGCCTGAGAATCACCAGTCCCCTTTCCTGGTTCGTTCCACTCTCACTGGTACAGCCCATTTTGCACCTGGGGGTCACGGTTATATATGTCATACGTGACTGCTTTCTTTGATCGGGATTGGAGTTTTGGGCTTTAAAAGTATTTGCATCTGTGAAACAGTCAATATGCATAGTTTTCCTTTCATTGTTAGAATCACGGATATTGAGTAGATAGGTTATTTTGATGACGAAACCAATTTCCCTCCACGTAACTGTTTTCTATGCGCATATCAATGTTTATGATAGAAGTCGATATTGTTAAAAAGAAATATAGTTTGAAATTCCTTTTTCCATGGCATACACCTATTTTTAAAACATCTATAGTTATATAACTTATATAACGATATTGACCCTATATCTTTTCTATTTGATGTTATATGTATAAGATTATAGAAAGATGAGAGCGCCATGAATAATGCACATAGAGTTGAGTAGTGCAAGATGTTGCAGTTGACACGTAACTCCATTTAGTCATTCATTAGGCATGTATAAGCCGTCTGTTATTCAGCAATAAACTAATGCGTTTGCTTATTTTGGCTTGCCCTATTTTCTCTAAATCTCATATGTTAATGTTCATCATTTGTAACTAATACTGGGTGTCTGGGCAGTTGGTCGAGAGTTTCGATTGATCTACATTTTGTCAGATTTTTATTATTTGAATAAGGACCATGTTGGTGTATGTCCACTGATCAGTGGACGCCCGTTGTTCACTTGTGCCCTTGAGGTATCCGTAGGTAAGCATCCTAAATAGGTCTGTGGCCATGGTTGACGGACTGCACTCCGTTAACCTTGTTTCACCTGCACTGCTGAGTCCCTTACTATGGTACACACGTGTACCTTTAAGAAGTGGCGTGCTAACCGTTAACTCCCGCCGAACCTACCCTGAGGTCGTAAACTGGGCTGTAAACATTGTCACATGGCTGAAGAACTAGTCGACATTATCTCCTACTTTCCCCTCTCACCTGAGGTTATTCCCAAATGACTGTACATGTATACATGTGTCAGTGTGCCACTGGTGGCTGACCACTATCCAACAACCCTCGGATCACCTGGCCGACACGATTATGTGTATCATGGTTGTCGGTAGTTTCGTATCTATAATTAGATTTTACTCACGAGTAATGTCTCTTCTATTGTATCCATGTAGCTTCACATATTTCTGACGTGAAGGGAATGCCAGAATCATATCACTATTAGAGGAAGGGGCAACTCCAAAGTTGTGGCCTTAATGTGACTATACAGTGGCGGATCTAAGGGAGGTGGGCGGGTGGGGTGCCCCTCCTTTTTTGCATAAATTTAGATTTTTCATTGTAAAATACTAGGAAAATAGAAGCCCTTCTTTAAGCGCGCCCCCACCTTTCCAGCTGTATGTGGAAGTACAGTTAAGATAAACAGGAATGTTCAAGGAAATATATTGTTTAAATCAGATGAACCTCTTGTATTTAAAAACGCCCTGTGTCTTTTTTTTCAAGATGTTCTCGCTCTTGTACCATATAGCTTCTAATAAAATCTCCGACTCTAACTTCAACACATGAAGACCATATAACGGCTAACCCTGACGTGTGCTCTGTTGCCTCCAGCTGAGCGGCTTCCCCATCAACATGGCCTACACGGACCTGGAGCCGCTCGTCGAGGCCGTCTACGCCACCGGCGTGCACAACAACGAGACGGACGACGTAGAGTTCGCGCTGGCCGTCTACGTCCACCCGTACCCCTGCTCCGTCCTCTCCGTCTGGATCTACGTCGCCTCCCTCATCAGAAAGAGATAATTAAAGATCAATGTCAATTAGGGGAAATCAGAGAATGGTATTCAAATGGAAGTCACAGCCATTGTCTATATTTCGTATCCTGTTTTGGTTAGAGAAACACATTCCGATCCCGTAATGTATCATAGTATTTAGGCAAAGGGTACGAGATGCGGCTTTGTTTTAAATGTAGAATACAGTGTAATGTATATATTCATCGTCCGTCCTTCCCAAATCGGCACATTCTGTAGTATCTTCAGTAGAGGAGATAATTGAAGCATTGCCCAGCCAACCCTATCACATTTCATGAACTTTGGGAGTGCCTTATCTATTTTATATTTTTGTAAATTATCTATTTTGTTCATTGAAAGTGTTCGCATATGACGCGAACAAATTCTTAATATGGCTGATAAAGGCTTAACTCCTAGGTTGTTTTTTAATGACATTTCATTATATGTCATATGTCATATCCGTCCTAAAGTCATATTTTAGATATTTGATATTCAAGTATGGTCGTTCATCATATACATGTATAGGCCTACACTTCGTTATGCAATTACGTAGGTTATATCTCAGCAACGACTTTGTGTATCAGTTTAATTTCGCTTTATTTACTAAAATTTTTATATTTTATATTATACACATGTTTAATGTTCCTAGACTTCTCTTATTTGCATCCTTCTTTTATAAGTCAACTTTGCCGACATTCTTAGGACGCATCTGTCTTTGTTTACATTTTATCTAAATAGGATGGAAATACGCATTACCCTTTGATTATATTTTTACTTCTACTTCCGCACAGGTAAAAAAAACTATTAAAATTATTGTTAGGAACCTGAAGTGTTGGGTACGACTATAAGAGCATCATTTGGTGGTTTTACTTACAGTTCGACGCTATATTCACGAATAAGTCAGACCATAATGATAATGTAATTAGGTAGCACGATTGAAAAAGTGAGGCCATTCGTTTGGAGTCCCGTTCCAGAACTATTACTTCTATGGTGTGACAACGTGTGGTGGCAGTCAGTTGTTAGTCAACCAACCACAACATGAGGGGATACCCGCCCGATGCTAACCGATGGTTGTTTACTGAGAACGCGTCCTTGACTCCCCAACTCGCCGAGGCATGGCCGCGAATAGGGCATGTCCAGCCAAATAGCGGTGCAAAAGGGCCTGTCTGGTACCAGCCAGGTGTTGTCAGGTGTGCCACTGCTACCAGCGACCACTGGTACCTGTAGTATGTGCAGTCAGGTGTGTCACCAGTGACCACCACTTGTACCTGTGGTCAACACACTGGGCAGTTTGGTGGCCGGCTGGACCCACTTCCAGCCGCTATTGGCGAACACTCCCTATTGGCCCGTCGCACGGCCCCCAACATCGTGGTTATAGCGATCGAGTTGACACCTGTGACTGACTCATAATCCAGGGTGAGAAATGACGAGTTCCTGTAAAAGTAGAATGTAACATGCCGTCCGACGATGTACCAGTATTGTAACCACAGCATGCTATCTCGCGTAACTAGTCTTTTTGGTATATGAAATGGACGCAAAGAAACATTTCAAGAATTGTGGATTACCTCATCATCGTTCTTAATCAAGCTGTACATATTGGTATGAATAAACAATACATATCTTATCATTCATAAAGATAGTTTGCCATTATTATTCTTGATGAATTCTGGTTAAAATCGTATTTGTAGAGATGACGAATTTTAGGTTAACTGATTAGTTCTGATTAGTGAAATAACTTGTCAGGGAATTTTGAAACGTTCAGTGGCATCCAAGTTCTCCACAAGTATGGTTGAAGAAATCGGGCATTATTCGAAAGATTGTCAAGCAGAGGATCTCTGATGATGAGTCGAGTAAACTAAGCTCTATTAGAAAATTGTTCAAAGGTAGTCATTCTTTTCAAAACCCATTACTATAAGCCTCTATCTTAAGAATAGGCTAAACTAAATAGAATGCAATCAAGAAATTCTACATTGTCCAGGAAGTTTCCTTTTTTCACAGAGACATAGGGGCCTACTATTAAGGTATTGCTGTATAATAGTGGCAGCTCAGGGAGTTGTGATCATAGAAAAAAGATGTAGGGCTCCACTGTAATTCTTACCTAATTTAGACAGGTCGTCAGATAGTTTTTCCTAACCTTTGGTTATCCATTTTATTTCACCAAATAATCAACTCATGTTCAGGATAAATATGTCAAATGTCTTTTTTGGGTGTTTTGTTTAATATCTGCGACTCAGTCCCATCCCTGTGGCGGATTTAGAGGGGGGGCCCTCCTTTTATTTGGGCCAATTTTACTTTTTTAATGTAAAATAGCGCCCCCCCCCCCTTTTTTTTCAAAATCCTGGATCCGCCACTGCACCCCATTAGATTAGGTATAACCGTTTTAAACAATGCATTCATTGAACCCGAATTTGTCATGATACATATGATAGTTGGCAACTGCTCACCTTTGCGGTAGGCCGTCTCACCCTTTTGGGCCCCTAGTGAAAGCCTCCGTTTTCTTGTTTCATCGCATTTCCCCATCGTCGGGCCGCTTACTTCCCGGCCGTGTCACGACAGGCCACACCTGACCCCCTAATACCACCATCAGACCAGGGGCCGCCTTCAGGCCACCCCATCTCATCCCACTATAGGTACGGGCCGCACTAACCACACTAAAACGGATAACGCGGATGTATTCTGACGTCAAAGGGAAAACAGATGAAACCATCCAAGTACACTAATAACTTGGATTTCATTTATATTTCCGTGTCATATATTTATATGCACTTTTATCTATGTTTTTCTTATGATGGTCCTGTTTACAACTTCCATGTTATTAATATGTCTGCGTATTACGGAGATTGGGTGTACTGAATCCACACTTCCTTCATGTATTGATGCACTGATAATCCTAAGGGTCTAAATGACTAACATAGTAACATATGACGAGGTTAGACTCTTTATTCTAAAATGTAAACTGTTTTTTTCTGGAAACCCCTTGTCACATACAAATAAGTCAGGTGTTAGACTGGTGCCAGCAACTCACCATTACTTCACAAAATGGTACACAGCATATTCATATACAACACATGCAGATGATTGAGTTTAGAAGAGATAATCAGGCAATGATTAATGGCTGCTTTTTGTTTACTTAAAGGTTATGATGTCACTTCCTGTCAGTTATGACATCACTTCCTCTCAAATATCTGGTCATTTTGACTATCATTATTGGTCAATCCGACTAATTTTGATGACTATGCCAGAATTCACACCAGTTAGGATGATTAACACAATTTGAGTCCCGCCATTCCCCTTATAAAATGATATGATACGCATCATCGTTCTGAAAAACACGAATAAAGGGTCCATTTTCACAATTTTCGCATGTCCTTGTTTCAGGAAAAAAGGGTACAATTTCCACCAAAATATTCGTGATATGAAAAAAGGGTCTTTTTTCTGGAGAGTATTTAATTTCAGAAAAAAAGGGTAATTTATAGCCACAAGAAGTCAGCATTTTGAAGAAAAAGAGGTCATTTTTTGGAATGAAAAGTCAGTGAAAAGGGGGTATTTTTCATTTTGAAGAACGATGATAATAATTTATTATGTCCTGCCTTCATACAAGAGTGGCGGGACCAGGATGAAGGTAACAATCTCATATATATATATATATGACTTCGCCTACCACCTACTGTGCCCAGAAGTTATCAGTGCAATGAAATAATTGTACGGCAATAAGGGAATGATTGGATTGGATATACCCATACTATTTGTCGAACAAAACTAAGTTATCCTAGTTACTAAGTTCTATTAATGAAAAGTCATACCTATAACTTAGTGGTTTCACGCAGCCACCATAGACTAAATTCTAAGGAAATTCTAATGAAAATATAGGCTTTGTCAATTCCCCCCCCCCCTGCCTTTAGCATAGGGTCGTCTAATACAATGATTGATCTAAAGTTTGGTCCATATTTTCGTGCATGAGCTTTATCATTATTAGTGTCTAATGACTAGCGGTTCCTTCAGTCACCTAAAGTGATGATTTTATTGTGAAATAACCACAAGGAAGGATTACTAGGTGTTGATATTATTTGTGGGCGACAAAACCACTAAGTCACAATATTGAAATCAAAATTTACCCGATTAGCCTAGTCAGTTGAAAAAATGTAGCACCCAGAGATGCATCTAAGCATCAAGATGGTAGCCACATATGTGTAGTGAAATATTTTGGGGCAAAACCAATACTTTGGGGACAAAAATAATTAGAATGCGTTTCAAGAAGTTTTTTTTTAAAACGTGTTATATTTTCTGTTTTGGTACATTGGGCACTGAAACGGCCATGGCATTGTCATAGTGGTTCATGCGGCCCTGAATACTACTTCGACCATTGCCATAAACTACATGTAGATCTATGGCCCATGAGTCTTATCATATCCTGATAAGACATCGAGAGGCTCCTAGTATCATGATTCTAAACATAGCAAACTAATCTGTTACCTAGGCAATGCATTTCTTATCCAATAATATGAGAATGTCTTTTCATGGTTTATCGATAGCAAGTGTTATATTATGTGTATACATACATGTGCATGGTTTTCATTTAATCAATTCTTTGCCATTACTTAAATCATTTGTTCATTCTTAAATCACAAGATTAGTATTAGGAGTCAAACCCACGTATTCAGTAAGAGAGAAGAAATCCTAAGAATTTTAGCACACCACATAAGTGTGATCTTTCTTATGACCATTTCCTAACTAATAAACATTTCAAAGACTAAACATTGGGGAAAGCCAACGGGGGCTAATTATGAGATGCAATCTTCCCATTTCCACTTGTTGTTTCACAAGAAAAATGGAGAAGCAATTAAGATATCGGAAGGGACCCCTATATATAGGCATATGTATGCTTTGTATTCGTGTGCATGTCATCATTGGTATAGCTCCATAGATTTCGTGTGAATTGGTAATCAAATATAAGGACTGTATAAAGTCAGTGATGCAAGGTACGACAATATATGAACCGATTACATGCTTGCTTTACATATGGCTAGTAAGTCCAAACATGAGGACACAAGCCTGCACCTAAGCCCAGGCTGACCGGCTGAGACATTGATATGATGAAGTTTGGTGTTTATAACCATGCATGTGCGAGGACGAGAACTTCGCCTAAAACATGTTCAAACTTGAGTCTACGACAAACCGGGTCGGGGTACTCAGGTTCAGCCCACCCTAAACCCGTGCCAGTTATTGCATTTGACCCACACTTAACCACTCTTCAATATATCTCTTTCGTTGACACATCACAATGTCATGCGGTTTTAGATACTTGCGTTGCAAGAACCAACAATAATTAGCACCTAGCTTGTATATTTGGGTCGCGGGGCCCAGTCATGAGATGCATGTGAGAGAAATTTAAGAAAGTGACGTCCGTTGGACGCGATGGCTAATTGCAATCAACCTCCATGCAACCTTTGGCTCCATCGTTGCCTTGTGCAAGATCCTTCCCGCGAGATGTGAAAGATATGGGTTTTTCCTGGTCAGCAGCATTACGCATGCATGACCACAGTGACGGATTTAGGCGCGGGGGTTAGGGGGATGGCTTAGCAGAGGGCGCGCACCCCCTATTTTTGGCCAATTATTACTTTATAAATAAATAAATATATATATATTTCTATGGTACCTATGTACATGTTACTTGGACAGTTTTATTCTCATAGTGATATGTTTTTAAATTCGTTTTCAATCCCTGGGTGAGATAAACGATACATTTTAATGTAGCATGAAGAATTTTTGTTTCCTGAACTCCCCACTTCTAGTTTAGACCGTGCCCTTATCACATGGTGGGTCCTTATAGCTAGGGGACGGTAGACAGTGTGTAAGTGACTCGGATGTTGTACTTTTACGGTTATTGTGACGAAAACAATTATTTAAAAATAGTTTTCGAAACTAGCGAAACGACCCAGGTCAGGAATATTTGGCCTGAGCCAACCTCGATTATAAATCAAGGGAAATACTATAATATTTGCTGCGCATACAGTAGGCTTAACCCTGCACGCATGAATTATGATTTAGTATGGATATTCAACATATATCCGTTTGTCACTCCAGGTGAAAATTCCAGAGACACCATCATAACACATACTTAGTGTTAGACTTCCAGCCCAACTAAATCCAGTCACCACCTGCAAACGAGAATTATATCTTGCAACAATGCGCTATTTTGTACTGGTGCAAGATATGACAACGGCCCTTACATTTTCCCCGAAACACATATCAAACAGGCTATTTATTAATGGTTATCAAAAGCTGTTATATTTCCTAAGTTGGTGGGACGCAAATCGAGACCTTAATAAACATATCTCTAGATCGCTGGGTACCGTGTGAATCGCAGGGACTTGATAAGCTACTTGCATTATAATTATGCGAATTGCATTGGAATATTTCTTAAATGAAAAAAAAACACGCAAATACCTGAAGTTAGGATTAGGCCTACTTTAGGCCTATATAATTATGTTTGCGCGATCCTATCCGTCGGGATTGCCCCTACAAACATTCATTGCTCTTTTATTGTATCAGATATTTATTGACTTTACTGCTTCATCGTTGATCTGACTCTAAACTTTTTATAACTGGTTTTCCGCACACACAGTCATCAGACAGCAGATTTACATCTGTCCGTACTCGATGATCTAGCTACAACCTGACATAAACCCATTATGCCTATTGGACAGGAGACGGACTGCCAAATGTTCTTCGGTGTTCACGAACTGGACATCATGCAGGTGCTTTGCTGATCACTTGCAAGTTCGAGGTTCGGGTCACCAGTGTGTTGTGGCACTGGACCCAGCGCTTAGCTAAGGCCTATGCGTTTGTAATTGTTTTCCAACACCTACTACCAACTCTACAACGTGCCTTAAGTTAAGACTTTTTGGGGGACAATTTTCAGGCCGTTATGACAATACACTAGGGATCGCATAAAACTAAAAGCGTTTCTTTGCTGAGTAGCTTTAAATCAATTGAAACATGTTTTGGGGCAATATTACAGTTCCCGTTTGTCAGGTTTTATTAAGGTAAATCTTTAGTAATGATGAGAACAGCAATTTATATCAAAATCACTCCTAAATTTTGAGCATATTTTCTGGTCACATGGAATTCTAAACTCTGAGAGACTTAAGCCGTCATGGTTTCCACTAGCATAATATAATAATTTGGTAATTACTTTTAATCTGTAATATGACAAACAACTATACATCCTACATACCATTTCTAAGACAGCTAAAAGCCTTTTCTTATGGTGTATAATAAGTTCATGATTAACCAATATTCCCACTGCCGATTTTCGAAAACGGGAGTAAGAATGGCTAGTGGAAACACAACATCAGTGAAGCACTGAACGATTTTATCACAATCGTTTCCAAATGGCTTTAAATGTCTCCTAAAGCTTTTCGTTCGACTTTTAAACTATTTCTTGCTGATCGGGACTACAGTATCATTATTCTGTTTTGCTTAAGTTTGTTATGTCTTTCTATCGTGGTTTATTTCTCTCTGCAAACGGTTGTTCTCAACGAAACCAACTAACAACCTGAATATGCAAGCTAACCCAAATTACTGATTTATGAATAAATTACAACTCACCCTTATCCTCAATTATCCCAGGAAACCATATCAGTAATCTTAATATAACAGAATAAAAGTAGTTTTGATTGAGAATTTGAATAACATATGCACAGACATGCCTATGTTGGGTTTGTTTACCATTATACATGTATTTGCTAAAAATCCTTAAAGAAATGTAAGTAAGATGACAATGGACAGTTGTGCAGGATAAAAAAATACTTTTATTTGGCTTAGATATACATACGCCGATGGACGAATAGTACTGGAAAAATACTTCAATGCGTCAAATATGATGTGCTACACTGATCAACAGTGTCGTCATTATGATAAATAGTGCTGCTAAAACATCAAAAACAAGATTTGTAATTGATATGAGTGATTTCAAATTCTTTCACATGTGTCAAAGTATTCAGATACAATAGCTTATCAATTAATAAAGTACAATTCTGAGCATCCGTAAATGAACACTATCTTTCAACCGATGAGATCAGTTATGGTCCATAAATAAATAGATCAATAAATTAGATAAATAGATAAATAAGTAAATAAGAAAATAAATATGTAAAAAAATAAATACATGTATACAGACACAGAACAAATCTAGACAAAAATGCCTTCCGGATGAATCATACTATCGAGCCAACATTTGTTCTTCGGTCCCTATTTATCATGTTTTGACATTACCTTTTCTAATCTAACAAATTGAATTGGATAAGAAATGGGCGTGCAGACATAGACGTTTGGTCTAATTATAAGGCTACACACTACCACTCACATTCAACTGGACAGTCAAATTGATGATCAACCATGTTATGAAAATAAACGGCATTATTTTGAGACAGAAATTTTGGCTGATCCGTTTTCACAGCAACACAGATGTACGCAAATACTGTTATACGCGACGGACAAACATGAGTTATGTTTCTATCTCCATTGACTAGTGAACTTAGGCCATATCATAAGGGACGGACCAGAATGGTGAGAATGGAGTTTTTAGCGTCAATTGGATTTTTCCTTTTGTCTCATTTACGCATCATTAGCACCAACATTATTTCAATATATATATCATCTGTACTCGCTAATGGTAGACTTCTTATGACATTGAGATATTTCTAATGCCCTTTACAAACAAGCCCCATAATGTTCATAATGCTCGTCGTTGGCCGTAAGACGGATCCCACAGAACGACCAGATGGAAAGAGTTAACACTGAATGGCCAACGAAAAGCATGCCCTGTCGTACTGTGGGGACCCGGCTAAACACCGGACGGTCGATGACGAGCATGATTCGTCGTTTTGTAGAAACCCGCCTTAACATATCACATCACGGTCTGACGCTATCGTTACACCCGTAACATTGATATCATTCTGCCTACCCCGCCTCGTGTTTAGCCGATATACGTTGTCCTTCTTTATTCTTTGCAGTAGTAGCCTACTACAACCGTTTTACTCTTCTTCTCGTAGCGGTAGTGGCCGTCGAAGCAGTCTTTTTTCAGGAATATCATGACCTCCCTGTTGATGGGGTGGCAGGCGTAGTCAGTCATGCCAGCTCCGATACATTTGCCGTCAAGGTGTTGGAGTTGTACTTTGGGGATGTACTGCGGGATCCGGTCGGCCTGGTGCTCCTGTGTCACCGTCCAGGGACAGTTGATGGAGTCCACCGTACTGGCCCCACTGCTGGTACCACTACTGGTCCCACTGCTGGACCCACTGGTCGACGACGATTGTTCGCCGGTCTCATTAGTGCAAGTGCTACTCAGGTCCACGTAGAGGTGGGCCTGGGCCGTGGTGCTTCTCGACAGCCTCTTCAGGGTCGCCCAAATTGTGCTTTTCAAAAAGTCCCTGGGTGGGACTCCGCTGAAGAGGGGACTAGTGGCGTTTTTCGAGGAGTTGTTGGTGGGTAGTGGAGTCGTCGTGCCTTGACCAAGGGAGGAGTCTGACCCTGTGGTAGGATGTGCTGGTGTAGATGACCCCTGTATACTGGCAGTCGGGCTCTCGGTCACTTTGGGTGGGAGTGGGATGCTCAGGGAGCACGTGCAAAGCGCCAACTGCAAGTAAAAGAGAAGATGGGTTTAGCATTGATCCTTTTTGACCAACATATTCATTTCCCTGTACTAAAAGACAATTATAAGCATGCTATAGCCCCCACAACTATGAAATAGTAACGAACGGTGCAGCGACGGTTTATAAGGGATGTGACACCCGCCCTCCCTAAATTTTGCCAAAAGTATGTGAGTACGTATGCCTAGATGATATTATATACTCGGCCGATTTTGGCACCGATCAGTCTGCGAACCCATTGAAAATTGACCAGCTGATTTGCTGTTTTAGAATAAACGACACGTGACATTGGCATTTCTTATAGACAACAACACTTGACATAAGCATTTCGACTAGGAAAATCGAGACCCCCCCCCTTCCAGGGCCACATAAGACCTACATTTGAAGCCTCCTATAGCTATTGCCACGACGACGTTCGTTGACAAACAATATTTCTTCCACTGTACAAACGTTTTGATTATATATAACTATGACCATTTCATATTTACGTTACCTTGGAACAAAATGGGTCGTATTCGCGCGTATATAATGAGCACTAGAATTATTCTATCACTGGCGAGCCAAATGGTCCGTTTGTTGTTTCCTATGCATGTTTTGTTATCCATTCGCAGGCGATCAGAATAATTATACACGTACAACTGATGTGTATGTACGACTCAAAATGAGATCTCGGCCTACAGGCACGGATCCGCATGGATCACTGCGCATGACGACCTAGATCGGTTGTTCAGTCAAAAAGTATTCTTCATATCACAGAATTACTTGCTATTCTTCTTCATATAATAAATAAAGGGCTAGGGACGACATAAATTTGCATATTCTTTTGCAGTTGATTTCTCTAAAGGTGAGTCTATGGCCTAAAAATTGATACAAAGATGACTATAACCACTCAGAGGGCTCTCGTCAAAAGGTATTACCGTCTAGTGCCTGCCTGCAGCTACTTCCTCGGTCAGACAGGGGAGATCCCTAAACCTGCGTTATGACGTTACAGGGGGTTCCTCTTGTGGATCTCGGAATGAGGAACTACCATTATAAAGTGATTCACGCTGTTACCTGCGGCAATAGTAGTCTTACAAACTAAAGGGAACATTACGCTCACTTCACATTCCCTTGGCGACACGTGGTAATTCCACATGACAAGGAAACTGCATCCGCACAACTCAAGGAGCTGGCAATATTGCAAACAATTTGAATGCAGTTAAGTTTATATGTATTTAATGAAAAATTAAATTAGAAGACAGATGTCGGAACCGAATAGTAGATAGTTTACCATTGAAAAAAAGTAAGCAGCAACAAAAGTGCCACACTTACTGATAATACTTAAGAATATGCTTCTTAAATCATTTATCGATTCGACAAAAGTAAGCGTCCATGCGCAGTACGTTTAAATGTGACCAGGTGCAAAGGCTTTAACGCCTTCCCAATTCCTTATTTACATGAAGGATTCTATTGTCATAAGCCAAAATTGTTAAACTTTTATGTTCACTGACATGAAGCATCTCAGTTTTGCTTTTGATCATAAACATGATCAAAAGAGTTCTCTGTTCGAAAACGTGGAACTTGGATAACATTTTCAAGACACTTTGAGCGAATGCAAACGTAAGACATAACCACCACCTGGCATGAATGGTAACGGCGCGCTCCGTTGGTTTGGTGAAAAGAATTAAGCATTACTTACCCAAAGGCAAAATTGAATCCATCTGATGCCAGTCATCGTGATTTCTTCGTCTTAATAGTATCGAACTCTAATTGAATGAGGACGAGGAGTAGTAACGGCAGCTTCAGTTCTGCGACTAAAGTCTTCACTTTAGTGCTGCAGCAAGAACTTACTCCTAATTGAATTTGAGAAGTGGACTGAGCGGTTTAATGTTGAAGCAATTTCTTTGCCCCTTTATATATGTGTTCTTCGAGGGAAGTGGGGAATTCTGGCCAGATTCTGGTTGTCACGACGATGTCGGGCCCTTCTGACGTCAAAAAGGAAGTAGAGATTTTGGTGCCTGGACTTCCGTACCTTGATCCGATGCCTAATAGACAGAAAAATATACATCGAATGTAATTCTGAAATACTTTCCAAGTTTTCACACAAAGCTTTTGAAATTCATGCAAGAAAAATATCTTGTACAAGGTACCGCCCACCACCCCATGATGATACAAGGATTGTTCAAACGGATTGCTCCAAAAATTTCGAGACAACTTTTATGCTGTCTGTAGAGGTATCATAACCTGTGTTAAACAAATATTTCACATACATGCACGCTCAAATAAAAATATGCATGGTTTTCCATGCTGATAATGACGTGTATGATTAGGTCAGATAGTGATAGTTCCCAAGCGCTGTTCATCAAAAAAGGATTGGTAAACGTTCAATCTGAACAGAACGCTAGATATACCCAACTTACCAATTGGTAGCTTAAGCGAGCGCAAAAACGAATTGGCTTCTCCAATTATTCGATTACCTGATTATATACCATCTCCAATTCATTGCTCATGGAGCAGATTCGGGAGGATAGTCTCAGACATCTATATTTAGGCGGCCACACATAGTTACAAAGGACCCCCTCTGTCTTTGATGTATTACGTGAGCTATGCTTAAGACTATAGTCAATCCAGAACACAATTCATTAGGCCGCGGTTAGAATGTGAACCCCTATTGTTGGTGGGAGAAGTTTACATTGGATACGGACACAGTTGAGAGAAGCACTCACCGTGACGGCCGGCAGGTGTGGGCCGCGTCAAACTGATGGTAGATCAAGACGTGAAGAATCCGGCGAAGACTGCTCCTTGAACACTACCTAGGGGCATAGACCACCTTCAGACAAATCGTCCATGTGGGTTCTGTTGGGAGGACCGTGGTCTTTTATTTGTAAAATACCGGGGTGGTGTGACTTTAACGCCATGTCCCACGCCCCTGTATGTATGTTTTCTAATTTCCATTGTAAGTGTCATTTGAAATGGATATAGAAATTCATTCTTTAAATGGTCCCATGCGTGGTTTTTGTAATATCATGGTAGGATTGGAAAAACAATGCATAAATCAGGTGTTAATCAGCAGGTCGAGGATTTTACTCCCACATTCCTGTTTATTGTATATTAATGATTACATGGAATAGGATTGCTGTAAGTCGTCCGTGACACCATAATATTGTGCAGATGGTACTATCACATAATCGGCTGGGGAAATCCTAAGAGAGGTACAAATTAACCTATAACTAGAACTGCTGCCATCAATTGAAGGGTAGATGTAACCTCAATACACTGAGTTTTAATATACGGAAAACAAAGCTGATTGTCGTAGATGTTGCAGGGTTGACACATGATGAAAACGCCAAAACATTGTTTTGCAAGGGAGCAATTGAAAATGTTAATAGATATAGTTATGTAGGTGCAGTTTTAACTATACATTATTGTTAGGAGAACTTGTAGGGCTTATCAGTTACTACGCATTTGAACGTATATTACGTCAGAAATAGTTTGTACAATTTATAAGCGAACAATCCTAGCTTTTCATATCATGCTGACTTTATGGTGGAAAGTGCGTCAACTGGCAATTATAGATGGTTGGGTAAATGACAGGCTAGAGCAATATGATCTACTTATAATATTGTACATAAGAACTTGGAAATAAACGGCTTCTTAAACCACTGAGTGTATTTTATTAGGCCGTTAAGTACACAACCGATTGATCTACTCAGAATCCTACAATGTTGGGTACGGAAATCTGACTTTGGAGTATACATTTTCAGTTACCATCTTAATACCATCACCATATCATATCGGTATATTCGTTCCTCATTTAACATCTGGACGACCATGTAATGTCAGGTGAAGATGATGATAAAAGCTTGAGTTGTGCCCATCGTGCAGTTAACCTGTTTCTATAACAAATTAGTGATTTCACAGAGGTTAAACTACAAAAAAAGAGGGGGGAATGACGCACGCATACGCGCAAATGCACACCATTTTAGTACTTAGCCTTTATGCTGACCCCCCCCCCCCCCCCTTTCGAAAATCCTGTATCTGCCCCTGGAGAATAACCCACCTATAGGAAACCAAATACATTTTGTTTTACCCAAAGGCTGATTCCTATATATTGTTCAGGTCGCAATTTTAGTCCATATTCAAAGAGTATTCCATTTTGTTTGATCTATTATTCACTCAACATCGAAGTAACTTGCTGTTCTCCCTGATAGTAAACAGTTTAGTTTATGTGACCAAATACACTTATTTTTGTAGTATACAATATAAGAACATCAAAATTTTGATCAACGAGCAATCAAAACCACCCTCATGATTATATCGCTTGTCCCTGTTATTCATGTCCCTTCAATTCACAGACAGCGCCTGTTAGTTTTTTCTATTGAAGGATGTGTTTCATTCACAGGAATACTACGAAAAGTAAGTACCTTTAGGCGTGCTAGTAAAAACAACTCCCATGGCACACACTGTCTTCTTTCCGTAAAGGGTATTTTAGATACATAGTGCCAGTAAAAAGTAAGACTTCTGAAGATTAAATTAAACATGCTTATTATTCCATAAAATCCCCCTCACAGTTTTCCAATGCACCATTGGACGAAAATGTCTAATTCTTTTATTCAAATATGTGCGATCAATAATTATTATGATCCCTCCAATTGATATAGGCCTATTTCACAATTAAGCTGGAAAGGATATCAGGAAAAATCGCATGCTTTCGCTCTCTTCTATCATTCAAAAACCTAAGTTGAAGCTCATATAATTATACTGCAGTAGATTTTTTGTATCTATATCGGCATTTGGTAAATACATGATTTTCAGAGAAATGTTAAGTTGCGTTTTTCTCCGAAATACAAAGAATATTTTGGAATTATTCCTAGTAACGTGGGCATAACCACCATGTGGTGATCACCGATAAGTGATCAAGTGACAGACATATTTGTTAATGCATGATGTCATGAAGCTGCCGAATACACGGCGACATACGATCCGGGGTGTTGCGGATGTCGTTGTTACTTCACGCTAGGCAGTGACCGATCTATTACAGTGAGTGTGGGCGATTTGAACAAGTGGGAACCAATTTTAAAGTGCCATCACATCAGGAAGGCTGCCCCGTGCTGGGCACGATGTAGGGATTGGCTCTGATAGTTCCCAGTTTTCCTCAGGTTGTAACTCTGAAGGTGTGGAACGTGTAGGAGTATTTAGGAGATCTAGTGCCAGGATACGTGATCCCATGGAACTGCTGGGTGATGAATAATTCTGTGGTTTCAGTAGCAACCCAAAACTTTCCATAGCTTCCAGTCTATTCTATTTGCACCCACTCAAAGTTCCATCTCATGTTGCAGTAGCAATATGCCTAGAGATAAGAGTAATCAGACTAATAGAGGTTTCTATACTGTGGCGGCTCGTCCCTAATATATATATATATGCGTCAAGGATCGCATTGGAATACATTATCTTTCTTCTATTGCCAGCAGTGTAATGAACCGTTCATACAAATCCTACATACTAAATACAATTTTAGTATGCAATTTCATATTTCATTTTAAATGATAATAAAAAAATGAATATGATTATAAAATCATAATACGTATTCGTCACCAACTGCAATGCTGTAATATCCACATTTTTTTCTGCGCCGAGGTATACGTTTAAGGAAGACAATTAACGACGGTATAAATCATAAGATACTAATCTAGTGGGTTTTTTGTTTTGTCTTTACCAACAAACACATTGGTGCATACTTTGTGTTTGATGATGTGTTCTCTATCACCCGCAGACCAATGAGCGGTGCTCATCGGGGGAGGTTCGTCATGCGTACCACTCCTCCTTTTCGGTATTTGCAACATACTTATTTCAAATATTGTTCGAGTGATTACATACAGAACAACATTTGGGATCTTCCTCAAATGGCTTACGACACAAGGGTATTTTACAGACCTACGTCATACGACCAACATTGCACGCCCCCCCCCCCAACCCAAGCAAGCATGTCTTCTTGCATTTCAATCTCCAGCTACATGTAGGATACATTATTATGAACATTCCATCCTTTTTTCCTTCCTTACTTGATCTTGGTAGATTTATTAGGAACTCGTTGGTCAATGCTTTAATATGTACATACATCGTCTTTTGCTGGTAACATTTGAAGTAATGAATGGCTAACCACTACTCATTAATTAACCTATTTATAGTTATAGAGGAATAATCTATTCTTCATATAACTACATCGTAGTTATATTTGGGTCATTCAGATCTCAACACAACTTCTTCTACAAAATTACATAATATCTGGCAAAATGAATCGTCCCTCTATGATATGTATTAAACAATTTTAGAGTCCAATCGAAGAATTGTGTTTGAATTGAGTGATAATTGCATGAAACTAAAATATGTTCGTCTGAATATAAATTAGTCACTGAATCTTTGTGAACACAATTATTTGGAAATTCGTCATTATTCGTGAATCCAGGAAAGGACAAACTGGTTTCAAACAAATTTAGTAGGGCGTGAGGAGCGCGACTTGCATTTTCAATGCTTGGATTTGTGGGTTGGGGAATTGAACAAAGCTTTAAACACTGTTAAAATATTCCAATGGAGAAATGGATAGGCCTGATTTAAAATAGCTCTAAATACACCCATCCAAAGTCCATCGTCGACGTCTGTGGACTTGGCTTTATATCATAGATGAATTAGATGGCGAATTGACATGTTTCGGCTTTTATTATCATTGAAGGAACATATCATTCTAAATAATTAAAATTAGATTTTTAAATTATTTCGTTCATTTTGTTTAGTGCTTGCTTTGTTTCAGTATCTTTTCTACAAAATATCTTATAGGTAGATATTCATGATTAGTCTTGCAAAAAGCCAAATAAGTATACGTTGGCGACTTAAAAGTATGGGGAATTCTGTGTACATTCTTCTGCAACCCCCGTGAACGGTCTTGCGGTCGGATGATGGGTATCAGGTCCCCTATAACCATTTAATATGTAGACGCGTGGCGAGACGCGTGGTCTCACGGAGAACCGTGTGGGTAGTTACATTAACATGCACGGCTTGTCCTATCTCATAAATCATTTATACATGTACCTCATGAATGAATTTGGTTACGTTCTGGATAAAGAAACATGACTATTATATCTCTTTGATTTTAGAATGGATACGCTAAATATGTTATTAGTAATATTTATCAGCACCAAAGCAGCCGAGACCCCTGCATATTCTCTATTTAGTAGATGTACATCTGTAAACATAACAGACAGGATCGTAGAGAATAGAAGTTAATCCTAATGAATGAGTAAATATAGACAAGCGGTGGTTTGATTGATCTGTTCAGGTGGTCAGGTCCATGCCAACTAACCACTGTTTGTAGTGCATGATTCAGCAACGTAAAACGCCTAAGGGGGAAACCCATGCATGGGTCGATGTACCTGAAATCGAAGGATTATTATATTCCCCCAAAAGAAACTATTGTAGTCCGACGGCAAGCGTCAGTATGAAAAGAAACGTCTAAAATGATTTATGCCCACTATGAAATCAACTATAGAACTGAAGCTGCTTTGCTGTTATCTTTTAAAGTTTCACTTCATGCTATTTTCCTGAACTAGATGACATCAAAAACAAACGGAGTGAAAGCCAGGCCTAGGGCCACATATCACTTAAGCAATAAGCCCATCCCACATTGGGTATATCCCAGGGTTGGACAAGGGTCAGACAAAATTACTGTATATGCAATCCATGTCTCCTAGAGTTGGGATTACAAGAATAACTAAAAATCATGTTTTCCTATATCCCTAAGTACTGAAAAAATATTATGATTTCTTAAATTTTACCAATTGACAGATTAACAGGTTTGCTATCCAATCAAATTGCTGCATTTTAGGGAAAGTAGGGTTGGACATTATACGTTGGGCTGACAGGCTTTAACATTGGTTCCTATGGGGAAAAGGCCAATATATAAAGCTGCATTTAACAAATTTTAGGAGCAATTTGTCAACTAAACCACTATGGTCCATTTTGTTTTACACTTCTTTGTTTGGGGATTAAATCCAAAAGAAATTGCTATGTAATTTCATGGTAAAATTTGATGCTCATGTATACCAGGATGGGTTAATTAGAGCGAGGTGTTAAAGATGTTGAGGTCTTTTGTTAGCAGTTCTTGAAAAAAAAGAAACCGATGTAGTCTTAAACGTGGACAAAGATGCCGAGGAGCCCACGTTGGAGACAGACCAGAAAAGTAATAGGAGCTCAACCAAGATGTCGGTGCCTAAGGTTATCTCAAGGTCACCCCATCGACCTTTTTCTCAAAGATTGTTATTCAGCCTAGAGTCTGCATAAAGAACAATCTGAATATTTTGTTTGTTGAATAGTTATAAGCTGTTTACCTATTCACATTTGACATATGAACATTTAGTATTTATGTTTTTACCAGCATTAAGCTTTTTATTAATCTAATGAGATTGAATCTAGGTAATCTACAGAGCACCAAGTTACCACTGTTTACCACTGTCAACCTGAATTAAGCAATGATATAAGCAGCCGAGTTCGGTCGTCTTTTGTTTACCTGAATGTTGCAGATATTTCCCAACTTGCCAATGTTGGAGTTTGATTTTCTGCTGACCACTTTTTCCTTTCAGGGATGTTGGTGACATCTTGTTTTTATAAGAGTAAGCTAAGACACTGACATTATTAACACACATATCTTCTCTGTCAGTACTTCTAAACTTGGGTACATGTGTTGTTAAGAAAGCTATACCATATGCTATAACTTAAGGGCCGCATTCTGACAATATGAGGAAGGTTTCTGCATTTGGGCCGGCATCAAAGGTATAGTACCTGCAAGAAATAGACACAGATATAACAGGTTTTTCATGCCTGGTTGCGGGTTTTTCCCATTGGGCGCCATTTTTCTTCCCATCTTAGAACTGGTGTTCCATCCAAAGTCTTTTGCCAGGTTTTAATCACCTCATGGAGACACACCTTTATCTAATTACATGGCAATGGAAATGTCTCAGATCATTTGTTTATAATGATCAACAGAACAATGTGATGAACAATGATGTAGGAGTGACAGGTCACTTACCTCCTGGACACTTCCCCTGGACACTTACCCTCTGGACACTTACCCCCTAGGACACTTATCCCCTAGGACACTTATCCCCTGGGACACTTACCCCCTGGGGCACTTACCCCCTGGGACACTTACTTCCTAGGACACTTACCCCCAACCTTGGTAGATATACAGAATGATTATTAATAACTTAACACGGAGATGCTATCTTGATGACAAGTAGACAGGCAGGGTTAATTACTTTAGGGAAGAGCAATGCCTAGGGGATTGGAAGGGGGAGAAGTGTTGGATGGAGAAGGGGAGAAGGAATGGATGGGACGGCAGATAGGAAAGGGGGTAGAATGACAGATGAGGGTGGTAACTGGAGAACTCGGTCCACTGTAGAACTGGGGGTAATTGTCCTAGGGGGTAATTGTCTTAGGGGGGTAAGTTTCCAGGGGGTAAGTGTCCAAGGAGTAAGTGTCCAGGGGGTAAGTATCTGGGGGGTGAGTGTCCAGGGGGTATATGTCCTAGAACCGATGTGGGTTACTTAAGAGTTCATATGGTAGTATTAAATAAATGGAAAGTCCAGCTACCATTAATCCTTTGTGTTTATTACTGTGATATCGCTAGTCTCATGAAGATGAGTAGCTTTGAATTCATGTATTGTATCAATCAATATGGATATGGGTAGAGTTCGCCTCATCTCGGTGGTTCAGGTCTAAATGAATACACTCACTTGCAGAGATACAATATTGTTAGTTGTGCATTAGATCCATGAAGATTGAAAACATTGGCGAATCCAGAATTTTCAAAGTGGGGGGGGGGGGGGGGGGACGCTATCGGAAAACATTTTCCTTAGTGACTTTTCTGCTGAATTTTACATTAAAAACTCAAAGTTTTCTGAAAAAGGGAGCAGATCAGGAGGGCGCAATGAGAGTTGTATTCTCCTTATTACGGTATCCCAGAATCCTTTGCGCATGGTGCAGCTTCTGGTAGCTTTTTTCTATCATTTAAGTCATTTTTATATCGCCATTACTATGATAGCTATGCAGAATGATAATTTTTCTTTTGAATATCATGAAAAAGATCTAGGCAATTTTATATTTCTACCATTTTGGTGACTAACCCTTTCACTGCCAGATATATCACAATATTATTGATATTTACTTAAATATTGCCCAAAATACAAAAATTATTGCATAAATTCCCTAAAACTCAAATTTCGTTTAGATTCGTCAGATGAAAAGCTTTTTTCAATAATTTTGATATAAAAATTCCAAATGTTGGCATTATGCCAATAAAGCAAATTTCTTGCTCGGAGTAATTGTTTGTGCTGTTGTAATTTGCAGGTTACCATGGTAACCAATAATTCATAAAATAACTATGACACTCTTTATAAAAATAACATGAACACATTATCTTTTTGTGTGCAAAAGACAGTTTGTAATTATCATAAATGAAAGAAAAGTTAGAGCAAATTAAAAATCATGTCATTTACATAAATTCATACATTTTTCATGATTTTTTAATTAGCATGGCAAATTCAAATGTAAATACATTGTTTATGGTTTCTCGAATCGCAATTCTAACATTTTTGGGTGACTAGATTGTCCGATGTTCAAATACCTGTATCTCTGGTTCTAATTGGAATATCTGAAAAATTCTTTCAGATTCTGAAAGCATAATTTGCATTCTTTCAATGGTGTTCCTATGGGATTTTACTATAGGGCCCCATTTGAGGCCTCTGGCAATGTAAGGACTACAATATGAATATATTATGTCAAAACAAGCAATATCCTCACATTAGATTGTAGGAGAAATCCATCCAATGAAGCCAGACCCACACTTCTGTCAAAATACAAGAAATTAAAAAATAATCACTTTAGAGAACTTTTTGATAGCCACATTGGTAGAAGAGTATATAATCTTAACATCTTATAATTTTTCAGATTTTTTCTTTGGGCACATAGAGTTTTATGAATTTTTAAAGTCACCGGAAACTGATCAGTGAGTCGCAAGATTCGGGACTTTAATAAGGAGAATGGGCATCCAAGAGTTAGATGGGAGCTGGTTGGTCCAAATAGATCATGTGACCAGAAGACTTAAACAGCTGTGGAACCAAATGGTTGATAAGATTTGAGGCAATTGACAATACAAGGCCGTCGAGTTTATGTTCTTGCAATTGCGTGTCATATTTCGATTAATATCTACTTTCATATCATAAATTTTACTTTTGTATTGCATTTTGAGGAATATCTACTTTTGTGTCATATTTACTTTTGTGTAATTTTTCAGAAATTACCTGAATGATTTATATAATTATATATTACAATATCTATTCAGGACATCATGACTTGGCATAGGTTTCATGATCTGAGCATACTTTGACAGTTTTGTACAAATCATACAGGTATGTTGAAATGTGTCTGTAAAGACGAAATTCTGTTGTATTGCACAGAAAACGTTTACATCGACCCGTGGAGTTATTACAGTCCGCTGCGACTTGAGCAATGATTGTATTGACTTAGTTGACCCTCCTCTATGGACATCAAAATCTGGCACCAGCTTTTTGAAGAAGAAAAATTTGCAATATAATATTGGGATCTTGCTAACATGCACTAACGAAACGACACACATGATTACAAAAGAAATAATGCATATTATAGATACATGAACAAATCTTGGCAACGGTCCCCAAATAGAACCATGGTCCAAATATTATCTACAAAATAAGGCAGACTGCAAACAGTGAAAATATTGCAAAGAGCAGGATGTCTGGGAGTATACGTAGCCAGAGCCACCTTTAGGCAAACTCGGCGTCAGCCGCTGAGGATGAGCGGCAACATACATTGAATTCCTGGGCCCCACACGATAGTAGGCCCTCTACACTTCCCCGTTATTCCCTGCAGGATATGGTACGAAGTAGCTCTTTTAAACACAACTACGCCCCTTCCTTCATCATCTTCCTCTGACCACAAGAGCACAGGGACGTAGATGTTACATTTTCCCAAAATTTCGGACTAAACGTGATCTAAACTTGAAAAATGACCAGGTATTTACAATCATCTGTTTCAAAGTGTCAAAACTTGATTATGAAAGGAATTCTAAAAGTTTACGCACATACATATTGAAAAGATATCCAGAGTAATAACAATAGTTAACCTTCAAGGGAATCCGTGCTTTGGTCCTTGACGGATACAGTCTAACTATAATACATAAGTGAACATCTGCTAATTTCAGTGGCGGATTTAGGGTGGGAGATGGTATTTTATACTTGTGGTTCCAGAGAGTGTGTCATGACTTTGTCTATGAATTTACCTTTTAACTTTAGCTGTTTAGATAAGCACTTCCTCGGCTTAATCTTGTTTGCCCATGGAATACAAGATAATACAATTAAATCTAGAATATTAGAGTATAAGACAAGGACGTTGGGAATAGCTACACATCAGTGAAAATGTACACAGTGAGTAAAGAGCGTGTGCATATTCTCGTAAGATGGAGCCACCTTGCGGGTACTTCCGTATAGCTTCACGAAGTACTGCATATTGCATGGGCAAAGACCCCTAAAATTGACATGGCGACATGGCCTTTTCTTAGATTTGACATGCGACATGGAGGTTAATGACATGAAATAAATGACATAACATTGGTCATTTCTTAAATTCGACATGCGACATGGAGGGTTCATAAAATCCGCATGGAAAATGAAAATAGAGGGACATGCGACATGATCATTTCTTAAATTCGTCACGTGACACAGGGACCCCCCATCAATACCCCTAACATACTGAATGCATCGGTCAGACAGTTAACACTAATAGCAACTGATCTAATGTATGTTTTTTGTATGCTAAATATTACTTTTTATCCCATATCATTGAACTTTATATCTTTAGATGTACCTCGGCCAAGGATTGAGATGGATCGTTCTCGTAAAGTTTAACTGATGATTTATTTCTCCATGAACTTTGTGTAATAAATCACCGTAGATAACTGGAAATACAAAGATGGGCCGGGATCTTGACTATTACCAATTAACTACACTATCTTGATAAATCTTAACTCACAATACCATAATTATTGTATTTCGACTGATGATGATCAAGCTGATTGCAATTACTATTAATGAAAATATTGAAAGAGTGCACCACATTATTATTAATTAATAACCTGTTGTCTACATGTCACGTGTGGCCCGTTAACGTTGCACAATATTTATTAATAGCGACAGTAACAAAAATGATAGGTGAACAACAAACGCGTTTGTTGTCCATTTTGATCGCTGTTTAGTCATTTTTTACAAACAAGGAAAAGTTTATAATGAATACTGTAAATGAGCTTTAAACTGTTCCTTTACGTATCAGTTTAGCAAAAAATTTATTATAGGGGATTGGTCAATAGAATGTCGTTGTAAAGCACATTAGCGTTCTTTGTTGCGATCGATCATAAACATATAAAACAATTAAAAGTACAATACTAAATTGACAAGATATATGATCTCAAATCTGTCTTATTGTAGAGGCAAACTCTCGGTCCTTTACATTAATAATAGCATTAGTAGGACTTTCAGAAAATTTTCGGAATTTTAGACATTGCTCATTTTACTGACCGCGATAGCATTGCACCCAACGGTACATATTATGATAGTCTACCCGGGATTAACTCCAGTAATTTTCCAGTATTATTACTACTCCCATGGAGTATATCGGGGGGAGGGGGTTTCTAGATTAAAAAGGTATAGGCCGGGTGTACAAACTCATTGAATTGTAGAGGAAAACTCTCAGTCCGCTACATGAAGCCACTCCTCCTGTTCTCTCAGTCTGGTTAGAGTTAACATACTTGATTATTGTATTGTACCCAACGGCTATTGTATTAGGGTATCTACGCTTGGATTGACTCCAGATATTTTCCAGTAATATTTATTCTATCATGAGAATTTCTTTTGAACTATTATGTGTTTAATGCTCGAAGATGTAAACTGTTTGTGTGAGCACCTGGCAAAGAAGGGGGTATAATGGGTAAGAGCGCGGTGGTGCTCTGGGTTAATGCAAGTCATCTATGATAAGGGACGGATTTAGGGAGGGGGGAGGGCGCCTGATTTTTGCCAAGTTTAGTTTCTTTTAGTATAAAATTCTAGATCATGGATGGGGCGCCTCAAATTTTACATAAGGGCGCCCCGCCCCCTTTTTTTGTGTAAATCTCTGGATCCGTCCCTGATAATTAACATTAAACCCCACTAGGTACTGTTGGAGAGACTGGGCAAAGACACTGCATGGGCATGGGAGTACTGTGAACATTGGTATGAGGAGTTTCAACCATGTGAACACAGTAACAATATTGAATGCCCGTACTTGAGCAAGACTGGCATTGTGACAACTTTAATATGAGAACTAATAGATTAACACATTTTTTAACAAGCTGTTGTTTTGAAAGCGGAACTACTTTATATGGCTGGCAAACTTGTAAAACTTCGAATTGATAACATTTAAATGTCTGGTTAAAATATTATTTAAGCAGCACTTGGTGCTACAGAAAAAAAATCCAAATATAACCGGTTAAACCTTTACACCCCAATCCAGTCGGATCCACTTGAGGGTGTACTCCCTGATCCGGCCGTAGCCGCAGGTTAAAACGCTTTTCCATACTTTTCCATGCTGATAATACCTTAACACTTTAATACACATTTAACTGATTATCATAAATAACTGTGATTATCATAAATGAAAGAAAAGTTAGAGCAAATTAAAAGTCATGTCATTTACATAAATTCACCTATTTTTCATGATTTTTTTATTAGTATGGCAATTTCAAATGTAAATACATTGTTTATGGTTTCTCGAATTGCAATTCTAACATCTTTGGGTGACTTGATAGTCCGATGTTCAAATACCTGTATCTCTGGTTCTAATTGGAATATCTGAAAAATTCTTTCAGATTCTGAAAGCATAATTTGCATTCTTTCAATGATGATCCTATGGGATTTTACTATAGGGCCCCATATGAGGCCTCTGGCAGTGTAAGGGTTAAGATGTCTGGCCCCCGAATTGACCTAAGTCCAACATGTGCAATACTAGTAGTTAGCAATCCAGTAAAACTAAGCTAAAAGACATTAGTTACCAGTAAATTAGGCAGTAGCCCAAGAAGCCCAAAGTTGGTATGAAAACCAGGATCAGCCTGAGAAGCGGCCCGAGACCAAAAGACCGGCCAGGTACGGAAACCCGAAATAGTGAGCAGTCGGCTCAACACAGCAGGGACGAAGGTGTGAACTGCTTGGCCACATGCTACCAATCTCTAGGCGAGCGATGACCAAACTCCTTGAATGGGCCAGCCAAACTTGATGCCCAACGACTCTTAATCTTACACCTTGGTTTCCTACTCAAACTCATCGCTCGGCTCAGGACTGAAACAACCCCAACGTCTCTTCATCATAGAGTTCGGAAACCCCGACTAACCGAGGAACGTCACAGTTGTGTTATCCTTTTGTAACTGATAAAACCAATAATTATATCATAAACTATGTCTGAGGCCATTCTCGAGATTCTCATTAGCTCCTTTCACAATTACACATATACATGGGGAAGTGCTGAAATGTAGTAAATATTAATGTACCCCATGAATACCATTTAAACGGTGCTGATGAACATTATAGAGACAAAGATGTTTGTTAGGTTTATATATTTCGTTTCTGCCTAAATAATACATTCATGTTTGAATTTCATGTTCAATGTACCCAACTAGGGTGTTCAGGGAAACACAGAGTTTCTCCCATTTTAGAAATGTTTTCATAGAAATGAAAGTCATATGAGGAATTAATGTAATATTCATGTTGAGTGTAGCTAAATTTCTAAATAAACCAGTCACATAAATTATGGGTTTATATCACTCCAGTTTAAAAGATTAAATCTAAAAAGTGACATTTGCCGCTAATCACACAGAAATACCAACGTCTTACATGCTTTGTTTTCGACGTCTTACATGTTTTGTGGTTATAAAGGTAACCCGTTATTTCTACGTGAGTGAATCATCCTTTAACAAACGTAATGCAGTGCAGTTTGATTAATACCACACGTTACAAAAAAATATGCATGCTACGGATTATGGCAAGTACAACCATAAAGTTAAAACACACTTTTTCGTATATGCCTTTAGAATTTAAGTAATGTGCCCACAACGGGTATTTTGTGCAGAGCTTACCTAGTAGCTGTCCTAGTCATTTTATGACTCATAACATTTTGATATGCTACTTTTGGAACGTTCAGTAGATATGGGCCCATTTTTGCGAAACCGAGTAAACAATTCAGGTATGTTATGAAAGGTGTATTGTGGTTAGTTATTCTGTCATTCCCAATATGTATTTACAGCTGACAATCCCTATTTAGGTTAATTTTCTTTGGATGTCACAACCTTTTGGTGACAGACAAAATCTGGTCGTTTGAAGGTGTCTTCCTGACCCACATTCAACCCCTCTGATGACTATATTTCCACTTCTTTCAATTATCAAGCCAACTGCTAATACCTTAAGTCCTCACACCAGCGTCACATGTAGTTTGTACATCTCTGTCTTCCCTAATGACTAAATAATCATCATGCCTGATGAAACGTTGTCTCTGATACTACATAATTATGTTTAAACAGAACATGTTTAAACCACCCTTTAGAATGTGAATAGGCCTATCCCACATTGGGTATATCCCAGAGTTGGACAAGGGTTGGACAAAATAGACATAATATATCCCATCCTTGTCACCTATAGAGTTGGGAATACTAGAATAACTAAGAATTATGTTTTTCTCTATCCCCAAGTACTGATAAATGTTATGATATCTTAAATCTTACCATTTGACAGATTTGCAGGTTTGCCAGCCAATTAAAATGCTGCATTTTAGGGAAAATAGGGTTGGACATTATAGGCGGGACTGACAGGCTTTAACATTGGTTCCTATGGGAAAAAGACCAATGAATAAAGCTGAATTTTACAAATTGTAGGAGCAATTTGTCAACTAAACCACCATTGTTCATTTTGTTTTACACTTCTATCATTTGGGATTAAATCAGAAAGAAATTGCTATGTAATTTCATGGTAAAATGTGATGTTGATGTATACTAGGATGGGCTTATTACCTCATCCTTGTTTCTATTGATTGTCCACAATTTTTTCACGTCTCATTTATGATTTTCCACAATAACGATATCAACATGCGCAACCTTTGAACCCTTTTCACAAAAGCAAATACCCGTTTATTAAAGGCAATAGCGCCATTTTCCAGGTACTCCAAAAATGAATGTCCTTCATTTTTACTCAAAATTGGCTGAAATGTTGAGGAATACAAATTGATTATAGAAAAGTACGGTAAGCCCTTAGGTTCTGAGTTACAAAACGTTCCTCAGGAACAATGACAAACAGTCTGAATACCTTTCAGGATAAGTATTTCAATAGTTTTCAGGAGGAACTACATGGCTGCCCATGTTTGGCCATCTCTTATTAAGCTGTTAAGGAGGCACATATGTGCAGTTCCTGTGATCAAATTCATCCGCTGACACCTTACTTTCTTTTTGGCAGATAATGATAACATAATGATAATTTCCTTAATATTCTGTGACTTCGAGCCATTTTCAACAGTGGATTTACTTGGATCCTTATGACATTGTATTCTACAAAATTCTCCTTTTTTATGTGTTTATCTGAAAATAAAATCTATTTTGTATATGTTTATGCTGACGATGTACATTTCATTATCAAATTCCTCAAAACACATCATTTTCCAATTGCCCTAACCTAAAACCTGTCATTGATGCCTTAGGACAGAAAAAGGGTTTACAAACATTGATTATATTATTAAAGAGATTATCATTTGATTTCCCAATATAACCATCACAATTTCATTTTGTAATTCTTATCAAAAATGAATAGACAATAGCTTCAAGGTTTCTAAGGTGACATACCATTTTCTTTGTATTTTCGAGATCTTTGTTCTAGGCCCATATCTCCGTAACTGATTTTTGTGATCAGGCTAATCAGCTGAAATTTGATTAGTGTGCCATATTGCCTAATGCTGTCTGTTGCCAAAAGTAGGGATATCATTTTAAAATAACATTGAAAAGGGATTGAACATTAGATGTAGATACTTTAACTGAGAAACAGAATAAATATGAATGACACCCAAATCAAATTTACGTGAGCAATATTGTGTCATCACACTCCAGGTCCCATTTCTAGAACTGTCCTTGAGTGATTCTAGTTCTTGTGGCGTTTTTTTTCTCTCTTGTAGTCTAGGAGACAAATCTGAAAAGGTTCCCATGAGCCACCCTACTTTTTAAAATTTAAGGGCAAGAACTATGTAAGGTAGTAGAAAACCTTTTAAAACATGTGTTTCCATAAGCATTGCTTCAGTGGTACTGCTTCCAACACAAAAGGGCATTAATGCGGGGCTCGACAACTGTTTCAGTTGGTTTAGACACAATCTTTCTTATACTTCACCTTTTTATTCTTGGTTTAGAAAAACTACAGTTAGTAGTTCTTTCGTTGTGAACAAACTGAGATCTCTGAACTGATCTCTGTACTTGGATTTGAAGGAAGAGCTGAATCCCCAATCATTTTTGCCCCTCAATAGAGGTCTGAATCTAGGGAATAACCAATGCAGTCTTTTCATGAAGCACATGAAGACAGCAGCTTATACACCTGGTTAGATAGTATAGATTGAAACACACAAAATGGACACCAATCTTATGGTAGGCCTATTGCCTTTTCTTAGTTATTGTTGCCCCCCCCCCCCCCCCCCACTGGTAAATTAATTTTGATTGATAGTCAAGTGTTTTGGGCACAAGCCATACTTCCAATCTTCCGTTAACAGGTTAACTCCATAGCCACATCATAATCAAACATTATCAACGGCCTGATTCGTGTGCATGTTAAAAAGTCTCTCAATTAATATAGAGTTTTCATTGTCAGATAGTACAGGAAGTATAAATTTTATGAAACTAGAAGGAATTATATGTTGAAA
Source organism: Lepidonotus clava (assembly GCA_936440205.1). Lineage (NCBI taxonomy): Eukaryota > Metazoa > Annelida > Polychaeta > Phyllodocida > Polynoidae > Lepidonotus > Lepidonotus clava. The sequence goes on from OW387134.1 coordinate 53,896,308, forward strand.
TAACTGTGTGGGAGGATGGGGAACTGGTTGTAGTGGCAGGTTACGAGGACTGAGAGAGGCAAAGGCGGCTTTAATATAGTGGGAAAGGCATATGTAAATGTTTTGTCTACATATTAGAGGCCAGCTACAGGTTTTAGAGTTCCTTATTATTGGCAGGAGGCAGCAGAGGTTTCATCTTTTTATAAGTTTCATATTGTTACAACCTAGTATCGTTCAGTGTGACTCAAATAAGTGCATGGGTGAGACAAGGTGCAATTAGAAAGTGGGGGGGGGGGGGAAATCTTTTGGAGTTGCAAACAACCAATCATCGTGAAAACATTAAATTTGTGATGTACTTCGCAAACTTATCTTAATGTGCAGCTTTCTATTCCTTACTGGTGTGACATGTTTTCCTGTCGGTATTGACCATTGATGTTTCAGACAGCATTTAATTTGTAATGTGGTAATGAACGCCAGGAAAAAAACATAGCTCATTTCAACAATATACACTGTGTATTTTTTTAAAGACAAATATAAAATCCGCAAGGGAGTTTACTCAAAAGTATGGACAATTTCACTACTCATTGTCAAACCTATGTTTTCGCATTACCCTCACCAATGCCGCTGCTAGACATCCAACAGTTTTAGGCGGTTGTATCTCATACATCAGTTCATGAATACCACAGGTATGAATTCTCTCAAAGAGATTGAAGGTTGGGTGCCCCAATTGTCATGAAGGTTTTCCATCATATCCCGAAATTGTGTTTCATGCCACGGAAATTAGTCACATTCAGTGTCACAAGCACCGTATTGTCAGTGCGTGACTATTTAGATCCTATGTTTCAGCATAATTTGCATTTTGTTTGAAGGGCAATGGAAGGCATGGTGCCTCTGGACAAGTTGAATAACAATTGTGTATTGGTTGTTTGTTCACATATTCTGATAATCTGCGAAGAAGACTCTTTTGATCTTGTTTTAAAGTTACTTCTCAGCTGGTGTTTTGTAAAGAGCATTCCCCTTGAGGTGACAATCCTTCCTCTCTGGGAAAAGCCCTACTAAGTGTCCTGGTGGGTGGATTAGGGACTCTCCAGGTTCGTCCCTGTCTGAGTTGGACTTGATTTCAACTTTTCCAATGGTGCTAAATGCGACCATTGCAGACAACTGAAGAAATGCCATGTTCAGAACTTGGTTGTTGCCAGCTTTCACCTAGGTTTTTGATGAACATACTTCCGCCTTCAGAAATAAAAGACTTCGCTTCAATGCCCTTAACTAAAGACAGATTGCCATTTGCCATCTTCAGAAGGTCTGCCTCTACTGAAAGACCCGGAATGTATACCTTGTGGGTGTAACTTCATCTTTTTTTCCCTATGAAGTGGTGGCTAGGTTGTCTACAGCTCGGTCCATCAGTTATGTTATAGGGGTTATGGTAAATAGTTGTTCTACTAGTCCCCGGCATGGGTTCAGGAATTGGTAGCTTTACACTGGCCTTAGAAGGTCCAGCCTCACTTTATTTCCCCGTCCTCTCCCATGGGGTAGAGGCCTGTCCATGGTCCTAACCACAATGCTTACCACATTGATGAACTCCTCATCTGACACCTCCTTCATGGGTTTGGAAGGCCTAGGCATGTTGTTATGCTGATATCATCATTCTCTTACTCTAGGCTTGATATAGAATAATTCTACCACAAACACCCGAGGACATATAATCAATTGTGAGCAATGTATGATACTTATGTTTTTCTTACATAAATCATCATTACCTACGGTTCTGTATAATTAGTTGTAGTGTGAAAATGATAGTGTTAAGTTGCAGCGTGATCCAAAGGATGTGCTTCTGCTAGGCTGTCACATTGTCATCTCAATTGCTGTTAAGATCCCATAGCATTGTCTTATACAAAGACAAAAAACAGCGTCCACGATTGTTTCTATTGATCATACCGAACTGGTACAAATGCAATACTATTGACCAGCGGAATGTCTGCAAATATAAATTGATTCCAAGTTGACAAATAACCTGCCAAAGGGACATGACCTGACTAGTGAATTGGTTGGATTCGTGTGGGTTAAGTTTCATGATTCTACTTTTCCTCGAATATACGACGCCATGAATCCATCTTTGGACAATCATTTGAAAAACAATTGTGAATTGGTACACCCTTTGCAATACGATTTTCGGTAAAAGTGTGAAAGTGTTTTAGTCCTCTCAAGGTTTAATGTTTGGAGATAGCATCCTACGTCAAGTGTTCCCTTTCTAAATGAGAGAGATAATGTCATCTAAATAATTCCTCTTTGCAAAGGAAGTTTCATGTAACTAGTATGCAAAACCCTGTACGGGCACTGAGAGGAAAGAAAGGGCCACTGTTTACGGGAGCTTATGGGACTCAAGGTTATAGAACCTCCTCTCCCAGCGTGTAAGAGGACGGGGTAACTTACTTTTAGAAATATTTTCAACTATACATACTGTTGAGAAGGTGTGAGTGAAGATGAAAGAAAACATTAAATAGCAAAATATTATAGGTCGGTCACCTGATAAGGGCACAGCAATATTTGATAACACCACAATGTGTTATGAACAAATTTATTTTGTGTATACTTACTGGGACCAGTCATGGAATATGGTAATCCAGAGGGTTATTTGGTAAACTGCTGTGAACAAAATTTAATTATTAAGTGAGATTTTGATAAAAGCAAGTTAGTGATACACATTTCCATGAAAATGTGCACTGGTGTAGAATTTTCCAGAGATTAAGGTTATAATCACAAAACCCTTTTTTCTAATCATGACAATTGCTTTATGAGTAATTTGCAATAGAAAATAGAAAATTATTGTATTTTGATTAATCGGAAAAATAAGAAAACCTAATGTTTTTGACCTAATATTGTTTGATTCATTTATATATAATTTGAAGCTTGATCAATGGAATTCAAAAGAGCACATCTCGTCCCCAAATCGGAAACTTAACGTTTTCAAATGGTTTGCAGCATATGAAAGAGAAGGTTGTAAATACCAAACCCTGAGTTGTTCCAGTAAATCATGACAATTCTGGAGATTCTTTTGACAACCCATGGCTGTTGCTTTTGGCACCATTGACTTACAATCCTAAGGTCATCACAGAGTCCTAAACGATCTCATAACAAGTACATGTAGTCACAAAGTTGTCAGTATCTCATATTCAAGATTGTCAGAAGGAAGTCATAGGGTTGTTGATTTTAAATTTGACACCAAGGTTGTCAGAAGGTCGCCATAGGGTTGTTGATTTTGACACCACTTTTGACGACTTTGTCTTTTCAGTGCATATTTAATTGAGTTTGACCATCACTTTATCACTGGGGTGGACAGATAATACTTCTCCTGGAGTGGATACTTAGATAATGCATACTTTGGAGCTTCCAGCAATTTTACAACAAACAAACTGGAGGTCGTTTTTTAAAAATAAATCTTACTATATTCTTACCTACCAATGGAATGCACTATTAGTTATAAGTACAGGTTCAGATATTCTATCTATTTTCATTTTCATCCTTTGTGATGGGAAATGGGTATTGGTTCCTTTTCCGTGTTGAGTTTGGCCTCTAGCCATGGTCCGACTGTTCTTCGCAGCATGAGAGAACGGATAGGATAGCCAGAACAGGCTGCCCGTTGCATCATTCCCCATGCTTCCCCTAATCATACTTCGGACCTCGTGCCCCTTCATTCCCATTTTCGTGTCTTACTTTGCATATTTCTTCTGTCCAGCATCCCATTTAACTTTAACTTTGTCCTAATTCAGCTGCTCGTGCCTCATGGACCATAGACTCTAATCATCTAAGTTCGGAGATGGTTTGTAGCCAGGAATAAAGAGGTGTGAACACAGTGATTACCTAAAAGGGACTGTTTATTTCATGCTACTCCACACTTTATATGGCCTCAAATGGCTTCCTATTGGTCAGTTAGAATCATGTGATCTTGTTGATCCTTACAGGGGTCACTTCCAGTGACATGGTTCCTTAATTAATCATGCATTCATTACTTAACCCTTTCCACCCTCCAGATGCTTTGTGGCATCACCAGCAAAATCATGCCAAATGCACTGAGGCATTGCCAGCGAAAACACGCCAGATGCATTGAAGTATCTTTTCAATGAATCCCAAAATAGTGAATTTAAAGCTACATATTAAGGAAAAATACCAGTTGCCGTTCCAAAATGTTGAAAACATCCAAAATATAGCACATCTAACAATAAGAAGGTTGAAAATAAATTTTCATATGTCATACGGAGCTTATACAAGGCCTAGATAGGCTCATATGTGCTATAGGTGGCGTATTTTGAGGCTATTTACTAGAGTACCTTGGCAGTCTTTTAAAACAGGAATGAAATGTTGGTGGCGTGTGGAAAGGGTTAGTTTAATACCGACATGTCATTTCTCATGCCGTCATATTTCCTTTCTACAGGCTTATTAACTATATCTAACAACTTGAATGCAGGGAGTACATGAATTATCCTGAATAACATATTAATTTTGATAGATATTTGGTATTTAGAAAAAAAAGTGAAATTATGTACCTGGGTTTTACAGAATTGTCTTTATTATTCACTGTTTTGGAAACTATGCTCTATTCAAGCCTTTAAACTATTTTTATTGAACGTACTTTTCTGGAATATAAAATAGTGGACCGGCAGTTAATGTGTATCCATCTTAACCCATACATATAGAAGCTCCTATTTTGATTAATCATATGAACGTTAAAAGGACAGCCCAAAGATTTTGCTGTTGGGTTTCCAAATGGACACTCTTGACGCCCTTCGTGGGTTATACAACAAAAACATTCCATATTACTTGTTTACTAGGAAATATAATAGGCAACTGTACTTAGAACATGTTAATGCCAGAATTTAGGAGTGTCGTCACGATGTGAAACTGAAAGTTTTACTTTAGGCCTAAGCCAAATGATATCAGATAGTCCCAACAACACCTGGAAGGTTGTTCGGGGATATTGCTGAGAAAAGGTGCTCGAGATGCCCGGCTCTGCTCTTCCCCATTTAATATGATAATGATTTACAAAAATAACATAATGTCCATGACATTTCTGATTCGATATAAAATGTTTAATTGCCATATATATCATAAATTTGCAACGCGCCATTTTCTCTGACAACAAGGACTTTCAAAAGAATGCTACTTATATTTCAGAATTCATTATAGAATATTAACAATAATAATTATTTTAAAAGAAAATCGACAGGTAGAGAATTAAGATGCTTCTAGGTTTACGGAACCTTTTACTCATGTCTAACAAAAAAAACGTAAGAAAACTGATTGTGAACCCTTGTGGCTGACCTTTTGTATAGATTGCAGATGTAATGTACAAAGATTTCTTATAAGAACAAAAATGTCTTTCACTAAAATTCTTTTTCTTGAATAATCCAACTTTCTTTCTCACATTTGTTGGCAGTGATAAATGAGAGATACTGCACTTTTCGAAAACAACGGATGAAATCGTATCTCTGAATTTTCATAAATAGAAGGTCATAGGCTTTTATCGGCTACCATGTATCCAAACCATGTTGTCCTTAAATCGCCCTTTATTGTTCCAATTCAATTGCACATCTGTTACTTTAGCTAATAGCCATTTACCACAAAAGCCAATACAGATATTATAATAAGAAAAGTGTTTTGAAGGTACTGGGGTATATGGGATAAGAGGCATAGGCTAATCTTCTACTTTGAGAGTTACGAATTTTCAAAGAATAGAGGCGGGTCATCCTTTGTAATTGCTACAGTATATGTATACCGACGAGTGGAACGTCCTAAGCTGTGCCGATCTAAGCTTAGTCTTAATGTAAGCCAAAGGTGAGTGTGCGGGGTGGCAATTTATCTATTTTGGTCCAGGGACACCTAAATAAGGAAAACATGAACATAATCATGACAATCATTGTTTGTCTAAGTATGAGAACACTGAAATGCCACCCTATACACTCACCGTGGTGAGGTGACGACTTCACTTATTTTAAGAAACAGGAAAACAAGGAGAAAAAACGATAAATTTCAGTCAGAGAGACAAAACAAGTAACAAATACTCTAAATTTGAATGTCGGAAGATGCATTAAAATAGATGATAATTACAAATTCTGTTTCCTCTCTAGAAGACAAGCAGTGAGCACCCAGTACTTTTATTTCTATATGGGTATACATTTAATATCCTTCTGTTCATAGCCTTATATTTTGTGTGGGTCTATTTCATACAAATCATGTTATGTTATACAAATAACGGTTTTGACATATGCCCATTGCTTTAATTTATTACCATTTCTATTCAATTATACATTTCCTTTGTTTGAAACCAACATTATAATATATTCTCATTCACTATATCACCTATATCAACGTAGATTTTGTTAACTTGTAATCATACTAAGCAAAAATGCATCTAAATATGAATCTAACAAAGTTTCCGCAGCTGAGAAACTGCCTATTGAAAATTTAACTTCCGAACTCTATAGCAGGATTTGACGAGGTAAGAAGAAGAGGGATTTCGTATGACAAAGGGAACTTCCCATTTAGATCTCAACTTTAAAATTGATTAAGTACCTTAAATCGATTACTCCAAAATTGTTCATCATTAGTTGAAAGAATAACGATTGCACATGGGCTATCGTTAATCATGTTAGTACACATATACAAAGATTATTGGCACGTGGTTCTTTAATTCACCTAGGTAGGTTTGTAACGTCTGAGTTGGCCATATGTCTTCTGTTCTACTCTAAAGTCTCCAGTTATAATCTTGACTGTTAAATGTTATCAACATTCAGAAATCAGTCACTTTTTAGACAGGAGTAAAGAAGTAAATAACTCGTCAGGAGACCATGATTTTACACACATGATATCGGACCATGTGGTTATAGCTCCTCGGATACCCGAAGCCAGAGAGACACTAGGGGTTGGCCGCCAACCATGTGTCGAGAGTATGACGTAGTGAAGATTGCTCCACCCTTCTGTTGTAATGACACTATTTTGTTTCATAATAATCAAGGGTTTGTAAATTAACCAGTGCTTATAAAACCTTATATTTCAAGGGAGAAAGCATGGACAAACATTTCCTGTCGGAAACGTGGCAGCTCACTCCCAAAAAAGGAGAGGTTCTTAACCCCCTCCCCTTACCCTGACAAAACCTTTGGATACACACCTGTCCGCGTGTACCAACCAGAAGAGAGGGTTCGTCTTTTAAAAAAATAATTTGGAATTCCCGTTCTTGGAAGCCAACGTTTCTGAACTATAAATGCGGGAACACAAGTCAATATTTACGCCAAGAAAACAACTTTCTAGCAGAAAAGGAATCTCTACTGCAACAGAATGCTTTGTATCGAGAAGCCGTCTCTCCATTCCGCCAAATGCAAGGTATATCTACAATTTCGAAATACTTCTGGATTCTTAAGAATAATAATATTGGTCTTTTGATCTGACTTTGCATTGTGCTTCGTATAGTTCTGTAATTGTGTTTAAACTACTTTTCTTTTCTTCGAATATTGAGTTGCTTTTGAATTTTTATATTCATTATAATTTCCTCTCCTTCAGGTGCTACAAGCCCTTGCACTAGTTGTACTGCTGGCCACTCGCAATACCTGTGCTAATGCTGGGCTAGGGGGCTGTCTCTCCACGCCGGCCGGCCAGTCTGAACTGAGGGATCTTCTGAAGACATCCTTTATGAACGGGAGCATCATATTCCCCATCGGTGACCGCGGCATTATCGACGGAGGACTCTTTGAGGTAAGAAACATCTATACCTCGACGGATTCACAGGTTAAAATAGAATATACATAGGCGCTTTTCATCTTATTTACACAGTGGGAAAGCATATAATTTACTTCCGTTCCAACCGCGAAAAAAAGAACAAAATTATAAATTATCTCTGTTGCCGTTATCGGCTCGAAGTGAATGAAAGCAAAACTCGGCGAACGTACTCTATTGGAGAGTCATTGGGTAAAAAGCGCGATTGATCTGTTTCGATATAGTAACGAATGTCGTCTGATATCAATAAATGGAATTTCATCGGTACAATTTAATCAATGACTAGTACTGCATCGGACAAACAAAACACCGCCTGTTCATTGATCATTACTTCCCGCCGCCTGCTTAACAACTCCGAACGTATTCATTTTGCGAAGTACACATTTTCATTGCATTCACGTCAACGTCTGTGCCAAATCCGCAGAAAATATATTATACGAGTTGTAAATATAATATTTGGGTGGCGATCAAAAAGATTCACGAATCCCGAACTCAATGATAGTCACGATTCCAAAATTTGGTTTCATGAAAGATTCGTGGTCACAAATTTCATATATATATATATATATCTTGAAAATTAGTTTCATTTTTCCATTACCAAATTATTTTCATTACGTTTAAATGTTTTTCCAATCGATATAAGAAAGTATTATATACAAACATATATACTTCATATAAGTAACTTTTCATGTTTATGAATGTTCATAGACGTCCATGAAGATTCGTGAGTGTTGCCTGGACGTACCTAATACAATTAGTTAGGTATGAAATCACTTCCACGAATATTCGTGAAAGTTTTTTGTCCCCTGCCCCCGGACGGCTTATGTAAATCTACGCGAATGTCTATTGTATCAAACGAAAATATATTCACTCGAAAAATCCCAATTTCACAGTACTAAACTATTGGATGGCTCTTATTTACATGGTCTCCTAAAATTAATATGACGTCCAGCTAATCGCACCATTAGCAAAGCAACATTGGTTCACGGTACACGTTTGCATCCTATGTGTATCTTAAACTGTCTTTTCTTTACCTGAGATCATAAGTACCCTTACTAACATGCCCCAGGTTGCTCCCCACTATTTGCTGCTGGTTTTATGGAAGTTTTTCATTACTTGCCTCTTATTGTCCGTCAAACAGGAAAACCACTCCTTCAACATTCCTGTCGTCCCTCTTCCTCTTCTTTGCGTACTCCACAGTCTATATCTACCGGAACGTCATTTGAATACTAGGTATATTTCGGAGCATCAATTTTCTGCCAATATTCACAATATACCATCAGGTAACCGATTTTCTGTATCGCTGGTGTGAGGTGAATATTTTCCCGACCGTTGAGTTTCTTTTTCACCGAGAAATACCGTATTTTATGAAATACTTCTTATTTTTCCGTGAACAGACGACCCCGTGTATGTCCTTGGTAAGTTCCTTCCTGGCGCTAGTTGTTCACTGCCTGTAAATCTTTAACAAAATGCACCAGGCAATAAGAGCTGTTTGTAGTGTTATCTGTGGTCAAAACAATAGAGTTATTCGTTTGTGTCCATGGATTAATGGAGATAGACTGTGATATGCAGTTTCAGGTAACATTTGCCGACATACCTCAGCGTACTAGTTGAAAAAAAGTTTATACTTCCGGGTTCTTTTACTAACATCCACAGGTCCAGAGCTTTTCCCTAAACAATCCACATCAAGAAATCTCTGTTTCTTGAAAACTGGCGACAAAATGTATTTCCATACCCCAAACTAGACGATCCCATGTATGAACTTTATGAAACTGATATACGTTACAAGAGTGCTTAAATCAAGATTTTGCTAAATTGAAGTGAAACTTCAGAACCTCAGCGTTGCATGCAAAAGTCCATATTGAGGTCACCGGCACACGCAGGTCCACAGGTCCCTATAGTTAAAGCCCATTTGCAGATTTAATCTACACTATATTTACATGAAATGAGTCCTATGGCAAATTTGAAATTAAGGAAATTTAACAAAGTTGGTAAAAATATCCCAAAACACAATTATTATGGGGATATTGACACAAGCTAGATATGATATGTTCAATATCGTTTCAAGATGATAAAAGCTGTTGCTGATACAGTACCCCCCTGCCCCCGCCCCAAGGCCGCTAATGCAAAAAAATCCCTAGCATGTTGTATTTTGATAGGCAGACTAATTATATTCCATATACCTATTTCTAAAATAGCTCTAATTTATTACATACTGATTTATTTTCTTCAGTCTCCAAGGTTGGGCTTGCGCCAGAGTTTTTTTAACAACTGAAAATTACATATATGTACTCCTCGAGAAATTTAAAAGTCTTCAAACATCTTGCCTTCAGTAGTTCTAAATTATTTAATGATGATTATCAACATGAAGTCTTGTGTCACCAAATTGGAAGAAACTATTTTCAAATATTGATCCATAATTAAAGCAGGAGAGAAGGTATTTTTTTTACCACAAGCTGATTTTAAGGCACCGTTCCTTACATCTGTGTAAGTCTTTTATGAGGGTCTCCCTCCCTCCAGATGGGATTGCACGTGGCCACATGCTCCCAAGCAACATGATATTTGACCATGTTTCTTGTATCTAAAAACTATAAAAACGAAAGAAAACCCCACAAAACACAATAGAACCTGTGTCACTGTATGGAATTTACGAGTGTAGACCCCTATCTTCCCGTTCAGGAAGTTACAGCGACTCCTCAAACCGGTTGAGCATCCTGAAATACAGTAGATAAAAAAGAGCGATAACTATTTATTTCCAGTCCCTTCTCCGTACACCCTTGACACCAGGAGCATAGTTTTCAAGCATGGTTAACGAGTGTTTAGGACAGCATATCAACATAAGAATTAGTTAATTTAACGCTTATATTTGGGCCACTGAGATTGATCCTTTGACAGCCGCCCCTTATTTTTTCTAGTGTAATAGTGACCATTAAATGGGATATGAATAGACATAGGTGATAGGGAATTTTGGATTCGCAAGCCTTCCAAACTCTCAAATACCTCCAAGGCCACTCCTAGTTGGTGCCATCAACCTTGTTAACTATTTCAAGAAATAATTTATAAAAAGATCCCGTTCTTCTTGTCGGTAACAATTTCTATGATGGCAAGATTAAATTCAGACACCTACATTTGATGTAAAATTGACTTAAACAACATTTGGTGATCTCTTTTAACTAGGGCTGTCAAGAATATTTCAAATGCGTTTATGATTGATAAACTACTTTGAATGAAACAGGTGCATACAAACATAGGTGTATTAAGATGATGAACCGTCATCTGTAATGTTACTTTCCCGGTCATCTGCTGAGAACTTGTGATGACACTGGGGTCGTGTCGCCTCACTGTAGGACTACGCCCAGTCAGGTGTCAACTTAAAACCGCTGTCCCTGACCCGTGGCGGAAGGAGACAAGCGGAAGGTGTTTCTATCTAACAAGGAGATTCATAAAATATATATTTATATATTACATTAGAAGGAATGATTGGGGAGACTTAAATTTTGGGTCTTTCCATCGATCTGTATCTTAATTGATAAGGGACCCGCCCCATGAACACACACAATCTTAAAGCCATTGTAACATTGGAAAGATTGCCCGTTTGCACTTATAATTTTAGGGTACGAATACCTTTTCTATTACTGAATGGGACCATTCAAACCCCCCTTTTATAATTATGTCATCTCTAATTTTTGTGAACTATGAATTACCAGAAAACACATAGACTGTTGTAAGCTATAAACTGACATTTGATCATTGCAGCCCAACTTAAGGATGCACATGGAGGAGAACCCATACCGCAGGATCCGTCATCACAGACACCGGGGTCGCCACGGTCGGCGGCGCTTCGCCCGGGACACCAGTGACTGCCGCGCCGACAGGGTGTGTACCGCCGTCTTCCAGCTGGAGGAAGACTCCTCCAGGATCCCCCGCTACCTGCTCAAAGCCACCTGCGCCGACTGCAGCAAGTGTTCGAACCTGGGCGGCACGTGCCAGCCCGTCCTGTACCAGATGACCGTCTTCAAGGACTGCACCAACCTGCTGACCGACTGTGAGAGCTGCCGGGCCCACCAGCAGCAGGTCCCTGTCGGCTGTACTTGTATACTTGACACCCTGAGTAAGAAGAGATAACTAAAATATTGTTTAGGCCAATTGTACACAATTCAAAAAGTAGATGTCTGAATAGAAACGCCCAAAAAACGATGTTATACCATATTGGAATATCATTTGTCGCATCGGCATGATCTGAGAAAGAATATTTGGTATATGGTCTCAAATATAATTATAATTTCCACATTACATTGCTCATGCTTTGTCTCATATACTATTAAATAGTCGATTTATTTATCTATACAAAGGTTTTCTTCATCAACTAACCCGATGTTTAATTGATGTATTTTGCATAGTTCAATCGTATTAAGTGAGATGAATCCTGTAAAATCAGAAAGCCTTCCTCTATGGTAATAAACGTTTCCCCTTAAGCTTGTTTCGAGCAGAAAAGATTACCAAGGTGGTTAATCTTGACGTTTTATTGATGAAATTAATGTCTTTATGAATCAATTGCTGATTGACATATAAGTTTTAAAATGTTTGAATTTGAGACCGAGTGCTTGCCCTGAGGTTATTTTGAGACACCCACAGATACATCCTTCAGGTTGTCGTCACCATTGTGACAATAATGCTGTTTATTACGTCAATATGTCTTAAAGTGAGGACTTCCGCTCAGTGATAATAACTTACTGTCCACACTATGGAACGGTTTGATAGGTTGTTCACGTCTTTATGAGTGTATGGGGCGATCAAGTGATGGCAGACGTGACCAGGTTCTTTCGCTGCATCCATCAATGTGACTTAAATATAAAACCACCAGACTCAGACACAGAGTGGCACTTCTACCCGGAAGTGTACCTTTATCAGAATTCCTTGCTACCTACCATAGGTGGAACAAGGATGTCATAGGTTATATTCATATGATGTTTAGTTTGCCGGAGAGAATGGTTCCTGATTCCTTTTACGAGCCGACCCATGACATTCACAATGTAATCTGCATCCGAAAATCCCCCGAAATTCCAAAAAAGTAAAAAGAGAAAAACTTAATCCTTCCGTAAACATGCAAGTTTGATTTAGACATTAGAGCTAACCACCAACTTTAAGTATTTTCAATACATCAACATTATCGAGTGAACACTAAGGACTCCGACGATAAGGGTATTTAAGAAAAAATAATGTATTTCATGTATATGGTTCATATTCTATTTATTCTAATTTATTCATATTTATGATCTGTTGTATTTATATATCGTGTGCATATCGTTATACTTGACATTATTTCATTTGATCTGATTTACATTTAAACTGTATAATGTTTACAACGTACTCTTTATGGAGAACGTACATATTTCAACCTGATGTAATTGTGGACCATGACACCTTTTGATAGATCACAAAGCATGTATGTGACGATACACTGATCTGACACCGATCTGACTGGATTTGTATAAGTACTTCCATTCTTTTTTACAACGATTGCAATAAAATCACTCCCCAAGCACATCTCCTTTGCTCCCATTATTTATTATTTATATGTTCATTTCCAGTCAAAACATATACTATAGATACTGTTTGATCCCAAAATAATTCAAAAGAAAAGGATATGGAATTTACTTTTTCGTCACAAGATTTTTTCATTTCATTCAGTATGATGGTCGCTTGGACCCCTTTATTGAATTTGAAAAGGGAGCCTCCTTGAAATATCAATACATCCCACATGAGGGGCAAACATCTAAAATGGCTGATTTTTATATGTCATGTTCTTATATATGTATCTCAGTTTCTAAAATACCTAGAGAGACATTGTTAGTGTCAAAATTGGGGAAACAGTGGTTGGGGAATTAAATAACTTGCCTTCAGAAGCAACACAGGAAACTTAAGATTTCTTACCAATCTTGTTAAGTATCGTAATAATTTGATAAGAATTATGTGAATTACTTGAAAACTACCTCGAATTATGTAAGAACTCAAAAAGTAACTTGAATTATGTGAATACTCGAAAAGTAACTCGCACCATTTAAGTACTCAAAAAGTGTCTCGAATCATGTTAGTTATAGAAAAGTAACTCGCATTATATGGAAATTTATGGGGTAATGTCATACAACATGTTCTTAGCTAATCACCAACAATCTGTTCATCTGAAGCCTATAAAAGTCCTACTTGGAAGAACACATGATTGTGAAAGTGGTTTGATTGAATTAAAAAAAGGCAACATGTTATCCCGAAATGAATCAGTGCCCTCTTTGGTGCTCAACTGTTAACATCTATCTGTTCCTGACTTAAGGGGGTTTACACAAGCCGTCAAAATCCTTAGGATAGCTTTCCAACAGTCATTGTTGTAAGCTTTACGATAATCCCGACAGCTTTACGATAGTCCCGACGATGTTATCGGCCTGTGTAAACCCATTTTGTCATAAGGATATCATTGTCTTAAGACTATCTTAAGGCTTACAATAATTCACCGGAAGCATTTCCTTATGATAATGACTATTTCAGACGTGTTAGATATTTTTTGCAAAAAGTTTAGGTCAATTGGCTAACGACAATACAATTCACCTTAGGATAATGATTTCTCTTGTTTTAAGGGCTACTGTTGGCCTGTGTAAACTCCCCTTGTCGGAATATTCTTATACAAATGTATAAGATACATTCTTTGTTGTAAGACTTCTGTAAATTACCATGAATTTTTTATCCTAAGGATGTTGTCGGGCTGTGTAAACCCCTCAGAAAAACATATCTAAGGATAAATGCTACCGATAGCCTTAAAACACATTTACATAAACAATTATTTTTCCCAATTTTCCCATTAACTTATGGTTAACATAAGAGAATTTTCGTAAGGACCCGTTGACGGCCTGTGTAAACTGGGCTTTATGCTTGGGGAAATATAGTGGTATGATGATGATGAACACTCAAGGACAGTCTTTGTTGACACTAAAGGACCCTTTCAGACAATATGAGCACCATCTGACCGGAGGGCAGCCCCGTTCCTATTGATATTTCAAGGTGGCTTCACTTCCAGATTTTCTAGTTACGCCTGAGGAGACCTAGTACCAAATTTGGTGCTTTTATCGACTCTAATTTACTTATTTATCATAATTATGAGAAAAGGGTGAATTTCTGTTTGTATGATTTAAGGATCGACAATAATTCTATCTTCGTTTTTATCATCAACTGCAATTCATTCTGTTAGGTGAGCTATCACTTCAATTTAGTTGAAACAGACAATAAGAATGATCTCTGACCTTTATCATATAGCCCGTGATTTATTTCCTGTTATTTTATAATGGCCTCTTGCCATTATACAAAAATCATAATATTAACTATACTCCTCATTGAAGTACTGATATTTTGATATTGGTGCATGCTCATACAAAAAGATGTGGCACCCAAATTCGAAGTCATATTTCTTTTGTATATTACATATTTCTTTTAGGTTAAGATGATGACTTGGACGAAGATATTGTCTCCTTACACCGTAAAAGGGTCATAATTAAAGTATGTCAGAAAAAACATGTTAAATCATCCAGTAGCATGTAGGACTAATCCGGTAATCTGACCCCTCTCACAGCTTTAGGAGGTTTCATAGCAGTATTGTTATTACTACCACGAGCACTCCTCCCATGGAGAATGGTAGGGCCAATGACATCCTTCTCCCCGTTTTAGCAACTTTAGGTGAGGCCTTCATGGAAAAGCTAATAATTATATTAATATAATGATGCGTCTTCTTTATAAGTAATGAAAGATAACGAAAAGGGTGATACCATCACTTCCTATAATTTACATTTTTAGCTTTCTTAGAAAATCTACTGTCAGATAATAAGCCCTCTGATGTAAATTGGGTCAGCTCTTGATATTAAGCCTGGTTTACACAGTCCATCAATGGGTCCTTACAAAAATGCATTACTTTAACCTTAAGATAATAGGAGAATTGGGAAGAATATTTATGTATGTAAATGCATTTTTAAGGCTATCGGCAGCAATTATCCTAAGGTTTTTTTTTGTTCTGAAGGGTTTACACAGCCTGATAATATCCTTATGATAAAACATCCATGAGAATTAACAGAAGACTTACAACAAAGAAAGTATATAATAGATTTGTAAAAGAATATGTCCTTTGACATAAGACAAGAGGGGGTTTACACAGGCCAACAGAGGCTCTTAAGATAAAGGACTTCATTATCGTAAGCTGAATTTCAGTATCGTAAGCCAATTTTCCTAGGGTTTTTCAAAAAAAGATTCAAACACGTCTGAAATTTTCATTATCTTAAGGAATTGTTCCCGATAAATCATCGTAAGGCTTACAACAGCCTTAAGACAATGATTTCCTTATGAAAAATTTGGTTTACACAGGCCGATAACATCGTCGGGACTATCGTAAGGCCATTGGGACTATCGTTAGGCCATCAGGATTATCGTAAGGCTTAAGATAATGACTGTTGGGAACTTATCCTTAGGTTTTCTATGCAGACTTCCAACAATAATCAAGAGACGTTTGTTTGATGTACGTATCTGAGACTGGTTTCATTGTTGGTCGATTCCGATAGTTTTTAGACCATAAAATACACTTCCATTTTTAAACTTTTCTTAAACCAAACAAAGTCACCTTCCTTCTTCACACGGTTTACAGAGGTTTGGTGTGTCCCAGGGGCAAGGTTACGATCTGCACCTACCCTGCTTGGGGATAGTCCGTCACATCCCACCTGGTAAGGTTGGCACACTGTACCTAGGTACAACAACAAGGGGAACACCCATTCGTCGGGTGTTTTGTAAAATTCTTGATTCTACTTCAACGAGGTTTTCCAATCCCCATACTTTATCTAAACAGGATGGAACTTGCTATTTTTAATTATGGTCCAACAGGATCTCACTCCCGCTCCCATTTTGTTAACAGTGCAAGTCTAGTTGTACTTGAACAAATGGCACTATTTATACTATGATAATTAATAAGCTTATACTAATATCAGAGGGGCTGACCAAAAACACATTCACGAAAAATCACATCCCACGAAAAGTTTTACAATGAGCCTATTTTGCTGTCATGGAATTAAAGCCTCCAAGAATTTTCGTGGATTTCTTTTTCAATTGTTTTCAAATTTCTCCACTCCCAAATTGTCTCAATGTAATTTAAACACACATTAAAAAGTAGTTTAAGTGAATATACATATATTGTGAATGATTTTGATATGATTTATCACTGAACCTGCATGTCCACGACATTTTGTGAACGTTTTCTTGGCAGGACTTTCCACCGTGGCCACGAAAAATAGGAAATTACCTCTACAAAATTTTGTGGATGTTTTTCGGTCGCCCCCCCCCCCCCCCCCCAGTTCAATTTTGAGAATTCTAATTGAATAAGACCAACCATCCAGTGATCCCTTGCATCCAATAATTTCCCGCATGATGATGCAGAAAAAAGCCGTTGACTGAAGAATGGGGATTTGAATTGAAAATAATTCTAAAGTACCAGGGGCCATATCTTTGCAACTAATTAGGCTAATAGGGGAAATTTTGACTAGTGTCTCATAATCACAAATTCTGTCTGTCACGAATACATCTTACGCCAAATAATCCATATTAGAGCTTATTTTGCAATAACTTTAATAGTTCTTGTATAAGACAAAATCTCTGATTGAGGGACCCTTATCAAAATGTCCCTGATTAGCCTAATCAGTTACAAACATATGGGGCCTGAAATTCCAAGTTTTATTACCATCGTTCTATCACTAGAAACTTTTGAAAATACTCAATACTTAAAGATTAGGATTCCCTTATTAAGTAACAATTGGGAATTCATGAATATACTGTTGCATCAGGACACGCTTACTTTTGCAATAAACCCTTTTTTAGGGAAATTCTGAGTCTATGAAGGGTGGGTAAGTTAGCATGGTTACAGGTAAAATTGTGATAAAGGTGCACAGAATGTGTTCCGTGAAAAATTCTCGTCATTTCAATACTGCAAGAAGTTAGTGAAACAATTAATTTACTTTTACAAGTTATTGTATGTTTATGGCATTTGATATAAGTAATAATTAGAAAATCAATTCCTTGTCTTAACATGGTCAAAGTAAGGTTACAATAATACAGAAATAAAGGATAATGAAGGCTCGGGGGGGGGGATGTTTCTAGCAAACAAGGAGTCGGAAACTTCTTACAATGATATTTTCAAAACGGTGTGCAGGTTACAAAAGGCAACATTCTTCTTTCCAGTAACGTTTGTATGTTGCATTTTTTGGAATGGCGGATCGAAGTTATTAATAGTTGTATGAAAATCGTTATCATGTCTAGACATTGCATTAATATTTATCTCATTTTCTGTAAGGTCCTTTGTAACATTGACAATTTTTTTCTTTTAAAGAAAACCATTGCGAAACGGTTGTGAACCGCAAGGGAATGGCCTGACAGAAGTGGTGACACGTGTGTAGAAGTAACATAATATTATGGATGACCAGGGGAGCTCTGACCACATATTTTCAAGGTTTCGTATCATTATATCATTCACGTGTTCACCACACCCGTCATTGCTGACCCGCGCCATTCGGCCTAAGGTAAGGAGGGACGAAACCTTGTCTCCTCCTTATTTGCCCACGAGGTTCGGCTCTTAACATGTTGATGTTGTGTTCTCTCCCTGTAGGCAGTCGTGTCTGTTACTCAAGCAAAGTCATCCCACTGACGCGGTGTAGGATGGGTGTATCTTTCTGGATAAACGTTAAAAATAAAATGTGCATGTGGTTACGTGGAAACACAATCCAAAAGTCATAAAAGTATGCATCTTTGCTTCTATACTGTCTGGTCTTCACGATTTTATAATATTAATACTTTCGCTTCCTAGCCTGTGGTCAAATCATTATAGTTGGTATTCATATGTATTCCTCCCAAAAGTGTATTTCTTCAGACTTTCGTTTCCTGCATACATGTGGTCAAATGATGTAAAAGGTTAAATTAAGAAAAGGGTAAGCACCTTCTTTGGAACATTATGATTGAGTAACTTCCGCATGGTTGTTGTACTTGGATGTTTACGGTATGTGAATGGTATGTATTCAAATGTTAAAAACGAGAATATAATTTTTCATATCTTACCGGAAACTATAGTGTTATTTGGCATACCTACAAATTAATGTGCTGTTTTGGTCGACATGAGCTTAGCTATCTCAAAGTGTTCTTCGCCTAAACCCCTTAGATTCGACATGGAGAAATATGCAGAAATATGTATTTTTTAAATTTGGCACTCAACAGTGACATGCAACGGCAGATCTGAAAGGCAAGGGTTTAAACAAAATAATTTTAATTGTTCCAAATTGTACTTCATTTCAACAGATATAGTTCTACTCCCGAGAAGAGAGACTATCTTTAATTTGATGCGACCAATTATATCACCTACTAATAAACAGAAAAATATATACCAAAACTTTCCTTGTACACAACAAAATTAATGCATTCGACAAGGAAACTGTATACCCCCCTTCCCCGCGCGCACCCGCCGTCATTTTAATGATGATGCAATGTTCCAGTATGTTCTCATGATTATCCCGATCATGATCACTCCTTCTCTGATTTGTTAGGGAAACAAAATCTAGATTTGTTCGGTTGCAAAATCTAGATAAGGAAACACTATTTATGATTATTTCTTTCAAATTACTGTGTATCGAATCCATTTTCAGCGTCATAATTATATAACAATATGTCCATCTATTTTTACTACCTTCATTGTTGTGAGCCTTTCCCTAAAATTGAATTGTACATGCTGGTTTTTCCTCTTACAGATCTCGGTACGTTCACGTACCTCTTAACTTTCAGGTATTCAGTGGGATAGGTTTAATTGACATAAAACCATACCAAGTGTATGATATGAATTATTTGTTTATCAGATATTTAGCAATTATGTGATTAATAGCTTAGAAAAGAGATACGTCCTGTTTGTTGGTTTGTCGGGGTTGTTTAACCACACTAACTAATTGCGGATGCTTTGTAGGGGGAATTTAAGACAACTTCACTATTTTAACAGTCACCACCACTTCCTAATTCCCGTGAGAACCAGGAAGACAAGTTACATTCCAACCTTCAGCGGTATTTGATGAAGCTGACGCTCATGTATTTCTTTTTCACCAGATGACGCCACTCTAGTCTGCAGTTGGGTTTACAGGCGGTGTATTGCAAAATGTCGAATTAAATCTGCTCTACAAGTGCACAGGTTGGTGGGGATAATCGACTAACCCTGAAAATGATCCCTTGAGCATCTCTAACCGACGGGGCTTAAAACTGATTTAAACAATCCTTCTGATGGCCGTAGATACCAGGTATCTATTGTTGCCATGTCTAGGAACCTGCAAACTATTTTTAAAAGATCGGCACCGTGTGAACATAACAACGTTTTGGATATAATTTATATTTCTTAGCAAGGTAAATAAGTGGCCATGAGTATTATGAAATATAGCAATAGGGCGAGGCGTTTGGATTTGACAGCTAGGTTATGACCAGACTACTCGTAGCAATACTTAGAATAAAATAATAAAACAATTCAAATAAAAATAATGACAGTCATTGTATGTAATGGTTTGGCGATTTGTTGTGTGAACGTCTTTAAACGAACAAATTGCTGTAATTATGTTCATTTTTAAAAAAAAAATCTTCAAGTGAAATGTAATTCATTATCTATAAATCAGTCAAAGTTTGGATAGCTCAAGGGAATCATATTCATCGGGGGATCCACTGAGTTTTACAGCAGACGGCGCCACCACATATCATCAACTCAAGCCATTCCGCTCTGAAGGAGGGCATATCCCACGGCCACTTATTGCCGGAGGTCAGACGCGGTATTATATATATCTCAGTTAACGGCCCAGTTAACAGTATAGCAATAAGATATTCTACTCAAACTTGCCTCTCATTTCCATCATAATAAGTGAAAAGGCGTTTTTTCTCGAAGAAAATTACAAATCCCACTAGGTTTGGGCTGGATGTTAAGGCAAATAACTGGGATGTCAGCATTACAAACGTTGCCTATCCCGGTATTATGATAAATGGATAATGATATCAAATCTCTGTAGTGAAATAATCTGAATTTGGGAAGAAATTTCATGAAAATACATTCATGCCTTTATGACATGTGTACGTGAATCAGACGCGTTGAGCAACAGGACCCAACGCATCGACTAACCTGACGCGTAGTGTAATTAGGGCTTAAGGAGGCACGAGTGTTATCGGAATACATGAAACAATATGAAAACACATATAGAATAGCAGGCTCACAACCAGTCCAAAACTACGAATATATAGGACCTACTGTACATGTCAATTATAAATCTCTTCCCAATCGATTGAACTAAAGTCGTAGTCAAGATTCATATCTCCAGTTTCCACATAACCAGATGGCGTGATCAATGGAGCCATTATGAACCGTTTATGAACTAACTTTCAACCGATTTTGAAGCTGCAAAAACGTAACCCATTTTGAGCAGATTCTGTAAATCGGTTTACCTTTTGTCGCATTGTTCATTGTGTACAGTCTTTAGGTAAACACTGAATAAGTTCATTTACCTAAACCGTCTTCTTGATTAAGGTTAAAATATACAGAGTAAATAAATGATTATTTCATAAAGGATAATACTGGTAAAATGCTAGGTAACGTCAGGATAATGACAGCTTGATTTTGTTTTGAAACTACGTTGAGAAGCAATTAGTTACACTCTCGCCAGGGCCGAGGCAATGAAAGACCCAAAATAGGTTGCACGGGTAATTTGATATATAAATATGAAATAATTACCGTTTTCATTAAAATGCAAATTAATGAAAAATGATTTTCAAATTTACATTTCATTAGGCAAACTACGAAGGAAAATAATGTGCTCCGTTCTGTTTTCTGAAAAATGGAAGAAAGGACTTGCAATGGTTCATCAGTTGTGTGAATCATGTAACGTTATAGCCATGGTGACTTCAAAATGAATGAGAATATATCTATAAATAGTCCACATGTGAAGATGAAACATTAATGCCACGTGGCACATAATACATTTTATAAGCATTACAATCAAGGTTTGGCGACATTTTTATATTAAGTTATTTCCATTAGATACCCTTAACTGGTATGTATTAAACCAACCCCATATACTGTAATACTATAATCAATCGTGGGGCTATCGAACCAACGTCAAACCTGAGGCTTTCATTATAAACTTAAAACATAAATTAAACTATTCACCCATCGATGAAAACCCTTAGATATGCTACATCTATAGGCCCTATGGTTTTAAACTAAAAGCATGTATGCGTCTTTTACAGAAATGATTTTAGTGAGGGTGCTGCTCTTATTGCCAACGTATTGTATAATAATAGGTTAAAACCTGTTAAATAGTTGGAAGGGAATGGGTCGATAAGGCCGATATTACGTTCCGGTGGGCCATCTTTATACTCCCTGAGCACAGCCTACACAATCAGTTACACTGCACCAACCTCGTTATGTTAGTGTTGCGCATGCCGGCGACACATAGATCATAGATTTGAAGGTGCGTCATATAAAACATCACTAATTCAAACGTAGGTGGATTGAACTTGTGCCGGTATCGGTCCATTGATCCGTACATTTCCAGACACGAATGTCAACGAGCATAAAAAACGAGAAAATTGATTTCACTAATTCCGAGGTAGCTTGGTAGACGATAATCGAATGTCTCATAAAAACGGGGATAGTGATTGTTTTATATTCATATATCATTTGATGATGTTTGGCAATGTGGGCTATGTACATAAAAGACCTCATTCAATTTGAATCCAACTGCATGTATACCCACATAGTATGAGCATGCAAACCCGGCATCAACCGCCCGTTACTCACCAACTTGCCCTACGTGCCATGTGGATATCAAAAAATTGTAATAATACATGCAAAATGTATACATTGAACGTCAGTTTTAATTTCATGAGAACATTCAGGAACAATCTTTGGATTCCAGTTTTGCAATATCTGGCGTACTTGAATGTTTTAAACATTATGTTGGTTCTTTCTGAACCCAATAAAAAGTGGTTATTATAATTCATAGTGAAGCTGTTTCTGTAGAATAATAGCACACACGATGGGAAATGATGCTCCGGGCGGAAATTTATTGTGGAAGAGGATATCTTGACCTTTTAGATGATAATAACCATATTCAAATATGGATAACAAATAATAAATTATTCCATCTTTACTGGATAATTTATTATAAACTATAATCACCTATTTTTCATACAATTTTCCATGCCTCCTTGCATATTAGCCCTAGAAGATAAAATACAAACCCCTCACAGAGCATCCATTCCATGTGTTCAGTTTTAGTCAGAACCACCCCGTCATTCTTGTAACGAAATAGATATAATTATTACAAAACACACTAACAACTTTTCTGGATCATCTTCCTGTGTTCTCATCACGATCGACCAACACGAACGTCGCAGGCCTTTTTCCTGGCGACGATCAACCTTGATCTGTGCTTACCTTACGATGCTGGGTCTCCGCACGTGCGCCTGCTTACTTAGTGGTCAATCAATCAAAGTGCACTCTATTTGTTCCTGTTTGGGCATTGTACTTTTTATTTGAAAAGTCGCCCCTACTCATCCTCGACAAACTTTTCCACCTTAATCCATGGCTGAACAATGGCACATGCAAACTACATTTCAGTGGCAGGAATATAGTAATATTTTGGGTAGCGAGACCTCAAAATTGTTATTTCCGGGAGCAGGGCGGTGACGTAACCTCTTCCATCTCCGTGGTTACGCGAATCCGTTGACATGTGACTATATAAACTCGGAGCGTAACCGTTGAATTCAGTTGCTCACACACCACCGACCTGCTCACATCGTCTAAGGTATAGAACCGGCTGGGGAAAGCGGTTACGAGTAGAAAGGCTTCTGCTTACCTGTGAGAGGACGGTTACGAGAATTTTTTGGTACGTAGTTCCGATCAGTTTAGGAGATGGCAGGGTTCAATTTTTGCAGAACTTGCAAATTGCGTCACGCCGCTCCGACGGGTAAAAAATGCAAGGTTGCATTAGCTACGGGTGTGCAATTCAAGGAGCAGCAGGGTACAGCCCATGATGTGTCCTCGATACGTCAGAAGGGAGAAAAGATGTTTGCCGAACAAGGAGCGCGGATCGGCAAGTTGGAGAAGACCGTTACGAGGATGTCGGAGAACATCGAGATCCTCGTCAAGGCTGCGACGGGAAGGGCTGAAGTCAAGACGGCCGGCAAGACGGCTCAGCCGTCCACGGATGAAGGGTCCTCTTCAGAGTGGGAGGATGTCAAACCAAGACGGCAGAGGAGACGGCAGGTAAAGAAGAAGGCTGCGTTACGCAGTTCAAGCTCCTCCAGGTCAGCGGACAGCGGGTCCTCCTCGTCCTCGTCAGACAGCGCTCCCCCTGAGGAAGGTAAAAAACACACAAAGAAATTTGCCCAGAAAAAGTATTTTGCTAAGGGCGATGAGCCTAAATGTGTAGAAGATATTTTGCTGTTGGGAGTTAAGACGGTAGAGAAATTAATCGTCGAAAAGGCTGACCCATCGCCAGTGGTCAAACACCTAAAAGTCCTAACTGAGAAAGCTACCAAAAAGATGTATACATTTGAAACTTTCAATAAATACGATCGTGCTGTAAGGGAAAGGGCTAACAGGCTGGGGGTAACCCAATTTGCTTCAGTGGATCAGGAGGAGATATTCTCTCATTTTAGTTTTGAGAACACATTCAAGGCCAGCTCGAGTAAGACATCTTACAGAGAAAACAAAAATCGCCGTAACACCAGTACAGGCGGAGGCGAAAAAATATGTTTCAGATTCAATTCTGAGCAAGGCTGCCAGGGAAAATGTGGAATGTCTCATGTTTGCATTATCTGTGAAAAGGGTGGGCATTCAAAGAAAGAATGTTACCGTAACGGTCCGAAAAAGGATCAGAAATAGGAGGGGGAGACAAAATCTGGCTTGCAAGTCATCGAAAGTCTGAATCTTCGTAACGGTTTGAACTTATCTAAGATCGATGACGTCACGCCCCGGGGGCCAGCAAGTCAGTCGTGTCGAAGCTGTCTAGACCGTAATGTAACTCCTCCTACGGTGAAAGTACAGCACCGTAATGATTCTACGGTAATCCAGGATGAGCCTGATAGTAATCCCAAGAATGTTAACCGAATAATTTGTGAAAATGCGGATGAAAACGCATCAAAATACGCCTCCGCACACGCCTGCTGTAGTTCGCCTGACCCCGTTTGCGCGGGGAATGCCGGTACTGAAACCAGTGACGTCACGGATATTGAGGCGGAAAGTACACAGGCGGATGCGGAGAAGGAGAGTAAAATACCTTCGTGCAGTAGTCTTTTTCGCGAAAAAGGTAGGGATTTCGCTAAAATCCATCTTAACAATAGTGATATTCGCGTAGGCGAGGTCACTCCGGACAAGCCGGTATGCGATTTATTTGGAAATTCGCTTGAAAAGTATGTCTATGAAGATTATTCAGAAAAAATCTTGTTCACTGTCACTTCTTCCAACGGGAGATTAGTACGAGTTCATGAAGAATGCGCGCAAGGCATCTGCCGGTGCGAATTCTTTATTGATAACGCATTGTCCCAATTAAAACCATGTCGTTTCCAATATGTATTGTCCTTGGGATCCAAAGAATGTAAAGAAAAATATCGATCAATGGTTAATTCTGTATGTGATGGTTTCAAAATTGTAGACGATGGTGCCATAAATTCAAAACTTTTATATGATTGTAATAATTATAAATCCGTGTACGAGGGCTCAAATTTTGACAAAATGGACAAAATAATTCATAGTGAATTATCCGAAGGCTACTTAAAAATAGTAGGTAATAAACCAGACTGCATACACAGTCTGGGAGCAGTCCCAAAACCTGATGGAGGTGTTAGACCAATAACGGATTGTAGTATGCCCAGAAATATATCAGTTAACAATTTTTGTGATGATATAATAGAAGAATTCCAATATAAAAGTGTTGAAAATGTACTGGCAATTTTACAACAGGGAGACTATATGGGCGTAGTGGATATAAAGTCAGCATATCGTGCAGTACCAATTTTCCCAGACCATAGAAAATATATGGGCTTAAGATGGGAAGTAGATGGCCAAGAGGTATATATTGAAGATCAAAGACTAGCATTTGGATTAAGGCTGGGCCCAATGTATTTTAATCAAATATCAGAGTTTGTTTATGGCATTTTAACAGATATCTATAATCTGCAGGTAGTAAATTATTTAGATGATTTTATAGTGGTTGCATCATCCTATGAGGAGGCAGAAAGTGCCCAAAGACTGGTAATACAGACACTGAGATATTTAGGCTTCTATATATCATGGGGTAAGGTTACCCCTCCTTCTCAAGTATGTAGGTATCTGGGTTTAGATATAGACTCTCTGGAAATGGAGCTGAGACTTCCAGCTGATAAGCTGGAAAAACTAAAATATTTATTGGATAAATACTCTGAAAAAACAACAATTGCAAGAAAAGAATTAGAGAGCCTGGGAGGTCTTTTGTCACACTGCGCCCATGTAGTTTCTGGGGGTAACGTATATTGTAGGAGAATATTTAACCTGTACAAAGTCCTCCTAAATAATGACCTAAAGGCTATTAAAATAGGACAGGCCGCTAGGGACGATTTGAAATGGTGGAGAAATTTCTGCGAAAATTTCAATGGTCGGAGAAAAATATCTTACAGAGAATATCACCTCCCCCTAGTATCAGATTCCTCTCTCAAGGGCTATGCCATATACAAGGGCCATGAATGGATTGCAGGATCCTGGGTTGAGCCAATTAACCTAGAAATGTCAGAATGTTCACATATAATGGGCCCTCCTACCAGTGACAGTTATGATAAAAGTAATATTAATGAATTAGAATTATGGCCTATTCTCATTGGAGTAAAATTATGGGTAAATGATTTGAAGGGCCATAGTGTAAATACCTTTACAGACAACACCCAAGTGTTCTATATGATCAAAAAGGGGGTGAGCTCAAACCCAACCTGTATGGCATGGTTAAGAGAATTATTTTGGGTCTGCAAAATATATCAAATTCGCCTAGTCCCCCACTACATCAACACAAAAAATAACCTTGTGGCTGACACCTTGTCTAGAATTTTATATATAAAATCCGAGGGGGAGGCCAGAAAATGTCTTGAAGGTTCCAACTTGTGCTGCATTGAAAAAATTTTTAAATTTTGCAGAGAAAAAGGCCCTAAAAGCGAGGGCAAAGGTGCTGAGGAGAGCCGCCGTATCAACTAATACTTTAAAATTGAGGAGGAAACAGTGGGCTTGCTACAAGAAGGTCTGTAAAAAATTTAATTGGCCTATCTATAATATTAACTCTAAACAAGCCTGCAGGTATGTAACTTTTCTCTCATCTAAAATGAAATCCTCATCAATTATCAATTATTATCAGGCGGTTATCTTCTTTCATAATGTCAAGGGCCTTCCTGTCCCGGATTGGTCTAATAAGCACCTAAAAATGACAATAAAAGGTATAAAGAATACTGAAAATGTAAAATTGGACATCAAGGATCCAATTACTGGTTCACATTTAGAGTCAATGTATAGGAAGGTAAAAATAAATTCAGAGAAATGGTTGTTAGTCTGGATAGTAATTATCTTCTTGTTTAACACCCTTCTGAGAGTGGGCCATGCTGTAAAATCCACTCACATTTTACTCAGAGAACATGTAAAATTTAATAGTTGGGGTATGGTAGTCACGGTTACAACCTCAAAAACTACTAAAGATGTAATTCACACTATTCCAGTAAATAGGAGTAGTAACAAGGCATTATGTCCAGTGTATTGGTTGGAGTTCTTGTATAAGACCCACCCAGGTAAGGGGAGTTCAC
Source organism: Lepidonotus clava (assembly GCA_936440205.1). NCBI lineage: Eukaryota > Metazoa > Annelida > Polychaeta > Phyllodocida > Polynoidae > Lepidonotus > Lepidonotus clava. The sequence goes on from OW387134.1 coordinate 53,923,950, forward strand.
CTCTTTTTTCAACAAAAAATGTTTGTTACCTGACTTATTCAGAGTTTAATATGTTATTTAAAAGACTCTTAATTAAATCAAAAATTAAGGGTAATTTTTCAACCCATTCTCTAAGAAGGGGTGGTACTACACATTTATATAATTCAGGTGCTCCTATAACTTTTATTAAGGAGCGAGGCAATTGGGCCTCAGATTGTATTTATAAATACATTAAGCCCTCAGTAAGTGAGAAGGCTAAACAACAAAAATTATACTCACTACGTTAGGTAATTAGTTTGGAGGGTTGGGATTAATAAATATTTACCATATTTATATATGTCCAAACTAATTACAAATTGTCTCTTGTTATTCCTGTTACTTGTTATATTTAATTACGACCTTTATCCGGTAAATGTAATATTTTGGGTAGCGAGACCTCAAAATTGTTATTTCCGGGAGCAGGGCGGTGACGTAACCTCTTCCATCTCCGTGGTTACGCGGATCCGTTGACATGTGACTATATAAACTCGGAGCGTAACCGTTGAATTCAGTTGCTCACACACCACCGACCTGCTCACATCGTCTAATTTTAAATTTTAGCTTATTGTAATAGGAGGATTAATAAATATTTACCATATTTATATATGTCCAAACTAATTACAAATTGTCTCTTGTTATTCCTGTTACTTGTTATATTTAATTACGACCTTTATCCGGTAAATGTAGTTTGATCCTTTTGTTATACTTGCGGTTACAACATACCACGAGTAGTTTATAAAGTCGTATTCCTCAAGCTTATGTAATATACTACACTTCAGCGACTTGTATCCTAAGGTCTTTAACTCAAAAATAATAACGCCCCAATGAAATAGATTTAATATATATGTGTTATAAAGCTTAATATAGTTCGAGGCATTAGTTTTCATACTCCCCTGAGTAATCTTGATAATAACATCACATATACAGGATGTCATTCAACCAGGGAATTAGGATCTGGGCCATTCTCCATTATCTTAAAACGACTTATTCCCCCAATCATTATTCGAGATTCTGTCCACACCAGAATAACACTAAGACACAAAGACACTAAGTCACAAAGGGCACCAAGTTACAAAGGCTTGTGACTTGGGGTCATTTTGTGGCTTAGGGCAACCTCAAGTCCCTAAGTCACAAATAAAACCTTAAGTGGTAAGACACTAAGTCACAAACTGCATTTCAACTGTCAAAATTTATCTTAATCAATAATGATTCTCTTTGATTTATGACTGATATTTTACTATAATTTTTTCATTGACCAGAAATAAGATAAATTATTATTGATGATAATTGGTTATTATCGTTTTATAACAATATATTGTACAATTTAGAAAAAAATCATAAAGATTTTTTATAATAATATTGGTAACTTATGGTTATATATAATTAGATATAACTGATATAATTATAATGTATTCAGAAATATATATACAACTTACAAGTTACTGAGGCTTACCTAACTCGGTTGTGCATAACTTGGTTCTTAATGATAAGGGCCTTAATCACAGCCTGTCGCAATAAAGGGGTTAATAATATTGATATTTATGATTTTCTCTATAATTATTCAAGATGATGTTTGAGAAAAATTTGATGTAGAAGTACAATTTTATGAACGATTTACGTACGAAAAAGATTGAAAGGGTCATTTAATGTTAAGACAAAAGAAGAGAAAAGGTTTACATTTAGCCTTTACTATCTCTAAGCATTTATATAAGATTTTGACGTTTTATGTTTGCTCTGTGTATAGGCTATAATACCTGGCATACATCTATCCTCGCCACCCCCCCACCCCCCCATCCATAGTTGTCTTCGTCAAATGTGGTATGAATATAGGTCATTATATATTTTATGATGAGATATAGTTATACAATACACCTACATATAATAATATACATGTAGGCCTGATATGATACATATCTTCATATTCATAATTATAAATGAAGACCTTTAACATTTCGTTGGTTACAAACAATAGCAGCACAGCTCGCAGGAGTTGCATTATGTCGCTCTTTTCATTCTCCAGACTTCCTTTTGCGTATGCCTCTTTATTCTTATGTATCAAACTTGTTTCTGTGCGTCGTAGACTATGTCGGGCGAACACCGGCCATCCGCGGATCAGCCCTGATTTGTCCGGTGGTGGGGGCCGGATATAGTCCCCGCGTCATCGGTCTGGTCATATCGATACACAGGGCCGTGAACAGGCCGATTGTTTGCTTGTCGGATCAAAACGACAGTGCGTCTCACAAAGTAGTCCCCCATTCCCCTAAGTCAACAAATTGTCAACCACAACCCCCTACCAATCCTTTACCCCAGAGACCGCATCGGGAGAATCTATAGGCATGTGTTCTGTGTTGGGTTTAAGATTCATGTTGAAATCTTGGTCATGAAAAAAAAAACTCTTTAATCAGGCGAACACCCGTGCGTGTGCATTGAATGGGAGTATTGCGAGCACAAGGCGTATGGGCCATATCATATACACGGCCGCGCATAAAGTGTGTGTGCCTGAGGAAACCCTGCATTTCAATGCATTACTCACATTGAATATGCGATCCATCGGAAAAAGTAGGAATGAAATAGATCCAGAGTCTTGTTGTCATCTTAGAAACGCAGCGGGAGAAAATGATACAGGGGCAGTTTACAAGACGTACTTTATCCCTTTTTTGTAATTTGGTGAAGTGGTTCACAGTCAGGGAGGTTGAGCCGGCAGCAAGTGCTTTTTTCTTGCAATCAAAGCACATCGCATCCGAAGCACATTTATCTAATTGTTACATCGTTATGGAGATGAATGGACAATCTTTCCTTTTTTTAAATTCATCATTTTATCATGCAAGGTTTTCTTCCAGGTGGAACTAATGTGGCTGGCGGAAAGCCTTTTCGAGATAACATACGTCTATGGAAATCTTGAAATTGTCATCTTCACAGTAAACGAGACTAATCTGACGTCCATATATCAATTGAAGTCCAATCCATTTCCATCCGAGAAATATCGCCACATACAATATACACTTTGTATATACTACTCACAAAAGGTGCACCTAGCGTCACCACCCCTGCAATCTGTCTATAACTATCAATCGCTCTAGTCTATTGCATGCCCAGCGTTGTTTATCCTGCAGTTAGCCGATCGAGCTCTGCCATGTCTGTAGTGTACTGCCGCATGCGGGCTTTACCCAACCCCCTTATTGCAGTGCCCCTGAGGACCAACCAATAGTGAGGCTAGGTGTTCCTGTATACCCTGGGTGCGGCCAATTATTAACCAAAACGCCCTGGCCTCACCAGTTATCCGACAACCCGACGTCGGTGCACACGCGAGCGCGCGGCCGATAATGAACTTGTCCCGGGTGATTAGTGGTGAACGGTGGGTGCGGAGGTGGGGTAAACGTCTGGGCACACCCCGCAGTCCCGCTATTTGTTGATCTTATCTCGCAGGATAGGGGAAGGTTTGAACGCCTGTTAGATATATACACAGGCCAACCAGCCATGAGGCTAGCAAAATAGTTTGGACCCAAGTACATTGTTCTTACCTTTCTGGTTTTTAGGCTGACTCTTTTCTCTGATGACTGGACTATCAGCGATCCCTCTCCAAGTAGCGGTTTGTGAAGTTTAAATATCTCCTCTGCAGTCTTTTTATAGTTGATGCAGTGGTATTAGAATGTAATACTTTGAATTCACATGGTATTGAACGTAATACAAATTTCAATTACTTTTTAAATTAATTTTAATTAAAACCATTTAGACAAACTATTGATTACTCCTACCATACATAAACCATTTAAAAAATATCCTACTCGTGAAATGGTTTGACAAACTAATCCAAGCATTAATATGAAACTGATAAAACCTATTTCAATATAGGTAGTTGACATCTAAAATATAACGATCTTCTCACCATTCTGTTTGTACCTCAATTAGTGCATTACCACGGAAAAAGTCAAACTAAGTATCTATATTCCATGAACAATTCATGAAAAATGATGGACTGTACGTTGTACGCGCCAAGTACTGCAGGTGACATCGTTTAAACAACAATGTTTGTCGGAATGAAAATGGCCACCTCGAAACTGCTGTGTACATGACGTGGCATATAGGCCTATGTATACCACCGGAATCAAAGTCTTCTTTCAATATACTACTTACACCTTCTTACTCACACCTGTAGAACACATAGGTCTATACGGCATGCATGTAACGTTCTGTCACACGTTCTCATATGCCGTCCAAACACTATACGTTCTTGTGTACAGTAAGGTATATGTGTAGAACATCTTTCACTATTTCTAGAGACGGGTTAGAGTTGCCCTACAGATGTGTGACTATGCCTTTTTTTAAATTGATAATATTTTATTGTCGCCTTCAGAAAAATACATCTGTTCTTCCAGACGTTACACAGTATTATGGTCCTTATACACACAATGCTTTGTGAACGACGAGTAGCCTACAATAAAACTGTCAACTTCCAAAGTTATGAAATAATTGTTACTTATAAGGCAAAATGTAGAGCATAGAACGTTACGCGTATCATAAATATATGAGGTTTCTAATGATTATGTATGACGTGGTCCACATGTCATTTCCCATAATTATATCGTGCACTAGGTAGTCAGTATAGTTAATGTAACATAAACAGCGTTTTGCATACGGGATTAACGTGCAGACGACAAGCACCAATGTCTATATATCAATAACTCGACATTTGTGCAAATGATAATTATAGAGAAGTTGTCACGCATAATTATTTTGAAACTAATCTCATTGACGACGCGAAAATAGAGCCTCGACAAGTTAGATATATATAAAGTCAATCACGCCAAGCTCACCCAAACGGGAAACCAATTCTACATGTCCGGCACCGACCTGACTAACCATATTTCAAATTAGTCCTATAATTATATGCCATTGTCAATAAGAACTTGGACAGCGCTGTACAAGTCTAGTCATACATAATTCTCAACCAATACTCGAAAAGTATTGAAGTTTCATGTGTATATAGGCCTATTTTCTGCCGATATGGTATTACCTATGCTGAGTGCTCACCGTGTACACACACTGTTGGACAAGCTACACATGGTGGCTGGTTTCCTCTAGCACAAATTCAAATGGCCCATCATTGCCTGCAATAGTATCGGTTGTTCCGGGCTAAGTCTTTTGGACCAGAGAATCTCCTCCAGAGTTAGTGGCTTCATCTTATATCCACCACTTTAGGTGACTTAAGGATAGACAACTGTTGATAGGGCGCATTTCAGATAATCTCACTTTTCTCTGTAACTACACTAGGTACATTATCATACTATATATCAAATGAAAGGTTATATTTCTCTCTGCCTGAATATTGTAGTTTCACTTTGATGATTTGTTGAAAATAAAAACTGTAAATAAAAAAGCAATTTTTTCACTTTTATTTTTTGAACATGGATATCTCACTTAATAATAAAAGTACAATCTTTAAATTTCACCCAGGTGTCCATAACATTTATTAAGAGGGAACCGTGTCTCAGAATTTTTATTTAGGCCCTAGTTTTTATTTTATTGTAAAAAACGGGTAACTTTTTACCATTTTTTGCAACTTAATTTTCTAGATTTCATAAAACGAAAACTAGGACCTACATCAAAAATCTGAGACACGGTTCCCTCCGAATGGCCATAATCTGTACATGTTTAAAATTTCAAGTATATAGATGAAGTATCAGCTGAGATATCCTTGTTCAAAAAATTGTCATAAAAAATGAATTTTTCACATTCACAGCCCTGTAACACAGGCATTAGTACTCATATATTCATATCATTTATATCATTAAACAGGGGTTTTAATAATCTCTCTGATGATTTATGATATGTTCATTGAACTAAGAAGCTCACATTACAGTGAGGATATAACTGCAACCTGGTCGAGACGCCCCTAATCAACAGTTGTCTATCCTTAACTTATTTTTATCTCAAACAATTGTAAATTCGATTAAATCTACGTGTGAAGGCTAGGTGGAGGATTGAGCATATCTGGGTATAGATCGCAGGGGTTGGGATAAACTGGACGGTATAATTAAATTGCGAGCAAATTGAATCCAATGGGATAACATAAATTATGCTCATGTCTAAATGTCAAAACGTGATCTGAAAACTTAACTTCTTCGTATCCCTGTACCTCATTGTATAACAAATTCAGTCATACCTAAGTCGCCTTTCTCTACCTCACTAAGGTCGATTGTTACTGTCTCTTTCGGTTCATCTGGGGGCCCACTTCCCTCCCTCGGCCGTCTCCTCCAATGACCACCCCCTCACTGGAGGCCGTCCACCAGGGGATCGGGTGGCCCCCGCCAAACCTGCTGCTAGTTCAAAATTCATTGAGCCCTCGGCCGAGAGGCCCGCCGTCTGTGCCCGGTACTGGTGGCGGCCGTGTTTGGGAGAGTGGCGGCCGTCGTCGGGAGCAGGCCCCGGCGGCCCGCCTCCATTACGACGCCTGACATCATAGCTGTGTTAATTACGTCGAGCAAACATAGGTGGCGCGCGGCGTCGTCCGTCAATAGGTCTAAATTACGCCCGACCGTGAGGTAGAATATGGCGCGCCCACCGCCAGCTTCGGCCCGGCCCCACCAGGCGGCGCGCACACCGCCACTTCCGCCGTCACACCGCATTGGCCGACGGGAAATTGATAGCCTACCGAATTGACATTTTGGAAAATAGAAGTAATCGAAATTCTCGGAATTAGCGTCGGGTGAAACCTGAGTCTTCTCTAGCAACGAGGGCCGAGACTGAGGAGATTGCTTTGGTGTTATTTTAAGGACGGGCCAGATGCTCGTAATTCAAAGAGGTACCCTCTTCCCTCAGTTTGTGTTGTTTTGTTGCTTTGAATATCACAGCCAATGGGCATAATTTAAGGTTTGTGGAGATTTGATTGCGGTGGTTGTCTTTTTGGGAGAGGAGAATGAGTGGTAGCTGATGAGAGAAGAGCCGTTTGTGCAGCGTTTTTGCCAGACAATGTTGGAGGGAGGCATTTGTGGGGAACCGTTTGTCACTCTCCGGCGGGGCAGATCCCGGATTGTGGGTTGGGGAGCCGCGGGGGTGCTGCATTATTGAGCAGCGCTACAGGTAGGGATCCCCGCGGGGAACCTAAGTGGGGCCGATCGCCGCCGATACCTGTTGTGCGATGCATTATGTAGCCGGGATGATTCGCCGGGCTCCATAGGTTACCTGTAGATCCCCCATCTCCACATATCCCTTTTACATGGACATATATACGTCAACCGGCATGACTGATGTAGACCACCTATCTATAGCTCCCCGGGCCAATCTGCACTAAGCAGTCATCAAATAGGTATGAGGCAGTTTGATTCCTGTGTATATGAACGGTCTAGTCTGGAATTACCTCGCTGGAGATACACCTGGAAAAAGACACACCCACATACAGACAATGTTCAGTGACTCCTATACCTGTTACCCAACCACCCCTTCTCTGTCCCTCCTCACTACCCCCCCCCCCTCCCCCCCCCTCCCACACACACACCCAACACACCCCACCCTCGCCTCCTATATGTACCAGTTGTACCATACAATCTTTTCTTCCTTCCGCTGGCATATCACATGGTTTAGCCCCTGTCGGCGGTTTTGGCACCCATCGACCAGCCCAGGAGGCGGGCCGGCCCGATCCGTCTGAGGCTTACCTTGACACCCCGAGCAACTCAACAGGTGTAATGGGGCCTATTGACTGCCGGCCATTAAGCGCTATGTTACGACTGCGCCGTCCAACAATATGGCTTAGCCGGCAAACAAGGCATCCTACACGATACAATGTGAACACATACGCGCGCCGCCATCGATCGGCGCGGTGTTGGTGACCACGGGCTATATTTACACGACAGCAGCGTGTGTTAACTTTAAACTTGGCTGTTCGATGTGGGCCGCGTGTGTCCCCTCCCCTCCCCCGGCTAACCGTGTTCTCGCCTGTCGCCTTCCCAACCCCCCGGTCTCGTATGGCCCACAGCAGCGACTCCCGCCCGAGCCGGGTTCGAGCCGGTGGCGAGTCTCCCATCGATTCAGGTATATCAATGACGCGAGGTAGCGAAGGCGTCGGGCCCATCTAGATGCCCCCGTCACATGTCATGAGTGGCTCTGTCATTTCCTTATTCGTAGTCTCGATTCTTTGATACCTGGTGGCCCCAGCGGGCCGGCGAATTGTAGGCCCAGTGGGGCATTCGGCTGCCTGCTTCTCGGCCTCTGTAATGGTAGCCCTGATCGGCGTCTAATTACAAGGTCCACGTGTTCTTACGCTGCTGATTTGTGGCCAATGGATATTGAACCCATAATGCACTCATTGATCTGTCTGTGGCGGCTGTGTCAGGCTTGTTTTCTGGCTTCTTGGGGTGACCGTGTAACGGATAGCCCTGTCTCGGCTGGCCACGCCTACATTGTCTTGTTCATGTCAATCACCATACCAATCCCCTGCGACACTCCAATTCTTATTGAAAATGGTCTTGATTCCTTTGAGACTTTTACAAGACAGTTCAGACGGTAGATAACAGTACACTGTACCTATCCATCTATCTATTCATATATATATATATATATATATATATATATATATATATAATTGTATTATGTACATATATTGTGTACACGTAATTTATGTAGACCTACATTTAAGTAAAATCCATCAATAGCTGTGCTCTTCTGTTAAGTATTTAAATCTTGATAAAATGATGGGCTGATGGAATGAAATTCTATACTTTCCGATGTTCTGGTCACATCTTCCCTTCCCTGGCCGTTTCGTTTGATTACAACTAATTAATAACATGGAATACCTAAATATCATCCTTATATTTGCAAAATACACCTCCTTTGAATGTTGCTGCCAAAGAAACACAAAAATCGAGAACACTCTTCGTATAAAAACAACAGGATTGATCGTGGTAAACAGTAAACGTGATCTTACCCACACGACCACTACAATGCTGTGCTTCGTCATTGTCCTTCGCTCGTGTATACCGAGTTAAATCAATATCAAACTCGGTACCACGCATTCATTGCTCCTGCACTACTGCCTGTCAAGCTAAGGTTACGTGAACGGAAAAAGAAATGCTGAGTCCGCCAATAATGTGTCTGTTTTATATGTTTTTAAGACCCGGGATATTTAACATAAACAATGCCTTACGAGCAGCAAGGCGACAGGTACTAGAACACGGAGCCCGGACCAGCAGGCCTTTGCAGGTGCTTTATTTGAACGGTTCGCTGGGTGCGGCAGGAGCCTGTACGTGGGCTGTTTTCCGAGTGAAACCTGACCAATGATTCTGGTGTCCGCCACTGCCAGCTTGCATTAAACAGTGCCATCTATCACCGAGTACTATCATAACTATGGGTCAGGAAGCTCCCCCTCTGAGCCTTTGTTCGCCGAGTGGAGCATGCACTTAGGTTGATAAAGCCCCTTCATTCTGACATTGGGAGGCCGCCCGGCCAGACCGCACCCGGTAAAAGCATGGCGCCCCTCGTGCCATGCACTCCTAATGGTGTGCGGGGCCAGGCGGCCATCCCCACCTCTATCTCTATACACAATCAGTAAATGTTTCACAAGAAACTGTCGCTCAGTGGCCCTAACGCAAAGTAGCGGTCGATGCTGGCAGGTTTATAGGAGTACACAGATTATGGTGGACGGTGGTAGGCCAAGAAGCCCTCCCACAATACAGCTTCTGTATACTTTATTCCCGGGTTGGCCGGGTGACTAGGCTGAGGAAGGCCCCTAGGCAAACGGATCTGAAATGATCTTATATCGCGGGTTATGTAACAACAACCTGACTCTATTGCCTTAACAAGTGATTACGAGGCCTGATTATCACCAAACCGACACGGCCCTGCGGGCGACGCCTAGTCAGAGCTCGTGTATACAACCTGGATTCAGGGGTGTATTTACCTAGAATCGATGGGCGGCCAAAAGAAATCCTGGGAGCCAGCCAAGCTGTGACAAACTAGTCAGCGACAGCTACTCTGATTATATTGTGTACATAACAGAAATATTGTTTGTCCGAAAATACTCTTTTTTTATTCTATATTTGTACCGTTTATCACGGTTCTTTTTTTAAAGGTTTTTAAAAACCGAAGAATTGAAGTGTCAATTACCCAAATCAATTCCCCTTCCAGCTATCTAAAGGATGAACTTATATTAATCACGAGTAAAGCCATACTCCAGGCTATATTCGGGAGTGACTAGTCTCCCTTACTAAAAATAGGTCGAGGTTTAATCACTACAACTCATTTTGATTCCAACAACAAAGACATCAAGTTGGAAGACACGTAGTTGATGACGCAGGCGGTGTTTTATTATGTGTTTACAAATATTAGTAGTGGCCTTATAGATTGGGAATCACGCTTAAGCTATCGGCAAAGGCAATATCCCTGCATTATTAGCGGGAGAATGGTATCGCAGGCGGGCGGATTAGCATTAAAACAATGCTTGTCACCAACGCACCTGTCTACCTAATGATGTGTGAATTATTTAAATTGCATTGCCTACAGCGTATTGTGTTGTGCACACACGTGCTAATGGACCGCTCTCCATGTCCCCTCCCTGCTCACGTCTGTCGCTATGGTGACATTTGACAACGATAACACCCACCCGCCACTTCAGAAGGAAACGCTGCTCCACAAATCACACGCCTAGGTATTACTGTGAATTGAGTAAAACATGATCCACTTATTCACTTTGTGGGATTACTCTGCTATGTAATATTATCATTGGACGTGGTCCTTCCATCTTTAAATGTTGTTTTGGAAGACTATCAAATAGTAGAAATTGCCTGTATCTCCGTAGAACATAATCTCTTGCGATAGTAATTCTATGACGATAGTGTAGGTTTAAAATAACAATCAGCATTGGATTGTTAGCGTAAGCCCAATTCGGCGTGGACAATTTGTCACTACGATATTAATACTATTATTTTGACTGAGTACTCGCATAACCTTGTACATTGATGGCTCTTTCGTAATCCACAGACATGTGTTTCAAAAATGATAGTTCTAAAAACAATAAGATTGCAATTAAATCTCAGCTCACAATGAAAAATTGCTCGGTGAGAATGGGGCTTCACCGTTTGGCCGGTTTTTAGCCGTTTCTGCGATAAACATTTTTCTCTATCAGGAAGCGGCCATCATTTACCTCTCTGCCTACATATACAATGAGATGGACGATATTTTCAGCAAACATTCATTATCCTACGCCTCATATCTGACAACCAGCTGCTGTTCTATGCATCATGTTGCCTAATAACAATAGTCTTTCTCATAAGACACATTACTAACTATAGCACCCACGTGTACATTTGCCATCTATCAACTACATTTGTACTTACAAATAATGTAGTACTTAGGTTACTAGCAATGCCCCGGGAATGGGGGGCACTGACGCTTTGAGGGTATTGGTACCCAAACTAAAACTACAGCTCCTGGTTTTCTGGTAAGACAGCTCTCTGCTTTGATTTAACAGCTCCCTATTTTCTTGGATGTCAATTAACAGCCCATTGTTTTTATTGCAGCTATATGATTTGACTATTCACCAAGCTCAGAAATCAGCTCTTTTCTCAAAATTGTAACACAAACAGTCATACTAGCTAATCCTAATGCTTATTCCCTGATTAGACTACCTAAAAACAACAGCTCCCACAGTATGGTGCCCTTGACTGACTTCCTTTAGGGACTTCCACGGACAGTTACAGTCCCCCCTTTTTTCAGCCTAGACCCGCATCACAGCCACAGCTTCTGCCAACCGTTTTGCAGTGGGTACCCAAACCTGGGAGGAGTGCCCCCACCCCAGGAGCATTGCCTACTTTGAAACAAGAGAGTTAGCGAGATGAATGCAGTTCCAAACGTGTTAACTGAGGAAGCAATTTGTAAACAATAATCGCATAAAAACACTGTCTGAAAAGTAATATATCCTACGACCCCTTATCTAACATTACACTCTGATACTTGAAATATAGCTCTCCTAAGTATCTCTTGGTCCACAACCCTAAAGGGAGATTTAGATGTCTGGAATAGGTGTCCCGTAATTCTTTGAGACCAGAAATGAACCGAAAGTTGTGAACCAATTCAGTCCTATGTCATACCAAATTGTCCCTAAGCGTATTACCTAAATGGAGGCTACCTATTAGGTTGCTCTTGTACTTTAATATACGAATATAACATCTGTTGGTAAGGCCTTTCTATAGACATTAGTAAAACTCATGGTTCAGAACCCCAAGACCCAAGGGACTGACCATGGTTGACCCATAGTGTAAATCTCAAGATAAGCAAAGGATAAGCGGTAAGACATAGGACTGAATTGCAAAATACAATGTTTTAAGTCTTAGGCAGTATTCTCAACTTACCGTATGTACTGACGTAGCTTCGGTGTAGGCTATCACGACCACACCAACAACAAATTCTGGGCCTTAAAAGCCCTAGAAATGATTTTACGAAAAAAGGTATTCTCAACTTAGATTGACTTTTTAATTTTCTTTAATTGAAATAAACACCATCCCCTTCGGGTGCTTTTAACATTAACGAGATTTGATGAAATTGTTCTCATTATATGATGGGGTTGGACGCCTTTCCGTAGGTTCGACCAACGAGTATAGACAATCTATACTCGTTGATTCGACGGTGCCGACGATAGTCATCGAAAGACCTCAGCGCGCAATGGGTACCCCTACTGTCCCCCTCACATCAAAATGAAGATGTAAGTAGTATATGGAGATTTGCATGATTTTCAGGCGTGCCACCTTTCATGTTTGCCAGAAACCACCTCACACTACTAAAAAGGAACTGCACCTACATTGGCTAGAAAATAGTTATTAAGCTGAGGAAGCTACCATCATCTAAATGATTTCTCATTATTCATATAAGGTCCCTTTGTGCAACAAATCAAATAAATTCCAGTTTTGGGGCAAGCATATTAATTTTACAAACCCTCCAATTAGGAATTATATCTTTATTCTATCTCTCTTGTACAGAGCTCTTCCGATAGTATGACAACATCATATTATCAGTTTATAAATATTTTCAGTGTTAATTTAACAGTAACATTACTCATAATACAAATAAAACAAATACAGTACATTTCAATACAATACAAAAAATACAATACATTACAACATAACCTCACATAAACTACAATACAATATATATTAAAGGCCGAGTATGACACCAAAATAATATCAACATCTTTTCGTTCCTCAAATGCGTAAAGTATTCCAATTAATTGTCCTTAGCGCACATTTAAATGCCATAATACTATCAACAGTTTGTATATCTATTGCTAACAAATTCCACAACTTACAACCCAAATAATAAGGACTCTTTAGAACTCTTTCTTTATCTGTAAAAGGAACCACAAATTTCACCTTGTCATTTCCCCGAAGATAGATATCCGGTCTATCTTGTACAACATTTTGGGCACATTTACTCAACTTAAACATCCTCCGCAACATTAACATTTTCCTCCTATCGCATAGTAGTAACAAATTCAATTCACGGTGATTGTCTAACATCTCCTCCGTTGGCACTCTATCATTGGTATTCAAACATATTTTCATTGCACGATTATTATTGTTAAACCCTGAAATTATATAATATTACATAAAATCCAACTAATGCGAATAGGTACAAAGTCAAATAATATAGGCCTAACCTTGCCATAAAACATTGAGATAGGGTCTACTTATTTTATTGTGTAATCCGTTTTTCATGTGACGCAGAATACCGTCAACAGTTCATCTTTTTAACTACAGCTGCTAAAAACTTTTCATAGCGATAGGGCTACTGATGGGTAACATGACACGGGGAAGGTTGACTAAAAACACACACCTTATACCTGAGGTTACCCAACACCTTCTGAGGCCCGCTCAACCCATAGAAGTTGGCGGCTCGACATCTATTGTGGGTGGGTGGAGTTTCGCCAAGCCCTGTGTTACCCTAGACGAACTGCACCCTACACGCTGTATAGGAAGCCGCAATGCCTCCCTCCGGACCTGTAAAACGAGTCTAGTGATAAGGGGCAGCACTGGCGTGCCGACCCGATAATATGTCAGCTGATAACGGAGACGCCGCTGACCGGAAATAGAGGCATATCCGTTGTAGCAGCTCGAGTGGGCATCAGTAGCATGTCGGTGTTTTCGGTCACCTTTCCTCCCCCTCCTCCTTCCCTACTGCCACCGACGTTCACGTTGTCTCGGTCACTCGTTTGAAACCAGAGAGCAGCCCTGATGTTGACAGTAACCTCTGGACCTAGACATCTTCAGACCCTGGAGAAGTCCCTTCTGTGGAAAGGGAGGAGAGACATGGAGGTCCAGCCTTAGAGTCTACCGGCTCTCCACACACCCTCCCCGACTCCCACCCCCTGCCAACCCCCTCTAACCACTGACTGCCGATTGCCACCTCGTTTTTTCTTCATTCCTCTCCCAAGTCCCATAACTACTAATTTTAGCCACACCTCATACCTCTTTCTCTCCGGTCTACACCACTGACCATCCCCCTACCGCCAATCCTCCATGGTTACCCTCCATATTTCCCCTCGTTTTCCCCCGCCCCTGCCCGTCAGCCACCCCTTTCCTCGCCTGCCTCGCCACCCTGGAGGACCTGTTTCATACCCCCGTCGATACTCGGCGGCCCCCGGATCCATCCACACCCGGCCGTTCGATCTCTGTAGCGCCAACTGCCTTAACGCCCTCGGACTAGGGGCGCCGACGGGGGTCGCCACCTTTGGCCTGGGCGGGGACAGCTCATGTCTCTCAGCGCTAGGGTTAAACACACACTGTCGGAGCTGTCAGCCTCTGCACATTGATCTCCACCAAGTACACTTTTATGTAGGCTTACTGGAGTGTGACGACCTGAAAAGAAGGGCAGAGAAAGATGGACGACTAGGTCGCCGCATTTTATGGTCAGACACAAGTAAATTTAAGAGTGTATCGAGAGGCGGATCTAGACAGATCTCCAATATCTCTGTCCACTACTGACGGGAGCATTGTCCATCTTAGCTGGCTTCATACGAGAAAGACTAAAAAATACCGACAACCCACTTCAAAACGTGGGCTTTGGTGTTGAGGCGGTACAACAGTACGCAGGGATTTTCCATATACATACAAAAAGCATTGTGTTGGTCCATGTTGTCCCCTAAGGAGGTGGGTGTCCGTGCAGACCACACGTCTACAGAGACTGACCATTGTCAGAGGTAGCCAGAGTGCGGCGACCTGGGTCGGGCCCTGCCTTGTGATGAGGTGTTTAACATCTACATACAAAAAGGCCGTAATGTGCTGCACTACAGCCGGCCCTCTTCTGGTATCATGTATCAAAAACACGACTGATATCGATAGGCCCTTTCATGGTGGAGCGGGGACCAGGGGGAGGCTGGCCCTGCCCCCTCCCCCCTCTCTTGGTAGCACACCCGTAAGCACGAGCAACGACACATTGGATCAATCTGTCAGCAAATGCCAGCGGAGCCTCCAACCAGTCTACCTTTTGTGCCAAGATAAAAGTGAGATGAATCCATAGAAATTTTGGGATTGGTAATGCAGGGCCTGGCGGTGGGGCTGGGGCCGCTGGCTGGGACGTCTCCTGCACGCGCAGTGCGTTAGTCAGGGTTGGGTAATGGCCCCCCGCACCCCACAATCTGTCCTTCACTCAAAGTCCCCCTCCCGGCTGCGTTCGATACGCCTCTGTGAACTGAACCCGGTACAACCGGGAAGAGGGTTTGACTCCGCCTAAAACAAAAGAAGACGGGGAAGGTCCTGGTCGCTCGCGTTATGCTGATAACGACCCCCTTTTAAAATACTCATGAAAGTTTCGGTGCTCACGCGATGCTTATTTTTTTCATAGCAGAGACGCTTTCAAGCGATGAAATTCTACGTAATTTCTGTACTTAAAACACGTCTCTTTTTATGGCCCTCATATAAAATCCATTGATTACAAGTGCGCTGAAAATGCTAGAGGCATTTACTATTGAAGCGACCACATAGATAAAATAGATTTTAGGAAAAAACACAACGAGTCATATTTTCCTTAGCCGATTGAACAGGAGTGACTCAACCTTCCCTGCTCTAGACCAGGGGGGCCGACCAAAAAACTTTCACGAACCTACTAACTTACGAATATACAGGTCACTTTTATCACGAACCTCTGAAAAAAGTTTGTCCAAAAAGAGGTTCGTGATAAGTCAGGTTCGTGACAACATAGATTCGTGAAGTACCTCACCAACCTGCACAGAACCGTACTCACGAATCTATTCGTCACAGATACGTCGTCAAAACAAGAGGTCACGAATCTAGGTCATGTATTTTCTGCGGGACTGTCACTTCCGGTTTAGCTGGTTTTCGGCGTGTATCATTCAATAAACCTATATAGATCTGTCGATAACCAGCGGATGGGCCGATGGATGATGACAACAGTGACGGGTAACTGCTAACTCTTCGTCTTCACAGCTGTCTTTGGACCCCATTTTCCCGTAAATAACTTCCACATCATATTCTCCAGGTTTGTACTTTAATTCCCAGTTACTGTGATCAAATTAGAAGCATATTATTATGAATTATCGTGTATTGATCGGCGTGATGACCGAGCAAAAGTTGTTTTTAATGTTCGCCAAAAAAGCTATAGTCATGTCCGATGTCATCACTGTCACTGTCACTGTCACTGTTATCGTAAGCCTAACCCTCCATGCAATTCTAATTCAAATTCCACTACAAGGCGTAAAATAGTAATCTTGTGTGTACAACTCTTTTCAGATGGCGTCATTCTTCCCTGAAACTGACGTGATGTCAGTCGACTACCGGATTTGTAGTATGGAGCAGGTTCTACAGCAACAGGATCTCTCCAAATACGACAGAAATGTGGTTCAAATGATGTTGGATGAGGCCAGAGCAGAAAAAAAGGCGCAGCAAAGGGAACAGTTTGACCAAATAATGCAGAAATTTCAACAGAAGCCTCCACCGACAAAAGGGACTGCCGTCAAACCTCAGAAAACCTCCAAAGTGTCTACCGGTACCAAACAAGTCCCTATTAAGCAGGAGCCAGCTGACGAAGATTCCTCTCTGGATGTCATTAATGTAATTGATCCGACCCCTGAAAAATTTCAGTTCGTCAAACAGGCTGAGGCGAATGCGAAGAAGCATAAACAAAAGAAATCTACTACAGAGGTACCTGTGGAGAAAGCCCCTTTGCAAGATGAAGACGTCCCCACGAAACCTCCGTCCAAGAAGAAAAAAACCCAAGCTTCTTCAGTCTCTGCCTCAGTATCAACGCAGCAGCAGTCAGCAACGCCTGCACCCCAAGAGCCTTCCACTTCTACCGGTCGTGGACGTGGTAGGGGGAAAGGGTCAGCTAAGCCTAAAACAAGCACCCCTTCTACATCAACATCTAAACGTGGTCGTGGTCGTGGAAAAAAAACAGCCTCCACTGCAGTAGCAGATAGTCCGGCAGTAGCTGCAGCACCCCCAGCAGGAGGTGCCCAACCTAACATAGATTCAGATTCAGATTCAGATGACCAAGCACCACCGGCGGCACCTCAACGTGCCGAATCCCGTGGAAAAAGGAAAGACTTTGCTTTCTGCTCCTCTGACACAGAGAACGACGGGCCAGGTTCTAAGGCGTGGTTCTCACCAGAGGAAATGAAGATAATATACGATGCCATGGATTCTGATCCGTAAGCATAGCACTTTATATTTAAATTCTAATTCATAACTAGCAGTAGAAGCAAAGTATTACCAAACATCTACAAGGGCTTAATGTTCCAAATTTTATGAAATTAATTTAAAGAGTTGAACAAAAAACAGACAAGAAAGTTGAACAAGCCACAGACAAAAAAAATCATCGATGAATAAAATAAAAATGTTTTCACTAAATCCTTTGGAAGAAACTCTAACCTTTGCTGAAAGTAATGCTATTTGTAACGAAACATACAGTGAAATATTGTATATTTCTATCACTTAGGGATTCCATAATTGGTAAGTGGACCGATGGAACGTCTGGGGAGGCTAGGTTGAAACGTCGTAATGCTATTCTCAAAAAGATTCAGCGCAACGCCAATGCTCACACGGGTCTTAAGAGAAGAAAGAAGTATATCTACATTAAGATCCGTGATCAGAAGAGCATAGTTCTCAATAAGGTAAATAATGCATAACTAATTTCAAATCGCTCGTTTTAATGGAGGTAAAATAATATCTATATACATAAATATAGACTCTCTAACAAGTAGCAAATTTGATTATCACAATTGTGTACAATAAGTATGGATTATCTTCAAAATAAAAAAAAATGTCAGCCATAGAAAACGCACTTTTCTTCATTTTACATACAATGAACTTATGTCATATTTTGCTTTTCTTGGATAGAAACGCAAGTTGGAGGAACAGTATGGGGGCACTGGCGCACCACCCATGCCACCTGAGGAAGGGCTAACTGAGCTGGAGGTCCGATGTCTTAAATTCTGGGGTCACGAGGCTGGTGGATGTAAGTAAAGTAACAGTATTTTCCATTGAGCCTTGAAACAAACCCGATATAGAAAAAAAACCTAAAAAGATACGTCCTCACGTACATATATGATAATTATGAAAGTTAGAATGTTGTTGGGACGAAACTTCAGCGCAAATGTTTATTTCAGAGAATGTGCTACTACAATGTTAAAGTATTGAAATGTATGGGTTTGTCCTTTTGATTGTCCCTTTTCTTATTAAGTTCCACTTGCATTTTAGTCGTTGCTGGGGCAGTAAAAACCAAACTAGATGAATCCGACTCGGAAGTGGACTCATCTGCTGAAGCCGCCCACATACAAGCCTGTGAGGAGGAGCAGAAGAAACTGCATAAGGAGTACAAGGAAAGTCGGGCGGCCACTGTCAGAGCTGTAAAAAAACAGTACAGTGAGTATGTTCATTAAAATTTTTTTTTTTTTTCACTCTATCATCACCATCCATTGTTTCCTACAATTGAGACCATGGGGGCCGACCAAAAAACTTTCACGAACCTACTAACTTACGTATATACAGGTCACTTTTATCACGAACCCATATTTTTGTTATATTTTGTTTCTTTGTTAACCTGACTAACTTGTGAATAAAAATTAATTCCTCTGTAATAAAAATTAAATCAACAATTTTCATTCCAGAGCGGGAGACTGCTGCCTGTAAACCAGATCCTTCAGAAGTCATCACCGTACCGTCACCCTCACCAACAAACACTGAACCTGCGGTGGATGAGAGCAGCCGAAAGTCCCGTTTCCGTCTAAAGCGTTCGAAACGTTCCCGTGCAGCCTTACATAACAGTGGTGACGAAAGTGACCACGACAGCCCATCTCGAGGTAATGTATTATTCATAAATCAAAAGATTATTCTCTAAATTAGATACTCACTACAGAAAATCTAGGTTCGTGGCAAAAGTGACCAATATTCGTATTTCTTCGGTTTGTGATTTTTTTTTGTTCAGCCGCCTAGAAGACAAACTGTCAATAATTTCCGATTTAAAAAAAAATATAGAAAAAAGTGAAAAACCATCTTCAGTGTACAAAAGTTCACATTGACATACAGCCCCCCAAAAAATTATACAATCTTAAAGTATCGTATCTAATGTCATATGTCCAATCTATATATTTGTTAATTGAAAATAGATCATTGAAAATTTTGAAAATTTTACAGATGTGACGCCTCCTACTAAGGCTAAGCCCGTAGCATGCAGTACTGGAATAAGGACTTCAGAGCGTCTGGCCAAAAAAAAGACTCCACAGCAATCAATAGAAGAGTCTCTTTCTCAGCTGGACTGGACGGACCGATCTTTGGCAAAGCGGTCGCTCACCTATCAAACAGGGGACAACACTTTGGATAGTAGTAAGTACTCATAAAATTGTTAAAATTACAAACAACTGTTACAATTTAAATCATAGTCATATGGCATAATTTTGATAATATTTATTAAATTCAAAAATATAATGTGAGACATGTTGTTTAATTTTCTTGTAGTGTTAATAATATTTATCCCATGTTAATAAAATAAAAAAATTCTAACTTGTAATCGTCCTGACGAATACCGTGTATCAACATTTGTCCAATGATAAGAAGTTCACGAGCCTTCTTTTAACCTCACTTTTTCAGGCATTAGTCCGAGTCAACATAACCTCCCCGACCTAAGTACGTCTCCCCTCCGTGCAGTCGATGATGCAGAAGATAGTGAACTGCCGAATTACAGCGTAAAAGTAACCACAGAGGTTGTGCCAACGAAATCTACTGCCAAAGACGTCCCAGCGAGATCTATTTCCAAAGACGTACGTACTGTCGCGACCACATCTACTTCCAAAGACGTACGTACTGTCTCGACCACATCCACTGGAAAAACCAATGTGAACCCTGCAAGGACAGAAATCGGAGAGAAAGTCGAGTATATCCAGACATTAACCGAAGATAAAGAGGGCATGATTACTCGTGTGGGACAATTTCTTGATATGCGTCTTGAGGACTATGTTCAAACCGAGATGGAGGTCTACCAAAAAGTCTTTCAAGCACAGTCAGAAAAAATGGATGTAGTTAAACAGAAGGTGACAGAAGTGTGTCATGATGTACAGCGGATACAGAAGACCCCAGTTGATCTCTCAGGAGTGCAGAACCGCTTGGATACCATCGTCACAGATACAAACAACCTCAGTTCTCAGGTGAACGAAGTCTGTGCTAACGTATCTAACACCCAAGAGAAGATGGGGTCAGTCACCACGGACCTTCAGAGTGTTAAAAGCACAGTTGGGACGTATAAAATGGAGTTCAAGAACATCAAAACAGAAGCCCATTCACAGAAACTAAGGCACAACACTCTCATGCAAAGCGTACAGACTGTACAGCAGGATATCAGTTCGACTAGGTATGAGATGCAGGAAATCTCAGGGGACTTAGACCTCATAAAGAACGACTTTCAAACCACAAATACTGGCCTTGAAAGTGTCAAGAGTCAAATGGAATTGATGAAGAAGGAAATGTTCATGCTGAAGGGTGAGGTAAGCTCTTTAAAGACAGAGGTGAAAGGGAGTACCAAGAAAATCGAGGGCTGGATGGATGCTATAAACAGCACCATAGTTCAAGCCTGCTCACTACCGGGTCCACTGTTTTCCATACAAAATCCTGTTCCGCCTTTACGTATCAAGTCAGACTCCGAGGAAGACGAACCTTCTGATGGGACTAACGCTGCCCATGGTGCTAATCCACCTACTAGTACACCGATGGACAAGGATGATGGTGCTGAGGGGGGAACTAAGTCAAGTGGGAATACCTCAGAAGTGACTTTCAAACATAAAGATACAGGAGCAACTTATGCGAAAGAGCCAAAAACACCCAAGAAACAGATTCTGTTTAATACCTCTGCCGACACAGTTCCCTCTATGTCCCCATGTAACGATTTAGACCCTGCCGAAACCCAAGATCCCAACGTTAACATGAACGTTGAAATTTTGGTTCAAGATACAGAATATGACTCTTCTCAATGGCCAGAAACTCAGTCCCAGGACATGATGGATGTACAGAACCCTGAAGCGGTAATAGAAGTGCCTATTACTAGTGCCGGGGGTACTGGCTTCATCCCTGTTGTGTCCATGGCGGCGGGTGAAGTTCCTACAACGGTTGGCTATGTACCCCAGTCTGTGGTGAATGTTATGAGAAAGCGTTTACATGATACTGCTGAGTAAGGAACATGGACTATCAACCCTTTCTATTATTTCTGTTGGTTGGATATATTATTTTAAAGTGAGGATGTATACTCGTATTTAGTACTTTCAAAGATTTTTACAACATCTATTACTGCAAATCGGTAAGAAAAGAGTGACAATCAAGCGGACGTTCAACTATTATCCAAGAATTACTTGAAAACTGTATTGATACAACTAGCACTGTTGAAGATATACGTACATGGTTAGAATCATGTGAGACATTCCTATAAAGTGCATGTGATGACATAAAACAGACAAGTCTAGTATATAACACGACCACCTTTTATTTTAAGTTTACTCAGGTGTTGTATAGGTTTTAAGTATAATTTCAGAAATGTGAAAAAAAAGGGTCTTACACGACCGTTCAGTAACCAAAGAACCTCAAAAACTTTAGAGGCTAAATCCTCTTTACATATTTCGTATATTAAAAAAAAAATTGTTCGCCAGGAACTTTTCCAAATTTGTTTAGACCTCACAGAGTCTGCAACATACTAAGAACAAATGTTATTTTGTCGTCTGACCTATTTAAGTGACATATTATATCTTTGTGGTGGGACATTCATTCGGCCTCGTTTCGGCATCAAAAGTTAAAAAAAAGAAAGATCGTCGGTAAGAACATGTACAATAATCAGTAGAGAGTTTCGTCACAACGATTCTGTAATTTTTACCCATCTGTGCTTACTGCAACTGAATAGCATGTGGTTCCGTTGTGGCTGTTTTGTAAGAGCATTCTTAGACATAGAAATTTTACAAAGAAACGGTGCTTAACAGAGGATGTTATATAATGTTATGTACGTCATTTTAAGAAAAAAAATTACTAGGATACGTATCATTATAGATGTTAAACTAGTTGAAACACTTTCAAAAGTCTTTCTTTCTAACGAGGACGTCCAGCTTGTCCTTGTCCACGTCCGCGCCCACGAGCACCACCACGACCACGGCCGCGACCCCTTGCACCTGTGCCTCTTTGCCGGCGGGTTCCTCTGCCGATATCCACAGGGGCGGGTCCGCCATACTGGTTGTAGATGTATCGTTGCCGATACCTAACCCCTGCGTGTCCTGGGCCATAGTTGTCTGGGTGAAGACCGTCACCAGCGGGGACGTCTTCCGGCTGAAGGTGTCGGTTGGCCCGCAGAAAGCGCGCGCGTGCCTCCACTCGGATGCGCATCTCCATCTCTGGGTCTCTGTTGTCCCCCGGCCGCAACTTACGTAGCCCCCAGTCAACACAGCGGTTGTGTAGTACACAACACGCTTTGACGACCCACGAAGCCTGAAGTGGTTGCATGTGCAGGGCACCTACACCAGACTTGGACAGGACACTGGAATAGAAAATAATTTTTTAAGATTGACAAGAAAGTGATGATAAGTTCAGTTAGTGGTATCAGTATAGAAGAAAATACTAATTGATGCATTATCTACGCTGCTAAGGAGATTCGCAAATATTAAGTCATAATAGGTGACCACAGTAAGGTTCTTGGTCTATGTTGACACTAACTGAATGTGTCCGTTTCTTAGTTTTTAGACTTTAATGTGACAGGTAGCTGAATATTACCGCCAGCGACTTTTAAGTTGCCCAATGCACCTCTCCACTGAGGATCTAGCAGTCACGTGGGCCACTTGATATCTCTGCTGGTGGGGCTCCAACTCAGACAGCATTTTGCACCGAAACGGCGTCAGTACTTGGGGTGTGAGTTTGTACCTGCGTGGAGATGAGTTCTAGCCTTTAGAAGCGAAAACATGTTATGTACATGTTGTGTTTCATGTTTGTACCATGGAAAAATCTAAATACTTAGTAAGGATGACTGTCTGTTAAAGCATTAGACTTGGAAGAACAACTTGCTGTTTTTTTAATATGACTTATTTATACGTACCCTCCGTCTCCAAGCAGAAAGTATCCCCCGAACCTCTCCGGGCGGTAGGCCATATGATGACCTAAGTCAGAGTAGGCCAGTACGGACTGGTCGTGGTGGCACCCCGACATACCACTTTCAACGTAGAGGATCTTCTCTTCGTAGTCGGACACGACCTAGCCGAAAATATTAAATGAATAATTGTCTTTTCAATGCAGAAAATACATTTTATTTATTTTGGTGTGGTGGAAAGAACTTTCTTGTAAGGCTGCAGCTGAGATGTATACATTGTTACTAAACAAGTTTGAAAGACTGAGTTTGGAACATAATATTTCTCTTACTGACCACTACTGTTCAAGGTAAATTATGATGTTCAATGTTCTGTAAGGCACTGATGTAAAAACTTGTCTACTTTGGGTTAAAAATAAAAAAGAGTTGATGTTTACTGACATTCATTTATGAGGTTATTTTATTGAAGATTCGTTAGTACGATACAGTAAGAATTATTACACATATCTTACCATCACGTTAAGGGCATGATAACCCTTCCTACACACGTACACGTGCTCGTTTCGTGTAGGCCTCATCAAAGGCACGTAGGTACCATCAATGCAGCCGATGCATTTGTTCACCTTGTGCCTCTGGGCGAAGTTCACGGCTGCGAGGTGGAGTGCCTCTTCCTGTGAGAAATAGTAGGGTCAACTATTTTATTTCTTTATAAAGATCTTGGGGGCCGACCAAAATGTTTTCTAACATTACTTAGGTTTGGAGTAGTAATTACTGTAGGGTTTAATCATTATTTTCTATTTCTATGTATTGAAAAGTATTTTTATGTTACTTTTCCCTAATTAATGTTCTTTTTTTTCCTTTTTTTTCTTACCTTGGGGAAAGACACATGTCTTTTGTAGCGGGAAACGAGAAATTTCACAAAGGCAGTGACAGCCCTCCCAACACTAGAGCGTGATACACCACCCTGAGTGTCCCGAATGACAGTGTAGTATGATCCTGTTGCGAGGAACCTAAGAGCATAGCACACCTACAAAATGAAATTGGTTTGGATTAATATAAAAGAGTT
This sequence comes from Lepidonotus clava, assembly GCA_936440205.1. NCBI lineage: Eukaryota > Metazoa > Annelida > Polychaeta > Phyllodocida > Polynoidae > Lepidonotus > Lepidonotus clava. The sequence continues at coordinate 53,948,572 of OW387134.1, forward strand.
GTTTTAATTATTATTTTAGGGTGGCTTTATTGGTTAATATAGGATCATATTTAACTTAAATAAAATGTGTGGGGTATTTTTCATGGTTTGGTGAACTAGTACTTTAAGACATAAAGTTTGTCTTTTTTTTATTAGGGGGAGGGGCCAACTATATTAATGTAATAATTTTTTGGGGGTATAAGATTGTTTGTACCTTGTGAAACAGGGGTATGGGTGAACCTCTTGTCTCATGTTTGCCTTTCCCGGGCCGAAAGGCACTTTCCTCAAACTCGTCGGTCAGCTCCTCCACGCAAGAGGGAGGTAATCTGTAGCGTGCCTCAAAATCTTTGATTCGTGGGTAGGAAACCCTAGGATCAATCCTTGCCTTGACGGTCCTAGTAGACTTACACCTCTTAAGTCCCCATTGTCTCCTGTAGCTTTTGGAACGTAGATAAGTTTGAAGAGCAAAGTGTTGAAATGGTAGACAGCGGGCCGAAGGTTTGTCTTTTGTAGCGGGACGAACTGTAGGAAAAAGGACATAAATTTATTAGTATTTCTACTAGTTTCCTCTATTATCGCCCATGTAAAGATTAAAAGTATTATTTCTATTTTTATATAGCATCTAAATGAGATTATTATACATAAGGGCCGGTACTGACGCTTGTTGAAGTATTGTACAAGCTCACGAACCTATACGATATTGATAAATCAGAAAAAATCTTAAAAATCAAGTTTTAAGAATGTCTGAAAACTCACCCATCTTGGCGGTAAACCATGAAGACTAGAATCGTAAACAGGAATGCTTAACATTGACGATAAATAGGTTTTACGAACCATTTTATGTATCACGAATCCAAATTTTGGGTTCGTGAAATATAGCGTTTACGAACCTCCGCGAAGTTCGTAAACGCGTCGCGAAGATTCGTATATTTTTTCTGGACGGCGATTCTCAGGTTCTGAGATTCGTATATTTTTTTTGGACAACTTTTGGGTTCGTGACGACTGGGGCACTCATATTTAGATTCGTGAAAGTTTTTTGGTCGCCATACCAGACTGGCCGCTACCCCGTGTGTGAATATACACTGCGTATATACTGCATGTGTACATAAGACGGGAGACTTGGGGCTACATACAGCCGGCTGCTTTAATGCGTATTGATCCTTATGATTCCTGCTCATCCTGTAATGTGACCTCAATTAGAAAGATGATTCATTACGTCTGAGGCCGTAATGGGAATGTATTATCTGATTTCTCGGTTCCTTTCCATTAGGTATTAAGGAAAGTGTTTCGATCAGCGGCTCATTGATTGGCTTCGAGGCCCCGGCCCGGCCGGTTATAATATCTTTGTCAAGCATTCATCACATGTCCCCAATTGATTCCCCTATCCTTATATATGAAGCCCTGACCTAAAACTACTCAATATAGTCGTAATCTGTGCCTGGAGAACTGGAAGAGACGCCAGTAGATTGAAACGACATCTCTATTCATCTGTTCCCCACAAAGCCTGACTTAACGACGTCCCAGCGTCCAAACCGCCGTCTGGTTAGGATTGACTCAGACGTCACTTCTACTGACTCTCTCAGCGAGGTGTCGGTCGGTACAGACGTCGAAGTCAGAGACAAAACGTCAGGTTCACTCTTGTTTTCAGACAGGGGGAGGGGGGAGTGATTGGGAACTAGGGGCGGGTGACAGAACCGTCCATCGGATTCGGCATGGGTCTAGGGCCCACGCCAGTGTTCCAAGCCCCACCACCAGGGCTGGGGGGCGGGGGGAGGTGGGGAGTGATAGCCCAGAGAGTGAGCGTCCTGTCCGCCTCGGTCAGAATAGCCCGCGCAGTCCCTGACGGCGCATGCGCCAACGTGACAGGAACGTGTAATGTTGCCTTGCAGGGCTAAATCTGGGCGGACCTTAGGGTGACGGCCTCCACTCATTTAAACAAAAATTGGCCCCAGGAAGGGAGCCAATACTGGGAAGGATGCATGGGAGACCCCGGCAAGTGAATGGAGAATCGACAACTCAGCCTGATAAAGGTTTCTCAGTGGGTGGCAGTAACATAATCGTCCATCTGGAAAGGGTAGGGGATGTCTGTCAACGTCCAGGGCCTGAATGTTTCATGCCGTTGATGCGTTTTAGCCGAGGAACAATCGAACCGTCCACGATGCGCTCCAATTGATCGACTATTAATGCAACAAATTGCGTAGATTTTTTTGTAGTAAACCAGGTAGCAAGAAACCAAGTGAATCAAGCTTGGAGCATAAGCGAGAGGCACATCAGGTCTTTTATGTGAACTAATCATTCAGCTTGCCACCAGACAGAGATACATCTTAGTTGTCTACGTTAGTCAGTTGGGGCTATGTTTCTAAAAGGTAACGGTAATAGTGATGAATAACAAGTGCATCTCTGGAACCGGTTGCCACAAAAGGCAGCAACGAGTATTGAAATTGTGACAGGTAGCTTGTGTAGACTTGAATGCTCGATTCCTGTGCCAATATTTTGAAAGCTTCAGCACAGCTGTTGTTTGATTGTTGGTTTCCCACTATTGCAATCAATGTGGCCTTCTTCTACTGCTGCGGTCCTGTCCCTGCTTTCTGCGCATGCTCTATAGGGCTGTCTGATCTCACGTTACTTGAATTTGAGTGCACTACCCCACATCCCCCGTTCCTCAGGGGAAAAGGAAAGAAAAATATATTGATAGTTTCATAGAGAGCAGTGCGTGCATAGGACGTTGTCCAAGGGGTTTTCGCTTCAAATATAGACTAAAAGTATCTGAGAACCCAAGTTGACAAGACAGTTTGGACAACCGATTTTATTTTTTATTCCGGTGGCACATACTGTTTGGGTTTATTTCATTGTGTGGACATCCATCAATATACAATTTAAGCAGTTTTCACCCAGAATGGAGGGTGCAGCCTATTCATCAATTTGGGCAGGAAGGTCTGCTAATGGTAGCCTAAACGGGCCATAAACCGTGAACCCGTGCCAGACAGCTGCGTAAGTGCTTTGACATGGCTGGCTGAAACAGGAAACACCACCTTGCAAGCTAACCAGTCATTAGACAGGCAACGTTGGAGGCTCACGCAACTCTACTTGTAGGCAGTCCTACTGGACGGCCTCGCCCAGTCGGTACACGACCAGTCACCGGCGAGTCGGGAGGTGTGTTCACGACCTGCCTGTACTGCACCTGAGTTTAGAGTCAGGGCGCCCCTTTCACGGCAGGTGTAGCCTATATATCAGACCTTAAAGCTGGCACTGCCGCCAAGCTTAGTGATTGAAAAAAGACAGGATACGACGCACGCCGAGTGTTTGACACCCTATTGACTGGAAATGAAAAATCGCCATGCATGCTCTGTCTGAGACAATCAATAATGCAGCCATTGACCGGCCGAATCATCTTTAACGAGCCCCTGACGGAGTATAGCCTCTCCTCGATCGATTGTGGGGCTGGGTTAGGGGGTTCATATAGTGTGGGGTCCCCTGGAGGACCAGGGCCGGCATGAAGGACCCAAGTGGCGTGTGCCGAGCTTTAGTTCCTATGGAGGTGGTTGTGTATGGTTGCATGCATGCAACATAGGTCGTGGAGGAGAGCGGGCAGTGCCGGGCAGTGGGAGTGGGGTCAGCGCCATAGGGGTGGTGGCTGCAAAGTTGGGAGGGAGAGGTGGCGGCGAAGGCTAGCGGTAGATTTTTCCTCCTCCTGCAGGGAGAGGGAGTGACTGTTTTGGTTCTTCTCTTACTCAAGCCAGCTCCTGCTACTGCTGGCGGCAACGGTGGTGGTGGTGGCGACGGGCGGCGTCGGTGGCGGCGGCGGTGCTCTGGGCGGTGGCGGTGCCACTGGTAGAGTGGTGGCCGAGTGGTGGGTGGTGGCAGTAGGGGGAGTGAACCAGCGCGCGGCCTAGGCTGGCATTAGTTTGTTGGCCGTGGTGTTGGCATTAGCACGCCGCGTGCCTGCGTGGGCTGGTTGGCTGGCCGCAGACTCCCTACAGCGCCCCAGAGCCGGAGCGGCAGTGAGCGACGCCCAGTGCAACACACCACCGACAGACGGGCTGTGGAGACGGGCAGTCATCAGCGCCAACCCCTACCTTCCTCCAGGGCGGCTGTCGGATCCTATACCCATTACACGCCCAGTCCCTGCCTCTGCCAACTCGTCAACATGCATTCGCCCAGCGGCGCGCACACGTGCTTATCACTTCTACAGATCGTCAATGTCAGTGCGCCTCCAACCGGCATGGCACAGTGAGCACCAGGCTTATTGGTCGGGCCACCCTTCACCCCAAACTCTGGATACTGCATCTCTTTACTAGTTGTGCCCCCTCGCAGTAATCTCCATAGTGATAGCATCGTTACTGGCTACTTGGGCCGCGCTGTCCCTGATAGGAAGGGGGCTGGTCAGTGGTAGCGCCGGGCTCCTCTCCACCGTGGAGGAGGATCGCTCATTTTTATTGGCTGGACTCCAGTGGGCGGCTGGAGCGAAGTGAAGAGGGAAGTGGACGTCCACCCCCGCCGTCAACTCGGAGCAGAAAGTGAGTGGATGGGTTTACCTCGCCCCATGTGGACATGCCACCTCCACGGGTACTCCCGCCGTCCGACAACAACTGCTCTTCTTGCTACGACTACTTCTACAAGGTGTCTTCTCTCTCCCTCGGGATGCTCCTGCTCCTCCTGCAGATCTCCTGGCACAGCGTGGCTGGCCGGTTCCCCGGTAAGTGCTCCCCAACTATTACCACTTAGCCATTTGGGTCGATTGGCGCCCTTTTACTTGTCAGTGGTGGCGAGAGAGCGTGAGCATCAAGAGGGTCGTTACCCGCCGCCCCCTGGGGGTCTCAGGTGCCAGTGGTCAGCCACCTCGTACTGCTGGCATTTGGACCTCATCAATTACCGTCAGTGAGGGGATAATAAACGCCCTACTTAGCTAACCGCACGTCAATAGCTTTCTGACCTCACGCTGCTTCTCGAGCAACAAGGCCGTCAAGTATCCGCGCTGACGGAAATTGTGGTCATCAGCCACTCCTTTTTACTCAGCGTGCTTCTAAAAGCTTTGTCCGCTTAAAAAGCGACAAAAAACAAACTTGTCCTGCCATGTTGATAGTGGCACGACCTAGCGTCACTCAACGCTTTAAACATTCAAAGGCTGCATTTGTTCAACTGCCACTGTTGACTATCTATCTTACATCGATCATCCAAAACATATTTGTTGTATTGGCAAATGTTTCAGAAGAGCTGGCGGGGAGTTTGCGGCGGTGTACTCTGTAGGATACTCCCAATAGCCTGGTGTTATTGATCAGTTAAACCCGTGTTTCATCACCTTGCCAGGCGATATCTCCACCTGCATTAATCATACAGGTCTGCTGGCCTGACCCAGATGGATCGCTTACCCCTCCGACGGCCAGTCCTCTGTGAAAAAATATAAAACATAGCGTGGAGGACGATGCCGTGTATGGAGTCCTGGCACGATACATTATAGTAGTAAGTAGTACATGGAAAGAGGTGATTCAATCAGGCTTTAAAACATTGATAATAATTTGTCTCATTAAAAGCACAGCGGTGCCAGTACCTGTTTGGCTATGACCAGCACCAAACAGGTGTGCTCCTGTTCCTCCAGCGGCCTCTACCTACTCCGTCAAAGCCCGCGCGGCCTTGAGTGGCCTGGCGACAGAGATGAAACTGTCAACCTGAAACGTCTCCCTTTCCATCACTTAGATTGTCCAGATCATCTCATAACGATGGTCATCAAGGGAGCTCATAGGGGATGGCCATGATATACGACCTTCCCATCTCACTTACTTAAGCGTGACTCGCTGGAGGAGGTGAGCGGTGCAGCCGGGATGTTGGCAGCGGGCCTCTCCTCCCGAGCCTTTATTGTCCCCGGTAACCTAATGCCCCGCCACCGTCGACACATCTTCCTTTTACTGCAGCTCTTTTACACGTCCGGGTATCAAGACGTATGCGTCTACTTTGAGTGCTTTAATACCAATTAGCTAGGGTGATTTTCGAGGACCTAAGTGCACCTGTGTTCCTCGTTTTGAGTATTCCATTTAGGCCTAAAGGAGAGACGCTCAGAGCCCCGGCGACAGCCAGACCAGCGGCAGATGGGCTGGAAATGGGCGCTTGAGGAATTGAAAGAAAGTTGGAAAAGAAAAGGTCCATGCTTTGTTTTACAAGGGCCCGACCGTCCTCGACAGACCCATTGTGAGAGGACGCGTGTTAAAAATAAAACAAAAGGTGCTCCGAATGGGCAGAAACATGGCGCTCTGAGCCAAACGGCCGAGGGAGGAGGGGCGCTTGGAGACACCATTATGTGTGTAATGCCCCACAAAAGCAGTGTCTCTTTCTGAAGTGGCTGTCAGAAGTAGAGGGTGATGGGGGTGTTTGGGGTGTCTGTGTGGGCAGGGGGAGGGGTACACTGGTGTGCTGAGGCAGCATGTTTGCAATACGCAATAGGATGCGCGGCAAATATTGGGAGTTGGTCGATGTGCCGGGGGCTATCTCTGTGAAAGCAGGCCCCGGCACGGTTGGCCTACTGAGGGCTGGTGGGACAGTAGAAAGGGCACACCCCATTAACTGGCCTGCCCCCTCCTACCCGGGCCGCACCCCCGGTCACCTCACTGCGGCCACAGCGCCTCCTCTCTGACTCCCCCAACCCGGTATCCTTTTATCATGCAAAATCGATGAATTATTGAACTGTTTTGTTTCTTCCAATCCAGCGTAAACTGACCCCCGCTGGACAATAGTTGGACTATGCAGACAAATCAGCGAATTGATTTGGCTTAATACTCCAATAAAGCATGTAGGCGGCGGTAGGTGTGTGTGGCCGTGGCCGGGCACCGAGCCAATGGCATCAGTGACGTGACTTAAAGCTGCCACTCGGAGGCTTACATTGAGAGACACGCTATTGGAGGCCCTCACAAATCCCCCGTATATACATGGGGGCGGCGGGCCCGAGTGTCTTTTCCTTTCTCATTAATGCCTGGGAGATACCCCTCACCACCAGCAGTCACTTCCACTTTGTCGGTGTCATTACATAATTCATTATTTGCGCACTTAGCGAAGTAAAATATTTATATCCTAGGACGCGCCATCTGATAGATCTCGGGGGATGCCTGGGGCCTTAGGTGGGAGGGTTCAGGGGGACCCAAAAGAGAAGCGGAAGAGACTCCTAAGGCAAAAGGAATTGATTAAATCTACAGAGCGCCGATCGTGTAGAAGCTAGACCTGGACCCTCAGCAGGGGCCCTTACAATAAGAGCGACATTTGGTAATCCCCGTGGATGGCTTCAGTGGCCTCCTAAGCAAAACGACCTCTTTATCTTGGCATTGTAGACGGAGGCAAGCAATCGATGGTCTAGTTCACTGGTTATTTGCGGTCGTTATGCCTATGCTTGACATGATAGTCCCTGGTCGGCCATTGACACGGCCCCCCGCCCCGCCCATCCTAACGGCTTGATTATACGCCCTCGCCCAAGGAGCGCCGACGCGTCAGGGCCGATCAGCGGCGCAGATATACGAAGAGCCACCGGAGTACATCAATTTGTACCATTATCTCCCGCTATTAGCAGATCAGCTGACAACACATAACTATCGTCGGCAAAGTGCAAAGCCAGTATGGAAACATGAGCCTGCAGGGCCGGGCAGGGGGAACACAGGGCCGAGTAACAGGTAGAACGGAAGCCCGCCACCAGTTGTACATAGCAGCTACCTCACATTTCTTCACCTCTCCTCCTACTCTCGCCGCTCGGTATTTTTTCTACGTGTCTCTCTATGAAGCCTTTTTGGTCACTGGCTTCGATCTGAGGCCTTGCAGAGCGCGCTGTCCGAGGGCTGGAGGGGGGAACGTAAAACATTTGACTTGGGTTGAATGTGATTTCCGCACGCTGCTTATTATGTAAGCTTACAAAGTCAAAGGCTTCGTGCAAGCAAAACCTCCCCAGTAGGCAGGCGCCGCGCCGCTTCTGTGAGCTGCTCCGTGCCCCTGCACGATCAGAGACAATTGGTGTGTAGTTTGTTAGAGCCTGAGCTCAGGTGCAGGTACATTGGTCAGACACAGGCGGGGTTCTTAAAGACAGGGCGGCCCTTTGTAAACCCACCTGGAGCACCTCCTGCCTGAGCTGCTCACGTACAGGTGTTTCTATAGGGGGCGGGTGGAGGGACGAGCTCAGCCCTTTACAGATATGTTCTGTTCGTGCATGGCGGGTGCCTCTGAGGCCCAGGGCGCTCTTTGATCCCTATCCTGATCCTTATAAAGATCCCTGCTGTGATAGATGGCTAGATGATCACAACACGATGCCCAAATCTGAGAGTCAATGTCGGCTCAAGGGGGGTGGCTGGGCCAGGAGGGGGTGCCATGGCCGAGCGTCCCTCGTGTTGGGAACGTCTTTATAGCCGCCCCGCCCCCCGCCCATCTCATCTCCCCAGACATCCCATTTGGCATTCTCCTACTTTATTTTCTCATCCCCCGTTTGATTCCCCCGCCCGCCGTCTTACCAATATCATTCCGGTATTACTCGCTATAATGTACTTCTGACAGCCGCAGCACAGAAGCCACGGCCCTCCGGAATCAATTCCCATTTTCCCAGAGAAAATTCGGCAGGAAGGTGACGCCTGGGCCTGCCGCCAGGAGGCACCCCGCTTCCTGCTGACCCCTCCTCCAGGGCTTAACACGGAAGGGTGGCAATCGCGTCGCCTTGACGAAATCCAGTTTCCCCCAAGCTCTCCGTGTCCTAGACTCACGCATATTAGTTTTGTATAGACCTATGATACGCGGTCATGACATTGCTCGCACCCTCACGAACCTAGGCAACTCCCCCATAACATCGGCCTACCCCATACTTGCGAAAAAGTATGCCCATCCCCCATTCCATCCCACCATACCCCCTCCCAACATACCGTACTCCATGTCCCGCCCACGTCCCTCGACTCACACAGGATGCTGTTGTTCTGGTAGATCAAAAGTGATCTGAAATGGGAAATTCCATTTTAAACTTCCCAGGTAAAGCCGTATAAATTCCCGGACACATTAATGCTCGCAACACTTTTTTCTTCCGCAAAACTTCATTCCAGGGGATTCTGTGTTTCAATTACCATCCAAATATCTGTCACTACTAGAACAGGTATGGCAGTTGATTTCGAACAGTCTCTTCTCATGGTGGTAAATATTTGTCGCTACAACTTAGTTCACGTATGAAAAAAATGAAACAGATGCATTTAAATAATGAAGGCCTAAGATGTTTATTCTGGTGTCATGGCATAAGCTATCAAATTGATATATTAGTTTGTTCGGTGCATAAATTCTTTTCAAACGCACTTGTAATGTGACGCATGGATTATAGACCCAAGCGCAGTACTAGATCGCACTAACCAATGATGAATTAATGTGACGTTTATCTTCAGTAAACCAATCAAAGAAGAGTTGTAATGTCCAGAAAATGACTTATCAATTCCTCAAGTCCTACAAACAGGCTGAGGTTCAGTCTATTCGAAACTCATTTAAATCGTAGAAGCATTGAACTCATTGTTTCTTTGGATTGGTCTAAAACAAAACCCGAGCCAAGGGGGAAGGGTACTCCGAGGTTCCTGTATTTGCTATCCAAAACCTAATATATATAATATATTAGATATGAGTAGATTTATGAAAAATAGTGATAATTTTGTCTTAAATCAACTTTTTGTGTAGAATTCATTTATCATACCCAAAACATTCCATCACGATGGAATATTTCCCTATTTGGAATGTCAATGGAATGTTTTGATATGATAAATTCACTTAATTCATTCTATTTGGTTGCCATGGAAACTGAAATACATAAGATTTTCAGAAAATAGTGTAAACTATCAGAAACTATCATTTTCAGATCTCAACATTGAAACAGAATGCATTTATCATTTCTGGTTAAAAAATAATGAATAAATAGTGTTTTTGAATATTAACTTTCAATTATGATAATTTATGGAAATGTATGCAAAATCTCAATAAATACAAGAAAATTAAGCTTTTCCTCTTTTTCTGCTATCCTGACAGTGTTATGTTTAAGGACCCATAACTTCCTTAATAATTATCAGATTTGGACATACTTTATATTATTTGAAAGCTAAGAACCTGCTGTACAACAACGGTTCCTTAGGAAATCCCGCACGGAGCACCCTTTCCCCTCATTGTGTCACAAATGATTAAAGAAACAAGGAAAACTTTACAGACATGTTAAAAAGTATACCCTTTTATAAGGACCTAGTGTTTCCTGTTTCACGTAAGATGAATGTTAAGTGTTATATTATGTAATCACGATGTACAGATAGAAACTTTGGTTTGTTGTTGTAATTATACAGCACAATTTTATTTTGTACGATGAGAAGAGATTTCCTATAAGCTTGGCAGAGCAAGCTTTTTAACAACCTTCTTACAGTTTTCTTCTGTATACTTATTTTTTCTTGCAATATATCAATATGTCTCTTTCCTTTTTTCAAAATTCTTTAGACCTAATAGAGAAAAAGAAAAAGAAAAAGTCATTGTTGCATCACAATTTGACAAGTCTAATTATAACTCACCGACTCCAGTCACAAAAAGTATCATATCGCAAAAGATTCATCAAAATATTTATACAAACAAGTATTCTTTCGCTATGTCTTTACATCGGTTCTACATTATACACCTTTCAACTGATAATTTACAAGTCTACCCTTAGATCCATTGATGGACATCGAGATTATACTTTGTGAAACTGAAGATTCATATGAATGTATAATTTAACAAAAGTAATGTGAAATTTATAGTTCTTATCCTTCCTGTCACACTAAGTAACCCCAAAATATTCTGATGCAGAAAGTACCCCCAAGAGTAATCTAAAATATTTATTTTTCACACATTGCAACGCAATTTGAATGAATACCATTGGTTATGAACAGGCCAATAGATGAACCAGATTAACTCTTCCAGTTTGATAATGTTGAACAACTCACAGAGTCATCTAAGAAGCAGCAGAATATAATTTATGTTGAATGATTATGTAATTGTGAGGCATTCACTAGCACTTTTCAGGATATCATTGACATTACACATGTAATTTTCTTTTCAAACAGGATTTGCGCTCAAATTAAGAGGCCTACTTCCATACATTGTCTTGTGAAACAGCTCTCTGGTTCATGTTATTCTGGTGTATAGAACAGTATTGTGTTAACATGCATAGATCTATAACTTGGAATGAAACTAACGATCTGTAGCACAGACGCTAGGTAGGTGTGGCACTGTCATTTGAGACCATGTACAAATGGTGACTGACAAGGGGAGGATAACCGGCTTTACACGAGAGATGAAATGCATTCCGAATTTACATTTATCCATCTATTCCTACCCCGCCTAGTTTTATGTGACACACACGAAGAAGGCCAATCAATACTTATTTCTATATTCAATAAGATGTAGGCCTATTGGTCAACCTATTCTTAAGCTTTCTTGTTTAGGTCGAGTCGAAGTGCAAACGATAATACTTGTGCTGTCGTATGAATTGACTTTTTTTTCACTCATGGCCCATGTGCTGGGCTATGCTTCCCCTCAGTTATTGCACTGAAGGCAGATTGTTTGCCTTAGTCGGCCCGTCCAGTACTGGCTTTGATGTCCGTGGCCTTACTGTGATCAGTGGAACGTCACAACAAAGCTTATTTTCTGGATGAGACGGGACTATAGAACATTTCCTACATGGGTCTCGGTCCCAGGTGGGCAAAGGAAGAAGCCCGTCTTATCACACATCAAACTATCTGTCCATAATGGCATCATTATTAAAGGATGGACTTCACCTAGTTTAAATAGGGCATTTAGTGCCCAATTTGTTTCCTCCTCGCACCAACAGGAAGAACACTGTCAAGGCTAGAGAGGTACTATAAGCTGTGCCCTTTTTTATATTACTTAGCAATTGTAACAAGGGATACAGCAGCTGCTATTCCCACCAAGTTAATGTAATGTTGACGCATGCAGCACATTTAATGGGGTTGAACTAACTGTTGGTTAGCGTGATGGTCCAAAGAGAGGCATGGAGTAGACGGGTAGAAAACGCACCACAGCCTGTCGGGCCGGCTGTGTCCTGCCACTGAAAATAGAGTTATATTGCGGGTTGTTTCATTGCTTCTTATCTTCTCCCTTCTTTTTATGTTATCCACCACTTCTACCTTATCTACATACTGCCCGTTCTCATTTACCTGTCCACGTGCCTGCATCAGTTTACCTTAGTTCAGTCTCTCCAATTAACCATCCCTCATTCCCTTGGTTGCCTTCTTATCCCAGTTAAGGGGTTTCTAAAACATTGACATTTATGGAAAGCCTTTTTAACCGCCTTTCTCAATTATGCATATACGAGTGACAAAAACAGACTGGAACTAGTTTGGTTGCAATGGTCGCGGCGATTAATGCGGACCTATACCTGTCCATTCCCATACCCCCACATGAGCTTTACACTCCCCCTGAGACCCCTGGCTACATCTCGGTATTCCCATCTAAAACCCTATAGTACAATCGAGCCCGAGAACGAGCATGCCTGTATTGAACTGTCATTTTAAGCGGGTTTTAAGGCTGAGTCTTTAATGGTATTACAAAGAACCCCTGCTGCATGTCTCCATTCCTCTCTAACAGGAATGCCCCCTGGTCTTTATTCCTCTCCAGCTTCCTCAAATATAAGACTGCTAGTTCCTTGGCTCCATGCCCCCCTCCTTCCCTACCCGAGTTCCCCTGGGTCTACGTTTAGACGGATCACGCGAGGCCAATTAAGCAGCTCACTTTGATTAGCTGTGGCGGGCAGTGGCAGGTGTTACACCGTTGTCAGTTAGGATCCCGCCGGGATCATAATGGCAGACAGGTGCCTCCGCTCAGGTAATGCCACCGGTTATTGGACCATGGCTTCCTACCGAAACATCCGTCCCTTTCACAGCGAACGACTAACCCCAATTGGAATTATTTGACCATTGTAATCTGAATCTCATGACATGTATTTTCCCCATTATCCTCCAGTGTATTTTGAAGATATAGGTTAAACTGACAGTATCCCTATCGTATTGAATTTCGTGATAGTTCTGTTTAAGATTATCATATATATCTTCAGGTGTTGTGAAGTTAAAATAGCTCATGACTAACGGCCTGTCACTCCTCTAGGAATAAGATGCCCTATTAGAAACTCCTTCGGCACACCTGAAAAGGTGAAGCCCATTTGCTTGTCAGAGCTGCACTGCTTCCCCCCCACATTACCATTGTAGGATCATTGAATTATGCACATAGTTGTTTGTCCACACATAGAGTAAAACGACAATACGAAGAAGGGTCTTTATAGTTACAAATCCCTCTCCGAGTATTAAGCAGAATGAATGTTGATATTTGCAAGAGAACATAACCAAAACCTTGTATCAAACCCATTATCGAAAATCTGCAACCGTCACCGCAGAACTCTCATCATTAAGAATAGGGTATACACATTTTTTCTGCTTTACTTTGCCATGCATTGTACAATCTCAAATTATCTCTATTTGTACAATAATTAATGATATCTGTTTGGGTGTTAGGTAGTGTGCTTGTGTTTCGTTAAGGGCTACAAGTGAACGACAGGAGTGAGTTTTAACAACCCCGATGCATCTCTATACGTTTACCTGTGCCAATAATTTTCAGGTACTTTACAATCCCACCCTTTGAGTATTTTGTCAAATATAACACCTTTGATGATATGGCCAGAAGAAACCACATGTTATACTTTACTCATGGAATAGGCCGTGATGTCTGAGATAAATGTTACGCTTATAAAGTAACCAGCTGATAACGTAATGCGTTGGATTTTCTGAAAATCTCATTTCAATAAGTCTATGGCGCAACTTTTTTCTTATTCACTTCATATTGATAGACAAACCGGCCATAAACCATGGATTTATTACCCTTTTCTCGTTCGTGTTATTTCCGTGGCATGCTAGAAAATAGCGAAAAATTATATCATTGCCTTGCTGTGGTTTGTGTCATTGGACATCATTCTGTAGAGCATGTTCTCTACTTGCCCCTTTCGCGATCGATGTCACATAGCTAGTGCCCAAGCTTTCAACTTTGCTGCGTTTGAACTTGATTTCGGTTATCTTGATCTTAGGTTTCAAAAGACTGTAAAGCATTGGTTGGTATTTGCATCGTCACGTAAGTAGGCAGATGAAAGAGCTTGTCCGTTAAGGATCAACCTACCTTAAAGTGCCATTTAGTTCTTAACAAAAATGAATTGGCGTAGGCTTTGCTGTTGCCTCTTGCACTAGATTCATACAAATTGTATATTCTAGCATAAGGCTTAACTTTCCAATATAGAAAGTGTGTGTCCTCTGCAAAGGTTTCATAACCATCAACCCCAAAAGGACACATATATAAAGATTGGAGACAAAGAACGTGTAGGCCTAATGCAAGTCCGGGAGGATGTCACCTGCCGTTCTTGCCTTTCTTTTTCTGGATGCACTGTAACCTCTCTTCCCTCTTCGTTTGAAGGTCCAATTACATGTGATGATAACATATTATGGCGCTAGTTGTGATTATATGAAAGATCTATCTTTGAAAGCAAAGGAATACTGCCTTAATTTCTATTAGTAAAAGGTGTTACACAAATTGATATAGTAGTATAGTATGCAGCGTATATATACAATCCAGTTTCGTAAAGTCAATAAATAGTACGGGCCACTCCCATAATGACAGAAGTCGATTGGCGTTCTTTTAAGTGTGAACGGCCTTGAAAGTGATACGTTTGACGAACAAAGGGTTTGAAAATTGGATTTCCAGATCGCCTCTCAGAGATCTGAAAATAATGAAAAGTGGTATACGCCCAGGTCCACATTCAACATTATGTAGCAGGGAAAGAGTACACTTCTGGAACATAGATTAAATTAAATTAGCGACAACGAAGGGAGTTGGAGAAGCTCAGTCGGAGCTGTGCATATTTGTTCGGGAAATCACACTAAAAATGTAGCTCCTGGTTTGAATGTCTGTACATTGGTTGGCATCCTTAACGGTTTTGTTCGCGTCTTTGTTACAAATAAACTCCGACAATCTTTCAATCAAGATGGCTTCAAATGCCAATCGTGCCCTGTTCGTACAAGTATTGGATCTTAAAAAATACAGACTTACCTTACAGAAGGGAAAGGAAACCTTTATATTTTACGCTCGGTGTGGACAATTTGTCACTTTATCAATCTTAAGTCCGTATGATCCAATTCAACTGTCTGCCCCCCAGTGAGTCATGCGTCTAAGGCGGTTGTAAATACGCTGTAAACGCCCTCCGTTTTATCCCAGCATCTATAAAAGGGAGGCAGAGGCTCGAAATCCATGTCATCTCACACGTAGCAATATGAAGATCAATAAGCTGCTGATCAATATCCACTCCATATTCTCACCTAAGAATCGCCTCAGGGTAGACAAGTGTTGGGAGGGTAGGAAGACGCTCCCAGGAGAGATCTTCTTTTATGGTTCAGAGGTTTAAGATGCCTTTAAGGGCAAAACATGTGGTAAGGAAATTAGCCGACGTAAGCCCACGAGTAGCTAGGTTTTTGTTGGGATAATGGGTCACTGGATAGGAAATGTAGTTAGTGGGCCCTCTTATGTTTGCCATAGTTGACTGTGAGTGGCAGGTAAGCAAGTGCGTATCATTCCATATCCAACAGTAGGTTCTGACTTGTATTTACCGTTTCCGTATTTAGTATGAGATAGGCAACAAAAATCCATCAGGACCAGTTACGGACTTTGATCAATCACCCCTTATTCATCTGACAACAGATGCAACACAAATATCGCTATGATTGATAGTATCCAAGATGACGGTTCACCCATTAGCCATTCATAAAACCTCATCTAAAAACCTGTTATCAGTCAAGTCAAGATCAGTTTTGACATAGATATCTATATCATCATAGAGGGAAGCTGTATACTCGTTCAATATGTTATGTGGGTTTTTTCAGTGCCGTTGAAAGCCTAGATGTGCACTATGGCTCTTAACACGTCGGTGGCCGGGAGTGATGCCATCTTACTCCCACTGTGCTCCATTTATGGCCCCTGGCTGTAGACAAGAACGAGGACTAACTTGTTTTACCACAACAGTGGGCTACTCCTCTGATGTTCTTCCCGTGGGACCTAAGCTACCTTTGAGCATGTGAGCCCTGCCTAAGCATACAGCATAGGTTCGGGGCTTTTGGACCTTTTATACAAGATTTACTGTGTCGAGACGGCCATCAAGTTGTCGTCGTTAGCGGGCGGGTGGGAGGGCAGGTTGAGGTCCGTGAGAGGCATCACAAACAGATCAGCTTACCCCGGTAACTACAGACCTGTGGACCGGTAAATAAAAAGCCACTTTGTAAGGACCCGCTCCCAGCCACTATTTGAGCACAGGGCATGAACCGTCAACCAGCCACCCGCACTCTCCTCCGGTTCACCAATTTGAATCGTGAAGTGGGCGGGTGAACGGCGACGAGAAACGAAGCGTTTCTTCCGAGTGATTGATACTGGCCGATCCGGGAACGCGAGGGGAATGACCAATGCTGGACGAAGGGGCAGTCCCTCCCTGGATGTCCTGTGCGCAGACCGCTGTTACCCGGCCTCTGTGGTGGGGATATCTGGCCAAATGCGGTTTGTTCCTAGCACGATGAGAGCCACAGGGCATGACTCGGGAAACACGGCCTCCCTAACATGGCCTGGGTTCTACATACGCTCAGGCTTTTAAGACACATTGCCGGTCTCCACCCCTATACCCAGGCCACTCCTACTCTAGTATTAACCATGCCAAGTTTCGCTAGGGCGTATTTTCCTCCAGCGGGGAATCTTGTTGTTGCTGGCAAGAAATCACGTTAGGGGACAGCGTAGGGCCGGAGGCGAAGGTTATACCAGGGGCGATCACGGGCTTAGTAAGGACATAGTACAAAAAGAACGGTACATTATATAAAAATCCGTGGACGGTATTCTTGATTGAGGGATATTTGAGGAGTATACGATTGCAGATTTGATTATATCCAAGTAAAAGTCCGTGGACGGTATTCTTGATTGAAGGAT
This sequence comes from Lepidonotus clava, assembly GCA_936440205.1. Taxonomy (NCBI): domain Eukaryota; kingdom Metazoa; phylum Annelida; class Polychaeta; order Phyllodocida; family Polynoidae; genus Lepidonotus; species Lepidonotus clava. The sequence goes on from OW387134.1 coordinate 53,965,567, forward strand.
ATATGAGGAGTATACGATGGCAGATTGGTTTATATCCAAGTGACGTGAAAATCAAGCATCATACAAAACAGATTGGTCGAATGAAGGTACCCCTCCGTGTTTGATAGTTGTGATGAACGGCTATTCAGCCAAAATAAATAGAAATATATGTAAGAGAACGAAATATATGTAAGAGAACGAAATATATGTAAGAGAACGAAATAGATGTAAAGGAACGAATATGTAATAATGAACGAAAGTATAGAAAGCCTGAAAAAGAGGCACGAATATGTAAAGAACGAATATGTAAAGAACGAATAACGAATATGTAAGGAACGAAAACGTAATGGAACGAAACCCGGAAATATGTAAACCGGAAGTGAAATGTAAACCGGAAACGGAATATATAAACCGGAAGTGACGTCAGTTGTAGGTCACGTGACCGAAGGCAGCCAATCAGGGCTGACCTCTCTAGTATATAAAGGGGCGGTGAGGCCCGAATAAACAGAGTTCTTTAACAGTTCTCCTGGTGTCCAGACGTGTCCTCTTTCCTGAAACAACCGCTAAAGATGAGCCGATCAGAGTAATTAAGCCGAAGTTAGGACAAAACAGTCGAAGTTCGAGATAGGTAGTAGAAACATAGGGTAAGGGGCCCGATGGCCCGAAGAACGAGGAACGAGGGAACGGAGTAGGGCACGAAGGCCCGAAGTAGTACCGGAAACCGAGGCGTAGTATGGTACGAAGACATGGGGAGCGGAACGAGGGAGCGAAGTCCGCGGGGACGAGGGCGCGGCATGCTCGGCCCCACGCTACCAAACAATAGGCGACCGTCGGCCCGTCGCCCCCGCGGACCGGAACTCAGGGGTGGACCGCCCCCCGGCCGACCCGTACCCCTACCATAATTTCCCTCCCCCGCAGTCCTCCGTCGACATCGAGTGCCGATTCCCGATCGATTCGCTCAGCCCCCCCTCGTGCGCGAGGCACGACTCTAGAAACACATCTCGGTTCTTGGCCCGGATTCCCCGTCCGCCCCGAGACCCGAACAACCCCCACGTTCCTCTGTTGTAAGAATCGGCAACCCCGACTTACCAGAGAACGTCACAATAGTCATCGGTCACGTGAACTATTGAATTAAGCTATCTCTTCCTGTTATAATCAGTTATTGCCATGTGGGGTATATGGGGCGCAGTGAAGTAGACATTAGCACAATAGCAAGAGAGTGCGTTTACGTGTGAGTCCTACATCAGGGAACGGAATGGTGAAAGGGAAGGGGGTCTACAGGGGTGGGAGGGGGGGGGGCAGCCTCAACCCGAGCCATGCCCTCCCCACATTCCTTCCCTCCTCCTGTTTATGACCGCCATGCCCTGGAGTAGTCCCTGTTCCGGGGGGGTTCAAGGGCTCTGCCGGGAGAAATCTCTGCTGATCACGTGCCGTGCTGGCTAATGGGGGCGGGCCGATTGGCAGACCCTGGAGGGATGTAAAGGGGCCCACCAGGTGGCTCTGATGCATGGTGATCCGGGACAATAACCCCCGAATCCTCGGACGTTTTCACGTGATTCCTCGCGACCGACGTGATTTACCTGACCCCCGGGAGAGGCCAAACTTTGTCCCCCAGATGAGCCTGGTATTGACCGCGGATATGAGTCCGGATACAAGGCATACAATCCTATTAACCCAGTATAGATATTTGGTAAGCCGCCTCAAAGAAGGCTCCTTTGGAGGCCCCGGGCTAGAACTTAACAGAAGGCTGAATATCGCAATTGCAATTTAAGAGAGGGATTCAGTGAGGAGTCCATATTGACAAATGCTAATGACTTTTCAAGAGGGAGCTATTGCCATAATTCACCATATTTATTTAGAATCCCGAGAGGGGATTGGTTCAGTTGTCAATCGGTGACTGCTTTAACGGCCACCCTGCATTTCTCTAGAGTAACGTTTCCAATAGTTTCATTACATCACGTATTATGTGGGGGCGTTGTTGACACAATTGCCTTCTTGTAAAATTGCTTTTGTTTCAGTCAGCTTTACACTTAAATGCTATAACTCTGCTCGATTTATGATGGTGGAGTAATGAACACGCACACTAGCCAATTGCACTTTACGGGCAGGTTCGCCTCTCATACACTGTGCACACTGCCGAGTACCAGGTACAAACGTCCATTGTACTTTACACTCCAACGTCTTCAAACCTTTTATAAGAAGGCTTATTGGAAGAATATATCACACCCTCTTGTATCTGCTTTTTAAAGATTTGCACATTCAGAGTAGGGTCTCTGGAGTATTGCGCCTCTGGGTATACGGACTTATTCTACTAAAGCCGGTTTGATCACGCAGTATGTGGCACCAGTGCGATAATGGCTTGTGAGATATGAACCCCGTCGAGCACACCAAACGATCAATAGTATATTACCGGAGAAGTCTACCTGAGCATTCCTTGTAGTCGAACAGGTGGTGTATTCTGTTGCTACCAGGTCAAAGGTACTGTTCTTTAACGTTATATGGATGGAAGCATGTATGCTGTAAGTATGTTTTTACCATATGTGAGTACATGTATTTATGCATGTATTTATATGTACATATCGAATATGCGTGTATGTTTATTATTATAATAATATTTATATAATTATATAGCATAAATTATGTACAAGTGTGATAGAATGAGTGAACGGACGTGGAGGTTCGACCTTCTCAATTTACAAGTCCAAGTGATCGTGAGATATGCATTCAATGAAAGAACAAAACTAGCGCTTTAGGGATCTCTTTATATAAGGATATCAAATGCATAAATGCAACCAAAATAGGTATGGCTCCAGATAATTACCAGTGCCGAAAATGGTGTGAATGTATGCGATCGGAAGGTTTGGGCCGACAGCGTGTCCCAATCAGAAGTGTAAGTGCTTATTGTGTATGTATCACCGGGAACGGCACTTTCGGTGTGATACTAAATTGCCAGTATACCCATAAAAAGCGTGATTACACTTTGCATCGCAACGTTTATACATAGCTGCCGTCACGCCTTGCACGCAGGTAAAGCGGCCTATCGTTATGGTACAGAGACGGAGGCTACCATTATTTGGCGATATACCAGCAGTGTCCAATGCGACGACACAAGATCGCTGGACGCGCACGCACCGTCCGTATCGCAGTGGCTAACAAAAAATGCTCCCTATCGACCACTATTCAGCTGACAATAAACGGACCACCCCAACCCGTACCCAGCCTAATAACCACCACCGATATTGTCAGGAATGGGGCGATGGTCGCTGAATGTTTAATCACATAGGGGGAGGTTTTAGGCATGGCCACTAACTGCACCTAAACGATTATTGGCCGGGTGGGGCTGGTGATGGGGCGAGGGATACTATAACCGTGGGGATGCCCAGTAATAACAATGCCCGGAAATGCAATGGTATATATACGACCAAAAGGGGTGAGAGTGGGTGAGGAGATAAGTAATAACACAACACTGGGAGGAGCCGGCCGGTGGGGAAGGGGTGGGGGTAATAACGTTATACGTGCTGCCGGGGGAGGGGGTGGGCCCCGCATTACCGTCACCGCATGGACCACCTCATGAATCACGCAGGACAGAAGGAATGAATTTTTAAGCAAGCCACTGAACAGATAATAGGTAAGTTAGAAACACTCTATATAGCCCTTTGTTTCCCCCCAAACTGGAACGGATCCTTGAAAAATACGTTTTACCTTTGAATGGTTGGATTAGAATTTTAAAGGCTCCAGGCAACTAGCAATAAACAAATTTCTAATAACAGAACTTGGTACAAAAGAGATATCCCCACTCTATAGGTGTCTTCATAAAACCATTGCTGTAATGTCGGACACTAATCATGTTTATTAGCCTCCCCCGTATTCCCAACCCGTCAGCCCTTACTGATAACGGCCCAACCCAGACACAGCCGCCTGAACTCCCTTCTGTTCTCACCCATATTGATTAAAGGCCTAGAGGAGAGACCCCTTCCCCACGACGCACAGCCTGGCTGATTATATCACTACGGCATTTGTAGCCATCAATCGTTTTTGCTGTTGCTTTTTAAATGTTTGTCTAACAAATCGACTAGGGAATAGCATTTATTGTGAAGAGTACGTGATATCTATAAGATACAATCTGTAATATATATAGAACGTTCCAAATATACATACCGAAGACAACGGAGGGTTCTTTCGTTGAAAAGATAATTAGACATGTCGGTTTCTTTCTTGCTTCAAGCGAAGAGACATTTTTGTATTCATCGGTTTCTATTCCAAGCAGCATGCGACAAATGGGACTTTCGATTATGAAATGGGTTGCAAGTAGTATATAGAGATGATATCTTACACCCGGCAAATTAACCAAGTCATAAGTAGTGTATAAAAAGAAGTGCCTCTATCAGGAATATTGACCGTCACTTAAGTAGTACATGGAAATGGATCCTTTTATCGGGCACATTCATCAAGATTAAAGATAACTTGAAATGTTTGATGATGTAAATTTTCTGATTCAAGTTATCGTGTAAATACACGCTTCAGAAACACTCCAATTACGAATTCAGGATATCGCAAAAACATGGACGAATGTTTTAGCCTGACTTCTGAAGATGCACTTATTTCCATCTTCTGTTTGTTTATTTCATGCGTGTCCTAAGAATTTTATTTCAAGTCTTTTTGTCCGATCTTCTTTGCTACAAGACAGAAAACGAGCTGAGCGTCCGCCATGAAATCGGTACTCCTTCTTTTTAAAAGGTTTTTTCACTATTCAATCGTGACAGTTCAATAATATTCAAAAGGTATCTGAAACGCTATCCGTTAACAAGAGGAGACCAATACCGTGTGGTTCTGTAGGAACTGGAGGAAAGGGTAACCCAAAACTAATAATAGGCAGTAGCAGACATAAAAAGGTCTAGACAACATATTCAATCGACACCCATTCATAATTGATGGCACGCCCACCCAACCCCAAACAGAATTTACCGGTAGACTTGAAAGATGATCTGTAAAAAGCATTCGGCGGCGACACGGAGTGAACTAGTCGCCTTCCGTCTCCGTCGCTTTTTGTCCGGACCTTTTTTCCCTCCGCTCGACAAGAAAGAACAAGGCGACACTCTGGATGACATTCACGGGGGAAACATGCCCCGCTAGGCGGCGTTTGGCATTGATTTGCCCGAAATGCTTCCCTTCTAGATGCCGATAAAAATCCACAGTCGCGCAATGGCTTCTCCACAGCCATCACGTGACTGTGCTGTGAGGGTGTGTAGCGGATAGGGGAGTGGCTGGGAGCGGCTGTAGGCAGGAGAAGGGGCGGCAATAAACAATTGTTTAGGCCATGTTGGGCGGAAGTCCAGGCTAACCAATGTATCGATCAGCAATGGGATGTGTGTGGAGAGTGTCAGGTCCAAGGAAGTGGAACTTAGGGTGTCTCTGGACGGAGAGTGAGTCACGGCGGAAGGGCATTGTGGGTGACGCATTGCCTCCCGGAAGTACCAAGCCGCAATTGTGTACGGCGTCTGTTCTGACTGCGCAGTCGCAGCCCGTCTCTGTGAAGATGAGCGATAACAGGTGTACTTCCTGTAAGACGTAGCGTGCCTCTCTTTGAAGTACCCCAACTCTTGTCACCTAAGATACCCGTTAAAATTCTAATATGGTGAAAGCATCTTCAAGCAGGCGAATACGTCGGAAAGTGTATTACATGGCTGACAAGATCACCTACTTACTGCACTTTGACATATTTCCGGCGAGCTCTTGTATGTCGATTTAACATCGTTTGTACGTTACATATAACGCCATGTCATTTTAAAAACACAACCAACTGCAAATTTGCAAGTAGATATTTACCCAAGGAATATAATATTTCATTATGTCTCTTTACATATTATTAAATGAAAAATCAATTTGAAAATAAATAGATGTGTTTGAACAAATAGTTGATAACAATGAATGAATAGCCGTAGAATAATCATTGTGATTTAGCCTAAAAAGAGTTGTTTCAATGATTGAGTACGTTTTTCATTAAGCCCAAGTCATAAAGGTTGATTTCTTCAACCTCGCCGCAAAAAAAGATAAGCGTCTCAAGAGAGAAATATCTAAACCTTTAAACCTTTGATCATCAGGCCATGCTAAATCTTCACGTCTCAGTAAACGTCTAATGCGAAATCGTCATTCTATTTCCTTTTTACTGCACTAATAAAAAGTGATACGTTCATACGGTTTTAATCATATTGTGCAAAGTAAAAAGCAATACATATTTCTTAGCAAAGTAACCTTCTAGTCCCGAATTCTATACATCTAGACCACAGTAAGAATGGCAACATCATTTTCTGAATATTACGGCCCACATTGCGTTGCTTCACTCTATACATGTATGTATTGTGACGCGACGCCCTTATTATTTACGAAGGGCCATCCTTTATATACAATTACGCAGCGTCCGCGGCAGAATTACTGAATTGATAATGACATGGAATACACTTGTATTCACTTAATAGCGCCGCACTGTCTCATTTAATTAGCCGCAGGTAAACCTTTGGGGAATGGCCTTACTCGCATAGCTCTACACGTAAGTGATTTCAATGATGAATGCAACTTTTATCTTGACATCTATCCACCTGTAATTGTTATTGGTCTCAGAAAATGTCACCTGTATGTCCTTCATCATGGAAATTATAAGATTAAAGATAAATCTATCCTTGGGTTGGCCAGACATAAAGTTCAAGAACTTGGCCCAACGCTTTGGCGAATATTCGAAATGCGTTTCTCTAACTGTCCAAGAAATGGCCACGCGTAGTGGGTAGAAATAAGAGCTGACGAAAGCCCGACAACCCGCAAAGTAGATTTCCAGCTGGCGGGAATCTTAATACCACTCGCACGGAGGGCGGTCCGCCGGGAGGAGTCGGCTCTGGGGCAGCGTGCTGCCCAAAAGACCCAGGAGAGAGGGGAGGGGGTCTTGGTGGGTGTGGTGTGGGGTGGGCAAGGTGAGGTGTGAAGAAGGCCCCAGCAGCCTTACCGTTCCCGGGTGGCCGGGGCTACCTTCGGCGTGCCTAAGTGGGTCAGGCCGGGCGCCGTGCTGCCGCTAATGATGTCATGATCCACTCAGATGATGACTAACTAGTCCCCCTTGTCCCCATCACAAGTTTCTCACCCCTCCAGTCATCTCCAACACAGAGGAGATGCCGCAGGCTCAGCAGGTATAATTTGGTATCGCACCGTTGGCACACAGCAACTTAAATACCAGCCGAGGCGATGGGGGCTACATGGAGTCCGTAGAATGGCATTCCCTCCCTTACCACTGCACGCAAAAGGAAAGACCTGTTAAATTACGCCCTTTGACTAAGCTCCTTAATCCCGTTCACCGACCTTAATATGGCATTAGGAGTTAGGGGCCCTGAGAGTTCAAGCATTAAGAAGGGCGCCTACCTGCGCCCTTAGGGACTAAATAAATCAAACCTAGCCCACCCATAGAGACTATGATTAGATCTTAGACTCTGAGCCTTTAGACAAGCTGTTATAGCAACAGTTTCCCTCAGAATTCACCCCTAGTTAGTCTCATACATATCACGTCTATTTGTTACAAAAATACGTCAATCACATTTTGAAAAGAAAACTGTATGGCCTATATAATATAATGTTATATTATAATGAAAGTTTATAAAACATCAATGGTTGACATCTTTGTGTGTCTGGAAATATAGTGACATCTTTGTGTGTCTGGAAATATACCATCATTTCTTATTATGCTGGTATTTGCCTATCGATATTTCTTGGCGGATGTTCTTGATGGTGCTTAAAGCCAACAACCCCCTTTAGTAGAGGTGTTAGGTACAACACGTTCAGGTTATACGCTTACATTGACCCATGTCTGCTTCGTTAAACACCAAGTAGTTTCAAACCATTACGCAGATTACACGGCTGCAATAACGTCTTTTGACAGCATCGATCTACGTCTAACACTTAAGGGAGTCTGAGGTGCCAATACCCTATGAATAATGCATGCCTCCTGTAAATGTTATTCTATATTGGCACGGCTGAGCTATATAGAAACTAAACAGACATCTCGCCGTAACCCGCCATATTTCTTAGGCTGGAGCACCACTTGCAAAGAAGTCACCATTGACACCTGAGAAAACTCTTCGCCCCAACCATTGTGGATGCTTTAAGACGCCCTCCTTGCTTTGAAATGATAGATTTTTGCGGGTGGGCCCCCACACAGCCCGTCGTTCTATGATATTTGCATCACTCCTTATTAATACACAGTGATATGGCAGGCCATTCAATCCATATGAGCATCACGCCTGATTGAATTCATTCTATCAGCACCTAGCATATTTGCCCGCACAAGAAATATTGCCGATGCTTCAATGAGCCTTCTCATTTGGTCCTCGCCCGCTGTGTACAATGAGTGGCCGTCGCCTGCCTATGGGGGTTCAGGGGAGGGGTGCACGGGGGAGGGGGTTAGTGTCAGCCGCGGCCAGTGGCGGCGCTCTGAAGGAGCTCTCGCACCCTCAAGTCTCGCCGGACGAGATAACTATCGCCTCGTTCCCGTCGCCGCCAAGGTCGAGTTGGGTGCAGGTTTTCTTGATGACCTTCCTTCCCCACATACTTACGAATTCAAGTGAGATCCAATTTTGTGGCAAGCGAGGCAAGCGGAAAGAGCACTCCCTATGTGCACAAAGAAGCTAACAAAAGAGAGCTTTGATCAGAAAGGCGCGGCGCCTGTCAACGCACCGGCCAGTGGGAGCGGGCTCAAAGTCGTCTGCTCAAAACTCGACAAAACGCGCCCCCTGTTGGCGCGCCCTGGTAATGAGGAAGCCCGTCGCGTCCCATAAAATTAATTGCTCCTGATAGTGGCGGGAAAATTTCCCCTTGCTGGAAAAGGGAGGAGATGGAGGGATGGGGACCTCTTTAGGTATCGACGTGCTATACAACAACACCATGACCACCACTCCACCGGTGGCGCCTCCCCCCTTCTTGTTGGCGGCGGTGTTGTTATTATCATGACCGTGAAATTGGAAGCGCAATTACCGGGAGGGTTTCCGTGTGTGGTGGTGCCGTGGTGCTGGTGCCGATGGTGGTGTTGGCGATGGTGCTATGGTGGTGGTATGGTGGTGGTGTGGTGGTGGAAGTTGTTGTCATCCCATCGCCGGCTTGTTCACTGAGTGGGCCTCAAATCGATCCTTGATGAATCTGGAACCCTCTTTTACTGGCTTCGAATGGGTGTAAAAAGAGGAACGGCATTGCTACCTCAATCCGTCCGCCCACCACTGGACCTGGAAAACTACATCCGCCCCTCAGCCTGAACTGCCAGTCTGCACCCAGGGATCCTTTCCCGGCTTTTTCCTACCACTCTCACCAACCCCGGCAAGACCTGCCAACTCCCACACTCTGCCCTGGAGGAGGTCGAGAGGGGCGGGGTAGGTCCAGTAGACCCTTCGGGGTGGTCGGGTCGGCCGGCTTTAATACGGGTTAATACCGTGTAAAGCTGGCATTATACGCACTGGTCTTGGAAGCTGCCGCGCGGGCGGATCAAACACTTACTAATGAGACTAATCGGCGACGTGACCGCCTACCGACCAGGCGTCTCTTCCAGGCGGCTAAATATGGGCCATAATGATGCTTATTGAGATCTAAGCCGGCCCCGCTCGGCCGGCCATCACGGCCTGCCCCCTCCACGTGCGCTGACTGTTGATGAGGGGTAACCTCCCCCTGCCACCTACCTACAGCCCTGGAGCAACCCGCCACCACTCCTCCAGGAGTAGACGGGGCCTTCATTAGGTGGACTTCCTCCTTTATACGGCCCCCTCTCCGAAATGGAGCCTTAGGCGAATTGTCCACTTCTCGTCCATAAGTCAGTGGTCGTGACATTTGCAATGCGATGCCATGTTTAAATCAGGAGCGCTGGTAGCGATGGAAACATGTCTCGTTAATCTGTTTTTTAGATTAAAAGTATTGAAATACACGTTGTCATAGTTGGTACGTCAAATACAAACGTCACTTTTCGAGTACCAGAACGTGCTCGGGGAATGTGCTGATAGAGGTTAGCCAGGGAAAGTTATATTTTATTTGAGCCATCTCATTTCCTTCTACAATATGGAGCTTCACCTATGTCCCCTTCATCACATTAGCCCAAAAGGTGTGAGATAACGTAACCTTTAAGAGTTATCTAGATGTCACTTAAAATAATCATTAGAGCAGAAGACTCTCATTGCGAACAGAAAAGTTATGGATGCAAGATGTTTGATGTATATCTAGAACAAGTATCTATATACGTCAGTAGCACCAAAGAGACAGGTGTTTCAATCGAAAAGGATCCATCATCAGAGGACGTGGTGGCAGTAAGATTTGAAATGTTCTCTGTATGGTATAAGCTGAATGTCTTTCCTTACATTAATCAATATTTATCTCCTGAGTACGGATTACACAAAGGTACGCGAAGACTTATTTCTCTGCAGGCATGGCCTGTTCAACATACAAAGGACTTGCGTTTAACTGCTTTTATTAGATTTAATCAAACAGCCATTTCTTTTAGAATATTGAGTAAGTACCACTTTTTTTCATTTTAAGCCCCATCCACTTTTGTGGGCGGAGTCGTGTCAACGAGACAAACGGAATGATGATAATTGTCCAGACTGATAAAGAGTAATTGACTTGATGCCTAAATTGTTATGCCACCTTCTCCATCAAATGTCAAAGTTCAAATCCCATGTAAAATTTTTATTTTCTAGGCATGCGTTTTATCAACAAGTGAGATAGGTTTTAGGTACCGTCCTATACAGATTGACAATTTACCAGTCTTTCGTTGCTACAGATTTAGACACCATATTAGTTGTGCTTTTGGTGACTAGGTTTGTTCACTTCAAAATGTAGTTATCTAAAAGTACATCCTGGCTTTCTACCTTTCGAGTTTATTGTAACAGTATGTTAAATATTGCAGAGGAATATTGAAGATCGACATAGATCCATCAATGTCGATATGACTTGTTTTAATTGTGCAAGCCTGTCTTGCCTGAAATAATATCATGTTATCGACAAAATAATTTTTTTCACATCTCCATGTATATGGCTCCTCGAGTGGTAAATTGTCTTTTCTTTATTCAAAATATATGTTTGACGAGCCAAGAAGAAGTCCCAGGTTGGAAATTGACAACCTCAAATGAATGCTTCGCGAAATACCAGCAGCAAAATCCAGTTTAGCCCATAGTCGGAAGGGACGTAGGCTAGTATTTGAATGATATTCCATGCAACCAAACATGGAATCTAGAAATGATATGTTCAGATTCAAATTGATTACAGTGCAATTACATCTTCCATGAAAAGAACATACGAAACCGTGTTGCGAACAGCATCACAGATGAAAATGTGCCAATTTATACACATTATCAATCTTTACCTATTTGAATACAGATCAAAGCAGTGTACTCACCCGACACGGTTATCAGATAACTGGCGGCAGGCACCAGTCTGTAAATAGAAAGCGGGCCCCATTCTATAGCCACTTAGATCTATCATCTCTCCCCCTTCTCTGCCCATTATCTCAATCCCCCATCTCCGCTGTTGTTACCTGTACCCTTCCTTAGAACTACATCAGGCAGGAGAAGATTTCCGTCATCATACACAGAGCCAGCTGGCAGATACCGCCCTTCGCCTATAACAGATCAAACAGTTGTCTGCGCGCAATGAACACCTATAGGGATCGGCCAAGCGGCAGAAGGGGCCTGCCCAACCCTTCTATGGTATATCATCACTGTCTCCCTGATAAGCCTGACATGGATTTAAACCTGCCTATAACCTTGCATTCTATCCTCACAGCTGGCCCTATACAGATCAAATGGTGAAAGGAATGGTAATATTATGTCAACACGTTTTACGGATTCTCTAAACTAACACATTTTTGATTTCATCATAATCTTTCACAGCTCAGATCTATTGTCACATGTCATATGTTAAGTAATTCAATATGATATAGGTCTGCGGATGTAAGCCTAATGCCAGGCCAAAATAAGTAGATATTCCATTATAAAATTAATAGATTAAACCTTTAATAATGTAGGCGGCTGCTTTGCTTCTCCTCATTTTAATCCATAGAGACATAAGAAGAGACCATGTAGGGTTTTGCAGCCTGCCTCTATAGCGTGTATTCCCAGGAGTGTATTGATCGTTGGCTGCGTGTTTTATGCGGGTTGCCGCCTTCTGGGTTAAGTGGCGGAATTCCTTAAGTTTTCCCCATTTGCCTTTGCCAACGGTCTCACACCCCTGTCACACGACGGCGAACGACGATACCTTGTCCCTAAGTGGGTTACCAACTCAATCAAACCGGCAAGCCCTCGTGTGACGACACTATCATGTCAGCAGTGACGTCAGTGCGTGAAGCGACGTGGGTGACGGCTGTCTGTGCCCCTCACACGGCGTGCCGTTAGCCCCTGTTGGCCCTCTCACACCGCCCCTTAGTTGGGGTTACTGCGCGTGGCGAGAAGCGCCTTCACGCCGCCCTCAGCGCGCATGAATGGCTGATGAGGCTCGGGGCCCGGGCGGACCGGCCACCCCACACCCCGCCCAGTTTGTCAGGAAGGATCTACAATTTCACAGGCACTGCCTTCCACGTCCACCGTCTCCCCAGCCCTCTCCCATTGCTACCTCACTGCCAGTGGGGTGAGGGTGAGACGTATTGAGTAAGTGCTGAATTAATAAAGGTGGCTAGTCACACGGGGTTAGGAGGGGCTGTCCATGTGCATCTGTGTCTAGGGTTCGCCTTATACAGGGCTTGTAGTCATGCGTGCATTCAACGCGCGGATATGAGGGCGGATAAAATACATACTGATGTCTAGTGCCAAACACGCACTTTATTAGGCAAAAGCTTACAAGTACGGAGGACGTGGGCAGCTCTGGTTGGATGTCGTACGTGATCAGATAACTTTCTGTGGTACAATTCAGCTCATCACATCTTACAACCTTTAAAGCCAAAAGCATTTCAAATAGTGAGACTGTTTCAAAATTGATAAAATGCAGACGAGAGTTATTCGGGAGAGAATCCTTAAATCTAGCCCTAATGTATTTTGTGTGCTCACTTGGAACCGTCTGTAGGACATAGTTATCATGAACAATAAAAAACATAATGGATTTGAGTTCTACTTTTTGACAAAAACGTTGACAGAACTGATTATTTTTTTGTTCAGAATAACAGCACCCCATTTTTGATGGCCTTTGATCTAACCCTTGTCATCACCACAAGGCATTGGCCATATCATAAAGATCTTATGAACGGCCTGCTAGAGTTAAACAAACCTTTCATTTCGCATTGAGACCATATGTATGAAGTAATGCATGGCACAGAAATCAGATTCTTTTTGCTCCAATCAATCAACCAATCAAACAAACAACCTGAGCATAGAATAGTATGAAAATCGTAATTCAAATCAAATGAATATTGTCCTTTACTTTGCAGTTATATATGATTGTGATACATGTACATAATTATATAAAAGATTTGTTGCATTTAATCTTCAATTCAGATTTGTTCCCCCACTATACCCAGTAAGGGTTGCTATGGTGATAGGTTCTATGATTGGAGCCGATTACCAGAGAGTAACAAAGTTCCTGCGCGATCCTGTTTATAACCCTGGTGGAAACAACGTCGTTTTTGTTTTGTTTTTGTTTTTCCTTTATATTTATTGGGCAATAAAAGGGTTCGGCATAGCCGTTCTTCCACCCGCTCCCAATAGAATCGTATTAAAATACAACTACTTGGTGGAATAAAAATCTGCAGGACCTTATTAAATCCTCAGATTATTTCATTAACTATCAGTAATTCACGTGACCTTAAACTTTATAGCTCATAATAAGAGGAGCAGGTTGCTTATCGATGACATTTCCAATAATCTAACTTGTCATTAAGCACTATAGTTTGCTGGTTACCCCAATATCAGTAACCAAGGTGATATGACCACCTGTCGATGCTCAAAAATTGCATTGAATGTCAAATTATATTGTTAATTTATACACCATCCCTACGTGATTAGATCTAATCACTGTTCAATGACGTATACGTGGACAAATCCCTACCCAACAGGTTATAGGTCTCAACAAAATATAATGGTAATGGTAATTAAGATCCCAATGAAAAGGATCTAATTTCTTTCTGGCAACTTGATAGATTGCTATTTGCTGATAGAATAAATTAGAATATATACCCATGTATAAATCTGCAGGTATAATCACCATGTGCCTATAGAAAGAACCATGCAGGTGTGCCTGTACACTTGAAGCAGGTGGGTAGACGAATCACCTGCAGCTGATGCGAGGATACGGACAAGGGGGACTTGAGGGACCTTCCAGGAGATGTTAGTGAAGTGGTGTTTACTATTTCCTATGAAGAGATAAAATAGCATACAGTCATTGCACATTGAGGGGCATTCTAAGGGACCATAATAAATGTCAATTTTTGGTGCAAGGAGTTCGAAGTTTTAACAAAATTATGCTAACCATGCTTTCATGATTATAACGACTCTGTTCTTTAGTTATCATTGGCGCTTTTACCTCTTTCCTTCTACGGATCATTCAGGAAGATAGTACTGGTGAACTTCAGAGTAGTAAGTTTAAATTTCTTATTGCATGCATAAGTCTAAAGTATTGAGAGAACACGAATACAGAAAGTAACGGAACCATGCGTCAGACTAAACATTCGAATTCATCGTAAAGAAAGCATCGACCACACCCTAACATAAAGGACGTATGATGAAATTATTTCCTGTGTCGGCCGAGGTGGAAGTGTCTCTGAAAGATGCTACTGTAACGATGGAAACAATATGAACCCTTCATATTTTTTACAAATGAACAACGAGAGCTAGGGTTGTAAGAGGCACACGCTTGGAAGATTGCAGAAATAAGGCATTTTAGCAACACAGTTGTAAGAGATCTGGACCTTTGCAGCCTCGCCCAAACCTACTATCTTTTGGTTTGTGTGTTGCCTTAAAGAATGCCACCGTCAAAGGAGCAACTCACAATCTTTTGAATGGATACTGCCTATGACAATCACATTGACCTTTGCATTCCGGCTGTGATAGATTGGGAGTAGTAAGAGACACAACCTCGAATGGATCACAAGGGAAACTTGAAATTCCTCCGCCTTTGTGGTCTTTGTAAAGAGAGGTGAGGTTGGAGGACAAAGCACCCTAATAAAGCCGACCTTTCCCACGTCAAAATACCAGTCATTAGAGCTAAACGCGCGCACTGACCTTCCTCTCGTGCGGCTGCCGTTGAGGTGGGACCTAGAACGTTTCTCATGTCGGACACGTTGAGTCGGCACTTGGCGGAATGACCCTGTGTTGTTGGCCCACGTCTCGTGGCGCGCCTCCCCCCTCACATGTACACATGCTGCGGCCTGCTGCACCTCTTTCCGCGCTGTTTGATATGCCCGGCTCTGGTCAATATCATTTGGCGCCCTCCCTACTCGCCGTCCTTTTCTTCTTCGCGAGGTGGTTGAAAAGGTCCAGAATCCCCGATCATCTTGCCTCCATGCCTGTCCCTATCCCCACTTTTGATATAGACTAATTTTGAGTGTTATGGCATTATCTTCACGACAACAACCTGTCCTATTAAGTCTTTATTTCTATCCGATTTAACATTTCACGTTACGCAATTTTCTCTTATCCATATTACTTTTTACTTGTTCCTCTTTATAGTTTGCTGAGTTTTCTACAATATGTCATGAATGCTATCACAGGCCTTTCAATTTCCCCTGTTTAAATCTGGTCCTTCGTTTCACAAGTGTCCAGTTCTATGTATACGTTGATTTGTATCATGTCTTCAGTCAGCATGACCCCGCTTTATTTTGGTTTCACATAAAATGATAAATATCTACATGTTTTTGTTAAATTGAGTTAAGCTCCCCAACCTCGATTGCACCCTCCCTACTCAACCACTATCCTCTTTATCTCTTAACGAATCACACTCTTGCAGCCCTCTTTAAAAAAAAGAGAAGGTCAGTTAAATGCGGTGCTCCTTATCACTAGAGGTTAACACCGGTCGACATTTGAGAAAGTGATCCTATTTCACGAACGACACATACATGACATTTTCAGGTAATCCACAATGACGCAGTTTTAAAAAACTAAGTTTCCCTACCTTTACCCCAAATGCTTTGTTTGCAATAAATTTTACTTATTATCCCGTGATTCTTATGACTGTTGGTACTATATGCCAAGGGGATCACCTGCACACTAGGCCCTCTCGTCCCATACACATTCAGTTTACTGTTGCAAACATGAGCTTTCAGACATGGCGAGATTGATGCGTTGAGCTTCTGAAAGCAATGTACGTCTACATTTTATGGCTCTGACAAAATATGTATGCCCACGCCCCTATACAAACACACTCAGTCATCATCTTGCATTCTTCTATACACGGTGTCATTCTCGCTCTGAACCTGTATGTTCATACCTGTTTGTATGGTCTGACAGAACGTGTATTTTCTGGCATAAAACCTGCCCTATCCAGTTGCCGTCCATATCGCCCTTCCCATGGAAAGGCTGGGCCACAGACAATACAATCTAGTGGAGGGGATCTAGCCATCAGAAGCAGAGATCTTTTCTAAATGTCAGGATTCCAGGGAGCGGGCCCCTTTATGGATATATCAGGGGCTATGTAATCTGCGGGGGAATTCTGTCCGAATGGGAGGTCGGGGTGAATGGATGGCTCTGGTATAAAATGTCGCCGGGGCGGGCGGCACACCCACAACCTTGGGCCGGTGGCGAGGATGGAGGGCGGCTTGGGAAAGTAGAGTAGTAGGGGCAGGGGGGTGGCGTCGGGGGAGAGCCCCTAGGGTGGCGCGAGGCAGGCCGTGTAAGGGGGGATTACTGAACATGATCCAGACGCCCCCAGCTCCTTAAATCCGTTGCAAATGGCCGCCCCGACAAAAGAAGCGTCCACTCCCCGGCCTGCACGCCTGATTTCACCCTAATCCCCTCAGAAGCCGGAGATACCAAGATAATTGCAAATACCTGCACCACTCTGCTGGCCGAGGCATTTTGATGCAATACTTCATATTAGGGCCTCAAATAATTGATCTCTGCTCGTATGCGATGCGGGTTGGCCTGTACGTTCGCCTTGGTCATGGCAGGGCCACACTCCCGCCCTTCAATAGAAACGCCATCGCTGAGATTGGGAGCAAACGTATTGGATGTCGATGATTCTTGAAAGTGATGGCTTCTCCACAATGGCAGCAATGCAATACAGGGCCCCCGCGAACACGGCGCAAACAACACTCGGCCGAAATTGTTTGATTCAATTTCTATTCTGTACGGTATTGGTTTTTAGATCACGAGGGAATACCATTTGGTTGTTATATTAATCCATTTTTCTTCATATGCGTGGTATCCGACATGGGGAGTGGGCGCGGCGAGCCCCATGCCGAACCACTTAGCCACTGCCATATATTTCAATTGGGGTGCGGGCGTGGCCCGTCGTTAGCGGGCCGGGCTGCGGCCACACTTACAATGTTGTCAGAACGTCTCCATTAGGTATGGGCCCCTTCCTGAGCGCCACCTCCCTCCCCACCGTCCACCCCCGACATACCCCGGGCACCAGTGTCCTCCGGCCGCCCTGCACAACCACTGGAGCACACCGTGGAGGCAGCGGTGGACGACCCGGGAGGAACGGGGTGAGGCCGGGAATCTAAGGACATCCTCGGCCTTCTTCATACCTGTCTGGTAGTTGGAACCCGGCCTTAATGCGGATCACGGGGAAAGGTGACCTCTACCCCCTCCGTTGTCTGTCTGCCCTGGAGTCACTGAGCCTAGTGGATCTCAGTGTGTGGGTGTGGCGAGCGGGAGGAGCGTGTCTGGCTAGGCTAAGGCTTTACTTGGCCCGTTAATCAGTCCCAACTGGAGGTCCTCCTGAACCTATCATTGCCCGGCCTCGCAGGAGCCAACTCTAAATGAGAAAGTCCACCACCCAGGAGGCGGCTCTTTCTCAGCTGGAGGAGGCAGGGTGGTTGCCGCGACACCCACAGGTCGGCATGGGAACGGCATTGTTTTGAGCAGCCGTGGGAGTTTACACTATACAGGCTCCCGGAGTGCAAGGCCGCCGCAGGAGACGTTGGACAGTGGCAGGCCTGTCGGCAGGGTGGAAACCAGCTCATTGACCGTCAGTCCCGGGTTTGACTGGCCAGATGGGTGCCATGAACACGTCAACACCCAGCCGGCACGGCAGACGCCGGGGGCACGGCGCGTAGGACTTAAAACAGGAGATGACCGTCAAGGGGCGAGCTGCTCCGACGGCCCTACCCGGCGCGATATGCTGCGCTTCTTACGCCTCTCTTAACAATATCCCAGTGTACTCGCACCACTAGTCGTACTTTCATGCTACCGCCTCAGCCACCGACTGGTACGAACTTGTAGACCCGGGGAAATTCTAATAATAACTGTGAATGGACTAAAACCACTCATGAAATGAAATTCTTAATTTACTTTAATGATCAAGTCTCTTGGAAAGGAGATAACTCAAATAGAAACTGTTCAGTGAAAAGATTAACTCTTAAGGCGTGCGTGTTTTCTAAGATTTCAGGTGCATGACAAGCCATATCGGCCGCCATCGCCTCGGGCAGTGAGGAGTTAAGCCGAGTCTTCATTTGCTAAACTGAGCTACAATGAGCGGGTGGAGCTGCTCGAGAGGCGGCGCCGCCCACTTTTGTTGGGTAATCGCTCTTCACGCTGCCTTGTTGCCCTTTTTGCGTGCCGCCTCCACCAGCACCTATCTGACAGATAGCACTAATCATAACCGTCATGTTCTGCTCACAGATGAGGAGCTCCACCAGTACTGCCAGTGGGAGAAGTTCAACGCCACCTGCCGCCAGGACGAGGTGATCGTCGTCCAGTCGGCCCGTTACGGTCGGATGCGCTTCGGACGCTGCGTCACCGAGGACCATGGTCACGTGGGCTGCTCGGCCGACGTGCGCGGCCATCTTGATAACGCCTGTTCCGGCCGACATCAGTGCATCTTCAACTTGGACCACTCTCAACTGCGGCAGAACAGCGACTGCCCCAAGGAGATCATGTCCTACCTGGAGGCCGAGTACACTTGTATCAAAGGTAGGTGTCTTTGATCTTACCGCCACTAATGACCCACTCCATGGGAGTGGTCCGGGTCAGCTCTCAATTAAACTTCTACTTCTGCCCGACCTCCCCAAAACTCACCTTATAATCAGAGCCCCTTGCCGGCTTCCCCTTAGTTCACACAGCATAACCAATTAGAATTACAAGTGGAAAGATTGTTCCTCTAACAAGTCTTGCTAGTTTAAATCGGGAGTCAGGCTCGAAGAAATTGTAATGCCTATCTCTTCATCCTAATCTAATCTCCAATCAGTCCTTTGACGATTGACTTGTCTCTGAATAGAACCGTTTAATTTGCAATCGGCTGCTTTAACTAAAAAAAACTAATTGGGTTTCATCCGAGGTTGACAGTATAAACATGCAATTATATGAACCCGCATACCATTATCAGATCACTATGTCTAGTGCACGAGTGCACGAGGTCACCGTTCCATGTAATTTTCCCCCTAATAATATGTATATATATATAATTATAACTAAAACAAACAACTACACTGGAAAAATGACGTTTAGAATATAAACATGTTAAAGGGCTAAACATGTTTAGAATCTAAACAGAAGAAGTCTCATGAATTAAAAAGCTAAACACTTGTAATTCCCAAACATGTATGAATCAGATATGTTTAGAATATAAGCACATGAAATTGCAGGTGTTTAAAACCTTAACACTTTCTACTTCAAAACATGTATTGGATTAGATATGTTTAGAATCTGAACACTTGAAATTGCAGGTGTTTAAAACCTAAACACTTTCTACTTCTAAACATGTATTGGATTTACCATGTGTGTAGTTAAACTGTACTCCACCAGGTGACACTGTATACCAATGCTCTGTAGTTCTTAGAGATTTCTTCTAAATGTTGATATAAATTCATCATTAAAAAAAGAGAATTTTCTAAGTACTGTAGAATGTTTAAGAAATGTATATGTAATATATTAGAAGCATTTTGAGTTTAAGGAAAATGATCTTGTTCAAGGTTTTGAAGATGTATTTTGTTAAGACACCTTTTCCATATGCAGACAGACATAGGGACTAGGGTCTGGGTCTCAAGCTTCTGGGACCCACTAGAGGTAGCCAACCCCTAACTAGGTTTAGAGGTCAATTCTGCATTTCCCTTGCATAATATTGAAAGAGGTTTAACTCTAGGCTTGAATTTTACCTCTTTGTTGATCAATTGAGATCAAGAAACACGTTTTCCTCTCTAAATTATAGATACAAATCATTCTAGGATAATATCAGTGAAAATTACCAAAGAAATTGGTTTTATTGACTTATCTGCCATGTAGTCTAAATACTTTGAACCTAAAAACCATTTGCTAAACATCAAATAAATTCTAAGCACTTAGACTACAAACACATAAACACTTCAAGGTTAACACCTAAACATCACACATTTCTAATCACTTAAACCTAAACACCAATAATTTAAACGTTATAATGTTATAAAAATATGATATATGCATTCAATCATTTTTGCTCCAGTTCCAGATAATAGAAGTACCAAATTGGCCATCATTTAATGTACAATAGTTATTATATCCATTTTGTCTAACAAAAGAATACTATTCAGATCCTAAAAATAGTAAAATACCGAAACTAGCAGGAAAAATACATGAATGAATGAAAACCTTAAGAACAGTGACAAACAGGGGAAACAAAGGCAAATATTGATGGAAGCAGAACCAGAATGGAAGATATGGAATAGACCATAAGAGAGATATGAACTTATCTATGTGCACTGCTACATTTGCAAGGTGTTGACTGTATAATATATTGTAAATGACAACATGGTGTACCTAGTTTTCAGTTACGACCATTTTAGGAGAGAGTATTACCTGATATTGTCCTGTTTAAGGGCCAATGATTCATTTCATTTTACAGCTTTGTTCGAAACTTCTTCGTTTATTTCCCTTTTGATTCTGTTATCATGGAGAATATTGATAGTTTCCTTTCTTTGATAATCCTCCTTATTATCTGTATAAATTATATCGTTTTATGCATTACTCAGTTAATCATAATATCATGAAGGAAGTTAGTTATTTTGAAAACAGAATTATGAAGGTTCATTTTATGAGAGCATTTGAGAGTAAAAATAAGTTTTCTGGACTGGAGAGAAATATAGTTGAATTTGTTGGCTATAATTTATATATTTATATATATATTCATATATATATAATTATATCCTACGTAGATCTATATAACCTGATGAATGTTTAGCCTAAAGATGAATTTCATACCGCCAGTAACATATCCGACTTGTTCGGAGATAAACCCACTAGTATACCAACCTTAATAAAACCTACACTAGAGCAGAAAGTGGTAGTAACGGTTCTTACCACCCAGCGCAATGATTTCTACAATGGATGTAATGCGTAAGACGCAAAAAGGAAAGCAGAGAACAGAAGGAGTATGATTTAACGTTCAGGAGGGTTTTATGTTCTTGTTAGATGGAGATATATGGCAGCAGTCTGCATACTATCTACATAAAGGTGGTGGTAAGAAAAGGAGAGTAATTAGCAGTGGACTTTTTGCTTTTAGTCTTCAAGAGGATCACGTCATATTGAAGTCTAAAATGCTATAATCTTATAGTCCTTAAGTGGCAGTTTGCATTTGAGATTTACTCGTATGTCATTTGTGATCAAGTAAAAATGAAATCCTCTAAGGCAGCGTATTAAGTCCGCCGTACTTCTGCAAAGCCCTTAGCGGGAGCATTTACTACAAGGGTTGCCTGCGGCTATCTGGATAGCATAAGCCCATGAAAAGCATCTTTGACAGCAAAATTTGAATCCAATTTCGTCGTAGTATTTCTTTGTTCGAGTAACAATAGGTCTAATTGTAATTTCAAATATTTGTGATTTGCGAAACGTCGTTCAAAAACTGTGATTATGGCTGCCTATTCGATCGTGAATAGAAATCTATGAAAATATTTCAAATGCAACCAATTGCTGTGCACAATAAGAGTAGCTCGTAATAAATTATGTCCATTCGTAGTTCATTTTTTTCATTGTTACAGTCCTAGAATTAACAAGATTGCCTATTTCGTAAATTTCAACAATTCCAAATCCTGAATGTTGAGCTCCCGCTTTTTCATTTGAATTGCAGCTGTGGCCGGGAGTCTTGCCGATCAAAAAGGGTCTATCAAGAGATTTGATTTCAAATATGGCCGGCTTGTTTATCAAGCATCTTTTCAAGAAATCATCATCCTACTTAAAACCACAAACGTGACACAGACAAAAGCTGATATCGCTCATTCAACATATTGTTACTTTAAAATCGTTTAAACTAAAAGTACTCTTCTCGTAATACATATCCCCATGATGAATCTTTGCAATATGAAAAAGATGTACTGTTTACGGTTACTCAGAAACATGGGATAAAATTGACTTGGAAGATTAATCTTATAATAAGTGGTTCTAATCCCAGTAGTAGTCCGCTGCTGTCGTGAATGTCATACGTGTTGAAGATAAATCCTATCATTCCTCGAAGTATTAGTGTCCTTTTAATTATGGTAATCTTCATATATATATATATACATGTCATTTTTCTCCAAGATTTGGCTTGTTCATTGAAATGACAAAATATCATTGGCCGTTAGGCAGGACAATATCAGGTAATACTCTCTCCTAAAATGGTTGTAACTGACAACTAGGTAAACCATGTTGTCATTTACAATATATTATACAGTCAACACCTTGCAAATGTAACAGTGCACATAGATAAGTTCATATCTCTCTTGTGGTCCATTCCATATCTTCCATTCTGGTTCAGCTTCCATCAATATTTGCCTTTGTTTCCCCTGTTTGTCATTGTTGTTAAGGTTTTCTATCCAGGGAATAAAGGACTTTGTACTAAATCACGGAGCGTTAACAATACTCTGCTGGAGAAAGTCAAGGCCCACAATTGTTTGGTGTGGGGCGGTCTTCCCTTGCCACATCTCAATCACACATGTGACCAGCTTTAACTATGAAAGGCACCTTTGTCACAGACATCAGTGTAGCTGGGTCTTTGTACAGGTAATTGCTTAAAAACGTTTTCGCTAGCAGGGCGCACTCGCCTATACTACAATGCCAATGTAGTAATGACCCTCATTGCCGACTTTTTGTACCAATAATCATGCGAAAACTCCCAATAAAACTCATTTGCAGGCCTGTTCTCACGCACATTTGACATATTTGCAAGACAACCATCAGGTTGTGTTATTGTGTGTGAGACCTCTTGGCGCATTGTTTTAGGTAGTCTCGGTTCCCTTGTTCAACCAAGGATTGTTTTTGTCAGGTCCAACAGACTCTTCTTGCGAGTACGAAAGTATCTGATATTTGGACATTTTAAATTGTAACCAAAATAAAAGTTTCAAACTATATTGAAATGTTAGGTGATACCTTAGGACTGAATCAGTATTTTTCTCAGAAAAGAAAGAAAGGGATCATCGGAAATACTTGCTGGCGCCTAAAATAGGATCATTTTTCATCAACGCTAACAGAAATATCATGTTACGTTGTTACCGTATGTATTATTGGTTAGGTGCTTTTTTTTATAACCTTTTCTAGAGTACCATAGTTCTTTGTGACATCCTAGTCTATACGATTATTGGAACAAATCTTAAGTAATACCAATAATCATTGTTGCTTCCAGCCAGCTAACTTTAGCATTAGATCTCCGTCGTCAAATTACTTGGACTGAGTATTATAAGAATTCATGTTTCCTTATGTAAATCTTCGTAAGACAGTTAAATCATTGTTAAGTCGGTTAGAGTTTGTCTATTTGAAGCTCTGTCAGCGTCCTACATACCACTGATTGCCTTACTGTGACAATAGTGTCTGAGCTCCGTTTACGTGAGCATGCGTGCAGTGACTCAGCAGCACGAGCAACGGATGTTCCTATCATTCGAGGGGGCCATGATTAATTCAAGCAGAAGCTTTGCCCAAACACACCTGTGTGGATTCCACCATTTATCACGGCGTATTAGCCCGCCGCCGCCTGCCCCCATTACGCTGCGGCCGCTATATATATTTGCCTCCCCGAACTCACATGTGTCTGTGTCAACATACTCAGCAAAATGTAATACAAGCAAGGATTTGTTTACCTGCTTTGGGAAATTGCCTGTGTGAGATAGCAGCTTGATGGATGCCGACCAAAATTCGGCCACATCAATTGCAGCAGGCACTGCCGTGTGTCCTTGCGTTAACATCTATTTTCCTAAGCCATGAATCAAGTGCTATCACGATGTGGGCGGTGGGCATCTTTACTAAGCTACGTCCTCCTGCTGCCCTCCCCCACCCTCTTACAAATACACATGGAAGGTTCCGGCAACGCATCAAGCACTCTCTGGCCATGCAGTCCCTCTTTTTTCTCCCCATCCCCCTTCTCCAGGCACCCTTCCACATAAGAGCCGCAGACAGAAAAAGATGTACTATTATGCAGGGGGGAGCTGGCACCTCATCAAAAGGTCTAAGCCGGAGGAAGGTGGTTGGCCAGCCGAGTTGTGATATTACTTATTTATAGGACATACCTCCCACCCCCTACCCCCTGGCCGAAGACTCCCGGCGACTGACACTCTAATGCCCGTCAATTTGTGGCCGATTCTGGAGAGGGAAGCTTTAGTGGAGGCTCCGAGCCTGCAAGCCAGCCAGGCAGCCTATTGCCACCTAGCTCCAGCGGGGACTGGCAGTTGTCACTGCGTCTGGCCTAAAGTGGCATGCAATCCACTAATATGCAATCATCCCCACTTTGCACGTAGATCGCCAGCACCGATTCTTTAATAAAACCCTAATTGGCCCACCCGGTTACCAGCTAATACTTTCCCTGATTAGCTAGCTTCCTGGGATCATTTACTGCAATCTATCCTCGGGTCTGCTATTGCCTTTTATAAAAAGATTATTTTTAAAAAAGCTGCAACTACTTGTGTTATTTTAGTCCCCCAAATGATGAATGTGTACTTGGAGTAATCACGCTATGCTAGCTGGTGATAGGTTTTGATGTATTAATGGCGTCACCGCGATATGCAATGGATGTCACCTAGTGATGGGGTTTATCGAATTTTTATTCTCTTTTCCACTTAATCCCACCAACCCTTGTCACATAAAAGCCAATCACTGTGCGTGTAGGCCTTCTATCTCTTGCCATAGTGAGCCGCTCCTTAAAAACACCACATTCCTTCTATGACTGTCCCGCCAGCATGATTGAACTCCCCTTTGAAAATGAGCTTCACATTAACGTTCAGACATAATGAGCAATTGCTGTAAAGATTGCGGAGGGCGGTTTGCGGGCGAGGCAGCCGGCAGTATAGCTATTTTTTGGGGATGACTTTCGTAATTGTCATTATCTTTGTGTTTACCGCTGACTGTTTGCATGGATTTGAAAGTTCACTGTGAATAATGATGACATGTTGACTTTTTTTCACTTCCAATTTCGTCTTTTCAGTGGCCACAAACAAGGATCAGGTGTGTGATCGGTCACGGCCCGTGGAAATCGAGGCCACTCACGGCTACCTGTCCAGCGTGGTGGCCGACGAGACGGGCTTCGGGATGGTCGACTGCCCGTGGCTACTTCGTGTCACGCCGGGCCGCAGTGTCAAATTGACTCTGATTAACTTCGCCTTCTCCGTGCCGGGGCCTGCCGGCAACGCGGGAAGAGGCATGTGCGAAACCTATCTGATCATAAAGGAGAACCGGCGGACAAAAAACATTACTGTGTGCAAAGGTGACAACCGTGAACAGGAGATTTACGTGTCTGAGTCCAATTCCGTCCAGGTTCACATCTTAGCCGCCAGGGGGGCACAGGACACACGCAAGTTCGTGCTCAGATATGAAGGTAAGTGATCAGATGTCGTGCCCTTAGTCTATCCTAAACCATTGCCCTATGCCCCTTTTCTTGTCGGACAGTGCCCTATTAGCCATGCTGACATGAATATAGAGCATTCCGCGTGTAGTCTGTACTGAGCTGAGCTGCTCGCCCACGGCTTGCAGTATCCAGTGACATAGACTGTGTTTGTTATATTAGAAGACCTCCCGCCATCCTAATCGATTACGCGGGTGGGCTTTGTAAGGGACACGCCGTCCTCACTCGG
This sequence comes from Lepidonotus clava, assembly GCA_936440205.1. NCBI lineage: Eukaryota > Metazoa > Annelida > Polychaeta > Phyllodocida > Polynoidae > Lepidonotus > Lepidonotus clava. Next base: position 53,991,701 of record OW387134.1, read on the forward strand.
TAAATCCAGGCCCAGATTTATCATTACTTGTTTGGTAAAGAAGACGCGGCGCGAGTATCATTTAGTGGATCCTTTAGGCTGCAGCTGCGAGTGTAGGTTGTCACGGGTTCAGATCCAGCTTGGCGCCCCCGCTTCCCCAGTAGCCGCCTGGCCAACCATGAACCTACATTAATTCAGCCATGATTAATGGCCAGACCTCGCCGCGGCGGCTTGCTTAAGCCTTCGCCACGTTGCCCCTTCTCCTCCCTACGTCCCCTACGTCCCCTCCTTCCACCCACCCCGTCGTCGGCCTCTTCTCCCTCAGTCCCATTCTATATTGTTATGGTACGGGTTTTACCCCTGGTCCGGTTATTACTGAAATATGTCCCCGGCACCGGCGACGACCGGTCGGTAAATCACGTGTAAGTCATGTGACGCGACCCCATCAGGCCCTGGCACATTGGGCCGACCCACTGATTCAGTGTGAGCTGCTCGACACACTCCTAGACAGACCCCCATACTCCCCCTGCCGGCGCCGCCCGGGTCAGGGGGTCAGGGGCGGCGCCGAGAGCTGCTCGGAGCTGCTCCAATGTCTTTACCACAAGAACCCTTCTTTGCATTATACACCCACTCGCGTGTGAGCGAGCAAGTGCTTTTCCATTATTCACTTTGGAAACGATCCTCCCCTCCACTTCCCCCCTCCCAGACCATACACCCTAGATATATAGTATGCCATACGGGTAGCACCTAGCGTACGTTGTAATCATCGATTGGCCTACCGCCATGAACTACCTGAACCGCCGCCGGAAGTGCTTCTCTATTTTACCCAAGCACCCGCTGCCACAACTTCCTCTGCCCAAACCGGAAGCCAGCTCGCGCAGGGCCTGTTGGTAGGATAAATCAAATGGGAAGTAGTACGGGCAGACAGAAGAGTAGAGGGCACGGGGTCTTATCACACTTGGTCACTGGACGAAAGTGAGGGAAGGATGCGCCAGGCATTGTTCATATGATACCCTTTGATGTAGGTCTCTGCTTATATATATCGGCCTTGGCATAATGTACCAATACTGGGTAGTGAGGACAGGTACCCCACTATCTGCCAGATGTGTGTTTTACCGACTCAATCTGACAATCGAACGACCAACCCTTAACTCACGTCATGATTCTCTTAAAGACTACATTCAACATTTTACAGGTAAGCGCAAGAAGTAATTGGAGGTACCTGTCATTTTCTTAACAATATATTATTACATTTTCAAGGCTAGGTCAACGTGACGCTCATAACATTGTAAACTAGTAACTATGCGTGATTACTATTATGCAGGAGTTTGCATTATTACCATACTATACGTTATTGCCTATTGTTGATACTTACCTGTCAGTATCATAATAGCATGCCCACACTCATACCATTAAAAGCACGTCACAGTGGTAAATGATTATTCTTTATTCAAGTGAGAATAGGGCTGTCAAGAATGTGTTACTCATTTTTATTTGATCATATTCTAAATTGTCGGCCGATTAGCACCTCAATGAGTTCTATGGAAATGTAACTCGGAGTCGATGTTATAGAAATGGCATCAAGCACGCAAGTGCCATCAATCTAGATTGAAATGGGAAATTGAATTATAATTCAGATATAACAGATAGCACAATGTGGGTGTCACTGTGGCTAGACATGCTGTTGTTATTCATTGACGCGTCAGTTAAGTTCTGTGGGAGGGTGTTATTCGTTTAAAGAGTCGGTCGGAATCCTCAGGCTCGCGTTAAGTTATCCCATGCCTTCCTTTGACACAAAAAAGTGGGGGAAATTGCCAATAAGTTAGATCAGAATGTCAAATCATATTATTGTTGATTTGGACCGAGATGAGAGTGTGACGTGCAAGGCGAGCTTTGCCTGTGGCAGCGACAACTATTCGGTCATAAACTTTACAAAGTCAGTCATCAATCATTCCCAAAACAGCTCAGGTTCCGCTGGCATCCGTTATTATTGCATTACACTCGATTGCTGCTGACCCATTTCTCAAAAGCATGAGCCGAGTAAAGAGAAAACAGTTGTCACGGAAAGACTTTTATGCCCCTTAATATCTTTGATCTGTAATAGTCCTCCTTAACTGTCACAGAACCATGATACAGTTCCGCTTTTTTTTTTATGAAGTCTAAACTGGAAAGATTGAAATATCTCAATTACGATAGGAATTAGACCCTATACTGCACACGCCACGATAGCGGTCCGGCGCAGTAGGAAGGCAAAGACAGACGACGTTGGTCGAACGAGGTGACACCACGGCCACCCATCTCTTTCGCCGTCCCTTCCGGATGTGCGATACCGGAAACGGAAGAGCGACACCGGAAGTTGGCGGAGAGGTTATCAGGTGCGGCCACGTCGACGTCCCGCGATGAGGGTGGGCGTGGTAGGTGTGGGCAGGCCGGGGTTAGGCGCGGGGTGGGCGGGGGGTGGGTCGGTAGGGGGTGGGCAGGCCCCATCGACCATGCCGACGCCCACCCCAGGCGTGTCGGACCCACTCTAACGAAGGTCAATAGCCGGGCCAATGTCGGACCTAACCCGGGGCTTGGATGATGTACGACCGTTTGACGGCCCCGACCCCGTCAACGCCGAGCTGTTGAGAAAATGGTCCTGATGGAACCAGCCAGTCATGAATGGTGCCACTTTAACACATGCCACTTTTAACGGGCCGACGAATGGGCCCCTTGGGGACGGGCACGCCTTACCGCCATCTCTTACCCCGCCACCCCCTCCAGCCGCCACGCCCGGCATGACAAATCACGCGGTCACCCAGCACAGAGTCCCTCCTCTTAAAGAAGTCTAATACCAGTCTTGAAAAATAAAATGTGGCCAGCCTGGTCGGGTCCACCCCAGTGATAGCCTCGGCATAAAAACCCCACAGGAGCCATGTACTATGTAGTCATTTTTGTACGAGCTACCCTAGGTCTGGAATCAATGATACACCATGCGACAAAAAAGTAACCGATTCTCTTCTCCTACGAATAGTTTGTGTTTTTGGAAAGTTTGGTCAAAATTGTTTGGAATTCTTTGTTATTTACTAGCGGATACTCGAAGACGGGTTAGACTATACGTCCATTATCTCACGACGGATCATTATCTCACGACGCCAACTTCATTAAGCGTTCTGGGCACTTGCATGGAAGGCATATGGCCCATGGAAGCGCTTTTCCAATTTGCTAATAGATACAATCTAATAGACAACATTTTCTTTAATTGGGGTTTATAATTAAAACATCATAATCAGATGTTTAAGCGGTACTTCGATGGTTGTCCAATTTTCCAATGTTTTGTGCTATATAATTAATTATGTTATGTGTTATCTCCTATATAATAGTATATAAACAGAAGCTTCATCATTTTCAGAGGGGGGTTCGTCTGAACCCCTCCTCTGACTACGTTCCTGAAGTAGAATGCACAAGATGAACCTATTCGATTAACCTGCATGTTAAGATTGAGCCAATGTAACCCGTAAAGGCCAGAGTTAAAACAATGCGAATGATGGCGGAAGAAAATATACATATATATATATTTATACTAACCTAAGTATTTGACGTTAGCAGCGCAAATATACAACGGTGTATGATTTCCATGATTGTATAAACATAAGTAGTTTGCTGAACATTACCCCAGCCACCATGTAATATGCCACGGAAAGACCATATAGAGTAATGCCTGCTTGAATATCTGTCAAAACGATACTCTTATGAATGATGTGACGTCACATGCAGAGTATACTTCTTCTTTTTTTATTAATATAAATCATAATAATGTCATTTTGTTCACGATGTATTTTCAATATATTTAGTACTTATTTTGCTCATTTTATATTACTCTGACTATAATGTCACCAATTCTTTTCCCAGTGTTATATAGAAAGAAATATCTATAATCTAGTTAGGACTTTCATGCAGCAGGAGAGAGAAAGAGAGAGAAAAGTCACTTTTGCAGAATCAAAATAATGATATACTAAGAAACAAGAAAGAACAACAGAAACATGCTATCGACCTCTGACTTTAACAAAAGGGTTCATTGCATAATTGCTTACCAACAACCTTGGTAATCATTATAATTATTTTGAGATAAGGAGAGCATTAATTAACCTCAGTTGGATGAGATGATTAACCTTAACGTAAGTGCTCATCAGGCGATTCGTTTCCACATAAAATGTCCTACAAAGTACAAAGTCAGGACCTGGAGGGTTCCAGGTGCACGTCGTCTCTCTCCGCCTCCTGGTGGTGGCTCACTGGGGCGTTGACGGCCGACTGCCGCTACAAAGCGCATTGTACAGGCCCCAGCTTGGCGCTATGGATCAGGGCAGGTGTGCTTGTTAACAACCTGCAGCCGTTGTCTCCAAATGGCCTCGGACCATAACTCAACGACACAGAGGCCCTCCAGTAAGCACGTGGGGAACCAAGGACGCCACTCCAGTAGACAATGGCCTTGTAACCGCCTCCAGTATACACTCATATAGTTCACTTTCATAGAACGCTATAATAGACCCCTTCTTCTGAATGCCCTTTATTGAAGTCTAATTTACAAGTTAACCCTTTATCCTTGAAAGGGTGGGGACCGAAAATGAGGTCTTTGTACGGTATTGACCAGTTTTAGACTACGTCAGGTAGGTCTTAAGTACTGTGTCTACCTGCCCTCATTTCGGTAACCGTTGAGACAGTCCACGATTAGATCACTCACACGTCTACGACTCCGCAATCCTTCTAAGTTTCATGTAATTCATTTCTTGGTTGAAACAGAATTCACTCACTCACAGAAAGCAATAGGCGCTCCACATGCGGTCTAGAGAGCCAGTCGGATGTATGACCAGATTGAGGTAATTTTTTATCGGTGACTGGGACTTTGATGTGTCATGTTACCGGCGTCCCGCATCCCGACGGGATCGCCATGTCGGGGGGATGATACAGCTGGTGTAAGATTATGACCATTCATATTTCAATTGATCTCGGGCCGGGTGACGTTATCCCAGATACATCCGCATTGCCTGCCACTCCATCAGGGAGATCTGTTTCCCAGGCGACGCTTTCCCAGCTTTATCTTATGTAATCAGGTAATCTATTACGTTAATCCAATCATCCTCCGGAGCCGTGGCAGACACTTCAAACGTTCATTAATTCTCTTCCTGTGGCTAACGAAGAATTATTCCCCCACCTTTCGCTAATAGGTGGTTAAATAACGCAGATTAGCCCTGGGTGGACTATTCCACCTCTCCCAAGTCTAGGCACCTATCCTGGTTATGACTCTACCTGGTTTACCTGTTTTATGTGACTTGCAGTGTAGCAAACTGCTGCCATGTATTTAGGCTGGAGACGCTCGTCGCTGTACCTAGACAGTTGGAGTGGCGCCATCGCCCACCCCCTGCCCAGCCTTGGCTCGCCCCTACCCGGATATGCCTCTCTAAACACCAGCATGGAAATAAAGAGCAATTAATGCCTCGTCCGTCTTGGAATGACATTTGGAAGTCGTTAGTTGACGTCGACCCTCGTGCACGTAATGGATATCCTACCACAAGTGTGCATGTCGAGTAATGATTTGGTCAATCCTATTGAACGATACATGGTAATTTATTTCATGTGATTTAGGATATTGATGTTCAGGAAAACAGATAAATTCAGAATTTTGGCTTCTTTATTTACAAGCAAGCTGAGCATACGTGACTGCAAACTGGGGATAACGTGAACAATTCATTTTCATTCTGTTTGAGGAGGAAAATTCGGCAAGTGTGTCATAGAGATGCCACAGAACTACACTAATAACTGCGCATATATATGATCAACAGATGAAGTATTTCTATAGCGAGAACTGGTTACAAAAAAAGAAGTAGCAATATATAAATAAGAAGAGTACCAAAACCCCTCCCACCCAGTCAATTCGCTGCGTTCTATTAGGACGGCTGCCAACCACCAGTCTTGGCGGGTGGTGTGGGGACGTGAACGACGTTTGACGCCAACGAGTCGGTCTCTGCGGTTCCTTCATGGTGAATTATCGTGAACTGCCAGGTCTTACTGACAGAAATGTGCTACCTGCATCAATCATTTTGGTCCTCATTCTCACTCCACACAATCGACCAATTGCACTCTTAGCACGGCAAAACTGTAGTCTGTGTTAAGCAATTACACGCTGGGAAGCTGACAGAGTCGCAAATATCGACAAATTGCTTCCAACTCTGCGAGAACCAATAAAAATAGTGAAGAATTATTGACTAAATTGCACATCATGGTAGACTTTGAGCACCCAGCAGGGCTCTCCCGTCAAATACTCTCACGTGACGTGGAAATCCTTTATGGTTTGTTGATGTTAATTGTGGTGAGGGAAAAACGTTAACAAGGCAGAGGCCTCTACTTCAATTATCTATTCGTTAGCCGTCCAGGACACGCCCTACATGCTAGTGACCTTTCCCACCCTGTTTCCACGACTGGATAATTAATTCATTTCCTGATCATATCAAAAACATAATCCAGTGTAGGGATTAAACTGGTTATTAGATTAATGAAGATTGGCATGGGCTGCCAAATTGCTTATCTCCGGACTGCTCATTCCCATGTCATTTAGTTTTAGTAATTTGCTGCATATCACGTTATCAACGATTTGTTGGTAAGGCACGTTCTATTAAAATATGACAAATCCTGCAGGGTAAATTGCTTTCTTGGCCGCAATTTTATTCTTCCCCTACTTAAGCCGACGTATGTGCATCTCTGATAACTGGTGCTATCAAGGGTAAATTGCTTGCGGCTTGAATTTTGATTGACAGCACATTAGAAGAAACACACCCTGTGGTATTTGAAGGCTGGCGAACAGCCAACAAAAGCTATTCTTAACTATTAAGAATAGGATCCTGGACAAGTATCACCGGATGGTTATCACTATAATAGGACTGGTAATGATATCTGACTCCCAAATACCACACCCAGTGCCCCGATAATGCACCACCTTTAAGAGCTATTATCGGTGCGACCAGGTCTGAATAATCTGATTTGGTAACGTTAATAGCCCCTGCCGGACCTCATGGCTAGGTCGTCCAACTCGCTCAGCTATTCTCATTCGGCGAGCAGCTCACTCATCGCAGTCCTGTTGGCTAGTTCTGGCCAAAGACAGTGCGGTCGTTTGCACCCCCTTGTGACGTATGTTTTATCTGGGTGATGAGCAGGGGAGTGACTCCCGGCGGTCAGGGGGAGGTGGAGCAGGCCTGAGGAATGCTGGGACACGTCCAGCAGGCCGACGACACTGATGTAGTGGTAATACTACATCCAGCAGAACAACCAGGGTTTGTGGACTCGGTCTGCTCGAGTTGCTCACTGAGCCAACGCCGAGTGGTAGGTTGAGTGAGGGAGCAGGGCGGTGAGCTGCTGGCCGCCTGCTGGGTGCGTCGTGTTGTGATGGTGAACAGCTACCCCCACGCCCGTACCCCCGAGGTGGACGCTACCCTCCGCGAACCGAATTAGCCGCGCCTCCGTCGCAAAGTTAAATCTTATTCTGTTTCTTCTCAAGTGGCACTGCTGGCTATTGTCAGGGGAGGATTAGTACCCCGCGGGGCCGCGAGTCCAGCGTTTAACGCAATAACCGAGCAGCTCATCGGAGGCCAATACAGCGCGGTAGGCTGGGCCATCCCACCGCAGTGTAATAGTGAGCAAATACGGCCAAGTGAAAAAAAACTCGACAGAGGGTATCTCTTAATCTAGGCATGATGCATGATGATTGCGTCCAAAAATATGTATATCTGCTTATCCTCTAGTGGTTTAAAAAATGGGTGGTGGAAAAATGTAAACAAAAAGCGATGTGTCTCTTCCGCCTAATATATCAGCCAAAGCAGCAGAAAGATTCGGCCCACAGCAGGGCGCCGGTCTGTCTCTACACTGAGAGGCCTTAGGATAGTTTGCGGCCACAGGCAACCAAACTGAATGTTAAATGCTCCCGCTGTGACTAAACGCCTTTAAAAAGATACCTCCCACACCCGTTTAACCCTGAAGGCGTATTCCTATCAATTCTATTGCCACAGGAACGAGATTGATTCCCCACACGATGGATGTATTTTTTCCTGTGTGAGCTATGGTAGTTGGTTCCACCTTTTTGTGATGTAAAGTACATAAAACACAGGCAATTTATACGACGATAAATTTATACTATACATTATACATACACCGAAAGAAAGAACGTTAAGGTTTAAGAACAAAAACACAATATTACAGTGTCCTACGCACACTGTAACTTATAATCTTGTCTGGAAATGGTTTCAGAGATAATTGATCTTTCTATAGCACTTAGAAGCTTGTCCCCTTTCCAAAAAAAAGTACTTACATTTAAAATTAAAACTAAAACTAAACCTTTTAGACATAACAGGAAAGGAACCCAGATAATCTATTTCAAAAGGTATCTGAGAAAATAGGAATGAATAAAGAAGATGTGAAAACACCAATTAAAACTTTCCTATGGATCTTGAAGAAATAAAACACTCAAAGCAGAACAAAATTAAAGAGGGCACGCAACTAACGGCTGTACCTGATTAGAAAAAGAGCGAATGAATGAAAATGAAAGCAATCAAAAACCTTTTGAATCCATTAGACCTGAGAGGCAAAACAATTAGATAACGCAGTGCTCCAAGCCTCTGAGGTAAAATTTGCCATTAGCAATATGCCAAACAAAAATAATGATTCACTTAAAGGGTTCTTATTTTCCACCAAAGTTCATATTTTTTTCACAAACGATTAAACTCTTTTTAAGATCTGTGTCCTTCAAAGTTTATCATCTAGCTCGTATATCCATATAGAAAATTATAAGTTGTAGACAGCAAATGCTCTCACAGGTTTGGCAAGAAATTAAAACCAAGAAGTATTAAAATGTGCAGTGAATGAATATCATTGAGATTTCATCCGCTTTTGTTGCAAGCTGACTTTGGTGATAATTTTCAATATGCTCCTATTTGATAGCACTCTAAGCCATTATATCTTTTTAAAATTATTTGACAATAGAAATATTTTTAAATTCTCATAGTTTATCGATTTTTTTCTCAATCACAAGTAAGTATTGAGTCCGATAGCATCCAGCGAGTTGTGTTAATGTTATGACATGTACATGTATGAATGATAAGACTTTACACTTGGTCAGTTAAATATAACACCAAAATAATTCTTCGTCGCCGATATTGACATTGTGTTTTAAGTTAAATTGATTTCAAGATGGTTTTATTCTAATGTTAACACAATCGAATCGATGAATAGATCCTGAATGATTTAAGGGTGGAACCTTACCAACGTAGTTTTATTTCATTTTTGAGTATTACATTTAAGCATATTATTCATTATTCACAATGGGAGATATGTACTTTGATCGATAAAATTCATAATCCTAGCTATACTTGATATGTAAATGGAAAGTTTATAATGAATGTTCTTTCACACAGATGCTCTTATCTAAATACGTTGAGATATAGGTCTAAAGAGGGTATAAATAAGTAGGTCACGAGAGGACACGAGCATATTGTACGTGGGTCGTGCCGTTTTAAAGCGTCAGCAGGTTCCGGGGTCTGGGGATTGGGTGAAGCCTTCCATGACAAGTGCTGCCTCCCGCACCTCACCTCCTGGAGGACGGTTGGCTGGCCAGCCTGCCTTTCATTCGTTACGCGCCATGTCTAACGTGATTTATATAAAATATAGATCATAGACCACCCAGGCCTCTCCTACCCACTTCTCCCCTGACGGGGGGAAGAGGGCTAGCCGCTGGCTACACACTCTGTGCAGTAAGTCCAATTACTGCCGGGCTGTCTAATGGAGGAGCTTTTCCTTGACTCGGCCTGACGCTGTGACTTTCTCCTATTCCTACCTGGTTATCTGTACCCGTCGTCACGGGAGGGACGTCTCCCCGCATCCCCTACACAACCACCCTGGCTGGTCCCCCTGCACCAGGACTCCTTTTTCAATATTTGCTTTTGGGGCTAATGGTTTTCCGCGGGTGGGGGTGGGTAAGTGAGTGAGAGGGTGGGACGGCGTAATGAGAAGGCGGCCTGTCAGTGGGTGAGGGAGACCAGCACTGTATAGGGGGCACTCCGGTTCAATCTATACAATCCACCAGTGCCTGCACTTAAATTAAATTGAATCTAATGGGGGTGTCTGACTAAGGCAAGACGAATGGCTAGAGATCCCCTGCCGCTGCTCTACAGGCCATCGTATAACAGTATGGATCGGTCGTTGGCTCTACCTGTCTATCAAAACCTTCTCCATTCGCTGCACACAATGCTTTGCTCTTTAGGAACAGGCATCCTCCCTTTGTCCTCTCTATTGATCGAGCACATCAAGGGTGAAAATACAACAGCCCCTATTTTCTTTCACCGTACCGTGGAGTATTTTTTGTTACGTATATCGTCAAAACCTCGGACTTACGGTTTTGACCTTTAGGTTTCTTTCATTGTAAGGAAGCAGCTTTTAATGTGGTGGGTGTTCTGCTCTCCAAAGCAAATTGCTCCAGGAATTAGAATGGAATCCCTTTGTAAAGTGTTTTCTAAATTTGCTTTCGTCCGATGTAACAGACCGATAGATTTACTTAACTGACATTCTGTTTCTATATGGAAATTTCCTCGAAATAGATTAATTGCTGTTAGCGTGGACATTTTCCAATGTCTGATGCATTAGTTTTACAGAAATAAGTATCATTAGCTTCTATATATAATTATATGCAGTGTTACTTGAAAACTGTTTCTTAAAGTTGATGCGTGATTCGACGTCCTTTTGCAACGATTAAAAGAAAGATACCAAAATTATTTCTGCCTTCATATATTCTTGTTGGTAGGCCTATAATCACCAATTCGCATAGTGTTGATAGTCAATTCGTCCTCATCAAAATATAGGCTGAACTGTATGTTTCGGAAAAATATAAAGTATCAATTCCACCCTTACTAAATAACTGTTAGGGAAGCACAATCCGGGTGACGTCAGAGGCGCGCGTTCTATACACGAGGGGCGGCGGCTGCGTCTACTGCGTAGCAGGGGAGTGAGGGGTGAGGGGCGAGCGGGTTGACTGAATCATCACCACCACCGCCGCCCCAGGTGAGAGACAGTAACAGGCAATCAAGGTTTGCCTGACGACCATTAATGCCATTACTGGGGCTAAGTGAACATGATCGAGACGCGGCCGGCGGCCACGGACGGGCGCGCGACCACGGCCGGTACAAACGGCCGGCGGCCTGGCCCCTAACCGGCAGACCTCATCACCGGGGCCCCTGGCCGTTGGTCAGGGCCCAGGCGCCGGCCTGACCTGTCACGGCTAATAACATGTGCTCTCCGTTCGCCCCGGAGACAGCCATCCAGGCAGCCACGGAGGGGGAGGGGGGAGGCCGGTAGGCGGCGCGCCGACCCGCCCGGCTGACGGTCGACTCAAGGTCGTGGGGGATGACTGGCCGCGCCCAGCCTGTCGTGGACCGTGTGAACGTCGCTGGCCAGTCGTTATTACCTATCTGGGCCGTCATCAATCAGCCCCATCAAGCGGAACCCCCTGCCCACCACCAGTGGAGCCCCAACCCCTCAACCCCACCACCACCTCAGCCTATCCCCACTGCCCTTCTCCCGCCCCATCTATCTTGTTCGAAGCAACCCATGCCAACCCGGGACCGGCAGGAGAAGAACGCCAGGGCAACCCCTGAATATACATACCTCCCAGAATATCATGCTATATTCTCAAATACATGATATTCCATATGGATTAACAGATTAAGTATTGGGATTACCAATAAATTTACATACGAACTTGTAGAAATGGTGGTCAAAAGAATGGTAGATTCAACACGGGACAGATGTATGATTTGGTAATGGTATTATCACAAAGAGCCAAGAGTTTAGTAATGATTTTGCAATGGTACCAACATCATCTCAGGATCGGGATGGAAGGGCAGAGCGGAGTCAAAATGAAGCACAAGGTGCAAATCGTTGATATACAACGGCTTCGATGGTTAGGTCGCAGTGCAGTGGTTAGGTCGCCCGACAGAATCACCCCTTTCTATATACTTCTTACAGGTTAAATTCTGTGCCGAATAAAATTTTACCTTCTCATATACTACTAACAATTTCTTATGTCAAAAAATTAATCCTGATTGATCTCTGAAGAAAGAAGTTAAGCTCAAAGTAGTTACCCACTGTAGAAAAATTCAATATCTATATACCTACTATACGTATCTAAGTCAGAAGATATTTTGCTACATACGTAATGGTCCGTGACTTTAGTTTAGCAAAAGTACGCGTTAGCTGTAAGTAGTACATAGAAATGGGTGATTTTCCCGGGTCATGTAAGAAGTTGACACAATGAAAACATGCACAAAGTTTACAAAAAGGACAGTGTATAGAGGCTCAGAATGTACTCACCAAAGGAATGTTAATTTGTCTTGACTTTCAGACTCAGACTGGTGAATTGTGGTTTTCAATGTGTTTTACAACTAATGAAAATTATCATATTGACGATTGGATTTAGTGGCCAAGGTTGGGAAGTATAATAGGAAAATGAGTTACACTCCGAACCGTAAAGTTCAATCAGGTAATTCACATTAATCGTGATCAACACAAAGTCCCAAAACGTTTATTTCACCGGGAGGAATCAGTCCGGGTGTTTGTTCCCATTTGGCTTCGTCCTTTTAACGCTTTCGCTGATTAGAAGATCCTTGGTGACATTTAGGGGAGATATATTCATAAGAAGGCTCATACTTTACCATACAAGTAAATGTACTTCTTAGTAGGCTGGCTAGGGCGATCAAGTAGAGTGTACGTTTGCTACGTCTGCTGGGTGAAATCCCCACAGAACTAGGAAAGCGCCCGGACAAAAATACGTTATCCCGGTCCGAGATGCCTTGACGCCCTCGCCGCCCGCGCCCAAATGAAGTTGAACGTCGGCGGATTAGGCACTAGGCGGTGGGTGAACACTTGGCTCGGCCAATCACTGAGCCTCATTGACTAGGTGCACATGATGGGTAGGCCGTGGACTTATCTCTGTATCTGCGACCTGATGAAATCATCCCCGGCCTCGTTCATCTTGTAAAGAAGGCTGGACCCGCGCGCGGCTAAATTAATACGATTTGCTGGCAGCAGCAGCAGCCACCAGTCGCGGGGAAAGACCTCCCCCGAGAAAGCGTTACGGCTCGACCAAAGGTTGGGCAATCAGCAGCGAATCCCCAGCACTGAAAATGACTCATTCAAACGGTGATCACAATGTGTGGTCTATCAAATTGTAGACATTACTCATTGTGCAAATGCTTTTCGTCCTAAAAGATGAAAATGGAATTTCATGGTAGGCACATTTCGGACCCTCCGAAACCATAATGGGGACGCGATAGACCGATTAGACCTACATTCAAAAACGATTGCCCCGGACAGTACTTAGAGAAATATCGAGCTACATGTATAATGGGCACCAATGTGTTTTGATAGCTTCCTAAAGTTCCGGCTGCTCGCTGAATTAGTCGGCTTGAATAATGCATCATGAAGGGAACTCACACTGTATTCACTGTGTATATATTTGCACTTTACCATATGGAGTATTGAGTAACAGGGGGTGAGGATGAAGAATAAACTGAGGTTTTATATGGAACCGTCGGCATTAAAATCAACCATAAAACGTATATTGCATGCCCACCAGACAGTGCAAAAAACAATTCTTGATTGTGTTTGAAATAGGAGCTAAACCTAATAATATGAAACATATCACCGATGTATATTTTGCCTATGGGGGAACCTCTGTATTTCCATCTTAATTCTAGTGTGAAGTTACATTAGGGGAAACAAATGGGATATATTCTACACTGTTGATAGTGTCTATAGCCATTAGGAAATGGTCTGCATGTCGAGCGATACCAGTGCAAGTCTCCAGGCTATTAGTCTGGTCTGTTTAGTATAGGAGTGCACAGACCCATACAACTGACAAAGGTCTATAACTACTTGTCAGTGACAACACCAAAGCTAAACACCCGACAGGTGCACGCCTCTCGAGCAGCCTACAGCAAAACAAACAGTCAAGTAAATGTAAGCCTGGACTCGCATCTCTGTCTATTAAACTTCAAAAGAGGAAGAAGCAAAGCACATACAAATGGGCTCTTATAGTCCATAGAGTTGGAACTACTCCTTGTGTTCTCAGATGTCCCTTTCATATTTCCCTACCCCCAAAATAGATCGCACCAAGTTAACCTTTCTTTCTTCCTCAAAAGTACTGGTGCTGTGAACGCGATTTCTATGACGTGACAGATGTGTTGGCATATTGTAAAGTAGCAATCACAGTCTCGGGTGGGTTTCTCTCACAAGCTCAAAAAGTGCACTAGAAATGATCTCATATTACTAGTTCATTATTATTCTCCGTGTGCTAACACCGTGAACAAGCAAATCAATAATGGTTGTGATAAAGATAATTGCTGATGATAATATCGCCGGCTTTTAGGAATTGCTGTGTATGATGTATGTTTCTGTACCATACCTTGTGCCTGCCGTGCTGACATCTGTGTCTTTCTTTGCTTACCTGTGTGGTATTGTAGCAACGGGTTGCCCAGACCTCAGGCCCAAAGACCATTCCTGGGTGAAACGTGTCGCCAACACGGCCATCGTCAAGTGCAACCACACCGGGGAGACCTATTTCCTCACCTGTGAGGGGGCAGCCTGGGTCGGCGACATCGGCAACTGTTCCAAAGGTAGACACATGGTTCTCCTTCTCCTCAGTCAGTACGCTATACTCAGTTCTGCTCTTTTCCTCTACAATTAGACGCCATGTCAATCCTTTCTTTGCCACTCTTTCTGCCACCTTGTATGTCCCCTGTTACTTTTGTTCTTTCACCAATCATTATTGTTTATTCACGTGCTGTAACCCTTTTATGCATGAAAACAAAAAGCTCAATGTCAACCTCATATCTCTTTTCTACTTCAAAACATAATATTATATAGGAGAGGAACCAGAGATACGATAGCTAATTGTGTTGAATATCAAAGGCCCATTAGAAGGGAAGGTTTAAATCTTTGATGTCAGCACTTAGACCAGCTGCTTCAAGGCTATACCTTGATCCATCACCACTACTACCACAAAAACAACAATAGTGACAATAACAACGACAAAGATAACTATAACAACGACAACAACAAAATGACAAATAAAGTGGTGTTATGTTATACGGTATAACTAGGTTGGCAGAGTTCATTTTAATGGTTTTAACAATAAACAATTAAAACCAAAGCGAGGATGCAAGGACTTTTGATTAGACCAATTACTATTTTTATCGTTCGTTTCCTTCCTGTTTAATCTTAAAGCTATCTATTTCTTTAGTTTCCCAAAACTCTTTCGTAAGGTTCCTTTCCTTTTTTTTTTCGTATTTCTAATCATATTCTATTTGATCAGATGGTCTATTTAGATTAATTTTAGGTAATTCTCTTTACCAATTTTTTTGCTCATTCGTCCCTATTTTTGTTTACAGATACAAATTGATATTTTGTTCAAACCAAAGAATACACTTTAATTAGATCTGATAAGATAGAGATATAATTATTAAGAAACAATGTAAAAACATAGTTATTTGTATTGCAATGTACTGCTTCCATCTTATATTTCTCTTCTGGTAATTTTGTGATACATACATGAACCTTCCTTACTCTAATAATCCAATCAATATTCACACAACATATTTATATCTTTCCACAGTTTGATAATTCCATGTAGTCTTTTCTAAACGATCGCTTTCAAGGTGAAACTTTAAAATTGCCTTTATATAGATGGTCTATGGAGGCCACGCCTTCTGAAAATAACACATATATAGATAGATGATATGAATATAAAAAGCGGGGTATCCGGCGAAGGTGGTGTTGCTAATGGTCACCTTGCTATCCTTTTTACATTAAAGTCTCTGAAGGACGTGCTAAAAGTTTCCATACGTGACCTCTAAGCTGGCCGCGAACTCAGACAGGTAGAAGCCATCATTGGCGGTGCACTGACGGCCTGCAGTAATACTGAGCAATTCCTGCTCGGTTTTAACCCCTAATGCCGCTCAGCCTTTGAAATCGGAGGCAAAATGTTTTTCGCGGTGCAGCAATGCGTTTGGGGCTGATTCCGTCGGACACACCTATCTGTGTGTAATTAAGACGGAGCCCTGGGGGCGCGCCTACCGCCCGAGGACACGGCAGGCCGTCCCTCTCAGCCTTTTGAAGTTGATAATTAAATATTGTATGTCCTCTGCATAATTGATGGAGGCGAACGTGATCCCTTGTATGAGGGGCGGGCGGACGATACCATCTGGCAAACTGGTCAGCGCGCTCATAATAAACTTCTCCATTAGGCCATAATGCCAAGGCGGCCAAGCGTGCCAGGGGGCGGCACCCACTGCTGCAGGTAGGCAGGGCACGGCTCAGTGAACACCGCCCTCAAATCGAAACCTGACCTGGGGTACCCCTGCTTTGCACCGAATGAAAACGAACAAGATTGATGAAACCTTTTCATAAAGTGATGCCACTTCCTGGTGCTGCTTTTAGGATTCTGTTGTTCATGTTTCTCACTTTTGGCTTTTTCAGCATCCTCCTGGAAAAGACGTAATGCGTCATCAGGATCGTCGCATTTTCCCTACGGTAAGTCGATCAATAGTAAACATATACAATGTAAATGAGTTAACAAACTATTGATAATTATTATCAGCTGAGGGTATAATAATTGTGAACGATGGTAGATTTTCCGTATGATTCATAGGCTATCAATAAATTTACCTGGTACTTCTAAAATAAGAAAACAACATTGTTTCATCCCATACATTTTTGTTGTAAACCACATGTATCAACCAGCAAAATAGATGCTGAATGTACAGTTGATTAGTCAATTAACGTGAAAGACACATCGTGTATTATTTAAGGGAGATCTTTTGTCTACTTTTAGTTGTCAATGTGATCAATGTATGGAAATTGTTACCTGAAACTTATCATACGAACCATTATCTGCCACTTAGCATCGTCGACTGCTTATCTATCTATTAAAGCAATCTCCGTTCTTCACATGTATTTCCACTTCAGAAGCTAGTCTTTCGCCTACCATGTTACAGCAGCCCTCCGCTCTGTCTGGTATGTTTCCATTATTTACAACCCTTGTTATAATTAGCTCGGCCTAAGGTGCTCTGATGTGCTCAACTTCAGAGACAAGACAATCAATACGATGAAAGAAAGTTGGCACAAAGATTCTATGTGAAGAAGCGGTTTGTGGTTGCAAACTTCTAAGTTCCTGAGCGGGGGTGACTGAAATTATTTCTCTCCCCCCATCCCCTCTGTGTAACACCAAGACTGCTGACTCCCCCATTTTCCACTACAAAAAATAATTTACATTTGATTTTGAGCTTGGCCTTTCATATTGATTTTTTTCTTTCTGTGGCAGGGAATATGTAGGTGCCCTTCCCTACGGGGGCAGATTGTTTCTTTCCTGTCTGTGTCCTAATGGAAATTGAAAGTGCGGCGCAAAGGGGTGCCTGTGTATGTGCCCTGCTTTGAAATTCTACATGCTTTAGACACTCTGGAGAAGGGCAAGCTTTCACCGAGTGGGGTAAAAGTAGACCTGGGATCAGCTCCCGGGAGAGCTGCTCATATTTCTACGAGTACACACCATGAGAGAGAGACATTCCATGCAGATTTTTCTCATACTGTCACGGAAAACCTCACACGATATTTGCACGACAGATATGCATTATAAATCAAACGATAAATATAAAATTTCACTGGGAAATAGGAATTCGAAAGTAACATAGGTGGTCTAAAAGCCCCATGGGAAATCTAAAAGCCGCTGTATATGTGATACAGCTAATGCATTACGCCGTTTCAAACTACCCTCACAGCGGCGGCAAGACCTTCCCTGTGTTCTGCCCCAGTTGGCCATGTCACGATCCCAGTGCCCGTACCTCGAGTAAAAAGGTATTCCCTTCGCAGCGTGTGTAGATGTCAGCTGCTCACCTCAACACTGCCTGCATTGCAAACTTTCTTTCTTCGGGGCAGAGAGCCCGAGATGTTAGGATTCAGATAGAGTGCTTCGGTTGGCTTAAAGAAGGCAACTGATGTTTTGTGTTCCAAAAATCCAAATACAAACATGAACAATTGTGAAGCCACCAATAGATTGTGTTGCATAAGGAATATTCTGCTTACATATTCGGGATAGTTGGTGGTTGTTTTAAGCAAGAGGAAAGCTCATCCTGCCCGATTCACCCAACGATCCCCTCAGGTCTGGTCATCTCTACGGCCAGCCTTGGGCTGTCTGTTCCCTGTCCCCTCCTGCAGGTGGCCAGGGGGCCTTTTCTTCCCTTAGAAGCGTGCCTGCAGAGATAGCCCTATTGATATCCTATATCAGCGCCGCCATCGTCCAAGGCCCCCGCCGGTCGGTCGGTAGGGCACTAACTCTGTGGGCATGTGCGGTTTGTTTCATCTTATCACCGATCCCTTTCCCTACACCCAGAGATGTCCTCCCGGCTGGGCATGCGATAGCTCGACGGGCTGACGACGGCGGCCTCGGTGCGATTCTCCGGTTACCAGGTCGATTAAGATGGGAACGCAGCCTTCTTATAGGGTGTTATGATCTCTTCCCACTTGGCCATCCCCTTCCCCTATTGCATGTCACTTGTTTGAGTTTGGCACCAATCACTGACTACATTGATCTGCTTGCAGGCTTGCTGGTCGTTATCGGAATCGGAGTGGCCCTCGGAGTGGCCGTCGGAATCATACTCCTGATGAGCATCCTGCTTTGTGTGAAAAGGTGAGTGCAAACCGACCTCAATCTGTGGCCAGCCCCACAGCCGGCCAACGCTAAGAGACCCGCGACTCAAAGAAATTAATACACTTTCCCTCTGTAATGATTCGTCAGCCTCCAGTGCCGGCTTTGGGTTAGGGGGAGGGAATCAAAATTGATTTTAATCAGACTAGGCCTTTTTTTGGGTGGCCTCAAGAAAGATGGTGTAAGATAGTGCCGAGTGATCTTAAACAAATTGAAGCAGCCTCCACTTGGGCCACGCAATGCGCAAAGGGATAGTTCATTATCAATTTTGAAATTGTGTATTATGTCACATTGTGAGACTGAATGATTTGTTTCTTTATAGGATTTCAGCTAAATGTGTTGCACTATGAGCAGTGATGAGCATGATAAAATCTTTATTTCCGACTCTTTGTTTGTGAAAAAGCCATGAAACTCTCACGAGGAAACTTTTAATGAAAGCTGGCACTATTGCATTTCAAGAAACTTTCCTAACCTACTCTGAAATAAGCACCGAATCAGAATCGATAGAACTCGGCCGAATGACTTCCTATAAAAGGATCGGATGGCTGTTTGTCACCGGAGTTGTTTCAGGACTCAATTAAATATCTCTCATTAAACCGAAAATCTAAAGTCCCATTACTTTTAATTAACCTTATCAGGGAGAGATATGCATTTGTATGGCTTCGCAGTACCGTCGAATTCGGACAATTGGATTATTGTGGAAATGGGGCGAGGTGATATGGTATGTGATTGGATTAAAATCGTCTTAAACTCTTTGTGAAACTGAATGGATAAAATATTTCAGATCATTCTTCTAATTCAAATTCTTCCTCCTTCTCATGAGTGGTGTGGTTACTGACAGAGACTTGGCCTTGTATGAGGGATTAGGTTTCAAAAGAGACTGTATCAGTTTAAGTATTCATGGTAGCACAATGGTGAGGAGCTGTCAGAGCCGTGCCCGGCGCCCACCAGAAGGTGATAAGCCTCACTTGATCTTTGATTGATCAGTCGGTCCGCGGCTAATTTGCCCGCTCCTCGGGGAGACGGGCCATGCTGCCAGAGATACCATAATATCTATAGCCGCCACACGCCTTCTAATATTCAAATCAATCCCAGCTTTCAAATTAACGCCTCTTCTGCCGACACCGGGCTCGCCGTGATTAGAGCATACTTGGACTGCGTATTTCTCGGTTAGTTACCTATCGGCACCGACCAGTCGCTTCCTTGTTTTGGATCTGGTCTTTTCCAGTGCTGCCAGCAGTATCCAGAAAGTTGGCAGGCTGTGGTCCAAGGTCTGGATCGACCACGTTTGTTTTGGAAGAGGCAACAGGGAAGGCGTTGGCAGAGAGAAAGGTGGGACGCAATGTAATGTTTCGCCTACAGAGTCAAATGCGCCCATGTATCTGTATATGTATGTACCTAATAATAAGTAAGGTATTGTGTAGTAGAATTGTGCTGATTGGATGAATATATATAATTCTACTGGTTCACACTCTCAACCAGACGTTCACCCCCACAATGGAGTATATCTACCGTTAAATGTGATAATGTTCCATCGAACAAATGCACATTGTGTTGCTCATGATTATATTGACCAAGGTAAGCCATGAATAAAGGATAGGGTTGTGATAGCTTGGCCCCAAACCCATATTGAACGTTTAACAACAGACACCCTGATGAATTATTACGACCTTAGGTCAACTGAGTAGAATGGAAAAGTGTTGGCATCAACAGAGAATATGTTAGTTGAATCCTCTGATGACTGCAGCGACCGTTTGTATCTGTTGTATTGTAAGGATCTGGCTTCATCGGTCCATGCGGTAAATGACAGGGGTTAACGATTATTCGTCTTGATATACTCTTTATAACTATAGAAAGGGAAAGGTAACATTGTCTAGAACACTGTGACGTTTGGGTGTCCGACGTAGTACCCCTTGTAATAGTGCACCAGGCTGACTGAGTCTGTGATTTCCAACCTCTTCTGAGGTACAGGTGTACGTGCAGACACGTATGCGTCGCCCACGGGCCATCGACTCTAACCGCTGCCTGTTTGGCATGATTCATTTTAACATGGGCCGGCGGCAATGACACGCGTCCACATTAGGCGGTATGCCGGACGTTGGTCTCAGTGATCCATATCGCACCAGATAAAAGAGCGCGGCGGGCGGGGGGCGGCGTATTTCGCTGCATTAGCGCGCAGAATGCGGCGCGGCCCGCGGGCGGTGTGTCCCCCCTCTCGTAACATGCCCATTAACTCAATGCTTGCCGCAGCCAAAACATTGACGCGGCCGGCCGCACGGGGCCCGCCCACCCCGGAATCGTTGGCATTGTGGTGCCACAAAGCCAGAGTCAAAGTCAACCGCACTCCTAAGCACGAGTTAATAGGGACTGTGGTAGGTGTATGTGAACATGAAGGGGTTGTGGATCTGGGCGTTGGGAAGAAGAGAGGACGCATTTTTGTCCTTTTGAAAGTCACTTCCGGTGGCCCCTTCAGTGCTCCAGGGCGCCCTCCATGGCATGTGACGTCAGTGACGTAACCCCTTAATGCCCCCCATTATGATCATGGACCAACACTGTTTGTGGCACTAATTTGTTCATAAAGGCCGTCCTTGGCAAACCCTCATACTAACCATATTTCTATAAGATAAAAAAGAGCTTATCCGTAACTGCAAAAACTGTAGCAAAGTAAAACATGTGTTTAGGTATGGCAAAACAAATCAGTGGAGGCCTAAAGTATTGTTTCGAGAGTAAAACACAATACGACAAGGTTCTGTCATGTAATCTCAATTCTATTTTAAGTAACACAGGTCAATGTACATATATCCATTGTCTTTTTAGTTCCATTGTTTTACAGTTCTAGAAATGATGATTTACACGGAATCATAAAAATTACAAAGACGATTGTTGAAAACCCCAATAGCCATTCAGGAGCTTGGTGGTGGTAATGCTTAGATAGAGCTTTTTTTTTAGAATTGAATTATCACGGGTGCAAGTAATTATCGTGTGACTAATCTTGATTTGTGACGTGCTAAAAGCACAACTATTCTACAAATAAAGCGTGCTTCGAGTAGCTTTTCACAGAATGATTAGAAACGTGCTTTAAATATAACCATAAACGTTTACCAAAATAGATAATCAATGGGGAATTCAAATCATTCTCATAACTCAGTGTTAGAATCCTTGGCCTAGAGTCTACTCAAGAAGGCTCTATCTTTATATAGGCCTACTGCATTTGAAAAGATTGTGGCATGTTAGAATATGTTTAACACATTAGTCAGGTAACTTAGTCCTTCTTTTTGCTCTACCCTTTACAGGAGGAAGGAGCGGAACACGCGGAGTGCGACGACCGACCCCCTCCTGGACGAGGGGACTCACGAGAACGACGACAACCAGGTGCACTGCAACTGCCCGGCCAAGATCTACTACTCCTCCAGGATAGAACTGCAACGTCAGCTCCAGCGCCACGCCCTGGAGAAGGCCGGCAGGGACTCGACCACAGGAGGGTCAGGAGGGCTTGATAACAGTGGCGTGGTGGGAGGAGGACCCAGACCCAACCTGTTGAGAGCCGACCCCCAGAGTCTGCCCATGCCCGACATGTGTATCATAGAGACTGTACCTATTAACGAGATCCTGGCCGGAGAGGCTGCTGGCCGGCCGGTAGGAGGGGGCGGGGGTGGTGGGGGAAGTGGACAGCCGCAGGAGGACGATCAGAGGGAGATGCAGACCTCCTTTATCACCTTCAAACCCACGCCGTCGACGGGGGGCGGTGGGGGCGGGGTGCCGGCGGCAGGTGGCACACCTAGTACTGCCGACTGTAAGTCGTGCTGCACGCGCCCCTCCGACAAGAACCTCACCAGTCTACAGGGCAGTGGCACAATACCCATCTACGACAGGAGGCGACGTGAGATTCAGACATCGCACGCGCCTTACGGTACACTAGGCGAGCACGCGCGCTCCAATAAGACTATCTACGAGACGACGCCGCGCAAAAACTGCGCCGAGTGCGTGCGGGACACTGAGAGCATTTACAGCACGCGACAGCGCGAGCTGCTCAACGCTAACAACCTCTCTAATAGTGCAAATAATGCAAACGAAGTTAGCGCTACCAAGGCCGGGCCAAAGCAAGCCGTATGATGGCCGCTTGATGTGGGAAATTGTGGACTTGTGGCTTGGTAATTCTCTACGCAACCACCGGTAATCTATGGGCGAGGGAGAGGTTCGATTTGTGGCAATATGCTTATGGGGAACCTCTGGGAAATGAGCCAAGCCGCCGTGTTTCCGCCGTGGTAGGAAAAATGCCCATTAGAAAACGGTGGTTGACTATGCAATGTCGGCATGGTGCCTTATCTGTGTATCAAACTCGTCCACGGCTGTTGTTAATAAACTCTGCATAACAATCTATGGTAACGATGGTAATACGCATTAAACTGTTTCCTTATTGCAGTTGAGGATCGGTCATATTTTGAAAGAACTGAAGTGTGTTTCATGATCAATTGATGTCTGACGTTCGTCTTTCCTGAAAAAAGTTGTAATTACGACGAGAACAAAATAAGAGAAAAACGGTGTAGATGTTGATAAATGACGTGTTTCTTGTTCTTCTTTTTGTGTCATTCCATTACTGAAGGCCCAGGCAGTAAGCACTGCCCCGGACCTCTTCTCTCGACCTTTTCCTATCACTACCTGATTCAGGAGGGCCAAGGTAAATCATGCCCCAGAGCTCCATAATTCCTTCTGTCAAATCAAACTCGTTCCAAATCAATGTCAATTATTAATTGTTTTTGCACCCAACGCCCATCGTTCCCGCGTGTTGAGCGGAAAACGAACACTAAAAAGACGGCGGGAACCGCGCATCCAGACTCGACGTCCCAGAGGGGGTAGGAACCAGAAATCGAGGGGAATTTTCATTCCATTTTGTCTAGCCCGGAGCGGCGTAATTCCTGTGATGGACCAACTGCAAACGGTGATGAATGGATCACGTCGGGGCATCGAGCGGCCACCTGAGGAGGCAAGCAGCACCCAGATTAGATATGTTCTAAATGTATCTACGAGCCCTCCTGAATTATTGACCCGAATGAAAAACGTGCTGTCGCATCTACCGGCTTTATTGGGGGGAGACAATAATAAATAAGCCGAACGCGCTGCTATAACATTCAATCATACGCCTATAACGATGGACACCCTTCCGCGTTTGATATTTTCCGCCATGGCTCACACATCCGCCAACGAGAGTCACCTCATAAAGATTAATAATTGAGGGGCGTCCATGATAAATTTTTCAATATTACCCAATAATGATGGACTCGGCTGTTGATGACAATGAAGAGGTACCAGGGGACCTCATATTGAATACTTGACCTCATGCGTAAAGTGTTTTTTTATTAAAGCAGAAATAATACATTAATTCTATGGAATTAAAACACTCAGCTGGTTGTACAAAATTGTGCCATCGCTCTTTATCCTGCTGTTTCCAGATCTCAGAAGCGAGGTCAGGATTTTGCCTGGCGAAACAAAAGCAACTTTGCCTCCACCTGTGTCATTCCCATCGTATAATTACGGCATCCATCACATTCTGCTCTCCTGTCTCGTCCTTTTTTTGTTCCTCCTCACAGTGGCAAGAGAATCCCCCACAGCCCTACTCCCCTTTCTTCATTTCCCATTTGTGGTCTGACGGCGACCAAATAACGCCCGCAGGATCGAAGTGAAGTTCGGCGTCGCGCTGATCAGTTTGTTAGAAATAATCCATGAGGTGGCGTAAGTTGCGTCTGTGGGACCCAGGTTATTTATTTATCAGGCGCGGTTCGCGAAGTGAAGCTAAACCGTTGGATCATTGAGCCTCTAATTGTGAGATGCGCCGCAAATGTATTGTCAGGCCTAGCCAGGCGGAAAGTCAATAATGAATGGGTGGACCCCGGCGGGGCCTCGGCAGCGCCCTCTTTTGGACGCCACTCAACCACATAGAGCATCACCTAGCGGTTGGAAATTGAGTCAGGCATTATGGCCTGAATAATCCATGGGATCCCCCTCGATTGGCAGAGCATGATGCAGGTTATATTCCAACCCCCTGTAGTTATTATTATATCCCATCTATACTTTTTATAAGGCCGTGGGTTATTATTGCTGACTCAACAAGGGCAAACAAAGGGCAGGGCACAGCTACCGTGGCCGCTGTGCCCCTGGGGAAATTTTCCCGATGATGTGTTTACATCGTCCGAAATATATTCAAATCAATCTTTTTTGGTGATAGAATTTAATGGCGGTGGCAGTGCCGTCCGTCTGCCCACGCTCGGAGTACTTGCCTGCCGGCCGTGGATGAGGGTAGTTATGGCGAAAGATCGCCTGCGTCTCCAAGAAGCCTTTCTGTCTATTAAAATAATTCCAATCAATGAATTAACTTCCTATTAGTTGCGTGAACGCTTTTTGCTTTTTCACTGGTTCTAAAACCATAGACCTGCTATCAATTTCCAATTCCAATTATTGCAGTGTAGCTATTGTGTTTAACTACTCGCGTTATCCCTTTGGGCGATTCATTATCTCCTTACAGCCAGCCGACCGTTCCAACTTCATTTTTTATAACTCAATTCTTTGATTTACAAAAATCCTTTTCTGGGTGGGTATGGACATCTGCTTCCATTGGTTCATTGCAAGCTTTAAGGAGGAGAGTCTATGACTGGGCTTTATTACACTGGATGCGGATTATGCCCTTTTCTTCTCCAACCCCACTCCCCCCATGCCATCATCTCTTTCTCCTCGCCGACTGGCCGTGCCGTTGTACACTTGGAAGGCCCAGCGAATGTGTTTGCCTTGTCACGATAACCTGCCCTGACCTCTGGCACCGACTCCTGAAGGTTGCTCGCCCCGGCCGCCGCCTGCCGCCCGTCCGGCCCGGCAATAATTCCCTGCCTCGAGCCCCCACAAAGAAGATGCATCGGGAGTGGCGCTGATGTTTGCTGGGGTCCCATTCAACGAGCGGACACGATAACAAAGGGAATCGGAAGGCGGGGCGCGCCAACACGCCCCAGCCAAGGTGTTGTCTAATTTCACACGTGAATGCGCGATCCCCTCGTCGCGAGCAGCCCCATATCTGGCCTGTACAATGAAGGCGGCACAATAAGGTCTGCGAGCAGCTCGCCGCCTGCCTATCGCCGCACCCATCTGTGTATTATTTATAAGCGGGGTGTTGTGTTTCCTAAGACGTCGGGATGGGGGCGGGTCGGGTAACTGACCCCGGCGATAAGGGCCATCAGTGTTAGCGGCGAATTACCGCGCTGACCGCAGGGCCAGCTGATCTGATTTTCAATAGTGCCGCGACCAGCCGCCGTGAAATATCAACGATGAATTGGTCGCGAAGGCATTTTCCTGTCCGTTGCCCAACGCACAAGGCTTCACATCCGCATAGGCATTACTCTTCTCGACTTTCTTTCCTCAGGCCAAAATATATTTGATGAAATGCGGCCAGGGCCGACAAATTAGATGATCAAATCCCGGGCGAGGGCGGCGCGGTCGCATCAGTCGTCGATTCCGCGTTATTGTACATCAATTCAGCACCGACTACGGCCAGCCAGGGGTGTGTGTAGGGGTATTGGGGATGGGCCGTGAAATTAGGGGCGTCCTTCCCTGCCAATGTAATTGGAACAGAATGGGGCTGGAGGCGACCCTGCTCAGACGAGAGATGTTGCTTTGACATCTTCCATTATCCACATCCAATTTCGGACCAAGGTCCCAAGATCGGACGCTGTCGTTTTTCAATTCTATTCAGAAGCCTCACAGAGGCGTTTAATCGGGCCGACACTCCCTGTACGAGCGGGGCTGACCGCTGTACACCCAGACGTGCTGGCCAGCTGGATTAGGGTTTTAATACGTGCATGCCCGGCGTGCACCCTCTATGATTGTTCAGGCGATGCAACAGAATCAACCAAATTGGGACGTGTCAGGAATCGGCTGACCGATAGCAGCCAGCACCGGTTGCCGCCATGCCGGCAGCTGTTCAGAAGGTTATAGCAGTACCACCATCCAGCACAGACGTAGAGGCCAACCTCGTCAGGTCAGCCTGCCGTATAGGGAATACGACCTGAGATTGGACAGTGCCTTCAGACGCCCGCTCTATGACGATGACGGAATGGCTGTTTTTGTTCATGTCCGAGGCACTGGTGTTGTCAGACTGTTCCCAGATACGAGGGTCGATAAAGCACGGTTTTTCTTCGTAGAATTTCTGCCCATAGTTCTGTATACGAGGGAGTTAAGGAAATCGCTGCATCCCCTCTCTTTCCCCATCCGTCCCCACTTTTCCCTATAACGCCATTGACGTGTTCATTTCCCGATGAGGAGGCGGGCGTAAAACTAAAATCAATTCCTTCGCTGAAGGGGTCGTCAACGCTTGAGTGTTATACGAGGTCGTTGGACGATTCTTTATGCGACGTTTACAATATCATTTGTAATAGGTTGACGACCTGTTAGCCGGCTGGCCGCGCAGCCCCTCAATCGTTGGTTACGACAGCAGAGGACGGGGCGGCCTTGGCACATTGAATGGTGCTCTACAATAAATACCGCCGCTACCTTTATCCGGAACGAGCAACCACTCGCACCTCACACAGGAGGGGCACCGCACAGCAGACCGGTATATGGCCCTTTCCTCCGGGGAGTGTGATCATAACCTGGAGGCACCATGAGAAGCGGGAAGTTGAGAGGGGTTACAGTGGAGTGAGGAGGGAGAAGCAAGGGTTCGAGTATGAGGGTTTTCTCCCATTCTAACGGCTGCATTGTCAGATAATTTCAATCGTGCCTGGTCAGTACACAGGGGCCCAAGACGGTGAATGATCCAAACAACGTTTTACATCCCTCAGCCCTAGCTGTGCTCAGATCCCTTCTTGGTTTACCGAGCGAACCGCACAGTCTGGCGTTGGGCTTGGGGCAGAGCGGTAATTCTATAAAGAAACGGGGAGTTGATTGTGTACCACCGAGTGGTCGCTCTTTAAGGTGATCCGGTGGAGCTACATAGAAAGGACACAGACCTGTGTACCTAGCCTCAAGGTGATCCCAAGGCCGTAACCTTACATGCGCTAAGGGCCGCGCTTGAGGTTCTCCCTCATGTCCGTTGCCATTGCGTGTATAGGGTTTGGGTCACCAGGACTCCCTCTTCTTCATCTTCCCAGTAACACAGCGATGCTTTTAGTTTAGTTTTATAGTTTGATAGCATTATCGAATGTCTTTCTTCACATGCATTTACAACTTCCTCTGTGGTTAAGCCTTTCCGTTTTATCGTCAGTGACACCTGCTGTTTCACCAATACCGCCGAGACCTGACATTTAATGACCATGCACGGGCATCCGCAGAGCAACACGCTGGTCTTAATACATATAAGGTTAGGTAACTTCAGTTTACCTTATGGTAAGTAGGATAAGATATGATCCCGATCCCTTCACCTGCCCAAGCCCGGCCAAGTTTCCCGAGCGGTTACCTGAGAGAAGATTAAGTAGCCGTGATCAAAGCCAAGCGGGCCGAGTCCGCTTACACCTGAGGATCTCAAGTCAGGTGTGGGATTAGGCCCCATCCATAATGCATGCACTGCCTCTCGTCAGGGTGGTCGGCGGGCGGCGTCTGACAGGCTCAGGTGACCGACACGCCGACACCCAGCCGCTGGGCTTACCTACGCCTGACACGGCCACGCCGCGCCCTCATCAATTTTAAAAGTTGGAAAGCGCGTCAATCTACATAGCGCCACATATAATACATACACTGTCAGCTAGTGTGTCTGTTTATGCTGAAAGAGTATCTTATCAGTCACTGAATAAGTTACAGCCACTGGAATGCATGCACAGGCACCTTTGCTGAAAACTTACCATTCGTAATTGAACAAGGATTAATAGCGGCGGCAAATACAGATGTTTACATTTGATCATAGCCTATTACAAGGCTGTTCAAGCTAGTCGGTTTCCGTATAACATGCATACAGATAAAAGCGATTAAGAATACGCCGGGTCGACTTACACCGGCAAGGAAGCCCCATACCCCCTGTTTGTCCATGCCCTTCCACCTTTATTGTTTACCTGTCCATTAACCATGCAACGCAACATGCCTTCATCGCTGTATTATTTTTCTCTATACCTGACATCATAGGCGCTTTGCATGAGAAACCAAAATAATTTGTCCTGTAACTTACCTAAAAAGCAATCTATATATCAAATCATTCTAATATAACATCCTTTACTGCGGGCTTAATCTCAGGTTACACAACGGCT
Source organism: Lepidonotus clava (assembly GCA_936440205.1). NCBI lineage: Eukaryota > Metazoa > Annelida > Polychaeta > Phyllodocida > Polynoidae > Lepidonotus > Lepidonotus clava. The sequence goes on from OW387134.1 coordinate 54,020,666, forward strand.
TCGTCAAAGGTGGCTGATTTATTTGTCAAGAAGTCTAATTTGGCGAGGAAAGGAATCCAATCAACATGTCACAAAACGACGGCGGGCTCGTATTAACGAGGCAGTGATTGCTTCTTCTGTAATACTGATCAATAAAATAACGGACTAGTCTTCTTACATATACATTTATAAAGCTTTTTTTTAGGTTCGTAAAGATAATTGTGTAATAAAAACAGATAGCAAGGGCCCATAAAATAGCGGAAAGCATGCATACAGTCATATTCTAATAGTCGCAAAAAACATGTATGACTATTTGTGAGATCTCTTTACAGCTACATATTGTCTAGAATATGTTCCTATTATAAAAATAGCATTTGGTTGCAGACTGTTCTATAACTACATTTGTTTGCAGATTATTCTATCCTCCTTAAGGGGAGCCAAAACCAATAAATTCAATGAAATTTTCCAAACTCAGATAATCATGGAAATCCATTCCTTGAGCCTATTTCTGGCCGATGTTAAAATCTAACCCATGAAATATGGTTAAGAAATGTAGATGTACACGTACATCACAATAATTATGGCGGATTTAGGATTCCAAATAAAGGTGGCGGGAGGGTATCAAGAAATAAATCCCTGAATGATATTTAAGCCAAATTTCAAATCGCAAGTTTCTACAATAGCAAAGAATATTGATTTGCCATGGTGTTTGACTACCCAAGAAAACCGCCAGCACGTTTACCGCTACAACTGAACTAAGGAACCATTAAAGATAACAAGCAGACAGTTTCTCTATCATTAAAAGACAACGCTTAGATCAAATTGTCATAACAGTTCACAATTCACTTTCGATAGTTGAGATGGTTGTTCTTCAACGATATTGATTGAATGAACTCGCCAGTGCATCCTATACCACATATCCAACGACCATGGCGTGACACTGCACATTTCCGTGCAAGGAGACAGATACCTATATTCTTTGTTCCTCTGCTACCTCTGGAGGTTCAGAGCATTGGTTCTGTAACAAAGGCCTTTCATCTTTGCCCTCACACTCTTAACCAAACACGTGCTGCATCAATGCTTTTACCCAGAACTTTGAGTTTCCATAGATGCGCTATCTGAAGAAGAAATAGTTGTGATCTGTATTCTATCCATTTGTCGATCTTGTCTTTTTCATAAAAAGAAAAAGAAGGATATAAATGCAAGTGGTAGAATTTCTTTACAAAAATGGCTGCTTTTTAAAATGTTTTTGTGATTCAGGTAAAACAACTTAAGAAACATACCTTTCATCGATTCTGTGTTTTATCAAGTACCAAATGTATCTGTTATTAAATATACTTCTAGTACCTTAACATATATATTTGAATGGCAACATTTTTTAACTGGAGAACATTGAAATTAAAAACTACTAATGCGCTAAAAGTTGTTTATATTTCATGGAAAGGGTGAATCCTTCTTTCCAATGAGAGAGAAGGAGGAAGCAGATGAACACCATATTTGATACAATAGGCAAACATCGGAACATGTCACATAAAACGTTCTAGTGTTTAAAGAAATGGCTCCAGTATGACACGTTCTGAAAATAGATCATTACACCAAATAATAATCATAAGTATAACCAATTATTGGCATATATTATTATGAAAGGGGAATCTACCAAGGAACTTTCTTTGAAGTTTCAGATATTTTGAAGCATTTTCCACCATTAAGATTGACAAATCATCTTTAGAATATTATACAGAACCTAGCTGATCACATCCTTTATTTGTTGAAACTGACACATTTGAAAACCTATACTTCCATCTCAAAGCCTGATTGATGGAACTATAGACTAATATAGTTAATGATTTTATAGAATATAGGTAGCTTTAGTATCTGACTTAGAAAAAATAAATACCAAGTTTCCTATTTCACTAAGCATGGAAAAAAACTACAATTGATCGACCCCTGAGAGAAACCTTTATATGACAATTTTGTTGTGTTCTATAAGATACAAACACAAGAATTCTAAGAAAAATGAGGATTTCTTGAGAGCAACTTAATGTTTTTGATCGCAATTTGCTGCAATTCATCAACGTTTTTTCTTCATAGTTTAACTGATTGAAGGATATCACCTTGGCCAAACTATATCAAAACTATGCATTTTGTTGGTCAACCTCTCCCAACGATACTCCACCTACCATTTAACAGCCCATGTCTAGCATGCAAAACTCCCATCCCCTAATGCTATTAGGTAAGCCAGTGAGGACATAAGAGGTCACAAAAAGAGGTAGAATTTTCTCCAACATTAGATTTTATATTCATGCAAGTTAAAGGGAGCCAAAAGCAAAGTTTTGCTAAAATGCAACAAAGTTTGCAAACATAAATAACCATAGAAATACATTCTAAGCCCGATTCTAAGAGCCTAACCTTAGCTAACGGTACGGTTAACTTGAATTTAACTTGAATTTAATAAAACTCCTGTCCATTTTACATGTACACCACAGTGTTGGTAAACAAACCGATTTTGGTGGGTCACAAACATTGACCAGGGAACTATTTTGTATTTTTGTGAAGTTAAAGCCTGCTTTCACAGCCTATATTTTATCATGGGCCTTAGTTATGGTCATAGAATGTATTTCAATATTTGATACATTTTGACTGATATTGCTTTTATGATATATCTTATTAGGCCCCTATAGATTAATGATCTCAAGAAACTTGGATCAGAGATAAGCATGGGATGTTTTCTTTGCATCACATATTTTCCACGGCCAAATAAGTAGATCTATTTAAATTGGAGAAACTTTGGAGAAGGGTATTGACCATATGCAAGACTAAAACATAGGTTAAAATCCTTGTGGTTTTCTTGATATTACTTATTATCCATGTTTCTGGCTTCACATTGTATATCAAGCCATCGTTATGAGCTGATTTCCTACATTCTTATCTTAAGCACCTAAAAGAAATTCAACAAAAGAAAAGGAGGATCGATTGTCGTACTTTTTTGGGCATTGTTGCCAGACAATGAGCTGCAACCCACCAGCTATTCAAAAAAGATGTCTTGGTCATAAAATCACCACTGCTTGTCTGTGACCGTACATTGCTTTGGGGGTCTGCTTTGTTTTTTTGTGTGTATACCTGATACTGTTCTGCTTGTCTCCATCGACATCAAAGGTGCCGCATGTGTTTGGCTCACCTTGGAGTTTCAGGTAACATGAATCACCTAGCTGCCAGCACCTGAGAAGCGGCGCCCATACCACATGTCAGTCATTTCTCCCCCGATGCAACAGAAGATAGGCGCAAACATTTAAGGACTAATAGCGTCTTCCCATGTCATTTGGGTCGGAATTTTGATGTAACATTCATAATTCAAAGGTACTAGTACGTTATGTTTTCTTCTACTGCTTAGGTTGAAGACATGCAAGTTTATTTGTACTGAAATACGCATGATAGTATGCAATCATGTTTATTATTTTGCAGGACCTCTTTTAAATTTTTGAAGATTGGCCACTAAAGTATCTCAGTGCGACTCTCTGGGCAACGAAAATGCTGTTTACCATTATGATTTATTGTTTGGTTGAGAAAACAGCCTGTTCTTTCAGGTTTTGTAGACAAGACTTCAGGACATATGTAGTGATATAACGTCCCTTCGGAGTTCTATCTAGCAGGGTACAAAATAGCACAGTGGCGTGTTGCTCAGGAGTGGAGGTCATCCTGTTAACCTCCATATCCTCATGTAAATAACATTTGGTCACTACTATAGGACGACGCCATATCTGAACAGTCGCAACACTATGATGCTGAAGAGATAAGCGTACGCGCCAGAAGTATTACAATGGAACACTTTTTGTGTGATTCCGTCCATTATAATCCATTCAAAACAGGCTTCCTAATTACGACGTGACGATTGCAATGTTGAAGTGAAATAGAAACCTGACCCGCCACTGCTATATCTCTGGAAGCTCATCTAGAATCTTTCTTATGCCATGTCCATAAAAATAATTTGGTTCATGTCAGCTCTTACCTATAAATGACTCTGAATACAGTATTACAATCGTTAATGAGTGAACAACTAATGTCTCGACGTGTAATATAAGAGCTTGCATTTTTCCTATCGTTCTAAACATCCATGTGGCAGAGCCATGTTGCTAACAGAGAAGGAAGTATGGTGTTCCGAAGGAATTATCATGCACCATTCTAACCGTCCTCATTGTATAATATAGGGAGTTCAGACTAAAGGACGAACATAGAAGCTGGTAGCATGAGCCTGCAGCTAGACTACAACTGCTTTCTCCAGTGGCCCTCCCCAGATGTGCTGATGTTGGGCTCTGCTATACGGGGATCCCCTCCGAGCCCAGCGTGTACACAATGCAGGAGGCCTAATGAAAGCAGTGGGATCTGGTGCCCCTGCCCCATTACCCCTCCCACTTACATCCCTGCTCTCCTCCCTTCCCACCGCCCCCTGGTCCCTCCCCATCTAACTACCCTTGGCCCAACAAAGTCCCCTGCCCGCCGCAATTAAATAAATGTCTGCACGGAGGACGGTCAGGATTAAAGTGACTGTTCATCTTAAATAGCTGGCTCCACGGTAATTGCTTGGGAGTCGTCAGCGGCGGCAGGGGCCCGTTTGCCTCCTGTGGGACCGCCTCTTATTGGCTAAATAATGGCATTATTTTCAGCCTAGCGTCACTGGTGGCGGGTTTTCAGGGCTAGGATTGCATGTTGGTGCAGTGAAAATATTAACATCCACTCGAGAAAGATTTGGCGGGATGACAGTTTCCCACGCATCAGTAAAGATTGATGGAGGCAAGAGGAGAGGAAGTGGTTCTAGTGGTTGGGAAACATGAGACAACATAATAATGTCATCATGTCGGCGCCTTTGCAAAGATACATAATTGATATTACTTGGGAGGAAACGCCTCAGAGACATTAGAGTCAGTGAGTGGAAATTTGGGCAGCACTGAACTGCCTTGATGGAATCCGAATTGGGTATCGGATTCCTGCTTTCTGCAGAGGCCGTCCGCAGGATCCCGAGCTTCAGCTTTATCACATGAGGTAGTGTTATGGGTGAAGAAAAGGTAGTTTAACCAGATTGATCTTCCCGAAGGCCCTGGGTGTAGTCATCTGCCGTTTAGAAATACTCTGTGGACAGACACAGGTAATTTGGTGAGCTCTCTCTTTCTATTAAGCTGAGTCCAGTAGGTTGTGGTGAATTTTCTTGAGCCACGTTCCTAACCTTTGACACGTGTAGAAACGTCAGCCTGGATTTTTGCCTATTAGCAATTATCGAATTAGATTTCTGGGCCAAAACTATCTCAACGTGTTCGGTGTAACTCATTTAAAACGATTTGTAAAGGGCTCTGGTTATCTGGCAGAAGGTTTTGTGTTTTATTTATCATGAGTTGCTACAAGACAACAACCCAAAGTACGCTGACCGAGTTGAGCATAATGTTATATGTGTCCTAATGTCAAACCCCTATTGGTCCTACGCGGACGGTTCTAACGTGTTTGAACTATCTTAATATAATCAGTGCGTGTATATGATAAATGTAACTTCTGTTTGCAGTGTACAGAACTGCAACCTTTATCGGTTTTATGTGTATGAAAAAGAAGTGCCTTCTCAAATTCCGATATATCTTTACCGCTACTGTGGTAAACAAGTAAAGGGGTTCTTTCAGATTCTGATATTTTCTGGTTTATGGAAGCGTTCGTTTCCTTCTCCGAGAGATGCAATATAGCGCCAGGACCGAACCAGTTATAAAAGTAACGTCGTGTATATGGTATATGATTTTTTTTATCATCAAATAATATTATTTGAATCCAATATATAAATAATTATGCAAATACATGCGGGATTAACATTACGAAAGAAATAACTATCACCAAGTATCTACAATCATTCATGTATAAGCAATGTCGTAAACATCACTGGGCTTATTCGCATTTTTTACTAAAATGATTTATGCCATATAAGCGACGTCTTGTGTACATGGGGTTCGCTTGAAGCATCGAATCCCCGTTTTGGTATACTACTCATATCGTTGTCTATTTTTGCGAAGCATAATGCTTTAAAATCCCCATTTCCATATACTACTTATATCATGATGAATTATCACATGTATTATTAAATTATTCACGCGATATTGTCGCGTACATAGTGGAGCTTGTTGCTGCGCCAAAAGTACAGGGATAAAGATGGCGTAAAGTTTTCATAAATGTCCAAATTTCAAAGAACGCCAATACTAGTATAATTGTTTAAGAAAAGGAGGAAATTTTGTGGACCAACATTTGAGATCGAAAAGAATAAACATATGCTCACAAAACTAAAGATATCTTTTACACTGTCTATGCTCGACCATAGAACTGCTAAATCTCATGGAATGTACAGGTGTAATAAACATTGTTATCTGATATTAGTCTATCAATGTCAAGGTCACACTTCCGTGTCTTGCCTTCTAGCCACAATAACAGAGCCATTTATACAGCCTGACCATCAGGGTCCAGTGGTTTCCGTAGTGTCGCTATGGCAACCCTCAGGCTGACGAAAACTACACTTATGCAATGCTGAAAAGCACTGCTGAGGAATTTCTGATTGGCTAGAAACCATAATTATTGAAAGAATATTTAAGACATATAACATGTACGTAAACTTTCAATATGCCTCCATCAAAGACCAAGACTGATTCTATAGATATACACTTATACATATATTATATATTTATATATATGATATAAATAGACATGACCTTGTATACAACTTTCTAGGTGGTTTGATATCCCCGTTGTACACAGGTTCAAATAAAAAATAACCCAAGCTTGTGCGACTTGCCGTTTCGAGGGTGAGTTCCAAATAAGGTAACAATAATTATGCCTCCCATTTTTTGAATATTTCATTGTAGAACGTCTTGTTACTATACGAGTATCTCTGGTGCCTTGCCAGATAAGTAGTTCCATTACAGATCACAGGCGGATGTAACAAAATACGGATAAACGAGTCTACATTGACTTACAAGTCCACCAATCCTTTCCTAAAACCGTTACTGGTAAACTATCACAAAATGTAAACTACCTCAATAAGTGTTGACTATAATTATTTTATTCCGAAGAGAATAATATGAAGTCCCACGTTCAATTTCATTCCTACAGTCCCCCAAAACGGCCGTGTTTCCATAAGTTCTACCCATTTGACTTAGTATGACACGGTATATGTGAGTTACACGCAATCTGAATATCAAATTAAAGCCTCCATGAAGGGTTTGGCAGGTTGAATAGTCTTTGACCTCTCGATAATATAAAGAAAAGACATTTATAACTATAGACTATCCACATATTTGTGTATGGAGCCCATATGTACTAATTTAACAGAATCACATGTGGTAGATAATTGTAACATAGTTCCCTTTTATTAGACTCGTTTGTATAAGATTTTTGTGCAATGTAAATGTTGCTCCATGTGCAGTCAGACGAATATTAATGCCAATAACCGAGACAGACTAACCGTCTTGCTAATAGTGCAACTAGTATACGTCAATTAGTATGGTCAATATAATGCGCGAACACAGATGTTATCAGGTTATAGTTGTAGGACAAAAGTATAGATTCATTTTTACACGAAATAAACAAAAAATGAAAAAAGCAGCACAGCTCTAAGCAATAGAATTGATGAGTTACCATTGATCTCTCCGAGGAAATCAGTTATATGTTGTATACCCTCGGGCTTGGACTGCGACATAACACAATCTTCTCTAACTATCAATATCCAGAGACTACTTTTTGATGTGGCGTTGTACCTACGAAAAGTGAAATACAGTAATCCACAACAAGCTCCGGATGACTATCACTCCAAAAGAATTAAAGTCAGGGACGGGCAGGTTGATGCTAATGATTTATACCTAATGCTCTTAACCTAGATGATAATCTTGAGGAAGAATATTCTTTACCTATATTCGGTAGAAAGCTGAAGTGGAACACAGCAGTATTAGATTTTAATTGGCAAACAGCCATTGGAGGGACGGATCTTTGTATCTGTTTAAAAAACGACATCGTTAATCAAAAGCAGAATGTATTATCTAGATGAAAGGAGCAGAGTCATCACTTTGTCTTTCGACCATAAAAACTGTTGTTTTTGCTTTATTCATATCAGAATAATGAAGGGGGTGCTTCCTCCGGCCAAGCCCAGTCTCCTTCGCGGAGGGAATATTTCATTATACTGCCATAAACACGAGATAGCAATTGTGCGCTTCAGTACCTTGGGGGCAGATTCCAGGACACGGCTGACCTTTGCCAACAGCCCCGTAATAACAGGTAGAATATACTGCGCCGTACCCATTAGGGAGTGTTAGGGAGCAAAGGCAAACCAAGGCCTCGCCATATTAACAAGGCATGTTTTCAGATACCTTGGCATAGGCCAAGTTCCACCATACCAGTACTTCATGCTGTATGCATAATTCACCATTAATTTTTCTCCTGCTTCAAAGGAAATGCAGAAAAAGCAAATTTGACGTCATGATGCTTAGACATAAATGCTTTTTGTTCGGGACATGAGCCATAATGTTGAGTGGTAAATCGTAACCGTGGTTACGCCGAGTCATTGTCATGCTACTATACATAATTATGTTTAGAATAATTAGATTTCAATTGTTCACTCTCTGCCAGACGTCCGACATTTATATATAATCAGAAATGGCTATCAGATAAATTGTCCTGCCTAAATCATATTGGCATAACATCTATTTGCCAAACCTGAAGGGGAAATAAGAGTGCCTACCAGAACTGAATGCTTCCTGATTAGCTTGGTCTAAAATGCCACATCAATCTATTTCGATGATTCATTTAAAACGTGCACTTTGAGAGAGCGACACCAACTAAATTATTAATATAAAACATTGGTTTTGTCATGGGTAACCTCCAGCCGGGTTCAATATGTATGTGTCTATCCACATGGGCCTACACGTGGAATTTGAAAAGCTCCCAATTAATACTTAATTTCCATAAATGATAAAAATGATATTGTTGTGGAATTAGCTGTACCTCTAAAGGCGGATAACACAAACGCGAAAAACACAAAGGCAACGGTAGGCTCCCTGGTCGGCTCTAAAATGAATGTCACGACATATTTTTTCTGGCTAAGGAATTACACCTGGTAATCAACAGTAGGACGTTTTCTTGTGTCCAGCATTGAGAAATGCCTGGGATCTGTTGGCTTCATACAGGAAAACATTCGTTAAGGTTTTTATACACAACAATATTATACACAACAATAAACCTTTATTGGTTTGGGGATTAAATAAAAATGATAGAATACAGTCGAGGGAAAATGTCTGATATTCTACCGCTAAACTTCCAAATCATTGTTTTAACTTCTGTGAGTATGTAGCTGTGTAGGGAATGAAGTTGTCCAGTAGGGAAATTGCCTATCTTCTCTAAATCAATGCGGTCCTCCCTTGTTTGTCAAAGCTAACCGCGTGTAGACAAGGCCTTAGCCAGAGAATTAGCACCCAGGGGGTTGTAAAGGTGCAATCGTGTGTTTCTAGGAAAGCGGTAACTATCGGCAAGGGTTAATTAAAGTATGAACAAACGTGACCGATACTTCCTCTTTTTAAGTATTTGCCAGCGGAAACATACCTTCTGATCTTCTCCCATTCCAATTGGGCACTTCTCAAAGTATGCGCACGCTTGCCATGTTTCCCATACTGTATGTGAATCATGGAAGTGCATAGTGATTGAAATAGACCCAAGCCTTCTGATGTTGGACTACTCTCACTGATTACCCTTCATACGCAATGTTTTCTTTGAATCCCCACTTTCCTCATTTGGATCCCTCCTCGGCCTTAATTCGGGTAGACTGATCAGACGCCGGACGCCCCTACCTCCTCCCTCTGATCCCACATATGAAGAAATCCCGCTGCAATCGCTCCCATCATAAGCCTCATCATTTAGAGCTCACTTGCCATAAACCATTTTACCTGCTGGCTGCCAGACACGCGGCAATCTGCCCTCGGCCGCCGGCCCAGGAGGTCGTTTGTAGCGATGACGCCCACACCATCAGCGGCCCGCGGGGGGCGGGGAGGGATGAGGACGCGGGGGAGGGGGTGGGGATATCACGAGGCGTTGTAAATCTGTTGGGAGCCGGCAAGGGCTAACGTCTAATGACATCCAACCGAGTTGTTGCTGATATACAAGCCGCGGCAAACACCGTGTGTCCTCGTTGGGAAGTTTGATTTCATTGACGGATGCATTGCCTCAACCCCCGCGCCGCCCCGCGACACGCGTCGCCTCCGCGGGTCGCCGACGACGCGACCGTCGATGGCATCGACAGATACAAGCCAGCCCCGCCGGCGGAGCGGCCAATGTATCTCACGGCCCCCCTCACACACTCTAAGCTGTCCTATAAGCACATCTCGTGGATTCATGGGCCGAGTCTGAATTTATGCCGACAGCCTTAACGAATGCTCGCGGTGTGCGCCGGCCCCAATAATTCATGGCTATTGACCTAATATTATGAATCTGCCCATTTATTCCCATTACTTTGTGCCGACGTGTCATAGGCCCGTCAGGTTTGTTTTACACCCGCTGTCCCACCCTACACTTCAGACTCCTCCGGGGCATTTTCCACTCTTCTTTTCGAATTACCGAAGGGAAAAGGCCTCCGACACGACCAAATCTAGCCTGTCCCGTCTGCCTTCTTTTCCTCGCCGACTGAGAAACAGCGCGTGACTGTTCTCACGCGGAGAGATGAAGTGCGTTGGTGGGTGAAGGGGTGGGTGGATGGGTGTCCTTTCAGGCATTTTACCGCAAGAGTAACTCTCAAAGCGGCCCTCGTATAACTCCTTCATACTATGAACAGATGAACATTTACATAGTCTGTTAACAAAAAGGGTATCTGAAACTTATTGCAGACGCAGTATTTTAGGGAAAAAAAAGCGACATGTACATTATTATACTCTGAGTAGTATATAAAAAGATCCATTTGCTTCATGTCAGGTACGTATAGTTCATCTTATCCAAGATGCCTGGCAAGGTTATCTTAAAAAACTATGTTCGCTAATTTTTCGTCTATGCTACCATCTAAATCGTCGTAATTAGAAGTCATGCCATCCTAATTACTTTCCAAATAGGCATATTAAAACGGCCTTGATCAAAATGTCTTCCATTTCGCACAACCCCCACCATCCGTCCACATCAGTTCTGAACTACTCACCTGCCCCTCTCCCATAACTAGCTAGTCCGCCATTCTCTTTTCGTATTTTGCCCTCATTACTGTCCACCCCCATAGGCCTAATACTCGCCCCGCCCATCCTGACGCCCACTTGGCCCCTTCAACCCTTCACCCAACGCCTCAGAGGACAGTGCCTCGTGTAGTACGTGCACCTCTCACAAGACGGCGGGCCGAGCTGTCATTAGGCCCTCTTTGAAGCCTTCCGTCCCCCGATCGATGCTGTATCCAGCCCCGCGTCAATTGGATAATACGGCCTTACCAATTAAGCACGCCTTTGTGCTTGCCTTCCCACTTGAACGTCGATCATCCTTTTTCTTAGCTAATGCAAGAAGAAACCCCGTCAATGTTTGGACTTTCTGATCTCATAATCCTCCGATTGAAATCGCTTTCAGGTTCAATTAATCCGGTGTCAGTTGTTCTAGCTCGCAGTGGGTATTGAAGTTGTTCGGACGGATTGCCTGAAGATTCGTAATTTGTAATGATCTGTGACAGGTGAAATTACAGTGGTGCGGATCGATAGTGATTAGTTTATTCCTCAGATAGGCAATACTTGTCACCCATAAAGTCTTCGAAATGTGAGCCGGAGACGGGCGTTCGGCTTTGATCTAAGCTGCAAAGTGAGGCCCATCTGGGGAAGGGGCGGCCGAGGCGTGTGTTTGGATTCATTACGCTGACTCTTCCTGCAGCTTGGTGCTGTCTGTCCATATATTGTTTCCTTTTAACCGCCTGGTCCTTGCACCAACCACGGCTGACGAGTTAATCGGAGCGGGTATCGCAGTCTTTGATGTGGACCATCATTTAAATGGACATGCATGTCCACAGGCCATTGGATCTTTCCGAATCTATCAGAGACTTGTTGGCCAACGCTGTGTACTTTTGGACGAGTAATCAACCGTGCTACGATTGGATGGTCCCTGGTCACGTGTGTGGAATGTCTGCGCATGCGTCGAAGCAGCCAGACAGCTTGACGTGTTGGACGGCTGTATTATGGCTGACATTTCGGCCATGTTCAATTTGGAGCCAAAGCCTTGCGAGAATTTTATCTTTTCCCCCCTCAGTAAACACCAAAGCCCCGATGAGGCCCTATGTGGATGGTGCTTTTTCCTGAGATGTTTTGCAAATTTGGCACACCACAACACCTGCGCTTTTATTCTGTCATCAAAAAGAGCCCAGTCGTTCTTTTAATTTGCATTCAACTTTATTTATAGGTAGCGTAGTACCAATATGACATCTTATCTATGATGAAATACATTCCAATATAAACATAGACCGATTTAGATTATTATGAGATGGACAAATGATACTAGAATATCTTTCATTGTCATTGGCTATTGAATCTGGAAAGCCTACATCACTGTATTTTATCATCACATTTCACATTTGACAGACAGTGAGAGGCGGTCATTGGGCCAATGTTTAAGGTTGATGAGTAAGTTATTTTGTATAGCAATTAGTAAATGGATGAAGCAAATTACAGATGGTTTTAACAACACCCCTGATGACTGATATTTCTCATTATAAGATCAATAAACGCTTAATTCCTCCTTTTTTTAATCAATCCATCAGAAGATTGTTTATTACCTTTCTCTATTCCTATCTCGGATTATAAAGTAATCATATTTTGATATACATAAAGTGAAACAACTAAATCATCTCTGTTATTAATACATTCTTGCATCATTCGCGTAATGTTATACTGACCCATGTAAGGGCCCACACCTCAACTAAATGTCATGAGTTCAACCAGGATTCGGGGCCTTTCCTGCAAGGTCTAATGCCAATAGAGTGGGCCATAAAAGGAAAGGTGGTGACCAGCAAGGGGTTCCGGTCCATAGTAACAGCCAAAGGTGGGAGAGCGGATATGTGTTTAGCTCTCTAGTTCATGGACGATTTGTAAAAGCAATTGGGAAATGCCGACTTTGTTCAGTCTAGGTCATGTCAAGACAACCATGTATCCAAAAAGGAATTACATTAATACCATTACATTAACACTAGCGTTACATGTAGGTATAATATTATGTTAGTTCTCATCCTAGAAATGCGAGTAAAGTTCCACTGAGATTTAAATATTGTATATTAATGACTTAATGACTTTAGAATACTTTTTTGAGCAAAACTATCTTGGTACCATAAAGGCTTTTCAAATTTTAGATAACCTGTGGTATCTTAGAGAAGATTAGAGACTATATGAGGAAAAATAGAACATAAAAGACCGAACATAAAAAATAGAACATAAAAGACCTCAAAAGAAATCACCACCTGGTCTGAACATGCAAGACACTAATGCACCACCGTATCATAAATAAGGGATAGGGCAAGGTAGGACGGTACACTACTTGAATGGTGGAAAGTTAAGATGGAAATTGACAGAAGTATCAACTTCAAAATTAAGTGAAAAAATGGGATGCCTCTTTGAAACCAACTAGCTAGTTCAAATGGTTTTAAAACAAGAAGCTTATAGTTACAATGCAGTTACGACAGGCACTTTTCTATGTAAGCGAATGCCTCCAGTGCATATAGATTTCAATTGCACCTGATGCCTTAGATCAAACTCTGGGTCAATAGTCTCATGTTATATATATGCCTTACAACCTCTGGATGCCCATATAATGCTCAAACATATATGTAAGGTCACATAACAATTTTTGTCAATATTCATTTTGTGACAAGGAGCAAATGGCCACGATTAATGTGACACATATCATTGTATTTCAAACATGAAAGTCGCCCGTACCTGCTTACGCCAATGCCTCGACAAACCTAAATGTGTCTGCATGGTGCACGTGGCTCGAACTGTGGCGATAGTGGGATGTCTTTAAGAAATCGACACCTTTGATGCAACTTTTTCGATGAAACACTAACTGAATAAGATTCACATTTATTTCAAAATGCGATTTCCGTTATTTAGGACCCATCGTTCTTATATCGTTCTGTAATTAGCAAGTTTCCTTTTTCTATTAGTATACTTTTGCTTGGCTTCATCAGTCTTCCCCAAAATAACTGGTTGGTGTATCAGTTGACTGGTTAGAGATACGTTTGGATCTTTGCATGCAAACAGGCAGAATCCTACATAAACACATCATTCCAATAGGTTGATCTATGAATACTATAAGTTCTAACTCCGGTACTTTAACGATGGTAGCACTTATCATTCGGCCTGTCACAAATACATAAAGGCATCGCCTCTGAATACCCACTCCGTGTGGTAATAATTAAAGGCGACCTGAGGAACCATTTCCGAATGGCACTTTTGATCAAACGTTACACGAAGCAAATACTATAGTGGAACTGATGACAATTTTGCATAAATAGAAAACCGATGTGTGACAAAATACTTATTCCCATACATATCGAATGCTATATAATAACTTATTAATCAAGGAGAATTACAATATAATTCTCATTGATAATGACGATTATAATATAATTCTCATTGATTAATAACAAGATACCATTTCAATTAGTGACAACAAGTGGGTTATCAAAGGTCTATAGTAGACCACCGGCAGTTGTGAGTAGGGCCCTGCCTATGGGACCCTGCACATTAAAGAACAACTGCCTCAGTAAAAGTGTAGGGGTATGGTCTCTACCTTCTTATAGATACGATCATTTCATAGATGTGTTCTTCAAACTGACAGAATTGTCAAGCCCTTGTTCTCACTGTGATATGACCATAGATGTCGATATGGTGTAAAACCCTAATAACCAACCAACCAACCATTTGAATTATAACGAGATACCCTTTGGCTACTACCTGATTTACATATACCCATGGCAATAGGTAGGCACATGTCAGAACACTACCCTCCTCTTGCTCAGTCATGAAACAGCAATACCCAGCAGTTCTATCGATGAATATAACCGTCTGTGGCTTCAATGCAGGTCCTAAAATACGTCCAAAGAGCCCGCCTACTATCGGATGTAACCTAATCCGTTTTGCGCGTCAAGAAAGCCCTCCCAGAACAAAAGGGAGATAAACGCGTGAGATGTTTTAATTGAATACCCCGTACCTGCTGTATAGATTTCTCTTGGATAAGGACCGACGCAAAATCGGCCCGTGGAAGTGGTGGCTCTGGTGGGGACGGGAGACAAGCGACCGTAGACCAGAATAAACAAAGCAGAGACAAGTACAAATCAATGAGTGCGTCGATAGGAGATAGCGAGCAGATGGTCCCGTCGCATCCTCGACAAGGGTCTAGGGCTTCAGACAAAGGATGAAAAACCTCCTTCTACACACGGCAGGCACGTTTTGCCGCGTCAACAGATGGAGCCCAGCATAGGCTACACGCCTCTCATACAAAGAAGTAACGATCAAAAGTCTTAGCCATGAAGAGGATCATTGAGATAAATGTATAAACAATGTTTATATTTAGGTTTTGTCGGGGATTGTTTGGTAATTGTATCGTAATTGATCAGCTTAAGAACCCAAAAGCGAAGCTCATTTCTCTTAGTGCCAAACCTTACCATGTTATTTGAAATCAACATGTAGAAATGTTGTTTTTCTGGACCTTCCTTTCAATATATAATTCCCGCAAAGCTGGATGCTTATCACGTTCTCTTTCTGCGCTCCTGAAGGTTATGGGATTTGGCAAGTTAGGTGAGTAAAATCACAAAACTGTTCTTCGTGAGTACCATGCATTCACTTTTGAGGGGCAGACTGGATCATTGTGCTATATACCTTTTTCATTAAGAGTGTGGCGCCCCCTGGTGAAGTAAATGGAACCAGTGGTTTAGGTCATTTCCCATAGTTAACCTAAATTCTTCACTTCATATAGGTCAACTATGGGAAATGACCCAAACCATTGGTTCCATTTACTTCACCAGGTGACGCCTCACCCTAATGAAAAAGGTCTATACGTGCAATAAGTTCTTTAATTCTATATACCCAACCGCAACCCCATTATCCACCAACCCCAAATCCTTCATTCTTATGTTTGCTCCTCCATTCGATTCCACAAGGAGGGATGCATAAACTAAATTTACCATAGCTACCACTCACCCACGCACATCTCTTTTTCACATTTATTTTTCAACATTTCTTTAATTTTAATCTATCAATGTCATTAGATGCATAGGGCCTATAGTAGAATTTGATTCACCCAAGCTTGTTCACTTGTGGTGAAACACTATTTTACAAACGTAAACACTATGATATAACAAACTTTAAATGATGTGTTTATCTTGAGATGAACCTTTACTAAGTTTTAACTTTTTGACAACATTTGTCTTATCATATTCAGAGAGTTTAAATAAGTTATGTCTATCGAAATGTGTGTATAATTGAATCGCACAGATTCGGTGATACAACATCGTGAGATGTATTATTACCAACAGTCATATTCAGTAATATGTCTGTTGTCCCGAAAACATGGAAGATGAATGAGTCGCCATAGACTTTCTCGCATGCCTTTCATGCCTTACTTTTCCCCTATTGGCTTGAAAAGGGATATCACCTTCGGAAAGAAAGGAGTAACAATACAGCTTTGCATCTCCATAAGATGGGACTGCATAATAGGAATCTCCTCTTATACTTTTTTTCTTGATACATCAGAAGTAATTGTAATTGCATTTAAAACTTTCGCAAGAAAGAACAATAAAAACCAAACAAGCTGATTCTGAGAATAAAATCTCAGATACTGGTAATAGAATTCTAGATATCTTCTGACAAAACACTTAATGGGGTCGAGTGATTTCCCGCGTTTTGCATGACGTTCAGCATGGAAATACTATATGCACGGTTTTACTGAGATGAGATCCACCAGTAACCTGGTAACACTCTGTCATTTTATTAGGGGTACAGTTAGACTGCTAAAATACAACAAAATTAGACTGATTAGAAGGAAGCTTGTTCTTGTCCGTGTAACCTATATGGATACGACCCATTTGGCAGTGGCGCCATCTAGCACATCGGTCTATGACGATGAGATCTTCACGAGATAATAACAGTTTCGTGTGTCTATATTATGGTGTTGGTGCTGACAGGTACAAGAGAGTTTTTTAAAACACGAACAGATCTCAATACCCGGATCTGTATCCCAATGAGTTTGATTGCACAAGCTGGTATCCTTATAGGTTTAGTCCTATCACTCCGATGACTCTAAAAGAGCATACCATCTCAGACTATGATACATGAATAATTCTGCCTACCACGGATAGCTAATTTCATGAGTTTTACCTACAGGTTAGCCTAGATCAAGATGCATGCTCGGTAATATGTCGACATGTTAGCATATTGTTCATAAATTATATTCCTATTTTAGTTAAACACGATGAAATACTATTGATCTTCATTTTACAAAATTTTATCCATATAGGCCTATATTTAATATCTTCTAAGTTGGTTGAAAGTTTCTTCAGTCTAGATCGATATTTACAAATATTCATTCATTTTCTATCGCATTTCTATGTGGTTTGTCGACAAAATCAGCCAAAAGGATACTAGGAATACTGCAAATCAGCTATACGTGGTAAGGAGAATTCTTAGCTATTTTGGCGAGCAGACAGGTGGATCGTTAGGGGCCCTATGATCCCCGGAACCAGGGCTAACATATGGTAAGACGCTATCCTACATAGAGACGCTATCCAACAAATCCAGTATTTGTCACTTAGCAGCAGTATAAAGATGCTATCCTACATACAGATGCTATCTAACAAAACATTTTGTTGGATAGCATCAGCCACCTGCTGCTATCCTGCATATGGATACTAACCCATAAGGGAGAGGTGGTTGGGGGATAGTGTACCCAGGGTATGGTGGGGTTTTAGGGGGTGTAGTGTACCCATGGAATAGAGGGTTTTTTTAGGCAGAAATGTACCCAGGGTACAGAGGGAGTTTTAAGGGGAAGTGTACTCAGAGTATGGAGACGATTTTATGGGGATGTACCCAGAGTATGGAGGGGGTATGAAATTTGTCTGCGTAACGAGACCCAGACAAGGACAAGTGAACCTTAGGGAATAGGGCTCAATATTTTTAAGTAGACCCAGGGTATTGTCAGCAAAGAACCTGGGTCTAGAAAAATTGCTACCTTTCCATACCCTGGGTACACTACCCCTCCATACGCTGGATACACTACCCCTCCATACCCTGGGTACACTACCCCTCTAAAACCCCACCACACCCTGGGTATACCCCTTATACCACCTCTGTACCCTGAGTATTCTATACCACCCATACTCTGTACCCTGGGTATTCTATACACTGTATTCCCTATTCTATTTTGCATACCTTTTCCATACCCTAGGTCTGTGTATGAACATTTCAAAATGAAAAGCAGGCTTCTGATTGGCTGACTGTGAAGAAGACCCTGGATATGCAAGTTTTGTCACTTAGCATCTCTTTGTGGCTTAGCATATGCAGTGGACACTAAGTGACAATTGTTTTGTCACTTAGCAGCAATTTTGTGGCTTAGCAGCTTGTGTAGCTGCTATCCTACAAAAAGATGCTAAGTGACAAAATTTTGTTGGATAGTGTCTGTATGTAGGATAGTGTCTTAACAGATGTCTCCCTTATCAGATAAATGTATTCTCCCAATGGAACCAACATGTTGTTTCTTAACCAATTTTCTCCCTCCCATTATGAATATAGAAATGCTTCAGAGAAGAATTTTCTTGTTATTTGGGACGCAAGATAATAATTATAAAACATAAAACAATGTACAGGAAATCCGTATGCCTGTATGTTCCTGGTCAGCACTTGGGCCAACAGGGAAAGGATGCTCCAGGGGTAATATTTAGGGAGATATGAGTGAATTTATGATAGATAGTGTTATTGCCTTAGACTAACTTTTATATAATTATGTAACACACCCTAAATGTTCTATTTCATTCCAATATGCCCTGATTTGGAATGTCAATGGAAAGTTTTATTCTTGAATTTTACCATACAATGGTCATTTGGTTGCCATGAAAACAAATGATTTTTGAGATTCCTATAAAAGGATTTTGACATTATATTTGGAAGTGTTACTTGCAAGAATACCAAGTTCAAACAGATGGAGAATATTATTTTTAAATCAAAAGTTATGGTCATTTTAACATTTTAGAACTTTCAATGTACTTATCTAGGTAACTGTATTATATTGCCAAATATCTCAATAAATACTGAATAATTCAAAAAATTGACAGTTTCAGGAACTGTATATGGTAGTCAAACCTTCTTCCAATGTTCCGGAACCTATGACTTCATTATCAATCAACACAATTTCATATGTTTGGTATCATTTGAAAGCAAAAAACACCCTCTCAAATGTTGAATTTCCACAGGGAGCATTTCTTCTGTATGGTTGGTCACAGGTAGGGGCAGTGGACCCAGGGCTAGTGAGTTTTGCCTTCACATACAAAATGTTATTTTTTGAAATTTAAATAATATCAAATCAAGGCGTAATCAAGCTTTAATTTCAATTCAACCTCAAAAACACAGTGCTTGCAGATTTGTTTAAGAGAAAGTTGAATTGAGTATAATTTCCCCTTTTATTTCCAATAATTGTGCATGGGAACTAGAGTCCTGAGATCCGTTTTGGTATAGGGGGACTGGGATCGGCGTGCTTTTCAAAAACTCTCTTGCGTAACGTAGGTAGACTCCACGCCTTACGCTTATAAAAGAAGAATAGTTATAGATGCATATATATAAGCGCGCCGTCGCGTTCACATGCCTAACCATGTACGCGACAAAAATCGCATGTATAAGGATCGTTGTATACGCGGCAATTTGTGATTATATGAGTAGTGCATAAACATGGGAATTTGACGTTTGTTGCCATGTACACACAACGTCAATCATACTTTGCTCCCTACATGGGTGATGTGACCTCAACAGGCCTCTATGTAAGCGGCAATATCATTATAGCATTCTGGGAAGGGGTCCTGTATTTTCACACCAGGTTCCCGTTTTCTCCACTAGGGGATACTTTTTTCACACCAGGTTCCTGTTTTCTCCATTATAGGGGGACACTAAGTTTATGCCCAATGGAACATCATACTGGGATTATTTTATCTAAAATTGGTATTGCATATTGTATTGATATTGATATTGTATTCAAGGTCGCGATTAACATCTGAGACTTTATAAGGGACTCATTTCTAGCACCACAGCTGCGAAAGGTCGTGCGTGCAATGCAGATGCATAGTACTACAATTAAGGTGCCTATAACAAAAAAGGCTTTATCTGGAGCGGTGATTACGGAGGAATCTGAAGCCATGGTGGAGTATGGAATTCACTTTTTTATGTACACGACACTGTCTTCATGATGGTGTAAGTAGTGTATGGAAATGGATATATAAGGCAGGCAATATACACGACACTGCTTATATTGTTTGAATTGTATTGGCAACATCATGTGTAAAGCACTGTATATTTTGCATGACATGACATTTGACAAAAAAAACTACCACTGATATTATCACGAAGCATATATCATGAAAAGACACCTTTGATCTTAGACGTGTACATTGTTTCTCTAACACAGGTGACGTTGTGTATACATACACTGTCTAGTATAGTATAAAGGACGTCGCACAGGCCTTTTTAAGACGTCTAGTATAATATATAGCGTTTTTTTATATATATTACTTGCGTTTGAATTTGGAGGGGATCCATAGATAATGTATTTGCATAGGGCCTACCTTAACTTTATTCCCATATCCAAGGTTTGTCTGTTCAGCGTTTATCTGGAAGATTCAAGTTCATCTATAGCACTGACATAAATGAATGATATAGAGGAGAACATGATTCAGTCAATGTGGAGTAATGAGCCGATACATGAAAACGATTAATCTCTACCCATTGGGTTTCATTCACGACGCCAGATCTGGCGGAAACCTGGTGTTGTGTTTGGAAACAATATACATAAGGTACCCAATTCAAGCCTTAGAGACTTCTCGTCAGGTGGCAGCAGAGAAGTTGCTCCGAGTCGCTCATCGAGTCTTCAGCAATAGTCCAACCATCTCCTTCCGTTGCGTGTCTTTGTCGCCTGTGGCTGCTGATCCAACAAACTGACGTTTTGGCTGCGATAAGTGCGCTGTGCCAAATGTACTGCGCTGTCAGTGTGAGGATCACTGCCTCTATAATAACAACTGATGGTGGACATTTATAAGAAATACACGTCGTGTTTTCTGAGTGTCTGCACGCACCAGAAAGCCACCCACTAATGTCCTTTCAATTGGCGGAGGAAAAGCTATCAAACACTATTCACACCTCAGGCCTAACTAAATATTCATTAATGGGATTTTTGCGTTCACACAGTCGTCCCTAGTGGTTGTGAGTCCCTGATGAGATCGGGCGTCGGGTACAGTCAGGGGAGGGGAGAGGGGAGGCTGTTGGTCCTTTGATCAGCCGTCTGATCAGTTGATAACTCTGCCCATTGATGTGAGTACTTGCTGACCTCTTCTATTCGCATTGATCCTACTTTTATCGTCCATCGCGTTCTCCTCTTCAGGTGTTAGAGGCTGGTGTTTGACTTCCCCCGCTTTCCTTTCCTTCGCTATCAGTATCTCCCATCGAGTATCTATTGATGACACTCCTGCCGTGAAAGGTTATCAAAGGCTGACTTCATCGGACTAGGCTAGAGACATCCTTTCCTACTTCTGCCTTTGGTTGCCCCATGCTCAATGATAAAGAAGAGGCACGCACTCTACATAGAGAAGACACTATGGTTGCATGCCGAATGCCGACAGCTGATCCTAGCCTTGTTTGGGATGATTATTAATTTTCGAACGTAGAGGACCTAATAATGACGCCAGACAAAAGGAAACAGCGCCCGCCGATGAACATATAATCCAGCTCCCCAAACGATGTCTTTCTACAGTCTGTTTTCTGACAAGGTGGCTGTCATGTGCTGCAATCAAAGCATCCGTTCATTGTATGGAGCCTGTAATCTTATGACTGCATGATGGGTTATTTCCACGTCGATGGCTCTCCCTGTATATGGTAGACATACCCACTTCCTTTGACATATGGGACCACGAATTGGTGGCTGACGTGAACAAACTTTTTCAGCGCTGTCAGAAGGACTGAGTCATTGGCAACAAACTTGGGCTAAGATGCCTTATTCAAGATTCTGGACTTGGCAACTCCTTTCATATGCTACATTGCCTATTCAAGTCTGTTAATTTGATATGGCCGTAATTACGCGGGGTAGCGCGCGATTAGTGCGTCCTAGATGGTGTCTAATAGAGTCATTGTCACATCTTTTCCGATAAGAGTATCAGTACCTCCAGTATCTAGAGATGACAGCAACAACATTCCTAGTCTTCAACATTGTCATTTAAGGCAAGTCAAGATGTTGAATAATATTTTATTGAACCCGACACCAAATTACCATTGGAATTTGAATAAGATCTTGTAATGGTTATACCTATTGAAATGCAAGACCTGAAACACATGAACTGATAGAAAGGATGGTTAGTCTCACCTTGTTGCGTGACTGACAAAGCTATTAGAGGCAATCGAGTTTTTGACATGGCACGTTGAGTACACAGACAGCCTCGTGTGTCAAATCTTCATTACCCCTCTCTTCAGCTAAACCTATACGAAGCTAATTGCATGAGCCCACCCACTGAGCCAAAGTGCCAACCTCCTGGCCTTGCACCGAGTCACTCTGCCTTAGTGCAACCAGCATATCAGAGCAGTTCCCCCAAGTGCGGGCCGGGTGCAATATAATGGGCAGATTGCCTAAGCAGCGCTGTTCGCAGGAGCAGGGTCACCGCTGGGCCGTATTTCAGCCCCACGCCTGACTGGTGAGCAGCTCGGCCCAAGATTTAGGTCACGATCGGCTCGTCCAGATGGCGCTATTTGTTGCGGCGGCGAGCTGCTCGGACAGTGTCCGTGGCGACGATTACCGGGCGAGCTGTTCATCCCGTTGCGAGGCAGGCCCCGTGTGATGAGTGGATGGCGTGTGCCGACTGTCTCCCGGCTGCTTAGGCCTCGGCCCTTGTTGGTGTTGGGGCTTAAGGCAAGCTGGTGTGACTATTGTATTACCGGCTGATGGCATGCGGCTGATTGGTGGCCAGGATGCCGCAAGGTAAATAGCAACACGGACCATGCCTATACCCCGAAATTATAGCTGTATACAGGCGATCCTGCTTTAAGATATGACTTTAAAAAAAAAAACGATCTTCAGTCTATAAGCTAGTCTTCCAAAAATATACATTACGGAAAGAATATGTGAGCATAGCATATTGCCATAACAGACAAAGTACGTATGAAATAGCATCAACTGCATCTAGGTCTTTTACAATCCCTTCCCAACAGTTCCTTATATGATCTCTGATCCGTTCTTTCAGAAGGACACGGAAATTCCAGGCATTGAATACGATTCAACAACAAAGACCACATGTTATTTTGAATATCCATTTATCATTGTGTGATGAATGTCTATTCATCAGATAGGTAAAAGACCAAAATAAGAAAAGTAAGGTAATATGACAAAAGTAAAGTGTATTTTATAAAGGGCCCGAAAAAGGCCTGAAAGTGTAAAAGCCCGAAAAACCCGAAAGGCCCGAAAAAGGCCCGAAAATGTAAAGGCCCGAAAATGTAAAGGCCCGAAAGTGTAAAAGCCCGAAACCCGAAAGTCCCGAGAAATATGTAAACCGGAAGTGATATGTAAACCGGAAGTGATAATGTAAACCGGAAGTGACGTCAATTGTAACCACGTGATCAAAGATAGCCAATCAGGGCTGACCACTAGACTATAAAAAGGGGCGGTGAGGCCCGAATAAATGAGTTCCTTTACAGTTCTCCTTGTGTCAACACGTGTCTTCTTCCTTTAGTAACCGATGAGATGAGCCGATACAAGTTAATTAACTAGAAGTTTAAGTAAAATAGTAGAAGTTCGAGGGAATTAGGCGAAAACTTAGGACGGGGGCCCGAAGGACCGAAACAGGGCACGAAGGCCCGAAACTGGCCCGGATGGAGTCCCGGAAACGCAGGCCCGGAATGGCACGAGGGCCCGAAATTAGGGACGGAAACCCAGGATCCGGGGGAACGACGGTGCGACCGGCTCGGCCCCATGCTACCAAACAATAGGCGACCGTCGGCCCGACATCCCCGCGGATCGAGACCGAGGGTGGACCGTCCATAGGAACGAACACTGGCACCGAAGAGAGATAAGAAATGGCTTCCCCCTACCCCTACCATATTTTCCTTCCCCCGCAGTCCTTCGCCCGTCGACGAGTGCCGATTCCCAATCGACCCGCTCAACCCCCCTCGTGCGCGAGGCACGGATTAAAATATCACATCTCGGTTTCTTGCCCGGATTCTTCGTCCGTCCGAGATCCGAAACAATTCCCACGTCCCTCTGCTGTAGAAATCGGAAACCCCGAACTACCGAGGAACGTCACAATTGCATTTTTTGACTCATACATTTATTGCTTCATCAAACGTGTCTGGTTAACTATTATGTACATATATACATATTCTGATGGCATGCGACTGATTGCAATTTCCCTTTTAATCTGAAGATAAAGGTGAAATTGCAAACATATTGAACTCATTCTTTGCAAACATAAGTAATAATCTGGCAAATCCGGCAAATGAATAGTGTCACAAAGCCAGATCAAATAGAAATACCACTTAGCAGAACTCTCTTAAAATTCTCAACAAGTACACCACACAAAATCTCTAAGATCATAAATCAATTCCCAAATGGAAATCTATGGTATGGAAGGATTCAGTACTAAATTAGTGATTGATAGTTCTCCAGTGATCTCTAAGATACTTTCAAATATATTGAACTGTTGTTTGACGCCTGCAGTTTAGAGACTGAACAATTATTGCTTTATATCTATTCTGTAATTCATATGAAAAAGTCAGGAAAAATAGATCCACGGTATCAATCCTGACCAAACTGACTGACAATTGTGTATGTAATATGGATAATGG
This sequence comes from Lepidonotus clava, assembly GCA_936440205.1. Taxonomy (NCBI): domain Eukaryota; kingdom Metazoa; phylum Annelida; class Polychaeta; order Phyllodocida; family Polynoidae; genus Lepidonotus; species Lepidonotus clava. The sequence continues at coordinate 54,045,721 of OW387134.1, forward strand.
TCAGCTTACCATCTGCATTTTCATTGACTTCTGAAAAGCCTTTGATACAATCTGTCATGAGAGATCACTTGTTAAGATGTACCAAATGAATATCCATGGAAATGCTTATAACCTGTTAAAGAACTATTTAAATGAAAGATCCCAAATTACTACTATAGAAGGTCATCAGTCGAATGCTGCAAGCATCAGATATGGAGTGCTCGGCCAGGGATCTATACTTAGACCAATACTTTTTACACTTTTTATCAATGGTATTGTGAGTAAGCTAAATCACTCACAAGCTTGCCTTTTTGCAGATGATACTGTGATCATATACTCCCACCCTAATATTGAGTTAGCAAAAATTTGAATACAAAACGATAGTAAAAAATAAACTGACTATCAATTTCAAAAAGACTCAATATATGATCATTTCCAGAAAATTAGATTCATTCACCTAATAATTGACTATCATAGAATAACATGAACTAGAGTCTACAGATATTTGGGTGTACAAACCAATCAACACCTGAATTTCAGCCAAAACATACCTACTCTAGCTGCTTCTATCAATTCAAAAATTAGTACTGTGTTAGCCTATGCCTCAGCTACATTCTTCCAAAATATAATTATTAGTCTCAATCTGTGCAAAACACCTGTAGTGCCACACTTGGATTATGCCAGTGTAATTTGGGGCTCAACCCTTGATTCAAAACTTCAAAAACTCAAGAAAACCCAAACAAAATCTCTTGCTAAAAATATTAAGATTAGATCATCTCATGAGAAGGTTGTACAAGAACACTATAAATTTCAACTTCCCAAAAATCATAGATCAGAATAATTGGCCATAACTATTTTCAATGTTCTGAAAAATGGGAATGATGCTTCATTCCTTATCGAAACTCTGAGGACAGCAGATCATAGTCACAACACAAGAACAAGAGATAGTCAGCTTTATCTTTCTAAACCAAAAGCAAACTTTTTTTAAAAAAAAACTGTTACCTATCATGCTATTCAGACATGGAACACATTACCAAATTATATCAAAAGTGCAAATAACAACAAAATCATTAAAAAAAATGTTATGGTTCCATTTGACTCGGTCAGAACCATAAGACAAATCAACCTTCATATTACAATCCTGGCAAAGACTTTCAACCAGTCAAAACATGTTGATCCTAATGTTACATCAATTTTCCACACTACATTTTAATAAATAGCAGAGTCGTCCATCAAGTTGTGTTTTGTCTAGTTTGCTGCCCATCATCACTTTTATTCATATTACAATGTATTGACATATTCATTGTAGCCTATCATAAGATTTCACCATATAACCATATATTTCATTATATGACCAATTTATTGTGTATATGTACCCTTGTAGAGGAAGTCACAGGATATCAGTCAAACCTGACTCAGTGACTTTTGCTTTAAAATGCAAATAAAAGAGTTGGGGGGATATTAGTTTGCATAACTTGTAAATCCCTTCGGCCACATACATTGAATGAATGGCAGGGGCCATACACATATTCACAAGTAACAAAAAGAACGTATCTCTAAATTGTTATTCACAAAGATTCACATGATAACTAATATAGTTATTGCACGAAAATTGATATTATTCTTTTGCATATTCACTAAAAAATTGACAAAACTCCAAGAATAGATTAAAAAATAGTCCCGCAGATGAAACGTATTGCTGTAGTTAGTTGAGAAGGTTCCCTGAACACTAGGCCTATATCAAAATTTCGCTAACTGCATAAGTATAGAGGCAACAGATACATTTTTGCAGATGACTCATTTGTAAAGCTTGAATCGCCCAAAATCCGGAACATACAACTTATTTCACGAATATGGATTTCAGCCAGTAAGAGGCCTAGGTGTTGGTACATGTTAGTGTCATCCAAGCAGTAGGGTGCCATGAACACTAATGTTGTTTACTGCAGCCAATAATGCTTCAGGCGCTATTACAAGCATAACTTCTAGAATTATGTAAAAGCAGCTAGAAAAATTGTTGGCAGTACCAATCGCAATTTTGTAGTTTGACAGAAGCCCATTCTTTGCTAAAGGCAATCATGCAGTAAAAGCAAGGATGTTACCTTATACCCTTCTCAAATTTCTGCGCCTACGAGCCAAACCTACCCAGGGTACTAGAACCTGCAGACACGCTGTCAGCCCAATGTTCAGAGTATCAAAGCAATGTTCGTTTCCTGGCAATATGAGCATCGACATGCTTTTATAAAGTGACCTTCTTTTACTACAGCCTTTAGAAAATGTCACTTATACAATCAGCCATCTTTAGAGAAAAGTGTCGTTTGATGTGTCGCAAGTCAAAATTCTAAATGAAGTCATACTAGCTGGTGTTGGATTAGGAACATAATGTTATGTGCCCAAAGCAGGAATAAGACGATTTGTAAACTAAAGTAGATAGTTGTACATGTGATCTAAAGGAACGTAATAATATGGCGTGCTATAATTATGGAACCAAGTATTATTCTTTAAGGGAAGGATGTAATCCTAGCTTTACACAAGAGAATCACGTTTGCAGGTTCTACCATTTTACACTCTACAGCTTTAGGAGTATCGATAACATGGCTTCAAGGTGAGTGTGTCCAAAATCAATACTTATACATGTACATGTATAGGTAAACTACGCTCTATATCTGGCGGTGACTCAGGACTAATGGGAGGTGGAATATACATGTGCGTGCAATGATATGCGCATTGTCTGCCACTAGACGTATTATAACAAGATCATAATTATTGCATTGTCTTATAAGATCTAACAAGATAGTTTGATTATAAGCAATGTTCTATTTGTATAGAATGTAGAATCTCCAGATCATAGCTTATTGTTGTCTTTTTGGTTACAGTAATTTCATGTGACTACTTTGTCGTTTTATGGTATAAGATAGAAAACATATCTGTTTCTTGTGTTAATGTACATATTCAACTGAACGATGTGCACCGGAAATAAAAAGAATCCTCCTGCAATTGAAATTCCTCCGCGCACAGTCTGTGCAGCTTGGATAGTTAAAATGAGGCACCTAAGAAGATTAACATACTTTCACAATGACGGGCTAATGTGGCAGGTCATTTTTAACAACACACAGAAAGCATCCTTTGTTTTATTGCAAATACAAATGTACATGAGTAATATGCCAAAGGGATACACCGAAATGTTCTGTGCCTACTTGGTAGAATACAATGTCATTTTATATTTAAAAAAGAAAAAGGCGAATAATAGTGTACATGTATACCCATTATAAAAAGTGATGAATGATAAACAAGGCAAGTACAGATAAATCTGCTGATATAAAAATGATGTTAGGCTTAGAATACAAAGCCAGCTTCACGGATCGTGACTGATTTAAAGCGCGTGCAAGGACCCTTTCGAAGTCCCTCTATTGTTGAATTCCATGAGCGACGTCGGAAGATATTCAGCGGGTTTTTAAATTTCTCTCGCCATATGATTTCGCAGGCATAAATCGCTACATAGAACTTTCGAGCATTAACCTAAATTCTCGATTTTCCTGCTCAAAATTATTCAGGTCAATATTGATTTTTTGTGTGTAACAAAAGCATGAAATAACCAATAGAAATTGTGCATTCAAAGGATACATAAAATCATCAAATGAACATTAAAACCATCTCGTGAGATATTAAGTAAATACAGATATAAAATGAAAATATTCCCAGATACACGTTTCCACGATTTTGAACTAAAGATAACACCACGAATTAACAAATTCTTTGCAAGCTTAATGCTTATCTGGGATATGGACTTGTGAATATTTTGTTCAGAATGCACATGATTATATCTGCAGGTACTCCAAAATACAATGAAACCGAGAGTTTCGGGAAGAATAATAATACTCGCCATCTACATGAAAGCAACGTGTCGCTTAATTCCAACTTTGGCAAGTTTAGGAAGAACAACTGTACGAAGTTCCTTTTCATACTTACAGACTGTTGAGCTATTTGGATTAAATAATTAGTTTTTGGCAATAAACTTTACAAATCATGTGAAAAGCTAGTATTTCTGAAATGAATTAATTCATACTATAAGCTGATTGACTCATAAAACGTCCATAGAATTACTCCGATTGATTTCAGCAATGATAATATAGGATATTGTTGGTTTAAGTTTCACTCGTCATTCGTAGTCACTCCAGCATAACCAAAGCTCGACTCTTGCACAAATATATCAGTTCGATATCAACCGACTGCCCCCACTGCTCTAATGCGAGTCACCATCATAAAATAAAGCGGCAGGCGAAGCGAAAATAATCCCATAAAAAGTGTGGGCAGGGCTTCAGAGGATGGCGGGTTACAGAGGTGTGCCCCGATAAAAACAAGCCGGTCATATCAGGGGGCACGCACACACCGACGATTACTTATGCACCGCTTATCAATGGCCTTTGCTGAAGCAATAACTGTGAGCTTTCCTGACACACGCAGAGGAGTTGGCTTACTGTTGGTATTCGCACACGCCTTGCAGCGACGCCTAACATTTCATAGTCACCTGCTGTTTAAACATCACGAAACGCCCCGATCGACATGAAGCCCCTCCAGGGCCGGGGCATGTAAATGTGTGCTCACTGGAGGCTGCGTGACGCCAGGCACTATGTTACCAACAGGTACAGGAGGTGTCTCTGTGTGCACTGGGGAAACCCCTTGAGAAAAAAAGTTTGGTATTAGGTAGAATCTAGATTACATCATGCAAAATATAACAGATCTACAAACTACGACAGCAGCTTTTAGCCCTGACTGGGTATTTATCAGCACCATCATCTAGCACCTGAGTAGCCACCTCAGCCAACGGCAATTTGTCAGGAGCTGCGGCTTATAAATGTGTAGAGAGCAGGGGGCCAGGGAATCAAGATCGAGAGATGGCTACTGAGTGCTGAATACGCATAAAAAAAGACGGGGCAGTATCACAAACATGGCACTGATGGATGGGATCCCAGGAGACAAGAGTAGGTCGGCGATCTATACCCTCCAGGCGCAGAACGCATGCCTATCGCTGGCTGGTTCCTTGGCCTCCTGGGTTGGGTAATAAAACTACACCTGCAGCGTTTGGGGTGACAGTGGGGGTAGGGCCAGACATTTAGACAGCCTAACTTCAGGAAATGAACACAGCCTCAGCCCGAGGGTGGAGGGGAGGAGGTGAAAGGGGGAGGGGGCAAAGAGAGGTTCCCTGGGAGGGGCAGAATAAGAACGAAAGGGACAGGTGGCAGAGACTTGGAGCCGAAGTACAGAGATGGTGGAGTTGCTGATGTTAGCTATAGGACTTGTAATCCCCCTGCAGCTGCATTTCAGTGCCTCCTCAATAGAAAGCTCACCTCTTATACATAGGCCGTTTGACAGAATCTCCCCTATACAGCTCCCTCCTACCCACACGTCCAACAAACCCCAGCACACCCCACTTTGGGCTGGCAGGCTGATCCGACTTCACGTCGGGTATTAATGTGTAAATGGGGGGATGAGGAGTGAGCGATGGCCGGCCGTCGCGGGGTTAATCCCTGAAGTAAGCTATCACTCCGCGGGGACTTCTCTGTCACTTACTCCCGGCATGGCCATTACTACAAAGGCCAAAGGAGCAGCCCAGCCCCCCAGTCCTCTGTCTGGGGGAGGACAGGGCTGGCCAGCTGCCTGCACACCAACAAATGGCAGACGGGCTCATGACAACACGCCGTCCATCTCGTTGACATGGCCCACATATAGGCTGCTCCTGGGCGGGGCCGTCCTCCCGCCGTCTCCAGGCCTTTCCTGTTGGTCAGCCATGATAAAAGGCCACCCGGAGGGTCAGACCATTTCGGATGTGTACACGCATCCCTTACCTTGCGTGGATCAGGTGCCTCTGGCCGTGATGGGGACGTGACGCCGTTTGGGCCGCCCTCTGCCATATGATGTCCTTCTGATATCCATCATGTCGGACTAACTCAACAATTTAGCTTTTCAATCCGAAGACTTATTTCCTTCCCCAATCGGATGTTTACGTGCTGATTCATTACCCTTTTTATATGATGAACTGCTAAGTTTGCTTGTTTAATCACCAGAAAGACTGAAGGCTAAATAACAAAAGAACATGTTTATGCACTGAGAGAAACTTCTAGGTGTTCTTGTAATATGTTTACTACCTTAGGTGCAATAGGTGACATATTGAATATGGATTAATATCTAGAGTTATCAGGGTTGTCTATATTGAACGAGCTGACGCAGGTCCTTTCTGATTGAGTAACACTACTGGCTTCGTGGACCAATGGTAAATTATAAAATGGAGTCAAAATATTATAGAGAGATCGCTAGTAATATGAGTCGATGTGTGGAAGGCCCACCACGAAGTCATCAGTGGAGCATACAAAAGGCGCTATTTACAGAACCCTTCCCACTCACTCCACATCCGGCGCCCATGCGTCGGTCTAGCGGAAGTCCATTAAAAATGAAGAGCATTGCCTTCGTCGAACATGCTATTTGGTAGCGCATCATGTATATTTAGAGTAGGATAATGCAAGACCAACAACAACGCCGGAAGTCAACTAATGGCAGGTGAATTAGGTTTATATTTCTTGGATTGCATGCCAAGGGCCACTTTGTTATTATTCTAGTTGTTAGCGTTCGAGAGGTTTCTGGAGCGGCTTGTACCACTTGTGTCCACTTGTACAAGGAGTTTGCATCTCGAAAACACAATAAAAAGAAGTAACTACCTACAAACCAGCGAAAAGTATCCATTTTTTTACGAATGTATATAAAATTGTATTAACACAATTTTAAGGTGTTAATGCTCTTGCAATTTTCTGCCAAAGTAATGAGCAAACCTTAATGTACATATCAGCGGATAATGCTAAACTAGACATCCCAAGTTAGAGATTTTATAATACAATGAAAATTTATCTTTAATTTAAAAAGACATTCTCTAATTAGGGCAATATTATACGCACAAGGTTCAATTGACGTATTGATTTCCTAGTAGACCAGATGTTCAATTAACATCATGCGGGCTATGTATAGGCCTAGGCCTATACATACTGAGCAAGAATTACATATCGAAATCATGCCATTCTGTCTGTTGTGGAAGTGACAGTTCAATAAACCATGTATGAAATGGAAAAAATAATCTTTATTATAAATGAATAGGGGTTTATACATGAGTATCCGTGAAATACATCCCCTGGTAATCATGTAGATTATCATCAGATCATAATGATAGCCAAATGTACCTTTGCTGTGTTCTTATCGAACATTGCGTGACATAATCTTACCTACGCCATTTATGACAAAAAAATACATGTACATATATCAGAATGTAATGTAAAAGTTCCGTGTCTCCTACCCGAATAATGATTTGCCCACTCAATTCAATATCAGTATATCAAACAGGGAGGATCCGAAAACCATTTTCATTGAAAATAATATTCTGGTGATAGCTGCTTTTCTTCCAGTCAAGTTGCAACATAACAGACATGTTCTGAAACCATTCTTTTTTAGTCAGTCTGTTACTTACTAAGAATGATTATGTGAACCAAAGTCTAAAAAACTGCAAAGAAAATCCTAGGAAATTTTGGCAAAAATTAAATTCAATTACTGGGAATAGTGGTACAGCTAAGAGTATATCACAAATATGTGATGATGATGGTCAGGTTTTGGAGGGCATTAAAGCTGCGGATTATATGAACTCATATTATGCAAACGTTGCTTCTAATTTAGCATGTAAGTTTGATGGAATGTCAACTAAAAATCATGTGAACTCTGAGCCAATTGATTTGCGGTTCAATTTTCGTATAGTGGCCGAGGAAGAACTTCTTGTTTAATCAGGCAAATAGATATCCATAAATCATCTGGTGTTCCAGGTATTAACTCAAGGGTGTTACGTGACTGCATGCAGATATGTTGTTTTGAAATGACACATTTGTTTAATTTATCGTTGGATACTGGTATCTTTCCGTCTATTTGGAAACAAAGTATAATAACCCAAATTCCAAAAGATGGTGATAGCAGATTGGCTAAGAACTGGCGTCCTATACACTGTCTTCCATTACCCGGCAAGCTTTTGGAAAAATGTGTGCATCTTCGATTGTATTCATATCTGAACAATTATAATTTATTAAGTGATAAATAACATGGTTTCCCTAAATTAAGTAGCACAATGAGTGGTGTTATGGAATTTTTACATTACGGGTACTCCAGTTTAAGAGAATCAAAATATATAGAATGCTGTTTCGTTGATTATAGTAAAGCATTTGATACTTTAGACCACAATGTACTTGTAGCAAAATTAGATATGTATGGAATAACAGATATTGAACAAAATTGGTTTAAGTCTTACATTACTGAAAGGGAACATAGAACAAAAGTACAAAATCATATATCAACCCCACAACCAGTTAGATATGGAGTTCTGCAGGGGTCCTCTCTCGGGCCTTTACTTTTTATTACCTATGTAAATGACTTGCTATTATCGTTGAACACAAACGAAGTCTTAGTTGTGTTGGTAAGTGGTTTAAAGAAGGAGGAAGCTGCTATGAAACTCAAAAGTACAATAAATAAATTAATCAATTGGTGTAATGTGAATTTTATATCAATTAATTTTGACAAGACCAAATGTATGAAGTTACTGCAAAAGGACGGAAATCAGTGCTCAAGTGATGTTGCTGATGCAAATTGGACAATAGATTACGTAGACCAATATAAATACCTTGGCGTAATAATAGATAGACAATTGACCTTTAATCAGTTTGTTGATAGCATATTGAACAGAGTAAACAACAAACTGATTGTGTTAGGAAAAACATGCAGATACATGGATGAACAATCAAGCACGCTAGTGTATAAACAGTATATTCTCCCAATCCTCGAATATTGTGGGATAGTGATGGACAGTTGTTCAGTAGTCAAGGTGAACAAATTGCAGAGAATGCAGACTAGAGCTGTGAAGACGATTATGGCCAGAGGATATAAAGTCCCAGACAATGAGATAGTAGCATACGAACAAAAATTGAAATTAGTAAAATTAGAGGAACGTCGGAAGTGACAATTGCTGTTATTGATGTACAATTATAGTCGAAAAGGACAATATCTGGATAACTATAGACCAAATATCACATTACGGAACAGTAATAAGGTCAAATTTATAAAACCAAAAACAAGCAAAGAAAAAGTTATGAAGAGTGCTTACTATCGCGGATGCTCTCTATGGGACAAACTACCTATCACTGTCCAATTGTCAGACAATAACCAATCATTCAAGAATAGTCTGAAAAAGTTAAATCTATGTGATTTGCCATAATCGCATAATCCATATTGGTATTCGATGTTTGAAAATCCAAAAACATTGATTATGAACCAGGAAAACTCCATATTTCAGTGGATTTATACATACATACATAATTAACAGGTCCGGGCTAACATAGGAAAATGGGAACGTTATGAAATCTCGGATCATCCTGGTTAGACGGGACATCCTGTGAAGATGAGCTGTCCCGAGAAAACGCGCTAATTGATATTCCCCGCCTTTTTATTGTTGCATCTGGCCACTCTGGGCCTGCCTGGGCCCCCTGTCACCGGGAGGACTTTCTATAATTAACCCACTGCGGGACCGTCACAGACCCCGGGACAGGTAATGTAACTTAGCCCCACCCGCTCCTCCACCCTGCCCCCGTCGCACTGTACTAAGGGGCCATAGGAGTTTCATTTTGCGTTTTGCGAAAAAAATGTACATATGAGACTTCAATTCAAAACAGCTAGATAGCTGCAAATACATATTCTTGGGATATTTACCGAGTTAGAAAATTAGGCAAATCTTTCTATTAATCAATTTTCTTAGTTTTATCCAAGCATTCCTAAATGACAGTACGACCTGTGCCCCAGGATTTCAGAACATCCTGTTATCTCGGGCCATTCCCATTCTTTGTGTTAGCAACGTTCTGTTTGGTTCTGTACTGGTTCTTGTTACGTTATTTTGATGGCTTCCAATAACGTTGCTGCAACGTACTGTTGTGATGTGTCATTGCGACGTTATTATAACATTCTGGTTACGTTCTTCAACCTTATCAGGACATTCTTATAACGTTCTGTTTTGGTTTCGTCCTAACCTCACCAAAAAAAAAAGTTGTAATAACGTTCTGATTTGGTGAGGTTTCAACCTCACCGTCAATAACGTAATTGTTACGTGCCATCTTGGTAAGTAAAAAAGTATGGTTGCAGAACGTTTCTTTTACGTCACAGCTTGGCTGGGTATAGTACATACGCAATACACTTGTCGATTCAAACCAATCTACTGCCCTCTCAAAAAGGTAGGGAGAGGACTATCTAACACTATACCCTAACACCGATGTTGAACCGGCGTGTAATCAAAGGCCTTTATCATAATTTATTAAGACTGTGTACACGATGTTGGCCGTGTAAAATTATGTATGCGGCAAGGATCAAAGTAATATTACTACTTATGATTATAAACACAAACATACGTCTCCTGTTCATAAGATACTATGTTGGTGGTACGCTTCAAATTAGCATTTCTTTACACTATTCTAATTAACGATCAGCCCATTCACTATGTATATCACATTTCATGATATTATGTAATTAGTTTATAAACCTGCGCGTGTATCACGTGTATATCATTTTCAGTGTACGTGAGAAGCTCTAAATTGACATTCCCTTATACTACTAGCATGTCACATACAACAGGAGTAATCCATTAATTTGATATTGTTTTTTTTTTATTATTATTTATTTTTTTATTTATTTAACCATACTCAATTACAATAATTGATCTTCCGTATAGGTAATATATATAGAACATAACATAATGAGTATAATAAACAAATAAATGAGTGTATGAAATGAATAACAACAACAACATCCACTTAGCTAGTTTAAGCATCAGTAGTGTGTCATCATTATCCACAAAATATGCAATATGACAATTAATGCCAACTATTGACATAGTTCAAAGGTCAAATCATGTCAGTTCATAGCAAGAATAATCCAAGTAATCAGCAAGATCATAAGAGTTGTTTAACAGCCTTTTTAAACTCATATCTTGATGGTAAATGATGAATACGATTGGGCAAAGCATTCCATAGCTTAGCACCTGTATGATAGGGTGATTTGTCATACAAGACAGTATTTATCATATTTGTCTTAAATGTAATACCATCAGCCTGTCTAGTTATCCTATTGTATTGGACATGAAACTCAACACTATCCCTATAAGTATGGAAGATTGTTAATAACTGTAAATTTCTACGTGTCAAAAGATATTCAAGCCGAGCAGTTTGATGCAGGTTCTCAATACTCATATCTCTTGGATTATTAATATCATAACATAATCGTAATGCTCTATTTTGGAGTCTCTGCAGTTTCTGTAGGTCAGATTCGTTACATAGACAAAAAATGTAACTAACATATTCTACAAGCGGGAGAACACATTGCTTAAAGATTATCAATCGAGTTTTCTGGTTAATTAACTTTCTGATTTTACTCAATTGCGTAGACTTTGACACTTAACAATATCACTTGAATAGGAAGGGTTTACGCATAAGTGTTAGCGTAATGCATATCAAAGGATATACCAAGTATTACATAGTATTTTCAATTTACTCACTAAGCACATATAGAAACCATAGAAACACGTCAGTTTATGCCGAATTCTTGGATGACTGGTTCAGAATAATGAAGCATCTCGTATAGATTTACCTTTGACATTTTGAATAACAGTAAATGAGATGAGACAGCATTTATAAATCAAAGTAGGGGGATGCTCATGGAATGGAAAGGCCTTCTTTGCTGCTGACATTTTCTCTTTGAGACCAGAATCATTGAATCTCTGACAAAGACACGAATTTGAACTACATTGTTCTACCCTTTGATTAAGATATTGTATTAGACGGCTCTGGGAATAGATTTGAAAAGTCGTTAATAACATTGGAACAGTCCTTTTTTTAGTTGGGCAACCTTTGATGTCCGCATAAATATTTAGATTTGATTTTAAATTTAGATTATATGTGTGCTACTGATGCCGATATTAAATTTTATGGGCTATCGCTTGTATCTAGGTTAGGAGAACCCGTGGCCTATGATTAATAGCATTTCAGCTGACCATATGGGGGGGAAATTGACAATAACCAGTGAGGCAAGTATCTCGTTATGGGAACTAGAATGTTACGTAACAAACATGAAAGGTGCTTACCTATCGAACTGGTTTATAGTCTTAAAGAAGAGAAGCACGCAATTAACAACCAGAGGAATCCGCAATATCCTCTAGAATATAACACAGCTCGAGGGAAAAATCAATTCCATTCCTTTCATAAAAACTTTAATTACCTAATTGATACTTGGTGGCATATAGCCACAAGAACTAAAGAGTCATCTGAATGTAATTGCTCTTAATGACAACAGTTACTGTTTCATTATCCAATTAGGATAATTGAGTAAGGTACAGCGGGATATCATTTGAACCAGCCTTGATGGCTATCATGTGAAATCGATAGGTGGTACCGTTTTTGCTTGGGTGATGTTGCTCTATTTGGGTTAAAAAATAGATAATCTGAAAGTATTGAGTGCACATCAATAGCGCAGCTGCATGGTGGCTGGTGATGGATTGATAAAACATGTCGCTCCTCACTCCCAATTCCAGAGCACGTGGAAAAAGAGGGAGACATGAAAGGCGAAATATTGATCAGTCCGCAAACAGTTTACCACCAGATCTTAACGAGCAAAGTCATTCACATAGGTGTATGGTTGATTTCCATGCGAGGCGGCCATAAGCCCGGCCATAGCCGCCTGTGTTTGTCAGATGATTCCTTCCTTCCCGTCTGGATGGAAGTAGGTCTGATGAGGGTTAACCATGACTGACAAACCACAGATAGTTACTTTTACGACAGCGGGTAGGGTTTTATAGCAGCGCGAATATCACCTGTTGTCATGACTTCGGAATCAATCATAAGTACACAAGCATACCGACCCCCTGGTCCTTTCCCATAAATCTCTCAGCCCCTCCCTCAGCAGCAGCCTATACCAAGCTGTATTGTGCGTTAGCGGCCCATCGGGTGATTAGCGTTAGGAGGAGGCCGGTACTTTCTGCACCACCCCTCTCCACGGATCCCGTTAGGACAGGATCCAAGCCACTGCTGAGAACCCTCCAGGTGACAGTCATTGTGTCCACGTAAAGTGTCGTGTCTCGGGGCAGTAAAGGTAAGACAACAAAGTGACAGCCGCCGAGAACAAAGTCGGCCCCAGCCGCCTCCTATTTGTCCCCCACCTATCGCTATCCATGATCCAATATTTATGGAGGAGTCTAGGCTGGAGACGTTAGTACCCGCTCCGAAATCATTTCGATAAGTCCTTCGCCCCGATACACTATAGGGGAGGTGTGTGTATAGAAACAAGAACACTATGCATAAGATGCTTACTGTAAATACAACGACCAGGCAAAAACAGGGCAGGGGCTCTATCCCAAGGGGTAGGTGTCTGACTATGGCTTATCTTGTGGCTTAAAGCCGAGAGCTACACAGACACGACCCAAAGTTCCAGTGCAGCAATGTGTCATCGGGAACTTCAACAATTCAATGTTATGATAAAAAAGAAAATGCCCCCATTACACTAGGAACCATCCTCGGTGCCTATGACAAGCGGGCAATAAAATAGGCGTATCTTTGTTTTATCACGGACACAAGATATGATTGATGTCGAAGAAGACTGAATAGTAGGCTCAGAGGTGGACATTCTGTTAGAATTTTATTTTAACCCAGCCCTCCCTTTCACTCCCAACGGAAGAATCTAACATCCACGCTCCCTGCTTCATAGACAAAAATCAATGCCAAAGAGAAAAATGGTATTGACCACAGAGGAACTGTGGCCCTGTTTTCCTACCACGGGGGGCCTAGCAGGAGGGAAGTTGAGATGTTATCTCCTGGGCCCCGCCCTTGACATTGGCATTAATCGAAGTGCGCTATTTGTTCCTGCGCCCTGTGCCATTGCCTGTACAAACACGTGGGGCCGGTCCGGGGCGTGTCACGTCATAGGACGTAGCCACCACTCAGCCCCCTCTGTCCCTGCTATGCACCTCCTCCTGGTTAGACACAGGAGCAGGGCCCTGGAGATGCCTCCCGGACCCTTTAGAAGGCGGCCCGTCGATAGGCATTAGGCCCTTGCGTTTAGTGCGACCAGTGGCCGGCTTGGGGCGGGCGCATCAGTCATCACACAAAGTTTCCTCCTCCTGTGTGGATCCGCTCGGATTGTTCTCCGCCCGCCATTAGCGAGAGCAAACTTTGAAGTAGGAATAATGTTGGCTAAGGTTATACCACGGGAGAGAGGATGTAGGGGGAGGGCAAGTAGAGGATAAACATACAGAATCAGACAGAAGGAGAAGAGGAAACCTCAATGACGGCTATCTACGGCTTAGTATTGCATGCGTGCCAAGTGATGGATCAGTTGCTTCTGCCCTGTAAGGACCGTTGGGGAATTCTATGTGGGGGCACTTTGGTTAGAACGACACATTTCAGTCCACTTCAAGGTGGGGCAGGTTTCGCCCAAGGACCCTGAATATGTCCTTTTCATGACACCCCATCAAAACATCTGCCTCTCCCTGACTATTGAGAGACCTCTGTTGTCTGTCGTTGTCACAAGGAGAACGTTGGCACGACTCCTGACCTTGTGACTGGGTGTCTTGACACCTTACGTCAGCTGCTTTAACTCCTCCGTCGGGTAGAGGGGTGGAAGAAGGGGAGGGAGACGTACAAAAATCAAACCGACTGTGCAGCAGTAAGAAGGTTGTATAATCGATTTCCTCGTCGGTAGGCGTGTTCGATAATATAAAACCCACAGGCTGCCAGGGGAGTTTGGTTGTAGGACGGACGGCGATAGATCACGATTGGTACGTCACTGGCGGTGACGGAAACAAGCTCTGGATCCGATTACCCGATAAGACGATCATGTTCCCACGTTGGCCGGAAATTCCCCCGGTCCTGCCCATGGCCGTTGACGGATGGGTAAATGAAGTTTGTGCCAGTTGGATTTACAAGTGTTTGCAGTAGTCCCACGTCGGTAAAAGCAGGTTACAGGCAGAATCCTTCCCAAATCGTCTCTACTACCAGTCCTAGTTTTTACCCTCCTAGTTCTATACTTACCTCAATCCCCTAGAAAATTATCCGCTGTGCCTAATGGCTTGTTCGTTTGTTCAAATAGGCCTACATGATGAAGGCTAGCATGGTGAATGGACATATCAAAGTTTCTTTTTAACAAAATTAATGTTGACTGAAGACGTTGCAGAACACTCAGTAGTTATGCCAAGCGCTTTCACTCATCTGTCTATTCCCCCGCCCATAATCTATCGTGACCAGTCTACTAATGAATTTTGCCGGTCAACTTATAAAAACCCAGTTTATCTTTCTACTCACCCTTACAGCAATGTGTAAAGTGCCTATATACTAAACTTCTTATGTGATAAAACTGTCCTGTTGGCATATTATAGGATGAAACCCTCCCCCGAGCATCAGCTGACCCCGCCGACCCCAGCACTCCTTACCCCCGGATTACGGCCGACTGGCGTCCTTTACACCTCACTAATCCCCACACCCC
The DNA here is from genome assembly GCA_936440205.1 of Lepidonotus clava. Taxonomy (NCBI): domain Eukaryota; kingdom Metazoa; phylum Annelida; class Polychaeta; order Phyllodocida; family Polynoidae; genus Lepidonotus; species Lepidonotus clava. Next base: position 54,061,285 of record OW387134.1, read on the forward strand.
ACCAATGGCCTCATCTCGCCGACGCCCTCCCTCACCCGGCTACCAGTTCCCCTCGGGGCTCCCGTCCTTCACAGAGCCGCCATTGCCCACGCCCCCAGAGGTGTTGGCCTTTTGGGAGAGGCGATAACTGACTTGTAATCCGCGGCATCAGCGCCCGCTGGCGCCAGTGTGAATGACGACTGTCGGTGGGGCAGAGGAGCGGGACGCAGGGTAGGAAGAGTCCCCTGTCGCCACGTCGCCGACACCGCCTCCAGGGCGCGGTAAACAGCTGCCCCCCATTGTGGCCGCGCCGCGCCGCGCCGCGCCGCGCCGCGCCGCACAACTCTCCAGCAGCTCCGCGTCACGCCGCTTCTCTCTATTCCACACGCGCGTTGTTGCCACTACTTCTCTAACCACTCGAGCACACAAACGTGCATACCCACATGTGTACCTTGCTTTGGGACCCCAGTCAGTCACTCCAGTAACCCCCGCCGACGCCGACGGCCTCCACTTCTGAATGCTGGAGGATACAGAACCGCCAGAGGCCGCTGGTACGCTTTATCTGTAATCTATCTTGAAAGTTGTGAAATGAAGGTATTACGGTGTATCGATCGGGCCTCATTCGTCGGCCGGCCCGAGGTAAAGGCTTTGGCGTCGCTGGATCCCGCCGGCAATTGCATGTGATACTGGCGGCCGTCAAAGACCGTCATTACTCCAGGGCCGGCCATTGGTGATGGGTGTGTCTGGGACGACCGGGGGCGGCAACGGCTCGGGTCAGGTAACACCCGATCTACATGTTTAACTCAAGTGAGGAAAAAAGGCAACAACAATGATGCGGACGCGCTACTTACGGAATACTACTTTCTTGTCATTGGCTGACACCACCAAGGCTACCGCTCCTGTGAATAAGCATTTGTTATACAGCTTCGGTTGTTGTGGCTGCCCTACTAGTTGTAGCAAACTGGCCGCTATTGGTGTCCCTTGTTGGTCTGAACAGTGAGGTCATGAGGGATGTGAAGTGGAAATATATGGTTAGAAATGAGCCTTTCTTAAGATGACCATATATTAGGCTGGTGCTTTCCGGATGGACCACTCTGACAAATTGACCGCCAATCCACGGTTGTAAGAGGGTGTTTCGGTCTCATCATAAGAGGTTTTTACCAGGCAGAACTCAGCATGTGGTGGCATGGACAGTAGGTGGGGTAGGTGGGGTAGCTAGGCCGAAAAGACATTACGGAAAGATCGCACACTGGATAGATCAATAGAGACATACAAACCCAACCCCCTGGTCAAGTGTGTCTGGGCAAAGGGTCAAGGACTAACGACACTGTAAGGCACCCCTCGCCGATAGCCTTGTTCCTTTCTGAACTTCCAAAAGACGGCACAGCTGTAGTATTAGAACAAGGCTGGCGGGGTCCTCAGAAGACCGCTGGCGTGTCAGCGAGCGAGCGAAGGGGGAGCAGCTGGCGCACGGCTCTGAGGAGGCAGCAGGCACAGGGAGGGGATCATTTACGACGACTTGGTCCTCGCAGACAGGAGTATCCTTTACACGGGCAGGCAAAACGTGGTTTGTGGCAAAAGGATCGAGGATCTAAGTGATAACTGATCCAGGCCCGGTCCCTGTTTTATCATACGGCCTCCCCTGCTTTGACGGGCCAACGCTTTGGCTTAATTACAACTTGGAAGTTTTGTTAAAATAAACCGCCTCCTATTCTGCCACCCGTCGCCGCCTGACGGCCGCTGGGCCCATTTGCTTGCACATCGGAGCCTGTTGGCGGTCGCATTAGCATCTTCAAAGTGGCCGAGTCTTTATCCCAGCGGAGATAAACAAGGGTAAAAACCGGAAGGAGGATCTTGGATACTGTCTACGACATTACACTCCAACTACTGCCGTTCACGAGAGGGATTTGCTTGACTTAGTCGAACCTGGAGAGGGGAGTTTCAGCTTGCTCCGTTCCGACACGATGGCCTGCACCCCTCCGTGTGGCGCGGGGGCCTCCTGGGCTCTCTTCGCTTTCTCCTGGCTTTGGCTTGCCGCCATGGAGCTGTCTGCAGGGGACGTCAAGTCGCCCGTGGTCGGTAAGTCAGCCACCTTTAATTGTCTCCTTTATGGGGGGCATGTGTCGTTAAGGGGGTAATCTGTGTACATAATGCATGAGAACACGCTGCGTGCTTACCCCGAGAGGTAAAGTGATGAATGCATAAGCAGGGGGCTTTTTGATACACGCTACTCTTTATTGTAGCTATCACTAGCATAATGAATTATTAACAACTTTTTTTAAGGCACCAGCATTTCCCCCAAAAGAATTGCCTGAAATTATTCGCTTGTGCATGTGCTACTCTCCTTACGCTTGATTAAATTCCTAGTTATTTCTCGTACAACGTTCCTAATTATTTGATTAAGGCCAAGAATGCTTTAAATATTTAATGCATGGGCCTTCCGATGCATGTTCGAACTCTTAGTATTCTCGATTTGTCTTTTTAAGCCAGTCCAATCAAAAATTCATTAATCATATTCCCCATTAAAGTTAATAAAAGGTTCCTCCTCCTCTGTGAAGGTGATCATGTCTTTGCGCCAGATTCCTCATCATTTTCGCTAATGTTTCCTCGATGGAAAGGAATGATTACGATGATTACGAGAAGCGGGGCTAATTCATTACGTTTTCTGCATCGGCTACCCTTAATCGACACTTGAACGCTCAGATAGACCTGACTACTAATGTTTTCAGACTGCAGCTGGAGTAATCTCCCTGGTTTAAGTTCCTATCCCGCTTATAGATTACCTTGACGAGTCTCCTTTTCAGTCCTATGGTGCGCCTTTATTATAATAGGGGTGCCACATCTGCATTTTAAATGCCAGCTTTGATGGGGTTTGTCGGGTGTACACTGTGGGCGTGGTGCGCTCAGTCAGGAGGCGTTCTGGATGAAATAGGAGTGATTAGAGGGCCGTCGGTCACCCAATGGGCGAACTTAATACGGCGTTATGATAGACTGACAACGGGGCTTAGGTGCCTATTGACGGGTAATTACGGCTGACAAATAGCTACTCTGACTGATGAAGGAGAGGCTGTCCCACCAACAATGTGCCAATCAGGGGTAGTAATACTGATTACATTACATGGGTGCGGCGCTAATTCTGTATATCAGACAGTGTCTTCCTTGATGATTACCACTCGTTGATGGGCTCATAATTCACCCTCAAAGTCGCCGACGTCTTCAGATCCGTATTTACATTTTCTGGGGGATCCATCACAAGAAGCCCCCTCCCTTCTTAGGGCCTGGTATCGGGAGGTGTTCATCTCATGGGTTTAGTAAGGACTGGGGATGTTCATTTCCTCCAGTCTGTCGTTTTCATTTCCTTCACCAGGGCCGAGGGCGTGGCCGCCCACCCCGCACTAATAGCATAAGCGAGCTATAAATCAAGGTATCATATATAGTGGGAGCCTTGGTCGGGAGGGCTTCGATATTTCATTCCTGTGCCTTTGGTAAAATGCAATGACCACTTGCCAGGAGGTCCTGTCCCCAGAGTGGCTGTCTGCACCGGTCCCGGGTGAAGCTCCCTGGAGGAGCCCTCGAAGCGTGCGCAGCCTCAATAGAGAGGTGAATGGATATCAATATCTGTCAGTTTCATCATTCACCTACATTTCAAACATGCAAATTTCGCGGCCAATTTCAAGAGGGCTCTTCAGGTTCAACGTTCACAGGTATTGACTGATCGAGCTCCAAACACAACCCACGCCGAGCAGTTTATCATCGGTTTGATATTATTGAACGCCTCGGGGGGAAATCGTTAATTGAACAAACCCGATTTCCTTGACATTATATAGAGGGTCAATTCGGTGCACTACTAATCCCTCATTGGCGGCTCACACGTCAGTGGCTAGAATTAATTAGCATCAAAAAAGAAGATGAGAGAGAATTCCGTCACATCACTCTCATCAATTACATAAAACCTACTCTAAATCATTAGATGATGCCACCCCCTGCTGATCACTGGGAATCTTCTTTTGCATTCTCTAGGGGGAACACGTCGTCCTGTGATGCCCGGCGCGGCCTCATTAGCCTGCCAGATGTTTTACAACCACCTTCTTGAGCCGGCTTAGTATCAGGTGTCTGTGGCCACAAAATATCACAGCCTTATTTACAGGCGTTTGGCCTTCTTCTAATTCAGCTGCAGTTCGTGGGAGGGAAGCGTGAAGGGCAGGAAGAGCGGGGTTCGACCTCTAAAGGGGCCCATCTGAAGGTCAACAGGAAAGGGGCTTGTTGCGTGCATGTGCAGTGAAGGTGAATGGCCATAAATCGGTGCAGGGGGCTGATGTCTTGCCCAGATTGGTCAGCCACTGCCCCCCCCCCCCGTTTACCCCCTGCTGCCCCTGCAGACACATGCGACCCCTGGTGGTCAGCCAGGCGCCACATCCGGCTTGTAATCAGTCGACGACCCCAAACTTCCGGCGCGGATACATAGCGCGTGCGCAGGGAGGGTTGGCCTGTCTGAAGGTCTTCCTGGTACCGGTACCTGAAGGAGGAGCTGAGCCTCCTCCTGGAGGAGAGAGAGGGCACCAGACAGGGGGTGGAGGCACGCCCGGGGGTGTTGGGCGTGGCAGAGAAGTTCCCCACAGCCTCTCTTGGGGCAATAAAAGTATCTCATTTCCGGAAGCACCAGCCGCACCGTTACCATCCTTGACATCGGAGCAAGATCAAAGAACGCCACGCCCTGGATAAAAGGCGACGTGCCAGGGGACACTTCTGATCGTTGACTTATGGATGACCCTCAGACCTTCTGCCCTCACCCCAACCAGACCCTCACGTGGTGGTCCACATAGGGCCGCCATCATAACCATTTCCTCCAGGGTGGGGCTGACGGCTGAGGGCATCAGGAGTGTCGGCGCCGGGCCTCCAGCGTGGCAGAGGGGCCTGGTCTGGAGATGAGCCAATACTGGAGGGTAAAGAAGCGTGTAACAGGCCGGCGCCCCTGATTGAACACTGTTCAGTCCGTCACGCACAGCGCTGATAAGGTTAGGGATGTCATCATTGGAGGCTTTAGTGGTGCGCACACTAACATACAATGCTTTTGGACTGTTGCCATATGGCCTCAATAACGTACCTATTTGTGTTGCCCTTTTTAACCTCTGGTGACTGATCTGTGATCCCTGAAAACCCCAGATATAGATATATAGATAGAGAATCACCAGGAGGCATTGCACCTGCGGCCTTATATAGGCTGACAAATACACTCATCTGATCAAAACACTGGCTGTCATAGGCGGATGAATGTCTGCGTTATAATCAATGGTGACGGAAAAACCGATGGCTTTCGTCTTAATATCGATGTCAACCTTCCTTTTATCCTTCTATGTCTGACGGCAAGACAATTACATGCTATGAATTATAGGTGGTCTTACAGGAAAGGTAATCTTTAATCTATAATTTCCAAATAATGCCGGTATCAAATTTATCTGTCTGAACATTTGCTCCTCTTTATCAGATTTTACTATATCTTTAATCTACTTTCATTCACATAAATGGAAAAGCTTTCCTATCCCACAAACAACCTTAACCCAGCTTAAAGTGGCCATATCATTCCTTTGAAGTAGGCTCTTAGATGGCTTCCTTACTGCTCAACCGTGCACAGCGAGGCCAGTGGATGTCACCAACTTAATAACCGGCCAAGATTTACTGACAGTCTTTCCCAGAAACCATGGCCGTCTGGGCCCTAGGAGGGTCAGAGGTCATTGGGAAATTCTTTCTTCATGGCCGGCTTAAAGAGATGGCCTCGGGAGGGTGTCACACGGGTCGTGACGTCAATGGGCTCCCTATGGAGATAACTGTGTAGAGGAGTATAGGTGCAATATTGAAGTCAAACCCAATCCGCCTTCTATACCGGGAATCGATCCCCTTCTATGGTTTCTAGCACCTGTGCTGACTCACCGCCTGTGCCTGTCCTTGCGGGGTGTAACAGCCCTCCAGTCCTTCGAGATTTGTAACGTTGCCTGCCTAGGCGGGCTATTTTCGTATGCTACTACCCGAGCTCCATTGAAAACATGTTCACAGTCGGGAGACTTACCTAACTAAAAGCCACCTCTCCTTCCTTCCCTTTAACATCCATGGACCTTTGTATGAATTATTCCCCTCTGCATTCGGCGCGCGGCGCTGAGATGGCTTGCTGATTGCCGGAAACACGATGGGAGTCTAAAGGGAGCATTCATTTTATCAGGGACCGTGTGGAGCGACAGCGTCTTCACGGGTCCCGCAGAACTGTTCTGAGGACCAGCGGAAGAGCTCTCAAGGCTTTCTGCTTCCCCAAAGTGAAGCTTGCCTTTCCAAAGACCCACACCACACCGCCCCCTAAAAGAGCGAATAGAGCTGCTCCAGGTACCAGGCGAGCAGCTCGGTAGACTGGTCGAACGTCGCTGGGTCTGGGGGAGGCGGCCCCCAACTGACGGTGGCGGCTGGGGCGTCTCGGCAAGGTTAATGGCTAAAGTGGCCTTTTGAACGCTGGGTGAGGTCGACTAGGGGCCGGATCAAAGCTTGGCTCCTACTGATAGAACGGTAAATAACAGTCGTCTCTAGCCGCCTACTTTTATTGGCAGGCAAGGGCCTTTTACGGAGGGGCTCACCCGTGAATACGTCGAAGCAGCCACCAAATACCTATGGCCCCACTGCTCCCTCGGCCTCCCCGTCCGCCACCAGAAAAGGGGGCGGGGCGGGTGCTTCCACCGCAAAACGGCCATTTTCCATCTGACACATAAACTGTGTTTTGAGATTACCCATGGTACACTGCGGCAGGACATGACGCGGACAAGTGGGACGAAGCACCGGAAGTAGTCCAGCGGCCATGGCGACGGCCAGGGCGGCAATGACGATAACGGCGATGAGCATACATCATACCTCCATTTCTCTACAACCCCATTTTCCTCCACCCCTTCTCGTGTAACCTCATATATCAGAGAAAACTCTAATCAGGGACCCCTGGGGGCAACCCTTAGCCCATGGAACAAGGCAGGGGCCTGGTAGAGCTGGATAAGCATCGGTCCGACCCCCACTGCAGCTACAAGAAAAAAAGAACCCAAAGCGACGGTGGCGCCACACTTTTGCATGTCATCACCGCAGGGACCCAGTCCTAAAAAGCCGGCTAGATCGATCACAAGGGGAGGAAAAAGTCCCTGTGGTTGCCGTGCCGGTCCAATCCTAGCGGCTGAATAATAAAAAGGCGATTGGAAAGTTGATCCATAAAAATGACAGCTTCTTGACAGTCTCACAATGTCCAGACGTGATCTAAGGGTCGGACCTCTTTATTAAGACGGCCGTGCAACTCTCTCGTGAATTTCTTGGCCTACCTACAATGCTCAGCAACAGAGGAGAGGCCCAGCCACAAATCAATTGTTTCCTCTTTGTATCTGCGCCAAAGCATGTACCCATCTTTTGCTCCATGTGTTGAATGAAGTAATCTTGTCTTTTTGAACATCTTTCGTGCCATTTAACAAAAACATCGCTCTTAACCAGAATGCTGTCAACTGTGAAACACAACAATGTCGATATTCACGGGCATGCATGCACGTGGTTCTGGTGCAAGATCACTGGGGGATTCTGTCGGTATCTGGCGCCGGGTGATCCGGTCACATGGAATATGTTTGGCCTAAAACTACGAGACATGTAAGCAGGCGCCAGTCTCACATCACTCGACATGTCTAAGCATGCTAGCATGCACCTAAAAGCCAGGCCGAATCATATTTACATATAAAATAAGTAAAGAAGAAATAAATCAGGCTCACCGGCACCATGGAAATAAAGTGCAGCAGAAATTCACCAAGGTCATGAAACACTCTATCGGTGTTGAACATACGTGATACCAGGGATTATTTGGGGAGTGGGAGTGGCTCCTTTAGCACACGAGCAGCTCAGATAGAGATGCCATGAGGAGGAGGCATGGCCATGTATAGGGGAGCTTCATTAACTTTGCCCGCGTTTATTTGCCCGATCCTCAGGGCCCAGAACGAGCACTTCGAGCATCATCAGACGCACGCGCATTCGTCAACATAGAGCGAGCATCCGGCGGTGAGGCAGTGCCAAGAGGACAGGCCTGCACATTGCCCCAGTCACCGGGCATAATCAATGCGACTCGGACCAGCTCCGAGCTGCTCTAACAGCATTATGCCATTCACGCTCTGGTTGGTGTAACCCGGTAGGACCAGCAAATAGACAGATATGCAAAGTCAACCGAGACCGTCTAGAAAAGCCGGCACGACAATCAATGTTATTGTAGAAAGTTCCTCCAGAGTAAAGAAAAAATAGAACAGTTATTCGTGCCGTGTGTTTGTCATCCTCGCCGATGACTAACTGTAATTTTCTACATTGGCGTTTTTTTCCAAGAAGAAAAACCTACCTAAAAGAACTCACATTATGTAAAATTTCCGACTCATCGAAAATCCTTTGAATGTCAGTCAAATGTTCCAGGAAAGGATTTTGAATAAAAACACGCTCAAGGTGGTGGAATTCTGAATTTGAGGTGATTCATCGTTACGTCGGTGAAAGATAAATACTGTCAGATGATATTTATGGAATTAAAACCAAACATTTTGATCTTCCTCCCATCAGATAATTAGAACTCCATAATTAGTTAATCTCTTTTTTTAATCCAGAAATACTGGCCACACAATATCTAGTTCATTACCGCTGATTGAGTTTTTGAGTCGGGTCGGTGGGAGAGATGAAGAAATTTGAATCCTGTTTTTATCCCTCTATTAGAGGCTTGAAATAAATCGAGAACATCCAGGGATCATTTCCTTGATATCAGTTTCAAAGTTCAACGTAATCCTACCGTGAGAATTTTAGCAGTGTAACGACCTGGTGCCAATTTGGACAAAAGACACCGAGAATAGCTATAACGTAGACGTAAGCGATACACCTGTTGGTCTGCCTTCTTAAAGGCACTGGCTGAGTCAAGGTGAGTTGTTCACTACTAGCTCACTGAGCAACTCCCTCCTTGCATTCTGGGCACACTGTTGGGGGCAGCATAAACTCCTGCCATTTGGCGGTAAGGGCTCGTCTCCTGCCCGGGCCCGGCCATTGCCAGCCCTTTCTACCCCTCTCTCCCAGCATCCAAACCTACTCCACCCCAACCACCAATGCCAGAGCTTCGCTATATATGACAAGCATGCGGCTTGCCGCGGGCTTGTGAGGAGAGGAGACGGTAGCTGAGCAGGGCCTGAAGCTGGGTACAGTGAGAGAGGAGGGGCCGGGGAGGGGGCAGGACGCGATGCGGCTGTGGTAACAAGCTCAGTCCCACACCTCCGGACATGGCCCCTCCAATCGGCACGGCGTCGTCAGGCCCGCCGCGCCCCAGGTGACATTTAGCCCCCGACCAAATGATCGCTGGCCTTTCAACAATTTCCATTCTGACAGGTCACGCGCCCATCAAGCCGTGGAGAGGGGAGCGCGCGAAAAATGCCAGCCCCAGGCCTAGAGAGGGCCTAGACCGTAATTGCCTGTCATAGCCTTGACAGTAATTTTGATGAATCGTCAAAGCAGTGGCTGATTAGCGGCTGGGAGAAGTGTATCCAAAACTTGACTTGTGAGCAGGTACAAATATGCCAGCGCGGATTTGCATATGAAAATAACCTTGAAAATTAATCTGGAAGAAAGGGTCTCATTAATGTCTCCGCGCCGCTTTGATAGCACATTATGGTGAACCAAACTGACATTCTCCTTAACCGATAATCAATCGGAAAACCAAGGGCCATCCTAGGTATTTGTCTTTGATCACTTGTCAATCTTTGATGTTCTTAAAGTTCAACACTGGGATGGAACCCTAGATACAGGTCCGTTTAGTTTCATCTCTGATCTCCTACTTTCATGTTGCAGAGATGTTAGCCTGTTGTTTCTTTTACAGAAGGGCACCTGTGCCCCACTTTACCTTCCGTATAGCCCCAGAATTAGGTTAAATAACTGACGGCAGATCATTTGTATGAGATTTCATCAGTTCATAGTGTCACTGTGTTTGTTGTTCTTCAGTCATGAAACCATTTCTTTCTGAACCTAAATACACTGAAGCGAAACCTGATGGCACTAATGAAAAAGGATATCAATTTTCGAAGGGGGGTGAAGAACTAGAATTTAAAAGTCAATGTAACCGATCCCGCATACAAATAAAAATTTGAGAAGCTAAATCTTTATCACGGACGGTTACACTGTGATATTGGATACTCCGTAAACCCAATCCATAACAACCCTGGAATAATTAATATGCGACAGGAAGAATATTAACCCACCAGCGATAAACCAAACGAAGAGCCCCCACTAACTTAGGTAATAGAAAATCCTATAGATATAGTCAACAGCGATGCAGTGTTACAAAATGGCAAGATTTCACAAGCTCAAATAACTAGGCCTATCAAAATCATTCAAAATAATTAATTTTAACCTACATGGATAACAAGTATCAATCTTTTCATTACCATAAAACGATGTTTTTGATGTGTATTTGTAAACAAAGTTGACTTTTAATCTACATTAGCAGAGTAGATAACGATAAAGGTACATACAGTTTGTCGTTTTTGAGTACAGCATTACTTTAGTGTCACTCATAATTGTTCTAAGTTGATGCACTCACTGTTTTCATTTCTATCTAATTCAGCTTTACATTATAACATGTTACTAACACTTCTATATCAAATTCAGGTCCAACAGAATACTGCAACATGGAACATTTTAATGCTACCTGTGACCGAAACCACGTAATCCTGGTCCGAACTGCGCGGTACGGCCGGATGAAGATCGGACGCTGCGTCAAAGGGAACTACGGTTACCTGGGGTGTGCTGCTGACGTCAGGACTTACATGGAGACCAAGTGTTCTGGTCGCCACACCTGTAAACTGGAGGTACCTGACTCCTTCCTACACAAAAGTAAACCATGCCCTGGGGACTTTACCTCTTACCTGGAAGTCGAGTATGAGTGTCTAAGAGGTAGGTACAATAGGTCATTTCATTAACGCCTAATACTTTACCATGGATGTTGTGGTTGAGTTGTATACGGCAATTTTAATCATTCTAAAGTATAATCATATAATATATATAAAAGCGAAATATGCATCATCGACCTCTGCTTACAGCCACTGTACTTTTCAATAAAGTTATACAATTATATTCTATATCCCATCTAATATCATGAATACTAAAATATACGTTTGATCTTAAGCAAACATGCACTTGTATGTACACGTTTTGCAACACCGATCTTGCTTTTCATGAATATTCAGACGATAACCCTCCTATGTTTGAATTCCCACACCAAAATTAAAACACGTGGAAAGTAATCTAAGGATCTATAGATTTATAGATCCATACAGCTGTTCCAGTGGTGGTTCCCCACCGACCACCTTTTGTCTAGATCTGAATTACGTGAAAGCTGCAATTAGCGTTATGCAAGTTCTTTGTTGTTACTTATCACCAGCTATCAAACCGACTAGTAGAGAGGGGAACTTACAGCATACATCAGCACACTGTGAGGTGGGAGTATTGTGTCAGGAACAGTAGACCCAGAATAAGAGCATCGGCCAGGCAATAGACAGCTAGCATATTTGAACACATAGAAACGGTAGTGTCCGACGAACATTACTACTTTTTAAAAAAAAAACGTCAAAATGATTTTGTATATCAACGTAAGCAATGAAAATCAAACATTTAGGAACCATTGTTTAAAGTGGGGAAATGTGTCTCAAATATTTCTTTCCAAAAGTTTTGGGAGAAAGTCAGTCCATGGCCACTGGAAACCTCCCGGCTCCATTTTAGTCCTAAAACCACGCATTTTGATTAGTTTTGCCAATTACATTTTGCAGAGCATACAGAGTATTCTGGGCGGTAACTAACGTTTGACTTTTTTATGTGGACGAAAGGTTAGCCCCTAAAAAAGGAGACTTTTTCTAGAACCCCATGGGTATTGTTCTATCTAGGACACAGCTGGGCAGTTACCCCGCGACACTCATCTCGAGGACATTTCGTCCGGACATAAATTCCTGGACAAGTACTCCCCAGGATATATAAAGTCCAGAACATATATAAGTAATCTTGTTCGACTGTTTCTGGCTATTGACTCACCCTCACCATTTTCCAAACGTTTAACGTAATACTCAATCTTATCAGCTGACCTAAGACCTTACCCTAACCCAAGACCTTACCTTATCTTATCTCTACCTCTTTGGGTATATTTCAGGGGTATCGGCCTAGGGGTTAATATTTTGGAGTAAATGATAAAAGGGTGAATAACTGGATTATATTTGTCTTTACACTTTTCCGGATCCGTAATGTTTCTTTTATTATTGTATGTCCACTCTCATCAGTTGAATTTCATACATATCCACGGCCTGTATAGGCTTAAAAAAATTATATATTCATTACTAACTAATCGGCAATATTTTCCACTGGTTCTAAAGATGTCTTACATGAATGTATGAAGGGTGAAGTGATAATAATTGTCATGTAAATATGTACACATTAATATTGGATTTACTGCTCGAAGTGAGGGTACATGTTTTCATATCCCGAATATGTGCGCCTATAATTTCTCAGACTCACCCTTATTCAAGCACTGAATTTCTTAATCCAAATACGAAGTTTGTAAGAATTAAATGTCAAAGCTAATCATCATAGGAACGTAAGCTATGCAGTGAACAACTATTTAAATGCCTCTTCAATGGGGTAGAATATTTCATGTCTTATAAGCAGACCTCTAGTGCATTTCATGGTTAGCGTGAACTTTGTTCCCATGAACATGCAAGTAGTTAGATAGAAAAAGTAATCTCAAAGACGCCAATATAACATTGTGTAACCATTGTTATTTGTATCTGCTAACAACAACCGAGTACAGGATATTGTCCTCCGTAATAAATATAGGAAGCAAATAAGCATGGGAACCTTCTTAATTAGATTCCATTGAGGTTATTAGTTTCCCCGTGTGACACTTTGACAACTATACCTTTATCTAGGTTCAAAGTTACGTGTTTCTAAACAAATACCATATCAAATGTAATTATAATACCATAATTATTATGGTATTTATCATTGTTGGTTTTTGTACTTTAATGTCACTCCATGAAGTATAGGAATATCTACAATGTCTATCGAATACAGGTTACTTATTCTTTACTGCGTTGTCCAATCCTATCAAGAAAATATTAATACCTCGTAAAAGTAAAGTCATGTTTTCTCCCTGCAGTTGCCTCTGCGAGCCGCAAGGAGTGTCAGGAGACGCACCTGCTCAAACTGACCACCATGTCGGGTTACATCGCCAGCGCCCTGACGGCCGAGGAGGGCCTGGGGTCAGTCCACTGCCCCTGGTGGGTGCGTGTCCAGCCCGGCCAGCGCATCAGGGTCACCCTGCTCAGCTTTGTGGGCGCCGCCCCCGGCCTCCAGGAGGGGGGCACGGAGAAGCAGCTGGCCCGACGACAGGAGATCTGCTACGACCTGGCCGTGGTACTGGAGGACCCGGTCAAGAAGACCATCACCGTCTGCCCCGGGGAACAGCGCGAGAGGACCGTCTTCGTGTCGCGCTCCAACAGCATTAAGGTGGAGATTGTGAGGAGGCGGCTGCTGAGCTCGCTGGGTGCCTTCCTGTTGAAATATGAAGGTGAGAACAACGGGTTAGTTCATCGTATAGACTGTCTATCCCCCTTGTCTCTATCTCTGTTACTGATTTCTCCCCCTTGATTTCTGGTTCGATTTGTACATTAAGGTTATATTCATGTTATTCGTTGCTATGTGCTTTAGATCGGGATATCATGGCCTATATTCCCATAACTAATTAGGCTAAACAGAGCAGTTTTCATTAGTGTTTTGTGATAAGAGATTCCGTTATGTTACGAATCAATATAAGCACTTGTGGGACTGGTTTCATATGAAATTGAATTTCAAGCGCCACTTGGACAATGGATATAAAACAGCTGTGCAGAAAATATGTCAACCAACAAAGTAAAGAAATACCTGACAAAACAAACAGCATTGCTTGTCCATAAGCAATTCAATCTCCCATACTTCAAGTTTTGTAACTTTCTGATGGATTTATGTGGTGTTCATGATCTACAAAACTAGAAAAACTGGAATGCAGAGACCTCAGAATAGTTCACCGTGTAAGAAACCCATTAGAAATGAGTAGGAAAGATCTCCTAAAGAAATCGAACTTAATTGAATTAAAAACTAGAAGAAAGTGTCATCTACTTAACCTGATGTTTTTCTGGGTGGAAAATGACATTTGGCTAAAGATATTAACCAGAATTACAAGAAACTCACAAGCAATTCAAATCGTATAAGCCGCGGGACAGAGAAAGCCAAAAAGTTGCCATACTAGGCCTTTAGAGGACCTGAACTATGGCCAACTATCCCAAGGCTAATTCTTTTCAAGACTAAAAATAAATATGAATTTTAAAAACTGATCAAAAAAGATTATACATCATTAGCCACGTTCATAAAACTAATTTTAAAAATCCATGTAATTATCAAATTCATCTTTGAAAAATTATAGTGGACTCAAGAAATATGAGAAAAATCCTAGTTCCAATCAATATCCAATATATCCACCACCATCTAATACAGCTGTATATATTCCATTTAAATAACCAAAATGATAATTCCATGAAAAGAATGTATACATCACAACAATATTAACTTGTGACGTCTGGAAGAACAGACATGTCTAAAGACAAACAACAGGAAAAATTATTAAAAAACAGAAAAAAAGAATATGGTTGGGGTCCTGAAACCGGAAGAAGACGAATGTTTTCGTGGCCCTATATTTCCTTCAGATTTAAGGATAGACGATTTGGTTAAAAGTGTGATATCTCAGAGATCATACATCTCGATCTTTTCCATATGTAATATAGCATTCTCTTTCTAATGATTATGTCAATTCTCAATTTGATCTGATTTTGACAACAAAATAATTCGTTTTTTCACTTTTACTTTTTGGCTAAAGAATTTTTGCTTAGTACTCAGTAGATATTAATGAAACATTAGGCATGTGTCAAAAGCTCTCATAAGAAGGGAACAGTGTCTCGGATTTTCTATTTAGGTCCTAGTTATTATTTTCTATTAAAAAAGTCAATAAACTTTTGATGACTTTTAAAACGTTCTAGTTACTAATGGTATTCTTTTCCCACAAATATTATGGGGGTCGTTAATATAATGGGGTCAAAAATGTATGGGGGTCGTTACTCCCATGTGACATCATTCCCTTGTTCATGACCTATTTATAGCTGTTTTTCCTTCTTTCTCCAGTCCCGTATTGATAACTTCAAATACTTGACTTTAGGCAAATGAATGGCAAACATTCCCTCTCCACCTTTTTTTAAATCTTATTTTGCAGTTTACGATAGTTGTTATTCATAAATCGATATTCAAAAATTGTAATATGAAATCACGCAGGGCCAAATGTCCATCTCCAGATACGGTTATGAGAAAAATGTACCTTACACATCCGTCCCCTGGGTTCAGTTCATAGTAATTCAGTTCACGCTGCAATAATACAGCTTTGTACTGTTTTGAACCTACGACATTTCGATCAACGGATGATTTCTTTGCCTTCCTTCCTCTTTCGTGAAAACCCCTAGGGCGTGGGCGTAATCATTTAGTGAGACAGATGTCTCTTCACGCGAAGGGTTAGACTGACTTGGTAGAAAGGCTAATCACTCAGCCCCAAATAAATTGGGGGTTTGCAAAGATCGTTGACCTGGCTAAATCTGTGATCAATTATCTTCACTATTAATTTTCTTATTTTAAGGTCCTTTTAATTAAGAATGGGGGATATTGGCTCATAATCTAAGAGGTGGCTTGGTGAAGAATAACAGTTCCATTTCACCCAGCAATGATTCAAAGCCAGCCGATCGAAACACAATTAGTTAATTGAATTGAGCTTCTTTTATGTCAGTGCTCTGCTGCGTCAATCTAAATTATGGGGTTTTAATAAGGAGGGACCGTTGTGTTTACTTTCTCGGACAATCAGTAATTCGATAATTAGCTGCAGCCTAGGAGACAATTTAAAGTACCTTACTGCACGACCAACCTCTGTAGGTGCCGCAAGCCGTTTTGCAATTGAAATATGTCTGACAATGGCCATCCGGAGTGGACCTCAAGCTTAATAAATGAGGTAATGCAATATTGATTTTTAGATTTTTCATCCTGTCAAAAAGCGGAGGGTTGATTTATCTAAATGCGTCGTGGCTGAGTGATACCGCTCTCAGAGGAGGGATTCTAACCGGGCGGCGGTGAATTAACGATTGGCCCCAAGCTCCAGGGCGCATCATTCCCACTGCACCTTAAGAAGTGACCCGTTCTATTAAACGGTCCATTAACAAATTAACCTACAAAACCGTATTTGGCTATAAATGAATCCATCTTCGACTACACACTCCCTCCTATAACAACTATTTTGTGTAAAGAAATACGCCTGTACAGATTATGTCTAATGATAAACAATTGTTAAGGGACTATGAACGAGATTATATTCTTTATGCAGAAGCAACATTCATTATACGAAGATTATATGAAAACATTAAATTTAAAACCAACTGAGTGTTTTATCTTGACATTTCATGTTGCCAGCAAGATGTTCCAAGAATATAAAATACAACTTCATTGTTCTATCCTCTTTTGTTTTCAGCGGTGGGCTGCCCGGATATTAAGCCCATTCCTAATGCTATTATCAGGAGGAAAGGAGAGGACTCTATGGAGGTGCGCTGTAACATCACAGAGGAGACTTGGTACCTCACTTGTAAAGGCACGAGGTGGATTGGAGACTATGGCAACTGTTCAGATGGTATGTGTTCAATCTAATACCCCTTTTAGGCTCCCATATGCCCTATGAGTACTCATTGTCCTTCACGGGTAGTAGCACGGTATTGTTAAAAGAAACCTCTGCGTTCCTTATTAATAACTTTTGCAAAGGATTCGGTGGGGGTCGGGCTGTTATCATAAAGTGTTTTATGTTTGATACGCCCATAGGAATTTGTTCATGATTTTCCATTGAACTTTACGACATTACATTAGGCTCCCGCGCGCCATACAATGACTGGGAGGTGGGGTAGACATTTGCAGCGAATATCAGCTTTCAATCACTGTGAAGATGACGCCAAATTGCTGAAAATCAATATTTGCAATCTCATCGCCAGGAATATAGCCTCTGATATGCCTCGAAGCGTCCATTCACTTAAAAAAGATGCACCCAGTAAAGGGTGAAGGTGAATCACTGAGCGTGTCTAAAAGGTTTTTGATAAACTACGAAACACAATACGCGTTCACGTGTGCACTCTTTGACGTGTAGCAAACCCAGTTGTTTGGGGGTCCATAGTAGTGTAGGGAAATGAACTTTATTCACAGGTTGCGTCCCGTATGATATTTGAATGTGTAAAATGTGATCGGTAATAATAGGTATGATGTTCGTGGACAAAACCCTGAATCAAATCATTAACATTTAGTTGTTTGTGATGAATACATGAAAGTTGAAATATTTTTCTGATGACATTATTCAGAATAAACCTTGATTTGTTTCCGAAAATAGGCATGGTCGGCACTAGGCCTATTTGAATTTCATTTTAAGGAAAACAAATATGTCTTGGTAATTAGGATGAGATGATTAGACTTTATGAGCCTTTGATATAAGTGCAAATCCACATGTCCTCGCCTCTCTCTATGCTGCTGCCATAATTTACAGAAGGGCTGACTGCATACTTTTGGCAAATCATCAGGGAAAGCATTAGTGGAACACTGTCAACAATATTGCTTTAATGTTTCTAATCCATGGTGCCGGTTATATACAGGTTAGGGACGGACTGCAATTCTTGCACTGATGCAGAAATGTACAACGATGCAAGATATGACCACACTGATTATTCAAGATCAGATTTGTTTAATAATAGTAGTTATGGCTATATCAAGGTGTAAAACACTATTCATTATCAAAAAAGTTATGGTACATCATGTCTGCCGAAATTATTTTATGATATAGCTTTAATGCAAAAGAATGCATTGAAAATGCTCAAAAGTGAGAATTAGCAAGAAAATGTGCCATCATGTTTACATTTGTTTACATCACGTGGTAAAAATACTGTAATCCTATTGGTTAATAATGGTTAAACAAAGATTTGAGAAAATATGTATTGTAAAAATCTGTCTAACCATCAAAATATTATCTGAATTACACTATTCTTTATTCTCATAAACTTGTAAAAATTTGGCAACAAAGATTAGATGATTTATTTCAATTAGAAGCACAGTGATGCAAGATAACAGTACACCTGCATTGCAAGGTTTAGCAACAATGCAAGATATGCAAATGTTGCTAGTTTCAGTCTTGTCCCGAACCTGATATAGAGTAACAGCGTCGTAGTAAAGTAAAAGGGGAAAATGTAACATATCATTCGATTCATTTCATGATGAATGGTTTCTTCTTTATGGTGATATAGGCCTACTTATGGATTAATTATCTAAAATCAACCACTTGCCAAACGGCTTACTAATGTAGAAATCAAAGTCTCTCCAGTTTGATGAATAAAATTTAATGTCTTCACTCTGAGAGGAATCATAAACGGTGTGGCAAGATGATACAAGATTCTAGGAAGCACATGCATTAGGAGCGGGCCGCTGAAGCCGCCGGCTAGGAGTATGAAATATCACACATTGGCTCATATCCACAGATCTATTTAGAATTTGGCATTAGTTTTTCAGGAGGCCAAAATTGAATTCGTATGCATTAATGCCAACCTTGAAATATGAACCTTGTCCTTTTGAAAGAAAGAAACAAAGCCTCTGCCTCTTGCGGAATAAGCAAGCCCTACCATGTTGTATCAATGGATATGACTTGTATTCCTATGATTTTGGGAAAGCTGACATACAAGTACAAAAATGAGGTGAATAATAGATAGGGTCGGAAGTTACCGCATATTTTACCATCTAAGTCAGTTCCAAGTTTTACCATAAAGTGTCACACGACAGCATGATATTATGAGGGCTTATAAAAACAACTGATAAAAACAAATCATCCCGTAGGTCGAAAGGTTGGGGGGGTGTAATATAGAACTTAAAATTGGTTTCTAACCTGTGCACACTCAGCCAAGGTGCGACGAAATGGTCATGTTATACAACTATACTTTTTTGGTCTGTGTGTTACTTACTAAAATGTCATGTAACAGATACATTATTTTTCTGGGAGGTTGAGACCTAACCTAAACAGAATGTTATTGTGATGTTCTGATCACTTCAGGTCCTAACCTTCCCTAAACATAATGTTACTTTGACTATCTTATTAGATTAGGTATCGACCTAACCTATACAGAATGTTATTGTGACATCCCCCATAGATAAGGTCTTAACCACACCTTATCATTATTGTGATATTCTTATTAAGTGAGGTCACAATATTATCCTCATAAATAACATTACAAGAATGTTATCAGAATGTCACAATGTAACATTGCAACAATTGGTTGCAGCGATGTAATTGGGAGTCATCAAAAGAACGTCATTGCAACCTAATTGTGTAACGTAACAAGTATCACTCCAGAACATTGCCACAACGTTATTATAACGTCATATCATTGGCTGGGCAGTTTCCCTTAATTTGTGAGAATACTACACATTTTTATCTACAAATTTACTTATTAAATTGATGCAGAACTACATTTAATCTAGTTTTCAAACGGTTAGATGTAATTTGGTTTCGCCATTACAGTTCTGTGGGTCTGCCATGATCTCCTGTGGGTTCTTAGAGCCAATCTTTACATTTGGGTCGTATGAAGTAATGCCTAGCGACAATACGTCCACGCAACTGCTTCCAAAGTCTGTGGTTCCCCCAGAAAGGTTCAGCTATAATTACATTACACGCACTCGACTCGACATGCACGTTACCACCGTGACCTTTCAGCTATAGGATTCAGAGAGCAGTTCACCCCTACCCAATGAGCAGCTCCGGGCACAGCTCTGAGCAGCTCCCAGTTATGAGCTCTATGCACGCTTTTGAGGCCGGCCCAATTTCAGCATAAATCACAATACATACAGATCGGACTGTGCTGAATATTTAATTGAGCCATTCTGGTCACGTTCTGGGCTACACAGAGGGAATAATAGAGAGAATGAATGACGCCGGCTAATAGAGAGACTTGGTCCAGGGGGAGGGAATGTTCACATTGTGTTGTACACCCTGTATGAATGGTGAATGAGGACCCACCTGGGCTGTATTAAATCACACGTGTGCATGGGCCGGCTGCCTGCCCGCCTGCCCGCCGCCTCTGGGCCGGATCATGTCATATGTGAAAGCCGCAGCCGATCAAATGGACTCTAGAGCCCCGGCCCGACGGTCTCAAAGAGGACGGACGTAAGGCTTCCAGGCTTTAAGTGAGTGTGTGTGTGAGTTTGGGTCTGGCAGGCGGGGATGGCGTGGTCAGTTAGGGGGTGGGGCTAATGGAAAGAGATCATGTTTAGAAGTGGGGAAAGGAATGAAGGCTGCCGCTGAGTAAGGGGAGAGGTGGACGACAGGAAAGTTTCAGCGAATGAAAGGGCGTGGTGGTGTAGAAATGGGGCACCGAGAAGGACATTGAACGAAAAAAAAACAAGATAGCAAAATGAGTGGAAGCGAGCAATTTGGACTGACACAGCAAATAGACTTGAAATCTAGTAAACTTCTGATAAGGTGAACAACAGAAAGTATAACTGCGCTGGAAGAAAAAATAACAGGATAGTAAAATGACCAAGTGAACCAAGCACTGGGCATCAAAATAGACCAAATGGTAAAAAAAACTATAACGACAGGAAAGAAAAAAGTGGATAACCAGTTGAGGAAAGGGAGAGAAACAGGACAAATAAAGATGAAGTTCAGCAAGCAGGCACGGAGGGAGGTAGGAAGAAATAGCAGTGAAGTGCCGGAGGGGAGGAAGGATGGCAGCAGCCCCACCTTCCCCCTCCTGTCCCCAAGCCCTACCGCAGACGGCGGCCTAGCGGCATTGCTGTGTGAATAAGACCCGGCGCCGGAGATTGGGTTGTAATATGTAGCAATCAGCGCCTCATCAGGCGAGCCGCTCCCACGCCAGATTAAACGTGAATAGCTCAGCGCGCCAACGGTCAGAGACGCCTCCAGCAAGCGGCCGCCGCGCAAACCAGCTTACCGACAACTTGCCTTCGTCTCCTCCTCAAAAATCTCCCAGCGCCCCCCACCCTCTCCCCACATTCTACCAATACCAGACCAAGTCACCAGGCCTGCGCCAGCCATGAAGAGGCGGCTAGGGCGAGATGTGATGTGGCGCCTCAGAAATGGAGACGACTGCAAATAGGTACAAATGTACATCCCCCTCTAGCCTGTCCCAATGCCTGCTGAAAGACGGCCTTAGGCAAACGACGTTTGGCAGAAGGGCTCCGCCCAATGTGTCTGCCCCCAGCGTTACCCGCCGTCACCCGCATGCATTTATAGCGAGTTCTGTCCGATAGGCGGCCCGCCAGTACCCGCCGGACAGGCCCCTGGACTGTGGACTGAGCAGCTCGCCTCTGAGAGCAGCTCACGCCATTCGGTGAGCGGCACAATTTCAGCAATCCCACTGACGACCTCGTAAACCTGTGTGATATGTAGGCTGTGGGGATGAGTGTAGTCGGAAACCGCCCGATCTGTCTCTTACTAACAGACCCTGTCTCTCACACCAAATACCATTTATGACCACTTATTATACGTGAAATACAGATGGCCAGAGCACGGGCGCTCCTACAGTCGTCATAGAAAGTTCACCTCCACAGTCTATACAAAGTCGTGTATAGCTAGTATGGTATCCCCTGAAATCTTTGTTTAAGACTATACTATCTATTGTTTACAACTAAAGTATGTCTGCATCTCGAACATGGCTCCTGGTCCGATATGATTGACCCTACCCCTAGCCAAGTTACCCAGACCTTTAAAGTTTTAAGCTTTTAGCCTTATGTGTCTCTGACATGCAAACTTTTCAAAATACAGTAGTTCCACGACAGGCTACTCTACCCTTACATTTGGCTGATATTCCTAGATTGCAACGGTAAGCCATTAGATGGAGTGGCGTGGTCTGGGCAAAGAGGCCGCCAAGCGTGAGATGGGGGAAGGGCATGGGATTGGACGAAACCAGCCGGGTAAGGGGGTGACCGGGCGGCAGTTGAAGTGGGCAATCAGTCCCCGCCTGTCGTCATTGTCCCCCGACCTGTTGAGGTTATTGCTTGCGTTTGTCATCTAATTATACCCCGGTGATTCGTCTACCTCGGAGCAGAGCACCAATCTACCCTGGAGACTGGCCTTGTACTGATTGTTCCGTCGGAGGGGCTGGTCAAGGCCGGTCCGTACGTCATTTGACCCGTAATCAAGGCACGACATGCTTACCGGCGCGGAAGACCTATGTGTTAGTTTGGTCACTGTAAAGTTACTTTATATTCCCTTTATGGAGCTTAATGATACCCCACCTTGGTATTGACAACCTAAATAATGCAGCAGATTGTAACTCTTACATGTGACGAAGCATTAAATTAGTTAGATATTCATGTAGTTCACATGTGAATGTGGTTATTGAAGCAAGCCCAGGTAAAGGATATCAGTGGGATGTAAAGTTAGACTATAGTTCTAAACATTATGCTGACAACGTTTTTCTTTTGATATTTGTGGTCACTTCGATAAGTCAAGTGGAAAAACTGCTCGGTTCGTTCGGATTGCTATCATCCTAGTCCCATAATAGCACCGATGGTCAGTCCAAATTACCTTGTTGATTAGCTGAATGGGACCTGCCTCAACCCGTCTCAATGGAGCGCTGAGCCTTTCTTTCATACTAATAGTAGATCCCGGACTGGTTCGACGTCGTGTCAGTGACTTTCACTTAATTCACCTAATAATGCAAATGACTGCCAGGCCCGGCCGTCCATTACGTATCATTACTGGGCGCTCCCTGCCGCCACCTCACGTGCACAGCGCGTTCCAATCGGATGACAATCCGGTCTACTCTGTTTCAAACTTAAGAGGTAGTCAACAACCTCACCAATCGGCCAATAGACGTTCTAATTGCAGCTCGTCAGCCTGCTGTATGCCTTCCCCATTCGGAGACGCAGCTCCGGTAGACAAAACTATGGATGCCAACTCCTGACGTGGGCGATCGTCGTTTCTGAGACGCAGATCACTGCGGGGGATTAGGAGCAGTGCTGTGTGATTGAGACATATTGGTCAGCTATTATGGCGGGCATTACAGGCCGGCCTAATGCCTCTAATGGCCGTGACAGGGGGCGCGACATGACCACGGCCCGGGGCGGCAGGTGGCGCCTCTACCGGCCACTGCCCAGAACACCGCCGCCATTTTGTTGACATTGGTTTCGACAATGGTAGAAAGAGGGGGAGAGATGGAAAGAATTATCTCAGTTCCCTCAGAAATCACACTTCTCATTCGAAAGGCTGATCCCACAATTTCCTTCTCTCGGGGCCGCAATAAGTTCCAAAAGCATTGGAAATAGTGTTATGACAGGGCTTTGGCATATTGGCTAACAGACAGAAACGTATATTTGAGACTTTGTTATTAAAGTTGTACATGGTTGACCATGTAGTGACCAGGGGCGGACCCAGGAATTTGTAGAGGGGGGGCCCAAAAACATGAATGTACAGGGGGGTGGGCCCCCCATCAAACATGATTTAACAGGGCAAGGGGGGGGGGCCAAGGCCCGTCCGCCCCTGGATCCGCCCCTGTGTACGTCCATGTTGTTTCACCAAATTGTTCGCGTTTCATGAACATCATTTTCAGAATTTGACATCCGGTTCCGATGTTTGCATTGGAACACACTTCCACTCAGTTAAATTCATGGTAACGCTTCCCAGTACGAAGTTAGTCGGCACTGCATGGTGTGCCGCCAGAAATACTATGTATATGCCTATATGAAGTCATACAATATGCACTGACGTTGCATGTTCATTGGTTGTGTGTGCTATCAAGTTCCCTTTAAATAATACAAACATGAAATATCAGCTTCAGGTGCATGTCAGTAAGAACACACATGCCACAAAAGGGGAAGGTATATCTAAGTGAGAGAAACGGATATAACCATACATAACCATTGATCACTCTTCTGTTTTAGTTGGACTGTTATAAGGCGTTAACCAAGCGTTACGTTCTCTTATCCTTCATTTCATTACATCTTTTATGCACACAGTCATGATCTGCCATTTAAGTACGAGACAAAAAGAGGTATGGAGGCTTGAGTCATTTACCGGAATAGACTGATCAATACTTTCCTTTACATATGATCGTATTTGAGTGATAACAATAGGTTTGTCTACATGCAACCAAACTAGACTATAGATTCGGTATAATTGTCATTGGCACTATGAATACAATCTGTAGGAAAAGACCCTACAAAAATCAATGCGTTGGTCTATAGAATGAAGATGCAGTGCATTAAGCTTCTTTGAAATAAAGATGAGGGGGTTGTATGGGTAAACGTTTGACAGCACTTAAAGCACCCCTTCCGGACGTATCGTGCATGCTTCTAGCTAGCATGTTTACATAGGATACATGTTCATGTGCCTACCCGGAAGTGGATCAAGAACCAGCTTTGTTTATTTAGCTCAAACGTGGAGTCACGCCCATATGTCTCCAACCCTACATGACGGCTTTTAGTAAGATATTGGCATGTAAAGCTATCCCGGATGGCGTCTTGGGAAATCTCAAGATGTTCTAGCTCCGTACTTTACAAGAGGCCTTTGATGGTGGGCTTCAGTTAAACCGACGTGTCGCGTCGTACGGTACCTTCTTGTGTGGCTTCTCTTATGATATTATTTGGGTCAATCCTAGTCCAGGAGGGAAGATTTCGTATTCGGCCCCTGAGGTGCTACACTTGGTGAAATCAATAGCTTAGTTTCACTAAAGGAGGATTCTTTAGTAGTAGTCTTTTATACACCATCTATCTCATTGTTTCTTGTTTCGCTTTATTGTTATTGTTATTGTTAGACAGAGTTTAATCCTATCAAAATAAGGAAAGTTGAAAACATAATCATATATAATTATTATATCCCCTTATCGTAGCTTCCATTTTCACGTTTTGAAGGGGAAATGAATTAACTACATTTAAATGGTTCACTTACATAAATATATTATATAGGCTTAGCTTTGGAGTGAGAAGATGATCATGCATATTCTTCGGATTTAACGTTTTAATCGATATTAAAAACATATTATAACAACCTCTAAACCTAATGTATGATTCGATATATATATAGAAGGAAAACTGATTTACCATGATAACAGTACGTATGGTCTTAGATGGGCGCGGGTTATTGATTTGAATGCTAAAGGGAGGATTGTAATTTTATCAAATTGTTATTCATAGCAATGTAATATAATCTGCATTTCTCCAGCTTCTATACATTTAAGGCTAATATGAATGCGCATTCACGTCTACCCTATCTAACTGGTGCCACAGGATTGAAAATTAGAGCGTGCGAAAAGTGAACAAAATTTCTCACAGAATAAGATAAGCAGTACCAGAAATAATGGATTTCAAACCGAGAAGTGATGACTTCCGTTTACTTGACGCGTTAGATCTGATATTTAGGCAGTTCAGTTAATTAATTCTTTTTGTAAGGATGTAATCACATTTATTAATAAATCTAAATAAAACGGCGTCATTGAGAACAGAGGAGGGTGTGAATGATCAACAATTGTGTCGTTGGAGAGGTGAATTGGCATGGCTGATAACAACCGTATCTCTATTTTGAGCGATATTTGCCTTCGAAAAACAAGTTATAATGAGATCAGATGTCTTCAGGGCAACTAGGAGGCAAGACCATTCTTACTTTTAATGGGAGTGTCGCGAGCCAATATTCCTGAAATTACTGAATGAACTAACAAGCTGATGTCAATCCAACCTGTCTCAACAGATCCTAAGGCATTCGTGCTTCAACTCACCGACCCGCTTCTCCGGAGGCCTTTCTTGTTGTCACTTTACATAGTATGGATTCATTACTATTCAGAAAATGCATTGGGTTTCCTATATTAATAATCTTTTAAAAACACCAATACAAATTAAACTGTGTGATTGACATCAATGGGGCTTTGCAAATTAATTGATGCGCGCCATAAGTGTTAATTACAAAATAAAAACACATCTTCAGACATCGTCCATTAGGTGGAAATCTAATGACAGTGTCCATTAGAGAGTGACCTTTAACTCTCTGGATTAAGTGATCATGGACAACGTAATGGGTTCCAAGATCGTGCAAATTTGAGCTTTCCTGTGCCCAGATGATGCGTAGAGTAGTGCCAGTCATTAGATTCCCAAACCTGACGTAACTCGGGTCTGTGTCACACCAGCTGTTTTCAGTAGCCCCTCGGACCTTTGATGATTGTTAACAAAGGTAGCTTTGCCTCCCCTCCTTCCGTTAACTTTAAAGGCAGCTGCGGACAGCGTGGCCGAGCACATCACTCGTACACCGTCCTTTTCAGCCGACGGAAGGGTGGGACACTCAGGCATCGGAAAACAACCTGGCTTTTTTCACGGTACCACAAATACCGAAAAGTCAGGAGATCTTTAGGACCTGACTCCTCTTTTTACTGCTGGAGAAAAGAGAAAAACGGAGACCTCCAAGAATGTTTAATTTTTTCTCATCTGACCACACTTGCAACGGACTCAGGTCGACGTTTTTGGAATTTTCTTCATTCCAGGTGCCCATTGTATCCATAAAGCCAATCCGAACCAAGCCGTCTTTCTTGGTGTGGTTTAGCTGAACCGGCCTGCTGGAATGCTTTATTTGTGGCAGCATTCTCATCCATAGCATTTCTTTCTTAATCAGCTACGCAAGAACAAAGTATTGTGAACATAACAAACCCGTATTTAATGCTCTTTCTTCCACGGGAAAGAGAAGCTGATTCATCTTATCACGTGGCAAACATTTCAAGCAGTACAATGGAAATTATTAATTCTATATTATTCAAATAACCAGCTTTATAATGTAATAGAATTGTTCTTTTTACATAGGAAAACCTTTATGAAGAATACTTTAATGACCCTGATTAAGCTTGAAATAATTATTAAAAGTGAATATCAAATGGCTTCCTCCCATGTTATGTGTACCTTCAGTATGAACAGTCATGTGTTAGAGTTAATTGACTGGGAAAAACACAAACGAACCAATAAAGTATGCATATGTAATTATAACTGTATAATTTCTACTTTATGGCGCGAGGCATTAGCATGTCTATTGTGATTACAAGATACATATTCATTCAGATTAAACGTAAACATGTTCCCGTCGCGTTAGCGTTATACGTATTGCTCGTAGAATATCACGTTCATGGAAAAAAACATCATTAACAAATCCATCACATTCGTCATTTCTTTTTCTTTGCAGTGTCTTCCTGGAATCTGTCCAATATATTTGGCTACACAACAGAAAGCTTTCCATACGGTAAGTCCCCCCAGGCCTCAGTCCCCTGCACCCTCTCCTTCCACCACCTCTTTGGGGCACCCAGGTAATGCTATTGTAACACCAGAACATTGGTTCGCGCCTAGTCCCTTCCCTGTGGACAATAGGATGTGCCCAGAGCTCATAATCCCTGGTACACAAACAGCCGGCGGCTGTAGCGGCAAGACCCGACTGCAGACTGCGTCTATTGTCGAGGTCCTGCTGCCAATGGTGATCCGGGAGTCATTTGCTGACAATCTGGTCAGATAATGGCCACTGGCGCGCTGGGAGTGGCATAGCTTGCAGGCACAGCTGGACAGACTCGATGATCCAGCGATTAGACCTTCATATCTCAAATACAAGCCGCGCGTGGCATGTTCCATTAGGATCCTTCCGTAGCGCATCTCGGCAAATCTGGCGAGATAAAAACCAATATTGGACATGGGAAGCCGGTCATTTCGACTCGAGTTGCGCCGCAGGTTGGACGAGGTGACCCGGGAGGACTACTTTTACATTGGCTTTGAGTAGGATTGTCATCAGAGCTTGGGTGAATCATTGTTCGTACTTTCTGTGCCTGACCACGTTAGCTTATGATAGGGTGTTCGATGAAATTAAAAAAGGGCCCCCTGTTTGATAAAGGACAATACTTTTAATCTGCTTGTATAGCAACCCTAATAATTGACCATATTCATTGAAATCCCGCTTAAACATTGTATTGCGATCCATGGACCATTGTAATGGTCGAAGCACCATAGATAACATGATGTTTTAAATGCTCCTGAATACAGTGTCAAATGAGACAATGGTTTAATTACTTCTTTCAGCGTATTAATTAGATGTTGGAAGATATGGCACAGAAATCAACACCAAATCAAATGAGGTAGCTTGGGTGATACAAACAAACCTTTGAAAAAAAAAAAGACTGCCAGTAAAGAAATACCCCTATTTGTGCCACTGCGAAATTGAACGGCTTACATGGCGCATAGTAGTAACTAGTAGTACCCGATGCAACTCTCGCAATAGTGACGTCATTAATAGCATAGGCTCAAATGATAGTCATCTCACAATTCTGCAGTGAATAAAAAAATAGCTCATACAAGTGTGATGTTGACGCAGTGTAAAGGGTAGAATCAGCATCTGTTTGCCGTCTATTGGGTAATACCAGGGGAATACGAGAAGTGCTGGCCTGGTTCTGGTCAACACAACACGTCTAAGGCAAGAAGTGCGTCCTGGTATATAAAAGGGAAATCGAAGTGTAGAATTGGCCAACTATATCGAACAGGAGGCCGTGTCCATTAGTCCCCGGCATGAAGTGTAATACCTAGACCCGCGATACGGTCACACAAATCAAATGTCGATAGGGGAATGGGTCCGGGACCAACTTGGGATGGCCACGAGCAGCTGTGAGCAGAACGTGAGTTGGTAGGACAATCTACGTCCTGCCCAATGTGTGCCGCTGTCCCTAGCTGCCCCCAAGGTCGCCACCTAGTCGCCACTCAGGGGAAAGGCCCACTCGCCCCTTGCGCTGACTCTGTAATGCGTTAATGATGATATCTGAAGGGTGTATTTGCAAATAGGAGAGCTGGCCACCCGGGCGTGAGGGAGAAAGTGTGTGGGCTGATTGCCTCTCCACCATGCATACGTTTTCCAGCATTGTTCCAGCACCAATGGCACCTTGAAAGAGGTATTCGTTACGTTTAGAAAGAAACTAGGTGCTAACTACTTTAAATTGTTTCTCATTTTTACTGTTTGATTCTTTAATCAGCATGATTCTATTTTCGTTGTCCTTTTGTATAGGCCTATCACGGTATATGTAGATTACTTGAATTTATAATTTGACATGTTAAACGGGGAATTAATATGAGAAGATCAATAGGATAACTAACTGCGAAGTAGAGTTTGGAGATAATGTTTGATTTTTGGTGGAAATTATAACAAAGTGCGGATAGTGTGTGAGAGAGGAAGTGAGAAAAAACTAAATAGCCCCTGCTTGGCAGAGTAGAACCTGCCAGGCCAGTCGCTGTTGAGTAATAACGGCAACACAAGATGAATTCTGATACGGGAATCCTCCACTTTACATATTCATGACAGCGATTTAGGCAGCCATCGACCAAATGCCATCCGCTTGGTGTAACTCGCTGTTAGGGCCAACCTGCAGTCCCCGTGGCCCGTCAGAACCACAGGCCCGCAGTATCTCACAGTAATGAAGCTAAAGAAACACTAAATACCTACTAATCCCACCTCACATCCCCATCAATTGCTCCTCTATCTGAGATCATGGCGAGGTTATCTTATTTATCGTTGTTGTTCGGTATTTCCGAAACCATCAAAGAGTCAAGCAGCTTGTAGCCAATTGGTAATTTCGCACCCATAAATCTCCCCACAGTGTTTAGTGGGAATTTTTGTTCTAATGCATTGATTCTCTTTTACAGGGATTTTGCTGGTGGTCGCTATCGGTGTCGCCTTGGGTATAGTCTTCGGTGGCATCATGCTTATCTTTGTAGTCGTCTACACAAGGAGGTATTCTTAACTAGACTAAGGCAATGATTCATCTGTTTTTCTTTTTAAGTTTCAACTTCTATTCCCCTAAACTAGACTTCCATTTGCCAGATTTGCATATCTCTTCTCTCTACTTTATCTATAGATTTTAGATCAAAGTTAAATTGATTTTACTCATTCAAAGTAGAAAATAGAGACTGAATGTGAGATTCAAAGCCAGACCTGAAGTCAACATCAATAATATGGGAACTAAGCCGCTGTACTTGAATGTCTCATCAATACTTCAAATATGATATTTGCAATGAGTCTGCCTAGAGTAAATCTCTCTTCCATAATTAAGTACCGGGTGTCCATGCCAAATTGGAATGCGCAGCAGTACCGCACTACTAAGTGTAGGGACGCTAAATGGTGGAAGCTAAACATGATTAGAAATGAAATATGAATGCATTTGTGACTTTACCAATATCAAAAGGTTCAGCTTGTCAAACTTAAGTGCCCGTGATTAAATTAATGATGAGCAAATATTTATTGAAAAGACAGGATAAACGATGGCTTAAAATTTTCATGTTATCCCTCACATTGTTGTTTTGCTACCTGAAAACAGGTGCACTTTGGTTATCAATGTCCTTTGCTGACTCATGACAGTTAGCTTCCATTAAAGTTGAGTACGTAACCCCGTGCATGTTGATAGTATTTAAATACAATTGTATATAAAAGACCGTCATTTTGATTGATAACCCGCATTTTAAATAGTAGGAAGGGGTCATTAAGCTGCCTTCTAGAAGTTGCATGTTAAACCTGTTGACTTATAGCTATAGTATTGAAAGCTAATTTAAAAGGATTCATTTCATTTTCAATTCTTATCTCAAGGTACAGTTGAGTTATGGACCCGCATACCATGTTCTTTATAAAGTGGTACCTTTATTTAACCATTCCATGTTTCATCCACCGGCTCCTGTACAGACGTCGGCGCCAGGACGCCGTAGAGCGGCGACAACAGCAGCACCAGGCCGAGGTGCTGGAGAACAAACCCATCATCCCGACCGGAAACACCCCTCCCGAGTGGACGCACCGGATATCCTTTACGCCGGTAGATGACGCCACTCTGAGGTCGCACCGTCTGCCGCTCACCCACCTGCCCACCATGCCGGGCTACGCCGACCCGCCACAAGGGGGCACCACTGAGGGGGGCGCCGGGCCGGCAGCCGGCTCAGGGCGAGGCTTCACCACCTTAGAACATGAGACCAATTACGGCAGTGCAGGCGTCACTGTTACCTCGGGCTTTTCGAGTTTTAAACCAACCAACCGGGAGCATTTGTATGAAAGTCCACACTTCCAGTGAGCCACATTGAGCTATATGCCTACTTGTAGTTGTTCTGAATAGCCTATCATGCATATTTGCTGACGATGCAGTAAAATCAGTGGACTAGATTACCTGATACATTTCCATCCAGCTTCTTTTTAAATAGCCTGGACAGCTTCTTTGAATTAAGCCTAATTGCTTTTTCCTTTGTTGAATTTCTTGTCAATATCATGTCAATATCCATTGATGTGGTGATAGAACGATGCAAACTTTGTTATTGACGGGCAGATGTATAGATCAATAGTTATACCAATATACCTTGTTGTGGAAGCTTCCTTTTGAGTTGGAGATGGGAACCCCTATCAGCCTATACCTACCTCTTATTTCATAGCAGACGAGATTTAAACTGGCTGACAGTCAGTGTCAGAGAATAAGTTCATGCCTACGTTGCGTGTAGTTTACCTGTCACCCACCTCCCCCAATCTGTGATCTGTGATATTCTATGTCATCGCGCCTTCCTATTGACAAAATACAATGTACTTTGATGCATGAGTGGGTGCTGACTATTCCAAATATTGACGTCTCCTTGAAATATTTACAAGGACGTTGTCTTGATGAACTACATGTACAAAATTATCCTTTTAGAACGATTTGAAATGATGTTCTACGAGAATATTTGGTGCATGGAGACGTCTGGTGGCTAAACGCTTAACTACCGGCTGCTTCGTTACATGCGGTCCTAAAGGGTAAAACCAAAATGTTGCACCACGTATTTATATAGAAATATACTTGTTGTCTGTTTTGACCCTAAATGTGTATTACATAGATCAGAATATGATACGAAATGTTCATCATGTACATGTAAAAGCGTAATAAAACATTTTCATCATCATCGTTATACAGTCTTTGAGGGTATGTCTGTTTGCTGGCTTTCAATAGATGAAGATAGCTTTCATCTTGATATCGAATTATGAAGAAGAAAATACCCATCGTACAGAAGCTACGTAGCTGTCCCAAACCTTCATGTGTTGAAACTGGTGTGTTTTTATAGTATTTTTATACTCGGATACCCGATCTATATCTTAGCATTAGACGTTAGCTGAATAGATTTAAACATAGAACATAGAGGAGAGGCCAGTATGGCATGGGGAAGACAAAAGATCGATCGATAAATCTAAAATTATGTACGGTGTCTTTAATTTGTGAAATGATATAGACCAGCTTGGAAATGAGTTCGTTGTTGTAGGTGTTAGCACAATTAGGCCTATGTTTCATTTTTCTACTTTGTCTTAACATGATTTCAGTATAGACCAGTCTGCCAACTATT
Source organism: Lepidonotus clava (assembly GCA_936440205.1). Lineage (NCBI taxonomy): Eukaryota > Metazoa > Annelida > Polychaeta > Phyllodocida > Polynoidae > Lepidonotus > Lepidonotus clava. The sequence goes on from OW387134.1 coordinate 54,093,811, forward strand.
AAGACATTATGTTGCACAAGTCGCAAACATGAAATTAGTTTTTAAACCTTCATAATAGTGCCCTTGTTGATAATTATTAATGCTCTAGATAATTATAACAGTTATTGCTCCAATGAACATCCCAAATTAATGTTCCCTTCGACGTGTAATGCTCTGCATAGTGTAGGTACCTTTTGTTAAAGCATACACTACAGAGATAATACGGTGATATGTAACCACCACAGATAACAATGGACATCTGTCAAAGGCTGTCAAGGGTAACTTAATCAGAAGTACACGTTATTGCCTCCTCAAATTACTTACCAGTTCCTTGAGATGCGCCGCACAGTATGTGTTGTCAAAGGCATTGAGTTATACCTATGTGCTAGCCAACTGCAAAAGGTACTACAAAGAATTAGGCAGTGGATTCTATCATATTTAGAGGCAAATAGCTTCATATAGGAGTTAAAAGATACGTCATTTTTAACGTCAGATTGTTATTGTAACAAATTGCTAAACCCTATTGTGAATACAGTATTGTTTAAGTAAAAACAGCCTTCATCATCCTAGCCTTACAGTGGTTAACCTACCTGCTGATAGTTGGACGACGTAAATGTCGCCATAACTAGACAATTGTGAGAAGAATAGTCATGAAGGTTATTGTAAGAGACTATTTTGATATTTCGTGATAACATTTATCCAAAAGACTATATGACAATGGTTTCTGTTTTACAAGAAATTCTAGAATCCGTTAGTTACACATTTAAGAATTATTTGAAGACGAGCCCCATTTCAAAGTGGTACAGAAGAACATATTGGGGTGTAGCATCAAACAATAAGAAAAGTAGCTCACCGCATGATCCATGCATTATTTTTTTATTTTGTGGAATCTTCAATAAAAAGGTAAAATTAAGGTCTTAAACCTTGAATCTGTAATGAGGGGCACACACACGTCGGAGATAAAAAGCCGACAAACTGTGTACTATAACAGGCTCTTAACTTATGTAGGCCTATAGGACATTGATGATGATTCCCATTGGTACCACCAGGTGGTAGCACAAACCCTTACAGAAAGGCCTAAATATGTGCATGTAAAGCCTATTGTGGCGGTATCTGGTGTTGCACAGGACATCACCCTTTTCACCCGGCCAACGCAGTTCTTACCCGGAGCATTCCCTACTCTTTATATACTACTAACTATAAAACCTGCCCCAAATCCTACTCCTCGTATACTACTCTCTATGTCTCGTTTCAAGAGTATCAACACATTTGACCTGTAATCATAGTTCGGCTAGTGGAACGTACCCTTGGTGGATTTGTTAATAACCAGTGTATAGAAGCCGGAAACGGCACTTTAACTTATGTGTTCCGCTTAGGTATTGCTCGGGTGATGATGATGATGATTTCCCAGTTCGCCGGACACCAACAGACAGAATGCATGAACCCTATACGATCGAACTTCTAAAAGAGTGCAAAGAGGGCGCTTTTGAAAAAACGTGGGTCTGGGCTAAGCCTTTGATCATTCTGTAGACCCCCTTTTTTATTTTAATTGTGTTTGAAGTGCTTAAAGGTCGAAGGGAAGCTTGCCTCACAACCTCAAGTCACCTTTGAACAGTCAGCTATACTAAGCTCCTGACGCAAATGAACAACATTTAGAATCAGCACAACAAAAGGGATAGAATACCCGGAATCTTTGACAGTCTTTCTGTTGGATGTCATTGTGCAATTCATTCCGCCCACAAGGTTAGAAAGTATCACATCAATATTCAGAAAATATTTGTGATAACGCAATTATTCGGAGGTAGCCTACCGTTTCAATTTATTTTTTATTATGGAGAGCGCATAACACTTTTGTAAAGTAACTGGGGTAGTCAAGACCTATTGCATTATGGTAAATGAATTGCATCGGTATTACAATGGAAGCACTACATCTAATTCAAGTATTTACATGAACATTATGATCAAATTTTGATTATTGTTAAATCAGGTAATATGGAAATATAAGCAATAGAAACGTGATTGTTGTATGCTACTTAAATGTGTGATTTATTCCCAATTGAGGTCTACAGGGACAAGATATTAATTAAGCATGACAACGAGGTGAATTGATTTAGACAACTATAAATACCAATATTTATTCAGTCCCTATTACATCGACCCTTAAGACAAAAAGATTCCAGCTTGGACAATATGAGATTAAGGAGACAAGTGAATGTTGATCATTGGGAGCCAATAATGATAGTGATATGTCACCAAGCCGTGCGTTACCATGTTACACGTTGGTAATGCAGGTCCAAGAAATAAACAACAACAAACTCACTGGTTCCAGGATAGTTTCTTCTTCTTCTGTTTCTAAAATACCCGATCCTTTAAGGTTACGTTCTTTGGAGATTGCTTTCCATTGCTTCAATGTAATGGCCTTTTGTAAGTAACGCTTAGCCGTAAACAATTCATTAAACAATATCACGAACAAGGCGTTCGTGATCAGTCCACGGCCTAGCTAGTAGACAGTTCTATCAACTACGGTGTGGCGAGAGTCAGCATTATCGTTGGTAAAGATATCGTTGTCTTTGTTAGCAATTATAATCGTTTGTTTTGTTTTGTTCCTTAACGGTCCTAAAAGGCAGTTTGCCTATAAAGAGACCCGCCAATCACAATTAATGGTTCATAGTTTTTGTTCTGACAAGAAGGGACATCGCCTATTTAATTATCCTGTTTATATGCAAAAAATGACAAATACACATCAGTTAAGAGATACAACATAATGGAAGATCATTGAATTCATCATATAGAGGCCTGGATAGTTGTCACAACGGATGATTGATACCAAAGGTGATGTTCTGTGTTGTAATCATCCTTTATCTCAAAGTATATTCCTTTTATTGCCAATAGAGATTGGAAAGAACTAGATACGTTTCTTAGCTGCACCTGTATCTAGTGCTGACAATGGCCCCCTAACAGCCCTATTGAACCAGACGGCCAGGTAACAGGTGCGCCTATAGAGACCCTGCTTCAGATTCCGGTGGTCGGCAGCAACAGGAGTACCGAAAACAGGCCTTCCTTCTGCCTGTGTGATCTAAAGAACAGCCCACTGTGACATCGACCTTGATCACATTATCAGGGGCCTGCTGAAGTGTTACAACAAAGGACTGGATTCTTGTTACGCCCGGAAAAATAGGTGATAGGGATGGAGGGTTACCTGGGCACGCGTGCCTCCATTATAGCCACCTTGAATCTGAGTGCCCACAGTCATTAGCTGTCTGGGATGGGTTTTACAAGGCCTAGTGATAGAGCCTTCTCACCTTTGGAAGAACAAACCTGTGATTCCAGTCCTGCAAAGTGTCTTCCAGGTTACAAATTGTCTCGTTTTTTATAATGTAACTGCATTAAGTAGTACTGCTAAGCAAATTTCTGTTTCAGCGACTCAGTTCAGTGTGCCAAATAGATACTATACTATGGCCCCCAGCCTGGTAAGACACTCAACACGTCTTACTAAAAGGTTACAGACGTAGCACGACAAACGCGACATAATAGGGGTTTCTTTATATCTAACTGCAAAACCTTTTTATTTGTTCATTCCCAGGTCCAATTAAAAATCATCACTATAGTATTATGGATCTTGTCATAGAGATAGGAGTAGAAATAGATGGGCTATGATAGACCTGGAATAGGAGCTAATCTCAGCATTGTGTATTCCTGCCACATACGATCCAACCCCGATATCCTTCATGGTATAGATTTAGATTGATAGATTGACCATCCACGAAGGTCAATCATACAATAACAAAGGCTCAGTGTCTGGTTTGGCATATATTGATCTACAGCTGACATCCTCTATAAGCCCATGGGTCAGGATATCTAGAGGGTATAATACAAAATAACACAAGGGGAACAAATATAGGAGACAATGGTTGTAGGTCCATGCCCCGCACATAAGGTCTTTGATGTCGTCATCAGTTTGCCCTTCACCAGTGCTTGTAGCGCCACCAGGTGACCATGAACGTAACCATGGGGGCTGGGGCTGGGGGGGGGGGGGATTTGAAGGGGGCGGGGGCGTCACACGGGAGGGTCTGCCCGGAGGTCCACAGAATGGTGTACTTCGGGGGCACGTGTTGGTGGCAGCCGGTGTTGGTAAACATCCAGCATCCCTCAGTTATATGGTCTCATTAGGGCCTGATGTGTGGAGGTGGCTACTGGGGTTAACAACCCAGGGGGCACCCCGCCATGGAGGCTCTGTGATTTGTCACCACCACCACTTCTGGTAGATCCCAGTCGTGAGTAGTTACCCTACACTGCATGCATCAAACGCCCCCAGCCTTCACACTCCAATCGTCTCACAGCCCTACTCATGAGCTCAATCATTTAGAAAGGCAGAGCCATGGAATTCTTTGTAAGGGGATTGAATGGTCTAGCCATTATGGCTGGATGCCAGAGTGCTGGTACTTAGGTCGGTCTTATTTTGGGAAAGACGAGGTCGTACGCTATCACTTATTGATGCACTCCCCACGCACATACGGAGAGGCACAGTTATTGTGTGTTGGTCCCATGTACCACTGACACCTGCGCTTGGTGATTGATGGCTTAATATCAGTTACAACTTACATTCCACGAAGGGTTATGTTTCTCTGAATAATTAATTCCAATGGGGAAGGAGTGGCTTCCCTATTGTAGTTATTAGACAATATGAAGGCAATAGAGCGTTTAATGTCTTTGTATTTAATTGATAAACAAAGTAAAGGTGGGAACCCATTGAGCGATTGAACCGAAATTCTGGTCGTTTCAATCAATTTTGATCACTTAATTCTGGTTGAAACAATCTGAAACAACCTGAAAATGTGATCACATTGAGATATATGACCAGAAATATATATGTAAATGGTCAGTCCTTTGTAAAATATATAATAATCTTATATATTAGTCGCCTGAAATATCTTAAGCCCTATACCCACTGGGAGATTTTTACACAGTCAGCCGACAAAACGGCGATAAAATCGGCCGATTTTGAAGATAGAATCGGCCGACTTTATCACCGATTCAGATCAAACATGCACATTCCAATATACTATACTAACAGGCAACCCGGGCGACTTTACTGGCGATCTTGAGGGTCGGCCGTCGTCAGTTGCCGTTAAAATCGCTTAAGCCCCATACCCACTAGGCGATTTTACTGGCGACTGGCGACGGGCAACAGCAGAATTACTGGTACAATCATTACCAATTTAGCTCACATGTTAGTTTGTAACATGGAAATGTTAAAAACTAACATGTGAGCTAAATTGGTAATGATTGTATCAGTGATTCTGCTGTTGCCCGTCGCCAGTCGCCGGTAAAATCGCCTAGTGGGTATGGCCCTTAATTCGACCAGAATCTTAGTCAAATCGCTCAGAGGGTTTCTAGCTTAAATCATATGCATATATAACTATATGCACATCAATAAAGCTTACAGAAATAGTAAAGATAAACTATCTGAGTGAGGTTAATGAACTTATCTCAAAGCCTACTAGGCTTGAATATCATAGATGGGGAACCTTTATGCAGCAACTGCCCAGACAGATAGACATTTACCACTATATATATAAACTATTAAAAGAAGTTTTTGTGGGAACCTTTCTGTTCAACACGATGCATTCTTCATAGACTTACACTGTAGAATCTAATATCGTTACATCCATGTTTTAGTATGTTGAGCTACACTGTTATTCTAATCATCCCCAATCAAAAATGTGTTCGACTCAACCGGACGTCATCAGGAGATAATATATATCAATAGGGAAGCAAGCCTTAAACATATCACGCTGAGGCGGCCAAATCAATGTTTTGAACATCGACTTCCTCTTAAAGTCTGCCACACAGGAAACAAATTACCTTACAAGCTGACACAGAATCATATGACTCACTCTATTTCATGCAGTTGCTACTAGCTAATTGACATACTTTTTAAAAGCCATCTTTGCCCGAACGTCACCAAGCTTCTCACATTTAACACCAGGATCATCAGGAAAAAGGTTGTTACAAAGAAAGTACTGCTGGAAGTTGACATGGCAAGTTTTCGATTTCAAAAACCAAAAACACAGAGTTTCATTTTGTGTTCAGACAACCACGTAACGTTTTAGCCACTTCTGGTGGTGACAGTTGTCTATTTACAGCAGAGTCATTCTAAGCTGCGGTCAGAGGATCCCAAGAAGACGTGCCTCACGTGACATTGACAGTATTTTTCATAATGAGCAACAATTTCTACGGATATGGTGGCTTTCTTTTATATTTGGCTAGATAAATTTAGCAACGGATCTTACAAATAAATTCCTCTCTGCCTACAACCAGGAAGATATTTTATCCTCAGTGCAAACTGTGATCAGCTGGTGATCTACTTACCATCAGAACGGTTACTGCCATAACAATTTTATTTTCTCGTTAAAAGTAAAATGATCTTTAAGAAGGCAACTCCTAATGTGCGTCAAGCATAGATTAGCAAAATATATGGATTATGGAAACGGGATACAATTAAAATAATGTTGTAATTGTTTTTGTATTGATAATTAAATTAGGTGCTGTGACTCTTTTTTTGTGTGTGTCCTAAAAAGAAAAGACTGCTGTGATTGACAAAGCATATAACTGCATGTCGGCAATGTTAAGAGTATACATTTTTTTAAAGATAGGCCTATCTGTTCAAATCAGTCTTGTAATGAAATTAAATGCCAGCAATTGCTCAATTGCACAGATTATTAATACAGTAAGAGAAGCAAGTCTATGTCCTTAAAGGATAGGGTTTCTATAGAAGTATTAGGTCACATAAAGCGTCATATCCGATAGCTTTAATTCATTAAATGTCTTTGTCAACCTTCGACGCTCAAGTGTTCAAATTGGAAACTTAATACATTGTACTCTGTGAGATATTGCAAAGCTGTTGGTGGGTAGCGGGACAATAACACTACAGGTGATAAACTTTATGCTCGTAATCAGGTAATCTAAAGACCTGTTTCCACCGAACCACCTTGAGATCACGACGGCCAAACATGGCCACGGATTTAGAAATCTCTGACCATCTTTACACCCAAAAACGCCCAGTGTAGACACATAATCATTCAGTTGACTAGAAGAATTCTTTATTGAAATCTAAGGAAAATTTCTGAAAGAGAAAATGATCTGACATCTTTTATTTTCCCGAACCACTACAGCTAATGGATTCCTTCTAAATCCGTTAAAGCCAGTTAACCCACCTGTTTCCACCGAACCACCTTGAGATCACGACGGCCAAACATGGCCACGGATTTAGAAATCTCTGACCATCTTTACACCCAAAAACGCCCAGTGTAGACACATAATCATTCAGTTGACTAGAAGAATTCTTTATTGAAATCTAAGGAAAATTTCTGAAAGAGAAAATGATCTGACATCTTTTATTTTCCCGAACCACTACAGCTAATGGATTCCTTCTAAATCCGTTAAAGCCAGTTAACCCCATTGTTGACTGTATATTACCCAAATAATTCCTGGTCGAGTCTCAGAATCAGCCAGATACCAGTCGTTCAGTGAGAACTACAAGTGGTTCATTTAATAAAGACAAAAAAGACCAACGATATCAGTTGCATCTTTTCTTATGGTATGTAATCATCGGTAGTTTTTTTTTATATAAAGCAATCTTTCAATGTAGTTCGGTGGAAAAAGGCCTTTAGACTCGAGTTTTCTCCGTACATCCCTGTGCTCCTTACTTTCGAGACGTTTGTGTGACTCCCTAAGATGACTAGGCAATAACACGCTTGAAGCGGAGAATCGTGTTACCTAAGAAGAGAGTGTAATTTGAGGATTTTAATTTCATGTCACTATCCCAGATATTTGAGATAGAGACACCTTGGAAGAAATCCTGATTGTTTTTACGTTACCCAAGAAACATTTTCAGATTGGTTATTCATATATATGCCGACAAGTATAGCCTGCATGTTTTTAAGAGAAACACCTTGCAGTGTATACCTGCCCATGATATTCCTGAATGTGGTAAATTCCTTTCTCGATTTCTTTTTAATTTATTGAACATCTCAAGACAAAGTCTGATCCTCCAGACATTACAATTGAATATAATACTTTTTTACATAACAATAATTAAACTTGCATTATTCAACTGACAACATGCATTATTACAGCATCCTACTTAGTGAACTATGTTGGGTTAAAAACCCACTCTAGTTAAGGTCTTGCTTAAGTCAGATTATTGTCCCAGGATATTAGCTAGCTCCTATGGCACTCTACCTCTCCAAACTGCAGTTGCCCAATACATAATAATAGTTCCGTATTATGAAAGACATAACACTCGCGTGAAAGGATGTTCTTTATTGTATCCAGTGTGTATGCATACTCTTGACAAGATCTCTCAATGACAATGAACAATCCAAAGGGTAGGATCCACTAAACCACACTCAGCCAACGCTCCTGCCAAACTATTCAGTTTATCTGCTTCAATTCCAACTCCAGGAACAAGCTTCTAGTGCCAACCTTTCCAGGATGTTTAACTCACAACAAGTAACAGCGCTCTGCTTGAGTGCTGCCTCTACAGCACTTTATATATGGATGGAATAACATAAATCCCCAGACTCCTCCCTTGCTCTTCGCTTTGGACAAAGAGAAATTTCTTTAGCCCTGTCTCTTACTGTAAACACTAGAATAGCTAAACTTAAGCACAGACTGACCATCCACGTCAGTACAGTAGTATTCCCCATCAATTGCAACAAACTATTATAATCCTTAAGAGGTTGACAGAATAAAATATGGTAGTTCCAGGGAATAATCCATAAACATGTGAGTTATTAAGGTAAAATGGTTGAACAAAAGCAGGTTAACATGTTGTATATGGGGTCTAGTTATACAAGGAAAGTGAGCTCAATATTATTGTGTGATATTTTCGGTTCTATCCTAAATTGTCGATAGGTTCCAGAATTGAAGAGGCACTCATAGTTTGAGATACATATTGTAGTTTTATCCATATTATATCATAGTCTCCCTTTTAATTAAACTAGAATCACACATTTCCAGTCAGCCTATGCTCTAAGTAGCTCTGACTATCTCCCTATCAGGCATTACATTAAACTCCGATCTATCACCTGTGGCACCAGTAATCCAACAGTTACTACTGATAGCTATTGGCTTCAAATGCCATCTGACTGTGTGCAGCTCTCTCGACTATATTTGTATTAACCTGCAGCGGGGGAAGGGTTCACTGAGTAGAAGGTGCTCTTACAAATTAAATTTTGTAAGTATATTTTATACCCCATTAAGTACAATATTGCATGGTGGTGAAATTAAACTAGTAAACTTAAATTTCGCTTGGAAATTACCAAGTACAATTAATTAGTATTAATTCAATCAAACATTTCCCTCTGTTGAAAACATTGTTCTGATTTTCACTAGTGAGAACTTTCAATCACTGAAACTAGACCCAGAATATTGAGGTATCGACAGCCTTAATTTTGATTTCATCAAGGCAACAATATAACCCCAATGGATCCCAATGTATATTACCACAAGACTAGATCCAGACATCCACATTGTTAAATGAAAAACCCAGACCGATATAGAAAATTTAATGTCGAAAAATATTCCTATTGTGGGACAAACAATCTATCCAATGCATATGCAATCAAAGTAAACTTCCAAATCTCTCAAACTTAACAAGATTAATTAACTTGGCCACCAAACATGATTGTGTGCACTCGTTCACTTTCCCGCACTTTTTTCCTTTTCGACAAGGCCCTTCGAAAAGTCCAAACTTTTTGTCTGCAAACCCGGCAAACCAAAACGAGTCGAAGGGGTTTCAGTGTTTCGCCTACTCCCCAGTGGCGGGCCGGTCAAACACAGCTCGCCTGGCGTCGAGTGTCCGACCACCTGCCAGTCGGCCGGGCAAATAGGATGTCTGATTCAGGGCCCCTGATCAGCCACAATGCCGCCTGCCTCTCCATACAAGGGCGTTAAATGCGCAATCATCGACCGACAAGGCTGTGGAGTAGCCGTACCTGTTAGCCCAGAGCCCAGGTGAATGTCCTTCCATTTATCGGGCCCAAACACACCGAGGGCCGGCTGGTTTCCACTTGCTGCCACAATGGCCGGCCGCCCGCCTCGGGCGCTGCCCGCTGTTTGCTTTACGGCCGTCAGGTAGCCCCTATACTGGGCCGCCCCTAATATTTAATGCCTAGCCATCGACTCTTTGTTTTAGCATAATAAACATGAAAATAAGGCCATAGCCGTGCCTGGTTTTGTTTCAGAGGAGATGGAGACTTGTTGGCCGACCAGCATTGGAGCGCAGGTGGTCATGTTCTACTATATGGCTCTTTTATCATGGGTTGGGGGCGGTTCGGAGACAGAGCAAACAGGGTGGGGATGCCGAGAAGGTTAAAATATTGCTTTACAGCCTCATGATCATCCTCTTTAATATGCATGTGGGCGCTGGTAAACCAACCGTACCTGAACATTGTAGACACAGGGCGCACTTCTTACATCTCCCCGCTTCATGGGAGACGTCGTCATGCCCAGGCACAGAGGCCACGAATTGCCTGGGATTATTTCAAACACATCCTACTTCTGACAAAACACAGCCACTTTTTGCACGTTAACCTATGAGTGCCTATGTCACGTTCGTGGCAGGCACTTTAGACGATGAATGCATGCACGGTGAATACGGTTTCTGATGCGACACCACACAAAAACAAATACCGCTCTTTTCATGTTGAAATACACATATGGGCTTTGTTTTTCACAGGGAGAGTATCAAGCTGCGTGCTTCTACCAATGTGCGTGCTGGTAGGGCTCGTGGTTATTGATTCTGGCAGCTACTCTGGTATTGCTGACTAACTCTCTCAAACCGCTAGGCAAGTGTCATTAAAAGGCGGCCCCGGTATTAATCAGCTGATTAATGTACTTGAACTTTTCGATTTAGATTCGTAATCAAGAATTGATGAATAGAATGTCGATTACATAAAACACGCGGCAAGAAGAAAGGACTGGGTCTAGGGCATTAATTACCGAGATAATAACTAATTCGTTTCTAAATCGAATTATAGCCAAGATGACAAGCTGTCCATTTTCGCCCTTTCAATGAACAGTGATGAAGAGTTTGTATTCCGAACCTAGGACAAGTTTAATAACAGTGACACGATCTAAATATGACAAGTTCTGTCCGTTCCCATATCAATTAAGACTGAATATCTTATTCCTGACTACGTAATGACTTAGATCATAATTATTCTATTAAACTAGGGCATATTCTAAAAGCAAATACAAACTTGAAAAACAAAACACATTTGACGTGTAAAGATTACTATTTCCCATTCTATTATTGCCCTAATTGATTTAAATTCGGGACATACTCACCATGAATTGAACGTTTGTTTTATTTGGTGATATATTTACAACCAACAAGACTAATTTATTTGTAAGATAAAACCTTTGAATAATGCATAATACTGTTTTTAAATTATAATACTATCGAGAGCGAGCATAGCCAGAGTGAAATTAAATTCCTTCACTTAATGATCATAAAAGCTTGTTTTTTAAATCGATCGTTCTTTCATATCTCGCAAACATATTACATCTGATCTGAACGCCATATGCAATTATCCGCTGGCTGCACTGGGAGATTAATAGCAGCTGAATTATCTAGGGACTGATTGTTCATTTTTTCCTCTTCACAAACAAAATAGATCGAGACACTTTAAATGATCGTTCATCCAGAGATGAGGAGGCAGGGGAATGAGCCGACGCGCGTGGGGGAGTATATGGGCTTGGTGGGTGGGGGGGAGTTTAAACGGGCGATGAGAGGGGCGGCTGTTGTTGAAAGGGCGGGGATAAACGGGCGGAGCAGTAGGAGGCAGTCGGGGGGTAGCGCAGACTATAGTCAGCCTGGATGAGACCAGCCTTACTCGTAGACAATGGCCGATGGATCTAATGGTGGTCATAAACTGTGTACCCTTGACGGTGTCTTTGGTCAGTTTGTTAGATGACCTGTCCAAACGGTCCTTGGACAGTATTGAAGGAGACTGGGGGCAGTGGGGTGGGAGTCAGATTGGCGTTGAAGAGAAGGTTAAATACGGGGGAGAGGGGGACGAGGGGTTGGTTCACTTCTCTTAATTTACCACATGAGGCCTCTTTGGCCGTGGCACTAGGTCTGGGCCAGGCCTGTGTCGGTCTGTCCTCAATGCCACCCCCGCCGTAAATCAACCTGCGGCACTGGCCAGTCGGCCAATCTCAGTCAGTCATTGTTTGTCTTCATGGCTTAGCTACCCATGGCCATACATTAGAAGCGATGACACGGCCATTTTAATGACAGCCATACGTTCTCCTTCGGCGCTTCATCATCGGACCGGGAGAAGAGGAAAAACCCAGCTGAGAGGGGGCCGCGCCACCGACGGCCAGTTTAATTACGTGGCCAGCGTCTTTATCGGCGACTCCAAGCGGGCGGATAATGATATTAATCGCCTTCAATATACGCCCGATATGAATCCAATAGATCTGGTAATGAATACGGAGGCGCTGGTATTAATCATATGCTAGCCTTCGTTAGCCGCCATCCACTGATTGCTATAACCGTAGAGGTCTGACCCAATTACTCCTTCATCTCCTACTTCTACCCCCAACCCCTGCTAATTCAGGCCACTCCTCCCCCTCCGGACCCCGGACCCCTCCTTCCTCCTCCCGAAACCCAACCTCTTTTTCCATCACCTTCTCCGCCATATCCGCACCTCGTCTCGATCCTTCCCTCCATTAATCCCCCTGCACCCTCTTCATCCCCCCTTCCGCCCCCCTAAGTAACAACCCCCCTACACCACCTTCCTTCCACCACCTACTCCCTTCCCGAACAGAAGCACCAGTCCCACTACAGATCATAATGTTGCCAAAGAACCAACCCACGTACACAGAGTCGGCTACAACTAGTCTTTTCGTCCAGGCCTGCTATGCCTGCACAGATGGTATTTCACGCCTACCTGTCACACGCACTCAGGGCCCGCCATACCAACTTCAATTATAATCTACTGCTAACACCCACAGTAAGACGTCTACCTTGATATTCATCGACACCCTCTTCTACGTTTTGAATCAGAATCAGTTCATACAGAGTTTACAATGTCATTGGTCTTTCTGAACTCCTATCTGGATCACCCTCCTTGCAGGGGCTCTCTCTGGACTCATGCGGCCCTTTGTCCTGTTGCCAGTTGGTTTCTATTTACCCGCGCACGCCACATTCAAAGAGCGCTGGGGACATTGAAGCCGACATTATTCTCTCTTCACACTGGCACGTTTTCATTGATTAAAGTCGCCCGTCCATCTATTTGCCATGTCTCAGTGTGTTCGATGCAGAGCGGCGGCGGCAGCTAGAGCGACATAGTGGAACGAAGACGCCTGGAAATAGGCGTGGGACGGAAGCCGCGGGGCTTTTCCCGGCCTCCAGCTTATCTTGCGCGGTTCACATTAGGCGGCGACTTCCGTCACCGGCGGCAAGAGTCATGATCGGAATCCTTCCTGCTCTAGTGGCCGCCAAAGTCGGAGACAAATAAAAGCCGTCTGCTCAACGAGATGTCAGCCGGGTACCGTCCGATCGCCCTTCCCGGCCCGCCGGGACCCAGCCCTTGTTAGCCGAATGCTGCGCACGCGCGTCAATTCGCCTGCGTCCCACTGCGTGGCGCTGCGGCCATTTACATTATGGCTCCGGCACTGACTGGAATGGACTCCCGGAATGGACTCTCAGAGTGAGTCCGAAAAAAGAAAGGAAAACGAGAAGAAGGGCTCTCTGGTCCGCCCCACATAACCCTCTGTTACTTGTGATCTTGCCTCAGCGGAGAGGGGCCGTGCTCTGAAGGTAGAGAACAAAGAGCTGAGTGTGGGGAGGCCGACCCGCCTCCGTCACCTGAGTAGAGGGGACCACTGGCCACTAAAGGGCCTGTCGGAGAGCTGGGTGGTAGATATAGGTCACCATTATGTCCGATAATTATGATTAGGTATAGACGTTGTGCAGATGACGTCACAACAACCAAGAATATGATGGACGCCATATTGGTGATCAATTTGTAATTGCCCCTATTCAAAATTATGATGTATTCTAATATAATTTTATGATATGATTATCAAAAATAACCTCACTGATTGATACTTAGCAGCTATCATCATTTGAAATGAATCTATTGTAAGCTGTTCCTAAGCCATGTGGTTGTGATCACCACGTGGTGATCACCAAAAACTGGTCACGTAACCCTGTGTGCACAAGGTCTATTGAAATAGGTAGATTTGTCTACTTTACAGAACTGTCTATACTATGATAAGGGAGCTTTAGATATTGGTCCCGTGAACGTCAACCTCTTTGTGTGTCGTCATTGAAGCCTAAAAATAGTTCAGGATTGGGGGAAGACCTCTCTCAGTGCGTAGGGGCCTCAGGTAAGGGGCTATCATAGCTGTTTAGGCCCCAACACCTGAAGGGCCACAACAAACGCCTGGTACCTTGCCAAACTGAATTGACAGAGGGGAATCACCATCACAGGGGCATGTACAGGTGTCTGACCACACTGTGAGACTTGTAGCACCCCTTCCTCACGTTGCTACGTCCCTATCTCTATAACCAAAGTATGTAGACTCCAATATTCTAATATATTTGACACATCATTGATTGACATAATTGTGACATACTTAATTGGAATTAAAGTCCTAAAACCAATTTTACTTGAATATAAACAAGGGCAAAACATAGGGTTGGTGTCAGAGGGGACCATTACCAAGTCTTACAGGTTGGCAGACAGGCCTAGTCAAGCGTGTCCAGCCCCTCCACTGGCACTGCCAATCCACTACAGGACTATTTATAACCATCTCAACAGGAGCTTTTGCACATAGGCCTGCAATTATTTGTGTGAGAGATATTTTTGAATTTAATGTTTGTGGCACTTAGTTACATAAAACCGGTACAAACACATATAAAATCATATTTCCACTATGTATGAAACAGGGATTCCTAATTTATGTGAGATTGGCCATACAAATTGTAAGCAGATATTTCACTGTACAAAAATAGATACTTAGTACGTGTGTTACTTGAAGGATCTAAACCTCTTCTTTGTGCCCTGCGTGAACGTGGCCCTTCCCCCACGTCCACGCACAGGTTGGCGTTCACTGGACCAATATCTAAACCTCCAATACAGACATGATTATCTAATAGAGAATGTTCGGCCTAGAAGCCTCATTGACATCATGTCACCTTTGCATAGGCAGTAAGAGGCGAGAAAACTGAAATTAGCCATACCCAAGGGCAATATTATCTTACCATTAGTATATTAACCTTTTATTTGAACAGTACTGGCTAACCGTGGCATAAAAAGTAACATTGTTATGACTTATTAGTGAAACTTAATTGTCATAGTTCTGGGAGCTGTGCCATATATGTGCTCAAAATGTGAAGTACAGATTCCTGTCTAGAATGTCCAATAAGTGTCTTATGTAGTGGTTCGGTAAACTAATCTGGAAAACGATTATTAATTTTCATACAGAATAATTTGAGTAAGCATTGGTCATGATACAGTGTGCTCGTATTCAGCTTCGAAAGCAAATGTAAATACTGGAAGTAACAGGAGCACATTGGTTTGATAATGAATCATGTTTCGCCTGTTCAGGTTTCCATTGGTCCATTTCTTACCAGCCTGTACGAGTCTCAGTTTCTCTGTGAGCGCTAAGGACACATTGTTTGTTACTTGACCAAAGCCAACTGCGTGTACATTTGTCTTATCTACGCGACACACGCAACAAAAACACGTTGAGGAACACAAAGCTGATGCTATTATCATAATCACCAAAGTGCCAGACGGCGTGTCTTCTTTATAACCTGTCAAGTCTGCTCAAGGTTGCCCAAATGGAAACCTGTTAAACCTTCTTTTGTTTGCAAAATTATAATTTCCGTTTCCATTTTGCTTGCCTTTCAAATTAAAGAATGGATATGTCACCAAAATAAGATACTGCATGGTGAAATTTAAGTTATCTTGCTGTTGTCACGTCCTATCAATACTAGTCTGAATCATCTACAGTCCTGCCTTAGCACACACAATCTTCCTTGTAGTAAGATTATAAATTGGTCACGAACCAAATTATTATGAGTTATAAAGGTGAACTTGTGTGAATAAGAAATTGAATGTTTGTTGAGGTAGAGTTCGAGCACGAACAGCCCATTTGAAGAAGGTGCGGTCACAAAATGTCAAGTGGTAATTTTCCACAGGCTAATTGTCTCTGTGGACGAGTTGCATCACCAGGTATTGTTGGTTGGCGTTGGTCGGCCTCATTTGGTGCTGTACCGTCTGAGCACGCGAGAGAAATCGGGCCCAATTAGCCCTGCCAGCTCCTGTTGCCACCAGCCGTCAATAATAATCCACCAACTGCGGCTAGGCTTCAATGCTAAACCCAACAGAGCCCCCCACCCCCTGCCCCTCCCCCCTCCCCCCTCCCCAATGTAACCCTCTGGTATTTTCGTGCCAGTAGTCACATGCCAATTGACTGTTTGGGCTTCATTCAAAATTCACTAGCTTTTTTAGAAACACGGAGTGAATGAAGTGTGTCATTGCACTGTGTTCGAACAGTCAAACCTGAAAATGGTTGAGGTATGAAGCACTCCCCATCGGTGCTGATACCCAGCCGAGCGGAAAGATTCAGATCTGTGGTCATTGTACTGGACGCAGTGGTAGGGAAAGATGACATTAGATACGGTTCAACTTAACACTTTTCAGGATGTTTACTATTGCCTTTTTCATCTTAGAAAAACACAATTAGAGTAAATGAGGTAACTTTTAAGCCCTTGTTTTTGCCAACAAGATTTAACCGTCATAGCCATTAATTGTTTTGTTGACATCAAGGACATTATTTTATACAAAAGTACCCGATTGTCCTTTTTACAAATCAGGATGAATCAATTAAGTGTGACTTGAGATTACATCATCGTCTTTTTCCTATTGTTTTATGAAAGGACTTTGGGTTAATTCATTTGCGCTTCTTGTAGCATTACCCTTCTAGTTAAAAATAAATGTACCTGTTAAGTCTGATTTGGTTTTCTGATTAAACGAATTGCTCCCGCTGAAACTAATTAAAAAACATTCTGGTTTTGTATAAATGAGAGTCAATAGCTAAAGTACTTGTAATTTTCATAAGAATAGCAATTTTTGTTTATGATTCATTCATTCATTTATTTCTTTTTTTTTTATTATCGTCACATATACATATGTTTTTCACAACAACATTTGCAGTACCTTGAAATAAGGAGAACATAAATCATACAATAGCTCTTTTTACAGGTCAAACACATAAAAGATTACTGTGTATCTTAAGTATATTAGGCCTAAACACATTCATTCTTCTACTGTACAAGTTCAGATTAAATTCGGTGGTCAAGGCCACTCTTTCTTCCCTGTTATGTTTTGTATGTCAGAGAGTAATAATTTCCAAGACGAATATGATTTACATCATATATGCCTTATCTGAAAACTTCAATATCTGATTTTCAATTGAAACTTTTTTCTGAATCACTCCGTAATAACCTTTCTCTTTATCAGTACGAGCAACGTATTTGTTCTTCATTATAATATTCTGCATTAGAAAAAATGATCTACTGACACGTCGTATATCTAACAGTTCATTGAAAGCTACAAGTCTGAGCATCTAACTAATATAGACAATATACCTCTGCATATCTGACTATAAAAATCATGTTTTATCTACAATAGATTGATACCACAACCACATGCGCAAAACCACGAACACCACCTGTTAGGTCACTAAGTCGCACAATGCCCCTAAGTCGCAAAATATTATTTTGTGTGACTTAGTGCCACCCTCAAGACACTAACTGGCAAAAGCCTTAAGTGTCAAAACATTTAACCACTTAGTGCCATCAGAGGACACTAAATCACAAAATGGATCCTAACTGACAAAATTCAATAATATTGGATTCTGCAGCTTAACATTTAAAGACATGAAAATCACATCGAATGGGGGTAATCATCACTGTATTTAGATAACACAGTAACATGTTTGGTCTAAGTTCTGGTTAAAGATAGCTTAGGGTTGTGAATATGTTAGGGGTGGACCAGCTTACCCTTCAAACTACTGAATTTTAAATAGCGTAATGAGGGAACTGAGGGGACCAGCTGAGTCCAGGCAAAAATTGAAATTTTCAAGAAATCATTTATTTGAGGTATTCAGTATCTCAACAAGGTTCTTAGCATCATTTTACCTTTTTACTATAATTATGTAGTTTTGATGAATATTAAAACAGGTACATGCAAAAGTTTGAAAACAAAAGTTACACTGTCCAAGCCCAACTACGTGGTGTGTGCCCTGGGTGGTGACCGGCCGGTGCAGAGGCCGACCCCGCACAAGCGGGACTGACCTTGGCCGTGGAGGGGGTCCGGGCTATAATTAGAACCACCCGTCACGTGCACTCTGCGGGTTCGGGCATGAGAGAGGACCGACCCAGCAGGGTCTCCGATGTGTCCCCGGCCCATGGTCAGGGCGTTAAGCAGATAAATAGCCCCTGATAACGGCCGGGGTCCCTCAGATGACGCCTGGCTTGAGAACTGTGTCTGTCTTCTGTCTATACTCGTTGTGTAGATCTGTAGTAAAGGGCGGTAATGAAATGATGGTGTGAGGTGATGTGGCAAGGCTAATCAGTTGCGGATTTAGGGGGGGTGGGCGTGCCAGGTGTGCGCCCCCTATTTTTGACCAAATATTGATTTTTTTATTGTAAAATTCCTGCCTCCTGAGGGGGCGGGGGGGGGGGATATTGCAATAGCACGCCCCCCTTTTTTTTCAAAATCCTGGATCCGCCCCTGGTAATACGGAAGAAGGATTCTCCTTTGTAGAAAGAAGGGTCGGCCTGCGAGCACTCTCCAACACAACACCACCCCTATCTTAGGTTATTCTGGTCACAGAGGTCAGTGAGGGAGATTGTCTGTGGTCCCTAAAAAATGGCCAAAACTGCCTAACTTAGTAACATGAGTACATGCTTGGATGGGCATAAAATAGGGCACACTTAGCCTTCAAACTTTGTCTAGAAGATCACATTAGGGCTTAAATAAAATTTAATAGTATAATGCATGACTAAGAAGTCCGACATTTTTCTTTGAATTTGTTATTCTCTATATCAAGATGGGTAGGAGGAGAATCCTTTTGCTTAATTTTACGAGGTCAGAGTGACGGTCCACCCACTGGAGACAGGGAGTGACTTAAGTTAAAAATAGCACACACCCACACATCTAAAAAGATAAAGAATATTCCTATTCAAATTACGACATAGTAATTGATTTGCATTACGTAAAATGCATTGACTCTATAGTTTGGTATTTTTGGGGAAGTGTTTCAAAGATTGTAAAACTGTACGTATGCGATAATTATGCATAAAGTCGGGGCACGGCTTATATTAGGGGTTTTCCCAGATGCATTTGACTTGAAATAACAGTCAAACTGAAAGTCAAAAGTCGGGGTGCGGCTTATATTAGGGTGCGGCCTATATTAGAGGTGTTATGGTACCCAGTCAGAAAGGATCTCTGTCATACGGTTTGGCGGTGTGGTTGATACCTGCTGGGAAACCAGTGCCCCAGCCGCTGCCGCTATCAGGAGGTACAGCGGCAGCGGCGACAGGGGCCTTGACTTGAGAAGAGGGAAGCAGAGCGAACTTGTTATATACATGTATAATCAAAGGATAGGGCCGTGTATTAGAAGGGAATATCACGCTACTTTTAGGTGTAGCCCCTAATGCATCTTTTTGCTTTAAAAAAAAAAATGTTTTTCAGGATTTCTCTCAAATCAATTGGGATAAAAAGTTTAATCTCAGGGTTGCGTTGCTCAACCCTATGCAAGAAAATATACTTCTAAAGTTGATAACATCATGGTTTATTTAAAACGTTGAGTCAAACTCTATCAATTAGACTTATTATTGATCGATATTTTGTAATTGCACATTTTTTCTTTATATTTTGGGGTAATTAACAAATTTCTACGCTGTATAGACCTTATGCAGAAGTGGTCACGTGATGACTTTTTGGTGATCACCACGTGGTGATCATGACCACGTGGATAGGAAATCAATTTGAAATTCAAAATGCTAAATGAAAATAGTGGTTGATTGTCATTCACTGATTATGTGTGAAGTAAATGGGGTATAAATATTTGTTCTAAATATTTCAGAATGATGAATTATGATGAAAATAAATTGATCACCAATGTGGCAGGGAAAGGATTTTAGGGGATATGACGTCATCTGCACAACGTCTATACAGCTGTGTGCTATAATATCCTATGTCACCCTAAAGGTGGGGCTTCACATCGTTTATCACTCCCGACCCCCTTGTAGAACGTTTTGTGACTTTGGGTCAATGTTAATTTTACCACTTAGTGTCTTTACCATTTAAGGTTTTTTTTTGCGATTTAGGGTCTTGGGGTGACCCTAAGTCACAAAATGACCCTAAGTGGCAAAATTTTGCGATTTAGGGTCTTGTGCGACTTAGTGTCCTAACACCACCCTTTACTGAGATGGAAGTAGTCGTATCTTCCTTCTTTTTAACCTTTTCGTTCATAATTATATTTGCAACCTCTATCTGACTTTGCCTCATCTGAGCTAAATTTCCACAATGTCATACTAGATATTTCATTTATTTGCAAGAGTTGAAATATGTTAAATTTTGTTTTTAGGGATGAAGGGCTACTGAATGTAGTTTTCGAATGTAAATCAAGGTACGAATGACTTAGTATTGCCGGAAGACACTTTAGATATACCACCAAAACTGTGAAATTGCAGCATTCATTCAAACGGCCCATGCGATACTCGTACTTTCGTCGGTTCTATTTTGTGTATCGATGTTTTTTCTAAATTGCATCGTGTGAATGTTTTGAATAACAGTGGTTTGGGAAATAATTGACCATATTGGTCTGTTGCAAGACGTTAGCCCAACAGAATAGTTTTTCTGGAAGTAGGCCTTCTCTGAAAGTCTGCTGCCGTCAGGGTTCTGACATTCAAGTTGAGCACTTTGCACCTTGTCTTTTTCATAGTTCTTGTAACCTGACCTTTGTCTCCCTTATGTTTTAGATTGGAAATCCTAAACAGAGGAGGCAATAAGGAACGTGATCGCCGCGGATCTTTCTGCAAGCTATTGCATTTGCTTCAGGAACAAAGATATACCAGGCGTCTACCTGAAATATTATACTGTGACCTGATTGGTAAGTTCTCATCAGGATAGTGTGTGCCTTATCTTTCCCTTACTAAGATTGCGACATATATAGGTTGGAGTTTCAAAATGTGTGCCATCAGAATGAACGAAATGCGATATTTCAAACATGTGCCTATACAACCATGACACACCCTCATATCTGCCATTGTAATAACAGTCACTATTACATATTTCTAGGCACTTCTATTTCCTTTAGCCTGCCAGACACCCGAAGAAATTGCTGCATTGAAATGTGATATTCCACTTACATAAATTGCCATTGTTCCTCCTCACAAAGAACTAATCATGTCTGTGCGGATATGTCGTGATGTGTGACATAAATACGGCTGATTGATTTCTTCCCACGACAAGCGTGCTATTCGCCTTCTGATCCCCTAGCATGCAATTGAACGTCGCCTATTCCGAACCCGATTCAAAGTAGGGAGAGGGTGTTTTTTCCTTGCTGTAATCTGTGGAAAGATCAAGCTGCGTTACCAAGGCGATTCATCTTTGCTTTGTGTAAGCTATTTTCAAGCCTCGAAAGGCGACCGTTCCCCGGCTAACCTTGACAAAACTGGTGCATTCTAAAGGCCTGTGTGGCCTGTGAAACATGGCACCGCCCCTCTGCCTTGTAGAAGTTGACAGGTTGTCATTCGTTAATTGACAGCCCCTACCCTTGCCCTGTTACCCATGTCACACCCAGGAGTTATTTCTACTTGGCACATATAATCCCAGCTGGAATGAAATCGATTGAAAACAGTTGGTGCTTAAAGATTTGATTATCTTTGGAGCTCTTCGAAAGGGTTGTTCTAATGAGTGGACGTTGTTTTCTGGATGATTATAATTTTTATGATTAGAGAGGGCATGGCAAGTACAAGAAAAGTACTGACTGGTCAGCAAAAAAAAGACAGACCATAACTCAGTGGACCATTATACCATAGGTTGAGGCTCAGTGTAGCCCAATAAAAGACATTAACTTCTGCACTCACAGGCAGTTAAGCCAGTCTTCATAAGGCACTGAATACAATCATGCACTCTTCAGACGCTTTTCATTAGCCTCTGATCCCCACTGGGGACAATGCTTTACAATAAATGAATTTATCCAAACCTGTCTTATCTTAGTGGTTGCGTTATTGTATGTTGATGTTCTTTGTTTTGTCATTCTAACATCTCTAATCATTTTAGCTGCATTAAGTTCAACCCTGCTCATGTCTACTCTGTGAGTATAGATTGCAGGCTAGACCTTTGATATCAAACGGGTTTATAAGAGACATAGAATTGGAAATTCATTAGAAGATCTGTCCTTGAAGATAATATCTTATTACTTCACATATCACTGCATTGCCGCTTCCCTACAATCTGTATTGTTTGTATCATTTCTCTCAAATGTCTTGTTAGTTCATAGAATTCCCAGATGATCGAAGGATACCAAGGTGAACAGACGCAAACATTATGCACTATAGAGTTATATGCCCATTTACTAAACTTGAACGGACTTGTAAATTGTGTTAACGGGATAGAATAGAAAGGCAATCAATCTTTATGCAGCGACAAATCTACTGCGAAGATGGTTTGCAATTCATTTTTATAAAGGTGAGTGTTATACAACGCTTGCATAATTTAATTAACCAAGTCATTTCGGACGATGTTGCTCCTGCACAGACATCGCGTTGATTAACTCAATATCCTTTGAGTGAACGCAAAGGAAAAAAACATTTCACAATTTAGAGAATAGACACTCTGGAATGTTTCCTTCCTTTTTCCTTCCAGAAATTCCATCGGGAGAATATGCAAAATGGAAATGGGCCAATGAAATCATGTACGACCATGTCTCTGAGACCCCATTTCCCTAGCCGTCTTAGGAAGAATTTTGTTTACTTTTCAAAAATAGTCCTGGGCTAGGGATGCCTTTCATTGTGTCCTTCCTCAGTCATAGCCCCGCACCTCTGTCGGCGGACTATGCATGGAAAATATGGCAACTGAGCGCCTGGTCGCATTCTAGATGAGGCCGTCTTTGCGTGTATCGCTTAATTGGCATGAACTTCAAAGTTCACCGTTTCATTCCGGGTCCCCCCTGGGGAGTGTGGCCAATAACGGGTGGTCGCAGGCGGCGGGGACCACCTTAGAGACCCCTGGAGCCCCCTGCTAGACGGATTTAATTTGTCAGTTTCCAGCTGCCAATTCGAGGGGATGCGGGACGGACTGGGAAGGAGGTAGGGGCTGGTGAGCATGCTCGTACTGGTGAGGTGGGTGGGAGGGAGGCTGGTGGTTATCAGGCCCGTATCAGCCGCCACCCGCCCGTATGGGGACCCTCCAGCCGCCCGTCTGATGGTATCTGGGGTAGTCGTATACCGACCCGCCTCCGTTAAAGGCGCCACCGATGCTTCTTACAGAATCACGATCAGACAAAAAGACCTCCAGGAGTGCATGCCACGCGTGACCACGTGCCACCTTAAAACACAATACAAGACGCCCCATTCAGAGAACTGACGTCTTCATTTAGAAACCTACTCAGCTCCCTCCCCAATCCCGTTTGGCAGCATCTGTTGCAGACCGGCTGCCCCCGGGCCAGTACTTAAAAGCCCCATGCCGAATGACCACATTATGCCTCTATTGGTATCATATCGGGCAGTCCGCATCATGCAGAGCCGCAGGGCACTGAATCAGATTGGGAGCAGGCGGGTCATAAGGTTGTGATGGTAATTTCAAATGACTAATTCATTTTCTGGTCGGAGAAGGCTTGGTAAGGAGAGTCCAGACCGGCGCCTCATTGGACAGGGGCAAAGAGTGGGCGAGTCATTGTGATCCCCAAACACACCCCGCCCGTAATTACTGGAAGTAGCTGCTGGCGCGAGCTGCTCGGTCACATGAGTAAGGACACAGGAGCAACTCGACCCCTTCGCTTGATGCCTGATCACCTAATGGACCTGTCGGGGCGCAACGAGCCGGCCTGAGAAGTAAAAGGCTGAGCTCTGCTCACCACTGACCACTCGATGACCTGAAGGTGCTCGTCCAGGTGTCAGAGCAGCTCGGGCCTGCTCGGGTTCTGCTCGTGATCACACCACGAGAAACTCGGCCCACACGCCACCACCACTCTGACGTCCGGTGCCTGATGTGGCCTTTCCATCACTTGCTGTCGGTACAAGTCAGAAAAGGTGCAACGTCGTCTCTATTTTCAGCCGCACTCTACGTATTTTTATCTTTTGCTTGCTTTGAAATAAAGTTGCCACTCACAGCATTTTTTCCCGACGTAATCACAGATTTATGTGATTAGCTAGTTGGTTGCGACCCTCCCGTTTATCATTGAAAATTATCTTTATTGAGATTTATGTAAATGCCAGGAAAGGGGCTTCCGATTGATGGGTGTGTATATAGATGAAAATTTGTATACCAAACAATTTCCATGATATTCCATTTTTTTCACTCGGCGTTCATTCGCCGCAGTATTGGATGCAATATAAGCATGTTTTCCATGCAGATGATCAGTATTCCCTCATAGAGGTTTGAATCCAATTCATCACTATTAGTTTTTCATCACGTCGCAGCTTTAGAATTGAGGCCGTACAGTAAATTGGAATGCATACTGGTTGTTTGGTTGCTCGATTTGCCACCACATTTGCAGTTCTAGACTTCCGAGGCTTATTGAATATAATTTATCAGGTGCAAAAATTATTCATCAAACTTAATAATAATCACCCGGAGTTCGACGGATATAAAAATAGAATCCTCTTTCTATTTGAATGAGACACGTCAGCTAATTTGACGTCCATGTTTACCCGTTTAGTTTACCTCATCACTGGGGCAGACATTGTCTAATAGAGCTGATGAAATTGCGCTTAGGTTATGACTCACTTAGGATGTAATTTTGCAGACAGTGCCATTTAACATTACCAACTTTACCCCGGGGTGAAACTGGAGAAATATTCCGGAACTCCGTTTCCAAAATAGTACTAGTTCTATTTCATGATATTTGATGCACTAATGATATCGGTTGCTGAAGGTATAATACAAGTAATTCTTTTACTTATTAAACTTTGCTATTGCTTATAAAGCATACCACAATATGCTGCTTGCTGATTGAATATCATGAAGTAAATTTCCCTTCTAATTTTCTATGTTGGCTTTAGGAACAGCCTTTGTCGCATTTTGAATCCATGGAATACCCGATGAAAATATCCAAACATGCCAGTCTTTAGACGCGACATGTTAGTAGAACATGGAAATGAGAATAGATAAAGTATAGATTGTCAAATCATTTTCATATGGTCCACTGTATTTATGTGATACTGGCGACGTGTCGCCCGCAGTGCACTGCCCTTTGCGCAACCTCGCCTCCACAATTTACGCGACAATATCACATGAATTCCCCTGATTATATTGACAACAATTCACAATAATTTATGTAGAAAGGGGAATTTGAAGTATGTCGCCTACATTGCACCTGATTAGCCTCCACAATTTAGGCACCAACATAGCCGAACTTGATTAAGATATACACAACAATTATGCAATATAGACTTGGGAATTTGAAGCAGCCTGTCTGTACTGAAGATCAAGTACATACATTGTCGTGTAAGTTGTATTGTTTAAGACATGCTGCCTACATACGTCGTTTATATTAGATTGTTGCATAGTTTGCATAGTTTGCATATCGTCCTCTTTATACGTGATAATTTGCAGATATATACATACAATTATATTGAGACAGTTGAGACAATATGGTAACATTCAATTATATGAATGTTATCGAATATATATATCTACAAAAATAATCTGAATAATATGTGAAAAGGCATCGTAGATTCTTGCTTAGATTCTTGTTGCGCACATTGTTACCTCTTACAGGCAATGTCCTGTATACACTGTCTATGGTATAAATGACGTCGCATACAGGAATTTATAGTCGGTTGGACATTGGTGATAGGTATACAGAAGTACACAGAAAGGCGATTGTCGTCTGCAATGATCCTCTTACACAGGTGACATGCCAGTAGTATATGGAAATGAGAATTTATAGATGGTTTGGTTTCTGCTGTGTACATAGTTCATCTTATTCAGGCGATGTCATGCACACACCCTACCTAGTATATATGACGTTGTATACGCGGTATCGCGTACACTTTGGTCACACATACATATTTCTATTCTATCATAATTATGATATTGTGGCATACATAGTGCAGCCTAATTATGCGACCTAGCACAAATAGCATGTACAGTGTGTGCGGCCTGCTTCAAATACCCATTTATATATACTACTTACACCAATATTGATTGTTTAGTGTACAATTAAATCAATTCACGCGATATCATCACCCCGGGATCATCACGTAAATAGTGGATCGTGTTGAGGCGAAGTCGCGCGTATAGAAAGCACCATCAAGGGCGATATCTATAGATATAGATATCTAACTTCTTGTAGATACCTGATACAAAGCTATTCCACTTCACCTTTATCTCAAAATTTCATTGAAAGATGTTTTTTTTAACATCAGCATTATCTTATTTTGTAGACAGGCACATTATATCAAATAAGAAACTTTTCCAATTGATATAATGAAATTCGCCATCGGCAAAACAAGAAAAATTACGTGATTTTCAAGTTTAAAATAAGACCTTAGTATTGGCGGGACTGCTGTGTATATGTTATAGCGGGGGGACCATTAATGATCATTTGCAATTTCCCATAATGTTCATAAAATTCAAACACCTTCACGGAATCATTCATGTATATCGAGTGTCATGTTTGAGGCTAACAGATTATATTGTATGTGATGAGCGGGGAATTTGGACAATTTTGTATTCTGTACGTGCTTTGTGCTAACGCTATCAGATATTACTCATGTAAAACACAGCTATGTAATTTATCTGATAAAAGAAATTGTGACCTTTAGGATAATTAAGGTAGAGTGGCCTCATTTTTATTTCAACGTTAATCTACAGTAAGACCGTTCCAATAAGGAATCGATTAATGATATTAGAAAACAGTATGAATTCAAGACACGCGTGTGTATGTAGGGAAATCCCGTTTTAGATACGTTTCCTTATACACCACTTGTGACAAAGTTGGCGTAAATATAGGTGTATAAAGCCTTACCTTTAGCCTGCCTACAGGAAAGGGTCACGTGATGAGAAAGCCTGCTAATGATCACAACCTCATTAGTGTGTACCTATGCTACACGCAACAATAAAGCGGGTACATCTATAATCGGCACCAAATGGCGTGTGACCCTGATCCTCTTGTTACTTTTCAGTGCAGTGTATAGCGCAGCAGGTAAACTGTTTTTAAACCTTTATATGAGCTGCTGAGAAACTTTCCTCATTTCTTTTGAGTCCATCATAAGATCATTATCAATTCATATACAAAGCAAGATTCGAAAAAGAAAACAATCATAGAACGATTTCGGTAATTTTCAAACGTTTAACCTTTCAATTTTGGAGTCACATTGTTCTGCAGCCCAATATCACTCAGTGTGTATCAGCATTTTGCATTCGTTCTACAGGATGATGCATTGGAGGACTGTCAGTGACCACAAACAAATGTACAGCTGTAATAGAATTTAGTGCAAATATCAGCCGATTCATCTAAGACAGAAAACTAAAACTACGAAAACACCTGGCATGTGTGGGGCTCGAGTAGAGAGGTGAAACGAGGAGTGCCCCAGGCAGGGTTGGGTCTCAATACTCTAAGGGCAGTTATGGAAGATTGAGGGCATCAAGGTCCATGGTAGGGAATCGTTCTTGTAGTTACTAAGTTTTCCCTTAAGGTTACTAACGCAAGGTATCACCTTCCCTAGACCCACTTCTGGGCCCATACCCAGGTGTTACTAACACTCTTCATGCTTCATCCCTGGGTAAAGAATAACCAACAAGTAGGTGTGAACAGATGAGTGTCGAGGATGACACTGGTTTATTTTTGCAACTGCCACCCTTTATTGACCAGCCAAGAAAATACATATATGCTTCTTATGTGTTGATATAAGTCACATGACAAGGAAGCCTGACAAGAAAACATGAAAGTAAGCCTGACAGAAACAATGCAACTTTTCACATAACTGTAGGATAAATATTTACTTATAATATTCTTCAAGCATAGCGTTTACATAAAGAACTAATAATTATTTAAAATGTCTTAAGAATATTCTGATTGTAGATATCTTTACAAGACTTTAAAATTTGGTCTATTTTATGTGTTTTCATGGTAAATCCCCTAAAAGGTGATGTCACATGGTGACAGATCGGGAATCCCCAGCTTTCAATTAAAGGGAATCCCCCACTCTCAAAAATGTAAAAGTGCCAGTGACTAATCATACAATATCACTGTAATGGCGGACGGCTGATTCTCTAATGGGTGATAGGCATTTCTATTGTTACCACATTTAAACACCACATTCTGAACAAATAAAAGGTAGTATGCATAATTGTATCCACTATGCGAATCTGCACACAAATTCCATTATTTTGTCCCTGATTTTGCAGTTTATGACAAATGTTTCCCTTTTAGCAATTGAGCTATCATTCAGAGATGGTTTGTTCAGGTTTGTCCAGATATCTGGACGTCCCGAAACTGACAAGGTTCCTTTCAGTTATGCTCTCGCTGAGGTTAGGATTCAGTGTCGGTGTAAAATCTATTAGAGTTTACCACCACACTTTGATTCTTCGCGTGTCCGGTAAAAGTGTTTTATTTGACGATTGAAATCTTGGAGATATTCTATGGAGAGCAGTGTGTATCTACAACATTTCAGCGTTATGGCTGTTAGGCCCTCATATACATGTATTGTATTTGGACCAATGGCACTTTATATTGTATTCCTTCTGTCAATTGTTCTAGATGTTCAATAAACCTTTCACGCTAAAAAAAATGAAATAGAGTTGTTCCACTATATATATGCGCCTATCGGTCTGAATGCCCATCAGGAAACTGCCTTTACGCGCGACGTCGCCTCAATAGACTCCAATATTTCCGCGACAATTTTGCACGAGTTGATTTAATTGCAAATGTGACAATTCATTATAGGCCTAGTATAAATAGTATGTAATTATCGGAATTTTGAGCACGGCACATGCAATGTACATCCTTATTTAGGCAACGTAGCACATATAGCGCTGCAGTTTCAATCACGTGGTCTCGTTGACCCTAACAGAGGTCACTTCCGGTTACATGCTTTCTTAATTATTCGTGCTCTCATTAACCAATCTCATGCCAACATGTTACTCCTCCTGCTGCACTGCATGTTTTGTTTCTACAAGCTAAACAATCATCTATTTCGATAATCCGATTCCAAATACTTATTCTGCTTCTGAAACTCGAGCCTGACATTACGAAGTGGTCTCTAATTCATCATAATTTGATATCATAATGAATAACTTTTATCATACAAGATTCATGACTTTTATTTACCCATGTGGTCAGGAAGAGCACATGGTTATCACTAAAAAGTGATCCCGGGATCCTT
The DNA here is from genome assembly GCA_936440205.1 of Lepidonotus clava. Classification (NCBI taxonomy): domain Eukaryota; kingdom Metazoa; phylum Annelida; class Polychaeta; order Phyllodocida; family Polynoidae; genus Lepidonotus; species Lepidonotus clava. The sequence goes on from OW387134.1 coordinate 54,123,449, forward strand.
CTGCACAAGGTCTGTATGCGCGACGCCGCTAAAATGTGATTCACAATATAAGCGACGAGATCGCCTGGATTGGTAGTATGTGGAAATGGGAATTTATAGACGGTCGCATTTCCACATGATCCATGTGACATTTGGTACTTGAGGCCTATAGCCTATTGTACTGCTTCTACACGCGACGTCACAGCAATAGGCTTCGCTATTTACTCCACAACATTGTGTAAACTGACTTAATTGTATATGCGACATTATAATGTCGCTGTAAGTAGTATATAGAAATGGGAATGGGAAGCACGTCGCCTACATTGTACATCCTATTTAAGTGATGTCCTATGATTAAGGTCCACTATCCAGTCGACAACATCATGTGGTTTTGGTTTATTGTACATGGGGGGGGGGGGGGGCGCTGTTGCGTATAATTCTAGGATACAAGCCAAATGTTAGTTGTATATGAAGCATAGTAAGTCGTCTACGAGCGACGTCGGGTATACGCTATGTCTACTATAAACGACGTCGCATACACGACAGGCATGTTATATTCACTCAGGCATAAGAAACTCAATCGTCGGGTAAGCTGACAAAAACCAAAGAATAATGAGATGATATACATAGCTCCCAAACTTCTGAATAAGTAAGTATATAGGAACTCAGTGACCCTTTAAAGGAGCTTCCTAAGCTAACTCTAGTGGGGTGTACAATTCTCCAATGGTTCAGCCAACAAGAAGCCAGGAAAAGGCCTACCTCATATAGCGAACCCCATTAACCTACTCTAGCACTAGGTAAAACCACTCTTGTCCAGTGGGGTGCAACACGAAGGGGGGAAATGTGACATCTAAGTATAGGATACGAATCCGCTCTTCGTCTTCTTTTAGGAATTCTTGACATGCCCCTTATACCGATTACAATACCACCAAGGTTGAAGTACGCTTAGTTGGGTAAAGGTGTTTGTATACAAAATACTAGGCATGGAGGCACGTAGCATAGTCCCGACACTTAACAAAAGAGACTCACAGTGAAGTGCAAATATTGATCCACATCTAATGTAGAAGCAAGCACAAGATTAGCAAACCATATTTTGTACAAAGATGATATACAACTTTGTTTTCAACCAAAGTTTAGTTCCTACTGCATAAGTGTAAAAGACAGGAGGCTTGGCCAAATACCAAATGCATTTTCATCGAACTTTATCGGTTTCTTTGTGGGAAGTGTTGGTCACGGGAAATAATCCCTCACGTGATTCGCATGACATCCCCTTATGCAATTAGAATGAATTTGATCTTTTAGGAAAAGCCTTTTTTCTAAAGAAAAAAGATAACATTTTAGATTATTCACCAAAATTAACGTCGCACATATATCAAAGGTTGCACCTTTGCTTTTAAGACTGGTCAGTTCTGAGAACAGTTTGTTAATGTAAGACGCACTTAAACTTTGGTCAAAGGTCAAGGCCCCCGATATAAATTCATTGTAACAAAAACGAAATAAAAACAAAAGTGCCCCTTAAGCAAAATATAGCATTTTAATTCAATAATGTTTATTGATAAAGCATATGCATTTTTGTTTATCATTTTAGGCTGAGAATTAACGTCCAGCCATCAGTAGGCCCACTAAGATACTTAAAGAATAATATAAATGATATTGTATTTGGCCAGATAACGATACAGTGAGTCCTTCGTAATTATTACATTACTATTTATGAGTCTTATAGTTAATCACAGTGAAGAGCCTATATTTGAATAGATGTATAAAGAAGGGTAAACCAAGAAAGGTTACTGCCTGACAAATTATAATTAAATCTTTGAAATCGTGAGTGGGTTCATGATATATTTTAGGGAAAAACAGCCTCATGATATTCCTTGGTCCCAATCTCTAATGTTTTGTAACATATTCCGAAAGCTAGACAAGAGATTGTAAAGACTCGCAATGATAAAATGCTGTCCTCCTATGTCTTAAGATCTAAAGTGCCACCTCCGTACCACTATAATGTACCTTGAGAGCAACACCACGATGTATGCTTGTCATATTCACACAAAGTATTCATGACGGTATCTCACAGAACCGACTCTTGAGTAGCAGATTAAGCTTCCCTTAAACACAATAATTTTTCATGTCATTATCATTATTGTTGTCTAACATTCTCATTATTCCTCTTACAACGAGGACGCGGCTGCATAATTTGTTAGGATAATCTCTCTGTTAACCTTCTGGGGCTTAAGAGGCTTTCTCTAACAGCCAAAATTACATTTCTATAGAATATATTACGTTATCGATGCCCTGGATTGGTTGCCTTTGCTAAGCTATAGAGTATTGGATGAAAGGTATCCCGCCAGTCGTTTGGTGCTGCAGACTAGGGATGAAAGAGAGCTTTGAATTATATGCCTCACACACTCACAGGAATGGGAAGGCAGGAATTATCTTCGGGGGGCAATTTGCCAGGCACAATGGCTTTCTGTGTCGGTGCGTTAATATACGAGTGAACCCGATTCAGAGGCTAGACAGCCGAGTCAAAAAGGTGTGTACGGGACCAGAATATCCCAATACGGTCATACCGGCAGGACGCATGCGCGGAAACCTGCGTTGCATGCCGGGCGGAAGTTGTCGGCCTTTTAATCAGGAAGACATAGTGCAGCGAGCAGGGAATCGTCTGTCACGTGTTATTTCTGATGATCTATCACTAGGTGGCGGCCATGTTGGCTACTGCATGCTGGGACCTCGACCCCGCCCCGGCCCAGGGGACAATTAGTTTGATTGGCTTCATCAGTCCGACTCACGGCGCAGGCGCGAGGCTCGCCACCCCCACGTGACTTCCGGGCACTGTTCGCTTTTCTGTGCCGCTTTTCACGGGGACCACATTAAAAGTCGTTTTGCTGACCCCCAGTTGGTTCAGAATATGGATGGAACGTGTCGCCACCGTGGCCAGACGGAGACTAATGATCGGTTCTGTCCTTCACACTCCTCACGTTAGTTTAGTCCGGCCGTTTACCGGGGTGGACCAAAGGACAGCCTTGACCACGAAGGGCGCCAATAGAAACGCTTTGCCAGGTGTCCCTGCGTCTGTTCTTTTGTTGAACGGAGCAATTACACATAGAACATTACTTGTATGATGGTACGGTCGATGAATCATCGTGATGGTCATTGATCATTCTCTACAATGTGAGATCTGACGCATCTAAAATACAATGCCCACCAATCACTATCCATAATACTTCATTTGATTTCACACATTAGAGTTTATCCATAAATGCAGAACATTAACTAGCTTTCTCATATGTCTTCGTGATTGGAGAGGTTTTACTTAAAGATCGTGCTTGGTTGTGGGTAACGGTTTACTTTGAAATACTTTAGAGGCCATCCTTTTTATTTAAGAGTCTTAGGCGTGCCGAATGAGATGGAAATTGCAGAACGACGCTGCCAAGCCCGTGGGCCCTCCTTTGCAATATAATCAGAAATCCTATACTCCTCAACCAGGGCAACTTTATACTATTACACCCAGCCTGTCGACAGAGCATCGTACAACAACTTTATTAGATATTTACGCGTCGGGACAGATACATGGACGATGGAGGGCTGTCAGTTGTGAGGCGTGAAGCTGGAACTGGGAGCGGATCTGAGCCAGAGAAGCACGAGCACTTCATTAAAACAACAGCTCGGGTTGTCATCGTGGGGTCAAGGCGACACCGGAGCCTTGGTCGGCCAGTTTGACACATGCACAGCGCCCCGTGTGCGTGACTAGCATCCCGCCGGACGGAAAAGGGGGGTGTAACCAGCTGACGTAACAGGAGGACGCGCCGCTGGCTTTTCTCAGTCCTCACCCCCTAATGGCTCCACTTCCCTTCCTGTCGGCGCGCCGTGCACCCCAGCCCACCCCAGCGCACCCCGGCCCACGTACAACTCATGTCACCCTAAGGTGCATGGAGTTGTCATCTTCTCTTATTTCAGTATAATTACAGATTAATAAAATCCTCCGTTGTGCAAACACGCGATGGGTATTTCTTTGCTTTCCGACTACTCTAGGATTCCGGTGGTACCATGCCGGGCGTGGCCCGTCCTTCTCCCATCCTCGCTTCTACACTAGCTTTGTGGCAATGGGATTTGACGTGCTAAGCTCGAATATCCTTTCCGAAGAAAGCTACCTTTAGTTTGCCCTAGGGGTGGTTACACCGAGAAGAAATAAACAGGTGAAGTCAACTTGGCTTAGGTGCAGTGTAAGTTGAGTCAGTCTATGCCTAGCAGGGGTAGATAAAGTAGGTGTTGTACACTATCTTTGGGGAAGACCAGGATGAGTCTGGAGCAAAGTAAACTAAGTCAGCACGGTGAGCCTACAATGGAACGTCGAGCTCAGCATTTCCATCAGTCAGGGCCGAGGTGCTCAGGAGCAGTTCATTCTTCGCCCTGTCCCATTTGTTGCGAGACCACCATTGGCAGTCGTAGTGAGCGCCTCCCCCTCGCACCACCCGGCGCGCCACCTAGGGGTGAGCGGCTCAGTCTATTGCTCGGCCAGGCCCACTCCCACTCCCAGTCGGCGGTAGGCCTCCGCGCACGTCGCACGGACTAGACATACCCGCGCCTAACGCCGCTCTCTGCATACTACCGACTGCAACCAGCAGGCCTAGGATAGTTCGCGCCACAGTACCTACATTCTTCTCACTGAGGATTATCGATCAAATAATTGGGAAAGGGCATTCGAGGTGAAAAGCGAGCCACAGGGATTTACCTTGTACATACATATGACCGGAGTTGCTTATTTATCTCATTTTGCATCGCTGGTAAATCCTCCTAAAACATACTGGGGTGTATCCAACTCTACATAGCGCTTGTCCGGGCTTACTGGGTGAACCCACTGGGCGGGGATTTGCCATGGGCCCTAATAGCACCAAAGCCCACAGAGGGTGTGGAGGACTTCACGGATCGCTGAACATGCCCTCGTTCGGAATGTCTGTAACCGTGGTCACCTGGACGTTTATTTATACCCTATTGCTGTTGGCGGGCGCCAAAGGATATGGTGAGTACATAAACATTTTAGTGTCAGCGGTACTTTACTTGGAATATCTAACCTTTTTTTATATAATCAATTTTATTTAGAAGTATTTTTCCTTTGTCGTTTACAGCTACACTTTAAAAAAGTAGGGTTTTTAGAGAGATAATTTTCATTCATTCTAACTTCGTAATTCATATAACATTCCATCGGTAGTTGTAGGTATTCCGGTGGTTTACAGAAAAGTTCATTTGCACTTTTTTATTATTCAGATATGCTTTTTGTTATGAATCATTTATGAATTAACCAAACATGAAATAATTGGAATGTGAAAACAAGCCCAAAAAAGTGACTCTGAGATAATTGGTAAAAGAAACATTGAAATTGTTAACGCCCATAATGCGGTTCATATGTGGTACCATGAAGAGGCTATAAGAGCCATCATAATACTTTATTGGTAATGGCACATTGGAAGTGAGATATTCTATCATTGTTCTATCGGAGGCAGTAATTTACTCGGTTATACTTGCCGATTCTACGCGTGAATGCCCCCAAATCGTGATCAGAATTAAATCTCTTTAATTATTCATTATGCTATTTCAAAAGTTGGCAAAAACCAATGGCGGCAAAGCCAGCCAAACCAATTAACGTTCTCTGGTAATTAAACCGATCTGAAAGGCACAGTTGTTCTCCGTGACTGGCATTTAGTGCCAATTAGCGGGCTCAATAATTGTCATTAGCATTTTAATGAAAAGCTTAGCCCCGGTTTAGCACGCCCGCCTCCTCTTATGGACCTTAAGCTGTGAATCTTTCGGGGATTGTCGCATATGGTATTCGAAACCTTAAGTGGCAAAACGTGGTGAAACCTTGGTGGCGTGAAGCTTTTTCTCACGGGCGATGCTTCCTCCTCATTTGCATTCGCTAATTAGACAAAATATCAAAGGGTTCTGGGATTAAAGCATTGTTCAGAAGGGTTGCTCCCTTGAGTAGGGCGTCCTTGTGCGTTGTGTTTCCCTCCAACAGAACATGCTGATTAGCGCCTGCATGTTTCCAAAAGTTGGTATTTAGTTTTGACTCGTCTTGTCCGTAGATAACCATAGTGAGGTCGTGTAGAAGAGACATCTGGCGGCCCACATAGACCACTCAGGGGCACCTGTTGGCATGTCAATATTCAGCTCAGACTGGGTGGACACCAGATTGGTCATCCCTCCCGCCCTGCCCCCATGTCCCCTCCCTCACTCCCCCTCCCACTCCTCATGCCCTCCTTATCCCATATGCCCTACTCATACCCTCCTCCGCACGGACCGCCCATCTGTGGGAGCCGTTAAAGTAGCCGTTGGTAGACGGACGGGCGCCCGGCGAGGTCATCCCTATAGCCGGGCCGTATCGGGGAGCCATCGGATCCCGCCTCCCTCTGCCAGCCTCCAACCTGAGTACCTCGGCCTTCTGGTCAGGGGCTTCCCGCCCGCTACCATTCCGGGTGAAATATAGACTGCCACATCCCGGCCGATAGTTAACAGCCGGCGTGGGGTCGGGGAGGAGGGAGGAGGGGGGAGGGGGTTGTACCACACGGCCGGATCCCTGCCCGGAGGTGTGACAGGATGCTGGCAGCCGACGTGTGGCCGTGCGCGCTGGCCGGGCCCATTGACACTCGGGGCGTGGCGCGAGGTGGCGGGGGGACAGGCTTTGACGGCAGTGGCTCAGTCCGGCGCAGATTGGCTGCTGCCCCACCTACTACCACCAACCTCAGTCAGCCTGGTCCCTATAGCCGGCCGGCCTGCCAATGACCTGCCAAGTATCAGCAGGGAATTCCGCAGGTTTCCTGGCGCCATCCATCACCGATGCATGAATGCTGGCATGCCTTTGTGGGTGCTGTGATCAATGCGGCGGCGATGAGTTAGATCACATCGTGGCTTGGCAGGCGCCATTTTCACAGGGCAACGCCGGCGTGTGACCTTTCGCCGTATGTGAATGTGGCCGCGGGTTGTGGCAGTGCACCGCCGCCCCCTTTCAGACGCAGGGGCCTTTTGTTTTCCGGCTGGATGCCTCCCTGTCACCCCCGCCCCTCCCCTGTATGAGCGCCCCTATCTCTGTACAGGCGGTGGTGGCAACGTCCATTTGTCCTCCACGGTGTTATGGGCGGGCGAAAGCTGTGCTAAAAGAGCCACTGGCTCACAGTGCGCCGCTGTACAGTTGGACAGAGGAGCGGCCAGCCGTGGTGTTCCCATCACTGAGACACTGGTCGCGCTATGGGAAAAAACGCAAATGCCCATTGCTCACGCCTCTGGCCGGCTCATACTGCCGCCACCTTTTCACACCCTCCCCCGTCCCAACGCAGACACGCGCACGTCCCCCTATGTCAACGCCCCTCACACTTCACACATGCCAGCCGGGCGTCATGTAAAACTCCGCGCAATGACCCAATCACGAACCATTATTCTAGGTGCGAAATCAATCAGAGATGGGGGCCACTCCGGACTGCCCCCCTCCTCCGGCGGGCGGCGGGAACCCTCCTCCCTCCCCGACAGATTGCTGCCTGACATGGGAGCACCCCATTCGTTACGGGTATTCAGACATATTGCCAATCGACACAATGGGACCGTAATGAAAAGCAGACAAAACGACTGTCCCCAAGACGGGCCGACGACCCATGCCGGGGGCGGAGTGTGTGAGATAGGGGTGATGTGTAGGGGGTGAGAGAAGAGCCACTGGGGGACACACGTTAGAGGACACTCGAGCCGTGACGAGCAGTGTATAGACCAGGCCAACTTATTAGCTGTGGGCTCGGAGTTGCTCGTATGTTGGGTTGTTTCCTATTGCTCATTTGCTGGTCCCACAACGCGCGGTGGTCTATGTGTACCGCGGCCTGGTTTGTGCACCTAATCTAGGCTCTGAGCGGGCGCGGGGCTCAGGGGGGAGGCGGCAACGACCGGCCTGGAGACTGTATTTCTTTAGGCCTGTCAATTAGATGGGGGAGTTTTCGTGTCGTTTACTCAATCAAATAATACTCGGAGGAACTCCCCTACGCCGTTCGCTATGATAAGGCAATCAGCCTGCTCCATTGGCCAAAATATTACCAGTGCGGCCCGACAAAGGCGGGGAAAATCGTCGGACGCTTTTGGGCTCGAAATGTTACTCGCTTTCATCAAAAGGATTCAATTATTTGAGAAAAAGACATAAAACACTCAGGGAATGATTATATTGACTTTCAGAAATTCTCCAACACCGAAAAAGGCTAACCCTGTGGCAATGTTTTATTTTTCATGTCAGGGGACATACCGCGCCCCAAGACAATATTCTTTCTGCTAGCGTTACACAGGCAGAGTTATTGCTTTGCTGCATAATTGATGGGCGGTAATGCTTTATATGCGCACAATACCCTCTTGTGGTTAAAGTTTTGTTCCCAAATGTGCCCCAATATCCGATAGCCGTGACTTTCATAGAACCCGATTCTTTTTAATTAAACCCATTCCGGGAAGAAAAGAAACAATCCAACGGCAGGATTCTAAAATGTAATTATTATGAACTGAAATAATCTAACCATGATGTGTGTCCCTGCCTGATAGTAAGGATTATTATAAAAAAGAATTAGACACCCTTTAAATGGATAGTTTCCACTTCCCCTGGAAAAAAAATTATGCAGAGGATTTGTATTAGGGATATTAATGTTTAAAAAAAAGCACCATGTTTCCCCCCCGGCCCATCTGCGCAAGCATGCATCTACACGTTATATTTTTTTCTACAAAATGCGTATAAGTAGAAAGGGATTAAAACAATACTTTCGTATCATAAAAATACGAGATACTCCGATATGATAAATACCCATTTGCAGAGACTCATGTCTTGACAACTGAAAGGTTTGTCCAAGTTGTTAATAGGCCTAATGGAAATAATGTTACAGTTTTAAAGCTATAATTCATCTTTAACAATAGATGAGATCTCGAGATATAGCATCTGGACAAACATTTGCGAAATGTATGGTTGAGTTTGGCCAATAAAATTGGTAAATAACTGGAAACATAGCTTTACATTCTCAACATAAAACCTATTAAAGATGTTCATTCATTAACATTCTTCAATGGTATGCCTAGTTTCCAAGCGTAGGCCTATTTCAAGGAGTGAATGGTGATTGCTATTTGAACAAGTTGTGATCATAATTATAGGATTCCAATTGTGATTTAGATGCAGTCTACCCTCTTCATAAGTATTTTCGAATAAATATGTAGTTTGAACAACAGTGTTAGGCCTATAATATAATGCTACCACGCAAAAGATAATACAAATATTTGATGCGTATAGGTTGCTTGTACGTGAGACCAATGTTACATTTACACTCATCCAGGTACTGATCAATATGATCGTGTAGGCGTCAGGGTATGTTTTACTAATGTCAATATACTTCCAACGCCTACAACCCGTTAATAATAGTGCCCACTTTGCCTGTGGCTAGCTGGTGATACCATGTTTGAAATTACAGTGTATGATTTTAAGGACACTTAGAACCTATCAAGTGCAATAACGGAAGGTAATGCAAGTGCAGTCCTAATGAACCAACCGCGAGAATCAATGAGTCATAAATATTAGTCGCTTTGGGTACAGAAAAAGGTGGGCTGGTTATTACCAAGTCTCTCTGTTTAGTGGGAACAATTAAAACAATCGCTAGTATTTACAAAAATGGTGATGCCCAGTCCTGCCAAAGCTTCAGAGAAGATTATTTCTTGGGTAGCGGGAACTGGCACATCTGTCGCCAAGGAAATACGCATATGCTTGCAGCCGGATCAGTTTTCCCCGACCACAACAGGTCCGTGTTTTGTAGTCATGTGCGCCGTCGGCCAACAATGGATCTCTGTTGAGCGTGTACAACCATTGTTATCGGCAAAAACAATGAGTCGATTGGGTCTCCGAGGAAATGCACAGCGCAGATAAACCACAGGTATCATTATATTGCTACTGCTGAAGGTAATCTACTACTTGAATCAAATACAACGATAACGGCATATACATTTTTGGCATGAGCAGCTATCGTTGGGTGTGATAGAATTGAATGATAAAAACAGATACATGTATTAGGCCCCCATTATTGTTTTGCCAAGCATGCATGCGCTTTTATAACTTGAAAATGGCATGTCGTGTGGGGATAGTAGGAGAACTCATCATTAACATTAGTCCTACTCTGTGGTACCTACGAGAACCATTCATATTCATTTCCGCCAGCGTTCAATAAGTCGGACCCTGGAGGAAGCACCGGGCGCGGGGCTGGTCTCGTTCTCGTCCGTTTTCTCTGCATTCCGAGATCTCGGAGCGGTAGTTCATTCAGTGGCCGCATCCGCTATGAAGCACTGTGATCGTTTTACCTGCCCGCAACAGTGCTTGTGTCCCCGATATATCATATGGCCGTCCGAAGAAAGCTGCGATGATCATTTCCCGCGGATGTACATACCAACCAGCCCACCCCAGACCCTGGCCCAGCCCAACCCAACAACTCGGTGGGACTTAATAGTGCCCATGTCCGTTGGTCATTTCGCCCCATCCGAGGTCTCTGAAGGCCCTGTGGCTTTGGGAGACTGGCCAGCGGTCGCCGTTCTCTTCCTGCCCGGGGTCGGGCTCCGTAGCAACAACAGGATGTAGGGGGTCAGCCAAGACAAGCCCGGGGCTTGCATTATCTGCGCACGGTCTTCCATCAGTTTGGCCTGACAGGGCCAAGTAGACCCCCGACGACCCTGTCCTTCATCATCGGGCCTGGCCGAGCCGTATCCGGCCACCGATCGGCGAGACAAGCACCCAACGTGCGCCGACCAATGGGGTGTGTTGGATTGCCCGCCTATGCACCCCGCCAACCCAACCGACCACCACTGCATTCGCCTTTTCTGTGGTCAGCAAGAAGAGGTCAAACTCCGTCTTCTGCTGACCGCTCAGCTTGCCCTCCTGGAGCATCTCGCCCACCATCTTGTGGTCGTTAAGCTGGGCTGTGGCCCCCGGCTGAATGTCTGCCCGGCCCCGAGGTCCATGCTCTCAAAGACCTGCAATGTTTGATTACAAAATTCAACTGGACGGCGGGCGAATACGACTACAAAGAAAACCGATGCCTCTTCAGGAGTGCTTTGGTTTCAGCGGCGCCACTTTAAGACCTGCCCTAGGGCCGGCGTCTGACTGTCGACCCACTGTCTGTCCTTTGTAAACGCCCCGCCCGATGAGCGATAATATGCTTGATTTATCGAATCGGACTCTTTCGCCGATCCTGAAAAGTACAAAGTCATGTCGCTCCAAATTCTGAATGGAAATAAAAAGCAATGCCGCAGGGCACATTTCTGAGCCACACGCCAGTTTTATGCGTACTGTTGAGGCGCCGCGCGGGGGGTTATCAATTCGCCCGCCAGCAATTGGAAAGAGCCATCATGACCCCGATTTTGGTCGACCTCTCCTATCTAGGACAGGGGGTATGAGGACGAGGATATGTTTATTTATCATCTCTACACCTCTCACTCCTTGACATGACACTTTTAGTCAAACAATTTATTTTTCGGTGTGAAGATAAACCACGGCGGTCTCACCCCCTTCCGTATAGGTATGAGAGCAGCCCTGCACTTACTGGCCCTGACCACTCCTCGAGCAGCTCTGTATGCTAGCCATCGCCGCCCATGTTTTGTATGGGGAGCTGTTAGGTGGCAGTAACTAAACGACAGACCCCGCGGGCTCGGCCTGCGCCGGGGAAATTACACAAATGTATCTAAACACAGCGGCTCCATTTTAATTTGATATTTAGGATTAGAAGGCGCTATTAGAGCGTGACAAAGCGGATAGTTGGCGTTGGGCCCGGGGGAGGACGTTTTACTCCCACTACCCCCTAGCGAGGTCCGCCTGAGGGACCAAAGCAGCAGTAGATCCCACCTCGCCTACCCACACAACTCTTCTCTCTCACAGCCAGTCGCCACCCTCCTCCAACTCTAGTCACAGATAAATCACAAAGACGCATAAATCCAGATTTAATTGCAAAATTATTCACTCGCTCTATTCGCCCTCCCTACCCAGCCGATAGGGATTAATCCTAATTGCATTTCGAGCCCTCGCTGAAACTTTGAATCGGGCATCCTTCGCCGAGATACGTTAATTGCAGTTTGCACCCAGGCGAGGAAAGCCCCAAGCCAGAAGAAGCCCAATTATTGCCCGCGCGCCCAGATCTGGGTTATTCCCCTGCCCAGAACCAGGCCGCAGGAGGGGAAAACATTCTGATATGTAATTATATCGTACGGTCTTTGTCGAGCATATACCAACGTTGTTATTTGTGAGTCAGCGACAAATACATCTTTGATATTTTTCACGCCCATGCCACAGGAGGCATAATTACCCTGGCCGCCGCCAATGTCGGCGTGAAAATAGGAAGCATTAATGCCTTTGAGCGCCCATTATGTCTATATGCCGAGGGTGCCTCCAAGCGACGCCTAATGGGCTGAATTCTGACGAAATGGCAAAATAGCAAAATAATCACTTGCTTCACTCCGCTCTGTTCACAGCTTTGATCAGACAAAAAAGACTGATGTGTTGTGACAGTAATATAAGCATGCATTTTAGCGGAAAGGTTATAATTCATGACGCAACGTTCTCCACCCACCGCCATTGTCATCGGTCAAATAGAAATATTAGACATTCTCAGCGTCGAATCTTCCAGATAAATAACTGCCAAGTATTCAGTTTTATTGCCAGCGGTACAAAGCAGACCTACATATGGTGCTTTATTGCTTCACGCCAAAGGCATATACCAAATAAGAAAATATGACCCTTTTGGAGTCGGCTCCATTAGCGTATATCAGCGGTAATGTTTTCCGCTTTCTGGCTATAGGAAGGATTCATTATTGTGGTATTCACGCCCATGTATATGGGACACGGCCTATTCGTTAACAAATCGCGCTTAGCAGCGTTGACATCGCCTGGGCATATTTATCTTTGACGGCTGAGGGTTTCTTTTGCCACTACCCCTGTCTAAATGCTTTCTGTGAGTTCTACTCTCAGTGGATTAGGACGCCGCAATGGGGGGCGGGCAATCAGTCAGAGGCCCGGCCACGTTATCTGCGGCCCCCAACCTTATCAGTCGGCATCTGTGACGGCTACATATAGTCCACTTCGGAGCTCACACCTCTGATCTGCCCGATCCGCCGACCGCTGGGGGGAGCTGCTCGCCGAGATATTGAGTGATTCCTCCCCGGGGTGCTATCCGTTGCTGGCACAGGAGGAGGTTCCCACGCTATAAGGGAGCCATAAACACGACCACACCTAATCACGTTAGGCGGACGCAAATCCTGGTAGCTAAATGATGAAGTCATTGCCGACTAGTGGAGGAGGAAGTCGGACCGGACGGGGAATTAGTGTCCCCGACTAGGGTATGTAAGTCGGGAGGGCAGAGGTACCGACTGCAGAGGTGACATACATAGGGAGGGGACGGGATGGATAATTTCAGGCCCTACTCTCTGAAAACTGTATGAGCCCGGCTTCTTATACACAGAGAAGATGTATCTGTCCCTTCGGTATATTTTTATAGCAGATGCCGGTAATTACATTGCGTTTGTTATAAGTTTAATCAAGTTGTTGCTGTTGATTGAATCATCTAAGAACATTGCCAAACAATAACAAACAATGAAAACACTGTCAAAAGTGTATGTAGAAAAGTACTACTAATTTATAATGATTAACCAGTACATGGCAAGTACAGAGATTACTATATGAATTCTGTATTTCGAGAGTCGAGCAAATTGATGGGAGTGTACAGTCACAATTCCCCAGTTTCATATACTACTTACAACTAATCACTGTTTACAATACATGCACATGCGGATGTAAATATCAGGGATGTTATAATCTACTCCATCTGCCATAATCGGGTAATTTATTTAGTAATGTTAGTCTGCTATGTCATTGACAGTATAGCAACCTGATAAAACTGAAGAATTAAAATCTATAATAAACTATGACATTCGCAATAGTTAATATTGTAAATGAGATGTAAGTAGTATACAGAAATGGAAATTTTAGGCGACACTCCTTTAGTTGTACTTGAAGACAACACACATCATAATTATTATGCATTTAGTTCTATGATTATCAAAGTTTATAAGCCTATACGCGTTCAGTCTTTTTCATCTATAGTCTGGGCATTTTGCATTGAGGCGGCCAATAAGTTGATAGTCTGTGAATATATCCGTATGGATACTATTATCCATATGAAGTAGCTTTAGAGTTTAAAATGGAGAGGCTAGTGGATGAGAACCTTTGTATGACCGGGAAATAGGTGAGTGTATGGGTGTGGGCTGGCAGGGGTATAAGAGGGCGCTGTTCCGGGCGTATAATGGGGCAGGGGTGACAAGTTGGCTGGGAGGCGATAGGCCATTACGTGACGCTGACCTGTGACCGCGCGGATCCTTTGCTACGTGCACAGCAAGCAAAGGTCAGTCAGTCCCCTACTGACGTTAGCCCCCTCCCTCTAGTCTTCCCTTTCCTTCCTACTCTCTCAATGTTGAGCGCACGCCCACCCAGTGCTCCCCCCGCCCCACACACGCGGGGCCCGGCCGCATACACAGCTTGTAATTTAAAAGGACCCCGCCGCGTGGCTCTTGGCCTTGTTGGCCATTCCCAGTCCCCACGCACAACATCAATAATGATGACTCCATGTGAAGTCGAATCTGAATTAAAGGCTGTGGAGATGAGCGGCCGTAATGTGAGCAGGTAATGGAGCCACGCGAGGAAAAAGAGCCGGTGAAGTTTTGATGATGCTGGTTGATTAATAGTGTTCTTGGCCTGCTCCCTGAGTACCAGACCCCCTTGGGGCTTTTTATCCTTTTTATTCGTGTCTACTCTCTACCCTTGTCTGCCTCAGTCTTACCATGTCTGGGCTCAAATAGATGCGATTCCGTGAAAAGCGCCGACAGACCGTCATTTGTCTATGACCCTACTTGACAATCGTGGGTTTTTCTATGATTGCTCACAAAGCCGAAGCCATTTTTCCTTGTAACTTGTGGCATGACCTGTCATTTTTTTGGCATTACTGAAAGTTTTACAGCTCGAATCAAAGTGAAAAGAAAACAACCTTGATGCTCCCCCTTAAGGGTATATCTCCACCACGGATTATTTATGGCTCTAGGTGCCCTGATCAAATGCCCCATTTCTGGCTACTACTACTGAGTACTACTTGCACAGCTAATTACAGTGCAAAAGTCATCTGAAATATTTGACCTCACCGTATAAAGAACTGGCGTCAATCATTAGGTTATTCCGAACAACCTCTTTCATTTTGTAAAATCATGACGATTTTTTGATCTATCTATTGTTGCAAATCATATAGAGCTCATGTTTAGGGAAGAATAATAGCTTCTCAGTATTTGCCTTCCGTGGCAGACAATATGATTCCTGCCTTGGGATTTCCGCTTCGAATGAAAGGGCCTTTCGTCATCCTTGTAATGCACACAGTGCATACAGTAGATCTTAATTGACTTGCCTCTGACATACATATAATCCGTTCTAATGAAATAAAGCTAAAGAAATGTGGAAATCATATTTAGCGTAAGACGCAGGTCCCCAGGCAAACATTAAATTTTGATTAGCTCTTTTCTTGTTTGGCAAATATAGTTGATTTGAACAGAAATAAACCGAATATAAGCATTAGTATGGAGCTTATGAATTCAGAGCTTATATCTAGTTGTTTGAACTATCCCATAGTTGATGCACTAATGAAACGTAGCAAAGCTTTAACCGTGAAAATCCTAAATATTTACAGTAAGCCTTGCGGAAGATATTAAATGTAACATACACTTTTAAAACTGCACACCAAAGGATCTTAGGCCATGAAATCTGATTAAGATTACGCATACTTGGTATTGCTGGTCCATAAACAATCACATGTCGACAGGATAGATCAAATATATCCTGTAATGTAGCAAAAGGCTTTCTTATCATAGGATATTTAATACCCTTAATCGCTGCCTAATCTTGTGATGCAAGGCAAGATAAGAGCATAGAAAAGATATAAATGGTTTTGGTATATGACTTGACGTAAGTACTACAATCGTCTCCCACTTTTCTTATCAAAATTTCCGATCGATGATATTGTAATGGTAGGCCTAGGACCTATCTGCTCAGGTATTTGATGGAAATTGATTCTGGACCATAAGTCCATTATGATTATAATTTTGTTTGATTTAGCCATAATGATGAGTTTGCCCGGGCGCCCCTGTACACCGTAATATTGATGACAGGAGCAAACACCTTTCCCTAGAGTAAGGACAGTACGGTTATTTGGGGTAGGGTAGTGCAGGATGTGTTAGAGGTGTTGGAGCAGTTGAGTGAGAAGGGATATTGTACAGGATCGGTGATAAGGGTAAGAAGGGTTAGCGTATGGCAGGATTGGTGAGAAGGGCTAGAGTAATCCCAGGACCGGTGAGACAGGTTAGCATAGTGCGGGATTGGTGAGAAGGGTTAGAGTAGTCCAGGACCGATGAGAAGGGATAGTGTAATGTGCGATTGGTGGGAAGGGTTGGCGTAGTGCAGGACTGGTGGGAAGGGTTGGCGTAGTGCAGCAGGACTTGTGAGAAGGGTTTCAGCGTAGTGCAGGGTGTCATGGTGTAAACTCAGGGACGGGCCCGCTTTGTCTCAGTGGGGCTCACTTTGAAAAGAGGTGACGCACTTATTGGTGTTTTTCGCCTAACGCCAGAGGGCCAGTGCCGCCAATAACCAGCGAACAGTCCACAAAGAAGGCCGTGCGCCTAATTCTTCAGCCGGCCGCGGGGCAGAGCGACGGCCATCTTTGAAGGCGGCGAGAGTCTAGCCAGGGGCGGGCGTCGGCCCTTCTACCCAGTCTGCCCTAATAACAGAATACAGATCTCTTCATCAATAACTACACTTTTCAATAACTTCCCCCAACCCACACCGCCGCCTCTCCCTCGCGCATTGACGCACTTTGCTGTGGCAAGTAACTGTTTGGCGTTAATGCATTCAATGCCCCCCATTATCTGGATGCCCATCGCCACTGTTAGTAGGGCCGTACGTTACGCACGTCTCTAGTTGAGATAACGTTTCAAAGGTTCTTTCTGCTTCTGGTTGCCTCCTCCAGCACGTCTAAGTGGTTGGGCTACAGTTCCCTCTAGCCTGGAGGGAAATGCGGGCTATTTGCAGAATTGCATTGTTGGTGAAATACAGAAAATCGAAGTGTGAATGCAGTGACTTTACCGCAGTCCCTCATTCTGTCAAATACAAGTAGAAACTTAATATTCACAATCGTGTCGCATTGAAAGGAAGGCCTAGTAAACCGCCTGGAATGATGGTTTGAATAATTGTTTTAATTTTGGTAGATCTAGGCCTACTACAACCGCAATTGTTAATTTTCAATGTATTGCGTTACCTAATTATATGATATCAATGTTCACTTTCGAAGACATTTCAATGTTTACTTGCATGTTTACATATTTTCATTCACAAGGTAAACCCTACAGTTATCATGATTTTCCTTTGCCTTTCCACCTTCTAACACTGTTGTCTACTTTACAATGGCTATTTTAATTTCGCTCGAACATGTGTAGGGCCTACTTGTACGGCACTGCACATAGTATTGACCAAAATCGTATTTCTGACATCTACAGCTGTTTTGGTGTTTCGCATTTCAGGAAGCAGCCAACAGTACTGCAACATGGAGTCTTTTAACGCCACCTGCCCGGACAACCAGGTCATCCTGGTGAAGTCGGCCAAGTACGGCAGGATGCAGATTGGCAGGTGTGTCAAGAGGAACCTGGGTTACCTGGGCTGTAGTGTGGACGTCCTCGTCTACATGGACAGGGAATGTTCAGGGCAGAAGAAGTGTGTGATTAACATCCCCAACCCGACCCTGTACGCCACCCAGCCCTGCCCGGAGGACACGACGCCCTACCTGGAGGTGGCCTATGAGTGTATACCAGGTACGTTTAAGATCCTCACGTCATGTAGTAAATGAAATTTCTTGTCAACTAAGCATTGCGCATATACTATGCTTTCTGCCACAGGACAACTATCTAAAAATAATATAATGATTCCTTTCGCCCTTTTCCCTATGCCATCCCTTCTCATGTGCCTTGCCTTATGATTGGGCTTCATTTTATGAAGTCTTAGTGTAATCTCGTGCTTTGTGTCATGTTTATCTATATATCAAGGAGTGTGCTATATAGGCTGTAGGACATCACTTCATTTGTAACCCGAGCAGTTGTCTCATTCCAATCACTACGGATGTATGATGGAGTAATGTTTCAAACGGATAAAATGAAAGAAGCAAGAAAATTAACAAGTCATTATTTCGATCACAGATCACACGACAGCCTGATAATTAATTATAACACTTCAAAATAAACCTTTCTTACACACTACCCTAAATATAGTTTTGGTGTGGATTTTATTCCCAAACATATCGTGCTTAGGTATAGAGCCTCTTTATTGTTTCAATCAAGAATTAAGGCCGTATTCCACATACCGACAGTGCGCTACCGAATGAAGGATAAAATTGTCTTAAAAGGTTCTACATGCACACAGGCTTATCTGTTGTGAGTGCGCATACTTCAATTCGTGGATCGCGGTGGGCGTCAGCTGAATCAATCAAAATATGTGTACTTAGACTCGTACCTTTAGGTTTTTTTAAAGCACGTTTTTCACAAATAAGAGAATGGTTCATATCTACAAACAGTGAGGGTACATCCTCCTTAAGTCACCTTGAGGTAGTTTCACTAAAACCGTAAAGGTCATGTATATACTGGAGGCCTCCTCTCCTATTACACACAGAGGGTAAACCCATTGACCTCTTGGCCACACCAGATTTGACCCTCCCCCTACACCAACACCCATAACCACCCAGGAGGAGGACTTGCCTTGGCCCTATGTGGATCCTGTGGATCCTCTTGGCGTGCCTCCAAGTGTGGAGGCTGCTTACCGATTCCGGGCGTTAACAGGGCTTTCATGACCCCGCCGTTTGTCAGCCGCTGCCACTGCTTCCCAGGCCGGGCACGTAGCTCATTTCAGCCCTGATTACCAAGGTTGACACGGGGATGTGTCTCACCGTCTTGCCATTATACAGTGTCGGCCGGCGCGTCGTCTCTCCCCCACCACCCCGCCCCCCGCCGCCCAGCCGACGTCCGCGCCGCTATTAATGTAAATATCGTCAAATATTGAATTGGCGCGATTGATAGAGCATGCGGGGTCACGCGTCGCCATTGTCACTCAGCCTGAAGCTTGACATGGCTGATGTATCGGCCACGTGGGGGTTACCGTTATGAACAAGGAGATTATGCGGCAAGACATTCCTACGGCTGTACTCTGTATCGGGGTTCTTTTTTGCCCACCGGGGAATATTCTATGGTCATACGAAGATATATAGTACACACGCGGTAAGAAACACAGGGGGACTTTCCCGGGAAGTAAATGTTATTTTTCTCACATAGCCTGCCGGCGGTTAAGGGTAATTGGAGGGGCGAAGGTGAGCGCCATTTGCATAATTTTATCATTGCCGAAAGCGCAGGTGGAAATATGATTAGGGCGTTATATGAAGAAAAATTGTCACCTGTCCCTAGAGGTCGATAAATTGGCGCTCGGGGTCCCGACCGTCTGACCAGGCTTAATTGCCCCGTGGTGGACAATGGGTGACCCCCGTGTAGCCAAGGGTGGCTGGTCAGAGAAATCCCAGAGGCTAATTACCTCGTGTGTGGGGGTTGGGGAAGCTACACGAGGGGGATTTCGATAAATCAGCACGTGGGACAGTGTGCCTTGTCAGTGGGGACTGGTTTGGAGGGGGAGCACGATATGAGCAGATGAGGTCCTGCTCGGTGCTGCTCGGGACCCTTGGCCCCGGGGTGAGGGCCACCAGCCCAGGGCCAAGGGGTAATAGCCAGGTCTCAGGAGGCCGCAGATGGGGCGCACCTAACAAGGCTGACTCAGACTGGGGTTAAGGCGCCTGGTGGGGGTAAAAGATAAACAGATTTCATACATCAGACCAGAAGGCTAAAACAAAGCGTACCCCTGACTCGCCTTGTTTGGCTCTGCTGCTACTGTGGGTGATTTATTCGCCCGTCATTATCCCACTGTCAGGCTGGGGAATGAAGAATTAGCTTCCCACTCGGTGAGTATATACCCACGTCGTGGCGCCTTGCCGGGTCTATGGAGCCAGGCTTGACAGCAATTTAGGACGTCAACTGAAACTTAATAACGAATTTATGCACGTTTTCTATTACGCCCAAGTTGGGCGCACAGTAAAAGGGAAATGAGCATGTGTATACACTCGAGCTGCTCGTGCGCTGACACCGACCGTCAGACAACGAGTCGGGTGGCTGGCGTATAGCCCCATTATAAACTCTCAGGGCCTATGATTGATTACAGCGAGTATGACTTTCACAACACGAGCCCGGGCACCAAGGACGACAGTAGTGAGAGGGAGAAAAACTTCTCCCACTGGGATCACGTTTAAGTCGGGCCTGCTTATGATAATATGCAGGGCTTCTAGGATATTCTCCCGACAATAGGGTTCTGGGGTGTCACGCATGATGATAAAAAGCACCCATCCTAATCCCCTTTCTGTTATTTTAATCACCACTAAGGTACTTATAGCGATGGCTTTGGCTTCCCAATGGGCCGGGTTCCCTGGGAGAGAGGACGATTACGTTTGGAGCCTCTCTTACTTCAACGGCCACACGCGCCGTCTACGGCGTCATGCTATCTCACATCGAGCTCTATCAAACCACTTCTGTAGCTACAGCGTGAGAAAAATAACATGGAATTGTCTTTGCCAGCCTCTCCAATAAGTCCTTATTGGACTGTAGCAGCCTCCTGTTACCCGGCGCTCTAGAGATAACCCAATACTCCAAGACCGTCGTCTAGAATCTCAAAAACAGAACCGTGAGCAATCGGCGAGCGAATGCTCATAGTGCAATTGTATAAAAAGTCTGTGGTACATGACATTGGACTGCCGCGCTGAGAAACCACATTGGGACATAATCATACTCTACTGCGGGCCCAATATGTAATTTCTACGCGAGGTCTTAAATGTCAAGCACATAATGCAGTTAGGGTGGCGCCCGTGATTGCTGTGTGCTCACCCCAGCGTCACATTGTGTTTTCCGCGGCTCTACCGCGCGTCACGGAATATCAATAAATGTCAAATCCCCTCTGTCGCCTGGCGAATCGTGACCAACACGCATAAAATATCTTCTAATTAATCAAAAATGAGTTGGAGAAAAGAGACGCATTTCTCCATTACCCACGCGACCGCGCCCGTCGCATTATCGACTGTCAGCGGCGGGGGCTACAGAGACTTTCCCGGCGGGATGGATTACACGGCCTCTTTGGTTATTATACCTACATGGGAGACGTCACTCTCCCGCAGGGGGTGCAAGCAATCACCTTGCCTAATCCCCGACCAATTAAAACAATTTGAGCATGCCAGCTGCATTTAATATTTCATTAGCAGATGTGGGGTGGCAGTCTTTCCGTTTACAGAGCAATCAATTCGGCGTTTATTACTGTCTAGGCAATTTCTTTTCCTCCCATTCCTTCTCTCAGCCTCACTGCTAAGCACCCTCGTTTTTAATTTTCACGCCTGTCCATAATGTGAAGATTAAAAAACACCAAATGAGGCAGACTGCTGTAGATAATATTCCCATTAAATCTGGTGCACACACATCAATTCGCTCTCTGTCTTTCTCCATTTCAGTGGCAACGAGTACGAAGGCCGTATGTCACACAAAGAAACGACTGGTGCTCGCCAAAGACTCTGGCTACATCGCCAGCACGGTGACCAAGGAGGAGGGCCTGGGGTCGGTCATGTGTCCCTGGGTAATAAAGGCCCAGCCGGGACAACGCATTTCCCTCAGCCTACTCAACCTGTACCGCACGGCCGAGTCCTTCCAGCTCCTTCCGGGCTTTGAGGAGTCGCTCGGCAGGCCGGATGTGTGCTACGAGTTCGCCTTATTACGAGACCGTGGCCACGCCAAGAGCCTGACGTCATGTGGCGGCGAGAACAGGGTCAGCAACATATACCTATCGCGCTCCAACGAGGTCCAGATTCAGTTTGTCAACCCCAACGTCCTCCAGACGCTGGGTACTTACCTCCTCAAGTATGAAGGTACGTAGTCCGAGTTATACACATTTCTCAAATATGACCAATTGTTCGTTTTAACTATAGACTATACCCTGCCAGTTGGCGCATTGTTTTAGTCTACTTTTATAAGTCTTTGTAGGGTAGAGGTATATATATTTTAGATATAACTCTTTTATACCACTTATTTCACCGAGCTTTTGAAAGTACCCTTTAATGTCTTGTTTCATCTAAATGATATTACCTACTTAGCATAACCCGTGTAGTAGCAGAACGCATTTAAATAGGCTATAATCCCTCTTTTGTCCAAACTATACATTCAAGTATGCATAGGCCGGTGTAGGCCTATATAATAGGGATGACGCTGTTTGTAAAGCCAGATGTAGGTAAGGATGTGGGTGAAAGTGGTCACTGCCTAGAGTATCTCATGGACCTGACATTTCGTTATGATGTATATGCTATAAAAAGCGCTATCCAGAGATAAAAGCTGCCATTCATCGGTAGCATCGTGGGTGGAGGCTCTCAGTAAAGGCCGTATGTCTCAATGATTTGACAGCAGGTGTAATTAAAATAATTAGATTAAATTCACCTCGGTTGCCCATTAATTTGATTTTAATTTAGATCGGAAGAATACATTACGTGTGAGGCCTAGTCCTGTATTTATGCCAATCAAGATGAGAGTCCTCTAAAGGTGTTAGAACTCATACTGGACTCGAGTCTGAACGACATACCAGTAGCGTATTTTCAAACAACAGAATCGAGGAAAAAATGTTAGTTTCCGTTTATCTATGGTATGACGCAGAGGTTTTTCCCTTCTATTTCACAGTTAATGCATTTCTCATCACCGTTGTTGGACAGAATACAGATAATGTGGTATGGTGGAATAACCTTTTGTTTATGGTGAAAACAGTAATAGCGATAGAATTGCTAGCCTAGCAGAAAACCCAATAACTCCCTGGCGAATACCAATGTCGGGCCTGGTTCCATAACAGTACGACGGGAAATAGGACCCTGTGTGTATAAGTGCAACTGACCCAGACATACAATACCGCTGGGGCCTTGTTTTGTTGTTTTGACAAATACCCGGTTGGCCAGCGATATAAAAAGTCCATGGGTGGCTCCGTGGTACCATCACCACTATCTGTGTGAGTCTGGGGGACGGGGGTGGGTGGCCTAACGACCCGCTCCTGGCCTTTTCCAACCGCTGACCCCGGCCCGACATGGGCCTCATTTGTCCCTTTGTTATTGGCGGTGTCGCCCCTCGGTGGCCCCGCTCCCCCCTTGGTCACATGCCCGCCCCGCCTCCGGTCTGACCCCAGAATTAATAAGCCAGTTACGTTGGCGGTCGGAAGGTCATCGGGGAGCAGCTCGGGGTCGGGCGCCTTGTCAATCGGCGAGCAGCTCGGGCCAGATAGCATTACGATAGGTGCGCCGCTCCGCGCGACCTGCCGCCGCTTGATAAAGAACAATGCAATTTGTATCTGAGCCAACGGCCCGCGGCCACCGCCTGACCTCTTGGACTGCTTCCGGGTCGTAGATCAGGGGCGACGCGGGTTCACCTCGTTCTGACGCGCCCCCATTATCGTCGGCCGGCCACGTTCCTATTGTAGAGGGCGGGGTGGGGCGAGGCGGAGGGCAGGGTGGGGGCGGGGGGGACCAAGGGGCAGGGTCATCAGTGTGGTCATGCCACGAAAACGGACAAGGAGACACCTACCCCCGCCATCTATTCTGTACTAATCGTAGCCACGGACTTGGCCCATCTCTATTCCTCGATTTTGTAAAGTTACCAATATCCCAGTGTCATTTGCACTGTCCTTGCTTTAGGCCTACTCCAAATTAATAAGATGTAGCAGGATTTAGAATTGATAGGCTTACCTGCATGTAGGCCTAGGCCCACAAAGACGCATTTGAAACTGGTTGTCAAAAATATGATTCACCAAATAAGCAGATCTGCGTTATGTCATTTTTTGTCATGTCTCGAAGGATATTCGGCAAAGGTATCGTGGTATTTCCCTGCTCCATATTAGTTTCGTTTGAGCATTAATCATGGCAAATTTCAATGGGCGTGTCTTAAATGACTGTTAGCGTGGTGAGCCAAAGAAACCTTCTTGCGCAACTGAGAGCAACGGAGCTAATTAGTGAGCACCGTGACAGTGAACCTGAAGCTAGCAGAAAATAAGGCTGGTAGACATTGGTAAAGCCAGCCCCGTACGAGGCCCTGCTGACTGGGCGGGTAGCAGCAGTGGCCGGGGGTGGCGTGCTGCAGGCGCCACATCACACGGCCCACACTACCAACACGGACATTACCCACCTAATGTTCCTTTTCTCGGCCGGGCTAACACCCTGCCCAGGTCGTGTTATTCAAGTCACTTCTCTTTGATCACAGCCCACCTCCAACAGAGAAAGGTGAACATAGGCGCCGGGTTGTATAACCCCTTACACCAAACAGATGACACAAGGAGCCTTTTATGCCCTTCTCCAATGACGGTCAGGATTAATAATAAATGGAAGGCGCCCTGGCCTTCATGGTATGATCAATCCCCGTAAAACGCGGCGGAGCTGTGCAGGTGAACAGTGAGCTTTAATCAATGCTTACTTGACAAAATCTGTGCGCATGGAGTCAATATCCAGTGGTGGGTTTGGAGTGCTAGGCTATGAGGGTTAAGCACGTGTCAAACAGGGGGTTGTTGAGACCCGCTAGATTAAACCAATGAGCATTGTGCGCGCGGGGTAGGCACGTGGGGCTTTCTTCTGGTTAGGTCTGGGCCGCGGGAGCATCATTGCTGTTGGTCTTTGTGTGCCAGGGCGGTCGGGCATGAAGAAGCCCTAAGCCCGGACCACCCCAGTACTGAGCGGCCCGCACCCAAGGGCAACCAAGGCCGGTCCGTATGTGGTGTGGGGTAGCAGGCAACAACACTTCATTTCCCTCTGCTGACATCCAATAACACACAAGACTTGGTCTGATCTGTGTACGTTCAATTCGATGTGTTTTCCGTGTAGAAACACTTGAAAATGAATTCTATTCTTCATGCCCCTCCATTTGAAACTAATAATTATATTGCCTTACTTGAATATCGGCTGCCATCCACTAGTCAACCTATCACAACATAGGGGATTAAAGACCGGTCAGTCACTGTGGGTCTAGGGTTTGGGCCTCGGTCGGTCTATGTTGACTTACACCGGGGTGGTTGCTGTATAAGCACTAATACGTTGACAAACCCATGTAAAATAGGGACCCCCAGTTGGAAATTGGGATTTTGTTTTTTTCATACTGTAGATTATGTTTACATGAAAACGATCTTTATATGTAAATGCAGCATGAAACAAGCTTTCATTTGGTATAATGTATACTTCTTTCTGATCATTATTTCTATAAATACACAATGAAACCTATGAAACAGAAAAAAAAAGTGTAAATGTTATTTTCCCTGAAAGTATATGGGATATTCTCTAGAAAAACAGGAAATAATGCGTATTTTACATCCGAATTTCCACTCTACCATATACTCATTAATGCCCTATGAAAACACATTGTAGTACTCAGACCAATTGATCATTTCTGGGTACAATAACCCATATCCAGAGACACGGGAGTGGGGGTACAGGGGACCTGGCCCTGCTTCCCTGGTCCCCTTTCTGGGCCTAGTTTGTCAACGCATTTTATTGTTGTATCAACAACCCTCACCAAGGGGGGCCGACCGACCGAAGAGCTAATCTACCCTAACCCAAACACTCCTGGATTATACTCTATCAACACGTTGACTAGTGAGGAGCACCCTGAATGTATCTGGTTGATATTCTTTTTACACGTACATTTACATACAGGAAAAGTTTTGTCTATAACATAATAATTATAGGCTTCTGTATTGATAATATCCTATAGACATTTAATAATATGTGCGCCGACCAAATTGATATATTTACTTATAATGCTTCTAACGTGAACCCAGAAGGTCATAACATGCCCATAGTGCCTCTGGACGCCTGGTCCAAATTATCCCTCTGGATATTCCCATAAATTTGCCGGGGTTGTTCAAGCGATAATTGCAGCATCTGGTATAAAACTGTTAATGTATCGAATATACATTCACGAGTTTGATACTCTCGTCCCCTGGCCCAAAGCGTGCGCATAACCGGACCATAATTAGGCCTATATAGGTTAGAGCCAGGAATTGTTTGGCACTATTTCATTAAAATAAACCTTATGAAGCATCACATATGGAGGGGGCAAAGTACATTTTACTGCAAGTACATGTATGTTGTAAGGTCATAATAGATCTATCAAGAGTATGCCATTTCGTGTTTATCCTTTTCAGATGGCACTCATCTTTGAGTATTTAAATATTTAAGTGCGGGTAGCGACATCTAAGATCCCAATCAATAGCGTCCTCCTCAGATGTCGGTGCAAAAGGTGACTGAGCAGACAAATGCGCCTGTTGTGATTGTTGTCTGCCTTTTTAAGGTGTCTATGTGTTTTTGGATCTCTTCCTGTATATGTTGGGTCCTGGAGGTTCGGCTTCGATAAATTGTATGACGTAAAAAATGAATGTAAAAAGGGTGTAAATCGATGTTTTGATAACAACGGACCTGTGATACTGAGTAACGATTACATGTAGAAAAAAAGAATCAACCGGTTCTGAGGCGTTAGCGTTCCTATTTCCAATCCTTCGTTTGTTTTTTAATAAGATCACCATGCCCCCCTACATTGTCTGCACTTAATGACACCCAGGCCACAGCATTACGTTACAGTAAAATTATATTACAAGTGATGTATTACTAGGTCTCCTCATTCATGTGACCACAAAGGGTTTTATTACAAAACCTTGAGTATCTGATTGGGAATCAGTTTCTCAGATCGGCTGTCACATTTATATTATCCCTAACATGCATACACAGATTCCCCTCCCCCCTTTCTCCTCCACTGTCAAAGCAATATCCACTATCTCCACTTTCATCATTGTCTTCAAATAGCTGGGGTACATCTGGTATGATATGGTTGTGTGCTTTCTCTCTTGTAGCTGTTGGTTGTCCTAGGCTCAACGTCCCTAAGGATGGCTGGGCTCAGGTGGACGGCGAAACGGCAGTGATACGGTGTAACTTCACAGATGAGACATGGTACCTCACATGCAAAGGCACCTCCTGGCTGGGCCAAACAGGCAACTGTACTAAAGGTGAGCTTCTGACAGATGTCGTCCTCTATATACATCCATAATGTATCCGTATCTTCACTTCATCTTTTACCGTATAAAAGTTCAGTATGATAATAATGTACTCCCTCATATTGTTTTCGCATACTATAATTATGTCTAATATATAAATTTATATATAATATATATGCCTCAATATGCGAATTAAAGTTATTGACCAGGTCTAAGAATAATATACAACATTATAATCACGTTTATTCTATAGCATTGAACGGTTCCTTTAGGCAATTCTTTTATGTAATGATACGAAAAATTGATTAGTTATGTTTTGTAGCCGTTTTGATAGTCTGTCCCTGTCAATATCCTTTAATCCTAAAGAGTGGCCTTCAATGTGTACCTAAGTAGAGAGCAGATATGATATGAGACGGGTCATATTTTGTTTGGCACAGTAGTCATTATTTACCATCGTTACGATCAAGGACGTTGCTAAAAGCTTCCTTGGTGGCATCCCATAGCTTATAAGCGTGTTTTTCACTAGAGTCAGATCTATTAATGTACCAGTTGCCTTTTGCTCATTACCAAAATAATTACATTTGAAGATCTAAAGATATCATAATTAGTAGGGTGGTAATTACAAAGGATAGCAGGACACAGTAGCCGACTGACATCAAATCACGGAAAGGGAGCCATCTCTTTTTACTTGAGCAAGTGTTGTTTTTACCAATAGTGCAGCAATAGACCTTAGTTCGTGTATAACCTCTACTCTCGGGTATTTATAACATTTATCGGTATACTGACCTAATTTTCGTCTCCTTCAGAGTAATGATCATGATATCAATCGCACACTTAATCACTAATTTCGGGATTTGAAAATTGCTCATTTAAGCTCTCGGAGCGGTAAACCTGATGTTTCTTCCCTCCTCCTAGTGTGCTGTGCTAATAAGGTATTCCTCCAATGCTGCTTTCCGTCCAGCGCTTAGTTTCTGAGGGCAATGGAGGGCCATGAATCCCCAGAAAGGTTAGGTTTAGATGTGTGGTCGAATTCCCTACATGGTACAAAGGGCACGAGCAGTTGAGTAATGATTTCTTGCTCAATATATAAGCACTGGGTATGTGTAATGTAGTTGTTGTACCATAGAGAGAGGCCAAACAGTGTCATCTCAGAATTCAATTTCTAGCGCATAGATCTAAGGAAAATAACTTGTGTACGGCCGTGTATATTTGAAGATATCACATCGTCGCTTCTCACAACTCATACATGCAAGGGTGATTGTATTCTATGTGTAAGTTAGGAAGTAGGCCCCTATTAAGAAAATGAAAAAAAAATTTTAAACAAAGATCGGGGTCTATTGCTTTTTAAATGATATTTTTTCATTTAGGTCAAAATACAACGCCTAGAACATGTTCCATCTTCAATAAGTAAACTTGGGTAAATGAAAATATGATCGATGTATGGCGAGAGGAGATACTTGTCGGTGTTGACACGGAGGCACGGTGTGTGGCAGTCGGTGTAAAAAAGACTTGGCCCAGTAGCACTGCACCAACAACCCCACCTGCCTACTCGGCCTACAACTGTTTAACCAACCTGTGGGATTCCCACGCCTAAACCTCAAAGAGCCCTCTTCACACCTCCCCGGCCTCATCCCCGCCACCTCTCGGGCACAACGCGTTCGTTGGAACAGGACAGCCTCGCCTAAAAAATGGCCTATTGTCTCTGCCATGAATGCAAACGCTTCTGTTGTATTGAGCGGTCATTATGGAGGCGCGAGCTGCTCCGGATGTGAGTGATTGCTTTGAGCTGCTCGGGGAGCAAGGTCACATCAAACTGGCAGCGGTGGTGGGTAGGTGGGTGGGTGGGTGGCGCTGTCCTGGCTGCGTGGTAGGGAGGCCAAGGGACTGTAGCTGTGGTGGTGGTTCGGGGAGGGGCTGGGGGTGGTTAGAAGGAGATGGTGGGTTTCCACGTTGACAACAGAAGCGTATTGATGACACATCCTCCACCAGCGCCCACCACACCAGACTCCCTCGCATAGACTCTTTCTAATTAGACAGTGTCCCGATGCTGCTTAACTAAGCCAGAAAATTGCCTGCCGTCCTATGTGCCAAGTCCCATTAGGGAGGCGAGGCCGGTGGCCGGCCTGTTGTGACAGGGTTTAAATGGCAAGGAGCACCTATACATGTTACTTCATTACGGGGCTGGCAGTGACCCCCCTCGTGGTCAGTGATCTCGACCGGTGCCCACTGCCCAAATCGAATAAAGAAATCCCTTTCACGGCCAGAAGGGGCAGGGTAATATGTGGGCCGACCGCGCGTCAGCCGCGGTGCGCACGCACACAGGAGCAACTCGTGTGTCGAGCGGCGGGGAGCTGCTCACTGGGGCCCCAGCATGAATCACGAGTCACTCACTCAATGTCCGCGCAGATGAAATAAAGAGGAATGCGCCCTGCTCTGTTCTGGGGTCTGTAGGCCGATCAGATTTCCAAGTCTGTGCCTACAAAACGTCCTACGTCCTTTCCATGACCCAGTATCGTCTACCGCACAGCTAAGAATTTCTTTTGCCTTCCGAAAGCGCGTCACGCATGGAGAGTAATGTTTCACCGCGACGAGTCGGTTTTACTGTCGGTTGTATTTCATACTATACAGATCTATGCTGCCTT
Organism: Lepidonotus clava; assembly: GCA_936440205.1. Taxonomy (NCBI): domain Eukaryota; kingdom Metazoa; phylum Annelida; class Polychaeta; order Phyllodocida; family Polynoidae; genus Lepidonotus; species Lepidonotus clava. The sequence continues at coordinate 54,153,302 of OW387134.1, forward strand.
CTGTGGGTTCTCCAACATTTGTCAAGCCGTACTTTTTGTACATATACGGTGTACATCACCCTCACCCTCGCCTTTGACGTTAATCACGATGATATAGGAATATTGTGCGGGCATTTCGAAGCATTATACTTTACATATTGCCGACAAGTATAGGTGATCCCTTCTAGGGCTTTATGTGAAAGGAACTGGCTCAGCCACTCGACTTGTCATGATCTAGATTACCATTATCTGTTATTCGGTGCGTTATTATTACCTGTTCTTAAAGCTATTCCACTATGTCTTACAGATAACCCGGCTTGGCACCTTGGAGACATAATAGGAGATGGCGCCTCCTTCCCTTACGGTAAGTTGACATTGAAAATAAGACACACGTACATTGGTCCTTGTGTATGAATTAACCCAATATGGGAGAAACTTTAATCCCACGGTACTATGATATACTTTAAAAGAGGCAACCGCCAACCTATTCGTGTCAGAGTTTACTTATTGAAGTCCTGGTATAGCATCCCGACAAAGGCTTACAATACAATGCAATTCATTCCCATATCTAAGCATATATCATAACTGACCCTGTATTGTACAGATAAAGGGCGCCGGGGGCAATACATTGATATGTGGTTTATTCCTCCGATGACCATTTGCCAGCCAGCAGAGGCACGCCCATAGTCAGAGATATGGGAGACGTGGGAGGGGTGCTTCTCTATGTGATCATCTGGCCCTTGGTTAACCTGACGCGGTATTGCTGTCTTTGTCTACACAGGGATCCTCATCGTTGTTGCTATTGGAGTGGCCCTGGGCGTTTTCTTTGGTGGGATTCTTCTTACAGTCGTCGTCATCTACATGCGAAGGTACATATACATACATATATCCTGACGTTTCGTTTTAAGTTTTAATCATGAAGATTAGGCCTTCTGAAGTACCTGGTCTTGTAATGTTCAACCTGTATACGTATCCCTTATATTCTTACTATTTTGTAAACCCTTTGTATGGTGTAGAGGCCTATACATGCATTCTATAATATTATATTTTTTGATTGTGTGATCCATACACATAGTTTATAAAATGCATTACATTTCGGCGCGTATATACTTGACCATTCACCATAGTCCCTAGAACTGCAAGAACAAATCCCAAGCATTGAGTTGCTCTGAGCACCGATGGTGTTGCCGTAAGCAGCGCTGCCCGGGGTAATCTCTAGGACTGGGGGCCTACACAGAGTCCTCGGGCCCCGGAGGACTGATCCCTCCAGGGTGATAAGCCCCGAGTGAGGTGTATGGGGTGTTAGGGGTGGATTATCCGGGCTGGTGTATAGGTAGTTGGCGAGTAATGACGTGGGCTGCTGCATGACTAAACCCCCTCTTTGCATCTCTGTTTAGACGTCACAGACACCCGCGTGATCCGGCAGGCGCGTCGCCGACGGATGAGACAGAGGAGCGGCTAAGGGTGTCAAAATACATGGACGGAGACCGCCTCCAGTGGTCTGACCAGCACAAGTACCGCCCCACCATACTGGAGGAGCACTGCCACCCGCGAGGGGGCAGCATGGGGGACGCCACGTCCAGCTTCTCCACGGTGGAGCGTGATTCGGGTTTCACCACTGGGTCTACGTCCTACAAGGCCGGGGAGGACCCGACCGTCTACTATGAGAAGGAGGTTAGCATTAGGTCGGCCATCCAGCCAGCCAGTGCGGCCGGCACCTTGCGCCAGCACATCTACGAGAGTCCGCAGTTCTCATGACACGCACACCCCCCTCGTTGCGTGCGCGTCTACGTGTGCGACGCGGCTGCGGCTGCGGCCGTGGCTACAGCCGCCTCCTCCACGGGCGACGAGTGTGAGGAGTGTGGGGACGGCCTAGTGGTGGGCGCCCGGAGACCCCTCCACTGAAGGGCGCCAACTGCCCCCTTATACCCCCTCTAACCCCTTCGTCAGTCTCGGACGTCGTTTTGTAATTGTGATGCTTGACATTCAATGTCGTCTGCTGCCCCCAATTACCGCGTCCGCTTAGAAGGGCACGGGAGGTCCGTGAGCGTCTCCAGGGCAACTCCTGTAGCCTCCCTCTAGGCACCTCCAGGCGGGCATGGGCCGAAACACGCCGGGCGTGTGACTACAAACGCCATATGTGACGTTCTGATCGCGCATGTGATACGTCATACTTGTACCTCTTGGTGATATGCTTTATAAACCCGCATCCTTCCCATTTAATATTTTGTGGACAGGTAGCCAAACCCCATTCGACCCAGTAACCTACAGTCCGAGGTGTGACTCATTTATATGACGCAATAGTAGTGGGACTGATTCTTAATGAAGCTGGGTAGAATTGTTTTTACAAGAAAACGGATATGAATACCCGAAAAAATAAGAGAACTAATGTGTAAGTTGGGGGACCGAAATTTAGACAGGTCAAACCTGTTTCTACTTGCTCACTGTAGTGAGGTTGGTGCTTACATAGATAGCATTGTGTTATTAAATATGATAATGTAACGATGATTTAAAATTCAGCGACTTGTGGCAATGTCAACATTGCCTTGGGCAATTGCAGACCAAGACAAAATCATTGAATTTATGTTATTTTCTGTTTAATAAAACAAAATAAACCTATAGAAATATTATTTGCAGTATTGATTGAATAAACTGGGAGATATTGCTACATTTGAGTCTAATTCTGAATTGGTTTGTGTGGTAGTCAACAGTAAACAACTACATCCTAGTTTGAGTATGTTACATGGAACAACTTATTGAAAGGTTTAATAAGGTATGTTTTAAAGATGAATATTTTTTCTTCTCAATTGGTAAAGAACTATAACTGTTAACCCAAAATTTTGTCATGCGCAACGTTTCTTTTTTGAAATAAATTATATATTTGAGGTCAGTAATGAGAAAATAATGTATGGCGTCCTGGAGCGTGCTATACCATCTATACTACATGTAAATACACTTTTATCTTATTTATGTCTTGAAAGAGTTGTATACGTATACAAAAGCTATCTAATGGCAATTGTCTGTATACAAACGCGTACTTTTGAGTATGCATTCGAAGATCTGTCCTGTATATATGTTTTAGATTGGGTAGAATCATTGTAAAGAGATTGAATACTAGAACTGTCCCGAGGTGACGAAGTCGCAAACATTCACATTGTGAACGTTTATAACCTATGATTTTTGCGACGCGTTTCGTGTATGCGTCATATTAAAATTGCATTGAACACTAATGTGGACCTGATGAATAAACTGTTTCCTTTGTGAAATATCAGTCTTCCTTCTTCCTTCTAAAGGCACAATCTATCTTGTCTTTCCTGTTCCATTAATCCTTTGCTCAGGTACTATTTACACAAGTAATGGTGTGTCATTAGCAGGGGTAAATGATAAATCACAGACATAATTGGTAGTCGGCTTTTTACTTTGCCTAACATACCCTTTGAAGGAATGACAAAACAGACGTGCAATACATTTTTTCTTTCTTTTTGTACTAGTACTTTAGGTGACTCGCATTTTTTCTGTTGTTTAAGGTACTTTAATTTCTATTAGATGTAATTTATTACCTCTTTTTATATAACAGTTTAAACTTGGAGTAGCAAATTCCACATCTATATATACGACATCCTGACTCAATATACATTATATCAAGGATATTCAGATTTATTCTGCCAAATGATATGCTTTTTTCAGTTTCCTCTCCCACAGTACTTCCAAATAACATTCTATTGGAGTTCATTATTACAATGGAGGTAATCCAGAGATGGAATGGATTTCATAATATTATTGGCAGCAGACCAACCTTTCTCCTATGAAGCAATATTCTGTGTATATGATTGAGAAAAACAATCTGGTTTTGGCGATAAAGTATAAGCTTCCGTCTCATGGGGTTCCCAGCTGGTGACTTAGCCATAATGAACATATCCCCAGCAAGGTAATAAAATGGCAGAGGCCCCTCGTATACTATACGAGCGTGAGTTCTGAGCAATTCATAAGCATTGACTAGCAACACTGAAAGCCAACTAGAGCGACACCTAATAATGTGTGCAGGCGGATATATTACTTAGGCTACAGATCATAAGATGTAGGGTAAATCTGGTAATTTCCGGTTGCATGGATGTCTCGGGAAGCCTATTTACAAGTGCAGGTATACCTGTGTGTTTTATTCTAAAACTCTAGCTAATCTGACAGCTGTCGTCAAAAGATCAGCGCCTTGTGGACAAATAATATAAAAATTTGACTATAATCTGGGGGTTCACCTGAACTTCATGAGTATGAGGTGATTTACAGAAGTTAAACTGCCAACAGTTGGGCCTTTCAGCAATATAGCCTTATCAAGTAACTACTAGCGTTAATTGCATTGCCATGGCACAATCTTTACAGAAAAAGCCAGAAAACCTGAATGGCTATTTCCCCCCCCCCCCCCCTCAATATTCATGTTTCTATGGCTATAGTAATGGTTTTCACCATTTAAAAATCAATCAGAACTTGAAACATTTAAAATAATTCAGAACTTTTACAAATGCTGCAAGTTTAGGGGAGGTGGAAAGTATAAATGTCACAGGCTGACCAAAGCACATCGGAATAAATACAGTGCAGCTCAAACGTTGAGTTAAACGTTGACTGGGGCTTGAAACAGACTGGTTAAATATGTATTTCCTTTGAATATAGCGATACTCACTTATTTGGATAGCTAACATGAAAAATCAACGTCTGCGTTATGATAGATTTCATTGGTAAGTGAATAACATTGGAGTTCTATATGTATGGTTAAACAGATACACGGAGTTTGATTCTACCGGCCATAAGACATCAGCCAATTGGGCCTGGTGTAGGGAGACGTGCCGCAGTAAGGGGGTCGTCAGAGGCTGGGGCCGGCCGGGATATGCTTATGCAGAGATGGCAATTTTCTACTGTCACTCAACTCCGGAAAGAAACCCTCGACAAAGTCCGGTGAGAGTTTGCGCTCTTGATGCCCTCCCACTTGATCTTCTCCACGGTCTCCACACTAGACAGCACTCTCAAGGCTCAACTCGCAGATATTTGAGTTCGTTCAAAAGTATTCGTCTTGAGTCTGGAGGTGTGCATTATTTTTATTTCATGACATTGTATTCTTATGAGAAAGAAATATGCATCGTTCATCAGAGCAATTTGGCAATCGACAGAGAAAATACTTAATCAACCATTGGGCAATCAAAAGGGCCTATCGCTTCTCATGTATTCGTATATATGGGCGCGATTATTGAAATACCCACAAACGAAATGTAGGGGTAATTTAAGTTTGTAAGTAGGCGTCAAGGACGTGAAATACAACTTATACCAGTGTCTCTTATCGAGCACGAAATGCAATAAAGACTATTACTGTTATTGGTTTGGACTTTCTTTATCGAGAAATATGATAAGAAAGATCGTAAAGAATGTACTTATCACAATACCATGCAGTTATTTCGTGAGAACTGTCACCTGCACGGCCGGTATTTGACATACGCTTAGCATAAATCTTACGTAAAAATAATAATGACCAAAGCAGACCCTAACTGGTGAAACCCGATAGCCTTATGTCACTTCTGCATCGAAACTTATGAGACATTTACCTCAATATTTGAGTCGCCTTTAACTTACCTAAAATTACTAGCTGCACCGGTCATATGAGATTTCGTCAATTTTGTTGTGCTGCAAGACCTTTGTAAAATGAGTATTTTGTAAATGCACGTAATAAGGAAAAGGTCGATACTTTATACTTCTTTTGCGGAGACTGACAAATAACCTTTATTCAAGCCTATTACCGTCGGTATTGAAAGAGAGGCAAAAATAAATAATTGACATCTGGTGTTTGGGTACTGTTGAAACATGATACTTTATTGAATGATCCACTGCTGGTTTATAGGGCTTGAGTTCACAAACCTATAGCATAACTGACAAGGTGAAGCTACCTTGGGTTTTCAATATCAGGCGCTATGTCCAGAACTCTTTTCGACTAGGCTAGGCAGGAGCAAACATAAAATAGACATAAAGGCATAGCCATGGGCCAAGGACATGGGATCAGCTACCTGCCTTTTATCTCATATTAATACTCTGTGAGTCGAGCCTCTAGTAACAATCTGCAATACCCCAAGGCCGGACTGATCTTTATATTGATATTTATTACGCCTATTGAAATTCAAATGATACATGAAATTACGACGTCGTAATATTATGTAAATTATGGTAAATCCACAAAGGCTTTCAATGCTATTCATCATTTTGGCAAACTCAAATTAGGTTTTAGCAAGTTCTCGATAAACGTTATAGTTGCCTAATGAAAGTTAAATTCGCTGAAGGATATTAATTACTTTGAGATCAAAAATTGTCTCCACTCCCATGTCCATGGGAAAACTTAAATATCCGTCGTCAAAATATTACACAAGCATTGATATTTACTTAATCTCCGACCTAGTGGAAGACCAACACCTACGACCAAATAACACACTCAATTGGTGAATTCTGTTTGACGTCTTAACTGCTCCGCAATGTGCTGTCTTTCATCAATGTGAAACCGATATTGTGGACCGCTATGGTTCGGGTCCTGGGTCTTTTAAAGCGTACTTTGCAGCTTGCCCTTTGACTGGAAAGCGAACGTTCTGTTCTTAATTCTAGGATGCCCCACTAAGTTTCTCCGAGAGAATGTCAGGCTTAACCAGGATAATTTTATGGACGTTTGTCTGAGTACTTTTTATGCCTAATTACTGACCAGCTTAGAAATAACCATCAAGTCGAACCCAGTTATTACAGTTCTGTACCATATCATTGCACTTGCGGATAAATTATATATTAGATTTCTAACTGTAAGGGCTAAAATAATACACTTCCACTCGTTTATGCTAAAGCACCATTTAAATGGCATTTGTGCCATTTATGTGACAAGAAACACAACACCTCAAATTTCACATCCTGTTCACGATTCAAAGGACTCCTCTGTTGTAAGGACAAACAAACAGGGAAAACATATCAATAACGCTTAAAAGTAGAATTATAGTTCAACAGTTTTCCTCTAAACAGATTTTACAATATCGACCAATGATTATTACTGGATGGCTGTTGTCACTTTCATACCAAACACACTTCCACATCAAGCCGAACTCTGTCACGACTAAAACGGGGTCAAAAGACAACTCACTCAGGATAATTAAAGTATATGTACACTAATTCTACAAGGGCAGGCACGAGGCAAACAACATAGGAATCACACCTTATTTGGTTCAACAAGAAGGGTTTCTTGTAGAAAGGCTTCATTGTACATAAAGTTTGAAAAACTGGCAACAGCTGGAAGAAAGTTCTGTGTATGAAAGCTCATTTTGATTGACGTCGCAGTGTTCTGAAATGCTAGATAACAGAATATGGATTTAGATTCAAGATGTAGAAATATCTTATTTCAAGGTTAAGTATAACCATTTTGATTCTCCATGGCTTGCTTTGTTTCACTGTATAGTCTTTTTTTTTATTGATCAGTGAGTCTGTGACACAGAAAACTGGTACCAGCATAAACGTCAGAAAAGACGTCAAGTCTACGTTGGCAATTTCATCCATCCACGATGGCATGGCAGTAGAAGCTTGGGCAACGACATTCGCCGTACGACATCAATATCCCCAACATCACTCCAACGATAAGTAGCCTCTATATACAGCAGAATTCAAAATAGTATGGCCACCTTTACATATAAAACCATATATTTTATCAAAGACCATCTCTGTTGGCTGTTCCCATTTCGGAAGTATGGTCATAAAGGTAATAGCATCGTTTGCTATCAAAGGCTTACGGTTTATTGATAAGTTTATCACAAGGCAACGATTATTGTCGCCTCTAAGTACATTAAAATTCACTTTCTTCTGTATATACACAAAGCATTGATGTCTTCATGTGGGACAATGGCGAAGCACAAGTTGAATAATTAAATTAAAATCAAACTGAATCTTTCAATTGTCCTAACCATCCCATCTCGGATAAGGAAATTCAATACATCGACCAATTCCACTGTCACCTGGCCACAGGTGCATAATGGCCTTTGGTAGAGGCGTCTACTGTTCTTTGTCCGCTCACTTTCCACTCCTTTTCTCCTCACAATCCAGGTCTGCCCCCTGGTGGCCACACGGGACACTTGGAGGCCCCCTGGTGCCTACTGGAGGAATCATCAGACGGAAGTGGAGTTGGCGGCGCTTGGATTGTCTAGGAAGTTGGCAATGTGTTCATACCCGGCCTCACGGGCAAGGTCGGCAGGGGTCTGGCCCTCCTGGGGAAAGGCAAAAGACGGTTACAATAACCCAAAGCTTTTGTCGAACTGACACTTTAACACTGAGGCCTAATGGAAGCTAAAGTGAGAAGAAGCAGCCAGTGCTCCTGGGGATTGAATGTAGATTTAGGGGGATTGTTAATGTAAGTGATTTATGACTAACGGTCGGTGGTAATCGGGGGCATTTTATGTATAGAACGAAGTAATACTGATTCGAAAAGTAAATTGGAAAATGATGAGACATATATGCTGCTAATACGAAGCGTAAAGCATTAACGTCCCTTGGAACGCTTCTTAAAATTATCCATGATTTATTAATTTGTCTACTGAAATACTTAAATCTTTTTTCAAACACACAGAGTACATTCTGCTTGTCATCAAGGTTCTATTCCTATTCTACTGAAGACGACTTACGGGATATCAACACTCTCTTTTACCTTGTACACAGCGTATTCTGTATATGTGAGGCAGCTTGAGATATAATGCTTTTTCAGTGCAGGACTTTGCTTCCGCTATTTCTATAATTTTTTCTGATCGATTTATAACCACAAAAAGACCTTGGCGTTCACCTTATTTCGCATGGTATGTTGTGCTCCAGCGGCGACCAGTTCCCGGCTCACCTTAGCGTGACCGAATAAGGCAGCAGCGTGCAACGCTGTCTCACCATTCTGTAAGAGACGGTAGGATATTTTAGGTCTTAGTCTACCTTGCTTAGCAATAGATAATAGCATAATGTATTTATTTTCATTTGAACTAGTGGTTCCTTTGTGTGATAAAAGGATTTTCAATTCAGAACAACAAAGTCGTACTGGCTATTTATTAAATGAAAGATAATGAAGGAAGCTCTATTTAAAAACCAACAGCGTTTATCTACGAACAATGCATATTAATCATTTTTCGAAACTTTTCTCCTAAAGTATTAACAAAAAATGTACTGCTTCTGAGACAAAATGCTACATACTGAGATGAGATATACTGAGAAGAGCATCCTTTAAGACATAAAGTAGTACCTGTAATAATCCTAGATTGGGTTTCCGTTTAAGTAGTTCCTGGACAACCTCCAGGTGGCCCTTGTGTGACGCCTTGAAGAGCGAGGTAGCACCGTCCTGCAGAAACACAAGAGATTCAGTAACTACTCACAATGTACGGATTTTACATTTCACTTTGTTTGTTGTGATAAGGAGGATTCACATCCTGCAGGTGAACATCAAGTGTTGAATAACATATGTACTGCAAAGGTAATTACAGCTAGTTGTAATACGGCACTCACATAATAAATGATTGATTAACAAAATAACTGTTGTAACGAGAGCTTGTATATCAGTGCACGACAATGCACACAGACACGTACCTCTCTGGGTGAGTCGACCTCCGACCCGGCCTCGAGCAGCTCGCGTACTATGCTTGCATGACCCATTTGAGAGGAGATCCACAGCGGGCTGGCTCCATCCTGGTGGGCGACACAAAATAAGTCCACAGTGATAAGGATAGGTGAATACATAAAGTTTCCCTATCAACATACTACAGAAAAACTATTGATCCTATTGATCAAAAGTATGATTCAACACAATGACCATTAACCGAAGTGCAAGAAAAGCTTCCGGGCAGGTACCTGAGAATTTGTCCAAATTTGATATACTACTTATCACGATCCACAAACAGAATAAATTATAAGAATATTTGCTCTGGCAGTGAGCGGTGTCTGCCATTTGTTACTCATATTCAAACTTACTTCAAGCAAGTAATAACTTCCCAAGCTCCAATATATATGTTTATTGGCTATATCACAGTATCATCTATGTGCTTGGTATGACTCCGAAATTAATGAATAACTCAATAACATCAATTAAAGGTACAAATTGCTGTGATTCGGCAGCAGAGGGCACTTACTTTCCTCTTCATGTTGACATTAGCCCCTTTTGAAAGCAAGAACTTGAGCATTTTGATGTGTCCGTTCTGGGCGGAGATGAAGAGAGGGGTGGCGCCATCTACCATCTGTACGTGCAAGTCGGCGCCATGTTTGAGCAGCTCCTCGGCGACCTCTAAGTTATTGCACTGACTCGACACGAACAACGGTGTCCCCCCGTCCTGCGAAAAAAAAGAAGTATGAAGAAATTTCTGAGCAGAGCGCATAAAAAAAATGTATGTACGAAGTGATGCCAACAATATTTGTAACCATGTCAAAAAGAAAAGGCTTATAATATTGATATTTGGTGGACATAGCGAGGTGTATCCGTTCACAATAATGTCTACAGAAAAATATTGTGGTCTAAAATTGTTAAATTATACGAGACTTACCTTGGTAAAAGTTGATGTAGAATTATAATTTTACCGAGGACAACACGTTGTGTTGTAGTGATTATGCGAGAAGTGATCCGGCAGGGAACCAGCAGTTTTCATAGTAAAGATGAATATAACAACCAAAATTACTACATATATTACCAACTTTAACTGAAGTGATATTGCTGTATCCCTAAAACCCTTATTCAGGGAGTGGTGGGAGGGCGCATAATCACTACAACACAACGTGTTGTCCTCGGTAAAATTATAATTCTACATCAACTTTTACCAAGGTAAGTCTCGTATAATTTAACAATTTTACCTCGTCCAATCACGTTCAGTGTTGGCGAGATCATGCGAGAACTTCATAGCTTGTTATATTCATCTTTTTTTTTTTTTTTTTTAAAAAAACATGAATGAAAAAACAAAATTTAGTTCAACAACACGTATGTATACATACAAAATTAAAATGCAGCACCAACCAGAGCTTTCAATATTTGTGTAGAATATTGTTTAAGCCGTTTTCATGAAAACATAAAACCAGAATAAATTACTGGTACACATAACACTTGCTTGTTAATTTGGTGTAAAAAGCAATAAAACATGTAACCCCAGACTTCAATGGGCCTCATACCATATGAGGGTCAGATGAAACAAGAACAAAAAATCATTAAATCGTGACTATTCATTTAGTCCTCATGAGGTAAGAAAATCTACATGAAATTCAACAAGAATTCCTTGTGACAAGAATGTGATTGTTCAAACATTTAGCTATAATTATCTATAGATATATCTATCTACATTTATTACTACATCAACATAATTGATATGATGCTTAAATGATTATGGATCATTAGAAAATCCCAGAAATCAGGACAATATACAGGTTTGAACACATATACCTTGAGATGCCACGCTATGAAAATGGACAATTCCGGAAAATTGTAATATGGATATTCCATATCTTTAAGCAGTAAGAGTTAAAAAGAAAGGAATCTTCTAGTATCAATATTTTGACATGAAGAAACAACTCTTAGAAAGGTTGTCCGTTACTTGGATACAAATACACTTTGTGACTTCTGAAAATGCTATGGCCAAAGATCCAAATTCCATAAAAAGATGGACAAAATGGCATCTCTAGAAGTTTAACATTAATACCAACTAATGATATGGAGAGGCAATTTCAGATGAAGTGCCTAAAATCAAATGTCTTTTGATTGTTAGGACAGGAAACGCAACATATTAGTTTACTGTGTTTTCATGAAATCTAAACGTAGACTCTGCCTGCTGAAAGATTTGGTATGTCACATGCTTAGATGGGGTCTAATGAACTAAACAATACTTGTGAACTAGTTCGTTTGTCATAGTTCTATCAAGGACGTTTTAAGCAGGACCCTCAAGTTTAAATTTTCAAATAAACAAGCTGTGTTTTTACGTTTTTATTTGCATCAAGAAGATACCCTAATTGGGATATTCTATGTTATTTGAACACTTACAACAATGAAAGAATATATATTGTTGTTGAACAATAACAATGCCTTAAATGAGGCTTGCCCTTTTAAAACATAGCACTGAAGAGGGTAGTACCCATTAACTACAACACAGGCTTAGTTGTCAAGAAATCACTGCTAATTTATACATTCTACATGTTGATAAACATATTCTCTGCCAGAACTCCGAGCTCCAGTGTTCATGTAATATATAGTCTATCTCGTTTTTACTATTGAAAACACATGTACCCACTCAAGTTGATATGGTTTATAAGCATGAACTTGTGAATAGAAGAATTGCAAATAAAATTAAATCATAAAATTGTCCTGTAACAGAACAAAATGGTTTCACCAACTGTGAAAAAGCGTAAAGACTATGACATGTAAAGAATCATAAGTAAAATGCTTTATGTTGGCAACTTGGAACTTATGGAGAAATTTCCCAGTCAACATCTACTGCAAAACATGATACATTTTTGCATAAAATATGATTTTCAGTTCTCATCAGGCACATGTCCTTGGATAATTACTAATAAGAATGTATCTTATCATAGAACTGTGGGTAAAGTTCTATGATCTAACATAGCCTTCATGCCTTTTGACCAACTACATCACATTTGATGGACTTTACAGTCCAAAATACTTTTCAAAAGAAATTAGTTTTGATATTCATACATATTGATGAAAACTAAAACTACGTAATCACATGCAAACCAAAGCACTTAACTTCAGTGCCTCTCCATGGCTAAAAATACTGGATATGTTATATGAACAACATTATGGCAAGAAATCCCATCTTACTCATTTTCGTGAGTAGAGTTCTATAGGTTCTTAAAGGTCACCCTACTGGCTGGTCTTAATTTAAAGGACCAATTTTATTACCAATGAAATATAGAATCAATTAGCAAGATTCATAACTATACCAGAAAATACAATGCAAGCTCTAAATTTATACTTGGAAATCCCTACTAAGGTGACACAGAATCACATAGGATCCAATTCGTTAGAATTTTTGTTTTTGTTTTCAAAAAATGGTATAATAATATACACATTTATAACTACAACAAATCTTCTTTAAATATTTTGAAAGACAGATTAAAGGATTGCGGAAAATAAATAATCAATTATTTCATTTTCTACCTCCTCACTATAAGGTACTCTGAATTAAGAGTTATTGAGCCCATGATTTGGAACTCAATCAATCATATGATAGCCAATTCTATTTTGGCTTTTAAGAACAATCTAAACAGATAACTAATACATTTGGAGGTAAGTTCTTAGAACCAGACTTTTAATACCAATATATAAAGACTGGGATTAAAATTGAAGGCTTCACCCAAGAAACGAGACTTGATCAATATTGTCTGTTTACCCTTTTCATAATCAACTTCAACCATGAATTCTAATAAATTATCTAAACATAAGTCAGTCTTTAAAACTGAGTTCAACTGACATGAATTAAATCGTAATTTAAAGTGGTAATGTTGCAACCAAATAAATTGGTGCAAATACGAGTTAATGGACCAGGATGCAGCATAATATATATGCCAGTTTGCCTTTGTAAATGCTGTACTACAACTTTTTTGTAATACAAATAGAGGAAACGTTTTCCCTCGAACAGAAACTATTGCAAAATTGCTACTAAAACATTGAAATTCATACAGCAGTGTTCATCAAAACACCCCCTATAATTGTTGTTAGATTGTAATAAGTAAAAAATGAAATAACGAGGTGGTCTTGACAAGGGATTGATTTAGCCTTGTCTTACTACGATTTTTATCAACTTTGCAGTGTTACAAGTTTTTCCCCATATTGGCTGTTGTAGCTGCTTGGTCCCTACATTTCTAAGAAAAAAGTAAATGTAGTGATGACTCTGAACCCTAGGTTCTTTTATTTATGCTCATACGTTTATATCCATCATAAGATTTTAACTTAAATTGTTGTGAAAACAAACTTTGAAAACAACAAATTTCAAAACGAGAAATTGAATCTTTTATTATGGCATTCCTAGGTTATTAAAACCATGATTATATAACTGCATTTAGGGGTTGAAAAGACAGACTGATTACGTTCTCTCCACTCAGTGTGTGTGTCAGTCGGCTCATTTAGGTATGACATTCCATATATGACCACAGCAGCCAAAGAACAATTCAATATACTCTGGGCTGAAAATAGCGAGGTTGGCAACTGTGCTGAATGGTCAAGGTAGTCAAACCAATCAGTGACGTTTTTTATTTCAGTCACAAGACCTGCTTGGAACCAACCAGGTGAATACAGGTGGGCCACCTTGACCAGCGGCCACTGGCACCTGAGACAATGTGCAGTCAGGCATGACACCAGTGACCACTGCTTGTACCTATAATCAACACTACAGGCAGTTTGGGGCCCAGTTGGAGCCACTTCCAGCCACTATCAGCGAACGCTCCCTATTGACAGGTACCTCATACCAAAATAGGGCACTGCATTACTAGACTTGTTTAGCTAGAAAAAAGTCGACCAGGTGCAATACCTAATGACAAAGTTACCAATGACACATGGTGGTCGATTTAACTTTATTTTCCTACATAGGTAGAAAATCATTATGAATATAATGAACCAGTAAAATAGTTCTTTGGACATAAGGGAATATGCCCCTTCTTTTCCCATTATCAAAGTATTAGCTAGAACTGCAGTCCGACTGCCAGTAGCTAATAGATCTAGTAATTCTGTTTCCACTGGACCCATTGAATAATCCGAGGTGGATAGGGCATATATGCTATCTCATTGTACGCTGCCGCAGCAGACCCATGAGAACTTTTTTTTTTTTTTTTTTTTTCACTAAAGGTATGTTTCAGTACCTCTCATCTTTCTTTTATTGATGTACAACCCAAGACTAACGTCATGCTACACACAACTATTGCTACGTATCTTTCACCCTAAGAAACTAGTAAACAGGGTGAGAGGACATATTGGAACAATCTCACTGTATGCTGCCTCGACAGACTTGTGAGAAAAAACGTCCCTAAGACGTTATAAAACCATTTTAGTTGACTCCCACAGAAGTACAACGATGGTATGATATAATTGGAAATATCCTTTCATTTAATAAAGTGCCTATTACTCGAATGACACCATTCTGAACCAAAAATACTTACCACTGGTAGAAACACGTCTTACTCCCTGAACCAACTCAACTGGACTGCTGGTTCCCTGCCGGATCACTTCTCGCATGATCTCGCCAACACTGAACGTGATTGGACGAGGTAAAATCTAAGGTCTTGGATATTTCAATAGAATAAATTTATAATCAACTTTTGAAGCAAGCAGAACAATTCTAAAAAGCTGAATACAAAGACAGGGTGTAGACTAGGAAAACAAAAGAATTTTGTGTACTTACATAACTAGGTAAGTCAACTGGCGCTCCATGACTTAACAGTTCTTTTACTATGTCTAAGAATCCACCTTGCGCTGCGAAAAATAACGCACAGGTACCCGTCTGAAAGTAATGAAAGTGTTCAAGATTAAGTTCAAAATAAATACCGTCCTCATATAAAGAAAACACAAGATTTCTCTCTCAGAGAGTCAATCCTGAATTATTAGGTGGAGTCAGTCACTCACGTCTTGCTCACCTGAGGATCCCTGGACCAACAGAAGCTCGTCTGATTTAATGATTATGCCTACAGTAGAGGTTGGGATTGTTGTTCCCCGACAACTATATGAATAGCATCACATCTTCTATGATGGGGCAATACTAATTAAGATCACACAGCTAGTATTGATCAATAGCCACTTAGGCTTTCGATGAATTATTACTTTCAATTGAGGATCATTCAACTCGAAGAATATGTAACATTATGTGAAGCTGCAATAAACTTTAAAAAACACTGTTCCTTCTTTGGCCTTATAAATGTATTGCCTAAAAGAAAGTAGCCTCATTTGGTGTGTCTTAGGTTGGGCCTTTCTTCCTTTACTACCAGAATCCCCTGAGAAGTGAATCTTACATTAGACGTACTGTTTGTCTGTAAAGAACACCGCCTGTTCCCATGGTGATTTAATGCCGTCCCACATGCTATTGTGAGTGCCTTATTACGGAAGTGGGCTACACACGCAAAAGAGGGTTTGCAGTGCAAGCAGCAAACTATCAATGACTCCCCTTATGATCAACTAGTATTGACTAAATTAACAAAGACGCGTCCTTATCAAATAGGTTCGTTAATGTCTGAGCATTTATTTTCTTAAATGATGTTCATATAAACCAAACCATGCACTATATTGAAGGGGAAAGTGCATAGCTATGGTTTTTCGTTTCCAGGTATTCTGTCATATTATTTCGTTACATTTTATATACGGGATATGTCCGTCAACACACTGAAAATGGAAAAATTGTCTAGTTTGGTAATAAAGAAAAATGTCTTGTAAAGCCTCTTCCTTTCAAAAAAAGCTATTGCTATCTCTTCCACGATGCTGAAAAAAACCTTTCCTGACAGTGAATAGATTCTTATGGCTCACACAAGCGTTCGATATTCTTGCACTCAAAATCTGAGTGTTAGGCCTAGATAATATCTTTCCATGCTAGCATATGCCTTCAGCTAGGGCTTTAAATATAATTTATTACAACACCGTTTAATCCTACTGGAGTCTAATTCAAGTTTTTCTATCAGAGGGCTGGGTAAGATGGGGGTACAAGCAGCACGTGCTTAGCGGAGCCCGAAATGGCCTTGTCTCAGCCAGTACTACGCCGAGTGACTCAACGGCCGCCATGTTGGCACCAGTGAGTAAGGCTACCCAGATCACAGGGTACCATGGTTACCAGTAGTCTTTGATTGTGTCGTAATGCTGGCAATGGATTTCAGGGTTCAACAATAAGAGAACGTCCGGCAAGGCAAAAAAAACAAGTTCTTTAACTATTCGAAAGAGACAATATTATGTTGTTGTTCCTTATGAATGCGTATACTTATGGTCCTTTATGTAATATTAATTAGCAATTGTTTATGTGATATTAATTAGCAATTATTAATGCATTTTGATCTCGCCCATAAATACAAAACAATCAGTGAACGAACTTTACTTCATTAAAGTTATTATCAAGAAATGGAAACTGAATACTTACTAATCTGCGCGCGGCTGGATCTGCACCTTGTTTTAATAATTCCCGTACACAGTCTAGGTGGTTATTGGCTGCTGCTAGTACCAGTGGCGTCGTCCCCTCCTGTGGTTAGGGAAGAAAGGAAACGTATGTTAGAGTGATGAAGACTAAGAATGATCAATTCAATTCGTGGACAGAATAGCGATAGAAATCATAATGCTGTGGCCATGCATTTCTAGGTCTAGTAGATCTAGTAGAGTCAGTTTAACTGCATTATGCAGCATATATAAAAAAATATCAGACATAACGGTTATGTATTGGACCAAGAGGATCAACGACACCACCTACATAGCTCTCTCATCGAAATAAATAGGGGACAATGAAATAATCAGAATTGACATGAAGAAAATCAAGACTTATCGTAAGGTGAACATGTAACTGGGAGGTAGGGAATAGCTGCAGAGAGACATTCTGTATTAAAGACGAATGTCAATACACTGGAAGATAATATCTTATTCAAGTTATGAGATAATATACATGATCAAATACTCGATAATTGCCTGCACTATGAATCCTTGTATAAGCTGCACCCGTATAATATACGCTGCACTCCATCTTTTGGATTTCATTTTTCCTAAGATTTGCGAAGAAGAAAAGACCCATTTATAAATATGCGGCAGGCCCTGCATTAGTGGTTTTTTTAAAAAAAATTATTATCTGTTTCTTTTTAAATAGAATTTTGATTTAAACACAACTATTGTAAAACTTAGTGCTCCTTCAAACCTTAATTTCCAGAATTAGCATTCTGAATTGTCTACGGGCCCCGTCCCATTGGTACTGGCCTCGGGCCCCAACCAGTTGCTAAGACCAGACCAGTAGTTTCTTACTAGTATAATGAAAAAGAAGGGAGACATTAGTTGCATACTGCTATGTTTATGTACTTTCCTATTACCCGATCATCTGCGTGGCTGGCTGCTTGGTATAAACACGTACAGACATGGCCGGCCCGACCACTCCCCTATGTTATCTCTGACGTTACCAGGGCGGGTGGTTCGGGTTAGTCAACCCCCTCTTTACACACCATGGACTGCCTGGTGTCTGTAAAAGCATTCCCTACAGTTTCTGCAAACCCTTCCCCTGCTAAAGCCACTATTGCCGAGTTACGCTTTAAGTCACGGGCTAGTATATACGACCCTGCTTTTCTATAATTCCTTCAAATGGCAATTTAGAGGTTAGTATTCGTGACTTTTTATCTGCCCCATGCTAAACTAACAAATTAACACCTGCAGATATATCATTACCAACGCCTTTTTTTTTGGTCTTATCATTAAAAACTAACTTTTGTATTTAGTACCTGGACGATGACTTATCAAAATGCTTTTGCTTTGCTGATATAGTAAGAATGATTCCTTATATTGGCAACGGGAATAATACTTTGCGCAGTTACATGTAATTGGTAATCTTAATGCTGACTGAGCACGATAATCAATTGCTCAAGGCTGAAATGCTCACACATGCGGTCATTATATCGTCAATACATTGATTAGCTATAAATCTACATACTGTTGAGGCGGAAAGTGTCCGATAGGGACGCAGTTGCTTATAACAAAATCAGCAAAATTTAATAATAATAAAAAAACTAGTTGTCTGGGTTAATGTTTTAAATAATTAACCCATATTATCTCCTTACCGAGGTTATATCTAAATGGCTCAAACTCAGTTTAGATAAACCTCGTGTCTTACATGGCCACGCATTGGAGAGAAAAATTAAATGGATTTATATCCAAAGGGGTTTGGGATACATTTGCATAATCATTCAAATTATGGTTTGTTATACCCAAGGATGCAAGCGAGGCATGAGGAAAGAAACGAACTATTTTCAATATCCAGAGATACTCCATGATATAATGAAATAATGAAGTTAGTAATAGATGGTGACTTTCAGAATATTTGCAGGAAAATAGAAGAACATGTATCTACATGAAGTTGCCAAATAAACATATTTTTAAAAAAAAGAATGGGAAAGGGGGTTAAATGTTATTGTTACGTCAGCTTATTACTAAAGTGTATTACCCTTACGTATTCTGACAAAAAACGGTTGTAAATCTAGCTGACAGTTCATCTCTGAGCATTCTTGACTCCCATGTAGCTGGCGTCTCACCATGCCAGCCCCACGCTGGGACCGGTTGATAACTCCACACAAAAAGGACCAGCCCCCCTGGAGGAAATTAACACTGTGGCATCCCCATCCCTTCCACAAAACCGATCTCCCAAGGTGACACGCGGACTTTGCTGAGGTTACTCCCAACCTCCCTGACCCCGCCCCATCCCTCCAGTGCTATGCTCCCGTACACACCTAGCCCCGTCAACAGTCACCTGCTGGAGGATATAATAATATACCCTTGGTCTACAGAGGTGTCTGCTGCCTGTCCTCTTTCACAAGCACATGTTTCTCCTGTAAGCTTCACGCCCAGGCTCCACCCAACTGGAGTACGCCCCTCCCGGAGAACCTGACCGGCCGGTGCGTCCCCACACCCTGATGAGAGACGAAATACCACGGCTATCCTACCTCACGCACTGTACCTATCTTTTTCTACGTCTATGTGATAATATGAGCACGTACGTTGGGCACAGCGAGTAGAGCAGTCTATTTATGTTCGAGACATGGCATATAGTACATGTTACATGTACATACTCTTATACATGATGTATCAGGGAATGTCAACGTACATGGATGAGAGAAAACAAAGTTCATTTGGCGTCCCTAACGAGTCATATCTTTTGGTTGTGGTTGAATATGAGCTATACTCTGTATATTACTTCTGAGGCAATTGTGATTTAAAGAATACTAACTGACCACTCAACAAGTTCATGATAGACAACCCCTGACATAATGTGTGCCCTTGGAAATGACGGAGAATTGAGTTCATGGATTAAAGCATCACAAATATATGGAGAACGGAAGTATCATGATAATAGAACACTTAAAGCCTAGCTACACATTGCAAATGTAACCTATTTTGTAATTCATTGTCGGTAGTATGAGGTCAATGTATAATGTACTTCCCAGTATCATGATGTCTTAGCTGATGTGGCCATACACGAGCTTTGTACCTATTTATGAACGATTGATAAAATTCAGCCTTATCATATAACTTTTCTAACCTCCCACGATATTTGACGAAGTAAAACGGAAAGTAAATTGTGAAGTCATTTACTGCTCTGTCAACTAGTATCTCACCTAGATACAATACAAACTATTGCGGGCCTCCTGACACAAGTCTAACGCCTGGAAAAGCAGAGTAAACCCCAGTTGGGGGACTACACGGGGTCGATTCGACAGTATGGTGTAACCCTCTCCGTTCTGATAACGCAGAGGGCGATGCTTATAGCCAGTAAAGTGTCGGGAAAACAAACACCGAGCATGGCGGCCACACCATACCCTGAGTGATTCCCCTCCGACCAGACCCAGAGAGCAGCTCCCGCCAACCTGTGAGCAGCTCGCTGTCTTGTTTACAAAGCCTGGAGAACCCTAACTTTGCCCTCCACTCCCTGTCCCTGACCCTTGCTTCCGGACCCTGGAGGGATCATCCTCCTAGGCTGCAGCACGCGGGAGGAGGAGGGTTAATCTCACCGCGAGCTACTCACCGTAAAGAAGGATAGCCGAGCACGAGCAGCTCACTGGAGTTCTAGGTCATTTGCGGCTACCTAGAAATCTCGGGATGGTATGGACCATGTGGTAAACAGAACATTCCGCCTCTGATAAATGGTGTGATGACAGGCGAGAAGTAAAGTTGTATTTCAGAGATGGTTGAATGTTTAAACATACTGTTAATATATTTGGCAATCCAGCCCTATACTTTTCCAATGCCTGAGATAACCTATAACGTCCTGTGCTGTTGCGGTTGCAACAAACATACCTTCTTTAGCAACGATGATACCTTGTTTGTTTCCAGAATCTTGTAAAGTAATGTTTAAGATGACTTGCATCGATTGGGTAGAAAAAAACACATCTTATTTAGTCTATAAAAAGAAATAAAAGTATCCTCCGATTTTTTAAGAAGTTAAGGTTGTACATCAGTGTGATAGAATAGTGTTTATTTGTCTAAAAGAATCACAAACAACTGCTAGCGCATGCAGGGATAAAACACGAATGCCCCCTAACAAAAGTGATAGCGGGCCATCTGGCATACAGGTGGCAGCTCTCCAACTATCTGGCATACCGGATTTCTATCATATCTCCTGGGGCAGCTTGGGTTATTTTAAAAAGTCTATGGTCTATAGCTATCAAGCAAACAATAAGCAGAATTGCTTCTGCAATGTCGCACAAACCATGACACAGTGAGCTTATATATCATACAAAAATACACTTGTTCTAACTAACAAGCATTCAAAAAAGTTAGGGTTGAGCCAACATTTAGGCGTAGGTTGGATTACCGGAACAAAACTATTTTTCGGTTGGTCTTATCGTCTCACGTTTTTGGAAGACGTAACCAAAACCTAATGAGCAGCTCGCCTAACACAAAGGGAGCGGCCAGAGTGAGCAGCAAGGTTAGTGAGTTACTCTGAGGCCATTCACCCCCTCCCTGGCCAACAACCTAGAGGCTACACTCTCCACCACAGAACAGTAACAACTCGTGGCCTTTCCTATTATACCCCTACACCAGCAACACTGGGGAATAATATAATTATACACTCTCCACCAGAGAAGAGTAACACCCCCTCGTGGCCTCCTCATACCCCTACTGTACACCAGCAACACTCAGGAATAATATACTATCGGACTCAAGAGTTTCGGTCTACACGTTCTGTCCCAACTTGATTCAGCAGCTGGTGGGTGGGTGCCGGGTCGGCACCTTCCTCATGTTTAAGTTGACAGAGGAGGAGTCCGTTGGTTTTTGGCAAGACGACAGCAGCGGGGGTTGTTCACTACATGTTTTTCAAGATCGTATGTATACAAAGAGAAAAGCAATTGTTCCAGTCTTTAGAAATGTGCACGAGGATTCATGATTATGTGGAGGATTCAGGAGGCAGGAGGCATCCATTTCATGTACTGCTGGTATTGGCCGATTAAATTAGTTGAACTTTGTTCAATAGATCTTTTAAATACCCTAATTATGGAACCATTTTTTCTGTACATAATCAAAGGTTTAGTAACTTGCCTCAGCGCCCAAAAGCAGCAAGCTTATTCAAGTTAAAACCAGAACTAAGACTGACTTATGTCAAATATTCAGGAGCACTCTAGATGAATAAAGAACTTGTATTTCGAAGAACTTTCAACCTCTTCCCCCCCCCCCCCCCCCCCCCCCAAGGATATATGTATACTCCTCGACGTGTTACACCGGGTAACATATTGCCTGGTGATACTAGTAAACAGTAAAACTATCAAAAATAATGCATAAAGTAAGTTAGTGTTATCTGGTCTAATGCAGTATCATGAATATGGTCCTGACACCTCCAACTATTGATCCACTAACCCGATGGGCATCATTCAAAAGTGTTAAGGAACACCCCTGGAGAGCCCAATATCCTTATTTGGTTTTATCAATGACAATCCTAAAGGAGCTTCCACGTTCCATATTGTTGGTATTTTATATATATGAATAATATAACGATCATATTTCATGTATGGGGTAAGGCCGCCAAAAGCAATCGGTCATTCGATGTGTAATGGACTGACCTTTAGTAAGTAGGCATCAGGCCAGACAGTTCCCCCTGACTAAAAGACGAACACTGCACCAATGCCTGGCATGCCCCGACCACGCCTTGTAATCAGTGAATGTTGGGGCACTGACGGGCAGGTCCTATGTGGTCAGATAAGGGGTGGAGGCCGACACGCTGATACCCGCTGAGGGTATAGCGATGGCGGGTCCCATATGTGGTTACTATTTAGGTCATCCAATCGTGTTCCCCATTCAATACCCAAAGAGAATGGAACGTGCTACCAACTCTGGGGCCCATGCTATTCTATATGGTGTATAGGATGAGGGTGTATGGCGCATAGTTGGCTTCTTGCTGCTTGGCCCGTTATCAGTTAGATGTCTTAAAGTGCCTGATGGGTGCCTTATAGTGTATGCAAGACAAATAACTACTTCCTATAAGTGCCATTATATACATGTTAGACTGAAGTGAATAATGGCTACTTAGTAAAACTTGGAACCCAGCATAAATAAAAAATACTTGTGATAATACATAATATACTTCCACTTTCATGCCAATGAATAAGCGATCATCAACTAAAGTTGCTTGGTGTCGGTACCATGGCATTTGCTGACATTTGCAGATCGAGTGAACATTTTTGAATTATATGAACATAAAATATGTTGGAGTAGCATCCGTTAGCATCTCCCAAATAATAACAATAAGCAGGTCTCTCGCAAAATAAAAGCGTTACAACTGTAATTATTCACACAATGGGTAAATCAATTATATTGGTCAATTCTCCGTAATTACATTGTTCGACCTAGGTGATTAGATGGGCAACTGAATTGAAATTAACAGACTAAGACGGGCACTTGAATAAATATGTTCATGCACTGAATAACATATTTTGGTTGTATCAAATGCCATGGCATGCGGACCATATGATCTACAAAGTGAGGAGTTATATATCAATTTTCGGAAGCTTGGCTGAAAGTGATTGTTAAAATAAATTCTGATGGAAGGGGTGATAAAAATAAATGAAAGGGAAATAAGGCAACTTCTTCAAAAAATCTGCAATTCCTCGACAAACATATTACTTCATTACATTTGTTTTCAGCATGTAGGTTATTGAGTTTGTGAAATAAACTATGAAACACATGAATAATCGTATTCCATAATAAACAAAGATGCTGAGACTATATTATGTGTTGGTGGAATAATGTCTTCACAGACATTTGCATATCGCGACAGTATAACGAAATACAAACAAAGACTGTTCCAGGTGGTGTTGAATGGCATTATTACTTGAACCATGTGGCCACTGGGACAATGTGTGTAATTAGTGCCCGACTGAAACCCAAAAGTAACAAGTAATGTGGGCCACCTGTGACATTGATATGATGTATCCGAGCGTGAAACATTCTAATTATAACCAACTCCGCTACACGTCTAACGATCCCTGTAAAACAATATATTGAATGGTTATTCGTATTAAATCTTATGAATGATATATTATCAGCTAGGCGCTCAATGTACTAATCAGGACAATTTAACTTTTTATTTCAGAAAAAAAAGGTATACAATATGATTATCCTTTTGAAATATGAATTCCCATGCGTTGACTACGTATCGATCTTTGGCCTCGTTCTACTATTGTTTCTGGTCGGGTCGGCCCCCATCCCTATCCCAAGCGATCCCCATGGCGGTGTCACACCATGCATGATCACAATGGTACACAATGAGAAGTCACATATCTCTACCACTATACCCGGTGTGTACATTGACGTCACCCTGACCCACTTTGCTCCCACACCGATGTTGCCAGCTGCCTCCCACACCCGCCAGAGGCAGACAATTGATTTCTGAATTTTGAACAGTAAATTAAAAACTCATCTTGATAGTGAATATTTCTTTACATGAAACAAGTTGAAAAGTAATGTAGACAATTATCCCCACACCCTCCCACTATGTATAACTATTTCACCCCTCGACCAGAAACTGGGAAAAAATGGATATTCAGATAATTGGAGAGGATACATACAATGTAAATCAATTGTACGTAATACAAAACACTGTATATGGCTGCGTCATCAAGTTATTCGTATAGTGCCCCCAAAGAGCAGCTCAGAACTCCACAATCACTCCCTCCCCGTCCATATACACCTGCGGCCGGCTGTTTGTGTGCCGGGAAGTGGGCCACGGGGCGCGGGTCTGGTCGCTTCTGGAGAGGCCCAGACAATGAGGGCTTCCTGGGCCGGTATTTATTATACCCTACAGTCGATGTACGACGCCATACCCCAAATCCCCATTATTAACTGGGAACGTAGGAGAGCTGTCTGAGCATACAGAGTATCCGTCTGAGCAGCATATTATTTTGGTGAAGGAGAAGGGGGAGGGTCTATTTTAGGAATTTCGGGGGGGGAATTTCCCTAAGCATGTGGTGTTCGGGCTGCCCTCAGCATGTGGTGTTCAGGTTTCTTGGCAGTGGTCTGAGTGGCTTGGCCGTCGACAACCCCCTTGGCCTATGTTCGGTTTGTGAGCTGCTCTCAGGAACTCACGGTTCTGCCTCAAACTACGCGCAGTGAAACTCGTCAATAACTCTGGGAACAGCGGTCAATCAAAATAAACGACCCTGAAAAGTGTATAGATGCTCAGGTGGGTATAACTCCTGGTCGTACATTCAATAAACTATGCTGCACCTTTAAAAGTCATATTTGAGATATCAATATTAAAACTTTGAAAAAATGAGTAATCTAGTTGACTTTGAGCTGTCTTTGTATCAATGATAGCATGTCAATCATCATAACTTTACAACAAATAAGACTATTGTTTGAAAAAGAATATAAGGAAATCGCCCAGTAAGAAGCTTAATCGCACTTGCACTTAATAATGTACCAACATTCTCATTACTTGTCCATTTTTCTATCGTTATACTATTGGAACAAAAATTTACAGTACTGTATTTGAAAAAGTTGAAAATCAAAAAAAAATAATTTGCGCGATATACACTAAGAAAGTGCTTTCTTCGTCATTTATTAATGTATATCGACTAATAACCTAATGCACCTCGAGTAAATGTTCTCATTCCCTTATGTATTAGTACATGTTCCCATTCCCTTATGTATTAATCACCCTAATGGATCATATCAGGTATGAAGTGTACTAAGACGCGTGGATCATTTGAACTCATCGATAGACAATCAATGGTGACCCCATGCGGCTAGGTGAGCAGGTGGCTGCTGTTTGTGGCATCTCCCATGACGGATTGTGTGCATTACAAATATTACTGGTGTCAATACATGGATTGTTATTTCATGCTATGCGCTGACTCACCCTTAGTTCGAATAACATTATGTCCCTCTAAAAATCTTTACACCTTCGTGAAATACGAATGTTTTATTATGTGTTTCGAATTTAACATTGAAAATCAGAGGTTTCGTTATGTGAACCACCGTTGTTTTTTTCTTAGGATGTTGGTGTGTTCTAGCTATGAAGAATGACCTCAAATTGTTCAGAATGATCGGAGAACTTGTTTTCCAGGCAAAGGCATTTTTATCATAATCGATCAGAGCTGTACCGCTTAACGTGTGTTTACATGCATACATGCAAATAAGCCGAGACAGTGCAAATCGTGCACGGTTTGGATGATGTGATCTTTTACAATACTAAGAAGAGAGTGGAATAAAAAAAACTCAACTGTTTGATTGCTTAAGATATACCTGGTTTGGCAACGCTCGTTTCAAAACAATGATGTGATGTATATATACCGTGGGAAACAAAAGTTTGTGTGAAACGGGCTTTAAGTATTGATTTTGTAAAAGAGGCACTACATCTGCGAGGTGCACAAAACATTGCATAATGAACTCACGGCAAAGCGAATCATCCTTTCTGTAAGCTTTGAAAAAAAAGTTCCTCGTTATTATGATATAAAGAATATTTATCTCCTGCATCTTCTGAATTAAATCAGAATTCTTAACATTGAATATGCCTAACTGAAATATTAGACAGGTTGGAGAAATTAGACATTCTATCATCGAACATCGTCCATTATTTGTACTCGAGGGTACTTCCTTGCCAAGTGACATATTATTATATTGCTGTTTTGGGATTAAACACGAATATGTGAGAAAGTCTTAAAATATGAGTCAGAAAAACGTTTTCGGTAGATACTTTAAAAAAAACAACTGCCTGTACACATATACTCCCCAATTATAAGAATAGTTCGTAAAAAATATGGGCTGGTCATAATGTTTTCACTTTTCACTTACTCAATCATTAAAACTTTGCCAGAATATAACTTCAAGCTTTTCATATTATACGGTATATATGAAAAGCTTGTATTCTTACTAATTTAGCTCATACAAGCATGCAGTAGCTCCGCCTGAATGTTACGTCTAATCACCAGACTACAATCAGCACTTTATATTGGTATGGCATTTAGTCAATCCTCCGGCGGTCACATTAGTTTTATCCCTAGTAATGCCAATAACTGCGACTCATACCATCGGAATTTCAAGCTTGACGTTGTAATTTTGTGACTGACTTTGTCCATTAAAACTGACCAAGCCTTTTGCCTGTATCAACAAATCCTGCCGAGCTGTGTCCCCAGGGTCGTGCCTCACCTGGCTCTGGCCGTCTGATCCTGGGTACAAACAAATCACGAGATGGGCCGATAGCGTGAGGGTCAGCCTTGGACATTTAACACCATGTAAAAACACGTGTTGGACATGTTGAATAATGTACATGCTTATGTCCTATAACATTATGGAATCTCCTGTTGAATATTTTTCCTTTACAAAATTCAAGGAGACCAGTGCCGACGTAATAGGTTAAACATACTTTGTTGTCTTTTGTCTAACAGTATAATGTTATAGTGCCACAGTACGTTTCTTTTTAACTATACTGTCCTACTTTCCCTCCAGATGAAACTTATCTTTCATATTTCTAGACATCAGTGCCAATAACCTGCTCACCTATTCCTTTCCGCGCGTCCATGGGACATGAAAGTAATAATTAAACAAATACCTCGGACCACCTCGGAATGACCATTCCCATTATTTTGCATTGTTCTAAGTACCGTGACTGGTCATGCGGCCCACCTCCTGCCAAGTGATGCGTTCTATTAGTTTTGTAAAGTGGCCAATAACTCGAACACAAACCCGTCAGGTTGGCACGGTACCTAGGAGCAATGCACCACTCCCACGCCTCAGCCCCCTACCGGGCTGGTCACGGCATACATGAGTTAGCTGACCAGGGCATGTTTCGCTGACTCGCAGCTGCACATCAGTGTATAAGTGACCTGAAATTAGGGCGATTGCCCTTGTATCACTTTCCCCCATTTGTAACAATTAAGGATACGTCAACATTAGGCAATATCATGAGTTGCCGAAGTAATTGAAGGTATATATGGACAACTGTGTGTTCATTTGAGACATGAATTAAACCTTTTTTTGTTGCTACAATTATACCCGAACCAAACGGCAGCATATACCTCCCTTATCAATATGTCCGAAATATTTAAATGAACTACGGAAATGCAACTGATTGCTCTTCTTAGCTCATCTTAATATTTTGGACATACTAATTTACTACTGTTCAACTACTGGAATCATACTTATTTACATTAAATTACCATAAACACTTACTACACCCCCCCCCCCCCCCCAAACTGCTTCTATAGTGATTTTACACTGAATTCCTTCTGCATTTTGTTCCGGGTAGTTTTACTTTTGCGAACATTGGAGTAGGCGTATATAGCTCGAGACACACTCAGAAGGGTGGGGTCATGTTATATGAACCGTTGTCTGGAGTTTGTGGTGGGACTCACTGTTATCAGCGAGCATGGTGGGCCTTATGTCAGTGCCTGTGTCCAACCCATGGACAGGGGTCAGAAACAGAAGATGGCCCCATGGGGTCGGCCCTCCCTGCTGGGGCTACTCAAACAATGCCCATATTGACCACAGTCGGTGTCGCAGAAGATCGCAGCACCAACGATCTACCACTGTAGTGACTTGTCGGAGAAAGAATCAGCAACTTATAATAGATTTGAACGCGTGTGCATTTTTTTTGTTCCTCTTTCCTAACACTAATACGTTTATCACAGGTGCATGTAGCTGTATTGACTTATGATTCGGTGTCAGATATTGACTCTTGCCCTGTGTAACCGAGTGAGTAAACATACACGTGAATGGACTAGCCCACCTGACAGAACACCGGGTGCAGACAGCTTACAAGGTGTCATTGTATACGTTTAGGTTTGAATGTACTGTATTGTCTATAAACTGTAATTATGTTCTATTTTATTTAAAACTCTGATCTACCGTCGGCATGTGCAAGTACTTTATTATCTCAATAGCAGTGGATAGTCACCCTCTAAGAGCTTTCAAAATGAAAAATCTGGGAAACAAATATTTGTATAAATATGCATGGTAATGGATTAATCCCCTTTAAAAAAAAGAACACTGAAAGTTAATTTTCCCAACTTGAACTATGAACTACTTTAAATATCTGGAATGGAAAATCAAACCAGCTTTATCATAACGTTTGATCAATCTCACATTTGATACAAAGATCAGTAATTCTTATCTGAACTATGTTCTAAATGTACAATACAGAATCAACCAATACGGTAAAAACACACCGCCTCCCTCCCTTAATTTTCTCCCTACTAAAACCAGATCTGATCCTCTTGGTGAATGCGCAGTCCACCAGCCTCGTGCTTGGAAAAAGTACCGATATCGGCGGTATAACGATTTGTATACTCTTTGAAAGAATTTTTTCCTGACAATCCTGATAAGGACATCACGACGCTGTAGTCCGATATCACAGTCTAAAATTCTACTAAATGAAGCTTATTTCTAAACAGTGCTATTTCTTCTCTCAAAAATGTTTTTGAAAAACTTACAAAAAGTTGAAAATAACACAAAAACTTCAAAATAACAAAATTAAGGGGGGAAATGGAAAATTAAAAAAAACACTTAGATATAGATCTACAGCAAAGTGAGTTTCATCAAGCATGACAGCTAGGTAAGAATGGAACTTATACTATAAGTAAGTAGGTTCTAACGTTTTGACTGGAAGGGGGTTCTTGATGGGGGTCCCCCCGTCGCAGGTCTCTGTCGCTTACTTATTCTCCTGGCCCTTGTTGAATTTAAGACATGGTTACGTTGACATGTCGAATTTAAGAAAACCCAATGTCGCATGTCGGTTAGTCTTAATTCTTATGTCGGATGTCGGTTTTAAGAAATGCCCCTGTCGCCGTGTCGTATTTAAGGGTCTAGAGCCATTGGAAGGGGAGATCAGTAACATTGCGAGGAGAAGGACCAATAACAAACTAGTAGTAGACTAGTCTTTCACTGGATGGTAGACTCAGTGCAGTAGAAATCACCCTTAGCCTCGTTATACATATAGCACAATTTGGGTGACAGGACCAATACATATATAGCTATTTCTTATAACAAAATCCGATCAGTGCAAACTGCATTATGATGCACGCGTGTTGACCCATCTCCCATGTAATCATCGGCCTCTTCCCTATGAATGATTAAGCGCGGCTTACTCACCTTATCCTTACAATCCACGTGAACCTTGCCACTCTCCAGCACCCTCCGAAGTTGGTCGAGGTTACCTTGCAGGGCTGCCAGGTGCAGCTGCTGGTCCGACGGTGTCTCCTTCTGCAAAGATAACAGACCGGGTGATAGTACTACTAGGGGCGGTAGACGGGGCCGGGCTGGGGCGGGCCAAGTACGGCCAGCCTACCGGGGAGGGCCGGGCCGTGGGCCGCGTCCCCTGCTCCCCCAACACGGCCCTCCAAAGAGCAGGCTCTCTACCAAAAACTACTCGTCGATTTAGCAGGTTTCGCCTGCCCGAACATCAAAGATAATCTAGTTATAACCTATACATACCTTGAGAGACATACTGGTGTCTAGTTCTAGGGATAAGCCTGCGTATTACAGCGGTAATCCTTGAGAGTTGCCGGTGTGCACTCAGCTGTCAGTGCCCAAGAGTGGCGTCATGGCGGAGACTACTGACACAAATAGCACCAGGCCCAGAGCGGGGGAGAGCAGAGCGCAGCGGACTCCACTGCTGGGTGATGTGTGACCCGCCCCAGCGGCCTACGCCCCTCACACCCCTCCGCCCCCGACACACATATTATATATAGCTTGATAAAGTAGATATTTATTCACAGTAGGTATCCCAGTAGGGGCGTTTTAGCTAGGGTCTCCTCAGGAAAAATATTATGGTTCGGTCCTTTCTGGAATTTTAGGACCTATATGTGGTTTTAAATCAATCACTAACCATATTTCTACATATTTTACATGAAATTGTGGAGATCTAAGCCCATAAACTTGAATTAGACCTGATTTTCATGACCAAGACGGAAGGATTCCGAAAAGGCAAAATTTGTCTCCCTTAAACCTTAATTTTAAGTTGTTTTTAAAGCATAAATATATACATATTTGGTACCAAATTGAAGCTCTTATCATGAATTAACATGCTAAATGGCTCCCAATCCTGTATGTCCAATGGCGTAAGTGCGCATGAGGATGTTTTAAGGTCAAAAATCAGCAAAAATCATGGATTTTGAGCAAATTGTCCTTTTTTTAACCCTGTATTTTGACTTTTAGGGTACTTCTAGGTGTTGCATCTATACATGATTGGTATCAAATGAAAGCTCTTTCCATGCCCCTTCTGTCTAAATGACTCCCATAACCAGTTCTCTTATGGCGTAAGAGCGCAAAGGGATAATGTGATTTTTTCATCAGGAAAAAAGTTACCCTCTTTGAAAATTTATAAGAGTTCAGCATTATGTCCAATTTTCTTTATTCAAACGATTTTTTTCACCATTTGGCCCAGACTACCTGATCCACCTCTCAGATAAACTCTCAGGACGTTTTGAAAAAATCTTCTGTTATACCTATTCACAGTGCCAATCTCTTTATAATGTAATATAGACTACGAACATTTCTGGTCCCCCATTTGTTTTCAAAGTTCGTTAGATCTATGTTGAGTTTCTATAGTTGCTTAACTGAATACTCTAATATTTTTAGCATCTAGATTGCCTGAACGTGCCACGCCCCCTCACGGATATTTGTTGAAGAGCGTCCCAGGGCTCACCAAATCATGGACCCAATGCGGGTTATTATGAATATGTTCAGTACACCCCCTGGAACCCTTGTAATGATACTCAGATGGGACCCCAGAAATATGTACTCCAACTACCAAAAGCTGAAACCAGTAAAGAACAAAATGAAGTGATATGTGATTTTAAAAAACAATGCCATACATCAAGTTTTAAAAACTCTGAGCAAACTTTTTTTTAAATTATCTGGACCCGAATTATATGTGAGTAGAACTAATGAAACAGGGGGGGGGGGGGTCGTACGAACCCCCCGCCCCTAGGAGGAACATTTCTCTAATTTTTATTGTAAAATATGATAAAAGTTTAAAAAATAAAAAAAAATTTATCCAGAAAACGAACCCCCCCCCCCCCTGGAAAAAAAAGTCAAAAAACGAACCCCCCCCCCCCTCTGGGAAAAGCTGGCTACGGGCATGAACAAAATTGCTGCTTAGTAGGGGTCCCGATGGTTATCCATGCCACTCTGTAGGAATTTGCAATTGCCACCTTGTATGCTGATCCCCCCCCCCCCCCCGACTTTTGAATATGCCTCATTATGCTCAGATAAGGCAAGTAGAAAATGGGCATCCTGTCGCACTTTTGATATCCAGCAAGATTCATTTCTCCAATCATTGAATATGACTTTTTAAATATTTCACTTCTACAGTGTTTGTGAAATTCAGCAGGATGGAAATTTCCTCAAGAAAAACTTAGAAATATGGCCAATAACGTATGAAATCAATACCTGCAAGACTAGATCTAAACAAACGTGATTCCTTTAAAAAATATGACATCAAGTTGGAAACTGTAAAGCCCCACACCCACTAAGCAACTTTTACTAAGTTTTAGAGAGTATTATTTCACTCATATCCGGTCACATGACGGCAAAATGGCATGTCATAACGTTCGTTATGTCACTGCGCCATCTTGATCCAGGTAAAATTGTGTAACTTTTAGGGTTTGTTTACATTTGGAGTTCACATACCGGTATTGAGAAGAATTCCACAACTATTAAATTCCTTTTATGAGTTTAATAGACAATATGATATGAATATGAAATAAACCAAAAATGAGAATTTTTCCTTGTGTTAAGTATAAAGCCACCTTGAACTTCGGAAGTTGGGCAGAGGACTACCTGGTTCAACATGGTGAATCTCGTGAGATCGAAGCGCCTCCTGAGATTTTGTCCGGATTGAGTGAAAGAATAGTATATTATTAGATCTACAATGTGCATGTTTGATCTCAGTTGGTGCTAAAATCGGCCAATTCTACTCCTAGAATCGGCTGATTTCAGTGCCGATCAGTCGGCCAATTGCATAAAAATCGCCTAGTGGGTATGGGCTTAGAATCTAACTTAGATATTACAGCTTCAAACAGATAAACTATACCATAACCTGTAACTTCTTTGATAATTGACACAATAATCACATTTTTGGTAAGATTTGTTAACCCTTTCCTGACCGTGAGAAACATGCAATGTACTATTTTATTAAGACATTGGTATTTTGATGTTAGTTTTTTAAAGTAAATAACAAATATTATCATGAAAAGTCATATATCAATTTTAAGACAATTATTCAGAGAATTTAGGGAAATCCTATTTTTTCAAAATACTGGTTGCCATGGTAACATCTAACCTATTAAGTCACGTGATACTTTTAATGAAAAATCTCAATTTTTCACCCTAAAATTCATAAAAGCAGCTTGAAATTAAAGAAATATAGTTTTGTGGCATTAACTTTGTATTGCAAAGTTGTACCTCATGTTATTCCGCACATTTTGATACCACTATTGTATGGTTATGATAATTCAAGTGGTATTTGTCATTAGCAGGAGATATGTATGCATTATGTGAAAATCTGGCCGAGTTTCATGTTTTGGCCCCTGATGAGCAACCAATGATACATTGTTTTACACTTATTTGTATCATAATTTGAATAAAAAATATCCTAAACCCTGTATTTACAAGGAATACATGAATACAAATATATTTCCTATCGTTATGTGGCATTCATGCCCCAAAATTACAATTTGTAGCACTCCCATACATATGCTTGTGTATCAATTATATATAGGTCGATTTCCCTGATTTCCCACACATTTTCCACATTTTCCCTGAATTTCAGGAAATTTATGGCAAGTTTGAAAGCAAAAATTTAAAGATCTATTCGTAAGCAAAAATTAAAGAAAATGACCTTATTGATTCATTGGATCCAAGATCATCTACACAAAGTTTTTTTTGGAACAAAAACAGTTGATCAAATACAAATTCTAAGAAATTGTGATAATGGTATTGCTGATTTATAACATTACCAAGGAATTTTCTGATGTTTTAGGGTAAATTTGAGCCCATCATTTATCCAACTTATTAGAATTTTGGTCATACAAATCATATTTTAATGATATCAATGAAAAAAGTTACTAAAATCGGAACCCTGAGTCATATTTGACAAATAACTTTTTAAATTTTTGAAAAACATAAGATACTTTTGAAATTAAGTGGAATCAAAGATTGCAGTGCTACCATCGTAATATATCTTACGATTTTACCATTGGTGGTCAGGAAAGGGTTAAGATTAGTCATAGTCTATTCCATCCTCTAATACCCCTTTCACACTTGGCATGGGGAGCGAAGTGAAGCGGCCTCAAGCGAAGCGAACCGCACCAACGCGATGCGCATTCCAGAATACGGCCCTTTCACACGTCCACCTGCTCCCAGCTCCTGATTGCAGGATCCGTATCATAACACTGTGGATTCGTATCATAACACCATAGATACGTATCATATAACACCGTGGATTCGTATTATAACACCGTGGATTTGTATACTAAGAATGTGGTTCGCTTCGCTTCTTTACCTTTCACACAGTAATTGAAAAGGGAACCGAACCGAAACCGTTTTCTAGAGTACTGGACCAGATGCGAATTTTAGAATTTGGTTCTGAAGTGCATCTATGCGCATTCTAGAATGCTATTCCTTTCATACAGGACCCAGGAAGCATATTAAAGCGCTTTGAAGCGCTTTGATGCGCACTATAGGCTTAGGTCTGAAAGGGGTATAAGTCTAAATGATTAAATGTTGAATTTCTACCTGGAGCATCCTTCCCCATGGTGGGTCACATATTCTTTCACTCAGCCCTCGCAAAATATCATAGGGGGCGCTGCGTCCTTGTGAGAGCCACCATCTTGGACTGGGTAGTCCCCTGTCAAACCTCCAAACTTTGAGGTCCATTTATCTAGACAATATGAAATTCTGATTTTTGGTTCTTTCCATATCTAGATAATTAGGTTTTACGTCCTAAAGGGAATAAAATATTAAAGGTCACTGGATATCTAAACCTCAATGTTACTCTCCTCCGCGTCGTCAATCCGGGGGAGTTGACTCTGCCACGGAGGTCTACGACCTTCACCTTGGCCGGCCGATTTTCGGAACTTTTCAAAGTTTGTTTACATTGGGGTTTCACATACTTAGAAAAGTCCCTCATCCTAATCATTTTACGAGGTGATTGCTTGATATATGACTATGGAATAACAATAAAATCAGAATTTTGTATCGTCTAGTTTTCTTGTTTCAGGGGCTAGAACTTTATAGATTTTGAAATTCAAAGATGGCGGTCATGTTGCCAAGTGTAGTCAGGGGTCTGACTCTCAAATAATTTGATTATCTGGTCAGATGTTTTCTTAAGATTTCTTGATATCTAAATTTATTTAGAATATGGCTTATCTGCTAGTCAATCGTTTCCCTTGAAAACTGATAAATATTTCTTTTCTTGTTATAAATTTGGGATCATAAATGGGTTTGAGAGTCCACCAGGCGTCCGAGTCGGCCCGGGTCGGCCTGGACCCCTGTAGCAGTGTCAACATCCTCTGGTGGTGCACTGCGGCGGAGTGTACCTCAATGCATAGACATACATGGCAAACTCTAAAAGTGGTCTACGCAATTTTACCTGGATCAAAATGGCGGAGTGATGTAACCAATGCCGTCATGTGACCGGATGTGAGTGAAAGAATACTATAGTGACAGGGGACATGGTGATTTCTTAAATTTGATATATGTGACATCGGGACCCTCCTGCCCCCATCAACAACCCTTATGTTAAACCCTGGGGCTAGGTCTACTCGGACTTCTCCCCTCAATCATGTCACACTTTTTCAGGGTACTTTTAGGACCCACCCACCCCCCTGCCCCCTGTCACACTAAATTTTGTGATTTAAACATTAAAGGGGCGTTTTCAGCCAGTGTCACACTGTCAACCTTCCCACCCCCACACCCCCACACCCTTATGCGTGACATCATTTATGGACAGCCCCAGAACAGAGGCTAAAGGTGAGTAGAGGCTAAAGCCCAAACTCTGTTTGCCTGGCCCAGCTACCGCCACCCCTCCGCCACCCCCCATCACGAAACATTTGCCTTAGTCGACAAGTCATTTATTTTCATACAAAAATTATGTTGCTGGATAGTGTTTACTTGCTTATGAACATTTAAAATGAATTCTTACCCAATTCGATTCCCTCATTTCTTTGCCAACTTGTGATCTTCACCGACACGTGGAGTGATGGACGCTTTTTCAGGTGACATGTTTGGCGCCATCTGGTGGTTAAGATGGTGTCCGCCAGGTGGCGCCATCGCAAGCCGAGAGGATTCTGGGATACAACCTCGTGTGGTTCTCTTCCGGTCTTTCCGCCATTACAGCGTGATCGTAAGTACATGTGCTTGTAAATATGTATCGGAATATAACAGTATTAAGTTTCTGATTGTATTATTTTTCACTCTTTTATGTAAACTAAAATACTGTCTTTTCGGAAACCTCATTCCAGATCCCGCCCAACAGCCATCATGCAGAACGAAGCAGGAGAATTTGTCGACATGTATATCCCCCGCAAATGGTGAGTTGTTTCGCAGGTCAAACTCGAAGCTTCACGAACCGGTTCAATGTTTTCAATCTGACATTAATGGAGACATAAACAGCATAGATTTTCGAGCCTTCTATTATATATCCTACGTGTTACATATAAGTTATAGGGCAGTCAAGTAGTTTTCCAATGTGAAAAAAGCTTACAAACGTCTGAGCTCGTACTGACAGTTAACGTTCTTCTGTCAGTGTTTGGGCGCTGCCACAGTGCCAGTGACAGTGAGTGAGCGCACCTGTTTACCCCCAACAGATGACTGCAGAGCTCTCTAGGCCTACATAGTCAGACTGTAGGTTTACATTGAGATTCTAGGCTTGAGATCCTCCTTCCTATAGGTTCAGTAAATAAACTAGACCTGCTTTAACTAAAGCGTCACATCTAACGTTATGGCTAAAAGCCTAAATGCAAAATAATCCTCTGAGTCTAATGGAAGAGTCCTGGGAATGCCAGTCACTTGGTCTCACTCCCATTTGGTCTCGGTCATTTGGTCCCATGTAACTTTACCATGGTTAAACTTACTATCTTCATGGAAAATGATGCAAATTATCTAAAGTTTTATCTATACACTACATACATACTTGTGATAGCTCTGTTTTATTTTTACATGCATATAACTGGTTATTTTGTGAAAAATAACAAATGTTGCCAACTCTTCTCTATGTTCAGTAATATAGCTGGGAAATTCTTGGCAAATTAACTAAATAAATCACTTTTATCACACTATATTTGATAAAAACAGATCAGAAGATTAAATAACTTTTATTATAAATCTATTCTAGATCTAAACTTTGTTAAAATTGTGATAAATGTCCCGGGAAGTCAATGGGACCAAGTAACTGAGACCAAGTGGGGATGAGACCAAGTAACTTTCAGTTCCCTGTTGCATGGCCCTGTCTTTCATCTTCTCAAGTCATTTCAACATTTCAACTGTTCTCGCTATGAATATGACCATAGCTGTCAGAACGGTGTAAAGCAACCATTATTCAGTCGCTCAAATTGATGCGGATAAGTTTTAGAAAACATTGAAAATGTACATGGACAATTTGAGATGGTCATTGAGAAAATCAATTGGCAATCATAGTAGCCTTGTAAAGTTGCCTTTCTTAAATGCCTTGTCACATTATTCCTTAAACGAGATAGTCATCCTAGCTGTCCATCTTTGTCTGATTAAGGGAGTCGGAGACAACCCTAACATACAATTAACCTGACTTAATTGAAAGCAATAAATGTTAAATTATTCAAACGTATATTGTTTCAGCTCTGCGAGCAACAGGATCATCAACGCCAAAGACCATGCTTCAATCCAGATGAACCTCTGCCAGGTAAGCTCAAGTTAGAATGATGTCAAAACACTTATTTTTTACGAGGGAAATTTTGAAAATGTGAAGCAAAACTTCCTTTGGCAAAGGAAAATTACTAACTTTACTAACTATTGCCAACAGTTCTTTCTACCTAACTTAGTTAGGTAGAAAGAACTGTTGGCAATATGAAATAATTGTGGAGTCTACGCTCCATTCAAAAAGGTCTGTACATTTTCAACAAATTTTGGATACGCAGAAAGCATGGCCCACAGAAATTCTGGAAGTGGAAAATAGTAAAAAAAAAAAAAAAAAAATAATAATAAATAATGGTAATAATAAAAAATAAAAGTAAAAGATAAACACGGAGTTTGTCATAGTTTCCCTTTAAAGTGTATTCTTCGCAGTTATTCACAAGATCAGACAGTAACGAATGTTTACTAAAGTCTTCATGAGCTATTAATCAAGGTGTCACATTTGAAAATGCTTATTTAATATTAATGTAACAACAATAACAATGAGGCCCAAAAAAAATGTTGTGTTAAGGTAACCTGACCTACCTAAAATTGTTGGCCCTACCCTAATTTTTTTTCAGCGATATTTTTTCAAAATTCAACAGAAATAATAAAAAGAAGAGAGAACAGCAAATAGATGCTCAGGACATGTATTTCAGATGCTAGGTTATTTTAGAGGGTGTTTGGAATTTTTATATTTTTTAATTTTGAACACTGCCCAGGGCCTTTTGTGTAAGTAAAAAAAAAAGACCTACCTACCCTTATTTTTTCGACCTTTGTTACCTGAACACAACACTTTTTTGGGGAGCCAAATGAAACAAATCTTAAGTTTGAACCTTAGACAAATGTCCAACCCGGAAAGCTTAAAGGTGCACTGATAAGTCTCTTATCCGATAAGATAAAGAAATTGTATGCATCATAATAGAAGAAACTGTTGAACTATTTGTTATTATTTCACTCAACTAAATTTTGTTCATTCCTTAGGTTGACCCATCAACTGGACGGATGACTGGTCAGTACAAGACCTACGCCATCTGCGGTGCCATCAGAAGGATGGTAAGTCTCGAAGCTCTAGCCAATGTCCCGTCATTCTTGGTCGCCTCATACAGTCGATTCTGTGTCTAGTGGACTGCTCAAGTCTGAACAGGACAAATCTCCTGGTCCCGCCGGCAGAATACCCTTTTATTTTAATATACTACACTCTGCAGGGTACCAACCACACAGGGAAAACAGGGAAAATGGCAAAAAAAAATCCCTGACAGGGAAAACACAGGGAATTTGGAAATTTTGTCAAAACACAGGGAATTTCATTTGGCCAGGTTATAAAATTCCTGATTCTCAAGATATTAGGGATTCGACTTTTTGCTGTTGGGTTGTCTGAATTTTGTTGCATGTAGAGGCTTTTAATTTTGAACAACTTGTTGGATATGACACAGGGAAAAATTGCTGCGGGACAGGGAAAACACAGGGAATTTGAAAATGGAGTTTCGGTTGGTACCCTGACTCTGTCTTTAATGGACCACTGCCTTATGTGGACGAAGGGCATATTTTCCCTTAACTTTGTCAAATGTCTCGTCTTCAGTGAACAAAATTCCAAAATTTATATTCGAAGTTTCTCCTTTTAAATTCTATTTCAAAATATTTGTCTAGGCCCGAATATTATTCATGAAAAGAGACGAGAAAATAACAAAACTTAAAATTTTATTGACTGAATATTTGTTTATGGTATATGGTTTAGGAAATTAATTCCCTGTTTCCGAAAAGGTCTCAGATGTCCCTTGGCAAACATTATGTTATAGTGGAGCTCTGCCTATTGTGGACACATGTAGTTTTTCCAATATTTGGGGCCGAGAGGGGTTTGGAGTGGGCAGGGGGCGACTGACAAGGACTTCGTTTTGATGAGGCGCCGGTAGAATATTTGTAAAGATATTGAGCAGCCTTGTGGTTGTGTTGTGCAATTGTCTTTCTGTTGATATTTTGAAGCAAAATTAATGAATAGACCGCATCATAGCCAGGCATGTTTTTTTAAAGATCAAAACCAGACCTAACTTTTAAAAAACGTTGGGACCTGACTTGATGAGTATATTAATTCTATCCTAGGTAACCAGTTTTAAATATGTGCGCTAAAGATAAGTACAGGGTCCTACCAACAAATACCTTGAACTGTACAGCTGCTATAGCTTATCGATACTCATGACAACAGCTACAACAAAGTACTATAACTAACATCTACATGCCTCAACATTAAGGGTTTTGACTTACATTTTAGTTTACCTGCCCATTGGGCAGGTGGATGTCAAAAAATACCTGCCCCACCTCAAGTTTTACCTGCCCCGGGCAGGCGGGCAATGCTTAATGTTGAGCCCTGATCTATGATTTACCTAGTATAATACAATTCTCTCAAAGTCTTTAGGAACACTCGTGTACACTTATGTCTTTCGATGTAAAGACTTTACTTGGTCATTGAATTTGGATTGTTTCGTTTACAGGGCGAGTCCGATGATTGCCTGAACAGACTGTCCAAAAAAGACGGCCTTGTTTCAAAGTAAGTTTTGTAATATATAATCATTTTCTTTGTCAACATAAGTCCATAAATCAAGAGATTATGAGTTCCGTATCATATAATTGTTTCAGTTTAAAATTAGTTAACATAGATCATTGAAACGTGATTTTATTAAAAGACTTTGAGGAAGTCAATTTCTCCATTTCCCTACCATTGCCGGCGTAAATAAATACACACGTATAATGACATATTGATTAATTCTGGACCACATGGGGCCAAAGACTGCAGTAATATTTATTACGGAATCTGATCCTTTAATGAATGAAGATTAAACCACATAGCGTGCCAGTAGTTCAATGATTTAAATATTGTCATTTCATTTCATTTTCAGGAACTTCTAAAAGAAGAAAGAATGGCGGCAACATTGTATATACAACAACAATAAATGGTTGTCACACAAATAGGTGTTATGTCTTTTATAACCTTATATTCTGTGAACAAACCTTGACATCTCTTGCCTCTCGCATCTGAATCATAGATGGACCCCGGGGAACCAATATATATCAGGGTGCCCACGCAAGTCTTAAAAAACATCTTAAATTGATTTTCTCAAATTTAAGGCCTTAAAAAGGTCTTAACTTTTGCATTTTTCTTGGAGGTCTTAAATTGGATCTGATTTGAAAAAGAAAGTCAAATGACAGTCCAGCAAAATACTGCACTTTTGTTGAGCGTTTATACATTGAAAGCTCATGTGAAAAGCTTTTTCTTTATATATGTGGCAAATAGGTCTTAAATTTATTTTTGGAAAAGCGTGGGCACCCTGATATAATATGGATAATCAATATTCCAGACGGATCTAAAGTCTTTTGGCTAGTTCGTCAAAATATGGCTGGGTGTCCCATGTTTACAAAATGATCGGTTCACAATTGTTCAGCCTTGCATGCCTGTATCGAGGAAAACTTTTTCATGAAGATTTTGAAGGCGTATTATTTATATTGCACCTAAACGGTATGTTCATACTTATTCAAAACATTTTCAATCTGAAGTTTCCTTCATGATTTGCCTCTTAGAATTTAGTGAAATTGGAACATAATTCCAGTGTGCAGGATTGCAAGGTTTCGGACTTCAATCTGAATTCCGTTTTTCATTCAGTACCAATTAAAAGAGTCCAATTGACCAGTCAAATTTGAAATCATTTAATTGCATTAAACCTCAAGAAACTGTCAAATCTAATATTTAATTTAAAGACCTGAAAGGGTTCTGGAAAGTGAATTCATATAAAATATCAATAGGTAACATTATTTTACGATTAATTACCCTCCGCCACTTGCATCCCTGTATAATATATAAAATCTCATAACAAATATATAACTCTTAGTATCGTTTTTGTTGCGTTGGTACATATAAGTATAGATCATATAAGTATTAAGTGACCAACGCAACAAAGGTATAGGTCCATTTTTGAAGTGGGTCTATTGTTGTGGACCAGTGGACCGTGTAATTGTTTAATTGTTGTGCCCTCTCTGACCCCCAGTGGTGGTGGGGCTGTGGGGCCTCCACTCAGTGTCTTCTCATTGGTCACTGGTGGTAGAGGTAGGAGGGATAAGTATCAGTGATTGACATCCAGTGTCCGTGGGTCCTATATATAGAGGTATGTCAATGGGGTTAGTTGAGTGGACAGGCTGGATCACCCCCCCCCCCCCCCCCCCACCTCTCCTCCTCCTCCCCCTACCCGGCCTAGACATCCGGTGTCCGTGGGTCCTATATATAGAGGTATGTCAATGCCCTGGTCAATGGGGTTAGTTAAGTGGACGGGCTGGATCACACCGGCCCCACGCTAAAGTAACCATGATAAAATCGGATGCCGTCGAGGCTAGCTAAGCCCCGCCCCCTTATGGGTCGCTGTAGGTGGGAGGGCTTGTGGTGGGGTGGGGGTCAGGGGGTGTAAATGTCGCGCAGGGGGAGGAGGGGGGCTTGTGGTGACAGTAAAGTTTATGCAAGTGTTGCATAGGTGGTGGGAGGGGGGGGGCACACGGGGGTGTACAAAGTTTGAAACGTTCGCAAGTTCGCAGAAATGTGCGTTTTTTCCCCACAGAATTTGCGAATTTCGCTTTCAAAATGTACGGGGAAATATCATAGGGGGGTCCTACATATAGATAAATATGCAAATTTGTGACTAGAGTAAAATGGGGGTAAATCGCACATTACATTTAATTTGATCAAACCTTTGTTTATAATTCATAAGTATATGCAGTAAAAGTTTGTGGTTTTGTTTTGTATTATAGGACTTTATGGAGCATATCTATTTATAAATCTTGTTTGTTTCTACCCATAACCCTCATTGATTAGGGACATATGATTTAATATCCTAATTATAGGTCTTATATCGTGCATGTCAGGCCAATATGACGGATTTGCTTGCCATGCCTAATATCGCACATCAGTTTACTTAAACATATTATATTGCGCAACTTTTTAAAGATGGTCAGAAAATATTAATAATAATTATATTTTAATGAAAAAGGACTAATGGTTAATGTAGGTCCGCATACGTTGATAGTTTTAATTGATACCATCCATGCTCAAGTTGATAGGATGTGAGAACATATGGGGATATGATATCTCATTAAATTACACAAAAAATTAATAATGGACACATTTCATAGATTCGTGTAGGCTGGTGCCCGCCCCTGTCCTGCTCAGCTCGGACTAAGGATATGTCAATTACCACGGGGAACCAGTGTAGAGGCCCCGCAGCATACTCCCCCGTCGCTTCGGATTCCACATGTAATACTCGCTCCGACTATAGCCTTTTTTCGTCACACACTTTTACTGTAGTACTACGCGACCGCATCACGCGAGTGGCCCTCCGCGAAAAAGTAGTTCTTATAGAAGCTGTTATGTCAGGCTGGTCACAAGCACTAGCGAAAAGTAGTTCCGGACGCCCCAGAATGCTATAGTCGGAGCGATGATTACACGGGAATCTGAAGCGAGAAAGGAGTTTGGCCCCGCAGCGGGTGAGAGCGGCGTCCAGCCTAGGCCGGGTAGGGGGAGGAGGAGGAGAGGGGGGGGGGGGGGTGACCGGCCGGGGAGGAGGAGGAGAGGGGGGGGGGGGGTGACCGGCTGGGGCGGTGTGTCCATTGGGCAGTGCAGCTATCCCGGGCAGCTGTACACTCATTGGTCAACCTGAT
The DNA here is from genome assembly GCA_936440205.1 of Lepidonotus clava. Lineage (NCBI taxonomy): Eukaryota > Metazoa > Annelida > Polychaeta > Phyllodocida > Polynoidae > Lepidonotus > Lepidonotus clava. The sequence continues at coordinate 54,197,055 of OW387134.1, forward strand.
TGACCAATAGGACTCCCTCCTACACCACCGTCCGTGCGCTCAATCAGCCGTGACCCTGGCGGTCTGCGCCGTGGCGGCTGGTGGGTGGGTGGGGAGGCGCCGCTCCGGCCGTGGCGGCTGGGCTGGTGTATATGACATCAGGGTGCCCACGCAGGTATTATAAGGTCTTAAAAGGTCTTACTTTGGTTTTGCCATTTATATGGCTATTAGAAAGGTCTTATTTTGAGTCATGAGGTCTTAGAAACATCTTATTTTTGGTCAATCTGAATTTATCACAAGATTTTATTTTCCCTCCTGTCATTTCTCTGTGTACCTCTTTTTTGTAAAATGTATAAATGTTTGAAAACTTCAACACATATTCATAGAAATGTCTTTAAAAGGTCTTATTTTCGTAATCAACAAGGTATTATAAAGGTCTTATTTAGGTCTAACTTTGATCTCTGAAAAAGCGTGGGCACCCAGGACATGTTCCTTTTATAACATTTAAAAACCACCAACGCAACATCGGCCAGTTTCTGGCCGACAATCTTCAGATTTCTAGTTTAAAAAGATGTACATCTGAATCTCAAATCAGAGCCTTGTACCACATTTTTAGAATATTGACGTTTTCATTTTTGAATAATTTGATTAAATTAAAAACAAAAAAACATTAAAGGGATGACGGACTGTTGAGCTAGAATTTTAAATCCATTACAGGGTCCCAAAACCAGAAATTTTATTGGACCTATATAAGAAGATCCCATGAAAACAAAAAAATATACATGTCACTGTGCTTATTTCTGACTGAGAAGTTAAAAAGATGATATCCTTAACTATGGAAGACTATGGGGAGAATATACTTTCTGATATTCAACTAACCAAAGAACAAAATCCATTAAAGCCTTACCAACTCTGGAATATGTACCTTAGGTCTAAAGCAAATTTTTAGAGCCAAAAAGATAGGTGTCATTAATGTTATTTAATTACTGGAGGTTGATAAAACCTTGAGAGGTGATTATTCCTTTGTAGTCCTTTATAAATCTATCTTATCTATTCCCCTAAAATTGCTGTTGAAATAACTAATATTTATTAAATATATTTCAAATTCAACCACTGTTCATGTCTTGTGAGAAATTTCTAAATTTTAAACCATTTCATCTTTGTCACTAGGGGGGCACGTGTGCCTGATTCATTTAGCATTATTTACCCTCTCAATTATCATCCAAAATTTCTGATTTTCTAAACTGTTCATTTTAAGCTAACTGTTATCAATTTATGATGGGAATTTTTTTTTAATTTCCCATCATAAACTGAATCAAAATTTTTACGATTTGAGGGTTGCGAAATTTTCCCACCAGCGGGGACAGTTGTGAACAGTACGTTATCCCTTTAAGGACAATTGCGCCATATTCAAGATATTCAAAAAATGAAAATTCTTCAATGTTTCCAAAATTTTACGGGAATGTTCACTAACGTCCTGACAACGCATAACAAAAATGGAAAATTGTGTGTCATGGAAACTTTTAGAAATAAAAATACCCAAAGAAAAACTTTTTTTTTAAAAATATTACAAATGCTGAAAATCGACTTGTCCAGGAAAAACTTTTTTTCTCTTGTATGTGTTGTATCAAAATACCATTTTCATATACATTACTGTGAGACTCTTCTGCACAATATGAAATACTTACTATGTTTAATGTAAATATTTTAGTTAATTTTTTAAGAAAACACATTCATCCATTTCAAGCTATTTTCAATGTCACAATGGGTATTCAGCTCCCCTGGCTAAGTTTGCACGGTATATTTTTGAGTGAAAAAGTAAGCACACATTCTTCTGCATATGATATAAACTTTTAGGGCAATTTTCAGATGTCAGATTTTTTTGTGTGGGACTTTATTTTTGAAATTTTGTATTTCTTAAGTATTTTATTTTGCATATTTTTTAGTAAAAAATGTATTATACACCATCAGATTTTACAAGTCTTTTATTCTCGCTCAAGAGAACCTGGACACTTCCATTAAAAGCATTAGATTTGTTGTCATGTTATTTCTATCAAAATAGCAAATAAAATCAATTTCTAAATTTTATTTTTTGAGTGAATTTTTGAATAATTATCACATAAATTAACTATTTTAGGTCAAAAGTTTCCGCGGTGACCTATGCATTTTTTTTTGCGTTTTTGGTACCTGCATACCGTTTTCGGGAGTCCTATTCTGCGCATGCGCACACTTTTAGTGCCACTACCTGTGGGGGGACAAGCGCGACTTTCCAGCCTATCAGAACCATCTGTTATTAAACATGGCGGCGCCCAGTGGGCCTCTCCCGAACGCGGTATAGGTATAACTTTCACTGTGTGAAGTTTTAAACAAATCTCAATGCTAGTTCTATAATGGCGCGATTGTCCTTAAATCAACAAAAAATCGAAAATGAAATATTTGATACATGAATTCACTCTGCAAAATTCAAAGCAACATTTTACTTGCTCACTATCTGGTAATTCAGTGAATACTGAGTGAAATGCATAAGCAGGTCCTGTCGTTTACATTAGATACAGCACTTGTCTATGTCACCTTATATATTATTCAATCAGCTAGTGCCCCTTGAATTTCGCGTACAATAGCCTCATGCAGTATCGATCACTAAAGCCTGATACCCACTAAGTGATCTTGCCGGCGCAGCGCCACAGGCAAGTTCGATATTTTAATGGTGATTTTATCGCCGATCCCGTCGCCCATACCCATGGGGAGTTGCCCGGCGATTCTACCCGTCGCCCGTGAACAGTTACGACGCCTAGTGGGTATGGGGGTTTAGTCTCCCTGTTTTATTTTAAAGCCATCGAAGTAGAAGTCTGTCGAAAGTGGCGTCTTTCTGAATCACCCTAAGAGTTAGGACGCTTAACGCCAGCAAACCTTTCGATCATGATCTCGGTGATCTTGGAAATCTGCATTTTGATGTCTTACATTTTCAAAAATCCGGAATTCTAGAACATGCTCAAACAAAATTCATTGTGCTTTTCCTGAAGAGAGGTAAACAGACAGTTAACAATTGAGAAAGCAAAACTGCTGTTAGTTGTTATTTCACACAATACTTTAGCTTCATTAGTTAGCGACAAAATCCAAAAGGAGCTACCCTCCTTTGTTGCCATCTGAAAAATAGTAAAATCAACAAGGTCTATAAAGCAGTTTGAAAAGGAGAAATCTAGATCTGAATGAGAAGTAAGTATGATGATGGGTGTTTTTAAAAATACTTTTTTTTAGATTGATCGTCTTGGCCATGGGTACGTCTGACAAAATTACTTGCAATTATTTGGCATTTTTTAAATAAACAGTGATTCATTTGAAATAACGAAGCAAGAGGGTTTGTTTCTTTGTTGGGTTAGTTTAACGTCCAGCCAACCCTTTAGGGTTCTTTTACCAGACTGCTCAAGGTAAAGCTTTGCAGCTAGTTTTACGCCACAAGGGCAGTGACCGAATCTATGATATGATTTAGGAGAAACCCGCCACCGGGTTCAATACCCTTCTCTTTTTGAAGAGAGGCAAGGGGTCTTTAATGTGCTATGTCCCATAGAAAGCACACCGCACACCCGGCCTTTGATGACCCTGTTGGGGGCACAGGCCAAGATACGGCACGATATGGACAAACTATAGCAAATAGGCAGGAACGGAGCCAAGAGAAGGGCATCGCGGTATTTACAAGGTACATCACAGGGTGTATATCCCCGACTCAAGAAATGTTAATAAAAAAAAAAAGAAAACATAAGGAATAGGGATATCACAGATTTTTTAACAGACGAACACATAATGCAATAGTGTTTCCATTGTAATTCTGCACGAGTTATCTCATTTAACAATTTTATTTACTTAAGTACTTTACAGAATATTCGGGTTTTAATATTTACATAAAAAGATCATTGTACGTGTCTGATTTCTCCTGCAAGTTGAAATGGTATACATACGTATATTTCAACATTTATTTACAATAAAACATTTATACATACCAGTTAGATACAATTCAGTTTAAGCTGAAGCTAACTTAATACTTATGTACGTTCAAAATCCATTTACACTCCCAAAAACTATTCCATGAATTCCATGAACTTATGGTGACAGCTTCCTACATTATACTTATTGTAATTCGAAAGTGCCAAGTTGACAGGATTATTGAGATAGCAGGAATTTCAGTTGCTTCGCTGAAATGGAACATACAGCCTCTTATAACACTTGCCTCTTTTTCATGGGGCAGCAGCATGGCCAAGATGTGCCAAAACATTAATTTCAACAACAAATAAATAACAGTTTTTACATACTATTGACAAGTATTCTTTTTTTAATTGGCAGCAAATTGGTCGTACGGAAGACAATATATAATATCAAATTAAAAAAAGAACATTGCACACGGGTGTACAAAGCTAAAAATCTACTCACAGTAGTATAACCCATTAAATAACATTCAACAGAAAACAAACTCTAAAAGGTTTTAAAAGTTAGATATTTTGTACTTGTGAATACTGTGCAACGTTGCGCTCACTAAGGAAAGAGCGCGGTATCTTCATATGGCAGGAGACGGGGAGGTTTTGTGCTCTGGGGACGAAGGGCGGGGGTGACCGCCACTCCCACTTACAGCGTCCTTGGCACTGGTGGGTGACGTGCGCGTGGGTCTCGGACCAGTCGGACACGAACTGGTGGCCGCGGAAGAAGAGGGCCCCTCCGGGCCAGGTGCAGGTGACGGCGGCGAACAGGTCGGCCTTACTGTCGAAGCTGGGCACGGTGGACGAGCGGCAGCTCCACTGGCGGTTCTCCGGGTCGTAGTGGTAGGCCATGCGCAGGTTGTACGGGTCGGCGAGCACCACGTCGTTGTCGCTGCTGTACAGCACGTGGTTGTGGGTGATGGGGATCGGGTTGTTCTCCTCGTCCGCCGGGCCCTGCAGCTGCTCCCACGAGAAGCTCGCCGGGTCGTAGCGGTGGAACTGCGCCTCGGTGGCGAAGATGGCGCCGAAGAGGTCGATCTTGAAGGACATACAGATGTAGATGAAGTCGCCGTGGGAGGCGGCCTTCAGGATCTGTTTGGGCGGGCTCAGGAAGGCCGTGTTCCGCTGGATCTGGGCCAGGGACGTCCAGCGCTGCTGGTCAAAGTCGTAACACTCGCCGGGCGTGTCCCCGCTGAGGGCGTACAGCCGGCCCTGGTGACTGATCACCGCCTGCACGTTGAGGTGGGTGCGGGAGGTGGGAGGGATCGTCGACCACGTCATCGTCTCCAGGTTGAGGCAGTGCTCCTGGGGCATGTAGCCGCGCTGACAGCCACCCACAATGAACAGCTGGAGGGGTAAGAACAAACAGGTGAATGGTGAGGAAGCATATTGGGGCGTCACAGAAACAGGCCAAGAGGTAGGCCTGACAAAGTAATTTACACAATGCCATGTTAATAGTCTATTAATTATTTCTGTTTTTGAAACTCAATTACCAAGCCTCATTTTTTACATTCCTTTTTTCTTCTTCTTTATGTTGTATATCAATAATCTCATTGCCTACACTGAGATGAGACTGTCAATAAAAAATAGATATATTGTAAATTATATTAGGCTAGTTCTAACATATTATATTCCTGTTGTTCATACAATGCTGGAACGTCAATAATGAACATTTTCATAGATTACAAATGATCATTTTGTATATTATGGATTATTAACTTTGCAAACAATAATGGTTAACTGTTAAGGTAAGCTCTAGTTAACAACGCACTTTGTTGCCATGTTGCACCATGCCGTGGTTTTTCCTCTTCTCAGGGAGATCAGGCAGTGTCAACCACTGGTCATCCTGGACAACGTAGGCCAGATTGGTCAGCTGGTCTTCGAAGCCGTTCACGATGACCACGTCCACGGTGTCCACCGGCCCCTCCCGGGACTCACTCGGCAGCCGGTCAGCCGTGTCCACCTTGGACCGTTTCTTCGGAGGCCCGTCACGCTCCTCCACCAGGATCAGGTTACTGGAGGAGGGAGCTATCCCCGTGGAGGGAAGCTGCTGTTTTTGCAACTCAAGTAAAAGCGTTTTACACTTTTTGTTGGTAGCGATGAGCTCCTGGTTCAACATTTTACTTATCACACACGACAAACCAGAGCCACTCTGTTTTTTGAGCGAATCATAGACGACGCTTTGGAAAAGCTTGTCTTCAAAGAGGGGTTCTCGTGTCCGCCTCTCGTAGAGCACCCACTGCGCCAACAGGTCGAGCAGCACGGGCGGCCGGATCACCTCCTTGATCTTCTTATCCCCGAGGATGAGTTCGACCTCATCAGGATGTATGGTGCAGAGTTCACTGGAGTGCTGGAGGTAGTCCTCCAGTCGGGACATGGCGATGCCCCGGGCCGCGTCGTATACCTCCTGGAGGCAGTAGATGTAAGCAGTGATCATGTAGTCAACACAGTTTTCAACATTGACGGAATTCAACAGTGATTTTCGGATTTCTTCCTTCAGCTCGTCCATGATGAGGTAGTCAGCAGCGTGGAGCAGGGCCTTGACGTCCTCAGCCGTCACCACCATCTGACTCGGCTTGACGCTGCTCGAGCTGCTCGTCGAACCTTTGCACTCGCTCGTCGACCCCGCCGGGATGGGTAAAGGCGCCTTACAGCTGAGGTTGAGGGAGCCCGTGTACACGTACTCCAGCACCTGCTGTAGGGCGCCGGCCGTGATCTCGGGCAGGTGGACCCGCTGAGCATTGTGAAAGGAGATGTTCCTCTCCGCGTGCAGGGCCTCGAAGTACTTACTGCACGTGACCAGGACACAGATGTGGGCAGTGAATTCCTGATCTGGAAGATAATATATTAAGTTTATTAGCAAGTCACTGCACTCATAACTGATATGTATTCTAGATAGATCTAAAGTTTTAACTGCGATAATTCTTTTTCAGGTTTGAAAAAAGTAAGACAAGGGGTCTCGGGAGAAGTGTACAAACCTTATATTAATGACAATGGCAAATGAATATAACCTTTACAAAAATAACTCTTTCTCCTCTTGTAGTCGATTTACAATCAGTCAATATTGCTACTTCTTCAAATTTGTTAAAGTATTTACTTCTTCCATTAAATACTTTCCAGTGGTCGAAATAAGGACTAAATATTCAGGGGCCAGTCGAGTCCTCTACTATGAAAGTCTAGGAGCCACAAGCAAGTTTGGTAAAGCCCTTATAAGTCTACCAATTGTAGTAAAAATAGATCTACTGGATTTTCAATGGGCCATTTGAGCCCCTCCACAACGCAATCCTGGGGGCCCGACCTAGAGGGTAATTGCAGGGTGAATGATGGATGTTTTACGCCGTACCAACAGACAGGGTAATTTTCAAGACGAAAACAAGTTGGGACAAATTCTGTCTTTGGTGATCGTATCTCCCTATATGGCCCTAGACCCCTAAATTCGACACAGCGACACGGCCATTTCTTAAATTCGACACGGCGACATGGCTATTTCTTAAATTCGACATGGGACATGGCCATCTAAGTGACCTGTGACATGACCCTTTTCTTAAATTCGACATGTGACATGGGGCTTAGTGACATAGGAATAGGAAAGTACGTAAGTGGTTTGTTGACCGCCACCAGTTGCCGGGACTGACCACGGCCGTGGAGGGAATGTTGGCTGTAATTAAAACCACCCGACGCGTGTCCAGTCCCAGATGATGCGGCACTTCTGTGGTCTCTTCAACGTGATATAAGACTCCAGTAGGCTCACGTCACACAGAGGCCGCTTGTGGTGGGTGGCTCCATACTCCAGGGCCGACCTCTGACCCTCCTGCCGGGCCCTGTAACCAGCCCGGCCTTGAGGTATCCCCGACAACAGAGTTTAGGGGTGTAAATGTATAGGTTAGTTCATGGTGCCGGGCAGAGTGGCTGAGGCACTATGAACTAACTTGCTGGGTTCATTAGCCCCGTTAGATAAGGCACCTCTTTAAAAACATATTAGGCCCTTCCACCAATATATAAACCCTCACACATACTGGGGGATTCTCATTCAGCCCCAAGCCCTCAGAGAGACGACATGGACACACAGCCCTATTAAGTATACATTTCTTTCTTTATTTATTTTTAAAGATTTTCAGGGTTTTTTTTAAGGTGGGGGGGAAGTATGCTTATTCATTTAACTTACTGTTGTTGTTTCAATTTTTTGACCTTTTCCTTTGTTTTATTTTCTCTATTCTATTCACGCAATCGTTTACTATTCTATCTAGCTAAAACCATTCAGTTCTGGTTAACCCTTTCCACCCGCCATCATTATTTCAATCAGGATCTAAATAGTGCCAATCTACCCTAGTTAATAGTCTCAAAATACGCCAACTATATAGCAAAATGGCCTCATTTACTCCAAACATAGCTTTTTCTGAGATAAACAAATCATTTTCAACATTTGTATTGTTAGATATCCATTAGTTTGGATGATTTAATTTTCTTAAAAAGGTAAATGTTATGTTCCCTTTAATATTTAGTTTTAAATTTGCAATTATGCAATCTATTGAAAAGATGACTCAAAGCATCTGGCGTGTTTTCACTGGTGATGCCTCCAGGCATCTGGCACATATATGGTGGTGACGCCTCAAAGCATCTGGCGAGTGATTTTTCATACATTACTTTCAGAGGGTCTCCTTGAAATATTTTATAGGAAACTCGTTTTGATTGCATTTTGATTTTCATGTAATATTTGAATAAAGTGAAATATTTCTAATTTGGACTTTCTGTAAGAGATACACGGCTTGCAGGCTGGCCCTCTTCTGAGAGTCTCCCAGCCCTTATCGGGGCCTTTTTATCTGGGTAAACCCTGACAACGGGCCTCGGACACATCAAGGACCCTGCTTGGCTGTGGCCCTCTCATGACCGAACCTACGTTCGGTTGTAAAGCGAAATTTCAGGGGCCCCTTTCAGACCCCTCACCCATATGATTTAAAAAAATGGAAAAATACATCTAATATGCTATTCAGAGATAGTTTTATCCAATGCAGATGTTTAGAAAGTAGTTATACTTATAGGGGATATTTCCCATCATTTTCACAAAACGAAAAAAACAACAACAAAAATAAACAAAAGAACGTATGCTTAATCTGTTCATAAGTTAAACTGATTACAAATCAGACTTATAGAGCCATTTGTTACTAAGATATTTCAAATATACCTAAACAGTGTCCGAAATTAAGGGTGAACCCTGCACCAGGGGTGCACAATTTTGCAGCAGGCTGCACGATTTTTTATACTGTGCACCCAGTAGATGCACACATTTTTGGTGGAATAAATAGCCTTATATCATGCACTGAGGGTGTTATGAAAGACTCGCTGGGTGCACACATTTCAAAGCTATGCATGCGGCGAGTGCACTCATTTAAACCTTAATTTCGGACACTGCTAAAGTTTCCAGGACCCCCCCCCCCCCCCCCACTGGGGTTATGGCTGCTCTGCCCTTTATATATACACCTCCTGTACTAATGGCTTAGTACTTTTACTATATTGTCATGTTATATAATCCAACAAGGATCAGGCTTAGCAAGTCTACTTCTAGTCTACTCTTAGAAAGAAATATCTTGCGCTCCTAGCGCCACCTGTTAACCAGTATAAAAGGTGTTGCAAAGTGAGGAGCAGTTAGTTTTAGTGAGAATGTCAGCTGAGTGAGTTTAGCAAAGGAGCTACTCGGAGTAAGTACATCGGCTCCCGCGTAGCAGACTGGAGTTTACCTATACCAACTACCTCGGACATAGGATTGTGATAGGGCTAAGCACTAGAGCGGTCTAGAACGTGCTGGAACAACTTGTATTCTAAATGTGGTTGATTGCTGATAGGAGATGGGAGGTGGACTGATGGAGACTTATACACAGTGGCTTTGACTCGGGATGAGATGTTTACTGAATAAAAACCCTTTCATATTAAGAGCTCCCTCATCGTTCATTTCTTTTGAACTATTGGGAAGTGAATGAGCTAACTTTAAACGCAGTCTGATTGACTCAGACATTCTGGACAAACGACTCATGGATACTTAATTATATACTCATCACGCAGTATTAAAACCAACATTAACAATAGTTCACTCCGTCCGCCTTTAACATTCAAAATATGAAATATCAATGCAAAGTTTTTGAAGATCAAATAATAATAGTGACACTAGCGACATGGCTTTTTCTTTACTGACAAGGGACATGGCCATTTCTTAAATTCGACATGCGACATTGGGACCCCCCCATCTAGGGCCCCCCCTATGCTTTTTGCTGTACCTCATCCCTTAATGAACCCGGACACCAACAGGGAATTGAACCCAAAGAACCACTTGGTCAGTGCAGGATCCCCACTATCATCGCCTCTTACAATCAGCAGGGGATAGACTGGGGGCCTAGAGTCTATATTCTTCCCAGGAGTGGCTGGAGAAACCTTTCTAGGCCTGATGTAATGGAAAGCAAACTAAATATATATATCCCTCTCTTCTAATAGATCACTAGGATTCATACCTAAACAGCTAACTCGTCCCTTTTTCACAGTTTTTAGAATACAACTGCCAAAAAACACCAGCGGACAGTTCTATCTGTATTTACCACTGGTATTGAACTTGAACTGTTGAAGTCAGTGTGAACCAACCTACCCTGGGAAACCAGTGTCACGTCGCAGACTTTGCCTTGTTTTCGCTGTTCATTCAGACGTTTCAAAAGGGAAGCTCCATAACTGTTTGTGTCATCTTTCTCTTGACATCTGTTAGACCTTGCATGTGTTTCTATTACTCGACCATCCATTATGAGGTAGATATTTCTTGATTTTCAGTCCATTCTAGCCCAAACAGCTTGCATTCACAGGAAGTAGCAGCCGACTTGTCATCCGAAAACGAGGCAAGCGGAATCTCCTCAAAATGACGTCAGAGAAAGGGATATCCCCAACTTCCGTGGACCTGAGGGTCGAGCACCTGCTGTCTCGAAATGTCAAGAAAAGTGAAATTGTTGCAGTTGACATTAGCGATAGTTAAACCTGATGTAGCAGTACAACCCCATCTAGTCAAGGTATGCAGTTTTACGTAAGAATGTATGTAGAGTGATCTAAGAGGGTCAATTTAGACGCTCGACGTCGTGGTGCCCCGACCAGTCTCGAAGCACTCTGCCACTTCGCTAACCTCGCAAGTCGGAGTTTGCAGGGACTATCATTATAGGCGTGGAGCGCGATCTCGTGCAGAGTGTTCCCAAAACATGGGGAGAGGCCCTAACATTCTTCGGTGCCCTATATAATATGGGGACTTGCGTTAACTTTTAGTCCTTTTACTTTCAACCCAGAACAGAGTGCACTGCCATTATGTCTCGCAGTCGGGCTGATGTCATTAATACGTTCTAGGTCGGGGAACCCCCCATTTGCCCAGGGTTAACACCAGGCGGCAGCAAAGAAGGGGAAGGAACCCATGTCGCCCAATACATTTACTATATAAATCCCACAGGTTCAACCTCTAATATCTGTCTTCAAACTTAAAAATTCTGAAGGGAAAAAATGTATTACATATAATTTGAATATTCAAGAGTAACATACTGAATTTTCAAGTGTTTTTACTGAACGATTTGACCACAATTTGCATTTGAAAATAAGTTAGTTTTCAGTCCAGTGACCTCGACATTCTCTGTGATCATTGACCCGTGACTTCCCCTTTGTGGGCGGGGCTTAGAGGGGAATCACCGTAACCTAGGCTAAATGGCAGGCTCGCACTTGAATGCAATTTCCGCCCGTCTGCGAGAAGTCTACATTAGAATTTTTTAATTTGGCAAAAAAAAAGAAAAAATGTATTGTTCAGCTAACTCGACCTACCCTAATATTTTCATAATTTTGGCCCTAACCTAGACAACGTTTATCTCATGGATTTTTTTCTAAGAAATAATAAGATTAAATTTATAAGAATGACTGAAAAGACAGGAAATGACATAGATCTACATCTACATCTAGACCTAGTCTACATCCATAGACTTTAGATCTATTTGATCGAGAGATGTAGACTAAAATCTATTTTTGGGTAGACCTTCTCTTCACTTTGTTTTTGGGAGGCGGGCCTTAGTCCGCCAACCTTCTCGAGTAGAGGTGCCAGTTTTCGCGCATTTTAGATCTACGCATTTTTATTGACGCATTTTTTTTACACATGCCATAAATGTTCATGTGTCCTCTGATATTCAACAGGATGTTATAATGAACAAAAATAATAATTTTTGTGTAAATATTTATCAAAGAATGTACGTTTTTGAAATGGAAATATGTTTAAGGGTCTCTCCTCCATGAACAAATGACGTGAGGCTTATAGATCTAAATCAATATTTTCTGAATTAATCAATATCAGATCAATTTCTCAAATAATGAATCAATTCCAATATCCCAAATTTTCGGGATTTTAGTTTAAAATGTTTTACTATCATTTGGGCGTCAGCTACTCATATAATTGTGCTAAATTTTTGAAATTGACCCTTGCGTGAAAACTAATGACCCAAAATAAGGCAGTTGCTCATATTTTCCCGAAATTTCCTATTTTTCCTCATTATTTTTCAAAAAAACATGGAAACAAATTTAAACAAGCTGCCATGAACAGTGACGAAGCATTCCTGGAAATATTGTAACCCAAGAAGCGATCCATATTATGCCTTGCCGTTTTTTAATGGAATTAATCCTTTTGTAATATTCTGAAAATGCACAAAAATGCGCACTCTTTATCTAGTACACAATGATTCTTGTTTTAAGTTTTCTAGACTATATACGGAATAAACGGGTTAGCGGTATCCTCGCCATTTCCGTCATCGCGCGGTGAAATTCTGGGATCCAGAAGTGACCACGTTTAGCATTGGCTCCTATGGGGGAAAACGGAATTTTCCCGATCCTGGGAAAACTGGGGGGATAAGAAAATTTTTGAAGGATTGTATGACATGGGTGGGATCAATTCCAAACTGTTTCTTATTTACTGCATAAAGATTGGACCAATATTTAAAAAGTTAGAGCAAAATAACATGTTTTCTCCTATAGGAGCCCATGTTAAATCCACCCCCAACCTCCGCATATGGCGTATAGCAATCATGCTGTCCATTCTACTAATCATTTAGGCAGTCAATTAGCATTCCACAGGCGGATGTTAATTGGAAATATGGTTCTGAAGTGTGTTTCACAATTTTTTCCAATTTTCAATATTTTATGTATTTTCTATATAAAATATGTTCCAGTGCGCGAAACTGGCTACAGAATGCGCGAAAATAGGCTTCAGTGCGTGAAAACTGGCAACAGAACCTTTTAAAGTAACTGAGCATGTCACCACACACAAAAAATTCGAATTTAAGTTTTTTTTCCTAAAATTTGTACAGTATACTTTTTTGGACTGCTGGTTCCTGGCGTTTGTCTCTTTATTTTAACCAGCATGATGGGTACCAGCGAAAGTTGTGACAATTTTGTGACAATTTTTGCGTCCACCGTTCTCAGTAGACTAATGGAAGCATTATAATCATCAAGCTATATGTATTTCGTTAGTTCTGTTTCTAGTATACGGTAGTTTGGTTCCAAAATTGTAAAATATCATGTTGCTTTTCTGTAATTTGAAGAAGAAACTACAATTATTTTGGCAAAAAATGGGAATAGGAATTTCCTATACTAAAGGAGCCAGCACATCACTCTCCACGCACAGCAAATCTTTTTGCCATAGGAATGTATGGAGATTGACAAAGAAGGTTTCAATTTCTCACTTCTCACAATCTCCATGCAGATGTTTAGAATTGAAATGGTAACTTGTATTTTTTCCCACCTCTTCGGTATGACAGTACCCGATAATCTTGTTTTGGATGCTGGTTCCTGGCAATCATTTCTATATTTTAACATACATGATGGGTAGATCTACCAGCAAAGCTTGTTAGAGTTTTGCGACAAACTTTTCGTTCCTCTTTTCTAAGTAATTGCTGCATCATAAGTACGTGTAGATCTATCTAGTCAATTTAGTTTGCTAGCTCTGTTACTAGTATACGGTAGTCTGGTTCTAAACTTTTGAAATTCCATTTTGTTTTCCTGTAATTTGGAAAAGAAACCATAGTTTCTTTTGCCAAAAATCTGAGTAGGCATTTTCTATAGTAGATCTAAAGGAACTGGTTCATCACTTTCCATGCACAGCAAAACTGTTTTACTATAGAAGTGTATGGAGGGGTTCATTTTGTCAGAGGTGTAGCTGGTTTAAAGTGTTTTGACATTCTCCAAGCACATTTTCAGTAGCCATATAGGAATAAAGAGAAGTAGCAATTAGAAACTGGTTGAAGTTGTTAGCATGATTGCGCATGGTTACGCAATTATATATATATAGTGCTTGTTATGATTCAAAATTCATCATTTCTCTCCAAATTAACAGTTACTGCTATTTTCTCCCGCCTCTTTTGGTAAGTTAGGACCTGAATGTCTTGTGGACTCTAGATGATAGAAATTGTTGTGGAGATTGTCTGGAGTACTTTCTTAATATTCGAGAATGACTACCGTAAAACCCCTAATTTAAGCCGCGGCTTAAATAAGGGTTACTTTCTGAAATAATAGACTGTCATGCCTCCACTTTAAGGGTGCGGCTTAAATTAGGGGTTTATACAACCTTGAATCCAATGGCATTCATGATAAATATTATGAAAATATTACCCAAAGATAAATCCAAAAGTTGGGGTGCGGCCTAAATTAGGGTGCGGCTTATATTAGGGGTTTTACGGTAAGTCTATTTTAAAAAAGGGAAAAAGGAATCCCCTACCTCCCCTGATTATTCTAACCAATGTCTAGATCAAACTGAAGACAACTATTTATTTTTTGGCCTAACATGGTCTGCTGGGTCTATCCTTATGCCACATTCTAGGCCCATCGATTTGGATTGGTTCAAGGGGATTAACGTCTATTCTGGTATGGAACAACGAGAGTAAACAAGAGCAATGAGCAAGAGAACTGGTAATGGCCAGCGGACTATACCTACACTGGGTGAAGTTAAGAACTAGGTTTCACACTTGTATGGGAAATAAGAAATACCAGGGACTCAGAAGTAACTTACACTTTGGCTCATTCTGTATCGCAATCGACCTCTGCACCAAGAAATGAGTCTGCACCTTGGGCCGAGTCGGCAGCCCTCGGGCTGTCTCCGCGTGGTTAAAGCATTAGTTCATTGCAAGCCACAACCTGCACAATTGGAACCTTTTGTGGCTTTCAATGTCAATGTGATATCATGGAACAATGTGGTGAACTTATTTGGATATATTAATAAAACTTAGAACTACCTCTCAGAGTGAGTGTTTCTTGTGATATTTGGGGACTAATTACCCCCTCCCCCTCCCCCTCCCTTGGGTCATGGCATTGGTCAAGCTGTAATATGAGTGAGGGGAATCGTGTTGCCATTTGCTACAGGGACAGGAAGTCTAGGTTGAAGGTGATACACGAGAAGATCAATATCAACAGTCGGCCGGAAACCTGTCATGGCCTGTGATAGCAGCCTTTAATTTGTATACAACATAGACCTTACTTACATAGATCTACATTGAAACATTATGTTTTTGACTGATAGATGCTGCAGTGGCATGCCGGTACGAGGGAGGGGGAGGGGATCTGAATGCATGTTGAACCCTTTAGAGTCCCCAAATTGTACTACAAAGTGAATTGTTTCAAACCATCCACATAGGAACCCTTCAGTTTTGACGGAACCCCCTAGAATGTTTGGGCCAGCAACGCCCCTGAGTTGTCACACTTGTTTGGCTTAATATTCGATAGTTTCTCATTAAGGATATTACCAAAACAAATGTAGATCGCAGAAAGAAGATTGCAGAAAGAAATCGCATGACTATTTAACACAATACCCCCAGCGGGGGAGGGGGATCGTTTTCTACTTTTGTAGATATTTGCCCAATCCTATTCTATAATACACTGTACAAAAATGTGCATTGATTTTGGAAATTCCATGAATTGCTTCACCTCTATGCCCCGTTTCAGGGCGAAGGAATGGAATCCTCTTTTTTCTGGGCCCGGAGTGGCCATGATGATTAATTTTGTAAATGTTATGAATAGGACCAGATAGGAACTGGGTTTGGATTTGCTGGTGACAGCATGTTTTGGCCCCAGGGCATTGCAGTAGTGGAAACGCCGGATACAAATTTTAGGAACATTTCTACTTCCGCTTCCTGTTCCTGTCAAAAGACAAAAGAAAATTGCATTATTGTAGTCCCGGTGTAGTCTGGGATATGGTGAAGACTGCGGCCATGTTAGATTTTACTGAATCAAGGGAGTTTTGTCGGTTAATATAAGGAATGGAGGAGAAATATATAAAATGTGGATAGTGGTTTATGTAAGAAATGTCCATATACATATTATAGTACAGATTATTATTATTTTTAAGATTATGAATGCCCCAATGCATGCTGGGTATTCAGATCTAATTAACATAATGAATATATCAATGCCTCAATGCCTGCTAGGTGTTCGGGTCTCACTCAACCCTTTTATTTTTATAAGAGGGTAAGGGGGGGAAGGGAGTGAAGGGCTAAAGAGGAAAAGGGCTAGAGGGCTAAAGGGGCAAATGGGTAAAGGGCTCAATGGGGTAAAGGGCTAAATGGGTAAAAGATTAAAGGGCTAAAGAGGCAAATGGCTAAAGGGGCAAAGGGCTAAAGGGGCAAAGGGGTGAAGGGCCAAAAAGGCAAAGGGCTAGAGGGGTAAAGCGCTAAAGGGGTAAAGGGCGACCATGGTAACCACCATGGTTACCACTATAGTAACCACCATGGCTACTACCATTGTTACAACCATGGTGGTTACCACCATGGCGGTTACCACCATGGTGGTGACCACCATCGTTACCACCATGGTGGTGACCACCATGGTGGTTACCACCATGGTGGTTACCACCATGGTTACCACCATGGTTACCACCATGGTTACCACCATGGTTACCACCATGGTTACCACCATGGTTACCACCATGGTAATCATCCCTGGTTACCACCATGGTAACCACCATGGTAACCACCATGGTTACCACCATGGTTACCACCATGGTTACCACCATGGTTACCACCATGGTAATCATCCCTGGTTACCACCATGGTAACCACCATGGTTACCACCATGGTAACCACCACCATGCTTACCACCATGGTTACCACCATGGTTACCACCATGGTAACCACCATGGTAACCACCATGGTTCCCACCATGGTTACCACCATGGTTACCACCATGGTTACCACCAAGATAACCACCATGGTTACCACCATGGTTACCACCATGGTTACCACCATGGTTACCACCATGGTTACCACCAAGGTAACCACCATGGTAACAACCATGGTAACAACCATGGTTATCACCATGGTTATCACCATGGTCACATAACGTCACTGAATCACAAAAAGTAATGAATTAATGATTGAAAGAATACTGACATAATTGAAAGGTAATAAATAAAAATAATTAACAACAAAAGTAATAAAGAAATAATCAATTTGAAAATGATTTACTGAAAATAAAAAGTTAATGAATAAATAATTAATAGAAATAAATGAATAATGAATAATCAAACAAAACGTGGTCACGTAGACTTTGTTAGACAACTTGTGTACCTAACATGGTCCAGTGGAGGTTGAACTGTACAGATAAATCAACAGGGATGTTGAAGCACAATGTCAGTGCATTGTCATAGCAATATTCAGGGCAATGTAACTTCATATTGTTATTCATGATTAGCAAGACATACAGATATGAGTTCAACATCTTAAAATTCAGATTTTCCTTAAGCTTTTACTCTCAAACTTTTTATTCTCATTTGTGCTTAGGTAGGTGTCCAGAAATTAGTCCAGAATTTCAAATTTTTAAACTTTGCAGAAATTTGTACTCATTACTAGTCAGTCAACTGAAAACTTAAATTTCTTTGAAATTTTCTATACTTCATTAGGGCCCAGGCTTTAATTATGATAATAATTAACCTATTTACTAAGTTTGTATTTATAGCCTTTTTTACTTGTCTTTTTAAGGTGCATATACTGAAGATCCCAGTATTTACCATCTGACGATCAAACAATTCCACGATCACACAAACGGACCTCAGACTCACCTGTGCCTATGGTCTAGAACTCTTAGATCTGAAACATGAAGTTACGTTGCCAGTATTATAGTCAAATTGCATTTACATTAAACACTAACATATTGCAGTTCAGCAGGGCTCAGCATAAAATCGATGTTTTATTCACAGGATATTCGGAGATTATTGCTGAAGAACAACTTCCTTGTAATTAGATCTCAGAAATTGAGACTCAGCAGATCACGCGCCGAGGACTTTTATAGCGAACACCAAGGTAAAATTAAATTTGATCGATCAAATAGCCTTTCAATTTGATACATCCTTTAAGTGTAAACTTACTAGCTGACCATGCATACCGTTTGCATGCAATACGACCAACTATGGTAATCAAACAGTTATCAATTATCATTAACACATATCCCAAACATAAGAAATGTAGATAAATGAAATTAATATTTACCTTAATAAACTTGGTTTGTTCTCTTTTAAGTCATGGAGTTATGAAGATATCAAATCATTTCATTAAATTTTATCTGTATTCTTGAATGCTAATGATTACATGTTTCTGTTTCAGGTCGTTTTTTCTTCGAAAGACTGGTCAACTATATGTCCAGGTGAAACACATTAATTTTGTTAGCTCGGTTACTTTAAAGATTTTGTCCGATTGGTTTCCCTTCTCGAAGTTGAGTTTGAAGTTACCTAGCGTAATGGTTAACGTTTCAGATATAGAAATTGGTTAATCATAGCATAGAGATACATAAGTTATATAACTAGTTATACAAATTAACACTTTTAAACTTTGGATTCTCACACTGTAGATTCTACACTTTGAAATTTCCACACTGTTAACCACCGTGTTATTTCCACACCGTTGACCAGATATACCCCAACGAATTTTGGTTTTTCACTCATCCTGACGAAGACTTTCATACATTTGAAACATGTTGATCATTGTGCAACCTGTCTACAGACAGTGACTACTAGAGTAATAAATATTATCAAGTCGTCCATCCATTTGTGCTTGTCGAGTTTGGTATCTATACCACACTTTTAATAAGTTATATATGTATATGATCATAGCTTTGAGCTATATGGGGTTTAAATCGACAGTATCGTCCGTGCGTCGTACACGTTATGGGCCCGACCCCGTAGCCTAGCGACGTCATAGCCGGTGCGGTGTTTTGCAGTTTTGGAACGTAACTACTTCGTTAGTTATGTCGCACATTTGACGCGACGATTAAGTAGTTACAATTTATCAAATTATCACGATTTCTCGGACGATAGCGTGGGTTTAATTACTAGTCCAACATGTTCACTAACTTATTCAGCCTTTCACCTATATTGATATTGCATTGGATGTACTACCTTCTTTTCTCCACCCTTTGACTCACTCTCCTAAGTAGGTCTTTATAGACATGGTCTCCTCGTCAATTACTGATTACGACAATCTGTCCTCATCTGAACAAGGTTTAAACGTTACATCAAGCTTTTACTTAGACATGATAGTCTAGTCATGATATTGACCAGCACACGCTCTGGGCGGGTGTCGGTCTCCTAGGCCTCCTACATAGTACATAGTTGATGTTTAACGATAGCAATGACACAATTAACAACCTCACCTGTGCCCTGCCGACCAACTTAGACTATGCCTTTGCTAAACGCAACACTCATGTACTGCACACCTGTACATTAGTACAGCTTATCCTTCCCCTTATTTCTCAATACTAGTAACATGACAATGAAAGCATATGATTATCGATATTATCAAGGCAAATGCTCAATATCTTATTTCACTTTTCAGTTCTTATTCTCCAGGAAGGTATTCATAATTCTTCCAGCTTTTTCTAACACGTCATCATGTTTCAAATATTTCTCCTTGCAGTGGACCTATTGAGTCATACATATTGTCAAAAGAGAGTGCCATATCAGATTGGAGGTCACTCATGGGACCAACCAAGGTTTTCAGGTAATTGTCGTCACTATTTATGAATATACGATAAGCAATTCACATTTATCAACGTATTAAAAACAACAGTCACTTCATGATACAATTCTTATCACGTCCTAAACTGTCAGTATGTCTCGACCTGTACAAATAAATAAGGTATGTACCAAATTTGTTCGAATATAATCAGATAATAAGTGCACTGAAAAACTAAAATTCTTTAATTTTTTATCAATACGCAATTGTAATCTTACACTTGCTTGGTAGAAATTTTAATAGGCAATTGAATTGAATTTCCTATGGATTCCCATTGACAAATTATGACAAAGGGGGCATGTGGGTAAACAGTGGTCAAAATAGCGTAAAGTCATCGATGACGGCCCCAGAAACGTATGTCGACTGGTGGTTTAACATTGTATGAGCCATCTGTTATCTACCGATGTTTGATTCGTGTATTAGAAAAAGTGTTCTTAAAAGTGGTCCAACTTCTTTTGGTTATTGTGTAATCGAGTTTTCTGTTGTGTAAATCTATCTTTCTGTTTGTCAGAATGCCAGTCAGTCATTTATTTAGTGAAATATCGGGGGCTACGATGTTCTCCCTGAGGTTTAACATAATTATATTGAAATGTATGGAGACTGCATGCTGGTTCTTTATCGTAAAAATGGTCGTCAAACAGATTGTTTATCAGCCTATCGACATGGTCATTGATATATTAGTACTCAATTGTACTTGTTCCAAACCTTTTGATAATTATATCTATTTTAGAGATATCCATGTTTTACTATATACTGAAGTATATTTACATTTCAGATCAATCCATACCCATCCTGATTCGATCCGGGGCCGGTTTGGTTTGACAGATACGAGAAATAGCACCCATGGGTCAGGTAAATTAAATCTCATGCCCAGCATGATATATACTTCTCAGGCAAAAGCATCAAATTATCAAGTGGCGTTTCAATACATGCGTTGCGGATGCGGATATCCTATATATAAAGTATGCGGATGACATGTATATTCCCATAGATGCAATCCCAGATACCATCCAAATACTATGTTTGGAAAATCTGCATCCATAACGCATGTATGGAAACACGCCTCCAGGTGGTCAAACTCCGAAATCTGAAGACTTATTCTATAGAAATAACAAGTGCATAGGGAAGACATGGAATTTGGAAATTTAGTCAGAACAGGGTTTTTATTTTTGCTTTCCGAGGATCTGGATTTCCTGATTCTTCAAGTAGTAGGACATTTTGTGAAACGATATGATATAGGTAGTTATTAGATTTATTTTTGAATATGTGAATTTAAATCCCATTTTCTCTGTATTTTTAAACAAAATGTCTAACTTTACTTACTGTTTTATCCAGGATTTCGAAGCGTAAGATTAGACATGGGGCCCTCATGCTATTTCATTGCATATTTAGGCTTGTTATATAGTATTAAGCTATCCCATGTGTTTGGGTCAACCATAGACATATATCTTATGTATCTCTATGGGTCAACCGAAAAGAACCGGAAATAAGTGGAAGAAAGTATAACAGTGGAATTATCAATAACGTTCATTTAGAGTTGACGTTGTTTCAGAATTTTGGTACCGATAGGGGCTCCCTAAATCAGTTGTGTCGTTTTAGTGGGGTCAGTAAACACAATTTCATGTGAAGCCCCATACCCACTAGGCAACCGGTGACCGCCGATACTGAAAGTCACCGGTAAAATTGCCAGGAGACTGCAATATCAAGCAAGTTTGAGATTTTTTCGGCGATTTTCCCAGCGATCTTGTTGCCCATTGCCCAATGCTCAGAAATGACACCATACTCACAGGGAGTTGCCCGGCAATCTCAGTCACCTGGCAACTGTACCGGCGATTCTGATGGTCGCTGGTTACCGGGCGCTGCTAAAGTTGCTTAGTGGGTATGGGGCTTTAGTCCTCTCAGGTGATACTGGTGTTTGAGTTCTCCCCTCTCCCACTGAACCTCTTGGTGTAAATGCTATCCCGTTTGGACAATTATAGCCCTATAGATGCTCATCAGGTTCAGGGTAAGTATCGGCTTTTGAGTTGTGGGTTGGACAAAAATTGACAGGTGGGCCAGTGGGGCAGGCGTTGACATGGTGGACGAGCATTGGTATTATTCTGCTGTCTATATGCTCGTGTTATATTGCTGCGACTGGGTTATGTATGTTATAAACAGGGGCGGTAAAACAACGGTGAATGGTGCTTGCATGTGAAATTCAACGATGGACTACAGATTGTCCACGCATTAGTGAAATATCGATAGCTACTTTGATTCCTGTTAAATAAGATCCAAGTTTTTCGTTATTTCGTCAGAACTGCCAACTTAATTTTCAGATTTCAAAAAGATAGAGACACAATAATTTTCAAGAAGATAGAGACACAATAACATAAAATCAATGTTTACTACTGTTTTGTTCGTTTCAATCCTAATGATTAATATATGTAATTGATCGTTTTAATCCTGATGTTTAATATATGTGATAGATACAAACATGAAAACAAAAGTTTTTCTTAAAAGTTAAAGAGTAGACTAAAAAACGAATAGTTAGATAGCGTACTAAATCTGAATGGTTATTTGTTTTCAGATTCTGACGAATCTGCAAAGCGTGAAATCAAGTTTTTCTTCGATGAGTTTGACTTCGATGGTTGGTATGCTGAGGAAGAAGCTTTGTTCCGCCAAGGTCCAGTCATCTTTAATGAAGAGCAGTTTATTCACACATTACAGAAAACGTGACATCCAATATAGTCCATTTTTAATGTAAAATCTGGATCAATACAAATACGACGTTATATGTAACCTTCGTGTAAGGAATCGTTTCCTTGATGTCCATGTATATTATGTGTTACAACAGTGATCAACGACGTAATTAATAATAATTCACAGTTCGTAACCTAAGTCTTTGATTTCTTGTATATTTTTTTATGAGGATCTAATCACCAAAATCACATAGAAAATGAAGAAATATCACGCTGATAAATAGGTTTTTACAAAATCCTAAAGTACTGTATCTAATACACCTCATATTTGCATTTTTATCTAATCAAACTCCCTTGGGCAAGAGCGATAGACAATAATGTATCAATCAGTATTGATATCTATCTAGAATTATGCCAAGTACACCAGAGCGCCTGTGATTATGTTAAATGGAAACATCAGGTTTTTTACCTTGGTAAACGAACCAACGTTGATTTTCTTTTCCAACTTCTTAGAATTGGTTTTCATGTTTAAAAGAATAGCCATTTATTAATGATACATAACCATTTTAGTGAAACAAAAATCATCATTTGAAATTAAATTTTGTGATAGCTGAAGAATAAGAGCGTTTGGTTCCTATTTACGTATAACCAACGTGGCCGTCAGAGCTATACTATACTATCGGAGGCTATATTTTCGTAACTAATAAGTCTTAATTACAAGAATCTTGATTAGCGGCTCATTATTAGTAATTCTGTCAAGGACAGAAATATCTATATTCAATAATCCCTTTTATGTGTAAGTCCGCCATGATGTCAGAACTTAAAAAAATTCATTAGATACAGAGGCTAATTTAGGTGATTTGCCTAATCAGTTACGAAAATTATAGAACAACAACCGGGCATGAATTTTGCCAAATATCTTCTTAGATCTATGTGGTGGTAGTATTCTTTCATGAGATCCAATTTGTAACCAACCTTGAGGCTAGTGGTTTGATGGCCCTGGTGGTTTGACACCTGTTAATCGATACCACTTCTCAGACTGTTACATCCACACTTCTCAGTTACTGCCAACCTGACCGGGCTCCCCGTCCATGCGGGGGCGGGGTTCATGGGATTCATTTACAGGTAGCTTGACGTTAAAGACGTTCTGTTAAACCCGTAATTCAAGCTGTGGCCTAAATAAGGGTTGCACATTTCGAGCAATTTGCCGTTTTCTGTCTCGATCTACGCGCGACGGGGCATTAGGAGGGTCAGTAATTTTTGTGATTTTCCTTCGTAACAGAAAGGCGTAAGGTAGAGAAATCTATTGCCTAACGCGTGACAAATTCTTTTAAAAATACATTTGAAATTGACGGCATGAGTGATAGGAGTTACTTTTGACTAGCTGACCATGGTCTAGGTAATGACAGTTGGGGGAATAGTGAAAGACCTAGTGTGTGGTTCCTGAATAACAAAAGACACAGAAAACACCAAACCCTGGATTATGTTGGATGAATCATCAGCCAGAGAGTGTACACTAAAAGGAGTCGGGATTAGAAAGTTAGTCATATGTCCGAATTTTTTGCAAAAACTTTGGGATATGAGGAGTGGCATTTTTGTCCAAACTTCTAACCTTTTTTAAACTAACCTATAGTCCGACTGACTAACCCAAACTATTGAAACACAAAAAGTTAGTCGAATTGTTGTGTTTTGTGATTTGGACAACCCAGATGATAAATTAATCTACCCCAAAAGAATATGACAA
Organism: Lepidonotus clava; assembly: GCA_936440205.1. Lineage (NCBI taxonomy): Eukaryota > Metazoa > Annelida > Polychaeta > Phyllodocida > Polynoidae > Lepidonotus > Lepidonotus clava. The sequence continues at coordinate 54,221,461 of OW387134.1, forward strand.
AGAACACTTATTTGTTAAATGACGTTTATTGGATAATATATGTATACTTCATAATATATATAGCGCCTTTATGGATCTAGGATATGTTAGTTGAAGAGAACTACATGAAGAGCTAGTAAATCCCTCTTAATACATACATATAAAAATAAGATAAAGTTCACATCACCAACTGTCTGTCGTGATGAAGACCCGTCTAAAATTACACACATAATTATATTCCATTTATTCTGTTTAAGTGGAAATTCTGAACCAGTATATATTCTGCAGGCCTAGAGAATGATCTTATACACTTTTCATCCAGAGTTGTGGCGTTTTATTAAAGAAATGTGTGACTTTGGCCATAAGTGGGTCCACCCTTTGATGCTTTAACGTGGTTTAGTCTAGTGATATTCTGAAAGCAAATGCTTGTTGTAGGTAGGAACTAATAGAGACGACACCGAGAGGCTGGTTCAAGGTGTCACGATTATGGTGCGATTTTGTGGTTCCTTTATGCAACTGGTTTTTTTATGTTCTTCTATAAGGTTTCAGTTCCATGTTTCTGGATTAGAATTCATTTGATAAATCCACATATTATGGTATTTTAATGCACATGGTGTTACCATTTTACAAGTAACTAGGACCAGTAACCAGTTACCCCAAAAGCCTAAAAAGAAAAATTGATGAATTATAAACGGCATGTATAACGGGCTGGACAGAAATGGACGAATCAGATAAAAGGCCTATTGTGTCATCAGGAAGGAAGGAAGTATTCTATAATTATTTCCTGACAACACTAATTATTTCAAGACAACCCCTCTATCTGTGACCATAGAATTGTAGGAGCTTGCGTACAGTATAGTTTATACTGAAACTCTTTAGCCAGTAGGCCTTCAATCCAGTCGGCATCATTAAGTATGTAGATTTTCAATGATCTTGGCATTATTTGTGGTTAAACATGATAAAGATCAATATCAACTTTTTTTTTCATTTCGATTCCATATATCAGGGGCGGATGCAGAAATTCCTAGGGGGGGGGGGGGGCAAACATGAATATACAGGGGGAGGCCCCCCCCCCCCCCCCCCCCACAGACATTATTTAACGGGGGGGGGGGGGGGGGGGCAAGGCCCAACCGGCCCCCCTCCCCGCCTGGATCCGCCCCTGATATATGTTTATAATTTTTGAAGTTGGGTTGAAAATTCATTCACATAAGGATGTACAGCAAATATTGGTATATTTTCTATAGATTTACATGTGTTTTTGCCAAAAAGATTAATCCGGATTAACCTGCAGGTGCTTAAGATCCATAAAATCAGCTATCCGTGGTAGGGAGAATTCTCTTCTCTTCACCACTGAGACTAGGCTAGCGTGGCAGGGCACAAATAGGGGGCTGACCACATCAGAAAGGATAGCAAGGGTCAAAACTAATCATGATACTTTTGCTGTCAAGGTAGCTGGAATTATTAGTTCCAAATGGGAATTAAGTATATGTATGTATCATTTCCCTACTTGCTTTTGAAGTGCTTGCTTGCTTTGGTGTGCTAGATTCTATTATCTAAATTCTAATTTGAAATCAAGTTTTACTGATACCCAATAAAAAATAATTCTGAATTTTCTATCCAGGTGACACAAGTGCAACTTTCCTCAAATCCAAGTTCGATATTCATTACTGAACTAAACATTACCAGCTCAAATTTTCCTATAAATCTTGTCTGAAGAAAATCTCTATGTGACTACCCCCGGTAATACGTTCTCATTATTATCATAGCGTATTACAATAATCAGTTTGCGCATCCAAAGAGTGATTAACTTGTTTTAGTAAGGTATCACATCCAGGACCAACATGGCTATAACTGGTTTGTGTTTTAAGATATGACACCTCTGCGTTACACAAACCAAGAAGCTCTGAAATAAAGTTAACGGAAAACCCATTCCTATCTCCTGAAGTTAGGTTAGTCCCTGTGCTGCGGGTTTAGGGAAGAAATTACTTTTACAGTTTTACTCCAATCCGCTCATGTCAGGATTTGATCGACATTTGGATCCTGTTAAGTCTGAAAGTAACACAGGTGAATGGCAGCAAGAAGTCCATCCGATGGTGGCGCCGGAGGTCTATGAAGAAACCTCACTCCTCAGTCGTATATCAATACACCTTTCAGAACGTTTTAAGTCTAAACTTGTAGGAGGTCGGCGTCCCTACGTCAGCATACAGTTGCCGCCTCTCGCCGGGTGTAGTCTTGGGTGTCGGGGTAGACCCAGGGTTTTCGGACACCGACAGCTCCATGTAACTTGTACACGTCGCCCGGGCATCGTCCGTGTAAGAGTCCACCTCAGTCACACCCGTGAAGTCCGTCTTTGCGCGCTTGGTCTTTTTCTTACTAGATTTGTCCTTTCTGTGTTTGGCAATGCCTAATCTAGATGAGGTACACCCCATTTCGAAGACTGCGTTGATTAAGAGTGTTTGGTCGTGTTCACATATTATGACTTTTTTTGAAGAAGATGCACAAGGCACACAACAGTGTCCGTCTACCAGTTGCTACTTATTTGGTCCAAGGGTAAATTTCACACTGCACTACCCGTCTGAGAGACCACGTTTTCCTTAGAGTCCTGCTTTCAAAAAGTTATCCCTTAGTTCCCAAAAGTGACGTTTTAAGCTGTCGTATACTCTCTATATATGCATCCCTCCTTATGTATGTACATTACTCTGACTCAAATGATGTTCCCAGTAAGTGTGTCCGCGACCTTATGCCACAATACGGCCGCCACAGCGCACAGCTTGAAATCCCCCAGGGACATCTTGGTGAGCTGCTCGCTTCTGCTCAACTAGGTCAGTAGGAGCTGATGACGAGCACCTCCGTCCAGGTGTGTGTCAAATACAGTGAGGCCCTAATGAATCTGACGGGCAGACGCAATTAGCACCTGATGTATGCAGGAGGTGACACCGGGAGGGGCTTGCTCACCTGTGTGCGAGCCGCGCCGAGCCCGGGCTATTTATCAACCCTTATCACCACCGGTAGTAGGCCACTGTTATATTTAGCCCCCGGCTCCACGATCCAGACTGTCCATATGGGATTTCATGTCACATGTGTTTATTTTTAACATGTTTCAGATTACTTCGCCAATTTATCAACGCAGGATTCAGGTGTTTTTATTTAAGTAGAAAACTGGAAGGATAATGGAATTATTCTGGTTTCGGTTGTTAAATGATAACCTTGTTGATAGTCAATGAAATAGTTTTACATTCGAGTAACAGGAATGTTTGTTGTGGTTGTGATTGATCTCGATAACCTTGGAAATATTCCTTAAAGAGTGTCTTCCCGAAAACCTAACATTTGATAGTAACTATTATGGATGCTTGAATCCGAGTGCGGTGGGAGCTCTTATATTCACCCTGCCTTTCTATAACTTCCAAGCTCGTGTACATGTGTCGTGCGGGCCATTTCTATATACTACTCACATGTATCCCCTTTTCTGTATACTACTTACGGTAACACGTGGTACTGACACTTGATCTAGACCCATGTCGCGGTTTCCAGTTAAAGGCATATAGTATCTAATATTGCAGATATGCTGTTGATCTACATTTAAAATAACGCCCACTGTTTAGAGAGCGCTCCCGACTAATCAACTCAAACTACATGTATGTACATGTATGCTGTGAACAGAGATATTTTCGCGTGTGTCTTTGCGCATTAAACTTACGAAGAAAAAGAACAGTCACGTGAGTTTAATTTCGTGATTTTAAAGCTAAAGTGACAGTTGATGATATATTTTTTTAAAATATATGTTTGAGGCTTTCATACAAACGTCAGATGTGCAAAATGAAATATACACCTCGCAATGATTAGAACGTTCAGAACAACTTATTTTATTTAAAGAAAGTAGAGCGCATGAAGCAATTCGGCTTGAGCTTGTAGCCGGTCCCTTCGTGTTTACTGGTCTCAAAAGTCTTGCTTTGATTTCATCCTATAAATGGAAGTTAAAATTAGAATGGTTCATTTCGTCTTACTAACTGCATAAAGTGCGCACATATCACGACGTTATGTCGTTGCATTTTTTTTCTGTTAATCTTTATTTTGCAATAGTTACAAAAAACATACCAAGAGAACAGCCCATCCTGAAATAACGGGACGGTTTTGTGATCCATTTTACAGGATGTCTTGTTTTTTCAGTCAACTTTCATACTTGTTAAAACCATTAAAACTATTATTGCTATGATGGAATTCGATTTTAATTCAACCAAGTAATCATTTGTCATAACTATATAGTCAAATTTTGAAATTGAAAAACCTGGTTAATTGACTGTCTCTAAAACTAGCATTCTAACTGGAAATTGTTAACTTGCTATTTTTGCACGAAGTGCATGTGAATCATTTTACGTACACCTCTCTTTCTCCAGAAGCAAGAATTGATGCGCCGAGAAGTATGATAATTATGTAGGGGCAGGGAGTCCATGCTGCTGATTACAAAACGACAACTAAATATGATCCCTACTACCTTCCTTCTTGTGTCAATCACTGCGGCTTCATGTCAGGTGCACTGGGGCCCATTATATCATGTATATGTCCATATATGTATATGCATACATAATTCAGATTGAATGTAAACTATAGTAAGAATTTCAATTCAGTGCATGGGTCTGTGATGAATGTCCATTCATCTTTTGGTAAACAAGTATTAGAACAAGTGCAACTGTATAATCTCGTTTAAAACTGAAATCGTTATTAAAATAACGAGATTCTTCGCCTGTTAACCCAAATTATACTAAAGTGCCAATTATGATCCAAAACTCTAAATATCTTATATCCGGCACTATATATGAGATAATAAGTCACATACAAAATTTTAGGTCTCTATCTATAGTAGAAGCTGAGATATGGGGCGTCCTACATGTAGGACGCTAGCATAATCCACTACAACAATTTCCATAGTATTTAACCCTTTGTTAATGCTAAAAAGAGCCTTATTGGCAAATATATGATAACAAATAAATCATACTATCAATTTTAAAAACAAATATTCTAGCAATCCATTTAATGGAAAACCACTCATAATTGTGAAATCCACTTTCCGAAAGTGCGAAAAAAATATTTCTTATTTATTTTTTGGGTTACCATGGTAACCGACAACCCAATTTATTGGTTATCTATGATAATATGCCTTTATCTGTCATTAAAGGGTTAAGGCAAAATAAAAATTTGTTCTAAAATACAGAAAGAGCTTTAAAGTACTAAATACTGGACTTCTATGGGCATCTACTACATACTTTGTATGCAAAATGTGTGAGTAAATGATGACAAAACTTCAAAATAATGCTATATCATGTAGTATTCACATTGATGCAGGGCATAAAATTAAGGTAGTGGATTATGCTAACGTCCTACATGTAGGACGGCAATAGAATATTCTTAATATCTCTGGACATAATGATTTGATTTGAATAAAAATTAGTATGCATATGGAGCTCCATGAGGTCTATCTTAAGGATAGATCCCAGTGATGGGAGTGTGAATGGCGTGGCTGCCTTTACTTAAAATAATCATATTTGTTTCTAAAAGTATAATCAAACAGAAAACATCATTAGATAGCCAATAGAAAACACTATCTATAACTTATAATAAAAAACATAGAGCAATAGCTCGGTAAGTGGGTTGCAAACCTGAAAATGATGATATTCAACTTTATTTTTTGAACATTAGTACAAAAAAGTCTCAAAAAGTTGCCCGTTTTTTGCCGTTTATGATCATAAAATAGAATCTAGGACCTCAATAAAAAAACTGAGACACGGTTCCCTGTATATGAATGTTATGAACAGTTGTGCAAAATATCATACATGTCAGTCGAATATTAACTGAGATATTGATGTTCAAAAAATAAAAGTAAAAAAATCAGTTTTTATTTGATAAAATCTTTAATTCCAAATACATTATAACTTTATATTTACCAATAGAGAGAGTAAAATCTGAGCTTTAGATTGATGTATAGTACGTTATAATCAGATCATTAGTAGCAAAGGAATTAATGTTTTCTTGATATGGCCGTCCATCACTGGGGTCTATCCTTAAATTCAAATTTTGTCCCAAAATATTTATTATATCATAGGAAAAATAAACATTGATTTTTCGAATTTTCTATCATATGTATTTGTCAAAATACCTCATTGTTTGTTGCCATGGCAACATGATTTTGCGTGGTATATGTTTTCATTTGGAATGTTTTCATGATCTATAGGTGTTGAGGTCATATTTACACTAAGATTTTTGATTGTATTCATATTTTAACTAACTTTAACAAGTAACACAAAACCCATGGTATAAGCGTCCTACCAGTAGGACGTTAGCATAATCTGGGTTAATGAAAAAGAAACTAAAGTTTGAATCAGATAATTGTAAGTTAATCATTTATTTGTTTAAAGAAGAGGTTGTTATTGGCAGAGAGGAATGTGTGAGGAAAAAAAGGACACCCAATGTAGATACTGTATAAAAGTGAGAACATATTTCTTGAGATTTTAAAAATTTGAACTTGTTCTTGTATACTTGCCATATCATAAAAACATATTCACTATGCTGAATAACATGTGTTTTGACCTTGTCTAAAACTTGAAAAAAAAGAAATTTTGTAAAGATTGAAAATTGAAGGCGTTTTTGGACACTTTGTGCATCATAAAAATAAGGTTGCCATGCTGACAAATATGTCTGATGACCTTGTCGACAACTTGGAAGGGAAAAGAAATTTCATGAAAATCAAAAATTTTGAAGTCATTTTTATGCACTTGGCACATGATAAAAACATGGCTGCCATACTAATAAACATGTTTGATGACCTTGTCTTAAAATTGGAAGTAAAAAGAAATTTCATGATAATACAAAAATTTGAAGTCATTTTTGGGCATTTGGCGTATCATAAAAACATGGATGCCATGCTGACAAATATGTCTGATGAACTTGTCTAAACCTTGGAAGTGAAAAGAAATTTCTTGAAAATAAAAAATTTTTAAGTCATTTTTGGGCACTCAGCGCATCATAAAAACATGGCCACCATGCTGATAATCATGTCTGATGACCTTGTGTAAAACTTGGAAGTGAAAAGAAATTTCTTGAAAAATTAAAATTTTGAAGTCATTTTTGGGCATTCGGTGCATCATAAAAACATGGCCACCATGCTGACAAATATGTCTGATGACCTTGTCTAAAACTTGGAAGTGAAAAGAAAACTTATGAAAATTATAAATGTTGAAGTTGTTTTTGTGCATTTGGCGCATCATAAAAACATGGCCACCATGCTGACAAATATGTCTGATGACCCTGTTTAAACCTTTGAAGTGAAAAGAAATGTCTTGAAAAATAAAAATTTTCAAGTCATTTTTGGGAATTTGGTGCATCATAAAAACATGGCCACCATGCTAACAAATATGTCTAATGACCTTGTGTAAAACTTGAAAGTGAAAAGAATTTTCTTGAAAATTAATAATTTTGAGGTCGTTTTTGGATACTTGGTATGTCACAAAAACATGGCCGCCTTGCTGACAAACATGCCTAATGACATTATCTTAAACTTAGAAGTTGAAAGACCTTGTTTAAAAGTTGCAAGTAAAAGGAAATTCCTATAAAATAGAAAATTTGAAGTCATTTTTGGACACTTGGCAAATCATAAAAACATGGCCGCCATGCTGACAAACATGTCTGATGACCTTGTGTTAATGTTGGAATTGAGAACAAATGTCATTCAGATTTGAAATTGTGAATTTGTTTTTCTCATTTGGCACACCATAACCACAGAAGGTAGGGTATTGACTTCTGTTCCACTTGGTCGCCCACCTAATGACATGCCAGGCAATTGTCCTGCACCTTGCTTCCACTCTCCCACTAGAGTTGCCCACAACTCAAAGTTGTTTATCATTATTTTAACTATCCTGAAACTTGTAAATTTTAACCAAATAACATGAATACAAGCAAAATACTTATAAACTTATAAGAGAATTATGCAAAATATATTTAAGGTATTTTTTTAAAGAATTATAATAACACAAAATCCATTCTAATGTAAAAATTGTCAAAGGCCATAGGACACATCTACACGTAACTAATGTAACTAAAAGCTTCTCTCACAAGAAAACCCATGCATCCCCTCTCCAAGCATAGGACAGGAACCAGGAGATTAAATGTGTGATAATAGGGTGAACTGGCTCTTTCACTTGTTCAAAGAAAAAGCCATCCTATACTTCACCTATCAAACTTTATACCATTGGTGAAACTTAATACAACGCGAAGAATAATGTAGTAAACAAGTCATAATGTCTGTCCTGGAGCGGAGCTTCCATGAGAGGCGAAATAGTCCTAGGAATTTGTCATTAAGTATGAATAGGACCATGTGAAAATGTCTATCAAATGTTGTTATGTCTTTATATCAAAATACTAGAGATATACTTATAAGTGACTTTGCCAGGGAAACCCTCCTCATATTTTCCCAGGGGTGTAAGTCAGGGTTAATGAAACAATCTCAAACCCCAGAGAAAATTTAGAATAAACTTTAAAATTCCATAATACGTCATTTAATGAATTCAGTTTGAAAATCATTATTTGAGTGAGGATGTGAAAAAATCTGAAATCTGGCACAAAATGCTGATGTCACCAGCCTGCCCCGGACCAAAAAGCAGTGGGAGTTCAGTATCTACTGAGTGCAAAATCAGTGTCTGCTGGCAGTAGCTATTCAGTAGTAAATCAGTAGAAATCAGTGGGAGAACAGTGGCTGAGCAGTGATCAATCAGTATGTCCGAAATATTTAAATGAGATAGGGTATAGGGCCGAGTGGGCTGACATCACACAGGGCGCCGTGTGTGGCGGGTGGTTCCATACCCAGGGCTGGGTCTCATTACGGGTACCGGCCCCTGACCCCCCTGCCGGGCACACTGACTGGCCCGGCCTGGAGGAACCCCCCGACAACAGACTGGAGGGGTGTAAACAATTAGCAAATATCACTAATTTACCCTGTGATCATAAAGTTTTCTCACTTTCTGAGGTATTAAGTTTATCTATATATTATCCCCAATGAGTGGATGGCTGCGTTTCTATATGCAATGCTTAATAAAGAATTGGTTACGTTTGACAGTTGGTTCTTCTATGCCTTATAGAGGAACCACATGGCAATATATGGAACCAGAAGCAGCGTGAACCAGTGGTTTCCCGCCAAAATGACGTCAGAGCCATTCCAGTCTATACAGTCAATGTACAATCAGTACTATTTCAGTAGCTAATTTAAATATTTCGGACATACTGATTCAGGAAGTATACACTGACTTTTGTTCCGGGTGCAGCCTCGCGGGAAAGAGTTCAAGTTCAATGCATATGTCACTGTTGCCGGGCGCCTCAAAGTCCCAAAGACTGTCTCCTACCTTTACAACGCATGTACTTAAGCTGTTGCCGGGTGCTGGGTGCCGGTATTTTTCAATTTGCACCGGCGGTTTTTGAAAGCACCATGACTTGTCAAAAAATGGAATTTCTCATCATTTTCAAACTTCAAAATGTGACTTTTATATGATGTTTTTTGGAAAAAATGGAATGGACTATTCTTCCACAGATCTGGAACTGTCACCAGGATGTATCCATTTCTTTGTAACAGTTCATATGTCTGAGAAAAAAGGGAGGACAGGACAAGTAAAATCTGAAAATAACATCTGAAAAATATCATTATTAGAGTACAGAGGCGAAATATCATTTCACCTCTAAATAATGAGATGTGAAGAAGTGTATTTGCGAAGGCACGAAAGCATGAATATATTGTAAAACGGATATGACGTCAGAATAGTCACGTGATCTAAAGTGACCAATCAGAGTCGAGTGATAGAGTACAAAAGGGGGCGGTGAGGCCCGAAATAAACAGTCCCATCTTGGTACTCCTTGTGTTCACACGTGTCTTCTTCCATTAGCATAGCCCTTGAAGGGGTTTAAGATGACAAGCTGATAAGATAGCAGCTAATTACCCAGTCAAACTCAAGTAATTTAAGCAAAGTTAGGATATAATTAGAGTATAAGTTGAATGCAAGAAGGGGGATCAAAAGACCGAAGGATGGCAAGGCAACCCGAAATGGCCCAAAGATCAACCTGGGACCGGAAGACTGGACAGGTATGGAAGCCCGAAATAGTAAGCGGCCATCCCTGGAACAAAGGCGCAACTGGCTCGGCCCCACACTACCAACCAGTAGGTGAGTGTCGGGCCGACTCCCCACGGAAGACCGGATTGGGCAACAAACCCACGGACCATAATCCATCCTTCCAGAGGCGACCCACTCCCCATCTATTTTTAGTTCTCACTTGAACCCCTGGTCCACCTCAGGCCCGACAGACTGGCACACACCTCCCCCCCTCGAAGAATACCGATTCCCTGATCGACCTGCTCACTCCCTCTCGTGTGTGAGGCACAACTCTTGATCATACACCTCAGTTTCTTGCTCGAACTCTTCGTCCGGCTCGGAACCAAAATAACACCCATGTCCCTTCGTCGTAGAAATTGGAAACCCCGAACTACCGAGGAACGCCACAGGTCTATGTAAAAATGTACAGAATTGCTGTTTAAGGGGCATAATGTACAATTCAATAAGTATTCAAGTTTATTAGGTTTTCTTTATCTAGAGCCCTTACATGAAGTACGTGTCAAGGAAGGGTAAGGTTCTGAATTATTTTTAAAACGTAGGTAGGCCTACCTTCCTGTACAAATCCAATAAGTATTCAAGCCAAAGGGTGGCAGAACGATCTGAAAATCTTGAATAATATTATGTGCGTATGCACTTTACGAAAGGCCCCCTACTTAATACTTAAAGCATCTTTAATTTTAAGATATAACAGGATGCCCAGATTTTTAAACAAGTAATCTCCGATTGTCCAGTATCGCCGGTGGTTGAAACAACCAATCAACAGAGGTAGGGGTAAAATAAATTAAAGTATGACTCTTTATCAGTCTGAGTAAATGGTCCCTTCCCATAGGCATACTACTACTGAAAGGGAACATTTGGTAACAGTCAGTGGTGGGATGGGGCACATAAGCGCGCTGCAACTACAACCCACAGGTGGACAGAGGTGTTGGAAGGGGTACTGGTCAATCAGGGCACATAGGGTCTGCTAACAGTGGATCGCAGTGCTGCCATTGCCTCCGACGCTTAGCTGCGTAATTTCGTCTAGGAACAAACCAGTTTTCAATTTCAAAATGGGATTCAATAATTGAGACTTATTGCAAGAATAATGTAAAATATGACCACATTGAAAACTTGCGTCGACACCCGTAATCATTTAAAACATTACTCAAAAAATTATACTTTATTTAGTGTTGATTTTAGAATTCTCGCGAGGGTTTTTGGGCTCCAACGAAGTATTAACGTCGTATCAAATTTACGTCAAATATCAAAATTCTATTCTAACGTGTTTGCAAAGACGTGTGTCTGTAGTGTTAAAAGGAAACAACGAATGTAAAATACGAGGCGATTTTAAGAGAGGAAGTTGTTTATTTCTTCATACAGTATGTGGAGTCATCGGTAGCATGATACAACACTGTCAGGTCTGTTTGATAATGTCCTCACACACAATGAACACTGGACAGTCAGGCCTTCCAAAAGACCAACACAATAATGAGGTTTCCATAAATCATCCTCACTCGAAATGTTTTGTAGTAAAAATCGATTAATAAAAGTAACCATACTAAAGACGTGTCCACAAGTAGCTGGAGGCACGCTGTCCGCTGCACCTGTCGATCGGATTACGGGTTTGGAATAATGTGTAAATGAGGGTTATGGAGATTTGTGGGTTAAGAAAACTACTTAGCCTCCATGATTGTGTATACATATATTTTGATTTAGCACCGTTAGAGGCGGCGCTCAAGTCACATACAAATCAATAAGCAGTGGCTAAACAAACATCAGTGACTGGCAATATTGTAGGAGTGAGGCTACAGCGATACAACTATACCCAGTGTTACAAGTTTTCTAAAAGGACAGGACTTGGGAAGATCTGCCTGATAAAAATAGTACATCTTGGCGGCAGAGGCACAAAAAGCTTAACGGTTACGTTCATCTATCACGCAAGAAAGCCCGAGATTTTCCCCCGAGGCACTCCTCAAGCAACACGGACGTGTTAAAACAACAGACGTAGTCCCTGGCTCGGTCTACCAACTACTCTCATAGGAAGCTTTCCTATTGTCAAAAATAGATCTTCAATGGAGGAATATTCGATGATTGGGAGCCTCACGGCTAGTAACCATTACTAACAAACTTACAACTAGTTTTCCCCTTGCTACATAATGAGTGTATAAAACCAATGATGAATAAAAGTGATAAAAAGAGAAACAACCTGACATCTAAAAAGCAGGCCTCAAACAAACCTCAAACGAAAATTAAAAGATAAAGTGAGCTAAAAGACCACCCTTATAATTATACGAAACGGGTTGGTTCTCTGAAGGATCCAAATTTAGTCACTGATTACATGAATGTTAAGGTCCTCGAGGCTTTTACATACATTCATACTTACATACAATACACCTGTGAGACCGAAAACGTGGCATGACCCCTCTCTCCTTAGCTTATTTGTAAAAACCAACTAGGATTTTTTATTTTTCTTTCTATCTGCGAGTACTAGTACTACACTACACCATGCACAGGCAAACAAATGTACAATCCTATATCACTGATAATTTCTATAGTGACTTTGTCTCATTGTACCAGGCTACAAAAATTAATATACAAGTTTCTTTTAAAGATACGCATACAATCATTTGCTGTTCATGTATTTCATGCATTTGCAGTTTAGGATATACATATAATATATGATATATTCATACGCACTTAAATGCAAAAAAGCGACTGGCTCTGCTGCACAGAGCACAATACAAAATTAGCAATCGTAGTTATTTCAAGTAAAATAGGTCTGCATTTTTGTACTGCTTGCTTGGTAGTGTTATCGTTATGATTGTGTGTGATAATTAATAATAGTCGGATGCTGCGGCTACACAAAGCAAGGATGACTGCAGTTGCCGGGAGATATGGCCAGTCCGTCCGGGGTGGGGGCTCGAAGACATCTTGTTCCCAAAGCAGGCCGGAATCGTGGCGTAGTAGTTTTAGTTGGCGAGAGTCCCACCAGACGGCAGCAGGCGCGCCCTCGGGTCACGTGACGGCTGCAGTGTGATGGGTTCATCCTCTTCAGACTTCATCACATCAGAGAAAAAACCATGCATCACAATCTTACTGAAACCAGCAAAAAACAGCTACATTAGTCCTGGAGTTAAAGAAAGTAAACGTTCCAAATTGTCCCAATATTGTCACTTTGGATATGGTTAAATGGTGCAAACTTATTACTATTTTAATTCTAGAGTTTCCTGCTATCATGTTAAACTTGCAATGCCAATGTATATAGAATTGCAGATCTTTAATACGTACAATATAATCTAGTCAGTGTGACTTCATGAATATCATTACTCACCTTTGCTTAATTAGGATGCCTCGCTTTCTGTCTTGATTTCTATCTTTTCTACCGAAAGATCTGGGTTCATGTCTGTCACGGAGCGGATAGCCTCAGCTAAAGCCTGAAAACAATAACAATACTTTTTACTTGAATGGAACTTCTTAGCTTATTGTTTTAACAACTCAGATACAGATGGCGTTATTCTGAGAAAGTAAAGCCTTCGCATATAACATTACCTCATTATCTTGACACTCTAATTTACTTTATTTAACAAAAAGAACATATGAAATCACTTACTTCGTCATGATCAATTTCGTCACCGCCGTCGCTGGTAATCACCATCTTCCTCTCAATTCTGGTCTCAATCACGCCGTCCTTCTCAGTTTTGTACTACAAAAATGTAACATACACTTGAGCACACAATACTAAGGATGTGTAAAGTTGTGCCTTTTATCAGCAAAATACACATGTATGTTCAATGTAATTTCAACTCCAATACATATATAGTTCAGAATCTGGTACCAGATTCAGGTATCTTATATAGTGCAATGATATATAGTTAATATTATGACCATTTCAGATAAAGAATCTAAATTTAATGAAATGAAATGAATTTAAGAATAAATGAAGAGTATTTGATAACTGCGCAAACTTGGAAAGAACTACTTCAATGTTAGCCTAAAGCCAAGGATTTATATATTGGAATTTATAGCAGATAACTTAACACATGCCTATTTCAATACAATTTGATCAAATGTATGTACATGTATGAGTGTGGAACATGTAATACACCAGCTTAACCTTTTACTGTGTCCAGCACTTACAGCAGTTTAACAGTTTTACTATGTCCATTGACACGAAGAAGTAAGGTTCATAATACGGGAATCTTAACACACCCCAACCCTCTTATCAGGCTAAGTTCGTAGAGTTAACATATCAGGGATCCATTTAGGACTTTTCTATCATACTGAGGACTTCCCTTTCCTCAGAGAAGGCCAGAGACAGACTGATGACTCCTAGCTTGTTAGTAAGCACCCGTCACCGATCAGGTCGAACGGTCAGGGCAGTCTGCACCATTCACCCAATGGTTATCTAGAACCAATCAACCGTGGCAGAGGAAAGCTTAGACTAGAGGTAAGGTGGCTCAGACAGAGGAGCAACCAATAGACGGCGAGGAAGGCAAACACGATAGTGGCTGGATATAGGTGTAGGTGAGGAACAACGGCGGACGTACAGCGCGAATCATGGACCTGGTGGCCAGGTCTGGTCATACCACACGGCACTGACAGCACGAGCGAGGTGGTCGGGAGACAACATGCACAAAAAGGGGAGTCTCCGTGGTCGTATGGCAGCTTCCATATAGGGTTGGTCATTCAAATTCAAAATTATCTAATTTTGTAAAATTAAGGCGGGAAGGGCAAGAGGGTAGCAGTTACAATCTCGGAAACACAAACACAGATTTTAAGTGACTTAATTATCATTCAGTTTTGCAATTAAGTCCAACTGTTACTTTTCAAGATAGTCGTTTTCAGAAATAGTTTGAAAATATGAATAAAGTTTGCATCCAATAATGTTAGTAAAACCAAACTCTTGATAAAATGTATCCATCATTCTTGCTTCCAAATATATACATATCCGACTGTGCCTGTGCAATGAGAAAAAAACAACTCTGTGGGGTCCACTTTTGGTGTAGTTTCTTCGAAGCCTGCTCCCTGACAGCTGGCTGGAGTGCAGGGGAGGACGTGGCAGTGCAAAGCTTACCGTTGTGGTTTCAATGGTTTGGGTACGAGATGTGTGCGCTTGTGCCGTGACCAGCACGCCCAGGTCGTCGACCCCGGCGCCGGGCTCCGACTCGTAGGTGACCGTGCGGGTCTCGGTCTTAACGAGCGGCACGGTGGTCGTCGACTGGGTTCTACTGTCATGATAGGGGTCATAGGTCACCGCCTCCGTGTCCACTGTCGGCGGCTACAAGGAGGAGACAGGAAGAGAGGTGGCCGTGCCTTCACTCTCAGCACTTAACTCTCACGGTGGGGTGGGGAGACATGCGCTAACACTGGTGGGGAGGGGCAGGCGGGGGCGGGCCTCTTTCTTTGCTTATTTAAATGAAGGGTCTAAAGGAAGCCAGGTTCGTATTTAGGGTATTTTCATTCTCATAGAAAAGGAACGTGTGTATCTTGTAATCCCTCCCTAGGCCCTCCCCCACCATACTAACGCCGACGTGCTACAAGCTGGTAGTGGCGACGGGCGGTGGCCCGACCGACGAGAGAAGACGCTCTCTGTATCCACATCTCGTGGGAACGATTCCAACAACTACCATTGGGGTAACCAGGGATGGACGAATTGTTGTTGTCCTTTAACTTTTTAATCTAGCTCGAATGGAAACCAGATCTAAGCCGAGAAATGTTGAAACATGCCGTAACAAATAGGCTCGCTAAGACCGATCAAATGGTTCAAGCAAACAATCCAGAATTGAGATGATTTGACAGAAGACGTTTACAGGATATGAAGGTCCAAAAGCCATGCGGGGGGCATGTGTATACGTGGATGCGTAGCACGAAACAACTTGTAGCAAGTCTTTCCCCCAAACCAAGCACAATTAGCATTTATACCGAAGAGAACCACTTTTTATTGACATAAAAGCTGTTGTCTTCAGTTTACTTTTTTGGTAACATACAATTCAAGTGTCATTATCTTATGACCCATGAAAATGCAGAAGTTGTAAGTTTTCATTCCCTTCAAATAAATTAGTATTGGAAACTAACATTCGAGTAAGTTAGTACTGCAGGCTTAGCTAAATATTTTAATTTTTCATAATATAAGACGAATTTGAAAATGTTAGAAAGTCATTCCCACAGTTCAGTGTTATTTGCAAACTTTATCATTAATAAATTTTGATTAATTTCTTCTATGTAAAATAAATAAATGAATAAAATAAAAAAATGAAATAAAATAAAGAGGATTAAATTCGAAAAAAAAGGAGGAAAAGGAGTTTCATTTCGAGGAAGGCAAGCAAAAATAGGCTATAGAAATTAACCAACTAAAATAACAACGTTATGGATTGTGAACATTGTAGGTATTATTTTTTGTTCGTTAGTAAAATTTGGTCCGACACGCTTGCAAGATGGATTTGTGTGCTGCTGAAGAGGTTAATGAGACAGTGAGTGTTGGCCGCTTGTCAACTAGGCGTCAGTATACCGGGCTGCGGACCTAAGTGCTACAGGAAGCAGTTATTAGGGCTACGTTCACAGGGTCATCAGTCATCATGGCCGGCAAGGGGACAGCCACCTACTACAGGGGGAGGGACACAGGGGGTACAGAGACATGCACAACCTTAGGGCAACAAGCCCCACAGACGAGGGAACGAGGGGAAGCTAGTCATAATCCTGCTGGGAGGGGGAAGCGACCGGCAAGTTACACTTAGCATGGTCAGCCCAGAACACAACTAGAGGAAAAGAAAGGGGAGAAACTACCAAGAATTGGCACACACCATGCAAATAGTCAAGAGTAGAGAGATGTGGGGTGAATGTTTCCTTTCTAATCAGTTGCTGCAGGGCTATGATTGGAATGCGTCTTCCATTGATTAAACGTCGTCCCAATTGACGTGTTATCTTGTCGCGGCTTGGTGATTGGTCGTGAGGGCGTCGCAAAGCCTTGTATGTACAAACAGCAGTGGCTATCACTGCCAGCTAGCCCTAAGAATAGGGTGGCGGGATTATAATGACCTTACGGCATCTAGACTGGGACAGTTTCTTAACACTCTAGAGGGAACTTGTCACTGTATTATGTTCTAACTGTAAGGAGAGAAGAAATCCCTTTACCGTGCTCGTGGTTACGTTTGTTGACATTTCTTTGTCATACTGATCAGGATCTGGTTCCTAAAGAAATGCACCAACGGTTAGATAAGTGAGTTCGCAGTCCGGCAAAAGACTTCGGTTAGCAGATTTTCTCCCAAAGTGAACAAAAGCTAAGAATCTGGACGCAAAGCCTAAATCGGATATGAACACGTGAAATGGTGTCCCTGTTCTAAGATGGTATTTTTTCTTTACAGATTTTGCTGAGTAAGCAGCACCCCTGCCCCAATGCCCGTGTGTGGGCTGCTGGCGGCCCGCGCCCCCCGGTGCCGGGCCCGTCGACCACCGTGGAGGAGGCGCTGGTGCAGGGGTCACGTCGACAGGTGCTGGGGACGTACCTCAGTGGAGACGGTTTTGTGTGTGCGGTGCTGCATAGTCCGTTGTACAGTGGTGGTGGTGCTGCTTTGGTATCCCCACTGGCCGTCCTCTCCCGGCCCATAGCCGCGGTTGGCCAGCGCAATTTGGTCCTCCTGGGTGGGAGGCATTCCGCCGCTATCTGCCATGTCATCGGCGCCCTGAGACACACACACACCCACCCCAACGTTAGTTACACGCCAACTAAACAAATCCAAACTTAACAAACAATGCAAAGAGTGTCTTTTCTTGTCTAGGTGAACACCAGCCGCCGACAAGGAAGCCCCTGCTCGTGAGAACAGACCGGGCTGGCTTCACTTCCGACGACAATGTCATAATAGCAACATGAAGCTATAGAAGAGACATGCCAAGGCGGTTTTGGGGGTCGTCAGGCTTAACACTACTTAATAAGACTAGTCATTCTGAATGAGAATGGCGACTAAAATTATAAATATGGAACAGGAGCTTCAGTGTCACACTACTTGGCAAGGTAAGTGTACTGTGCAGGAGCTTGAAAAAAAAACACAACTAAGAATCAGCAGAAAGAGAGTGTCGGGCAGGGGTCTAGTTCTTTTCTTATCGGAGTCCATCTATCTGTATATGTCATTCTAGTGTTGTGGTCGAGGGTTAATAGTCTGGGTTCTGACTGGGGGCGGGCAGAGGTTTAATGGGTTATGTACATTGAGGAGTGCACAGTCTGCTGAAACAGAAAATACACAATAAATGCGCCATCAACGACCGTGCCAAGTTCTATTTTGGCATAGGGCGTTGATCTCTTGAGATAAACTCGAACAAACTCAGGCCAACTCTGCAAATCTTATCGTTTTTGACGTTTAAGATACGTTCATATTGTTATGGGCCTGCCACAGTATATATTTCAAAAGGATACAGCTAAGTGGAAATAGTCCTACTTTTATATATATATATATATATATTATGAATAAGCGTGATTACAAGTATTTGGACTAACTGCTTTCAAATCAGGTTCAGGGGCCGACAGATTTGCAAATGGCCTATGGACGACGAACACGATGGTTGCATCATGCAGCAATCCTGAAATGAATTCTTATTAAAGAAACATTCACTAAAGGTCTCACCAGCTTTGGTTAAAAAGCATTAAGATTAATTTGGTTAACGCTAAGCCAAGAATAGGCCGTTCTCAACAGCTACCACCGTGAGAAATTTGAGTTACTACTAATCAGTCCATTAGAAAGGAAAGATGCAGTAGAGTGTATTTCTGTACAAGAATTCTAGACTAGGAAAATTCTTATTTACAGTAAAGAGGAAAGATGACAGACTTGAAGCGTTGTGTGTTAAAAACTTACAGCTATGAGTTATATAAGTTATTTAGAGGTTAAGAGAAAACTTACATCTAAGAGTTATTATAGTTAATCAGAAGTTGAGGGAAAACGGGAAGAACTAAGTACTACTATCATACCTTAACGAAATTCTTAATATCAAATCTTATATCATTCCCACTAAATAGTCGAAAGTTGCAAAATCAATTCCAAACAAAACAGATCGATAAGTTCAAGAATTAAAGGTAGATTATTATAGTTACTAGAAAAAGTGTAAGATGTTCAAGATCACCCAAAACACAAACTTTTAAAACTATATAGAATAAAGTAGTAAGATTTTTTTTAGAAGTGTGCTTGAGACATAGCTGGACATTAATCATAATTTGTTACTGAAACTCTACTGTTGATGAGAATCAAACTTTGTTGAGACCTTTGGTGGTTGGTTAGCGCGAACCGTCACGTTAATGGTAGTAACTTTGTCTGGATTGCGTCCATCAGGTCCAGGACTTTGCGGGCCCCCGTAGCCTGGCGACACCGGGCCTCCTGGGCCGTACCCACTGGAGTAACCGGGCGGCCCATAGCGGTCCGACCCTCCAGTGCTATGACCCAATGGGGGTCCGCCGTAGCGGTCAGAACCACCGGTACCGTAGCGATCTGAACCACCGGTACCGTAGCGGTCTGAACCACCGGTACCGTAGCGATCTGAGCCACCGGTACCGTAGCGGTCTGAGCCACCGGTACCGTAGCGATTTGAGCCACCGGTACCGTAGCCATAGCTAGGACTGTGGGGCGGCCCGTCTTTGCCGATGTCTCCGTTCAGCCCCATGCCGGGACTAACACTGCCATCGCGACCATAGCCACTCTGAAAATGCCCAGTGGTTAATATTAGTACATGGTGGGCGTTTGGGGGGGGGGGGGGGGTATGAATATGAGAAGCCAGGGGGGAGTGGGAGACCCGTGATGCCCACATAACAGTCCTCTGGTGGACGGAGTGATTTTTGGTTCTTAAATTTGTTCACAATCCATGAATGTTAATAAGAAATAAAACGGGAGGGTTTCAACTTAAACACACAGAGAAATCAACATTTCATCAAGTCTCGATGGTTCATCATCTTTTTTAACTGTTAGATAGTGAGAGAACTAGGTAGGAAATGTGCAAATTAAGGAGAACAGAAATTGACGAAAGAACTTTAGGAAACACATCCAGACTTGACTCATATATGTTAAATAGTTAACTGATTATGTGGAACAACTATTCAGAAAACAGTGCCTTAATATTATCTGGAAAACCACAACTTCTGCAAACAAAACTTCAACAATATGTTACACAAACTGTTATCATAATGATTTGCAATTCAATCATGCAAAACTACTTATATGCAAATAAACTATCATAGGTAATGTAAATATCATATAGAAATTAATCATATGCCATATTGTTTTTCTAATTTCTTTATGATGTAAGAAACTGTAAGTTTGTACTGGTTGTAAAAAGGAGTAAAGTTGGGAGGTAGTGGCCGCCGGTCGGGGGCGGGTGTCTACATTACCTGGTTGGGGTCGTAATCCCCGGACGGTCTCACAGTCCGCATGTAGGCCACGCGGGATGCATCAGGGGCGGTTCCAGCAAGCACATGAACCTGGCCACCGTCCTGAATGAAGCCAATCAACATGCCAGCTCAGTCAAAACAACAACTCAACTGAGAAAATGCAGTGGTCAACAATCAACAAATTTCATTGGGCTACTCGAAGGAACCGTTAGTTCGTATTGCCCTGGGTATAGCAATAATACCGTGCCGTGCTATGTTGCTATAGGGCACCGAGTGTGTATGCACGGTTTCATGGAGGAGTAGAGAATAGGGGAAAAGCTGGGAAGGTATTCTGAGGAGAACCTCCCTGCAAAAAAGAGGCGGTGCGTTTATTGGTGTGTTTTCTTTAGCGGTGTTTTCAAAGAACGGAACGGCGCTCAAGCTTAAAACACATCCAACAGTTCATAAAGTTTTGGAACGAGTCGTGAAGGAAGCATGAGCAAAAAGGGGAGGCTGGAAAAAAGGGTGGCGACGGTCTATGTACAAGAGGCGAGTCACCAGTCTCTCTTGGCCTTTTGTTTAACCCCAGATGAGATCCCTACATCATTGTATAATCCTACAACAAAGACTACACCAAAATAGATTAGTGAAAAAAAGACGGCATTCACCACCAAACAAAAACACAACTGTTACTTCAGCAAAGGAAAATCTGACTTCATGTTACATCTGATGCGTACCGGGCTCGGCACGATCCATGCAGGAAACGACAAAAGAGCACCTGAAATAGTGAAACAAAAGGAGCATGGCATGCAGGTTAGCTCGGGGAAGGGAGGTCGGCTGTCAAAAGTCACACGGCCTGAGAACACGCCCTATCACTGCTTCACCACAAAATGAAAATCAAAAAGAGAAACTGAAACTAGACCTTGCGATCTGTTTTCCTGACAGCACATCATCACACCTGTCCATGCTGACATTCTTGTGGCACTAGAGGACGGAGACGAACCACAGGGGTTGGTTGTTGTGGTCAGTGCTAAAACAGGTGTGCTAGACAAGGCCTCATGAACTGGGGTGCGAACGGCAAGATGCCACAAGAGCCATCATGGGCGCCCAAATGTCCGTCTCCCTGACAACCAACAACGTCACTATCACTACACACACGGCCCTCACTGCGGAGAAGGAGAAGGGGTTAACGCTGACAGTTTGCGGGTTTCCTTGTTTCCAGACAATTCTGGGGATTAATCTTAATGGGACCTAATAAGTTACAACTCACTGCTGGAGAGTAGATTTTTTCTTTATAATTGCCTTCTTACTTTATCATCACGGAATACTTTTGCTTGTAATCGTATACAGCAGTGGTCTGATTTGTAGTCTGTAGTACTAGTAGACCCCCCGCCCCCTACAGAATATCCAAAACACACAAAATATAGCGGGACCCCCCCCCCCCCCATGTCTAACGCTTTCTCCTTCCCCTTCTTCAGATTCAACATACACCATGTGGCTAGCCAAAGTGGGGGCACTGTTGGTGAGTTAGTGGAGAGGCACAGTTAGGGGGTAAAGGGCTTAGGAAGGGACAACCTTGGGTTGGGCAGTCTTGGGGTTGATTTTTCTTCTTACGTAGATGACTTTTCCGGAGTTGTCCTTGAGCTGGACGACTTGGACCCGATCTTCGTCCTGCAATAAGGCAGCATGTTATAGCAGGGGCAGATATGAAGAAACCGAACTATACATGTTGGAGTCCTGACTGTGTAGAGTTATTACTTTTGGTATTATAAAGTTGCTTTAATTTGTTTTCTATATCTTTAGCCAAATACTTCCGACAATAGTATATCTAGTTCTTATGTTATATACCCACATGTATTACTCTTTTTCATGCAACGCTTTCCAATTTTTGTCCTAAAACACGTGCTCAATATTATCGATATATTTGAATTCAATGATGTGTCCCGTTACTTGCTCGGACTTTATCTATAGTATTTTTCTTTTTACAAACTCGGGCAATTAGGACAAAAAGGTTAGTACATGTAAATATCACCGTGCATGAGCTAATTTTGCTGACAAGCATGTACAGAATGTGGTAGATGTTATTAAGGCCTTGGGACAAAAACGTGAACGGTATATCTATTGGATTTTCCCATTTCGCTCATTACCCGTGTCTTGAAACATGCAATCTTCAAAGTTTTCCTGGAACTAGAGTAAAAAGTCACGCTATGGTTAGTTTTTCATACAACAAAAGTACACAAAGAAAATGGGCCACACAGGATATAAAAAAAAGTTGGCACACAAAAAGGGAAATAACATCGTTCCCACACGCGTTGTTCTCTAGGTGGTATGTGGCTGCATGCCAAAGATGAAGGCACGTTTACCACTATCATAAACGGCTTGACGTTCTCCCGCATACCGGACACGGGGTGGACTCCTGGGTGTGACTCCGTGCCCCCCATCCATGGTCCCAGCCCCACCCCCGGCCCGCCCCAGCCCAGGTCCTCAGGACTCAGCCCACTCCCACTCTCATCCCCACCCGGCCCGTCAGCCCCCATCCCCGGACTCCAGGGTCCCAGCCCTCCCTCCTCCCCTCCAGGCCCACCGGCTCCTCCTGCCCGGTCTCCAGGCTTTGACCCCAGCGGCCCGGCACTGGCGGCCTTCACGTCCTCCTCCCGTGGTCGGTACCTCCTGTCGGGCCGTGGCCCCTCCTCCCCACCCTCTCCCCTGGCCAGCGGTGCCCCCCTCACCATGCCCGCCCCCATGCCGGCGTAGGGCTTCCCGGAGAAGTCGCCCTCGGCCGGCCCCGCCCCCTGCCCATCGGCCCGCCAGTCCCTCCAGTCGGTGCGGGGCCCCTTCTTGCCGTCCTGCCCAGGAGTCAACCCCGGCCCTGCCCGGTCAGCAGCAGCTGGATCCATACCAGGGGCTGAGCCCAGGAGCTCAGCTTTCGCAGGGTCCTGTTACAAGCAAAGTCTGTCAGTTTTATCACATGTAACTGACAAATGGACGAACAGGCAGTCAACTGCGACCTTGGAAATCCACTGGTTTAGTTGGTTTTCCTCAACACATTTACATGAATTTTTAGATAAGTCAAAGTGGGGTTTCTACATATATATCATTCACTACAAACCACCACTTTCCACGACAAGTTTTAATATCTCATAGATTTTCTCCTCTGTAACTTTGTGAACTTGTATCAATTATTTGCCCTAGCCCAAACGGCTTTAGCCTTAGGGAGGTAGTCACTTACGTCGTCGTACTCTCTGCCGATGTCATCGGCCACTGCGAAAGGCACTGATCCTCCATGCTGTCTGCGTTTGCGGTCCTTGAGGTCGATGGTGTTGGTGCGCGAGTCGTCGCCAGGGCGGTACATCTCGGACCTTTCCGTGTACCCGGACCCGGGTCCTGAAAACATCCAGAGGGAGTATGAATACCTCTTACCTCCTCAGCCCAGGTGGGCGCTGGTTCGACTTTTTGGTGCTATGCGGCGCCACGAGCTAACCTACAAGACTAGTAACGCCACGCAGCGGCGATTAGTGAAGCCAGGAAAGCAGAACAAGGTTTGATGGGCGCAGCCATGTAGGGTTAACGTACGGGCTTCATTCTATACTGGTTTGGGCAACTCTGTTTACGTAATATCCTGAATGGTTCCTATTAAATTTGGGAATGCTAGAGTCAATCTTACAATTCAGTTGGTGTAAAATGCAGAAAATAATAAGTTTTCAGTCTTTAACCAACAAATCTAGTTATGAGATGCGATCATGCTAACATTTCAATAGTATAAAAATTAAGAACTTATAATATAAAACAAAACACACGCACAAAAAGAAACATATCTATCGAATATGAAATTACACCGTTAGTATAGTCAAGAATAAATTAAGAATAGATGTCATAAAAAATAAGATGGAAAACTTTCTACCGAATATGAAATTATTTTGTTAGTATAACATAGATAACGTGCAAGCGTTACAATACGCGTTCAACATATTGTAAGGGATCCGATGGATAACATAAGAAAAATGCATCAGTGTAAACGTTCCATATAAATTAGAATTCTTTTGAGATAGACCAGCAAAAAGCACATCTTAGGTGTATAAATGCAACAAATCAAAAGCTAAAATAAATGTTTGCTCAACATCATTTTGTTAGTCTCATGGTCAGATGTTTAGAAGTATCTAAGGGTCAGTCTATGTTCCAAGCTTATACATCTCTTTCACCATGCAATCAATCTACATGCATCACATTCAATCCTCTTTTTGAAGACGATGAAAATGTTTGTTACTAAAAGACAATTCGACATATGATCCTTAGATCATAAAGAAAACTTCTGACGGAGAAGCACATTTGTGTTGTGGTCAAAATAAAATAAGAAACAAAACCAAAATACGGTGCCGATGAGAAAATGTTCAGTGATAGTCGAAAATAGGACTCCTGATGTGACGCTATTAGTACCGACCAAGTCATTTTGAAGATGTTTAGATACATTTTGAAATTCGGGTTGTCACTTCTTCATTTTCAGAATGATAATGCAGAGTGGACTTGTGCCATTTACAAGGCAACTTGTACGCGGCAGTATTTCTTATAGTAACATTTGTCACTTCGTGACTTCGACACTAAATAATTTGTAAGCCCAAAACCAGTAGCTCAGGCAATAAGCTGTACCAGCGATTATCTTTGTCACCTTTAAATGAGAAATAATGGTCGAAATAAAAAGCCCTAAAATGAGCTAGCTACGAGGCAGAGAACAACGATGACGCAGGCACAATACTGAAGACTGTCACTAGACCGCCTTGTGATGCTCTATGGAGAAAAGAACATGCAATTATAGTGCTCGAGTCAGTTTTTGTTCCCAGAAATTGGGGCAAGGGAAATAGTAGGCGCTTGCCAGGAGGTCGTCACAAAATACCTGTGTCGTTCAAAACGGGCTCAGAAGCAGTTCCAACCCGGCCTAAAAATAGAATAATACACACACCGGATGGTGTTGTAACCGTGCGCTCACTCACACAACTTCTGCACACTCCAAATATCAATCATGCACGATAGGTGGGCGGGGCGTGGGCTTTCGTTAGCCACGCCCCTTTACAGAAGGCACTGCTCCAGCTGAAGCCCCTGTACATAATGCGGTAACTTATAGTAGACAATAGTTCTAGAAAACATTTCAATGGTTTTTTTGGGGGTCAAGAATGAAAATGAGTTTATGTACAAAGGCTTCATGGATGCATATAATTTGATTAGGGAGTTATTTATATTGAGGATATTAGACATGAAACTGGTAAAGGTTATTTCGAGAATTCCTCATTGGTGAGAAGACATAGACTTGACCTATCTAAGTAGTAGCAGTGGATAGTCAAAACTCCTTTAAAGGATGACGTTCCACTGCTTCGGATCCCATGAGTCAACCTGCACTTACAGGCTGTAACTGTTAACTTGTTATGTAAACCTTAGAAAGTGCCACCACTCACAACATCAAACCTAGGTTAATGGAACGCAGATGAGAACTAAAACAACTAAATCTAGACTCCACAATACAACAACAAAATGTAATTCGTTTCTTTGAAGAAAAAAAAACAACCTAATGTGTCAACTATTATTGTGCGAAAAATAGTGAAATATAATGATATATCTATATAAACCAACCCTGTTGGTTGAGGATGTTTTGTTTCATATCCCGGTGAAAGTCTGTTGGAAAGGGCACAATAATATTACAGAAAGATTACATGAATATCAATAACTTGCGGCTTGACAGCTTAAACAGAGGGAATAGTTAACAAAAGCTTACAAGGTTTTTATAACTACATTGTGAAAATAGTACAAATTAAGTCTAATATGTATAACATTGATTAAATCTAAAAGAACGTGAGTGAAATATAGTGATGACATATTCTTTTAGATTTAAAGAGACTCAAACAATATGTCTGATGCTGACAAAAAAACAACTTAAAAACATAATCTTCAGATGATTCACGAAAACTCGTGTACCTACAATACTCTAGGGTGGCACACTCAAAGAATATGCTATTTCTCCACTGTATATCTTTAATTCTCAGACCAGGGATCTGTTCATTCTACCCGTCTCTAGCTGCCTGTCTACGAATACCCATACCCCTTGAGCACAACAGTCTTCGTCTATCTTTATTGTTTAAACTACCACTCATTTTACTAACTTAAACCCTATAAATAAACTTGGTTAAATTGAACCCCCCAACCCCCACAAATATTGCAATTTAATATTTCAGAATCGCCAATGCTGATAAAAGGAGCAAGTTTGAAAAAGGAATCTTACTCTTATTTTAAGTCATTTCAAGTTCAAGTTTGAATAATACATACCTCCGTCCATGGACCTGGATCCGGTGAAACGCCGGCTCTGGCTGCGATCAAAGTGCGGCCCGGGGCGGTCGATCAGTGAGGCTGCTTGACGCGTCTGGAACTGAGTGCGGCCGGAGTAGCGGAACTTGGACCCAAAGCGCGGGAAGAACCCGGCCTTGCTGGGTGGCTCCGGCTCCTTCAGTCTGTATCATAAATTGGTCAATGAAGTCACTTCAAGTATGAATGGTTAATCTATATAGAAATTTTCTATTATTGATAAGGCACAAACTAGAGCAAATTATTTTTACGTACATGTACCTGCTCTAAACCTTGTTTACATTGCTTATCATGTGCATTAATTAGTTCATTTACATAACACAAATCACAGAAAAAACTTCGGACACCACTTTCAATACTGAATCTTGTTTATAAACTCTTTAAATGGCAAAGTAAAGCTCACAAAGACTTTCTAAATTAACAAGAAACCCATGAAGGTAGATCGTAAACGATCTAGAGTGAAAAAAATGCAACACACACACTCACACACTCCCACTGACCGTCCGTGCCTAGACCAGAGGGGGCGGGAATACACCTGGACAGCCCACCAATGAGCACAGGAGTCCCTTACCCCCCACACACACTCCCACTGACCGTCCGTGCCTAGACCAGAGGGGGCGGGATTACACCTGGACAGCCCACCAATGAGCACAGGGGTCCCTTACCCCTCACACACACTCCCACTCACCGTCCGTGCGGAGACCAGAGGGGGCGGCCCTCCACTTGCACCAACGAGTATAGACAGAAGAGAGACACAGCTCGGGGGCGGCATTCATCTGAGAGTCTCCCGTCCCTTATCAGGGGCTATTTATCTAATCAAGGCCCTGACCACGGGCCAGGGATACACCAGGGACCCTGCTGGGTCGGGACCCTTACAAGTCCGAACCTACGTTCGATTGATGGGTGAAATTCCCAGATCCCCCATCAGACCCCTGACCCATATGATTTACAAAAATGACAAATAAACGTAATATATTGTTCAGAGAGCCTTCTATCCAAGGCAGATGATCAGAGTATACCATGTACTTGAGGTCTGCATAAAATCGCAATCCTGATCCTGTTATTTATTCATTTAATCCCTCAGTCAAAAAGAAAAGTCACTTTTGAATATTGATCCGCAAGGATTACACTCATAAGAGCAACACTATGATGATGCTTGGATCATTGGCTATTTGATACTTTACTCATTTATGGTGTAATCAGTGCGGAAGTATCTTCAAATAATTATCAAATATTAAAAGACAGAAACTATTTTAAATGTAGAGATATGCAGGGACTGCCAGTCACCTGCCCCCCTCATCAGGTCATTAGGTCCTCCACCTGGACATCCGACCAATGATCACAGGGGTCCCTTACCCCCTACACACACACCCACTCACCGTCCGTGCCGAGACCAGCAGGGGCGGTCCTCCACCTGGACATCCGCCCAATGATCACAGGGGTCCCTTACCCCCCACACACACTCCCACTCACCGTCCGTGCCCAGACCAGCAGGGGCGGTCCTATACTTGGACAGCCAATTAATGACCACAGGGGTCCCTTACCCCCCACACACACTCCCACTCACCTACTGTATGTGCATAGACCGTGAAGGTGCGACCAGGGACCTTACATAATGTAGTTCAGTGAACAAAAGAAGGGCATGTACCTTTAATTGCTTTACACAACTTTCCGTTATGCAGTCAAGGGCACACAAAGGATCGACGTTCGACCCTTACTAGTGAAAAAAATATTATCCATCCACGCACTACACCAATACAAATCCATTTTTTTCACTAAAAAGTAAAGTTTGGCCCACTGCAATGACCACCTACCTGAAGAACGCGTGGTGTTCCACCGCGGTCTTCCACAGCCTCTTGGCGAGCCGATGGTTCGCCAGCTTAAAGCCTATTGTGCTCTCAAACTGTTCGAACTCCCCAGGCCGGATTTTGATGTAGAAGTTGTTGCGCTTGTAGGAAATCTTGAGGATTTTAGGCCAGGCGAAACGGTTGATGCGTAATCGGTCACGGTAGACGAGCAGACCACTGGCGCAGACTCCGAGCATGATGTCCACACCCTCAGAGTCCTGTAAGAAACAACAGATCACACATCAGTTTAATATCGACACTCACCATCTCAGCCCCCCTCCCGCACTCTCCTCCGGTATATGCTTGATCTTCCCTGTATCCGATGGTTTTCTCTTCTCTTGTTCTATGTATTGATTTCTACTTGACTCAAGACCGCTCCAGACTTTATGAGGCTACCAGGAGCATCAAGGAATTTCAATATATCCGAAATTGATTTAAAAGTAATCCGTATTTTTGGGTGCTGTATTGAAGACAGGTAGAAATCCCCCCCCACCCCAAATGCCGAAGATACCCATGGCTGCAACAGCAGTTACTAACAGCAGTATTTGGAGATTAGAAAGTCGTTCTTACCTTGGCTTGGTGAAGGTCTACGCCATACATGGCCAGCTTCTTGGCATTCTCCAGGTAGTTGAGCTCGGCCTCAGCAGGAGTCTGGCCCCTACAACGCCATACAGACCAGTACCTTTAGTCATTTACACAGATTCACTGACAGTAACAGCGTTTCACTGAATGCTTTTCCATTTTTAAAAAAAATATTGATACTCTGGGACTACCCAATGAAGACATTTTTTTTTAAACGGATAAGTGTGGCATCTGGGACGCCCATTTAAAATTTGGGTTTTAAAGGTTGGTTTGCGGATATTATGTATTCCAACGGTGGCCCCAGGGTTACCTGTGAGTCCTGTGGAGCTCGGCGATCTTCTCGAGCAGCTCTTCTGTTTGGCTGGGAGCGAAGCGGAAGTCACGGATGTACTCAATGGTGTTGCCATGTTCCTCAGGGTCGTAGTCGCCCAGCTCGGCCTGTACCGTGTACGACCCGAGCAGTGCGTGGGTGACGAATGAACAAGGCAACCTGCAACAAAGACCGTCCCGTTAGCACATTCAACAAGCTTCATCATTTATTCTAAATGGCTTTTGTTCACGTTCACTGAAAAACTGCTTTCATGGGAAGCAGCTACCGATAACATTTTAGATACAGTTCAGGGATATTGACACATTCATTTATCATCTTTTTACTAGGCCATCCCTACGCTGTAGATCCGTAATCACACATGCATTATTTCCTTGATCCCACCAAGCCATTTCGGTCGTTCCATCCATTAAAATGCTCTATACATCGATGAAAGCTCCCGCTGAAAAGAATGTTCCATCTCTGAACAAATTCTTTATACTTTTAAAATGAATTAATTTTGTGTGTGGTAAACTCTGAAAAGATTTTCAGAAAAAAAAGAACTACTGGTGTACGCTTTTTGTCGGGTTGTTCACTTTTGCTCAAATTATACAAGGCCTTCTAGAATTAATATATCGACATACTATTTATATAAACTGGCATGCAAGCATCATAAAAAAACCCACAAAAATATGAAAACTGACTAGAATCATAGGCCTTCAAAAAAGAGGCAGAATGAAAAGAGGAAAAGCAACCAAAACATGTTTCATTAATCTGACTTTTGACACAATATTCTCCAGTGGCTCAGAAGAAATGGCTTAATAATTTCATGTAAAAAGGCAATTGAAGCAGGTAGCGATGAGAAAAAAACTGTTATTAGGAATAAATTTGGCTTCGTGGAATAATATTTTCAAATTATTTGGCGGATCAAATGTTGCATCCTTGTTTATCTTCAGTGTTCTTTTCAGACGGATTTTATGAAGCTTTTAGCCCGGGCTTGTTCCAACTTGTTTCTTCGCGAAAATTCCACTCTGATCCCATGTCCTCACAGCTTTTAGAGTGTGGAAAATATTCATTCTTAAAGATATTTGGAGTTAATGGGCGAATCCTTACGTCCAAACAAATTTCATTATTTAGAATACCTCCTTGGATAAATGGTTAGTTGCTTTTTTACAAATTAATTCCAATATAGTTTTGCAATTTGTTTCAGTGACTCTTGACTAAATGCCCTATCTCTGTATTACTCGCTCAATGTAATGCTTTAAGCGGCCGAGGTTGTCCAGAGGCTGGGGAGTATAGGGTTAGCTGTCTAGGGGCAGTTGATACCTCCCCACCCTGTCTTAGTTAATGCGCAGCGTTTCCCCCAGAGACCTTTATGGCTAGGCTACCGGATGGTGGTGTGTTTCTCTATGGGGCTTTGTTTATTTCAAATGGACTATCTTCTGTTTTCTATACTCTGTAATTCCCTTTACATTCAAGATATATTAGAACAAATCTGAGAATACACGCGCAGTGCTCGACTATACATTGACTGTCTAGTGAGACGGTTTGTAGATGACATTTACGAAACAGGATTGTATAGAACAATCCTTCGCTCTAAGAGACGACTCCGTTTTTATTCCCATATATGTGAGTTGGTTTTTTGCTCCTCTTTCTGTCCGACTGTTACATCGAGCCTACCCAGCCGGCATTCCTAGTCTCTTCTCATCTCTATAGACCACGCAGTCGGGTGGGTGGTACATTTATTCAGTACTTCAGTGCACCAGCTGCCGCTACCTTCCTCCCTACCCAGAGGCCGGGCCGCCAACAAAAATGATACCACCTCTTTATGAATTCTAGTATTCATCTCAGAGGAATGCGTCGTTTTTTGGTTCGTTTTCTTTCATTCTCCCCAAAGAATGGTTGCATTTCTTTTTCCAACGCCCAGTGCACCGTAAATTGATACATCAATTCCAATTTAATCCACTCAAGGCGAACTACCGCCAGCAAGGATGAGCGACAGAAACTGAAGGGGACAGGGAGTGTGGTGGCAAAAACAATTGTAACAATCCGAGTGATAATGATAATGATTGTGAGATTTTGCCCCTCAGACAACACCGCCAGGCTTTGGCCACCATCTCAGCGCGGCGGACGGACGTTATAATTATGAGTCCTATCTCTTTTTCTCCCTCCGTATAAATATGGGCCGGGTCTTTCTTACAAGAGGAAATGAATTAAAAGGGTGCAAAAAACAATTAAAAACCTTTATGGTGTCCTTAACATGCTGGCTATACAACATTACAAGTGACAGTTGTAAGGGGTTTCAGCTTAGAGTACGGAATGACCTACTGTGCAGTTGAATTATAGCACAAGGGTGCCGTTTGTAGTAGTCAAAATCTTTTACTGTGGATGCAATACAGTTGGTAATCGGTTCCTGTTTTTCACTACCAACTACGAATCGGCCTTGTGATACTCCTGTTATAAAGCCGTTTCTTTTGGGGCTTCGTATATAAAGGCGGCCGAGTCTCGCCTGAGCGCCAACGGTCAAAGCCATGGGTACACATAATATACTATATATGACTAAAGTAGTTTAGTGGGGACCAGCAATAAGCAGCACTCAAGACATAACGTTGTTGTCTTTGGCCTGGGCAGCTTGGATTTCTCCTGGGACAGATCCCTGTCTGATGAGCAGCTCGGGGCTGAATGAGCTGCTCCAGACCGGGGGTGACAGGTGACAGAGTAAGTCGACGTCTACTCTGGAAACCAACAGGAATTGGTCCCGAAATATCGGGCATTTCAACCCGGATTCTGGGGCTATCAGATATCAGCAGTACCAGGCGCCAATTTTTTCACGGTTTACTGGTACTATGCATCAGGTTTAATTGGCAACACTGCAAATTCCAATTGTGTGCAAGTTGCGTATGGCCTTACAAATATGAAATAAGTCAAAGAGGAGTAAAAAAAATATCAGTCTTGTGTAACGAGTGTAGTTCAGATGGCTCAATATGGCTGAGGCATCATTAGACACCTAGCTTCTTCCATTACCTTCCCATCGCTGTGTCTATTGCTTGCCTGCTATTCAACCTTGTTATAGAAATCACTTCTGAAATCACAACCCTAGAAACAACTTTTTAAAGTAATAAGGTGTATACCCATCAGCGGCGGTCCATTTTCCTATACTACTTACACCTACTGTAACACCAAACCAAAGGGCAACCAACGGCCACCTTCATGCTAAGTGGAAAATATGAGACCTAATTTCTTCCGAATGAATCAAATTGAAGGAGTAGCAAGTGTTGACAGCTCTAACCGTTGTTCCTTAAAAGGTCAGTTTTGGACTTCACTTTCACTTCTAATTTGCCGATTCTTTTTAGATATTCTTTTTGAACACAACAATTTCAACTATCTGATATATCATATCAACTAAAAGGATTAGTCAAGCTTTCTGGCTATTAATCCGATTGCTCTTTCGCAATGTTCCCCAACTGCCTCGTAAAGTTAAATAAAGGCTCGGCTGCGAGCACACGGCTCGACCAGCGGTCTCTTCAGGCAGCTAAGGAAGGGCGTGGGGGGTCGGGGAATGGGCGGCGGGCCCTTTTTGAGACCGATAAAAGGGAGGATGATCCGGGGCTCGCCCATATAAGCCCGATCAACACGTTTCCGAATGGGTCTCAGGCGCCGGGCGGGCCCGGGGCCGGCCTCCCGGGCCGCCATCCGTCACCATGGTGACGCGTCCTGTAGGGCCGGGAGGACGCTACAGGAGAGTGGCGCCACCTACCTGCCAGACCCGATGACAACCAGTCAGAGCTGTATGCTGGGGGTTGGGGAGATTAGGGCCAGAGGTGGGAGGAGACAGGATGAGACGTGATGAGGCCAAAGAATCTAGTACTATGGGCTGCATTCATATAAACAGTATTAAAAATATCTCATCTCGTTCGGTCTACAGAAGAAATAGATAGGACGACTAGGAATAATGTTATACAGGTTGAATAAGGGATCACTTGCATTAAGCATGCTCTTATTAGTTTATCCAGCTACATCCTGTGCTTTGAAAATATTGCTACAAGCGTAGATCTAATTTCCATCTGAATTAGACCTACGCGTGTACTATGCAATGACACTGACGCTTTCATCCCATACCCGGATGGTATCTAGCACCCTACCAAAGACCAAGCGCCATTATATACCCCAAGTTTACCCCGGATTTGCCCGATATCTGATAGGTCGGATCCTACCCCTCCTGGGTGGGTAATTAGTGGTTAATCCCCGGGTCAGCGGACTGTGGACCTGGTGGCGGCGGGGGCCGTACGGGGGGAGCCCCCATTGATCAGTACCAGGCGGGCCCGGTAATTAATCAAAGCGCTGCTGTGTGCTCAGAGCCCGGTGCAAACACAGCCTTATCAACAACAGGCCTCTATGTCCACACAGACTTTTTATAGACTTCTTTTTGAATACGACAGGCTGATGGATTAACATTGTGCCGCTCCGGAACCTAGCATATGCATGTCTAGCTGCTATAATCAAACGGAAATGGGACAAAAACTGTCTGGAATATTTTACATACATTGGCCTATTTCTTTTTACTTATTCCTTTTTTTAATCTCACACTTGTAGTATAGAGATACATGCTTGTAGCTAGTTTTTTAAAATACCTATTTGAAGACCAATATCTATGAAAATAGAATTAACCAACTTCCCTGAATAAAATACTACTGTCTAAAATAATGTTTGTAAATCATCTCGAAGATATCTTAATCGAATCAAATGCTAGATAATTGAAGAAGATACTTACTTTCCGGACAGGATGTCATTCCTGATCTGAAGGCAGAGTTGGTATCTGCAAAGAGAAAACATAAATTGGTGATGACTATAAGTTTAAGCACATAATTAAATGAATTAAAGTAACAAGAAAATCACCTCAACGGTTTCCCTGTGACCAAGAAGCGGTAAGGATTCATCGACCTAAAGGGATCGGGTGACGAGAGGAGGCGGGCAGCTCAGGCACAAAGAGCTTCAACCTGAGAATACTATCTCATTGAGATGGACGGGTAGCCGGGGAGGGCCGGGGAGGGCCTGGACAGCGGCTTTCGACGACACCCCTCAGGCCAGATCAGTTGAAACTAGTTCGCGTATTTTGGCTCCAGCTTTAAAAACAAATTCCATTTCGCCTTTCGGAAGAGCGTCAGGGTTTATCTATTCGTATGGAAAAATGCGATGCCATCACTCTATTCAATAGGAAAAGACATAATTGGTAAGAACCAAAAAAAGATGCGGGTGGAGAAGAGGGGTGGGTGTGGAGGATTATACGTATTCATATTTTTGAGAAAGCTTGTCTCCTTCTGGTTTAACGTGACATCCAGAGTTGACACAGAGCCGGCCAGTCTGACAGCACTTGTCAGTTGACCTGACTAGCAGCCCGACAGTGCTGTTAGGCCAGCAGCAGTAACCCACGACTAAAGCCCATCCATTGCCCACCCCGCCCAACCCCTCCATTTATCAGCCTTAAAACATGCGCTCGTTGGCCGTCAAAAGCGGCCGTCAGAAGGGCTACTTTGAGGCGGCCAGACTGATTGGCTGACGGCCACGGGCAGCAGAACTACCTGAGTGGAAAACAAGCTGCGCCTAGCGCGCTTATTACCCCCGGAATGCGGCGTAAAGACCCTAGGCCGATCAAAGTGTTTGCACCATCCGCACACTGGGTGATAAGGGGTGC
This sequence comes from Lepidonotus clava, assembly GCA_936440205.1. Classification (NCBI taxonomy): domain Eukaryota; kingdom Metazoa; phylum Annelida; class Polychaeta; order Phyllodocida; family Polynoidae; genus Lepidonotus; species Lepidonotus clava. Next base: position 54,256,679 of record OW387134.1, read on the forward strand.
ACATGAAATGGGATCAGGCAACAGGTCTCGCATTTCTCAGACATTCATTCGGCAAAGTCGTTTAATCATTTTTTGCTACAAAGGTTTCTGTTTCTTTTGAATTTTGCTCTTTTTTATTTTACACTTCCGAAATGTTTGCATCAAGAACTCATACAGAATTTTAAGAAACATACACCCGATATGTAGATTGACAAAAATCCATTCGAATTTAATTTAAGCGTCAATGTCGTGCTTCCTCCACAGTTCTTACTAGGGAGCTTAAACAGTAAAAACCTTATATATTCGAGTACATTGCTGATCCAAAGTTTCCGAAAATTACATCAGCTATTTCATCCCAAATTTATTTTAACAAAAATGCATCATCAAAAAGTAGCTTACCGTGTGAGGTCTTCCTGAAGTTGGGCGGGGTCTGGTGGGTAAAACTTAACCTCAAAACCGAAGACCCATGGGCCACCTGCAAAGAAAAGAAATACAAAGTTATATGTACATTTATATGTGATTTTTTTCTGTTGGAACACACTATTAGTAACAAATCTGACAAGCTGAAATAAATATAGAATTAAGAAACACATCTTGGCAACTTAAATTAATGCGGACCAAATTCCCAAAATTCTCATTTATTTCTTATGAAAATGTGGCAAGTAAGACGTCATAGCTAATATTCTAATACAGTTGGAATGTTTTTTCACTACTGCTTATTGGTTGCTTTTATCTCGTCGGTCAGTTTATGACACATAACTGTGACCGAAGTAGCTAATATATCTTTGGATAGGAGGGCTTCGTGGATGGCTTGGCGAAGTAATGGCAATGTAGAATATCGGGAATATAGAGCAAGCAACTGATATTTCAACTGCATCGACAAGCAGTGTGAAGTAATGGTGGTCAACCAAGCACCTGCACTAATCCATCTTAAAACCAATTAGTGCTACCATGTCAAGTGGTCAATACGGGCTGCGGTCAGCAGTTCTCTCTGAGGACCAGCTATGTGGGCTGCATGGGCGATGACCACTATTTCCCCAGATACATAAGGCGACACAGACCTATCGCCTTATTACCAGACCAACACTGGGCGTACAGGGCTTAACGAAGAGGATTTCTATTCAGCTCCGCACCAATCAACTCCTAGGCTATGCTATCAACCAGGTGGGATGTTGAATAACCCATGACCCCGACCTTTGGTGTGTATGAAGGCCTCTTGGGATAACAAGAACGTGCATACAGATAGGCAGTCTCCAAAATGTGCATATTGTGGCTTCTAACAACATTGAACAGAAGGGCATGGTCACATTTAAAAGTTTAGTCAACACAAAGTAAGAGATACATGCGCGAGTTCTGACCAGCTAGGAATAATGAATTCCAGGTGACCCTTTTTTCAATACTTAGGGTTATCTTCCATGTTCTCATGATTTCAGGTTCGTCTTGGGCCGACCTGCGCACAGTGGCAGGCGGATATAATGTGGAATTGGGGAAGTGCAGAAATAAAGGACATCAACATGAGTCAGTTTCCGGGTGCGGATGTACCAGTACACGCATTTGCTAAAGGAGGAGGCACCCTAACTGGACCGAGAACAGAGCCACTGCACCTGGGGCTGTGGGAGGGGCGGCCTGGTTAGGGGAGACAGAGGGGTCACATGCCCTGGAGGACTCAGACCAATGGGTTAACGTGTACCGGGAGGAAGTAACAGGATCGATGCGGCTCTAACAGTGGTTAGTTGTAACTGGTTCCGTCAGTTTAGTTGATCGATCATCCCGTACCGCTTCAGGAGTCACCAGAATATATATACGGCCTTCACTAGCTATAGCGCTGTCTCGTCTCTACACTTTGCTGTCTGGTCTCATCCTACCCAATATCATCTACAAATATAGCATGGTTGGCAAAGAATTTTTTATAGTCATAAATCTTTCTGACTTAACTATATAATCTGTAGCAAAAGCTTTCCAACCCAACGCGGCAGTCCCTGTTGTATCAAAAGGAACTTTCCTATACAAGCAATACACGGACTGTAGAATAGCATGATGCAGTGCTGCCATCTACTGCTCACACATTTAGCGAAAGAAAAACTGATTGATGAATGGTCGCAGATAAAAATTATAAATGACGTGTTCTATCACAGACGGAGCGTTTCTCCGTTTTTTCATTGTGGTTAAGTAGGGGTGGCTGACAGGCATTTAGTGATTTGGAACAGGATTGTTGCTTTGATAAATAGTGCAGGTTATTGATCATCGCCGACTGCAGCAAGCTAGGACGGGCTGTCAGATAGGGTAAAAGGATTCCCGTTTTTTTAACTTTTCTCTTCTAGGGGCTCATCTTATCATTGGGACAAATGGAAACTGCATTTCCCCATTCCTACAAGGACAGTTCCATTAAAAGGGCAAATGACCCAACTATACTTGCTGGACCTTGTCAAATATCAGAGCAGTTCGTATTCAGGTCCACTCTGGCAGGGGCTGATTGTGGCGAGCAGCTCCATCGAGCTGCTCAGAATGTGCCGTCAGTCAGTGGGTAGATGAGGCCGGGCCCCGCAATAGACGCCTCTGCCTTCTGGCCCCGCCGACAATAAAACCCGGGGGTAATAGCATAACGAACGAGTCGCTCCCACCATGCAGGGTGCCGCGCTGCACCGAGCTGCTCTGTCAAGTGAAACTCATTGAACCCCGAGCGGACACTTAACCGACGCCTCCAGCGGTCAGGGACCGTGGGTGGTCTCTGACCACGCCCCTGGGCCAGGCCCTCTCGTGGACGACTTCCCAAGGCAGCCGGACGGTCTGGAGGGGCTGGACACTTCCCCAACTCCTGGTCCTTTCACCATGGAGGTTTTCTATGCTGTCCTCTAGCATTCAATAGTGTAACGATTTCCGCCTGTCAACCATCCATACCGAGGACCCACTGTCCAACTGGTCAAACCAATGTCCACACCTGAAGCCGAGTCAGAACCACTCAGAGGGTCGCCCTCTGTAAACTGTAGATTACAGTTTGCAGTAGTCAACTAGTGTATGGAGAAGTTAACTTAATGACTCAAGAGCTGATACACTTCTGTGGTATCCTAATTTAAGCTTGCTGCAAGTTGATAGACAAACCAATTTACACTTTTTCTCCTTCTGTGAAATTCGTTTTACTAAAACACCAATGGTAATTCCAGTCACAGCTACGATACGGTATAGGACTTCCTTGAAATAAAATATTATGGTTTCTCATCTTGGCTAAGCCCCTCAGGAGCTGCCCTGAAATGTAATCTTAAAACTTCTTTTTTCAATTTGCAAGTTTCTTTCTGAAACCAAGACGATCGAGCAAGAAGGTCGTCTGAATCCCAATATTGAATCATAAACAGAGTGGGATTTAAAACAGTGCATGATTACTTGGAATGGTTTCAAGATCTGTCTTTGCTTATTTGCATGCCAAACAAGGTAAAGTGAGACGAAAATTACATCATTTCGTATTTTGGTCTAGGTAACTTACACCACAGAAATCAGAGATATAACATCATCACAGAAAAGCACAGATAAGGCTTTTCGAGTAAACAGTCTGTAATGTTTTGGGTGTCAGCTGAAGTATGACAACACCTACCGACTAGTGTCTACAACCAGACGTGCCCATTGGTCAGCGGCGCCCACATGTGAATTAAGTGTTTCTCTAGGTCTTAAGGCTGAGGCCGTCAATAATTGACCAGACTGGCTGGTAGGACGGACTGCTGTAGGTGCATGGGGCTGTCAGTAACTGACCAGACTGGCTGGTAGGACGGACTGCTGTAGGTAGGGCAGTTAGTGATTGAGCAGACTGGCGGTGAGGACGGACATGGTGCTGCCGGGTGAAGGCCCTCAGACACCCCATCCATCAGGCCCGCAGCCTGTCAACACCCTGTCCACGTGCCGATATGTAGGGGACACACACCACCGCCCACTAGCCATATCATTCAGACTCCAGCTCTTTTTCTACAGTCGTCAACAAATCTATGAAGAGGTGGTTGGTGGCCGTGTGGGATAAATTCAATCACTCTTATTCTACATATTTATATTAGAGTAAATCTAGGTGTGAATGAGACCTTTACTATTATTATGCCAGGGGTGAGTAGAGGAAAGATAAGTCAGAAATGTAATCACGTGCTTACATAACTTTACAATTTCTTTTAACTTCCATCTGCGCTCAAGGTACGTGCGAAATCTAATATCCCTTTCGGGAGCAGGCTTATCAAAATTTTATCATATAGCTCCTACTTTCAATTATTATGTAATAACTACATGTTAACAAACAGGTATTATGCGATTTGATCAATTATGCACATGCTTAAATCAATATGTGATGATAATTTGTTGTTTTCTACTGAAGCCTGCCGGAATCGACTTTAACCCTTTACGTACTTAGTTGGCAGGGCAGAAACGGCAGCTTCAATTTAATGGTGAATCAAGAACCAGCCGTACTTCCCCGTTAACATTCTAAATGGCCTCAAAAAGAGGAGCACCGGTAATTGGGAGCAGGAAGAAGTTGAAACGGGGAGGAAGCCAACAAGCACTCGGATGTCGTCAGGTTAAGTGACAGGCCCTCCGTAAATCAAAGCCAACAAAGTGAGATAAGATGGTCAACCCCCCGACCCACTCTCCCCTACGTATTGCCCCACCCCCTTAGACTAGACAACCTAAGTATGCGTCAATAACGGAATAAAACACAACCAGTGCGTTCAGCGGTCCTCAGTGCACCCCTCTTCTTCTAGCGGGGACTAAATAACCAAAGAGGATCTTGTCTTTTACGTCCTCTTTAGGCTTATTAAATAATGGGCATTTTCATTAATCTAGCGGACGGGTTCATCCTGTGTAATTAAGTTTGTGAGTGTAGCGAAGGAGGCGGAAGACCCTTTTTTCATCTTCCCCACTATTACTATAATTAAGGGGCGGATTTCTTCCTATTGACTCGGCAGGCATCACATGACAGGCGCCACCGAGTACAGTTCTAATCCTCGGTCTGCGTTTTGAGACGTAAAGAAAATCTGTATTGCCGTATGTTGTTTTCCCTGATATTCTAAGACTTTTTTTGCCAACAGCCATTTGAAGCGATCGACTAACGGTCATGAACCTCTGGTCTGATGTGTTAGTAAGATGATGGTGGTAAGTCAGCACAACTAATTGAGATACAAAAGCAAATGTTATTTCCTCAGGCTATTCTTGCCAGCTTTAAACTCTGGACGACCACCTATAAAAGCCCGTCGAAAGTACATTAGAAATAGGATATTGAAATAAATTAGACGTGACCTTCCGACGACCTCTAAAATTAGGAGGTTCTAAAATAGCCGGCTTTAATTTTATCATGGGGGAAACCTCTTAAATAGCCGGCTTTAATTTTGTCATGGGGGAAACCCTGGGCTGTCTGCTGCCATGTTGGCAGGATCTCTGGGGGTTCTTTTTTTTCTGGTGCTGCCAGAACTATCATGAAGTCAGTGACAGGACGAAGGGTGGGTGGGGTAGGCCGGGGCAGGTTAGAGGGTGGGGGACAGGCCTAACCTATAGGTAGATGCCACCGCCATCTCCCTCAATGATCAGGTTGACTGTAGGTGCGACCAAATGAAGCCTGCCCCTCTAGATGGCCGATAAAACTAGTCACATCCCTGCGCTCATTCCAATCCGGGCCGAGCTACTCTAGGACCAACTGCTCACGACTCTCCTCAATTTGCCTCTTCCGCCCGTCGGAGGGAATGGAGGAGCTGCTCGGAATCAACCCTGGCATTTGCCGGCAATGGGGGACGGTGCCGTTGTGCTACAAGGGTCACCCCCTCCTCACCGTCCGCCGACCAGCGCCCAATAACAGAGCCGGGCCTCGCCCATCAATGTTAACCAGATCAACGCTGTGGCCACCGACCGGGTCCTTGCACCACTGTACACTCCTGGTAGGACAACTTGTTCAATAAAGGAAGGATACATTTTGGCAGTGATAAAATATATTCGTAACAAAAATTGTAAACTAGAATTTTTTTTCAACATTGCCTTTAATCAACTTTCTTTTGATTGCCTTTAATTCATAAACTTTCTCTTAACCCTTCTCCATGTAATTCAAAGGAGAGAGTTCCTGTTGGAGATTAACTTATGTAGACGGGTAACTATGAATATTTCATAGCATCAAATTCCAATTTATTGTTTTCACTTAATTGGACAGACGTTCTAATTTCAATACGACATTCATACAATTTCAATGCGACATAAGCAACATTCCTAGCTTTTCTATTTCTGGCTACTCGGGTTATCAGATAGGATTTCATTGCCGTGGTAATAATCAAACAGTCCTTTTCATTCTGGGCTCATCAACAGAAGGAAGCCCATTTCTCCAGATCTACGACTGAATAGCCCCATCTAGGGACCTTGAATATTCCTAGTAGATGGGGCGACAGAAGCGTTTTTGAGCCAGACTCCTTCATATTCAAATGCACCCGAGCTGTCGTTTATAACAATTGAACATTTGGAGAGTGTGAAATTAGGGACTATGGTCTAGTTTGCAGCAGTGTTCGTATTGTTAAATACAACTGGACGATGCTACCAGGCCCTGCAGGGCATCTCATAGTCCTAGGGTATGGGGGACAATAGTGTGTAGTGGAGCGCCTTCTGCCGACATGCGTTCAGAGGTAGGTTGGGCCTCTTGCCGTAACGACCATTGCATTGGGAGCTTCTTTTTCTGTGACCAAACGCGACGACTACTGGCGGTGCGGGTGTTATGGTGGGGTGGCTGTAAGGACGGTGGGTAGACTGGGAGGCAGCTACCGCCTGTGACACGGAGGACATTGCTCGCGCCAGGACTGCTAATCAAACACGCCCTGATGTATAAGCAAGCGGGTGGGCTGTAGGCTGTGAGCAGGGGCGGTGCACCGCCGGGTTTACCGGGCCCATACAAACAGACAGACGGGGTGCGGGTGTCGGCCTGGCCTAATCCCACCGGCTCCCTGTTGACGCTCGCCGGCCGGGGATATTAATCAATTTCCTCGCAGATTGATGTTATTTCTGCCAAACCTGAGACGTTGCACACACATATAAAAACACTGGGACTGCCTAGGGTTTAGGACCTTTATAGTAACGCCACTAGCTGCCGTCTGGTAAAGGTCAATACGCAGGGCGTCATCTTTGATCACCGACTCAGGACGAGCAGCTCCCTTATCTGACACGAGCATCTCACAAAGTGGTACTTCTCATCAATCAGTCAACGTTTTATATTCATCCAGTGTCCTGGTTTCAAAATAACGTTATTGAAAAAGATCTTTCCCGAGACCAGACATAAATCTCTGTTAAAACTTTCTATCAGAACATGACTCATAGCTGTTGTTTGCTGTATTCAAAGTATACGCCATTTTCCAATCTCCGGCTGCCTCCACTGGCTTTGGAATTTATTAGCAGGGACGTTCTTGCGACAGGACTGTTTAATGCCTGTCCCATGCCACTGCCGCCATGATTACATCAGAAAACGTGGTAACAACACGACAGACGCCGCCCCGACGCGTCACCGTGCCCTTATCACCAGCAGAGTCGGCTTTATGGTCTTGGTACACGTCAAATGGACCTGTTAAGTGCAGCCTAATTGACTTGTACTTCATATCTCCGATGTATGTGCAATTTGGCCTAAATTCAATTTACGTGCTGAGCCTCTGCAAACATAATCAAGTGATGCTTCCATGAAACCCAAATACACTGCAATACACCATCAGCCAACAAAAGAGGGACTGTTTTCATCATCTCATATTAGAGTTAAAATGCTAGTAGTGGCTTTACTTAGGCCGTCTGACTACAAGGGAGGATGGAATATCCTAGCTTTCAGCAGGGCGGTGGTGTGATAATTGTAGCGGGAGTGTGGTCGGTCCCCGTGCGATGAGAAGGTAGCCCGATGAGCGGACAGGGCGGAGAAGGCGACCAGGCGATACCTTCCACTGAGTGGGCGGCGGTTTGGGGGTACACAAGGAAGCTGCCGGGCCCCTCCAGTACCCCAAGCCGTCCCCTGACGCCTCCTCCAGGGCTTGGGTGTCCCCCTGTGCTCGGTCGGCGCAATTACCCCTGACGCCGAGGACGCCTCTATGACAGTGCCTCCTCCCACTCCCCACACGGCCCCCGGACGACCATCAATACTGTCAGACCATCCTCAGAGCCTGTCGAGTCTATCGCTGTCTTTTCCTACCCCGACAACCAGTCGTCTACTTATGACGGTTGAATTATGAAAGGGAAACATGAGAAGGCTGGGGAGTTGGGGAGTGCAACAAGACAGGAGATGCGGCTCCCTAGAACCCCCGGGGAACGATGCTCCTGCTCCAGTCGCCACTTTCACTAATGACACACTTCCGGTAACTCTGTCGGCCCGGCAATAAACTTCCGGAGTAGACAGAATCTCGAAACGAACACCGCCCTTATCAAAGCTCTTTTATAACAGAAACAATGCCCGTCGGATAGAAATGTCACCCTTTCAGTGTATTTTTGTATTCCTCCTTTGAAAAATCAATACGGCTTGAAAGCTTATTGATTGCCAACTGCATAAAATTTAGATGTGCCCGATGCAAATAGCCCTTTTCCCTATACTACTTACGGTCAGCTGCCCGGGGCGGGCGGCCCGGTGAATGTCACACCTCCCCGTCTCGGCCCGGGCCAAGGTCACCCCCGGCCGGCCCGGGCCCCCACCCACGTTAGTTATGGGCTTAGGGTCAGACTCAAGTGTAACAGGATCAGACGCGTGGCCGACGATTTCTGCTGCGAGTCAGAAAGTTCTCGGCCCGGATGAATGGGCAGCGACATGAGAAGCTCCCATAACCAGGCGCCCAAAGGTGTGCCTATAATCCGGGCTTTTCATGCCCGATGCCGCCCTCCTGCCTCCAAAGTCCACCGGTCAGTTTGTCATCGGACTCCTCCAGTGCAGGAGGCGGGGAGGTTGGTCTGGGAATGGGGGTGGGGGCAGTGTAACATGGGAACCAATCCTCAGTCACAGAGGTCTATTTTGGTCTGTGCACAGAGAACAGGGCCACAATTACAGAACTCACCGGTACATCCCAACCAGTAACTAAGTTTCAAAAAAGAATCTTTTTTAAACGACAGCCCTAAGTGGGGTCATTCCCAAGGATGCTGATATGAAATTGAGGCCAGATTACTGGTCCTGCCAAAGTGTAAACTGAGACCAGATAACTGGTTCTGTGGGTGTGTAGTCAGGCCCGGTTCTGTCGATTTATACTCCTCCCGGCCCACGTGCCTATTGTTCACCTCGGAGGTTTCTGGCCGTAACCTACTATATCTGACCATGTAGGAGGTTAATTTACCAGGTAAACCTCCGGAGGAGGTTATTTGGGAAAGGTTGGAATAACATATGATTCTATGTACTGAACAGGAGGTAATTTGAGCAATTTTTTTCATTTCTTTATTTTAATTTTGAAAAGTTTAGTTCTTATTTTGGACAGCTTAGTATTGAACCATTGACCTTCTGATAGAGAGTCCCAGAGCCTAACCACTACCCTATTGAGGCAGGTGTTCAATGACATCTGTTTAATCCACTGTGTTAATATGACAGATGTTACACAAAAAATTCAAATTGATACAAAAATATATCCAGTGATGTAAAAAAAAACACTTGATGAAATGCTCATATATACACTGGGTTTAATATTAATTCTAAATACAATGCAAGGGCCTCAAAATAGAAGTGGACGTCCTCTTAAAACATAGAAAAACGAGTAGCAGATCCAAGGGGATTCGTACCCAGGACCTCTTGCATGAGAGGCATTCATTCTAACCACTATACTAATGAAATCCTTGCTCAAAGGTGGAACAAAATTGAGACTAATATGAAGACCATAATTATATATTACAGTATGCCTATATGTATATTATATATACAATATTATATATATGTAAGATTTATATTCACTACCCATGAGGGTCTTTTCACCCCCAAAACATGTCTGTTATGGTATGGGAGGTAGTATAAGCTTGTAAACCGCCTTGGAGGTGGAGTTTATGGTACATAACCTCCTCGGCTGACGCCTCGGAGGTTATATACCATAAACGCCACCTCCGCGGCGGTTTACTATCACGTGTACAGTGAAGCCAGACTACTGGTTCTACCGTTGTGTACGGTGAGGCTAGATTACTGGTGCCTCTAGCATGTACAGTGAAGCAGGTGTTTTAAGGCCTGTTCCACGCTCCTCCTATGAAAAGCCGTTATGAGGATCGATCCTTTTTTACGGCGCTGGGTTGGCTTTGAAACAGTTGTATACACGTAGGTGTGCCCTGTTCGGCCTGAATACGATATGGTTCCCCCATTGATCTACTCCAGCTGCTGCCCGGGGAACTCTTTAGGTTGTATTGAACTCAATTTAGCAACATAGTGGTCGGACGCCAGAAACCGATGGACCAACAGTAAATATATCACCTTCACGTCGTTTTCACTTTGGGCAATTCCTATTTATTCCCACATTCCATGCCCATTTTACGTCGGCGACGGCCAATTGGTTCATTTTCTCCTTTTAATTAAGTGACGCTTCAGAAACAAATAAATCCCAACTTCCATTTCTGTGAGCAGACTTGAAAGGCAGTTCCCAGCGCGTTGTTCATCCAAAGATGGGGAGACCTTAATTATTCAGGCCACTTCCAATGTAGCTTGTGTACATGTCTCGGGCCGGCCATAAATAAGTCTCCGGGAGTGGGGGTCGTTTTCCTATTCACAAAGCTGCCACAGGTGGACGCTGGGGATTCGGTAAAGGGGGGTCAAGTGCACGGTGAAGGGGTTCGGCAGGGACATTTGTTAGGGTGTGGGATGCAGGGTTCTGTGGCTGACCGGGTATGGGTGGACGCCCCCACCCCCACCCCTCACCAGGCGAGGTCCTCCTCCTTCACAGAGTGGTACCGCTACAAGTGACCATTTCCGGCCGACGCCGACGGTCGCGGGCCAGACTTCCGGTACTCCAGTGCCGCCACCTCCCGGCGGGCTCAGTCATCAGAGACAGACGGTGACCAGAGAAATAATCCATAAACCGCCAAGGGTGTACGGCAGCGAATTCAATCAGCGGTCCCATTTCCTACGGACCATGTACATACATCACACGGCGGCCTTTGACCATGCATAAGGAACAATACAGTCATATAGCTTCAGTAGTTATGATATATACCCTCAGTCTCATATCGTCTTTTGAGTTAATATTCGGAGATTACAACATCTATTTTTTCCTGCAGCATATTTTGTGTCTTGTCTTGCAACAGGTCACAAATAGAGACATCTTCAATAACGTGTAAATTATGAAAGAAATATCAAGGAAAGGGAGTTTCAATACTTAATTACAAATGCTCAATCTAGGACTTGATTATATCGGTTTGGCATGTGAATCGTGCTTCTTAAACTATCATTATGTAGGGAGGGGGCTGTAGAGCTAGGCGACCAGAATTTATACATCTAAGGCCTATATTATTGACTCAAACATCTCAGTATTCATATATAGCTTCCATATAGAGAAGCGGCGCCGGGCAGGTTAGCCGCCCGTGGTCGGCTCGTAGCTCACGATCCCGGCCCCTATAAAGCAGGCAGAGCACTGATGTATGGCGCGGGGGGAGGTAGAGCTTTTGTACCCCTGGGCTCATCCACGTAGGCGCTGGAGTCAGGCTGATAGGAGCAGGCCCACTGGCAGGTAATGGATGGTTGGTGCTGGTCGGCCTCGGCGACACTGTGGACCTGACCGGGCACCGGCAGGTCAGCAGCAAAACGACCACCAAATGGCGGCAAGGCTTCTTTACCTTCACCGGGATAACCTAGCTGCTTTAATTTACATAACAATATACCAGGTTTTACTGAGCTTGGCTTTTATCATTTAAATTCACCTGGTAATTAGTATGACGTTGTACAGCACATATATTTCGTAAACACATTTTCATATGTCTTTGAAATGTACTCCTTACGAAGCTGGATGGAGCTCTCAGGTTAATTAGCGCAATTGGAACATCTGCCTATTCCTTTCAAAGATAACAGCTTCAGTGACTTTGGAAAGAAGGAGGCCGCACATCAACGATCCTAATTCTATTTTGTTCAAAGAAAGTAACTGTTTACAACATATTATCTTAATGTTAAGCTCGGGTACGTTTTACATTTAATACGAATACAGATCAGAATGGTCTTGTGTTTGAGTCTACATCAAAGAAGCCGAAGCTAAGGCTGATTTGTTTGCTCTTCTGTGTATTGTTTTAGAAGTTACAGAAGGCTATGGTAATATTTATTGTGTAGAACACATCTTAATTGTAAATGTAATGTATTCCCTGTACGCAACCTCCTATATCAATATAGTCACCATGATACCGGTGCATGATGTATGACACTCGGTGTACCACCAATTATTATAGTGCACCATTCAGAATCCCCGTCGTGTATAGTCAGTTCTACTGTTTAGCAGTGGGCCGTGGTCATCATTAACTCGCCCAACTCCACCCCCATAACGAGACCATCAGGACGTCGGGCCTTGTTTCTCCACCCAGGAGGTAGGCATCTGGCCTAATATAGTAGCTGAATGGACGAAAGCTAGCAGGGAAATAAGCAGAACGTACTATAATACTAGTACAAATGATCCCACAGGACACAGGAGTGGGGAGCTGTGATTCGATGTCTTGGTACCTGGTGTTGGGACCGTTGACAAACAAAAATAGCAATGCTACTTGGTAAACGTCTTGGCTCGGTAAAAAGTGAAAGTGATGGTTAATTGTTTTTATACTTCGTGTTACCGAAAACCTTTCTGCAAAAAGCAATCAAGACATGCCATCCTCCGAGGTACTTCGAATATTTGTTAAAAAAGAAGACGATAGAATGTACAATATTTACTGCAGCACATCAGCATGCATGCGGTTGTCAGATTCACTACATTTACACTTGTATGTATATTAAAAGACATATATATTGGTACTTACTTCTGATTTGTTTACCGATCTTCTTCTCTTCGCTCAACCAGAACTGAAATGGAAAATTGACAGCACATTCAATATTATGATTAGGGTACTCGGGTTTCGATACAATTTATATTAGTTTTTTAACGGCCGCATGTACATGCAGAGTAATATTAGTCAATGCTGTTTTACTTTTTGACATCTATTGTATATAAAACAATTTAATGTTAAATAACTGTTTAGATATCGCCTCGCTTTGATCACAATTCATTGACAAAACAAGTTATGGCACTGATATATTATTTAAGATATATGTAAAAGCTTTCTACAATTTGGCATGGATTTACAATAACAACATTTGCCTGGTACCCTGGATTCTCATTTTACTATGGGGTTTATATGTGTGTACTCCTTAATTAGGTCGGTTACGACATTTTTGTAATGCAAAATGATTACAGTTTTTTGGTTGTAAAAATAAGCCAAACAACAGTTAAGCTCTTCTATAGGTCATTTTAAACACTATCCGCATATATGTCACCGAAAACACTATATCATATTTTGCAAGCTGCAAGCTATGCGGCCCTCTGGTGACGGTAGACAGCGACCATAGACGGCGCCCAGTCACTATGTCCCACATACCATCAACAGCCTGGCGGCCTATTAAGGCAAATTAAGAGGATACATGCCACTGATTAATTAGGCCGTCCCTCAAGGATCTAACCGGATCTACGGCGGATAGTTAGGGCGGGTCAGACCCTTAGGCCTGAGAAAGCTTCCCTTTTATCCGCAAAGCAATCCTATCCTATTCTGTTAATGAATTTTTGCGGTCACACAGAGAAAAATAGATAATGCCATAATCTTTCCATGAAAAGAGTAAAATGCTCTCTTTGGAGACACATGATGCAGCCTCGTTTGTGTGTAAATCGTATTAATCTTTTACATGAAATACTTTACAAAAAAATATTGTAAAATCATCTGGGATTTTGGATTTGTTTTGGTTTCATTGAGTGTCTATGGATTTCCATCATTAATGTCATTAAATGTCTACCAAATAATATGCATCGGATTGATATAGTGTAAACCATGACATGACACAATGATCCTCAACTGAAATGGTAACTACATCATTATTTTCCTTGAAATGTATTTATTTCTATTTCGGGTGCACCGCACCAACGATAATAGGGCTACTGGAGAATACACTAATAATATTTTCTGTAAATTGTGTATTTTTTCCACGTTCAAACTGTTACACTATAGTAAGAGTCACAGGGGGAGGGTTCCGCCTATCACAGAAGTGGTTATACATCTCTTCAGAATTCGTCGACAAACCTGAAAGCACTTTGTACAAACAACGGCTTGCAAGAAACCTGATGCATCGCCTGGTAGAGATGCAGGCAGTTGAGTTACATCAAGTTTAAACTTGGGACGGCCCTCTATAATTATAACTAATCACAGGCTCGTTGACCTAGAATCCTCTTCAGACACAAACCAGTTCCACGCCCTAGTAATGTGATCAGAGCGCCATCTCGCGGATTCTACATGGACCTAGCGTCTATCCAGCACGGCGCGGGAGGATCCCCTTGGATCCTACAGAGCCTACTTGTCACATACTCAATGTTCAGAGAGCTCTGGGTAGGACTGGGGCCGGCTCAGTGCTATTGGCGAACGGTTCTGATCAGATTCAGCATAAATCTGGGTGCTGCTGCACCGTCACGCCGCAACGCACTCGTCCGGGTCATTTTCTAGACAGAGTATGATGTCGACTTAATCAAAGCTAACGAGCTTCTTTCTTGGTTCCATCCGTTAAAAAAAGGGTAAAGGAATGAGGAGCGAGGGAGCCGAGAAATGGGCAAAAAACAGATTGAATAGAGAGCGGAGAGGGAGAGAAGTAGAGAGGGAACTGTGTCTGTGGGAGAATGGCGGAAACCGTCTTTGATGGCCAAGTGCTGCTGATTAATTCAACACCAACTCAGGCCCGTCGTCGTCGGCTGACAGAGGAGGGGTGCAGATAGGCAATGACGGCAATCTGCAGACCAGTTTTATTCAGGCCCCCTATTATAATAAATTCGCACTGGGAGTCTGATACAAACCAAAGGCCTAGATGGCCACTCCCCCTTCAGCCACCCGTCAGCCTACAATAAATCAGGTTTTGCTAACGGGGAGGGCCCTTTTCAGCGTGTCCTCCAGGGTGATGTATTAAGATGCGGCCTGTCACCATGGACCCATGACCTTAGCATAACAGGGGCACCGAGCGGGCCGAGTGCACCCCGTCAAGGACAACATGCACACCCCACAGCTGGCAGTCCCCAACCCCTCCCACCCTCAGCAGAATGCAATGAGACCCATGTCTATATTCTGACACATCAAACACTTCTTTGTAACAAGCTTGCCGCAGCCTCTGTGTTGGAGTCTGACGGGCTGAGAGGCAGGGTGTGACAACCGAGTGGACCGGGTGGTGTGCTGGAGGTGGCAGGAGGAGGCTGAAGGAGGCTGGGGGCTGGGGGAGGCTGGTTACGCAGGGGGTCGGCCCACAGTCAACGTCTACAGTTATCACCGTATCATCACACGGCACGACGCGCCGTCACCGATAAAACCCATTTGAGTGTGAAATAAATAGTTCACACGCCTGTCTTTCTCTGAGGGCACTTGATCTATCTCAATAGACATACTAGAACGTCGTTTTACTGAGGCACAGTGTTCCAAAGAACTGTAGCCTTTAGGCTGTAATGAATACAGCAATATCATGTATGGAACGTGCTTGACACATTTCAACGTTTTTGCTAAACTTACACTGCATTGGTTTGTTTTTGAATTTGGCATTTTGATTTCTATGAATATTTTCTAGTACTTCAATGGACACAAACTACTCATATGAGTAAGCCTCAAAAATCTAAAAGCAAGACTGGTCTCTGGACGAGCCCTTCTCTTATGTGCTGACGTTTGCAGTTTGCAAGCTACATAAAACAAACAGTATCAGACATACAGAAGACCACTCCATTTGATCAGATCGGATGACCCTTGTAAGTGTTGACTAAGGTTAACTTAGGCCATGCCCATGCTTTGAATATATTACACTTACAGATATTCATATTGCCCCATACGTGTCACCCTGTTTCCGTGTCTGTCAGTCATTGCCGACCACCTGATTGTTATGGACCAAATAGGCTTATGCTGGTAGGAGTTTGCTCATGTCTACACTTATATCAAGTAACAGATGTATGAACACACCACTCACTGCGAGTGGTTTCAAAACAAGTCCGAAGCCACACCCTTGACGTTCAAAGTGTCCATTTCGTAAATTATATACCTTTATCATCTCAAAGGATTACATCTATTTCCTCATAATCTGGACCGCAAACGTTTCTTCATACCACCTTTATGCGTTTGTCATGACATTCAAACACTACAAAGTTACTATCATTACTCGTCTGAAATGCAGACAAGAGACCGAGTGGTTGTTACTCGGAAGCGCTCCTTTTGTTGATGAAAAAGTTAGTGAAGTTAAGAAGAGCCTTTGGGAATGCTAACATTCCATGCGGGGAAACTCCATTCCTGGCCTGGTCTTGCGGGTATGTGGTTTTGTTTCCAAAGATGTCGGCCGCCCGTATAGCCGACAGACACAACACCACCAAGTCAGCACTTTTTGTTGGCCTGACCTTTGCAACCTAACAGGCAAATTGACAATGACACAACGGCCCGGTGCCTCCACATCCCAACAGGGGCCCACAGCGGCCAGGCTATCCACAGGGGACCACCCCTTGGTTGGATATTGCCTGGTACGGCAATTCAGGCTATTACCTGAGACAGGACCGTGTGCTACTCGCCTATTGGTTCTTCTCTTCACTGCGGCAGTATCACGTGGAAATCAATTATTTCCACAAATATCCTAGTATTAACCGTTTTCCCAAAGAGGGGTAATCTAAACGTGACCTAATTAGATAATTCCTTTTTTTTTGGACCCTCCAAGGGCTTCACCCGGGGACCTGCTAAACAGGGAACTCTCCTGGCTAACATGAACCCAAAACACAAGGGACCCTCTCGCCCTAAGAATCCCACCAACCCCCCACAAAACCAAAAGGGGCCCCACAACCAGAGGGGACCCAGGGAAGACAACCAGGGTAAAGGGAAAAGAGGGGGCCCATTACAGGGTTTTCACATTCCCCGCCGTCAGAAACCGGAAGCAGATCCAGAGGAAGACGACGGGGGAGAGTGGGTAAGAGTGGTGAAGAAACGCCCACGCTCCCAGAGCGGGGGCAGACCCAACACCAAAAGACCAAACCCCGGCCCAAAACAGCAACCCCACTGGGACAACAAGAACCAGGGGTCGCATGGCAAGGGACCCAAGAAGGGACCACCCCGACAAAACAACAACAAGGGGGGCCCCGGGCCAGACAGGGGACGCTCCAATGGGTGGTTCCTCACCCAGAAAGAGAAGGAGATGATCAAACATTTCCGCAAAATGTAAGGGCCCCGAACCCCCTGGGAAAGGGCCCCACAACCACTAACAAAGAATGTGTTCGATCCAATGGGAAACGTCCGGGTAACCCCAAGGACCCCAACCCCCCATCCCGTGTGGGGGCATCCCCAAATATGGACGACCTGTTTAACCCTGATATTCGAGATGAAACTATCATTGCTTTCTTTGAGAATAAAGTTGCTGAACCTTTGAAAACATTACCTGTCACTGTTGTCAATCTTTCAGACACTACTCTTCTTCCAGCTGAACTGTCACTACTGGAAAAAGGCCTTAACTTCTGCCCTACTCCGGGTGAACCCAACATGGGGGACATCAGGAGGGACCTAGATAGGTTCCACAGAGGTCTAAGGATACAGAGTTTCTTTGAGCCTGACATAGCTTCCCAAAACCACTCTGCCACACGGGACACCCCGGACGATAATGACACACCCACCCCTACCCCAGATTCACCCAGTAGTGAACCTTCAGTAGTGGAAAAAGAGATTAGAAAATCCAAAGTTCTAAAATCTGAAAAAGTATGGCAGCCTCCAAATGGACCCCTCCATCTAGAAACCTTCATTCTCACAAATGAATTTGATCTCAATAACACTTTTGGGAGGGCTCCACGTCACAAGAACATAACCAAGGAGGAATCCCTAGCCATAAAGAAACTCTCAGCTAGAGAGGAATTAGTCATCAAACCGGCAGACAAAGGGGGTGCCACAGTTATACTTAACACAAAAGATTACATACGAGAAGGGGAGAGACAGCTCTCAGACACCTCTTTTTACACGCACCTCACATCCAACCCCACTTGGGAAAACACTCAGAGGGTTAACATCGCAGTTAACTCAATGAAAACAAAGGGTGAAATATCCCAGTCCCTTAGTCGCAAGCTCTGCACTAATGAGGGGAAGACACCAGAACTTTATCTACTCCCAAAGATTCACAAGGACAAAAACCCACCCCCTGGTAGGCCTATTGTCTCTGCAAACGGTTGCCCGACTGAGAAGATCTCAGCCCTTGTTGACATCTTCCTCAGACCTTACTTACCCAAATTACCCTCTTACTTAAGGGATACTACAGACTTCTTACAGAAGTTGGAAAATCTACCAGAATTGACAGAGAATGCTATTCTCTGTACTCTGGATGTAAACTCCCTATACACCAACATCCCCAATCTTGAGGGACTACGGGCAACTGCCCGTTACCTAGCCAAACATAGAAGCTATGGGAGAGAGCCGGAACCATCCAACTCTAGCTTATGCCAGCTGCTCAAAATGGTCCTGACCATGAACAACTTCAGTTTTAATGGACAGGATTACCTCCAGATCTCGGGCACAGCCATGGGTACCAGAGTAGCCCCTACCTATGCCAACATTTTCATGGCTGATTTTGAGGACAAACATGTCTATACCTACCCTAAACAACCCACCATGTGGGTTAGATTTATAGACGATGTTTTCATGATCTGGGAACACGGGCGTGAGGAACTTGACAAATTCATTAAACACCTTAATGATGTACACAAAACGAT
The DNA here is from genome assembly GCA_936440205.1 of Lepidonotus clava. NCBI lineage: Eukaryota > Metazoa > Annelida > Polychaeta > Phyllodocida > Polynoidae > Lepidonotus > Lepidonotus clava. Next base: position 54,275,533 of record OW387134.1, read on the forward strand.
CAAGTTCTCCTCTGAGATATCTGACACCAAGGTCAGCTTCCTGGACACCTATGTCCTCAAGGGAACCCAAGGCCAGTTGACCACAGATCTCTACACCAAACCAACAGACTCCAACAACTACTTGTTGTACACGTCTGCACACCCACCACACTGTAAGAGGGGCATACCGTACGGGCAATTCCTCAGACTCAGAAGAATCTGCTCTAGTACAAAGTCCTTCATCGATCACAGCATAGAAAAGGGCAAACACCTCCTCAGGAGGAAGTATCCCCTAGACCTCATTTCCAAGGCCTTCCTGAAGGCCCTGAGAAGAGAGAGGAACTCGCTCTTCAACCCCACGAAGAGTGATGTAACAAACACCTCTAATATCCTAGTTACCACCTACAACCCGGAGTTCATGGGATTAGAGGATGTGGTCCGAAACAACTGGGACATCCTAGGCAGATCTTGCTCCACCCGCGAGATCCACCGGAAGAAAGTACTCACTTCCTTCCGCAGACCCAAAAACCTAAGAGATGTCCTAGTAAGGGCCAAGCTACGGAGAACCAAACCCTCCAGACTGATCACACCGAGCAACCCTTGCACCACCAGGACATGTCGATATTGCCCAAAGCTCAACAAAACGGGCAAAATCACATGTTCAGCTTCAAACCGTGAATACATCACGAGATACAATGTTACATGCAAGAGCTCGAACCTGGTCTACAGTTTGTCCTGCAAGACATGCGGGATTCAATACGTGGGACAAACCAAGAACCGCCTGATGGATCGGTTCCAAGCCCATTTCTACACCATAGGCCACAACAGGCCTAACAGTGAAATCGGCAGACACTTCAATCTCCCAGACCATAATGGCTTGGAGGACGTTGAGATACATATACTTGACTTCATCCATGCCCACCCAGATGGACACAAGTCCAAACATCTCAGAGATCTGATTGAATTCAATTGGATCCAGAGACTTCACACCAATGCACCTACGGGACTGAATGTAATGGATCCTTCCTGATCCAACACATCTCAGCTAGTTGGGGACCAGTAACTGCAACCTAGCCACGTCAAAAAATTTTTATTTCCAAGTTGCATACCTCTGGTCTTAGGAGATCGGCTACAATCCCTGTACCGATTTTTGCCTGATACTTGGGACCCCACTGGGATAAACCCCCACTAGGTCTCCCTCTCCTACCACTCTAGACCCAAAACAGGGCCCACCCCTGTTTGGAGTACTAGAGGTCTCCTTTTTGGAGACACAACCCCCCTAAATTCTATTTTAGGTACCGTTTTACACTTCTACATGATGCCTGTAGAGACACTTGTCGAAACCACATGCTTAAAAATTAGTACACACACACTAATTTTACACTTGCCACCTCAGACCCCATCTAGGGGTTTTCACAGGGGCTAATGGACAGTAACCTGGCAGCCCTAAGGCCTGGTTTCCTGGCCTTTGCCAATTGTTACTTATCTCCATGGAGACAGTATCTAGGCTACTGCTGGATCGCCGGATCCCAGCAGAATAAGCGGTAGCATCCTGAAGTTGACACCTTCGCCTCGTTCACCTTAGATTTTAATTAGATAATTCCTTTCTGGGTCAGAGTCATTGCTCATGTGACAATGGTATGGCTGACATGTTATCCGGGTGGGTCGGCCTCAGGGCGGATCCAGCTGCATCCTAACGCCTGCTACCTGCCTGCAATAGGGATCCGCCCACTGTGTATGCATCTCACTGCACCCCCACCCCCACCCACCCATCCGGGCCTGACGGGGCCGTGTCAGGTCCAATCGCCGCCGTGCCCAGGTCGGCGGCCACGTCTCACCTGGGGTTAACACGACCAGTTTATGGCGGCGACCTTTCACGGGCCACACCACCACTTGGTCGTCTCGGCGCGGCCAAAGGTTAAAGGGGTGGCCGAGCGGTCATTATAAGGCGGCCCAAAGCCTCTACCTTAGTCCAGGTAGAGTTTCCTGCCCCCTCACCCCAGACAAAATAAATTAAATCCATCAGGGGACGGCCTTCTTTTAATCTTCTCAAAATGCTCACTTGCAATATAATTGCACATAATTCCCATACTGTACAACAATGTATAAGCATAATATCATCGTATTATTCTAACGTAATTTGCAAAATATTATTTTTATTGGATGCTTTACATGAGAAACGAAACAAAGACACCAATGAGTTTGATTTATGGATAGTTGTTTACTATGGCATTGATCATTGTCAGATATGATCAATTGAGATACAAATTCGTGAGAGGCCAGTGGATCTAGGCTGTCTGTGCGACGCCACATAACGTGTCTGGAGAGCTGCAAGGAGGCTGTCACATCTACAACGACATCTATACATCTTTGGAACACAGAGCAGCGCAGAATCTGGTTGCCTTGGCAACCGTATCAGTCGGCCTAGATCTGTCAGACGCTCCTTATCTGGGATCCCAGTAGTGATCGGGGGCTGTCCAAGCCCTGCTTGACCAGCCGCCGTTGGGACTGTCCGGTCCTATTGGGAGTGTCCAGTCCTGGGAGACTCTTTGGTCCTACCAGCCACCAGTCTCCCTTCACGGTCGAGGCAATTGTGACACAAGGCAGAGGCTCATCCCCGGCAATGAATATCTCCAGAGAGGTACATCTACACTGCCGCCTCTACGGCGAGCAGTGGAGGAAAGCAAAGGGATGAGGCGATATGGCATATAACACTGGCGGAGGCCAGGAGGTGTACCTGTCAATTCTCCCACACAGACCCTATAACGCATTTCGCTTGACTGTAACGTGTTTCTGGCTAACAGGAATTGAGATGACGAATTCCAGACGGAGAAAATTTCTTAAAGATAGCAGCATGTACCAAGATTCATATGTTTTCTAAAACCGGCTATGGTATACATATTCCCCTCTTCGAAAGCGACTTATGGATAAAAGGGTCACAAACAAGGCAGCTACGATCGAATTATGAATATCAAAATCAATAAACTGACAGGGGTGAGCAACAAGAACTTACCTTGATGTCCTGAGAATCTCTGAAGCATATTGCGAAATAGTCCTTTTCGAGGAGGTTGAGGTTTTCACACACCTTGTCCAGCAGGACCTGTCCCTTAGCCTTTTTCTGTAAAAGAAAGAAATGGATCCGATTAAGAAAATATTCAATCAGTATATATATGCCAAGATGCATTGGAAACCCCTCAAATACAGCAAGTTGGAATGTCAATATGTAGTAAAAGTATGCTTTATTCGATATTTGAACCTTACATGACCCGGGATTTGAGTAAGCTATATTACGTTTTTTAAACGGACAGGGAGTTCATAAGTCACCTGACTTTAGGGAGTTCGGTTAACAAAATGTGTGCAGTTGACATAAGCCGCTTCTAAACATAACTATGATGAGATTCAAATAATTCCATAATTCAGCTAAAATACAAAAACTAGCAAACACCGATAGCCCAATGGACAGGAAGGCAAATCTATTGGTTTAGAAAACGGCGCTGTCTGAATGAGAAATGTAAGCTTTTTCCTCCTTTTAGACCGTCCTCTAATGCCAGTTCGGCTCAGTAGCGTCTAAACTCCAGTGCTAGGTCAGAAAGAGCAGCTCATTAGCTGAATAGGGATAAAATTAACTGGTTTTAATCGTTTTAGCGGTGGCAAATACTTAAATATGGCATGGATCAATGCTGCCACCATTGGCAGTTATTGATTTGACGTTGAGAGGATTCCCTAGTGCCAAGATCCAGCCTTCTCCACAACTTTGTTCCACGAATCTCAAAATAGGCAACCTTCACTTCACAGGCCCGTTCTTCAGCAGAGATGCCCTTTTATCTACAGTTGCAGGCGGCCCCGCCTCATGCTATTACATGCCGAGCTGCGGTCACTCTTGAACCTGATTTCTGGCAAGGCGTTTCTTTTTAATGCGATTTTTCTTAGAATCTAATAGAACAGAGTGAAACAGAGGAGCACCTTAACAACGCCTAGAATTGCGAAGTCTATTGCGTTGGGTGGTGTATCTGTTTAGACTGTAAATTTTAGAAGGATGGTTAAATGCAGTAGGATATACCGAAACCTAAATCTGTTTGTGTAACGGGATTAGAAACTAGATCTTCTGTTCACAGAAGCATTGAAGCAACTGCCTTTGAGCAGAGAACGTGGGCTGGTCCATCAAATTGTATTTTCAGGGCAAAGTAATCGAATGCGGCGTGTCTAGAGCTTTCTTTAGGGTTGGTCCCCCTCCCCTTCGCCCCACCCCACCATGGAGACCCTCTAACAAAGGCCCAGACAGCCGCCACCCCCAACAGGCCGGCCATAATCTGCCGCCCGCCGCCCGCTCGGCTAATCCTCACTGAGGTGTGCACACCTCCTCCAGGGCTGATCTGGGCGGCGGATCGCTTACTTATTGCCTCCTCGTTGAGTGCTTGGATCCCTCGCCCTCGTCTTCTCCATGCCGGCGCGCTGATAAGAAGGCCCGATCATGGCTGCTCCCCGCCCCCTGCCTGACTGAGGGGCGCCCAAATTAGCCAATCGTTGGCCCAATACACGGGCGGCAGACCGCGCCCCACACCCCTCGTCAATAACGCACCCAGAGTGCGAGTCGGGCCTGACGTCGCCTACGTCGTGACGTACGTCATGCCGGGCAGGGCAGATCGACGGTAGGGCGGGTGGTCACGTCACCCAACCTCTGCTATTGTACTAATTATAAGGACCGTCAACGTGGGCGTACTGACACCCTACTCGCCCTCTCATTACCCACCTCCCCTACGTGCCCGCCAAAGCCCACGTGCCTTTCGGCATCCAATGCTAGATGAAGGGCAACCCCGTGCCCTCATGTGCTCCCGTCTTTTTCCCATACCCATTATCATCACCACCACGTCCTCTACCTTTCATTATCGATTCGCATCTCAAAGGAGATCACCTTCTAAGAACGTGTTTGTTTGGGGGAAGATTCTTATAAATCCCAGGCAGATCATTATACACACGCGTGAGGAGTAGATCGTAGTAGATTACCACTGTTTGTCAATGATTATGAGGGCTGAGCATATCTCTCTTACATCAATGTGGGTAGGATCCAAACAAAACATCTGAATCAGAAACCCGAAGCTAACCCCTCGCTTTCACAAAGTCTCCCTCCCCCCATAAAATGTTAACATATATCCATATCCGTCTAAACATAATATATATTCAACCCTTCCTTCACCAACAACTAAAACTTGAAACGGACATTTCACTTACATTTTGTTATAATAATAGCTTGTATTTGAATACTAAAAACTTAAAGGGAGTCAAAAGCAATGTTGTATAAAAATATAACAAGATTTTCTAAACTCAAATAACTATGAAAATATATTCTAAGAGTCTAACTTTAGCCATTGGTATAGTATAAATCATGATAACTAACTGTAACTTTACTTGAATTACATAAAGCTCATGTCATTTATGCCTGAAAGACAGCAATGTTTGTAAACAAACCAATTTTGGTGGGTCACCAAAATTGACCGGGGATGAGTTTTTGTTTATTTTGATGAAGTTTAAGTCTGTTTTCACATTCTATATTTTACAACAGGCCTAGGTTATGGCAATAGAATATATTTCAAAAGTTAACAGAATTTACAAAATGTTGACCCTATATTGCTTTTGGCTCCCTTTAAGTGGGTAGAAACACGCCTTCATGGCCGTTAAATGTAAAATGTTATTTGCCTTATAGCCGACAAATGAAACTAAGTATAAATTGCTGTCGTTGACCAATATTTAATGGCTTCCAAAGCTCAGATAAAACTTTAATTAGAGCCTCATTCCTCTTTGAACCGATAGGCACATCACCGGGAAAGTTTTAACGTCATTAGTCCGATAACATTTTGAGTGGGACACAAGCATGAACCTCTAATTGTGCTCAGGTTCATTGACAACATTGAATGCTTCTCTTCTTTATGTTCATTTTTGATTGCAGTCGGAGCTACGTAGACGAGTTATAGCTGGAGCTAGGGAGACAACACGATTCCACTGCCTTGACTGAATAAACCATCAATTACACCATCTAATTTTCATGCATGGTATCCATAAAATACTCGATATGAACAGTTTAAACTAAGATGACAGATCGCTTCGTCGCAGCCTTGAGGCAGCTGGGTTAGAGAACATCAGTACATTAATTAATGCAAGTGTACTCAATGCATAGCGAAACTGCCGGAACATGACAACATCTATGTGACCAGAATCAGAGTTTACACACCGTCATCAGACAAAATTATGGCACATACCCGGCACGTTATAGTTGTGAGATTATTCCATTCGGTCCACACAACGTACAGACTCATTACATAATCATGTACGGAGCATTACAAACTCCAAGTGCACGTCTCCCAGATGGACTGGTGGTGGTAGAGGGCACTAAAAGCCTGACATCATATTGTTTGATATCATGACTAAGTAGCATTGTCCTTACGGGACACTAGAATATGCCCTCTAAACAATTTTCATCGCGAAGAATTCAGAGAATATCGTGTCTATATAGTATTCAGACTTGTGCATGCTATTTCTGTCGCATTTAAATGTTAGACCTGTGAAATGCTAATATATGTATAATGTCTTATTAACATTCAGGCTGGCACCGGTATCCTCCTCTCTGTGCTCATGCAGACTGTCTGTGAGTCTGGGGTGATGCCTGCAAGACTGACGCTTTTACCCGGGCCTCTGTATAATGCACTCAGTGTATCCATATGAATAAGTCATTTGGTGACAGACAATAGTAACGGTTCACCACAGTGCCGCCGGCATATATGTTTTACGATGGCCAAGATTGTATCGGGACATACTATGTGTACTGATAATACATCATCCTGCACATTTGTTTACTCCAGCCACTTTAATAGATTAAATTCAGTGTCGAACAACCTCCCTAGATTCACGCTGGTAATAAAGTGTTTATCTGTAAAATATATTGGTTGATAGTTATATCCAATCCACTTCTCTATTAACTTATGGGTTATATCAGTCTGATATGTGTCGTGGTACTTCCATCTCAATAAAATAATTGCTTTAATATCAACGTCTCGAATCTAAGAAGATGTAATAGCTCGGTTGCTGTTGTTTTTCAAAACTGGCTGAGGTTTAAGATTCATTAGCTACAAAGCTCACATCCGCCATCCACAATGATCCATCTCAAATGGCCTGGCATCAGTCGACCACTTTCCTCCAGGTACCAGTGGCCGCCTGGAGCAGGGACATGGCCAGACCCTTATAGATCACCCCGTCAACCCTCTCCTGATACCAGGGTCCAGTCAGCCAGACTAGACCCTAATGTTTATCTATATAGGTCCAGCCCCGCCGCCTTCCTTCCCAAGCCCCTACCATCCAACCCTCGACTAGCCTTGGACACGAGAGCAAAAGGACAAATAAAAAAGACAAGCACCCCCATCTTGTTCTTATCGGTACCGAGCACACGCCTGGTATTTTTGTTAGTATACACTTGAATGGAATGGATCTAAGGTCTGCTACTGTCCAGAAGGAAAAGTCCTGGACGGTCACTTATCTCTCATAATTCAAGATGGGAGTTCTCCAGAGTTTTTATCTCTAATGCAAATCTGTGATTAGGGCTTTGGCTGGTTTGCTTGCCCGGTTTGGGCATGACGAGTGCGGCGGGCAGGCAGTAAGTGGCACACTCGGACTACGTGGTGGACAAACAGGCCTGTCAGCACGCCCCATTCCCTTTACATCCTCTGTGTGTGTGTGTCATTCCTGGGGCTCCGGGAACACTACTGATCTGTATGCTTTCCTCCTGCGTGCACGTAGTTAGCCTCATCAACCACTAGAGTGCGTTTTGTGTCCAGGAAACAGTATTTATCTTAGCCGCAAGTTATTTCTTTTATTTATTGTAGGGATGGTATTATTAAACAGCTTAACATATAAACTTTATTTTCTTATAAACCAAGAAGCGCGCCCTGTAATGGTATCGGCCTGTCTGGCGTTGTCTAAGCCGTGAAGCCAGTTACCTGAGGTGATCCTGCAGACCCCCTATCGGTGGCGCGGCGAACTGCATACTGGAGGTGACTATTGGCTTCAGTCTCTCTAATTGTAGTCAATTTCTCCTAACCGCCCGTGCGTGGCCGTCATATTTGGCCATCCATGAGTCACAACATAATGTTCCTTATCTTTATCAGTTTATGGTCACACACCTCAGCCTCCTGTGATCCTAGGCACAGTAAATGGTTGAATTTACATACATGGGGGGCAGACAGCGGGTGATACCAAGAAGGGCATTCTATAGACACAATGCTAATCTCGTGGGAGCTACTACGTCTAAAATATCAATTAGAATCTGGCATTTTATGACGATACCATTACCCTGCATTATCAATTAATATCTAAAGCCAAAGAGGAAAATGAATCATTCAGAACAAGTCGGACAAAAAACAACATGTTGAATTAAAACCATGATGTAATTTGTCAGACCTTAGCCCCACGTGTTGTTGGCATTCCACTCTAAATTCCTATTCATTTTTTTATCCCCGCGCCTCCGGAAGATCCAATTAACGATGGAAAACTAAGCACCAAATGAAAACGGCATACAATTACCATAGTTTTTAAATTGGTAGTTTGAAAGAAGGAGACGGCTGTACAAAAAGCCCTGGTGGTGAAGATGCCCCCAGGGAAATATTTGGTGATGGCGGGGCGGCACGGCACCCCGCTATTGGTGCGCGGCCCGGGGCCTTCCGGGCAGGTTTTAATCAACAAACACAATACAATAAAGACCGCGTCAATGAAATGTCCCGTTTTGTCCACACTAAACGGTAATGGATATGAAGAAGTGGGTATTAGCACACGGGGGTGCCGCACGTACCACCGTCAGACATGTATCCACCATGTAGGTGGCCATGGTGTAAGTGCACCCCTGGGGACCCTCGTGTTTAACGTGGGTTAAGTGTAACCAGCCCACCACGCCCACATCGTTCATTGGGGTTGGCAGTCAATCGTCCACCCTTCTTTGTTTAATTCTCATTAGGGCTGCGAGTTATTGGTGTGCTTCAGGAGAGTTCAGGGTGAGAGGTAATCATAACAAGGCGCCTCGTATCCTAGGTAAGCTTACCTGGACGCTACCAGGTAATTGGCAGGTGAAGCTCACCAATCTCTGTCAAGTCTCATTACTACAGCTTCTGACTGAACCCGGCGTGGTCACCCAACGACTCGGATCTATACGAGCACACACAAGTCTGTGTGATTAAGGCCCAGCACGGCGTTAACCTCACAGGTGGGGGACCTGGGGAATGACTGGTATGACAATTGAAGAAGCCTTCACCAAGCCATCAACAGCTATAGCTCCGAGGCACTTATTATGCACCTGACAAAATCAATTGTGACTCGATTGGACTTAATTTGGAGCGATTTCATGGCTAAAAGACGTGCGGTGACAATGCCAGTCTTATATGGTGAATTAAATGGGATGGTGGGAACCCAGCTGCCTCTAATTGAGGCATAAGGAACAGGCCCATCGGCTCTCTGTCTCAGGTAGATGCAGGTCGGTGATTAATGAGATAATTGTGATCGCTTAAAAACAGGCACAGCCAACCTTGTAGCTTAGCGGCGATTTGTCGGCGAATTATGGGACTAATTAACAAGCACTGGGAAGATTATTACCACAGGTAGGAGGATGCGGGAACAGCAGAGAATGTCTTCTTTGTGAGTCAAACTGAAAAACTACTGGGTGATAGATATCACTACCAGACAGCAGCCTCCCCAGACTAGTGCCATCTTTGCATGCTATGCAACGCACAACCAAAGAACAGCCTAAATGGAAATAAATACACACATGCCAAAACGCAGGTCACCTTTCCCCTTGGTAAACGTAAGCCTATGCTATAAGCTCCTGTCGTTTATACAACTTGTGTTAGAAAGGCTGTGACAAGTCTAGCATCACCAATGTTCACCAAACGTCGGTGACTCATGGCTGGGCAAAGCGGCGGCACACAGGGGCTTCTCTCCGGACGGGGCCTTGTTTACGGGCTTTCTAAACATCTTGGTCACCTTTCACTCACGCCCTGGAGTTTGGGCGGCAATCCACACCTGAAGGGATGGAGTTGGGAGGTCCATGTAACACTCGCCAAGCATAGGTACAACTTTCCTTTACGATATTCTGCTAGCTAGTAGCCAAGTCTGCTTGGAGAGTTGCTTGGCTCATGGGGCAGAGGGGGCTGTAGAGCGGGGAGGTAGAGAAAAGAGGACGTGGCCTTGTGGCCTGACACTGCGAGCACCTCCGAGCAAACTGCAACACAGCTCAGATTCCGTCCGAATCATCACTGCATGGGTCAGTTTCTGGGAAGGGTAATGGCGAATTGTTGACATGAAATGACTGATTGGTTTCAGGGCAATAACATTAGATACCCATCTAATCACCATTATAAGGAGCACCCTAAGGCCAAACTTTAGGAGTTTAATGTGTCATTGTGACATGACATTCTCAGAATAGCACAGAAACACTTTGACAGGTTTTCAAATCAAGGAAGTAGATCCGGCAGCAACGATCTTTTTCAAAACAATGAATGTGAAAATCTGAAGATGTAACCAAATACACAATTTATTTTTACATGAAATCTACTGAACACAAGTTCTGACTGAAAATGTATGTATACTTTATCAATTTGAATCTGAATCTACCAAACAATCTGAGAACTATGTTCTAGCGTTGGGTCACGGACCGAAAGGAGTGCGCGTAGGAAGCGCCCCGAAAAGCTCGGGCGTGTTGGGGCCAACCCTCACAGAGGTGAGTCGAGGGAGGGAAACGTACGCGAACCGCCGATGTGGGACAGGTTGCACCTCCGAGTTGGTCGGTTATAACCAGCTACACCAAGATCGCCGAGAACACATGTGCCCTACAGATGTAAAATGTAGGCTTCAGTACCACCGAGCCCAGGAAAGTGCTGCCCCCAAACCCCTTCACTTTTTACTGCCCTCTACATCACATTAGTGTCTTCACTTTTTATTCTACCGGTATCCGGGCATAAGGAGTGCCACTGACCTTCACTAACACCAGGGCAGATGCTATTTATTTTCGACGTCTTTTTTGTGATACCACAGCCCGTCTGGTTTTAATCATGACTTCGGTGACATTTGTCCACAAAAAAGACGGTTTCAAAAACAGTGACCTATTTGGCGGTAACATATACAACATGAGAAGGGTACCATTCTGGACACAAATACTAGAAATCTGAAGATTTTCGACCGGCTGAAGATGCCGGCCGAAGATGCCTTGCGGAATTTGAGAGGTAAACAATGACCGTGGATGCGTGTATGGGGCCACCCCCTTTCACCTACTATAAACGTATTAATTTTTGCGCTGTACATATTTTCGCGCATTTCGCGCACCATTATAAATGCACAAAAATATGATATGAGTGAAAATTAGAAATATTATAGAGCAAATGGCATTAACCATTAAATGCGCGAAATCATGAATGCGCAAATATGCTGTTTATTGCTAGGTGCGCGAAAATTTTGCAGCGCGAAAATATATACGTTCACAGTATTATTACTACGCCCTGCAGTCTATTAATAGTCCCCGCAGTGTACACTAGTCACGCTTGACTGGCTGGGGCCGGACCCAGTGGTCACCACTTGGGGGGGGGGGGGGGGGGGGGGGGGGGGGGGGCTAACCCTACGTGGTACTGACCAAATGACAAGGTGGGTGGGTGGGGGGCGCAGTGGACGTGTCGAGGGGGCTAGAAGGGGGAGGGGTGGGGCCCACACCACCCTCACCTGTCAATCAGGGCCAACCAGAGGGGACTGCCTTGACCAATCAGGAGCAGCAGCAGTGACCAATTAAAGGAAAGAGGAACACCTGATGGCAGAGGGGAGAGGGGCAGGGGGGAGGTGGAGAGGTGCTAATAGCCCAATTACACAGTCCAGTGCACAACAACAAAAGAACAATCCAAATCCGGGATGCCTCCTTTGATGCCTTTGCTTACAATACATTTATATCATTAAATCTTTGTATAGCGCAAGGCATCAAAAATCCATAAATCAATTTTATTTTGTGTACAAGAATCAGGTCGAACTTGTATATCATAAAAGACCAATCGTTCATGTTGACAGGAGTTCCAGCACTACGAAGATATTAAATGCCATGCAATGCAGAGTAACAAACACAAATAAATATTTCTAACTACAAGTTTGGCAATAAACTAATTGTTATAGACTGTTTAGAATACATTTTATATGCTATGGTCAAACATAGTAGATAATAAGATATTACACCTTTATAATCCCCAGGGTCATTTAATATTATGAAAGCTGGAAATAAAGGGTATTATGAAAGTAAAGGGTAATCTATCAGCTGAAGGGACGGGACATGGGATCAGTGAGCGGTAGGTGGGGAGTAGCTCCTGTGGGAACGTGCGATCCGGAGACTGGCCACCATTAACCCGTTTCCCCGGGGACAGGTCTATGTCCGCCCGGCCACCACTCGGCTGGTACAGCAACGAGCTGCTCCGTTTCGGCGAGCTGCTCAGTAACCAAAGAGACGGTCCACAGACAACGACAACTATCTGCGTTGTATGTTATCATACCAGTCGTAGCAGCGCGACCTGTACGAAGTGGGCGGTCACAGGGGGCTGGGCTGGGAAATGTCACACGTTGGTAGGGGCCTGGGCATCTGACGGGGAGCTGGAGTCATACATGTGTACTATTGCTACCCCCCCCCCCCCTCAAACCTCTCCCCTGCACCTGTCGGTGGATCCTCAGGGTACTGTCTACAGCCCGGCTCTATTCTCTCCCCACTACCCTGTTCTCAAACACGCACCCTCAAGTTAGTTTCTGCGCTCCCAACTGTTGACACGGTTTACTTTGCCGGCTTGGCAGTCTCCACTTACATTTCGGCCATACCAGGCGAACCCATATATCCCCCGGCCCCACCTACCTGCCGACTACTGGGGCTTACCTTTTGACCTTTTACCGTTTCCAGGTCACTGGGCCCGGCTCCTCCTTACTCCTCTCTACATCTTCGACTAGCAGCCTACTGCTAGCGTTAGAATAACAAGCAGATTCTCGAACACTTAACATTTACAACCGAAATACATACAACATACGTGTGTAGTGTTACTTTATAAAGCAGAACAACACACTGAAACCATTGACTGGCCTCAGGCGTGGCCATCTACTCTAACCTGGATGGGGAGTTTGGTTAAAATGGCCCTAGTGTTGTCCCACCAAGTCACGGCATCCATACATCCCCCCTCTCTGTTTGTGATTATATACCATAAGGCACCGCCACCACCGCCGCCCAGACTAGTGAGGGGTTACCTCCCGCCCCTAACCCCAACCCACAAACACAGGCCGGGGTGGGCCGACCGTACGGACCGAGGGCCAGACCTGTTGATGCAAGCCATCCGGGTGGGTCATCTCACCAGCGTTACCATGGCAACTGGATCATCACCTCCGCCCCTCCCCACACCCACCCACGCCGAGGCGGATGACGCATGACTCAAGCGGCCTCACCGGGTTATTTGCGGTAGGGAATGCCCCAAATGTGAGTTCCCTAAGCCTACGGCCCTCTCACCCTCTGCCAACCCCCCTGCACCTCGTCCCCGACAAAAACGTCTCTATGCCATTCCCATTTGCTCAGAGTTCTACTAACACGATCTACATGCTTCTGTTTAGTATCCTCGTTACACAAAGCACCTATGCAAACAAGATGCATGATCCTCTTATTTAACACGGGAGGTGATGGTTCTTTTTACTGACGTTAAGTAAAGCCTTTTAAAAAGCGCTTTATCTCTAGAATGCTAACTCTCTCTCGTGCGAACTTAGAGCAGAATTTGTTAGTGGGAAAACATCTTTAAATTCGGGGCAGGAGTTCAGTGGCGGATATGACAGGTTGGAATAGGAGGAGGGAGGGTGGCAGCGAGGTGTAACAGGAGGGCACTGGAGCTGACAGGTTAGGGTCCCTGGAGGGACACCGGAGGAGGCCTCTCACCAGTCACTACTCAGATGAAAACATCTCCCATTCTATTTCTTAGCCAATAACAACTCAGCAAGATTTCTCCTTACATAATTATATTTTTATCTTACTCGCCGTTCATAAACGTGAGGCAGCTGACATTTCTCTTTTTTTACTGCAAGTGATGTGGACATATTGCTCACTGCAAGTGATGTAGAAAATTACTCTATGGCAATTTTACCAACAAATAATTCTCATTTGTTTACTAGAACTAAGTTAAAATGTTCTGACCAAAGATCCTAAAAACTATAAGCGTGCCAAGACTGTAAACTATGGATACTACCACGATTATATCCAGATATTCCCTCCATGACTATGTGAATAGGTGGGTTCGAATAAGTCACTTTATACCTGTCATCGCTCTCTAGTCATCTCCATGTGAATGTGAGTGGGTGTACATGTAGCTGGCCCTACTCACTTCTGTCCACTTGGGGAAGATTCTGTGAGTCATCGCTAAGCAGGTGCCTCACTTTCCGACCCATTTTCCCCCTCAAAGTTTGGCTACACCTCAACACCCCCCCCCCCCCCCCCCCCTCTCCCTCCCCTCCAACCCGAATCATCGGACCGTTAGGGCCTGGTTGGAGAATCCGCCTACAAGTGTCATTTGGTAGCAGAACATGACTCTCTGACCTGGAGTATTACAGTGTATTTAAATTAATAGGAGATCCTGTTGAACCCTCCAAAAATAACACAGAATAATTATGTGTACTGTAGTACTGTGATATTCTATGACAAAGCCCACCAAGTGTGACCCGCGCACCTCATCCCATGACACTTAATCCCGGTGAGCAGCTCTGGGTTGAGCAGCTCGCCCACTGTAGGCACCTACCACCTTCTCCCACCTCAGGTCCCCTACACAATGCCTTATTCTCCATGCTGTGAGCGGAGGGCCCGGTAATAACGGCCAGGTCCAGGTGGGTCATTACCCACGGTGGGCCTGCTCCCAGTGAACACCCGCGGGGTGGTAATCTGCGCTCACACCTGACACTCACACAGGACACACCTGCAGGTGGCCCCGCCTACTCTGGGGACCCGCAGCATGGGAATGGTCCTAGTTGTGGGGGTAAACAGTCTAATAGGGGGGATCCAACCATACCGGGCGTGATCCCCGTGGTTAACGCCTCCTGCCCGAGATTCCCGACAGTGGGAGGTCAGGAGGAAACAAGGACAACGCTTGTCTCGGCCACCCCCAGGCCTACTTGGGATAAACACAGGAGGGGATGGAAAGGGGCCTTCACACAATGGGCGCGCTGGAGGTTTTAGCCCTGAGGAAGTTATGCAGCTGTCTAACTTATGCTGGTAATGGAAGGCTCTCACGCCCCTGGAAAATCCCATTACTGCCCTCAGCGCCAGGCGTCCTGATAGGCGACCAATTAACCCGCAGACCCTGGTGACCACGGGTCGGTTTGACCCTGGACCCAACACGCCCCACCCCAACCTATACATCACCTTACCAGGCCTGGCCCTGATTTCCCATGGTGAAAATACACCAAACCAAGTCTCCTCCTACCAACCCTTCAGGATATCTCTGGTGCAGTGGTTATTATCCATCACTGAAGTCGGGTTAAATTGTCACTGATTGCTGCATCTTTGTCCCCTTAAACCTGCTCCTAGTATTTCTGGCACCACCGGCAGCTGTTGGAAACAACTCCATCTCATCATAAAACTGCTCGCACCGAAGGGCGTGTCTGAAGCCATGCTAATGACACAGTTCGGAGGCTCGCTCGGCGACAGAAGGAGTAATTATCACGACGGACGGTGGGGTCATGCACCGGTCGACTTCCAGGAGCCCAGTATTTACGAGCATCCAGGCCTCTCGGCGAACAAAATCAAATAGACCGGACTAATGGATTGAAATCAATATACTCAAGTCGTCCATCAAAGCCCTTCTAACTGCTGTAGACGTGCTTTCCCCAACCCGGAGGAAGTGGTGCTACAGCTTCAACTCGTCTCATCAAACACTCTCTGTGACTCTGACTCAGGTTGAGGAGCAGTGGAGGGTTCTCCACCTGCTCGTGCGACTCTGGAGATGTATAGTGGTGGGAATGACGTCAGGCCGACTGGCATTACCGATCTGGTGGGGGATTTCCAACAGTACCTGGTCATGGTGTGACATTTCTGGTTAAATTGGAGACACACTTTGTTCCACACCCATACAATTACCGTCCTCCAGCCTACTTGATAAACACAAGAAAAATACTGTCTACCAAACTAATTTACTCCCCTTATTCTACAGGACTAGAGGTATATTCTTGGCAAAACAACACCTTTTCAGCCCATCTCACCACCACCGCCACTTGTACCTTATTTAACGTTCTCTGAATAAAGCGCCGCTTCAGCCTAACTAATATGTAGTCACTGGCTACAGAGACACAATTATCAGGCTCATCCGTGTTAATTATGCCTGTAATGGCATATGAGTGATAGCGTTAGACAATGGCATTTTTAAAGATTAAACCATGAAAACCTTGAATGAAATGCTCAACAAATCATCCTAACTGTAGCGTCCAGTCCATTTTAAGGGAATCTCAAGTCATTTGCACCACTTTGAAACCTAATACGAAGCGTTTCTCTAAGCTTCTTTACTGCTTAGTTTGGGCCAGTTGAAAGGTCCTTTGTTGGCAGAACCGTCTCTCAGAGAGAAGCACTTTATAAAGTCCGTAGGCATGCATCCACGCGGTAGTTTGCCTTTGCAAAATAAATGTGAAAGAACCAGTCGAAAATTAGGTAAAATCATCCACAACGTGTGGAACGTTTCCCTTCCCTTTCCCTTTTTAAAACAGGATTGGACAACTATTCATGCGCAAGCACTTTCGCTCATTTTTATCAGACGCGAGGAAATTAGCCATCTGTTGATTTTTCATTCAGTTAAGTTTAATCTCCCCCAGATTTTGCGTGAATCACAGACGGGGACGAGTGCGGGCTGGTGGCCATTAGTATGCGGGCGGGGCCGAGGGCTGTTTTTAACGGACGGTGATTTGTCAGGTAGTGGGGGCTTCAGCATCAGGTGGGTGAATCATGGCGGCGGGCGGACAGTCCCCAGGGGGGCCTGCTCGGCCAGGTGAGTGGTAGGCCGCCCTCCTACTTTGTCTCCCATACCGACTCCCGGGGGACCCATACTGCCCGCCTCCTTCCGCCTGGAGGCTGCGTCCACCACCCATCCAGGGAGGCAGCCAAGACTCATGGCCACCACGTTACGGCTAAATTCAGATCCACTTTTCGTGCCCCCTTGTTCTATGTCTTTTTCATTCGTATGAGTGTATGTACCCAGTAGGGTGACGGCGGGACCCCGGGGATGGGGTATTACGCATTGTAATGCGTCTGCCACATATCTGACAGTGGAACAGGAGGTCTCCGCGAAGCAAGGAATACTGCTGCCTGGTTAGTACCACTGGCTTCCAATTCCATCATGTCAAATTATGAAGTCTTTATGATGATGGCTTCATAAATATCAAGACCTCATCATACGCATGTATTTACAAAATATGGACAATTTTCCACTGCCCATATCCATAAGAACTGTCACACACATTGTATTATTTCCAATGATATCTGTGCCCATGATCCTTAAATTAATAGGCCTATTTCGTGAAACTTTTGAGAAAGTATGTCCAAAGCCAAAGCCCTAGCTATTTTATTTAGACGATATTCTACATCGCCAACAAAAAGTTCATTTTTAAGTTTCGGACTTTTTAATATCTTATCATTAGTTATATGAACAATGAGTTGTGTCAAGTCAAGGTTCATGAGCATAATATATCATATTAAAAAAATGCCAACATAACAATGCACGTTTGGATTTTAACTTAATCTACACGCAGGAGTTGTTTGTTCAGTCGTCTGGTGAAAGTGTAACGTGGACTACATGTAGGAGATCCCACCTCTTGAGTCTCGAATGCCGGCCCACTGTCTCACTGTGACCAGCACGGTAATCAGAGTACCCATTACAAAGGCACGTTAATTGGAGAGATGTTCTGCTAATTGGAGCAGCTATGGGACCCCCATGTATAACACACTTCTCTTCTATCCGGCCGTCCTCGTCAAACGAGGGGGCGGTGTCCCCTGTGGTCCCCTGAGGAATCTAGTTATCAGTCCCCTCACTGAGACCATGATGGCTGCTTCTGACCCAATTAGCAGATCACAGATTAGCGGCAAGCGGGACAGGATCTGGGCGAGAGAAATTACCAACCACTGAATGGGTGGGTGTGTTCTCTCAATAGTCTAACAAATGTTAATGTAACATACTATCATTCTATTTTTTGCAAGTTTGGCATTCATCCTTCCATGTGTATTTCTACCAATGCTAGTTACGTTTTGCCCGCAAACGTACGTATTACTGAAATACTTGACCTCCATAAATTATTGTTATTCTTTTTGTAGTTTTTTTATACTTGTCAAGAGACATCGATAAGTTTATTTCAGTTTTCTTCGATGTTTAAACTAAAGTGTCTTCTCTTAAATCGTTTTTTTTTAAATCAAAAGTAAGAGGTACCATAATAAAGATCTTCACAGTAAATATGAGGGTTTTCAATCATTCAACCCGTGAATATTATTGTGGAGGATACGAGTACAGTGCAGCAATATTTCCAAACTGCCCTTAAATCGATCACAGATCAGGGGGGAACCAACCCAGTGGCCCCTCTGCTCCTACCACCTCCCCTAACTTGAATGCATGCCCCTGTGGGGTAGGGGTGGTAATTAGGCTACATTGGCCTGGGTCTAAGTGGGCGTGGCACCTTAGAGTCAAAGCTATGACCTCTAGGGGTCACTTTAGCATGGCTGCCGACGTCCAGTCCTCCTCAATCAACTGTTTATCGGTGACTGTTGATCGACTGATCTGACCACGGCGCTCAGCCGGCGGATCAATCAGTGAGCTGCTCGCGAGCTGTTCGTGAGCACCTCTTGCCGTCTTATTGGTCTGACAAGCCCTCGCCGCCAGCCCCTTACGTCCCCGTTTCCTCGCACGCAAAAAGGAGACCGAGTGATGTCGACGCAGGGGCTGAGTAAGGGGGTAGCGGTCTAAGTATGGCTCTCAGGCCCAATGAGCCCCTCACAGCTGCCCACCATTGCCAGTGTTGTTAGTTTTTCTTGCTCAGTACTAACGCGGGCCTTCTCCAGCTAATGCTGGGTGGAGATCGACCGATCGCTTGCCGGGCCAGTCCACTTACACAGAACACATAAATAACCAGTCTACCGCATGTTTAGTGCATTAATAGGGTGACATAATGCAGAGGGTAAATAAGCAACGCGGCCAGGCCCATCATTTCCACGGGGAGCCTCTTTTGATTGCATGAGTCCTGTTTTATGTTTGCATTTATCTATATACTCATAAGTCATCAAACAAATAAGGCATAATACACCCTTTCCATTTCAGACACTGCAAAATGATTGCTTTTCCAACAGAAATGAGAGTATTTGAGAGATGAAGTCTGTCTATGAACGAACGTATTTAATTTGCCTTGATTGGTGGACACAAACTGTTGCTGGGTGGTACAAACCGTAGTTGACCAAGATTTATGGTCATTTAGAGCAAATAATGCACTTTAGAATTATCATTCATCGCGATATTCCAGTTTCCTATGTCCCATTTAGATGTTATTTAGAAGCCGATCCAGTCGGGCAGGGCTAGTGAGTGACCTATATTGATAGACAATATGCTGTTTTCATTCTTCCTATAAATATTCAACGGTCAGCAAATGTCTTGTTTTTATTTTGAGAATGGTACATTTGAAGTCTTGTAAATTATCGCCACATTCATGGGAAGACAGGTTTTTGTTAAATGATTCTATGTAATGAGGATGTATATTCGTCTATTTAGAAAGACTGTCAGTGGATGATATCAGCCTCTGATTCAGCATGTATGACTGAACATACAAAAGTAAGCCTCTGGTCATAACATTTACGGAAGGTGACTAACGCTACATATCCCTCCAACTATGACTTTCCTTTTCCCGATTTAATTTTTCTCTCGTGCATTAATATAGAAAACTGTTATTAACACCCTGAGTGTCG
Organism: Lepidonotus clava; assembly: GCA_936440205.1. Lineage (NCBI taxonomy): Eukaryota > Metazoa > Annelida > Polychaeta > Phyllodocida > Polynoidae > Lepidonotus > Lepidonotus clava. Next base: position 54,295,505 of record OW387134.1, read on the forward strand.
GAGTAGAATAAGAAAGTAAAGTACTACCATAAACTCGGAAATGTGTCAGAGCATATGTATGCCGCCTGCTGGTTAAGTCTAGACCACGATTCCATTTAATCACGGTTGGGAATGTCATGCATGTCAGGAGCCTTCTGACGATGAGCTACTCACTCGATCAATTCATAGAAAGGGGCCCAAGCTCTAGCTACGCTGGTCTGGTTGTAAGATGTGCGTCGTGTAGGACTAGGTCCGGCCAGCACTGCCCTGTAAAAAAGTATTGACCAGCTGTCTGTCTTATCAGCTGTCTACGGGGGCGGTGGGCACCAGCCCTGGGTGGGAGCTGTTTACCTGGACTCACACCTGGCACACAGGCCATCTGGGTCAGGCTCGTCGCCGTAAAAACTGCCGTTTACACATGGCACTAGGACCTGCTATACACGGCTTACTTTACACTGACTGCCACAACCACATGGTTAGCTTACGTGTTGTAATAATACCAATATCCCTCCCATGCCGCCAAAAAGCTACTCTTATCTCAACTTCTGACCTGCATCTGGGTCGGATTACATATATATTATCTGTGGCGGGCAAAGTTCTAACTACATAATGCAACGGTTACTATGCCAATGTCTGTTAACCATAATCCTTGGTATATTATTTATAGAAACGAGATAAAATCTTGTTTACCCAACGCATCTTAGTATGGTGAATGCTAGTCTTGTCATTTGGGGATTTTTACGCCCTACTCAGGCTACTGAAAAATACTTTCCTTCGTAAATTGCATAGGGAAGTATATATCATGAGGTAGTCAGTTTCATTAGGTCAAAGGTGAATACATAGGTTTGGGGGTGTACGATCGCTTTCATTACAAACATTGACCTGAATATTGGCCCTTATATTGGCGATACAGGAGTATCGGTGGTAGACTCAGCATCCTGCTGGCTGGGCGGTCTGGGTTGTGGTCGATGAATCCGTCCGGTTCACCCCTCCCTGCCCGGCCCCTCCGTCAGCACCCCGCCTGCCGTATTGACGGTGACGGCGCCCCGTACCCCCTACCTTCCCCCTTCACCCTGCTGGAGCAGCACCCTGAGGACATCGATCGGCCCGCCTTTGATGCTGTATAGCACGGCCAGGGCTGATGTGGGCAGGGGTGGCTTCCTTCGGAGGCGGTGCCAAGAACGCCCTTCAGGTACGGCGTATAGGTCCACCGAGGGGAGAGGGTGAGGGGGCTGGGTGCTACAGGAGTACCCAGGGGTGTTGGGGTGGAAGCTGGGTAGAAGGGCTCGCTACACACAAAGGTAGCTTCCTGAAGGTATAGCTAAATAGGGCGGAGCTTCAAAGGCTATAGAATAGAGAGGTGCATAAAAAGCACCTGCACAAAGGCCGGTAGTTGGATGTGATACTCCTCCTGTGTGTTTCAATTGATTTCCGCTGGCAGACAAGGCCAGCTGTACTTACAAACTTGACTCAATATTTCCTAAGTGTAAACACTGAGGGTGCTGTCGGTGGAGAGGCCTCTTTCATACTGAAACTCGTTTTCATTAAGTTAAAATCAATAACATTCTACTCCAGTTGCACACAGCTGTCGGACGAGAATGGTGCAAAATTAGGTTAAATCTCCGGAAGATTGGATTTGTTTATCTCATTCGTTCTTGAAGATAATCCACTCACTTCCCTAACTCAATCTAATATTACATTTGGGGACAGGTAGTGTTTTTTTTTCGAGGCCTCGCCTACACATCACCTACTCATAACCCTAATATGGAACCTAGTCGCCTGTCTGCAGGTACACTACTTTATCAGGACTCGGGACAGGTGTTATTGACACGGTTAAGGGGACGGGGCAGGGGTCGATCTGCAGTCAGAACACACGTCATTAGCCCTAATACCATTTACATAATAGCCGGATTAACCCCCTGATCCGAAGACCTAATGGTGATACAGCCTGTCCGCCCAGCATCTCACTTAGTAAATTGCTTCAACTCAACTTCCCCCATCCTTACTATGGCTTAGCACTGGTACCTAACAGGTCTGATGGCTATCAGGTCCTTAATTCTTACCACTCATGAGGTGTTCTAGAACTGAACACTGCAGACTTTTTTTAAATGAGTTTTATTCCACCTAACCCATATTCAACACTGTCACATGGTTTAAACATACATAAGTGATGTATTGTGCATAAACCGTATTCAGGTTGTTTGTCTTTGGAAACCTTGTGGTGACCGTATTTAGGTTGTTTGTCTTTGGTAATCTGGTGGTTGATCACTGTGTCAAACTTTTGATGACTATTCCTTCCATAATCTGAGACAATCATTAAGTTTTTTCAAAGCAAGGCCTTATCTATGGGTAATGATAAAGCATACCTGAACTTGCTTGTATATTTTTGGTACCTAACTATCACATATGTACTACACAATTGGCTTGCACCGTGGATTATTATGAACCAATTCCTGTATGGATTTTCAGAAAATCTTCACGTTCAAATGTGTCCATGTGGATTTCTCGTATGAAGTTAGTGTCATGAAACGACTATTTTATCCTAACTAAAAACAGCATCCTTGGCGTGCCCGACCCAGCAGCCAGCCGCAGCAGTCATTTAGCGCTGCGCCAGTGCACACCTGGGGCAGGTAGCTCACCTGTACAGGTACAGGTAAACAGGCCGTGCGGCAGTGGGAGGACGCTGCTAACGGTCGTCAAGCCTCTAATGCCTTATAAAAACAACACTCACTTTGTTACCGTCGGCCGACGCCCGCCGTCTCCCTAATGCCATTTGACAATGATTATTCTAGAGTTCGCTAAGCAGCAGCAATATTAGAACAGGACCGTTGGCACCAGAGCGCTGGCCCTACCAGCCTACCTTGGTCCGCGCACAAGAGCGGCTTTGACATCACCATTTGTACATTTCCTATGGCAATGGCCTCTGCTTTCATGCTGCACTGATTCAATACTGCTTTGAGTGACTTTTATTGAGGTGCAAAGGTCGTCGGTAAACAAAGCCCGACTCAATTATGGGGTTCATTGAAGCACGCACGATGATTAATAGTATCTCAATAATGCTCGCAATCAAATCCGAGTAAGCCCTACATTATCGGTGTGGGTACAAACAGTAGGTCGTTGTGACTCTCCTGCCGAGAAAATTGATCCGTTCCGGAATCTGTGAGAGTCAATATGTCACCTCGTAGGCCATCGATCTTGTACGGTTAGCAGCGTAGGGCGGGCGGGGAGGGGTACAGGGCTGGTAACTCGATAGGGCCGTCACACGAGGCCAGGGGTCAACAGAGTTGTCTGCTCGTGCCACTCGACAATAGCACCGCAAATATGCCACACCTTGCAGGAGGCTGCACACCATGCCGGTGAAGTTCACACACCTCAGCCAGTCAGACCCTGTTGTCGTATGATGTAACGGTTTGATCAGAGGGTGCCAACTGACAAACTACCCTGAGTAAATGTATACAACACTATGCAATATTCCCCTCAAATATCAGACACTGAGCTGCAGTTTCACACGGCCATCCCTTTTAGATTTGGAAACCAAAGCAGTCATGGGGGTTACAGCTAGCTCTTAGTTGTTGGAAGTTTTTTTTTTAATGATTTCTGATGATTACATACTCGTTAAAAGTAATATCATGACACTGCTCAAAAGTCGTAGTTCTTACAATCCATCTTCTTTCGTGAAGTGTCGAGGTCCAATTTGCTGCAGGTGTATACATGACTTTTTATGAGACCTTGGCCTTAGATGATTCATGCAAAGAGCTTGTTCAAGTGGGGGTAGTTTTAATTGACGCCGATTTACTCTACTATAAATAGCCCGCACTGGAAAATAGAAGGATAACTACCGGATAATAAGTATGTAGATTTATAACCTTCATCCCACTTAGGATACATATTATCACGAAATGATGATGTATCTTATATTGATTATAAACATTATATTACTCAATAAATACCTAATAATTCTGCGGTCTAAATGTCACCAGAGACGTAAGCAGGATACAGGGTTGGAAGTCAAGCTCAAAGGCACGCTAGGAATTCTATCTATTCCTATCCGGTTGAGAATGAAACAGGGATTCAGAAGTAGAGAAATGTTTGAAGTAATGGGTGTACTTACGTCTATCTCGACTTCGTAGTCTGACCCGTCGAGCAACAAAACCCTGCACATCACCATCTTGCCAGGTCTTACTCCAGGAGAACTCTTTTTGGGGGATTTTTCCTCTTTGGGGGGCTTCTCTTTCTTTGGCTTCTCTTCTTTTTTTGGTTTCTCCTCTTTTTTCTTTTTCTTGTCTTTTTTCTTGGTGTCTTCCTCTGGCAGTGGCGCCTCTACCGGTGCGGCCTCAACTGCAGTTACCTCCTCCTCGGGGGACTCTGGTGCGGACGGCTGGCTCTCATTCACTTCTGCAGGAGCCTCCTGAAAAATGGCAAAAAGATAGTGAATAAACAAACACGAAACCTAAATACTGTTTTTCTTTTGCGGTACGAACTGGTTTCATGAAAACATAAATTGAGGATATCTAAGTAGAATCAAAAAGGGGCAAAGAAAATCTTATGTTTAGTTTTGCCAAACATTAACCACACAGGCATTTTAGGCCTAATAAACAGGATTTTACCGATGCTGCTTTTCTTTTTTAATCTGAAGTGAGTGGTGTTTACATGAAGCATTCATGCTAGCTTTCCGGGCCCCACATGGAGTTACAGCCTACCGAGAAGCGGCCGACAGGGCCTATAATAAATCCCACCCAGCTCTGGCGGCGGCAGGCTTGCCTCCAGTGACCCACAGCCACCTAGATGGATAGCCGCCTTTATGAAGTCCATAAATCTGCCCTAGAATAAATCTCGCCTAATCCCGGCGGGTCACTGAATTCATATATACCAGGCCGCTGTTATCTCACGGGCGAACCCCTCCAGGGTGCCGTACTGAAAGCCCTCCATTGGCCACTCAGTCCTCCTCCATGGTGCCGGATCGAAGAGACTTCCGGTGAGCGATAATAGAGGTATGGCAGAGGAAGGCCTCTGATCGAGATCCGCTTTGTGGTTAGGGCACCAGGCGGGCACCAAGCAGAGTTATGTAATTAACGCAGCGGACCTTTAGCTCACATCCATTATCAATCCCTGACTCAGTCCCTTATCACAAGCCTTAGGCACAGCGTACTCCACTTATCTCCACTAGAGTAGACACCAGCAGGTATCACGTTAAAAAACACAAACATCGTTGAATATAGTCCAAGTGTAAAAACCCTCACCAAAAACCTTGAGCTTTTTGAGACTTTGGGGGCAATTATGTAGACGTCTTTACCTCTCAAGCAGAGTGAACTCTGGTTTACAATTTCACAAACAGTGCCAGACTCCTGACGGGTAAAGTGAAGCAGGTCTGAGTGGCGCAGTCGAGATCCGGCCACCACCTCCTACTGCCTCGGTATGTGACGCTGGCCCGGTTCTCAGAGCCGTCACCAGGAGGATGACACCGACTAATATTATCTAGGTTCTCGCGCCGCACTCCTGCCCGATGTCAGATTCAGCCTGCTGATTATTTGAATGCAAAACGTCAGGCTAACATGTTGACATAAGCTGGCGGGAGTGGGCCGGGGAAATAGGCCAGCGCCTGCAAGGGGAATGGACTGATTGTGTTGGTGAGGGCCAGCCGAGTGCAGGGGTACCGCAGGGTATGATGGGGAGCAATACATGAATAAACATATGTACAATTGCGGTACGGGGATATATCACCAGCCTTGGCCTTGTTCTGTATGGGCATATATACGTTCATAAACCACTGGTTCTATCCTACCCATGGTTTACCACAGAAACTAGTAACATTGACTAGATTCTGTGGTAAACCATGGGAACGACAGAACCTGCAGTTATCAGTGTGGTACTTGTCTCTGGATCTGGGTGATAAAACTGGCGGGTTACAATGACGCCCGAATACTGACTTGAGGCTCGCCCATTAGCATGGCACATGCATATCTCCTCCTGGGGCTGTGACCCCTCGGCGTGACACTCCTCGCCACCAGAGGTCAGCACGCACACATGCCATGATGTGTCAAACTTATTAATGTGCTACGTCAAGCACGACTTCATCACTGTAGCTGGTATACAACAAAACACACCCCTCCCCGCCTTATACCCATGGCATCAGCCATGCTCTCCACTTGGCAAAATTTGTGATCAATATCACACAATGCTTAGGTCTCATAATACAGGGAGGTGACATGTTTCCTCTAATATGGGGCACATCAGAGACCATGTGCGATAATTCTTATCGACCTCAGAAGCCTTCCAGGAAGCAACGAGTAATGGTCAAGACAGTGGGGCTTCATCAGTGTGATATTATGTAAAAACCCAACAGTAATAGAATCAGGCTCATATGTACATATTTTGCCAGCCTTACGCAAGGGTGTTATGGAATATATTACATGGTCAGGTCCGACTCCCGCGTTTACTGTGGCAGCTTTGGCCTGCTGTGTGGGTGTTGTAATACAAAACATGACGTGCCCACAGTATTCGGTTACACATTAGGTTAGAAACCTTAAACATCCACGATGTTTTATCGTACTACTAATATCGCAACTTATTGTTTTCGTTATTAAAACTGACACGTCACGTCCCTACCACGAATGAATACAACCTGACTAACCTCTGGCTATATTATTTAAGCATCAATTGTTGTGGGCCCGGTAACAATAGACACTCATATCAGGTTAAGAGCCGATTTAACACGCGACACTCATCTTGTAGCACACCACCAAAAACAAATACAAACCAAGGGACCTCTTTATCATAACACTTGGCAGTAGTCGCCGAATGTTTAAGATCAATAAAAGAAAGATAATATCAGTGCAGGGTACGACTATCAAACTTCCCGAGTACCTTGGGGCCTTAGCATCAGTTAAGACCTGTTTAATATTCTAAGATAAGATGCGAGTTATCTCAATGACAATGAGAACCGTGCAGAGAATGTGGGTGAAGCTGAGACCTGCCTCTCCCCAACTCCAAGCACACTGACGTTATTCACAGCTCGCTCGGCCTATTGAGTCATTGGCTTCGAGTCTATAGAGGTGCGTACTGCTTTCTCCAAGGCATTCCTCCAGGCCCTAAGCCCGGCCAAAGACCCACTGGCGCACGGTCAAGTACTGGAGGTCGCACCCAAACAAACAGCACTAGAGGTCAGGGGGTGGCGGCCATCGTGGCTGGGCCGCGCCAAGCGCTCCTCAGACCCTCTTGAAGGCTGTAACAGCGTGAAGTAATGGTCAATGTGAGGTGACTCAGGTCTGATCCCTCCTACCCAGAGACCAATCAGTGTCCAAGCCCAACCATCAAGTCGCCTAATTACCAACTGACAATCAACGGTGGCTACTTGTAATTTCGATATTCATGTACTTGAAGAGTTCCTATCTTTCGAATTACATCTCATGATGAAAATTTACCAGTCAAGATAACGTCCACTCTCTGTAAATCTGTAAATTACAATAGAAAGCGAAAGTGATAAAACATAAAGGAGCGGCATATTACATTTTTCGAAAAACGACTAGTTTTAGCTTATGGACGCCACATATAACTTGTGCTGGTACGTAGTATGACTTCACTCTACGTATCAGACATAGTTCTGGGAAAGTAAACCGGGTCAGGGGAACTAAAACCAACTAAATGGTCCGGAGCAGCAGGAGAAGCCCACGTGCGCCCTATAATCCTACCGCCTGTTGGTAATTCATCATATCGTCCAAAGCTCATCGCTGAGATCATGTTTGTAGCACATAGCAGCCGACCTAAGCCCCCTCACCCCCACCCCTCTCAGAGAACCTGGCCCACAAGGGGGTCTTCCCCTGGAGCAGTGATAGGTGCCAGCTTCTCCCAATCCCAGCACCATTGCAAGACAGCCGGGTCTATCACGGTACCGTGTAAAAGCAGACCATGAAATACTTTGGGGCTTTTAAGGCTGATCCGTGGATCAACATTATATGCTATCAGACCAGTAAAATTACATTTAATTAATATATTATTTATAACCGTCTATGAGAGGGGTATAAGTGAGTGATCATTTAAGATCACAGAAATCAAATCAAATCATTAGAAACAGAAAGTGAAGTGTAGCGTTTCCTTATTGGAAATAAAACACCAGCCAGTGAGGAAAGGCACGTTTCCCGAAACTCAATTCTGGAGAAGAGTGAAAGGGAAATAGGCCACCGCTATTAGTAATCAAGCATAGCTAACACCGCTTGGTGTGGCGGAGAAGGCTGGAAACAGATCACTGAAGTCAGTTTACTAGTAAAAAAAAAACGAGCCGATTAAGTCGGACACTGCGCTCAACGTTCTAGATTCCCCTCCCCTCCCCTCGGGGAACTGGAGCCAAGATGTTCCGAGGATCTCCAGCTTCCGCATGGAGGCCTCCCGCCCCCGGAGCCCGGAGACAGGGGGCGAACCCAATGTCCTAATATTACCCAAAAGCTGTCCCCGGTGGACCCTGCCTAGCCTGAGGCCGCCCAGGAATGAACCCAGGGGCTCTGGTTTCTGTCGGACCCGGGCCCAAATCGCCCCACGCATAGGGGCCCCAGCAGATGGACGTCCCGTGCTAGCCTCGTCCCAAACTCAATTTGACGAGGATAATTGCTGGGGGCCCTCCCGGTGCCAGGAGGTCGGGCCGTGGGGAGATGAGGGATCTTGGCGCGACAAAAGCCCCCCGAATAGACTGCTGCACGCGGCCACCCAGGCCTGCCCAGCCCAGGTGACGACGACTCCCTCAGAGACCAATTACCGATTTATTCCGGGAATTCCCGGACCGTCTTGCACGCCCCTCCACTGGCCGGACTGCAGTCCCAAGAAAACCCCATTTGGGACGGGATTGAGAATATGTATGGCCTTGGAGGACTGGAGAAGAGGCATGAGGGGGAGGTGTTCGGGGAGTCTGACCCAGTTAGGAGGCGCTACCTGGCGGCTCCGATCAATCACTCCGCCCCCCTCTGTATACCCAAGCTGGCCGAGGGCTCTCAATGGCCCATTTCCCAGTATACAATGACGTCACTAGGCAAGTAACGTATGGATCACCTATCTTGAGAAAGTGAATAAGGCTTAGAAATCTCACACAATAAGCCTCGTAGACCATTCAGCAAAGACCCTCATCTGATAATACCATTTCTGATAATGCAATTTTACCCCTAAACCTGACTGAATTACCATATCAGGAATTGCTGGTGACATACCTAATGTTTATCAACATCTGACTGTTCAAAAAGGAATAAAGAACCCCTCCCATTAATATCTTCGTATGTGTTAAGATGTATTTTCATGAAATCAAATACAAATAATAACGTATGATATATCGTGTTGGATATCAATATAGCCACCAAGACTAAATTCGAAAGTATGGGCTGTCTGGATACATGCACTGGCCATACGACCGGATCATCAGGGGCTGGACTCTTCACGACCCAATAATCATGACATGTGCTGCCCTTTCTATAGGGGTATGTATACGGACAGCAGTGACTGGTCGGCCTGGCCACGTCGTCGGCATCTGGATGCGGTCGTGCGGATCACCATGGGCACGCAGAACGCTCAAATTATCCTTTTTTCCGCTTGGGGGTTTCGAGGCCAATCTAAGTAGGCTAACAGTGTGGGAGGAACATGGACAACAACTGGACGCGAGGGTGGGAGGAGGAGAGAGAGTTATTATGGGAACCTGGGTGTGGGAAGCGCTCTGTCCATGAAAACATGCTTTGGTTGTAATACGAATCAGACCCACTACAGGATATAACATGCAACCGCATTTACGTGAAAGTGCTTTTGTATTACTGTGCCCCTGCTGCATATTACCGCCGAATTGAGAAGGGAAACACCCCCATCACACAGCACCCATGCGTGAGGGGTGACTGATGGAAAGGGTGAATGCATGCGACGATCTGCCTCATCATGAAACTCGGAGGACGAGGTTTGTGATAGATCACTTTCGTGTCTTCATTTTTGGGTGGCATATTGTAGACATTCCCCGTGCCAACTCCGTAAACGAAGTGATATATCCGCGATATTTCTCCAGTGAGTCAGAGTGGAGGGATATTAGCTATTTTTGCGGGGTAAAACTCGGGCCTCCTGGGGGACGTATTAAGTGGGACATGTGAGCGTGAGACCAGCGGTAATAGGGGAATGGATGGCTACATGTGCACCCCATCAGGTCAGGGGCATAGACCCTGTTTACGTTGACACTGCTGCGTCCAATACTGAATTTACAAGTTAGCACTTTACCCGGAGTACACCGTCATGTCGGTGAGGTGTACTCGATGGTTTTGTGGTTTCCGCGGCCTACCAAGCGGATGAGTGATGTCAGAGGAATCCCTGAAGCTTTCACTGGGATATGACTCAGTAGCTTTGGGGGAAAGACCTTTGGTCGGTAGTATTTCCTCTATGCACTAGTGCGTCAGCCGACCAAGATAACGCTGCTTCTCAGACCGCCGCGGGTAGTTTCCATGGTGACGCGAACCGGATTTATTACGATAGCCGTAAGGTCTTACCTGAGCATAAGGTTACTTTTAAAGTCCTTGGACGATCTTTGAACAGCTTAAACTCCTTTAGACATTTGTGTGTTGTCTCCCAGAATGTAGTCTTGGTGTACTAATCCCAAGGTGAACACAACGGATAAACTCCACAAATGCGTATATCTGGATGTGTATACTCCACAAAGCAGTAATGATAAGTGTGACTTATTCCGCGCTGTAGCTGGGAGTGTGGAGAATGATGCTGCTTCAGGCTACTGGAGTAGTGGAGAGCCAGGCCCCAGAGGAGGCCGCCCAGATATGTTGGCAGGGTGGTGGGTGTACGTCTCCAGTGCTGGGTGGTGTGTGCTCTGCGGCCCGCCGGCCCCGGCCTAGCCCCCTATATCAGTTGGTAGGAATGCTGGTGGTGAACTGTGTGAACCATGTGGTGCAGAAGGCGGAGAGCTGACAGTGGTGGGTGGTGGTGTCAGCCGGCCTGCCTGCCTCCTGCCCCCGCACACTCCCAGCCAGCACCACCAGCACCACCGCACCGCCATGGGTGCATCATCATTAGTCGGCCACCACTTCTCCTACCACCACCCGAGGCCTTACCAGTGATGAACGGGGACAGGCCTAGCTCCTTACCTATGAACTGGCAGGGCATGAGTCTGAACTTTACCGAAATAAACTATGAATAGTAGTCTTCACATGACAAAGCAGCACTTGCAGTTTCTCAATACGTGTTTCTCACGAGAACGATGTGTCAACAAGAAAAAGACCTATACTATATGTTGATCAAAAATAGCAAAGCATGAGCGTAACAGAACTTGCGTTAAGTAGATCTACACGTGGTTATGTAAGACATTTTGGAAATCCTATATCAAGTATCAAGCCTTCAGTCATCAAACCAAGTTGGCATCGGCCGCTGAAATCCCACCATATGCCAAGAAGACTAAAGGCCCCATCTGGCCGTGATGTTTACACTACAGGGTGGCATCACCTGCCATGATACGCATGTGGCAGTGCTAACCTTGCCCCAGACTGACGTTGACCTCAGGCAGGGCAGGTCAGGCCCCGGGTCAGACACCCTACTGCCCCGTGAGTAGCACATGGGGTCCTACCGGAGGGAGAGGGTCATTGGGAACGTCTGGTCTAGGATATAACTTATATGTGTTAGTTTGGTGGTCCCCGTAAGGCATTGGACTAGCAAAGGTAGAAGGAGTTGCTTTCTTTGAAAAAAAGAGTCCACATGTACAGTATGCCATCGGCATGTCATATATGAATACACTTCCTTCGTGTAGCACGATGATGAACAAAGCAACATATTATCATCACAAAAGAAAATGGACGGAAATGAATGGGTAACTTAAATAGTGTAGTTAACATGAATCGTCAATGTCACTATGGTAAAAAACACGATCCTCTGTGTGCGTGCTGGTGTGCAAACATGGTGTACGATATGAGGGTCCCCTTAAACTTATACAGTGGTTCAGCCCCCCCCCCCCCCCTCGCCTCCCCCACCCCCGTCATAAGATGTTAACCTTCGTTTGCGAAGAGAATCATGTCAAATCATGTAACGTGTGGGGTCAGCCGAATCCATTACGTAAGGTGTTTAATATTAAGCTCAGGATCAAGGTCACTGGGCCAAAGCTCTCACCTCGTGACCCCCAGGCCCCACTCTCTCAACAAGCGTCAAGTCGAGGGGAAAATTGAGCACTGCCCTGGAGGACCGGACCCCCCAGGGCAGCTCCTTCTAACCCCCTCCTCTCGCCCCACCCTGTCATCAGCAGCTTTGGTTAGGTTTAATCTTCCAGGCCAATGGCCAGCTTTTCTCTGTACGCGTGTGGCCTGTGCGTGATGGGTATCGGAGACCAAAGGGCCTGCCCGGCGTGACCAGCATGGGTCGGCGTGGTGGAGGTGGGGAGGGGTTTGGGTACTGGAGGAGAGTCCTCCTGCACCACAACATCCTGAAGCATCGCACCAGTTCACTCTGACGTGGCCAACTTAATGGAGGCGGGGGAAATGAAGGGCTGGTTCCGATTCTAATTACCTGGTTCCGGCTCCGATTAACCATGTCGAGACGGGGCTCGAGCATGGGGGCCTCGGCCGGCGGGGATCACGGCGTACTGAGACGGGGCCGAGACAGACCCAAACAAAGGGCCTTTGATCACCGGGATTTGACTTACTGCTGCTAGATTAAACCCACTGAACTAAGTACCTTCAGGATCCTTGGGTGGAAGAACGTACGTTAATGATGAAACATACATTTTAAAAGAGGTCAACTGCAGTTCAAATGAAGTTTTGATGTAATTGCGTTAGTATTATGATATAAGTAATACAAATTTAATATCGATCAGCACCGTGCAGCATGTTTTCCTGGAGACAAGGAGGCTGATTGGTTTTTAAGTGCATTTCCTGTGATAAACAAACCTCAAACTAGAGCTTCAAATCTGCAGGGCCGCCTGTGTTGTCCTTGTCTTCGGGGTAGGTGGTACTCGGGGCTTAGAGATAATGCCCTCCAGGAGCAGGGATTCCGTTCACGTGGGGGCCGGTGGCGTGCCGAGATCTTATCAGCGCCTGGAAGCCACCACCTGCGCGTGATCTGTGGGGTTGGGGGGAGAGTCGGGATCCCCTGGATCAATAGGAACGGACGGCGGGCCGCCCTATCGGGGTCAGACAGAGGAACAGATTAGAGTGGGGCGGGAAGGGGAGGAGAGGTCTCCAAGCCCCCCACAGACATGTACAGCAGGCAGGCCGCACAGGGCCCCTGCTGGAGATACAACAAGCCAATAAGGAAAACAACCTGATCTAAAGCCGACCGCCAGGTCATCACAACAACGGGAGGGCAGGTGTACTCTGCTCACTGCTGTGGTCGTTCTGTGGGTGGCCACCAACTGTGGAATCGGCAAAGGTCGGCACTGTCTGATATGAGTCTGTACACGAGAAGCTAATCGTCTCCTACTATGTCCTTAGCTTCTACCCTTTTTGTTGGTGCCTTCCCACCAAGATAGTCTCACGGAGTCCATGGGTTTAGTAGCACTTTACATGGGGATAAAATACACGCCACTTACAAATCAACCACTCAATCACCCAGAATTACACTGTCATTCAAAACGTTCACGTACAATGATGTTCCGTACATGATGAGTCCTGATCGTCCGTCTTATTGGTGATCAGCACGCACCAAACAAGCACCAGCTGCTCGGGGATTTCAACTTGCAGGTTTTAATCCTGGATTAATAAATGCCTTCCGTGAAATTAAACTTGATCTGCCCTGACTAATCCGCTCCAGTCAGGTAAAAGCCCGTTGCAAAGCAGGACGTCGTGGCCGGTCTGTAATACAAGTTCACCTGTTGGCACGTTTGGACGAGATGATGCTAAAAGTCTATACCAGAAAGCAGGTCTCCTTGTATGCATTGAGACAATAAAGTGACTTGCGAGGAAATCCTGTACGCATAATCAATGGCTTTTCTGGGATATTCATGATTTCCATCTTGGGAGTACATCTGTCTCATCTCTTGGAGTTAGGATTTTGATATTTGCGGATTAAGTAATACTTGTAGTCCCGGGGCATGTAGATACAGGTCCAGGTTGTAGGGGACATTCCAACAATACCAAATCCTCTCGTTCCCGCAGGCGTCGTTCCATGCTCACTGTAGCAATGGGCCTAATTGAAAGGTTCAACTAATCAGTCTGTCAACGCAACTAACTACTACTTTATTCACAGGTACCGTAAATGACCTCAATTAATATTTCATTGCCTATTTTAAAGTTTCTCTCAAAACACAAGCATTTTTCTTTTCTAATGACTTCTATTTCCCAGCTTATTTTGGTACACTGAGTAACATCTATCGTTTAGTTTCTTTAACCTACCTCTTGTAAGCGGTACTCTTCTGCTATCTAGGGGTGTGCCCCTTCGGACTACCAGCGGCAAAACTATTTGAATGAAGCAGTACCCAGTGAAGACTTCAACTCACTGGGATGAAACATTACCACAGAACGACGGCCATTCCGACATAATATTACATGTCCTCCGACTATACACCTTATGGGGAAACAAAATATGATATTCTAATTAAATTGCCCTTAAGATCCGAAAGATTCAACCAAGCCCGTGCAGCATAGTGTCGGTGAGTTACTTGTCTGATCACGAGCTACTCGTTGCCAGCCAGCCAGCTGCCAAGATCTGATTGCCGAGCTGTAGACACAGTCAAGTTTCTGGTTTCCGAGACAACACTCCTAGCTGCCAGAGCCAACATTTCAGAGTGTCTGCCAGACAAATGTTGAAGACACATCTAGTCTAACATCCGCCTTAAATTCAAATTCCTACATACTGTTTTGTTCTTGTTTCTTGACGATGCGTTATTTATTTCTGAACGATTACTAGTTCAGTAACTTATTCACTTTATAGCTGTGTCCCGTCTTCATCAGAGATGAACACCTTTTGGAGTTAATTATAGTATCGCACATACATGAGTGTTGACTATACGTGTTCTGTACCTAAGTGATCCGTAAACAGAACCAGTACCGGTCATTGGGAACAGTAACCGTTTATGCAGCATCATTCTAAATTTTATCACACAATAAATCCTGTTTATAACTAGACACCCTCGAGACCGGACACTTTTACTTCCATTAAGAGGTTAATTTGACACATGGGTACTTGCATTAGGATGTTTTTGTCAATAAGCAGTGAGATAAATGAACTTGAGAATTTGCGGAGCCTGGAATTTGATATACACGGTCCTTTCTGAGTTAGTTTGGAAAATTGCCAAGGGTACTTGTTCGGATATTGGCAGGGATACGAATTAGGTGGGCTTTTCAGCTGTAGTAGACGGCCTGTTGATAGTAGACAAACGGCGACTATTTCTTTTTTATCCCACGATTTACACATGGCAGCACACTAACACTGACCCCTGTGGCCGGATATAGACATCAATCAGCTGTTTTACAACTCACTCAATCTGTTATAGCGTTAATATAAGTATCCTGTGTTATTAACACAAGAGTGGTTTCCTCGAAATACGGCTAAGCTGGGGGGATCCTTGTAGAGGAAATAGTATGAAATTCTAGAAATTGGAAACTGGAAGACCTAGTGTATGACTCTTTATTTTCTCATTTGATTACTACGGTCCAGACGATGTCAGACGTATCAACGTAATTGTGAACATGATGAGTTAAGGGTGCGTAAGGATCTTCCGTTTACGACCGTCTGTCCTGTAAAACCTCTAAAGACCAGGTCCATAAGGCAGTGAAGGTGTATCTGCCCTTGAGGCCCCCAGCGACCTGTTAACGTACTCACCTGGGTTCCTCCAGGGTGAGCACACTCCATACCCTAATCCAGAGTAACGGCTGTCGCCTTGACCCTTTGAGGTCGGCCAGCAGTGTAGGTAGCTTCTACCGCGCTTAGATATTCAACCTCCGAGACCTGACTTTGGGCAGGGCAGTAAGGGGCGTGGCCCTCAGGGCGGGCGGGGCAGGGCGTAGGGACGGGGCCTCAGTGTCAGGTGTAGCTCTGGGCAGTGGGGTGCAGGGGCTGTCAGGGTGGGACCGGGCAAGGAGGGGGCTTGGTCACTCGGCCGGCACCCCTACGTGGTCTGCCTGCTAATGTTTGCTGGAGGAAAGCCCTGGAGGAATGGCCAGGGTTACGCCAGGGGCAAGCGTTGTGCTCCACCACAGACAGCCAACATCATAAAGCAGACTTAGTTTACCGAGAAACTCTTACCAAGTTAACCACAGGAAGAGTTAGCACGGAATAGGGATCAATGGTCTAATTTGTTATTCTTGACTCGGGTCTTGACTAGAGTAACGTCTGCTGACCCACGGGCTCACTCTTACTACCGGTATTTATAACCAATAGTACATAAGCCCTAGTAACCTTGTAAGCATCCATTGAAATGAAAATATCATAAGAGTGTCTGTGAAAGGGGGGGGGCATATATAAATGATCGTCAAAACCTTAGTATACTGCTTACTTAGGCAGTTAGGATAAACTAGTTTGCATAATGAAAACGAGCCAATACAGCCCATGCCAGACGTCTTCATGTCATTGTCGAAGGCAGTTTAGTTTGACAGACATTACATTATACCAACGAATCAAGAAATGCCATCAGATTCCTCCGGGAGGAAATCCAAATCGTCCTATCTATTTGTATTTATACAGCTTCAGCCCTATAAATATAGCCAACACTATGTTCTCGTCTTCACCGGCTGCTGCTCGTCCGTCTGGCTGTCAGTTTCACTCACGTCCAAATATAGGCCTGTTTTCATGTCATGAATACGCCTTAGCGGAGAGAGAAAACATGGCGACCGTCAGCTAGTCCTAGCCCGAGTCTAGGTGACACCGAAGCAAGCTGTGAGGATCCCTCACCCTGGCGGCGACCAGCCCAGTTGAGGACACATCATTAGAGGAAGAGATGGCGGCCAAGGCAGCGGAAACAGCCTAGCAGAGGAGGGGGAGTGTCGCAGCCGAGCCGACCACCGCCCAACACACACTAGCCCTAAAAACTGTCCAACCCACTCAATCTCAGTCTTCCCAAAACAAAAAAAAGGCCGTCAATATAGTAGTGGATCTGGCACGACTTTAATGAGGCCTGCGGACGCAGCATGCATGCTCTTTGCCTGGCCTAGGCGACGCCTAACCCAGGCCTGGGCTGAGGCCTTCAACCACAGGCCAACGACACAGAATCAAGCCAATTTGACTTCTCCTCCTGCCATGGCCAACCCGACTCATGATAAAAAGCGGCACTCAGGTCAGCCTGGTCACTTACAAGCTGCATGAGTTCTAGAAATAATGTCTTTATTTCTTTTTTCCCCAATCTCTTCTTCCCCTCATCACAAGCAGATTAAAAGACGTTTTATTTTCCTGTTTCCGACCCTAAACAATTATTTTATCAGGAAAAGGTCGGTGTCCCTTTGGTCTATTTTTTTTAAGAAGGACGAACCACTCAGGCCAAGATGAAAGCCATCCAAGAACCTTGAGATTACCTATAGTGGGGCCACAAGGATCAATATCCGAATGGTATATCGGGTGGGCGCTGGCCATGGATCCAGCCTGCCATCTCCGGGATCCAAGGGACGAAATGGCCGCAGGATCCTTTTGAAGTTTGCCCCAGCTACAGAAGCCAGGCGATCCCTCAGCAGACTTCTGGACTGTAAAGCTGATATTTCTGGGTGATTGTTGGGGACAGTAGCGGGGCGTGCTTTCGCTGCGAGGGAGGCACCAATCAGATCACCAGAATGATCTGTCTCCGTTCGGAAGTTCTCTGCTCGCTGGCCAGAGAGGGCCCATCCCCTCGGGAGAATTAGATCACGGGCCTGGCTGAGTCGGTCTGAATTTAGAAAAGCTGGTCTCTGAAAGTGACCCAGGTCGGCCCTGCTCTGCGTTCAGACCTAAGCAGTCTCAATAGGACGTGACATATTCTACTGGCCAGTCGCACAGCCCCCACACAACATGTGGCGATGTAGGGGGAGGGTCTCTGGGGTAAGGGTAGAGTGGTGTTTGTGGTAGGCGCCACTGGTGTTGGTGGGCGAATAACAAATAAAACAACCATGAGAACAACGCGGAGAAATGGCGCTGATCTGCACTGCTGCAACCTACATTTCTGCTTTGAGGATGGGGATGATACCTAACTATGACAGGATATGTCCAACGAAGGCTCTTTTTATTGATACGTAACTATCAAGGATTTATGCTACTTATTTAGCATGACTAAGACTTTGATCGGACAGACATAACTGGGAAGTAGTGGCTGTGTCCTGAAATGTTTTATGCAGACTTATAACTTCCTCCTCTATTTCAGGACTAAATCTAGAATCCCGACAAAGTCGTGGCAAACTTTTCGATCTACACCACATATTTACAAGACGAGAGGACACAGTACAAGTTGATCTAAAGTTGATCTAATAATCGGACCCCCCAACAAAAATCAATAATAATCTGGGTGAGCCCTGCACCGCCCAATATAGTCCCCTTATTGGATTGTCGGCAGCGCCCCTGGTGGCAAACAGGCGGCTGAGGGGAGCAAACATTTGGGGGCACTTTGTGTAATGGTTCATACGGCTGTGCTCACCGTAGCGCCAGCGTCCGGCCGCCATACATACACAGACACCAACTACTGAGTGTTTGCCGAACAGAAACATGGGCCGTTTGCTTCTCGTGAGCAGCTCATGATGATGACACAATTTTAGCTTCTCGACGTGCTCGTGCTGTGACAGAGCTGGTCACACTCTCCGTGACGTGCATGAGACAGTAACGGTCACAGTTAGCTGGATAGTCAGTCAAGTGTTACATACTCCCCACAAATGAAAGTGGATATGCTTTCTTACGAGGTGAAAAAATAAAACCATAATACTTTCTATGAGTATGAGTAACTTACTTTCTATGAGTATGAGTAACTTAAAGTAAATGGATACTCTGCTAGCACTATTTAAGGCGTGTCACTGGCAAGTCACAATATACAGGGCTCGATTTAGGGCTAATACTGTGGAAAAAAAGGTAATACAGGATTTGACGATAGCAACAATATAGGGATTCAGAAAAGTTTACACTTGTCTCAAGATGAATTTCTGAAGCAAGAAAGGTCTGAAAGAAAACCCAACTGTTATAAAGAGACAAATGAGAAAGGAAAATATAAGTGTTAGTGTGCATGCATCAATACATGCCATTAGTCTGGGGACAACATTGAACAATTAAAGGCCCCTGGTAGCTAAAATTTCTTATTTCCGCTTATATCTTTAATATCTTACCCATTGATCTCGTGAAATGTCAGGGTATATAAGGTAAATTTCTGAAAATATGGGGAGAGCTAAAGAAAGTAAATAGATTAATATAGGGAAAACAGGGTCAGTGCCGTTGTTTGATAGAGTATTGGCCAGAAGGGAAAATACCCGACTTACATAAAAGTGTAAGAGAAAATATTGATACAATGTCATATTAGGATTCCCTCTAATAACCTAGAACCTATGTAATAAGGTAGGCCAACATCAAACAACTTTGTGACGTGTCAGAATGGGGTCTGTAACCTAGAACAAAGCCCCAGGCTGGACCAAGGCTCAGATCATTTCCCACCAATATAGCCCCATTATTAGATCACATCAGTTTTAGCCTGCGCCTGATGTATATGTGGCAGAGTGATGTATGTGAGGCAGCCGTACTTTTTGTGTGTGACCGGGACACTGACATAGAGGTCAGAGCACTATAGCCCGCCACACTAGGCCCTTAGTGAGAGATGTGCCGAACCCACCCACTGACCCTCCACACCACTGACACCAGAGCTATACCACTGGGCGGAGAGAGCTCACTTCTCACTCTATATTATATGGCACTCACTGCGCTCACAGTGGTGAATGATACATGGACTGAAGCCACTCCCCTAAATCAAGAAGCTAAACAAACGTAGGGGCTCTATGGCAACAAGCAGGGTTGTGGTTGGGCTGATATTCTCTGCCTACACCAGGTCTTGATGCATGATTCATGTGGCAGTCAATCCGACAATAGCCCACTTTGGGAACCTGGGCCTGCAGCCGCTGCTCAGAGGACGGCGAATAGAGCACAGGCCACACAGTAGAGCGTGACATGCTACCATACATGCACCACTCCCATATCATCATATATTCCACAGTGTGCCTACATCTTGGTTCATGTGGTGAATACTTTTTTAAATACATGGAGTGATTACCAGCTAACCCTTTCACAAAAAGTCGTATGTTAAGAAATTATGAAGATGTTTTTTTTTGTATACAGACATGGTTCTGCTATTAAGCGAAATAAAGGTTATTGCCCCATGCTTCAATGATTTCCTGCTTTCATCTCTACCGTACTCCATCTAAATATAGTAATTTTGCTCGGAATGGAATGCTTATTTGCCTACCGTCTATTGACGTAACCTATGCTGTTGGCGTATACACGGGGCTGGCAGCATCTTGGCAGTAACATAAACCGCAATCATTCCACAATTAGCTACGCGTGTATGAACACACAGAAGCATCAAAAAGCGGGCAAATTACAGCCACGCCAAACAACACACAAAAAGGGCATTAATTATAAGATTGTTTCTGCCAATATCATCCCCGTGTATATCATAAGGTCAAACTGCTCACAGTAAACAGGGTGGGAGCCACTAGCCAACTTACTGACAACTACGATCTCTAACTGAGGGTCAGTGTTGTTACCTTTGACCCCCTACCTAGTTACCGGATCGTGCTAGAGTTTACTAGGTCAGTGTAACATTTTATCTGGCCATTGGCTGTGGGAATTAGAAAGCATTTCTCAAGACTACTTCCCACTCAGGTTTCTCTATTTGAATGGGTCGATGAAAATCAAATGATGTGCAATTTTGCATTGAATCAAATTAGACAATATTGAATTAATACACATTCATCCGAAAGTATGATGGAATTAAACACTGTGTGAACAAACAGGAATGCAGCCGTGGTATGCAACTTTATCACTTCGAAATGGCATCTCGTCCATAGCATACTAACGGGAGTATGCCTGCTGTCTATAGTTGGATGCTTAGCAGGTGGTCGGTTCCTTGTTTATGAGCCCGTCTAGATAATGAGAAGTGCTGACTAGACATTCTGTGAATGCTGGGTTTAGCTTTATGGGCTGGGCGAATCAGGTGCGACGACAACAGGCGACAAACACCACGAGGTACTGGCGCCGTCACGTTACATCGAGGTTATTTGTGAGGCAGGAAATAGCCGATACAATGGTTATCATCACTAAGTTATAACATAACAAGTACGCACGGTCAGTAGTTCGGGCCTAAGTGTGCAATATTACAAAGGAATCGACAATTATATGCATTAACATGTTTATCTGGCCTGGGTCAAACACAATTTAATACCACGTTCGAGACAAAACATCTATTCTTAACGACCACCGTAATATTGCACGTAGATGTTTGAATAATTAAAAATGTAAAGGCAGCTATTACATTGCTGTTTATAATAGAATGTGAGACGTAAGAGAACGGGAGACACTGGCTAGACTAAACCGATCACATCGGTTAATTAGCCTGGCTGGGCCAGGTGAGTGACAGCAGGCCATGGGGGGAGGGGGTGGATCATCAGGAGGTGGTTACAAACCCAGGTACAGGCGGCGATGTTTTCAGAGGTGCAGAACTCGCGGAACAGTTCGAACTCGCGTATAGATCCCGAGGCCTGGGTAGAGGTGGACTCGGTCGAGTCCTGCCGAGTCTTGCTTCCCCGCCACTGCCTGCTCCTTACGCTGCTGAACATGGAGCGCCGTGTTGCTGCTGGCAGGCGAGGACACGCCCACCCATCTTCCCCTCAAACTACTAAACACGCCGCCTCCACCTCCTCCTCCTTCTCCGACGCCGCCGCCGCCGCTGTCAGAGTGTCCTCCTCCTGCTTGGCGCCTCCATAAGTCCACATCAACACACCTGTCCTTAGTACCTCCAGGGTGTGTTTGAAGCACACCTGGCCGGTTACACCGACCTGTCCTTAGCCGTCGTCACCAGACGGTGTTGCCAATACCTCCAGCCTTCTTCCTGTACCTTCTTCCAGGCAGTGGTTGTGTGGAGAAAGTAATTGGCCCGTTCCCACTGCCTTTTAGTGACAATGGCAGATCCCCAGTTCCTACTCCTCCCTGTGCCCGCTCAAAGTCCGGTCGTGGTTCTAGTGGTGGCGTTAGTGGCGCTGGCCGGACCGAGGGAGGCCGAAAAAAATCTCCAGAGTGATAAAAACTGGGTGTGAGACCTTGGCAGTGCAGAGGCTACACGGTGACTGGTTGGTTTTACATACGGTATGGCCACCGCTTGCTGTAGTGTGTCACCTCGTGTGCCAAAGCTGTAACGCCACGCAGCGACGCCTCACTCAGGGCGGCGACTGGCGGCGACGACGGCAACGACCTGGAGGAAGCACCAAGGCCGTGTCTGTGAGCCTCCAGCCACAGGAGGAACAGCCACAGCGTCGGTCGAGGCAGCGGCAGCAGCAGCAGCAGCCAGAGAGAGGCTGGCCTAGGCAGCAGTCAGTTTGTTGTTATCGACAATCACACGACCAAGCGTTGTGCGCGCGGCGCGTGTGTGAGCCAGAGAGGCAGAGGAGAGAGGCGGGCAGGCAGCAATGGGCGGCGGCA
Source organism: Lepidonotus clava (assembly GCA_936440205.1). Lineage (NCBI taxonomy): Eukaryota > Metazoa > Annelida > Polychaeta > Phyllodocida > Polynoidae > Lepidonotus > Lepidonotus clava. Next base: position 54,318,044 of record OW387134.1, read on the forward strand.
GTAGTGGGCTCCCACCATGCCACTAGTACTACTGTCATGAGCGGGCAAACCGTGAGTCCCCTGCCTCCACCCCCGGGCCGCTCCCCCCACGTGTGGCCGGCCGTCCACTAGGTCGTCCACGGACGGCTCCCTCCTCAGCCCTCTCTACCCTTGACGCCACCGTCTGAAGGGCATCAGTCGCCGCCAAGACGTATTAGACATGCAGTCACCCGCCGTTCTCTCGGCTCTTACTCACTCTCTCCTGGAGTTGGCGTCAGTCCCCCGACTGCGAGCTTCTCTGAGCAGGAGCAGCAGGAGGCGGCAGCAGCAATAGTAGCAGGCCGAGGCACAGCCTGCAGTCAGCATTGTAACCGCTGCCAGCGGCACGTCTTACATCTCATTATGCACATAAGCCACTAACACACTTACCAATTTGGGAGAGACACTGGGGTCGGGGTAACCCTCGACTAAAGTTGTCACCCAACACATCCTTTACATTATTAGTCCCAAACCACCCAGTCGGGTAAGCAACATACTGATTGCTTCGGCAAGATAACATGATTGCCTATGCCATGCTGACCCAAGAATAACAGCTGACCAAGACAGACATTAATTTTGTTAGCTCGGAGTGTCTCGTAACCCGTTGAAACACTGCCATCTCCTATACTGCTTACAGTGATCGCGAATGTCTTCCCCCTTCCCGTCCAAGTGCTGGGCGGAGTAACGGGGGGTAGGATTATTGACCACATAGTACCACAATATTACGCCCTGGTCTGTTGTTTCCTTGGTCCAGGCCCATAGCATGTTCAGGCCTGACCAAAGTTCCCATCAGGACCACTTTGAACTTGGCGCTGCGCTTGGATGTTCCGTCCACGTCTACGTGGTGGCGCTGCGGTCGGCCACGTAGCATGTTGTGGACCAGTAGGTAGGTCATGGCCTCACGCAGAGAAACAGTCGGCGGGGGTCGGGGCTGTACAGCTATGTGCTAGCGCACAGAATAGCGTCAATAGGCAGACCAGTATGGCTTCATGTCAGTACGGTCGGTCAATTCCACCGGCTGACGAGTTTGTATCGACGCCGCCTCAAAAAAATAACAAAACACAGCACACACGGCTTCCCAACATAACTATAACAATGGGGGAGGGTCCCGGGCGATGGGGGTGACTGGAAATATTTCCCCTTGTCTATTAAACTAACAAGTCTCTCGAACTTGGATCTAATGTAGTACATTGCCAGAACAGATGACAATGTCATTATTTACACTACCACTCAGTCCAATGTGACTTACGCATATATGCTGGTAGTTGTATTGTCATGCAAAGTACATGTATCAGTCCAATCGATAAAGGCCTATTTTGCTAATACTTATATAGGACACAGTGTTTGATACACCACGGATAAATACGAGACTATTCTATTTCTAGATTCACACAAGACACTGAGACATAAAATGTAGATTTAAAAAACACACCTTGTAGTTTTAACTGAGTAAGAGTTGTACAGAAAATCGTGCTTTGGGACTTGTGCATTACTATCTAGATTTACAAAAAATATGACATACACAGACTTTTATCCGGCAAGCACATAAATAAATATCGACTTTAGATATATTTTTCTATCTCGGCAATTTAGCTAACAATAAATATGTATTATTATTTTGTTAACAATTGTTCCTATCTATTGTATAATGCGGTGATACACACAACATTTTCTGACCTATGCGTCAAACAATGTTTCTCAACGGTCAATAAAAGCATTATCATTGTAAGCACATAACTATGCAAGCGTATAATAATAGCAATCATGACAATTCTAAATCACTCTTGGTCCATTTAATCAACAGATAGAAGTCCAGGAAAGAGAATGGCATCTGGGAAGTGTCAACACATCAGATATAGGATTTATATATGGATCTTGACCCTATATGTCTGTAAGGGTACGTGCTCTTATTTGATCCAACATTGTAACATTTTTTGTTTGCCTTCATGGCGATGAACGCGTACGATATGATGGGGATGTTCATGTATCTTATTCATATATTAAACTTCTGGAATTAACTCTACATGCAAGCATTCCAGGCATACAGGTTTCAACTCTGTGGGGTCCCATACCCGTACTAATAATCCCGTCTTCCAAGTGAACCAGTCCAGTAGGTCGCTGACCGGGTCCAGCCACAAAGCTGTGCTGGTGACCTGCCATCCCCTCTGTGTACAGGTATAACGTACCTATTCAAAAAGGGGCCCGCTGGCGTCCCATTGGAGGCCAGTCATGTGTGGCCGGGTAGGTAGGGCGGGCGGGCCGTATGACGGCGGGCCGCGCCAGCCGTTGGCCCGACTGCCCTGCGCCGCAAACATCGATTTTTGGCCCATGACGGCGGCCGGGATGGTAACGCCAGACTCCGACATGGCGAGCTGACATGCCGCAGACTCGCCTCTGCCGGGTCTGTTGGCGTTTGTCTGTACTGACAGTAACTGAAGCCACGTGCAAGGCAACCCCAAAACCCAGGTACAACCTGGGACCCGACCTGGAATAAACTGTGCCGCTGTGGTAACGTGCAAATCCCCTGACCGACCTGTAGTACACAATACCAACTTCACTTACTCAGTTTCCGTCCAATGTGCCACCATAGTGCTGGCTATGGGCCCTGCAAGCCGTCCGTGGTAAGCTGAACACAAGCACTGGTCATGGTAGAGAGGAGAAGATTCTAGGGAACTTACCTCAAAAGTTTACAAGCTTTTCTTGTTTGTACTCCTGCTCAAATGCATCACATTCAACCACCAGCCCTCCGAGGCACACTGCATATACCTGGCTATATTTAGAAAACGGTTCATTTGATATGCAGGGGCCCCTTCCGTCAACGACCACAACGTAAATGGCGCAGCGTGGAAAGCTTCCATGCGCAACGCTGTTTACCTCAAGTACGTTGGGGGCCCTCCACTATTGATAATACATGACGACATGCCGGCCCCAAAGCTCAGTCTCCAGTCACAGTCTCGCTGCTACTTATCTGTGTTTGGGCGCTACGTGCCCCAGCCAGGAGAGTGTGCAAGTCTGGCGTCTCTCGACCAAAGAGCGATTTACTCCCCTCTCAGTGCTGCCCTCTAGTTTTAGTAGGCAACAACACTAAACAGAGGACCACTCATATTTTATAGTTGTATGTTTGGTCTGTCGTTAGTCTTACCTATAATATACACCAATGTCAAAAACCTATTGTCCTCTTTTAGACCTATGTGACCTATGTGACCTTGTGTCCTCTTTTAGACCTATGTAGAGTTGTAGGTAGGTGATCCCTTTACAGAGTCTGAGAGGTTTTGGTGAAGACAGTAGTGAACCTTTAATACCTGTATACCTTGCATAAAGCCTAAACAATTTAGCATATATACAGGTATATACAGATGTACATAGATGGATAACCACACATTGTTAATCTGCTACTTAACTTGAATTTAATCCCCACATTAACCCGACGACTTGAAAGGTCAATGACTCCAAGAATTGAGCCCATCCAACCAGTATGATTGGTCAATGTATTTAGAAAGATTTTCGTCTCTGGAATATTATGGTGAGTTATTTTGGTTAGTATTTACGACGAATTGTCATTGTTATGCACATTATGTACATCCAACTATAGTTTAACTGCATTATCACTATATGTCAGATGTCATTCTAAACGTCCATGAACGTATATAGGCCTCATACAAAGTCCATGAACATATTTAACACACAGCAAGTGGACGTTAATTACCAACGTAAACAAGACACCCCGTCAAAGTTGAACGAAATTATTTACGATGCGGGATCTTTGTGTAAATCTTACGTGGAGGACATTTAGAAATATATACCAATAAGTAAGAGATACCAGATAATACTTTTAAGTATAACAGGACTCCTCAGTCTCATGTGTATTGACAAAAATATTCTTGGGTAATTATGTGTGGGATTAACGAAGCTAAATTAGAGTGACGCATCAAACAATCATTCGTGTTCTCTGGAGACCATGCGTATCCTCCTAAAAACAAGATAACCACACTACAACAAATTAAGCCTACTGGTCCTACCTCATCCTTCAACCATGAGTATTTTGCCCCCAATTACCTGTATCTTTCTTACGGGCTTTCACAACATTAGATACGTATTGTGTGGAATCGATATATTTTCTAACATAAGGCTACACTATTTTTGAAATGATAATAAGATTAGATTTAATTAAATGATATCTTGACTTTATCCCTACCCGCAGCAATCACTTTACGTCTTTATAAAAAATTACGGCAAACTACTCCGATAATGAGCTCCGCCAGGCTCGGGATAATCACTAGACTAATTGGAGCAAACTTGAATGCACGCCAACAACCATATCATGCATGCTATTTAGTGGAGAAAATGTGATGAAAGTGATTTGCCGGTATGCTTAAATGAGGTGTACTAGAACTACGGGATACTACATTACAACTCCTTGGGGCCCCTTTGTGTGGAAATCTGCCATCCCATCCATAACCCACTAACCCTAAATGAAGATGTATTGCTAGGAACCAAGGCCGGCATCCCATCTGGGATGGTGGAGAAGGCAATTGTAAACCTTGTAAATAAGGATTACGTGGTGTAGGGGAATGACTGCTATTTCTATCCTATACTCATAACCCGTAAGGAAACATAATCCCTGGATCTTTTTACTAGCCGTTATGAGATATTTCTGTATTATAAGCGAGGGGTTTATATCATTTATTTAAAACAAGATAGCACATGAATGTTCACTATAAAATATAAACTAAATAGAGAATCTCTCGTAAGTGCTCTCAAAGTAATAATATGAAAATAGAAATCGTGAAAAAGAAAACTTAAGTCGTACCAAAGGTGTGGAACTTTGACCTTCAAGAAAATCCCTGGAGGATTTTGACTAGAAGAATGAGTAGGTTCTTGAAGCTTTTGACCACTGGGTTGACCGCTGGAGTGGACAGGAGGCAAAGTGTAATTACATCCCTAGGTAGCCGCACACTGCTTGGATCAGGGCGTTTGATCCCTGCAGGCAGGACCATAGTCCATTACCAACCCACACCTCGGTGATGCTTCAGAATTTGGTAACCCTCTGCGGCCGGCCGGGTGCCCAGACACCTGGTGTCGGGCTTTGGGTAGTCGATCCTTACCACAAAGGTCTTTTGTTCCTCATCCCCGGGCCCTCAGCACTCTATACACTATAGCTAGATCCCAAACTACTGTCCCCCCAGAAAAAAAAATCAATCACTTAAAGATGATTACATCATTGGCTCAAATTGTCATACTTCCAAGATGAATAAGAATTCCATGCCTCGTCATTCAGAAATGATGACCCTATTTAAGCCTATTTCTATGGACGGTAGTCACCTACACTGTAAGAAGTAACTATTGTAAATTTACAGCAAAAGTTGCTGGCAGCAAAGGTTCCAGCAATTTTTGCTGTAAATTTACAGCACTTCATGTACTGTAAATTTACAGTATAATGTACTGTTAATTTCCTACAGCATAATATGCTGTAAATTTACAGCAGACAAAGTGCTGTAAATTTACAGCAAAAGTTGCTGGCAGCAAAGGTTCCAGCAATTTTTGCTGTAAATTTACAGTACTTGCTGTAATTTTACAGTATGCTAAATCAAACATTTACCATTTTATCTTTATTAATTTCCTTTTAAAAATCCCACTAAATGTTGGAGAAACGTTTAATTCCAACCTCAAATCCAATGTATATTGGATGAGGAATGTATTTATGCTAAGTGTATTAGCAAATACATGCATGGAATGATGGTATGATGAAGCACTGCCAATCCAACACATGCCTATGAAGGCAATTTGTTACCGAAGAGGTGTCTCAATAAGACAATTATCTCTCTATCTTGAAATTATTAAGACAGAGTATGGATATCTATTATGTGGTATACTAGATTAGTTAATGGATCTCTTCATCATATTAAATCTTAATTAAAAGTAAATAATTTATCTTAAAATATAGTTTTAAGGTAAAGACTACCAACGTTTTACTGATGATAACCATTTGCCCCACCTGGTGGAAAATAAATTTACAGAAAAAGTACTGTAAAATTACAAATCTTCTGTAGTTTAGTAAATTTACAGTACTAATACTGTAATTTTACAGTAAATAGTGCTGTTTAATTTCCAACAGTAGAAAGTGCTGTAAATTTACTGCAAGAACTGCTGTAAATTAACAGCAACTTTTTACAGTGTACAACAGACAACCCAGAGCGATGTAAATACCCCATCCAATCCCAGACTGGCTGCAGCTATATCAATCAGGGACAGCATAGGGTGATACATCATGTGGCCGCGCCCGGTGCACATTATAGACTACCCCTAGAGTGATCCATACCCTATCAGGACCATGTCTTCCGCTACATCCCCCAAACCCTCGGCCCACAGGCTTTGATGAAGTGTCCCTCTTACTGGAGGACACTCCAGGCCATGTAAGAACCCGGCGCACCCATTTGTCTCCAGGAGGTAGTAGGTATTGGTAGGAGTGGGTATAGGGGGTAGGGTGCAGCCTCTCCTCCCGGGCGGTCAATATTGGCGATACCGTGACGGACAGACTACCCCCCATTCTAGGGCCCCGCCCCGTCCAGTCAGACCCCAGCGGTCTCTGTGGCCGGGACATCAGACCGGCCGCTGCTTGTTGATTCAGGCCACAGAGTCCCGTGGTTCATTTTCAGTCTTTGTTGTCCCACTACGGTCTGACGAACGACGACTTGATTTGACGGCCAGGCCCTGATTTGTCTTTTTTTAAACCAATGAATTACAACGTCCGGTCCACAATGACTTCCAATGAATGGCGCTCTTGTGAACTCCACGGTGAAATACTATTGGACGTAACGGGTTCTTTTTATTTGTGTATTCATTTGTGTCTTTTAAGAGCATCTCAACACGTGAAGGTATATCTCTAATTTCTAAACAAGCTGCTCATATTCAGGAGTATATGTCCATAAATTGAGAACACTCTGTAGAATCATTCATGTTCAGACTACTTATGACGGTTCAAAGATAGATATTAATATACAGGATATGCTAAGTGATGGGTTGGTGTCCGTTCATCCTCATATGTAAAACTAAAGGCCGTCTATAAACAAAAACGTCAGCAGTAAATGCGTATACATACTACATTATGTATCCCCTCATCCCAAAGCAGCCGCCATCAGAGGCTGGCACTGATAGACGGACCTGGTGTGTAAAAGGCACCTGGTCGCGGGTTTGTTTGGGGAGGCCCTGAACACGGCAGGCCGCCTGACGTATGTGGTGGTGAACACGAGAGGACGTGGTGGTGACTGGTCGGGGCCCCGGTGAGCAGTCGTCGGTCACCGCCTCGCGTGACAAGGCCCTCCGGCAGCTCCGACCTGGCCACTCCAGGCGCCCTCACCATCAGCAGGACGCCGGCTGGGGAGGGGCGAAGTGGCCAGATATGCAAGCAGGTCTTTATTAAGTCTATCACCTCCCCTCCCACGGCAACCCATGCAAACCAACGCAGTGCGACCCTTTTGCATTTCAATAACGTCCAAGTCCCATGGTATATAGTCGCACATTATAGGCCAACACCCTCAGCCAATACCTGCAATATTCCCGTCACCAAACATTGTTGAACTTTGGTTTGGTTGGGACGCAATGTGTGCCGACACAAATCCTTGGCTGCTTTTTATTAGGAAGGTGTCAAACTAGACGGAAATTACCCAAACAAGCTAAGGGTCCTGTGCGTGACAACATGATCATTTGAGGGTCTGGGAATGAATCCAAGCACCGTGGATCTTCAAGATTGTTCAACAATGGACATAATTATATTCATTGGTTGTTCTTTTTTTTTTATATAGTTACAAAACAGTATTTGGAGGTCCATAACGGCAGAAAGCATCAGGTAAAGTCTACATGTATATTGAAGTCTGCGGGGATCATTGGGATATGTGCCCTTGGTTTACATACATATATATATATAGAGAGAGAGATACATTGGCCTGGTTTATATGTAGGTTCCATGGCCGACTCACTCATGTTTCACAAACGCTGAATTTATTCTCTCCTCTGAGCCCTCTTTATCCCGTGTCACTGTTGAGAGAAGGCTTATCAGCGGAGTTGGCATGTAGCGCTCCGAAATGAGAAGACGCATCCCCCTGAATAGTCCCAAGAGCGTTGGGGCGAGGGAGATCCGAACAGGGGGATTATCCTTAATTATCCGGATAATCTGCTCTACAGCTCGCGTTATGATACACGGTACCAACTGGACCCCTGTGGATTTTCATCTAGATGGCATTTATATTGCAGTATGGTACACTGTACCCTATGGGAGGCCGGTGAACATACCATGTCCCTCTGGCATAGAATGGTCCGTTTATTAGGCAACCCTCTATGGTATATCGCTCCGTCACGCCACCACATACAGTATGCCTTTGTCTACCCATACTGTTTTGTTGGTGCTCTTTTTCACTATGCTTACAGGTGGAAATGAGGGCGAATTCCCATCAAATGTTCCATTGAGGTGTTCATTGAGAGTCCACGTCCTGTTCCCCACGGCTAATGGAACGATCATGAGAAACACACGTCTATCAATCATTTTAGCGATAGAACGTCAACCACGGCAGTAAAGACACAAACAACAAACTAATTTTCGGTGATGTAGAATGCTTATCTGAATAGTGGCGACTGACACTAGATCCATCTTCTCTTTTGTCGCCCTGAGACCGAGGGAAGCCTCCTATGGTTAACACTGGTCGTACACTGGTGTACTAAGTCGGCGGTATGCTAACAGCACTGCGGGCTGAGGTGCTTGGCCAGCCCGGACACGACGCCTGGCATTACGGCCCGCCTGCATGTACTACTAACACTGACCCCGGGAAGCGCGGCCACCGGCTCCTCTCACAGCGACTCACTGCCATCCTTCAACCTCTCCGTCCTCACTGTTGGCAGCCATCTTAACCTTGCTCCCCCCACACCCCGCCAGCCGCCCTCATTGGATCACACCTCCTGCCGAGGTGGTTTGACACCTGCTATTGAATTACCCCTGTGAGAGAGAACAGGTGGGCCGCCGTTGTACTGAGTCCTCCAAAGAAGGCTGAGGAGATACTTCTCAGCCTGTCGTCTTGTATAGACACAACAACAAGTCACCAAAGCCAGTTTCCTGTTGCTTTCTGTACTACAAAGTGTATAAAGTCACAACTGTCAACGGATCCACTAACATTAATCCGGTTTACTTTGCTAACAAAAACCCCAGAGGCTAGCTATTACAGAAAGATTAACGTGAAGTTTTTACTTTCAGATATTACGTAACCTAGGCGACAAGGGCAGCTGCTGTTGTCAAACAGTTATACTTATCAAGTGCAATTAAGATTAGTAGTAACGTACCATATAAGGATATGCCGTGAAGGATATAACTAATCAGAATGATTTTTGAATGCAACATCTTTCCGTATGAAAAGATGGGATACCGATTCCATGATTCCGTAATCAATGGTGACAACACAGTCATTAGTTTTACAAGAAGTCCATCCTGGTGTTTTCTCCGTATTAAAAGTCTGTCAAAGTTTTATTACAATTACCCAGTATTCTAGCTTCCACACTTATTCTACATCCTACACCTAAACTTCCACATTTCAGAAAGGTAAACAATATTTTCACAAATAGACCCCAATTTACCAATGCAAGCTACCATCATGAGGAGCAACCTATTGGATTTTCTGTAAATAAATTTGATATTCGTAAGCATGCGGTTTATTAGACTTTATTTCTGCTAGTAAATCGGCCTTAGCTTCAGTGCGAGAGTTTTCTCTCCACTTGAACGTAATCTATCCGGCTTGCTGTCTCTTTAAGTTGTGAATTGTCTCCTCCGTGCCAATTGGGTGGCGACCATGGAAATGGTGCAAACTGAAATTTTAATGAAGGAACAACGACAGCCCAAGAAGACACAGGGGACGTGGTCCCAAGCGGGATCCACCACTGTAACCCTCACTAAGTTAACCCAGGGTGGACCCCCCTTCTCCGGGGTCTGGGAGATCGATGAACCAACTAAATATGAAAGGCCAAGAAAATGTAGTGCCTACCTAAACTGGAACTTGGGGATCTGTCGCATGTATTATTCAGCTACCACTCTTGTCACCGAGTCTACTTTTAGAGAAGAACAGGGACACAACTAGCACAGTCTGTCTAGCCTATACCTCCCTCCCAGCTGCAGTGCCCATCCCATTGCCTGCTACCACTGATACCCCACGTCAGCAAGTCTCCTCTGGTGCCACTCTGACCAGCAGACTGACACGTGCATACATGTACATGTAAATTGGCTGATGCATGCTACTGCTCGTCCCCACCCACCAGCACACAGGTCCCTCTCTCGTTCCGAGTCTGATTGCGGTTAGCGCTTAAGTGAGACGTTTCTGTTTAATTGAGTCTCAGGCTGGATCTGCATGGGCCGCTTGGCGATGTAAGCCGTTGATTTCCCGCGGGTGTCGACCACCGTTTGGGCCGCCCCCGTCCTGAAACCGCCTAGATCGTCACGAGTTCTCCGGGATAAGTTCCCCTGCCGCCTGACAAGCAGGTCACTTCTCCCTGATCGGATCTGTAGGCTGCAGGTAATTTAGCCTCCAAACCTCTATATGACAGCGGGCGGTGGGAGGGGAGGGGGACAGGACTAAAGCCACTTATGTGCTTTTATGATGGGAAATGCTAGATCACCGCGGCGGGGTTAGAGACGGGCGCATTAACCGCGTCTCTGTCCAATGGCACCATTTGAATTACCCACATCATTATGGCATTTGGGCGATGATATCGATGGGCGGTACATGCATAAAACATCAAGCACAGCAGGGACTATATAGGAATGGTGGCAGACAAAAATGCAAACTAAAGATGATCGCTATGTGATCTACACAGCTTTACTGCTATCAATCTAAGTGTGAACATGATATTACATAGGCATAGTTCCTGAGAACTCCCAAAAATAGAGGTTCTAGGAAATCCCGGCCTTTTTTTTATTGACACTGTGTGCTGCAGAATTGCCCGCACTCCGTTTAATCTGTAGTTTACTGAACTAGTGAATCTGTGAATCAATAAGTAAGGCTTATTCATTGAATGAAAAGAACTTAAGTGCTCCCCTTTGGCACCCATACCCATCATTTATGCATGTTTCACTTTAGATACTCGGCCAACCACATCATTCAAAACTTTTAATAGTTTGAAAGAAAATGTTTTCCTTTAAATAAGGAATAGACCAAACAGGTCAATAGAGAGCCGGATAGCTAGATGGTGTCTAAGTGGCATTTCTCGCCGGCTTAATATTTAAATACATGCAGTGTGGTTTCGCCGCAACGAAATGGATGACTCTGACTTTACCAAAGTAGTTTTATTTACGTTTTATTATCGCTTGGATCAAAGGTTATAGCATGTATTACATATATCCAACAAAAATAGTGCGTCATAATTACAGGACACACCCACTATCTGGATCAGTCTCGTAAAGAATGTTGAATGCCAAAGGGGAAATATAGTGTAAGAGTGGAAAAGTTCCCACCGTAGGCGTGCACATAGCCTCTGACTGCTCTGACATAGAGGGCTGATTACAAAGTTCGGTGTATAATTAACCAGCCGCCATGTTGGCCGCCATCCCCCGCGCGCGGACAGGATGGATCACACACCAGTGAAATACCTCAATAATTGGCCCCCACCAATTATCTCCTCACTAACCACGGCTGTAATACACTGGCCTCAATTCAACTCCAGGTCAGACGCTTGTCCCCAGAGGAAAATAGCAGGCAACCAACACGGCAATTTGACGTCTCGCTGAAGGTTTTTTTTTCATCAAGAATTTCTCTCTATGGAGGTTGTATCTACACTCCGGATAATTACTAGGTTAATCATCGCATTAATAATTGGTCGTGATTAGTTTTACATAAGGAGTGCCAATGTCTGAATTGGTCTTTAGAACTGCATTTAGTTTCTGTATCGTTACCAAATCTAATATTACTAAATCTATACACACTCTATAATCCAATTGATGCACTTGCAAGGGCCAAGTCGAGATATGCAATCATATGTAATTGGCTCGTCAAAGGAAACATCCAAACAGGTTGACTGGCAAATAAAGCCAGGTACAAAGTGGATCGATTCTCGGTGTAATATGGTCAGGGGCGAAGCAGAGGGCTATATGGTCACATACGGACGTGCCCGTGCGCCCATCGCCTCACGTGTGCTGTAAACTGAGTGCCGTGCGCGGGCCAATTACTCCACCCTGGCGCACGTTATCCACCTTCAGCAGCGGGCCATTGTAGAGATGAAAATGATGGCGTGTAGGGTGGCCCGGGGGCTGGTGGTTTCTATCGGTGGGGATCTGGGCCTAATCAATAGGCAAATAGAGCCGTATCCAGCCCTACAGGGTGCGGCCTGACGCTGACAGAGACGGGCGTTGGGGAGGGCGGGGTGGTGGGGCAGCTAACAGTGTTGGTGGTCGGCCCAGGATCCATACACCACCCACCGCCGGCCACATGTTGCTCCAGCCTCTGTTGGGGGCTGCCCCAGGCGGGAATGGGGGCACGGGCAGGGGTCACTGGTGTCCTGAAGGGACGGCAGTGAACTGCTTTAACCTCAGCCGCCCTGGAGGAGAAAGCCCACTCAGGACGCAGAGGGTTGGTTGTTTAGTGTCAGGTGTGGAAGACACCCGGGTCCCAGGTAAACACTGGAGGCGGCGGACTCCCGCTGTTTGTACAGGTGGGGAACAGGAGAGAGATGACCAGTCTCTATCATCTGTTTTCTCATCATGGCCCCTAACCATACAGGCTTGCCTGGAGCCCCAACATCTACCCCATGCCCCGCCCCTCCCCCATCCCACTGGGTCAGGTCAGGGGTCGGATACTGATGACACATGCTTGGGGGTTGACTGGTGATGCACCCTTTGTAAAGTTCTTGACAGGTCTGCTATATGTGTCTGCCTCTTATGATTTCCCTTCTTCTTAGTTCAGGTGAACGGCAAACTGATAAATGGCATCTTTTCTTCGAAAGGGATTCTGTGTTGTCTTTCATAACAATCACTAGCACTCTATAAATAATCCAAGGACCAACAAGACAGTAAACTGTGAATTCCATAGGAGTTCATCTGTGGAGGACATTCGTAATTAGGTTAGCAAATGCTCGTAAATCGCTTAATGATCATAGGACTGTAATCAGATTACCAGATTTAGTTATAGTCCAACCGCGTTCAAGCTACTGATGCCGATATCATCCAACAGACTACGATGTAAATCACTGGCCTGGAGCCAGTAAAAGTGGGCTCAAATCAGTGAATGGCCTAGGGTACCATTAGCCTTCTTAAATGTAAAGAAAGGACGGCAAACGATTGTATTAACTCTTTGGGCCAATGAAGTATTGTTCGTGCCAATGAATCTTTCTAAAGGAAAATGAACATCCCCCGGGGACACGTAAGACCCGTTATTATAATGCATAAATATATATATAGGGTATTTTTGTGGTCCATATGCGGGAATGAATTTTCAACAACAAAATAGAAAGAAACTGCCATTGCTTTTAATTATTTCAAATCATGTGTAAGCAACAGGTTACAGAACATAAGCAATGTCTGAGAACGAGGTCGCAGCAAAAAGAAAATGACTTAAGGAATAGCTTCAGTATGCTCTGGGCCAAGCAATGCTTAGGTCGGTAGTGGAGACTAATTCCTCATTCCAGTGGTCTTCGCAGGAGACGGGTGATGATTGACCGTTCTCCCATGGTAATACCATTTCAGACTGTGGAGGGGGCGCTAGGGAAAAAAATATAAAAAAAACTACCCTCGTCCTGAGCCGTTTTTGTGTTGCCTCTTGTCTACAGAAAGGGAGTGGGCATTAAAAAAGCACCACGACTGCTGCGACTATCTAATCACATTCAGACGTGTGTTCGGGGAAGATGCGTGTCTAGGTGTGCAGGGAGGTGTGGGTGACAGGTAGACGTGTGGGCTGGGAGGGGCCCGGAGGACGCTGCCCTACAGGAGGAGTATGCCTTTCCTCCTGGGTCTATATACCAAGCCTTAGACCAAGCCTTAGACCAAGCTAACAGGTTTAAGTAATGGATGGCGGTTTGGTGCGGGCGGATGGGCGTGGAAGGAGGGCAGGCGGTATACAGCAGGAGGAGAGGGGGTGGGGAGGGGGAGGTGGTGGTAGGCAAGGTCTGGTCCGGCTCATAACGGCCGGCTGATGGCCGCCCGTGCACGGCTCCATCCATTCTGTGGACACGACCAAGTCGCCGTTGGCCATCCTTCACCACCAGCCTACCTGTCACGTGCAGGCCGGCCGCTGACCCACCCCACACCCAGAGAGTCCCCCTCCTCCAGCTCCTATCGGCCTGCTACCCCAAACTACCAACCCCAACCCATCCGCCGCGGGCATCATTCCCCTCACCCTATCCCCCATCGCTGCATAGGTCTAATCAGACACTTTAGTCATTCCCTTCTGACGTTATACAGTATATAAAACATTGTTCAGACGTAGTCACATGACATCCATGTTGCTGGTGGTTATATCTAGATTTAATAGATTCTAAATTATACAATATCTATTTTGACTTTTAAAGTTTATATCAGATCAAATCAGCTGAAATATTTGTTCTAAACATTTTTACATTATGCAAAATCACACTTTCAAGATGATTACCAATATGGCGTCCATACCCTTTCTGGGTATTGTGACGTCATCTGCACAACATACTACGTGATGCCCTTTCTATATATGCATGTTTTTCATTGATATTGACACTGATGTTTACTTGCTTTGGAGTATGGCGCGGTAAAAGGCCATCAGGACTTTGGACGTGACGTTGGGCCGAGGTGCTAAAGCTTTCTCACACTGGCTTCCCCTGTGGCTTCTTTCTTCGAAGGCTCCCAAGCTAACCGTCTAAGACCGGATTACAATTTAATGGGCTTTCAACATCTCGAGACGTAGAAGCCTAGGGTAATTTACAAAGAGAAAATAGAGTTTATGTATGTTTGGTTTAATGTAAAGAAATATAAGACTATGAAAAGAAATACCACCCACAGGCGTTATACTCTTTATACAGACCACGTATTTGTATCACAGCGATTGGTTATCTCTCCAGGATTGGCGCCCAGAATCGCTGTGAAACAGCGATGTTCTGTTTATATATCCAATTCGTCTGAAGTTGCCAGTGTAAAACAGCAGGCTGGTGGTCATGTAGTCGTCAAAGCTGCCGTCAGTGACAAGGGATCAGTGGTCAAGGCTAGACATCCAATCTCCAACCTGTTCCAGGAATGTGTCTGCGTGCCGTTAGCTGGCTCTGACACTTTAGCCTTATGTCAATACAAATCATCGCCAGCACTGGCCCCATAGTCAGTGAGTATTTCAGACGAAGAACTGTTTTATCGTTAAACCCAGCTACAGGGTACATAAAAGTCGGTAACATTATCTCACAACCACTCTGGCGATGGTTTGAAAGGACGAGAACTATAGAGTGAAACGTGTGTTGATCAACGGGTTTCAAAAGTAAAACGGCCCTTAACATGGAGTTAATTGATGGCTTCACTGTGCGATACGATCCCATGGAAACATAATAACTTTCTACTTTTAACGTTTTATGGTACATCCAATGACGCAAGCTCATGTTCGTTTCAACGGAGAATTAGGGCCCGAAAACAACGAGGGAAACAACGACTTTCCTAAGTGACTGCGTTATATTTGCCATGAGCTTTTCGCAGGGGACATACCAAAACATCTGGGCTTGCAGTGTGGTAAATATATAGTTTTGACCCCGTCCTGGGCCTGCTTGAGAGAGAGACCACCTCCATTTTGACACCTGTTCACTGAAGGAGGCGGGCCATGCTGTCGGGGAGGTCGAAACGATAAAGCCCCCTCATCAATACTGATTACCTGGGCAGGGCCGCTGCCCCTGCCTCACCTGAACCACGGGAGCCAACCACAACACACGGCTGCAATTTCCTCACCTGGTTAACCGATCCACCCTAGCTCCATTAGGTGCCCCACATTAGAGACAGGAGGACTCCCGCATCGAACTGCCTCGGCCCTATATCATAGAGATCCATGAGAAACTAACGCAGTTATTGGTTTAACCTATAAGAAACTACTGAGTATCTTTACGCCGAGAAACGAAGTTGATGAATAACTCTAACCTAGATAAAACTCAGTTCCATTTAATACTAACACCTCATGCTATCTGTGATTCTTTCCAGGACTGCAGTCACATGGGCTGGCCATCGGTAAGCCTATTTCTGTTTCAGTCTTTTCTCATTTTAACATTTTCCGACGCTGGTAATTCGCTCAATGTCATCAGTCATACTTTGTTTTTCCAATGCCGATGTGCATTTAATCGAGTAACAATGAGACTAAAATATTATTTAATCTGTGCGCCATGAAAACAGCGAGATTTACAGGATCATTGATATCCATTGCTGTCCAATAAATATTAAATGATGTCAGGGAATTAAAAATGGTCATCCGGTAAATCTTTCCTTTTGGGATTCGCGTTGTTTCATTTTTGAACTAAGAATCAAATAAAAGCGTTGCTTGGTCTAACTTCAAGTCGTGGGATAACATGGTCTTTTTGCATAACCAACAAGTTGCCGCTGGACAGCCATACATAGTATGAGGGGTGGGTGTGTGCACATACAGAGGCTGGCATTTACTATTATATATACCACATCCTGATAGTTTCCAGATAAATGGCACAATATTGGTCTGTTACGCACCAATCGGCCTATATCCCAATGCCCGACCTCCATCCAAGTCGCTATAGCATGCTATCACCGACATAACCTCATCACGTGGCTTGTAGCTGGTCCCAAAGCACTGTAAATAATGTACATCTAAATGACAAGCATGTGTCCCGGCCTTGACATCACCCGTCCAAGCTGCCTTTTTAAGCCTCAACACTTCCATCCGCAAAATAATTGCGAACATTTGTAAACTGCGTTCTACATCATGTAGAGACTTTATATTCATTTATCATTATTACTGGTATTTTATTTAAAAAGCTGAAGTTTTCTTTCTTGAATAATGTTAATTACACTCAGAATTCCACGTTCACAAACTCACACAGAGAGCTTCACTAGAAGTCAAATGGGTGTCAACAACAAAAATCTTATGAATTAACCCCTGTACGTTTGGGGCAATTTATGATGGGACCAAAGCTGGGATATGTTCGCCTCTTAGTAATGTAAACGTATGTGTGTGGACTCTTTTTTCGACCATGCATACACAATTTACACGGACAAATATTTGGAGTCTCCCCCTCCATATTCTTTGACTGATGAGCACGAATCTTTCCCAATCGATTTTCAATCTACTTTCCAGTCCTGTCTAGTCTATGGAATCATTCAGTCCCCGTTCCCCTCATTCACTTTAGTCCCCAGCCTTTCGGCCCGCAGTGGCCGCGAACCCATTTCAACCGGGATATCTATTTTCTCTCCGGTGACACCCATTTTCGGCGTCATTACATCTGATACCCCCAGTGAAATCCAGCAATTGCTTCTCATTGGTGAAACCAGCAGCACGTCTTGACACTGGTCGTCCCGGGCAGCTAGGCTCGGTCTGAGGGCGGTAAAAGCGGCCAGCCCTCACTGACAGGGCAGCGCCGTCTCCTACCAGGCAGGGGATCAAACCAGGCACGTTATGCCAAGGATGCCCGCTCATCCGGCCACTCATAAAATATTCCCAGGATTTCTCCGGAGTCTTTATAAGATGCTTCATCCCTCTCAAAAGGAAGCTCGTTTTGTCGTGCTGCTGAAGGGGGCGGCTGCGCCCAGGCCGCTTTGATGTATTGGCCTTGTCCAAAAGCCAAATAAAAGAAGATGAAGTAAGCGAAATTAAATAAACCAGGATAAAATCATCTGCACCGCAGTTCAGTTTATTGACATTTTAAACAGAGACAAAAATGGAACGCAATTATATCGTACAGATTCTATGGAAATGTAGTGCAAGAGGTCTGCTTGCGAGACCAGTGATGGTATTAAACCTGCACTATAACACACATTGTATTGGGAATTTCTGTGCCAATGGTATATCATTTCTAAACCGGACATATCCAAGAATTTCCTATTTACGTATGGTTAATATCATGTTATTTTGTTTGGTGAGCTGATAGACATACTTGGAAATCTATTTTGTGGATAGTAAAATATAGAAATATCTAAAACTGTGGTCCCTGTTAAATGCTATCGCCATTTTGAAAAAAAGAAATCTTGTCTACATCAGTGTACATTAGCTAATCTTTATAACATAAACAAAGTTTATTTGTCCTTTTTTACATCAAGGTTTCTTTTAGTTTACAGACATTGGAAATCTACTTGGTGGATAGTAAAATATAGAAATATCTAAAACTGTGGTCCCTGTTAAATGCTACCGCCATTTTGAAAAAAAGAAATCTTGTCTACATCAGTGTACATTAGCTAATCTTTATAACATAAACAA
Source organism: Lepidonotus clava (assembly GCA_936440205.1). Taxonomy (NCBI): domain Eukaryota; kingdom Metazoa; phylum Annelida; class Polychaeta; order Phyllodocida; family Polynoidae; genus Lepidonotus; species Lepidonotus clava. Next base: position 54,336,457 of record OW387134.1, read on the forward strand.
AGTTTATTTGTCCTTTTTTACATCAAGGTTTCTTTTAGTTTACAGACATCTGGGGTGAGTTAGCTTGGCAGGGCTTACGCGGGGAAAGTCTTCCGGCTACAGCCAAATCCCAGTCCTGACATTTCCTCTTTCAGATCGGGCCGCCCAACCTGGGTAGTGATTTAGGCCAGCTCGCGGCGAGCAGCTCTGGCCCTGAGCTGATATGAGGCTCAGACCAATGGCGGGCGGCCTTGGGGAGGGGAGGGGGGAGGGAGGGAGGGGTCGGGGCCGTCCAAATAACCCAGTAGCGCTGGCTGTAATGCCGCCGCCACTGGGATCCATGGATCACGGATCTTTACCTCCAGATACCACCCGCTGCCCCCCACCACCACTGACACTGCCGACCGCCATGGCCACCGACCGACTGAGCGCCCACTGCCCCCACCTAACCTCCTTGCACCTAATCAGGCGCCTAGACCGTCGGCTGACCGGGCGCGCCGGGACCGCTGACCGACGCTGGCGTCGGCTGTCGGCCACGTCCCTATTCTGACATAACTATGACATGACAATCATTGGCCGGCCGACTGGCCAGCGCCCCGTTGGCGGCACCCCCGGCGGTAATTTGGCACAGGGGTTTAGCGGTCTGAACACGCGGGCACCGGGCGACCTGATGGTTGGAGCTGGGCGCCATCCCCGCCGTGGACAGGTCGCCCTTAGAGATTCACACGGGGCACACGCCATTCCTCACTGGGCCCTCCCTCCCTGTCCCCTCCCGGACCAGGCCCTTACCGCCTCGTCGCCCCGACACACGCCGTCTTAAAGCTGCCATCCTCACCAGCAGCCCACAGAGCAACCATTTCAACTGAAACATGACCGACGTCGACTCGTCCTTACAGCGCCCCCTGGTCACCAGTCCCCGCCACCTATCCCCCCTCCTCTTGCTTCTCCCAGCAAAACTCACATTAAGAATACTATTGACACATAAAACACGTCCAGTAACAATTGGATTGAGAGCAGAATGAAAGCAGCTAAAAGGAGTACAGTAGTGCGACTTACCCCTCCCAAGTGAGAGCCTGTTAGTGGAGCTGTGTGACGAGGTCTGGGGCCCCGCCTACTAACCCACCACCAGCATCTAAACCATCTCGTGCGCAAGCCAAATTTTACCAGCTCTGACCCACTTTGAGACTAGCTTTTTCTTCTTGGTATTCTTCTTTTTCTGTTTCAGAGCCTTTACGGTTGCCGAGACCGACCGGACGGGTAGTGCTTCTGTCTGTTGGGCTACACGTGACGTGCACGTGAGAATCTACCAATGTAGTGTGACTGGAGGAACCGAGCAATGTGCATTAAACTAACATATCGACTTCATTGTCACCACCATGCCCCGGGCTGGTATTTTTTACATACACAAAAACAACATATTCATGCCAATGCAATATGCAAAGAGAAGCAGGGGCGTATCTATACGTTATGCACGAGTGAGTGGCACACGGGGAGGTTGAGCTGCTCACGAGCAGGTGTTTGTGAACTGCAGCCTGTAAATCCTTCAGCTAAATGACAAGACATAGTCTGATCCCCCCTGCGCCCGCCCCTCCCGCTCCACCATTACCCCGTAAACCCAGCGGCCGTAGCTTCCTTCAGTCTTGTTAACACACTATGTACTTCTAATTACAACCGCTTGCTGTTGCGCTGCAAGCTCGCATAGAGCAATTTAGCTAATTAATTCCGGGTAAATTCTTCCTGTGTGCCATTAGTGGGCGTGGAAACGGTTGTTTCCTACTGCGGCTATACATCCCCGTACGTGCTCCACAATGAAGGTATTAGTGGAATGTAAGTGGAGGGTAAAACTGACCTGTTCACCCGTACAAACCAAACCAAAACAATTCCCCTACTATTGCCATACGAAATAAAAATCCAAAAAATATCAAACATATTGTCATCTTGCCTATATCGACGTGTCATAGAAATTCTACAATATGCGCTTGTTTACTGTTATATTCCTATATATACAAACGGCAATTGTTTTTGTTGGCGATGAGGGTTAAACCTGGATACACACGCTTTGAACACAGGCAGTTCTCCTCTGCTCGGGGGCTACAAAGATTAGGCGGCCCTTTTTGGGTGTGACCTTACTACATTCCGTTATCCCCATCACCGACTCCCGCCCCGACCACAAGGGGTGTGCATACTGGTTGATGTATCCCCTTTCCCCACCAATATCTGCTCTTATCTCCTGCAGGCGTCGGCTGGGCCCCGAAGAGGCAGACAAGCCATCAGGAGGATGCTGGGCATGGCTATCTGATGGCCAGTAGGATCTGGGACCAGTCCCCAAGGATCAGGCAGCCGGGGGCCCCACAGTAGGGATCCCACCTCTGCATTACGATATTGGCCCAGTACTATAGGCCGGGAAGGTCCGGTTTATGAGGCTGGCCTTCGGAGGGTGGGAGGGTGGCTGAGTACAAGGACGGAGGGGTGGGTGGGTGCTAGGGCAGAAACATGCAGGCACGGTTACTGTTATTGCACATCAAGCCCTAGAGTGGCCTACATATAGGCTATATTGAACGCCTGCAGAAGGCGGCACTAGAGTGGCTTCAGCCCCCATGCTGGACGCAGACCAATGCATCATCTGATGTGGCAGCAGGCGCGGCCCGATCCATTACCAACGATAAATACCAAATTACAACAAAAAAAGAACCGCAACAGCCTCAACGGGGAGGCTGTGGTTCATATAATTAGTAATTTTGATCACTAGTGATTCATTATTAAAACAATGAAACACACAAAAAGTGCCGATAACTTTTAAATACGCCAGGCCTCTTCGGGGGAGGATAAAACCAGCTGCTTATGGCGGTAAAAACACAAGGTTGGATTCCTTATTGAGTTGGAAATGGTATGACTGGGAAGGCAGGTCGTGCGCCTGCTGCATTTAACACAATAAGAAAGATCCATTCCCTCTTGTCTCAGAAATGAATTGCCACCCGTGTTGCAGCACAAATTCATTTAGGACAGGGAGGAGCGAATGTTGTATGGTGATGCATGCTATTATTCCACAGGGACGTGTTAACGACGAAGTATCACACTGGGATGGGCATCGGGAGTCGGCCAACATCGACTAATTAAACTGCCAAAAGGCAGGCTGTGAGCAAATGGCATGAAACGCTATCTAAACCCAAATACGGGCAAACGTGACCAGGCACAAATATGTATCCTATGTATCCAATTGGCTATTTATTGAAATTGATGTTGATCAATACATATATTTCAAAACCTTTCCCTTTTTTTTTGGTTTACATTTTTCAGGCGGTAGCATCAGCAGAGAGAAACTAGCCACGTATTCTAGAATTCAATACATATATTTTTACTGCCCCATTGTTTATTACCCAGGTCTTATTAACCAGTGAACTTTGCAAAGTCAGAACTCAGGTGATATGATTTTTTTCGATTTTGAGGGCGTCAGTATATTTTTTATGATTCACGCGAGGCATTTATTTCTGTCCATTCGCCCATTTATGTCCATATTATTTCTCGGCTCCCACCAAATCCGTCCTTCGATTACTGTCAGTTCCATGATAAAAGGGACTACTTATGGAGGTAGTGTCACAATACCAACGGGCGCTAATGCACCTTACGACCCAGAGAGAAGAGTCATGGCACTCGACGCGACCAATGATATGTACCACTGGCTTCGTTCCTTCATCATTAACATTCCGCCAATGCTCTCAGTTAATTGCCTCTATTATGCCGTTCGGGGGCTGTATGAGATGCATAGAGATGCTCATCCTGCATCTAAAAGCATTCTTTTTTGGCGTGGTCCGGCTATGACAACAAAGTACGGCTGCCTTTTCTTCCCCCTATACGGTCTGAATGGATCCATCGTCCATTCAGCTGGCTTCTCCGATGGCTTCCCTGTCAGGGGGACGTCTCAGTGGTATATGGCGCCATGATTGTGTCTCGTGCGTTGGGGCGGAGACTGAGTGGGTGCGTTCTGTCTGTAAGGCCCAGCTCGGACTCTAAGAACTCGGGAGAATGCAAAGAAGTAGGCGGGGTAAAAGGACTCGATGACTGTGTGGAGATTGGAAGTAGCCCCCGCGCCCCGCCCCTCCTTCCCCTGCAGGCCGCCTGGGTCGCGTGTCAACAGTTGGCTGACCAAATACTGATCAATGGTGGCGCTGGGAGGCAAACAGCAGAAATTAAGCAGGATTGATGCGCCTTGGAGGTGGGCACGGACACCCATCGGGGCCAGCTTTGATGGCTTTAATGGCTGACCCACCCATCCACTCTCCGCTTTCCTATCAATATCAATTCCCCAAAACAAGCCCTGTGTGCATTGACTGTAGGCCCAGAGCGTCGGCCCTGCCAAGTCTGCTAATCTTTGAGAGTTCACTGCCCTTGTCTAGGAAATGGGTCCTCGACGGGGGACTGGCCAACGGCGGAGATGACCGTCTCCACGTACGGAGGGGGGAGATCTCTATTATGATGGCAAACTCCCAATTCAACCTCATCAATACTGTACAGAGGAAATATAACCTTTATGGACCAGGGTCTACTCTCTCTATTACTAGTGGGATATTATCCCAGGGTTATCTAGACTACTACATACCGTTTATGACCGAACCAAAGAATATGAGAAGTCGAGGCAATAGATTATTAAGAGTAAAGACCAAAATAATAATCAAAGTCAGCCACATTATTGATCTAAACGGTTTCATTTTAGGGTCTAGTTTTTGTTCTACGGAGCCATATCGACATCAATCTAAATGCCTGGAAAGTGCACTTGGACCGTATTGGCGAACGGCGGTTCCAATTATAGCCGACAGACTGCAAAGCGCTGCTGCCGTGCCAATCAGTCTGTTTCTGAGGGCGGCGACAGGAGCCTCTCAGGGCCTTCAGCGGCCGGTCGGTCCCAGTGGGCCCGCCGACCACACACAACACACACTCCTCCCAGTACAAATACTTCAGTCATAACTGCATTTATATAAGCCCATGTCGCCGGGGTATTCAGTGCTGGTTCGACTTTTCCCGAGGTTGGCTGCAGTAATGGCTGACATGTGAGATGTGCTCTAGAACAGCCCTCCCTCTCTCTAGGACCTAGCAGATTGTTATCGCCTGCAGACAATCAAGAAGAATTCCGTTCGCAACCCGCGACTGTCTAGCAGGCAACAGCACAGACAACTACATCAAACCCCTGCCTATAGTGCATCTATAATTCAACCGCCGTTCCCGACAGAGTTTACGGACAAACTGGGCAATCATATTTTTCCCATAACTGTTTCCTGTCAAACAAAGCACTGACTTCCCTTCAGCACCGCTTATTTTAATTACATCCTAATATACTAGCATCGTAAATGAGAACCCGCTTATTCTTTTTTCAGTGACATGCAACTGATTTAACACGAAATCTGCTTGGTCAGCTCCGTGCCCGGAACACTCACGCGCTATAACTAAAAGATTATTTTGAGAAAGTTATCAAATGTAATATTATACATGCATCAGTTTCCAAAGAGTTTGTAGGGTGAATACCATTTGGGCCATGTAGGCTACAGTCACCTGTACCTGCCACGCCCAGACTGGCGGGGTAGGATCTATATATAGAACGCTTTGACATAAAGTCAATGCATTCCAGTGGATGAACAACCGAAAAACAACTGCTTCAACAATTAAGGGCTGGCTTCTAGAGTTACATTCGGGTTGTCAGATTGGCTGGGTGTCTGGAAATTGTAGGGAACTGTTCCAATTTGACTGATCTGTTACTGCATGGAGGGTGTGCAGGGTGGGTCAGACCTGACGACAGGCAGCGCTCCGGCCTGTCTCCAGGGTCGCCGTTATTGACGGGAGTATTGGTTATGGTCGTTAAACGGGAGGGAGGGCAGACAGGGCGATGCGGGTGGATGGTGCCACCCATTGTAATGAACCTGTCCCCACTATGTCAGTGTGCAGAGGGCAGGTCGAGGACCACCTGTGGCTCGGTACTACTGTCAACCAGCAGTGTACCCGCTGCATCACGTCAACTTCAGCCCCTGATGCTGCTGCTGGCTGCTGGGTCCCAGCACAGCAATACATGTTGTACACGTCGGGGGGAAGCTGCCCACCCGTCTACAGGACAGCAGAATGTCGCATGCCTCGGCCTCCCCCAGCCTGTCTGTCTGCCTGCCTGATAGCTAACGCAGATGCCCTTCACAAACCCCGCGCCAGATAGCTGAGACAAAGCAACATGGGTCAGGCAGTCCGCCTGTTGGTGCCCCAGCCTCTGGTGGGTATGGGATGGAAGTACCAACCCCTCCAGTGCACGGCCCCTCCCCCACTACACATGCTGACCCTGCACGTTTACCCTGTCTGGCCGTAAGATAGGGCAAACACAAGCGATGACGAACAACGGGAGAGAAGCTTACCTCTCGATCGGACCGTGTCCTCCTTGTTCTCGATCTCCCATCCACAAGCGTATCCCAACAGCTACTAATCCGGGTGAACGCTTGCTGGCACTGCGGAGGCACGAAGCAAAGTAGTCCGCGGGGGGACCTACATGAAGCCTAGACGTGTGCGCGAGCGAGATCCTGCCGCGCTGTGAACTGGAACAGCGCAGACTAGCACAATGAGGCAAGGCGCACTTTGGTGGCAGAGGCGGGCGGCAGTGGCGCGGGCAGCGGCGGCGTGCTGGACCTGCCCGGCGCCTGGCTCCTGCTTAATTCCACACGTATTGATTCGGATGGGGCTTGAGGCCCTCTCTCTAACCAACCGTCACTCTACTCCAATGTATTAATTGCACCCCAGTCCCCCCTGGTGCAATATACCATGAAATCTTATAGTTCATCAGGGCAAAATAGCTGCTCAGGCGATGTCCATCAATGATTCTGTTTGTTCCCTTCATTAAGTTTGTTTTGGAGGGGTTTCCTCACTACTCGAATCTTCCAACTAATTGGGTTCATTTCATGGGGAACGCAACAAGATGAACTCGTTTCAAAGAATGTTAATATGTTTGAAATGGGCATTTACCTGTTACAAAAGCTGGGGTCAGAGGACCATCTTCCTACATTAGAGGAGTGCCACAGTTCCCCTGTTTAATTCCCTAGTCTCACCCCAACATGACGTCAAGTCATTACTGGCAAACAATAACATGCTGCCAGGCGTTACACCTGACTAACATAGTTAATGCTCCGCAAATTGGTCCCTTAATTCTTTCCTGGGCACTCAGCTGTAATAATGGTGAGGTAAAATTGTCCGTGCGCCTCGCCGGACATGATCATACGTTCAGCATGACTAATCTTCCAGTCTGTGTGCTGCTTTTCACAAGCAATATGAGAATTCTCCTGAGCTTTTTTAATTACCCACTTGAAATCTCGTGTGTTTTGTCGCAAGCTTATTTTTAGCTATCATTTGAGACATTCAAAATCACGTCGCTATGAGTTAATGAAGCAATATGATTCTCGTAGCTAATGCAAACGCTAGCAGAATATTCATTAGACGTGGCCCCATCCAGGCTTTAAAAACCCTGCCTAGTCCCGACTGACGACTCAGTCGACACATACAGCTGAGATTAATTTCCATCAGGGGGATGAAAAACAGCCATGTGGAACATGGATATAATGAGTATATTTCGTTGGCACCACCTCCTCGGCTATCATCTTAAATAAAAGCACAGCAGCCGTGGATCAAATGGTTGAGTGTGAATTCTGATAGTGACGAAAAGGCGGACAGCTGTCACAAATCAACAAAGGACCCCCAGCCAATCTCCATTGGAACGTCAGTCGGCACCAGGCAGTAAGAGACTGGGAGAGGACGCCAGCAGACCGAGTGGGCTTTGTTGGCTCCTAACAGGCCGTCATGGCACTTTGAGGGTTGAGTTTGTTCCCCAACCCCATCTCTGACAGGGAGTGACTGAAGGCCTCTGATAGGTAATGTTTTTACAGTCTACTCGTGAACATTGCGGGGAAATGTGACCCGCGGCCACCCCCAACCCCCTTGCCTGTTTTTTCATGTCATGCACAGTTCCTTGACAGTTCGTAAAAGAGTTTTGCCTTATAACTCTTTATTTTTGCCTTATCAAGGCTGCACCTAAACTAGGCCCTAGGGAACATGTGCCAAGTCCTAGCTTTATAAATAGCTCACTAGCCAGTTTTCTTTGCGCCGTTGATAGTTTTTCTTTACTGTTACAGCATGCAACAATGTATAAATAGGCCTACATTTACGTAAAATATGAATTTTCGTATGTCATTATTCCATTCATGTAAGAATTATTTCAATCGGTGACAATCCCCATCATATAGGCGTCGAGGTTATAACAACTCCGATTATAGTCTTGAAACATTCCAAGTATTTAATACATTTAGGGGGTATCTCTCTCAAACGTTACATACATATTTCTTTTTTACAATGCGACAAACAACTTTCCTTTCTCATCGAATAACATCTGTTTGGGAAACTTCTGCAACAATATGGACAAACTGTGTTCACCTGAAAGATCACACTTTTAATTTCCCTGCAACAATAAAACGTGAAGTGAGTCAAGCATTGTTTACTGACCTTGAAGTCCTCCTGTTGCTGGCCCTCAAAGTGGTTGGTTTCTTCCACCACTCCTGGGTCCCCATTGTCTGCTGGCTGGGGTGTGGTCATTTCCACCTCCTCCGGCTTCTGCTCCTCCTGCTTCTTCTTATTTTTCTTGTCTTTCTTATCCTTCTTGTCCTTCGCCATGATTTATGTTTTCTCTGTAACCTGAAAAAAAAGATTCAACATGAAAATCAATATGCATGAAATCAATTTTTACAATTTTAGATTTCACTTTATATAACGTTCGTTCATTTCATGGATACACAACTATTTGGTTAAAACAATCGTTTCAAAGAAAGAGACATTGTTTGCTTAAGAACATGATATTTCGTTTGAAAGATTGTGAACAATGGCAATACAAAAGCTGTGAGTAAGCACTATTAATCCTTGAAACATTCATTAATTTTCCTGATATACTGCCAAATAAAGAGAAAGATTGATCGGCCTCCCACGGAAAGTAAGTCAATATTCAATTCATCTCTTCGTACAAAATAGCCGACGGAGAGGGCCCTGTGTATCTCGCTAATCCTAGCACAATATTTATTCCATATTTTAATGAGACGTGATTGAAATATTGATTCCTTAGTGGGGGAATAAGGACAAATCTGTGTACCCTAATTCCACACGATTCTCACATTTCTTCCACAATTACATAGCCACTGCACGGGGAATGATGACACACATAAATCCCGACAGGCCCAGAGAATGAATATTAATACCGATCAAAACTGTTGTGGGCGACCGTGAAAAATCGATTCCGTATTCACTGATCTGCCAATGGTGCAGACGGAAAAAACGGCGCCAGCTCTGTGTGGAGCCATAAAGTTGGCGTCAGCATCAGTTAGTGGGTGAGAAGTCAGCAATATGGTTCTCTCGGCATACTAATACGAGTGGGTCGACAAATTCAGTGCGAGATCCCATTTCCTTTTGTGCACCATAACACAAGGGTTTTCAATTGACTTGTATAAAACACCGTTGAGAATTTTAGAGATGCATTAAGATTAAATACACATGTGTTGCCCACGTTTGAAACTCCGCCTATGCACATATAGAGCTTTGGCCGATGGTAGTGGTATACTTAGCACATTTTTCTTTGATGAAATTCAGGCGTCAGTCGTGAAGTTGGGTTATCCCCTCACCCTCACCCCCAACCAAATTCACTTATATATACATTCTATAATTTATATTCTATCACTCAGTAGTAACACATTTTGTCTGCAGTCTCAATCTTCCTTGAGATTTCCTGGCGTTTCCTGACAACAACCCGTTGCCATAGCAATATGGTGGACAAGGAAGGGTTGTTTGTGGGTGGGTGGGATTGAACTGGAGGATGCTTTTCAGCCAACGCTGCAGCTAGACGCCACTTTTTGCCCCTGGTTTCCCTTTCAGTCGTACATAGTTGAGTGTTGATGGAGACGGCATCCTCAAACAGCGTGCCCGTGACACCACACTCCTCCCTTACTGGGCAAGCAGTTCTTGAATCGTTTTCTGCAACCATCGCCTCCAGGGCGGGGCGAACGGTGTTAAAGACATGAACACTGAAAAGGATCCCTTTGTTCTTTATTCATATAATCCTGACAATATCCACACTAATCTTATGGCCCAAATCTGACCCTCAAACATGGTATGTCAAAAATAGATACATTTCCAGAAGAGGTTTCGATCAGTAAGACAAAGGACAGAGCGTTTCATCACATTTAATTTTCATATATCCAATCCTGTATTAGATTCATGTCTAGAGGAGACAGAAACTGATAGTTCATGCTTTTAAGCGTTGCTGCCTTGAGGAGAATAATCTCAAAGCAACACAGCTCCCGGAGAAATGAACCGGGCATTGGCTTTGATAGGACATCAGACTGAGGATTTCAAAGAGTTCAGTCTGGCCGTTAGGGACAGGCTAGGGGTGGGAGATGTCTATTTCCTGGTGGCTGGCCTGTGATCCGGAAAGCCTGCCTCCTCCACTAGGCCCCCGGGCGGTAGCATGCCGAGCATGCACCAACCCGGCTGGGCACGTCGCCTTCGCACCAGCTCACAGCACCAGCTCACAGCACCAGCTCAGTCACAGCACCAGCCCACCCCGTGCGTCTGCCATCTCCATCAGTGGCACGATTCTATTATTGATGGCAGGCTCCGGGTACGACGGACGGCCTCAAACAGTAACAAGCCGTGATTGACAAACCCCACTTCCTGTGCTGCCACTTACCGCTTACTGCCCTCTTCCCCATTACTGGGCGGCACGCTAACGCCACACCCCAACCTGCTCACGCACGGCCTGGACGCAAAAACCGGCCCACCCGCCCTCCTTTAATATTCTTTAGGTCTACCTCCCATCAAGTTGAGGCTGTCCCCCGCCTATTCCCTCGCTACGGAACTACCATAAGCTTTAGAAGATGAGCTAAATATTCATGAACGTCTATTTCTGCGCACATCTTGGCGACTGGGTTTTTTTTCCCCTTTCTCTCTTCAGCATCCCTCCGCCCCAACCAGAGCCTAGCTGAATAAATGCAGCTCTATTTGTTCAGCGCCTCTGAAAGTCAAACAACTGGCGCGCTTCACAGAGTGAAAAGCCCTTGTGGTGTGCATTTGTGCGACAAATTCATTGGGCTGGGATCTGGTGGCCGCTAGACGACCGGCCGTCTTCTGGGAAGGTGGGGGGGACAGGAGGAGGGCTCCCAGATCTATGGGCCCTGCGTTCACGCCTCCAGCCACCGTAACGTAACCATGCCTGGCATTCCATCACATCGGCCCCCCGCTACAATCATCATCTACTGTAACTATTTTTTACACCCTAATTACATTTTCGCATGTCTAATAACAATAGCGCACCTTTGGGGGCGTCGGATGGCCATAGGAGGCAAGGGTTTGTTGCCAGGAGGGCTTGGGTAGGACCTTCAGGGTTTGATCCCAATATAGTGCCCTATGATCTGAAAGATGCACCGCTTCAACAGGCTGGGAAACCTTGGATAATACTCAAGGTGTAGTGCAGGGGAAATATCTCAATCAGATATCATGGTCAAATTGTTTATGTTGTTATTCTGTAAACGCTGCAGACACAACTGATATATGTGATATTCTAGAATTACCACGCACATTTTTTTTTTATTCAATTCGACTCTGGGGAAAATGTGTAATATATCTAAAAGGAACCTGCTTGCCTTGTACCTAGGCCGCAGTTTGTCTGCCTCTGTTGACGTGCGTGCTGGGACTGCCATACAGTTTATTGTTATTACCTCGTGTTGTAAATACCCAAGCTGGGAAGACATGAAAGTATCAGGTGATGAGGGCTGACAACTAAGTACACCATTTACTATAGTACAAACAAGTCCATTGATTTAGTCTCTCTGAAGCATGCCACAATATCGTTGATGCCGCCCTGGGCATACCTAACCTCAAACATACTGGTAGGGAACGAAGGCACATGTGTGGAGAGAGGCATACATTTGATACTGAAAATCATTTTACAGTAAATTCCATTTTCAAATTCCCTGTGTTTTCCTTGAGATTTCCCTGTCCCCCGGCAATTTTTCCCTGTGTCATATCCAGCAATTTTTTCAACTTTAAAGGCCTTTGGACAATTTGGAGAACCCAACAACAAAAAGTCGAATCCCTAATATCTCGAGAATCAGGAATTTCAGAACCTGGCCTAATGAAATTCCCTGTGTTTTGACAAAATTTGAAAATTCCCTGTCTTTTCCCTGTCAGGGATTTCTTTTTTGCCATTTTCCCTGTTTTCCCTGTGTGGTTGGTACCCTGATTTCATAAGTCTTTTATTCAAATTGAGGATGCGCCTAAAAGATTTGATATTCTCCCGACCAGAGTGTATTGATCAATGGTGATGGTGATTGATTTTGCCAAATAAATGATATGTAGGATATTGCACATGTAGCGATGTTTCTTGAACTACAAGAGCATTAGAGACAGTTATTTGTTCACGGGACGTTTTAGCTATAATTTTCCACAAAAGAAAATGCTTGTTGGGTCCTTAGCTGATTTGTAAGTAGGTAAACATGTCTCCATAACATGAATGGAAGGGTTTGTTTGAAAGCATGGTAAATTGGGCAAGTATCTTTCATGTCCAAACTATTTCCTGAAGAACTAGCCGTGTTTAAATGGTTTTACCTGAGGTACCTTATCATTAGAATCTCAACACTGCCTACTTTTCATCTCTAATCCGTGACGGTTATTACACATGAAAATAGCAGGCTCCCAAACACCAATTATCGTGACCTACAAAGTTGGCGTTTATACCTTGATACTGTAAGGGCCATGTTCCATGAGAATATTATCATTGTCAATATATCCTGCCACCACCACATACTACAAAAGCCGTCCGTATCTATTTGTATCTGTAATGGCATAACGTAAACAAAAACACTCAGTTAAAAGGGAGAAGACGACGCCCGTGGTCTTTTGAAAAATATATCAGACGCTTCGTTTTCAAAAGGTAAATTAATACTATAGGGATTATTTGACGAATGTAGAATCGTTCAACTTCGAGTTTTAGTTTAAGGATACGCCGGTCTTGCTCATCAAGTGGTTCTAGGACAACATCCCTTTGAAAGAAAACCTTCCCGGACGATGCATGCCTAGGACTCTATCCCTCAGATAATACCCCCCCTATGAAATAACCCCCTGGACCAAACACTCCCACTACGGTACTCAAGAGTAACACTGGCCGAGTGTTGGAGTTAACAAAGGACACTATTCTTGGCCTATCGAATAGTAATTAATACCTTCAAAACTGATACGAAATGTTCCACTGGTCAAACTGTTTACGGCCCAGACTATGTATCATTTCGCAAAGCAGTAGTTTAAAGAGATTCGTTATGCCCACTGTTCTTTACAACAGTACGTTGACTTATTTGGACAATATCAAGGTGCCGTTTTTCGCTTCTAATTGTTCTTGCCTATATTCTGCAATATCCCCCCATTATATATCATCATATATGTCTATGACTTTTCAAGCCTGGCAATCTGCCGACGGCTAGCAGAAGTCGGCTTTTATTTACCACCTAACCTTTCCCCCAAAGTGTCCTGATAGGTAGTGGCGAGCGCCGGCTGACCTTGTCGTGTCAACACAGGTGACCTTTGCCGGGCGGCCTGGAGGCGGAGGGTGTAGGACCGCTGACAGGTGGTCGGGTGTGGATCATGTAGTGGGCATGGGAGGCGACAGGGCGCCATCACTCCTACCCCTGCTCCATGCAGCTCTACAGGACCCTACTGTTGGGTCCCTCTTTTAATATAGTCTGAATTTTACAGGGTTTTTTCCTGCCAATGATATCGATATCGTACATTCTATACTGGCTTTTTATTCAGGATTACTTAAGAATCTAAGTCTGTATGCATAGAGGCACACGCTGTCTCATCTCCTTTTTCTGTTTCAGGAGGTGTATCGGGCGGCGTCATTTCCCCGGGGCATGTGCCGACCAAGTAGATGTGCACTACTTCCTCCAGCGTGTAAACAGGTGCCGGTGATAATACAGCCCTCCGACAAGGGTCTCTTGTTATTGCTTGTACTATCATGAGACATGGGCGACAATAAACGGTGTGCCGTACATGCTTCAATTTATGTATCAAATAAAACGTCCTTTATGAGCAATCAGGTCTATGATATAGTGATGTAACTAAAATATGCAACAAACAAACTCTTTGTGCAGCATGGCTGCACCACGTAATTGAAAACGGATTTTCTTCACTTATTCTCTCTATATATATGATACAAGCTTTGAAGAGAAAAACACTCCTGGTTTTTGGCTAACGTCTTGTACTATGAATATTATCTTTAAGATGATTTGGAAAATCGGTAGGCCTGGCTGTTATATACAGTATGATATTGAGCATAAATATAATTGTGCATTACAAATACATCCCCCATCTTTGGTATCTTTAAAGTTGATACTGAACAAAAAGGTATTACAACTTGTGTGGCTATATTCCCAATATCTAGGTATACATATTCATGTATGGAGTTAATATTTGGCCTCTACATATAAACCATCATTCAGATCAGATACATTTATAATCACACATGATTTCGCGTGATAGTTCCCTGATCATCTGCTGCTCGCTCGTAAAATGATTTCAATTTTTATGTGGCGAATGAGAAAGTATAATTGCTGGTTAGATGACAGTGGCCATTATACTTTCTAAGACCGGATGCGCACCTTACAATTTACATAGCTACGTGTGCTGCACCCATACCAGAGCTCGTTCAATCAAAGTAGCTTCAAAAATACGTTTTTAATAAAGTCCAGTTTGTTGTTCGTATATTATGTTAATGGTGACAACGGTTTGACTTGAGCATTAGTATGCCAGCCACGTATACCTTAGGTTGATACTTTTCTTCAAGGCCCATCGGCATGCCCGGACAGGAATTACCGACAATGTACCATTATCATTAGGCATTAAATGAGTTTTCTACTCGAGACCAAGCATGTAGTACTATGTATTTACATCTGTAGATAAGGTTTCACGCCTCGAATGACCTCCATATTGCTCTAGGATTCAGGAACGTAAAAATTAATCAGCTTTTGCTAAAGATTGAAGGGGTGGGTCAGATTGGTTTTTTTAACGATGGGGTTCCGTTTGCATACACATCTTCTCACTTTGATCCCTTGTATTATCATGTAAGTCAAGATCGTTCTATGAGTCTGCTACGACAAGTCACTGACCCGAGGTCGAGGCCAGTGTCATCATGGCAGTCAACCGACCCAGAGAGGAACAGGTCCAATTCTGCAGAGTGTTTCACCACATCAACAATCTCACAGGACTACTGGCGATACAATGCTGCATGCATTTCCATAGAAATTAACAAACACGCTTCCTCACTCTTGCAAAGCAAGATATCTCCCTGTGAATAAATACTGCGCAGTGTACAGGCTGCAAGGGGTCGCTAGTGAGTGCTGGGTTGGCCAAGCACTGGACCTGGCCCTGGACTCAGTATAGTAAATTTGACCAGATGGATCAGGGAACACATGCTTTAAACAAGCGTCCAGACACGTAGGTCCTAGACTGTTACTACGAACGCGGCAACAGACTATCCAGACTTACGGCCAACACAGAAACAGGCAAGTCTAATTTGAATTTTCTGATTTGCTTACACTTATAAATTCTACTATCAAGTAGCCCATATCATAATTCTTTCTCTGATCTACTTGGTGCCACATCGTGGCGAATGTGATTAAACATAATTGTCAGCATTTCTTAATGTCTTTAATATCTATTCAGGGTTGCCACTGACCAGAGACATGAAAATTCCCCGACATTTCCCTGACTTTTCCCTGACAAATTCCATTTTTCCCTGACCAATAAGATAAGAAAATCCTTTTATTAAACAGCCTTGAACGATATCTAGAAAAGTCTTGTCCTTCCATATAAACTCAAACTTTCAAAATGCAGTACCCTAATTTTTTCTTGGCAACTCCTGTCCCAAGGCAATATTGCTGGATCACAGCAACACACCTTAAAATCACGACATGCCTTTCAAGGGCCTACAATTTACAAAGCATTTCGGATTGAAAGCTAATTTACAAAATAATGTTTGCCGAACCAGATTCTTGTGACCTGATGCACAAATTCTAACTTTGTGATTTAGATTTGGGGCTATGACATGTTTGAAAATTCCAGGGTCAGTTTTCCCTGACCTTTTTCAAAATTCCACTTTTCCCCGACCAATTCCAAAATTCTGACTTTTCCCTGACCTTGAAAAAAAAAACAACTTTTCACTGACTTTTCCCTGACCAGTGGCAACCCTGCCATTGTAAACGGCTAGTTCAATGTTTGAATGTGCTCTTAGTCTAGCAAGTTTGGGTTCAGATAGGATTTGGGGGCCTCGGGCTTATTCGTGGGACTCCAGTATGGGGCTAGGGGGAGAATCTACTGGAAAGCCTCCACACGGGAACAGGAACTAGACTGAGTCTCATGGGATGAGACCTATTCTATCTTCCTGCTGTTATTCGTGTTAACTGTTACATCTTTGTGGTTACATTAGAGGACTGGATCATATCTCATGGCCACCCTCGAAGTACCTTTCCGGGCCCAAGTGTAATCTGGGCTGCCCTCGGGTCAGCAGATGCTCAAGTCCCCTAAGGATCTCCCTGTGACAGTTGGGACCCATCCTCGGGTATTTGTGATAGTCATAATAGTCTACTTTTCAAGCATAAGATAACAATGGATCAGCTGTTCAGCTGAGCGCCTTGAAGGATGCTAGTTTATTTCGGGTAAATGGTCAGCATTTTATAGGCTACAGGTGAATGGTGATTGGCTATAATAAATCTTTTTTCTTGTTATACCAACTATTTTTGTACTTTTCATGATATTTAACATTTTGAGTTACTTTATGAGTATCTAAACTATTTACATAATTCGAGTACACTGAGAAACTTTCTATAGTAATTACAGTACACTATTATTACACTACATAAGGCTCGAACTTTGGAAGTATAAACACAATGGAATCTGAGTTTCTCTATATGATCAGCCTACGTATATAATATAAGGTATCTTGCATACTCTAAAGGGTGTACTCTTTATTGTGTATAGGAGATTTATGATTATAAGAAACATAGCTTTGTCAAGAAAAGCATGTTAAAGGGGGGTCTACGTGTCATTTAAAACTAATATGTAAAGGGATGGAATGAAGCAAACAAGTCACAAAAACTGTACAGTTGAAATTTTTTACCACAATTCTCCATTTAACCTCCGCTCCTATCAGTATAACCTATCATCATTTTTCAACTTAACCATTAGTCATGAAACGAACCTGTCAAAAGTAATGACGTCGTTATAACACCTCTCAAAGTAGATGTAGTGACCGACAATAAAGGTCCAAGCAAAAGTTGTAAATTTTATTTTTTTTACTTGATCAAAAAATAGGGAGTCCGTATCATACGATCCTGACTAACTGATTTTAGTTACTTTTCGAGTAGCGTGCTTTGGGTGACATGCAATATGTCGGGGGAAAGTGATCAGATAATTTGTGTATCCGTCAAAATATTACGTGTTCCTTGCTAGGTCTGAAGATACCCATCTCCACGGTTGTTATCTCAGGCAAAGCAGGTCCTCAAATCATGCTAATTTCTCCTCCACCACATGTATGCACAGACAGAACAAACCAGTACCAGGCGGGGCTGGCCGCATTGCCTTCAGAAAGAACCAGACACCTTAGTTAGAGATCACTCTAAACTCATTGAGTTTCCCTCGGGGTTTTCCTGCGGTTTCGTATTGTCATTTATTGCAATGGAACTGTAATCAATAATTAGCAGGTTTCACTGCCGCAATATGGCACAATTATTTTCCATTAACATTTAAAGATTTTCCTGCAAGATGTCAAATAAACCAGTTACCACGTAAATTCGTCTGATCCTAAAGTAATCGAAAAAGATTGCCCGCAATTATAATGTATTAAAACACATCAAAGGTAGCGTGATATATGAGGTTTCCCTGCCCTTGTGGCCTACCTATCTTATAGTGGCGTTCTTACAATGGGGCAGTCATGAAATAACTGGACACCTGCCAGCCAGGACCTTTCTCTTCCCCTCGCCTGATGCCAATCAGAGCTCTCCCCTAACCCCTCCCAAGATATTATGTTAAAGATTTACAGATAGCACAAAGTTTCATATCAACTGTAGGCGAAACCGTCAGTTATATTCGTCTACCTATCATCTCAATCCCATGCCTGTGGGTGACAGATTTTATGCGTGAAACGTCTCCTAAATTAAAGTTATATAGATACATAAAAGCTACATCTATAAGAAGGACTGACAAGATGGGACTTTATACTTTTGCGTGTTTACGAATTCAACACAGATGATTTTGTACTTTGAAGACACCATTTGACATATTAATTGCACAATCCAAAATCACCAAAAAGTAGGAATTCTTACATAAGTAGGAAAAATGGCAACTCTGTTGATCACTTCTTATTAGCAGTGACAGGGCTCACAGAATTTTAAAATTGCTAGGTGTCCTGCGGACACCCTGACTGTGCATCGTGGGTGTCCTGCACAAGAAATTTGGGGTCCCTTCATATCAACCTTGATATTCAAGTATGATTTCTAGGGTGTCCACAGGACACCCTGAGGGTCCTATTTGGGTCTTTAGAGGGGTGGACAGGACACCCAGGACGCTGGATTTCGTGAGCCCTGAGTGATGCTTTTGGATTGCAGATTTTGTCACCAGGTGGTGTGCGATGGAGGAAGTATAGTCTATACTATAATAGATCACCTGTATATTTATCATCTTTGAAGGGGTTTATAGATTTGAATATCGAGTTTCAGTATCTTTTCTTTAAAATGCTCACTTTTGTTTACACCCCAGTAATATCAAAATTCATCGAACGTATCACAATAATTTTCTTCCCAAAATAATTCCTGGGCACCATGAACACAACACGCACAGAGCATGAGAATACACATTGTCCGTCTGCTGTTTAAGGCCCCGAGGATGCACGGTGATGTCAAACACGACTGTAATGTCGGCCTTCGTTAGACATGCAATCACGTTAAGCATGGCGTTCCTTCACGTCCGCACCATTGATGCTAAACTTTACATTGAACTCAGAGCATCGAAGTTATATGTATAGTATTAAAGCTGGTGGTCCCCAACTTGTCCGGATACAGATGCGGATACTGTACAGACTAGATTCCTAGCGTTGTAAGAAGTCAACCGCAGGATCGGCGAGATCGCCCTAAAGTCAAGTCCGGCTGAGTCTGAGCCCTCTAATGACCAACTGAACCACACAACAGAAAACTTGGATGAAAATAGCTGTGGGGATAAGAGACCCGGTTCCACTTTGAGACTGAGCCAAACTAAATGTGCCTTTGAAAAAACAACGAACAGGATACATACTCGAACTTAAACTTAGACGAGTTTTAGGACATAGGTCAGTATACGAGGCATTTACACTAGACCAGTTACAGGTAGAACGCAATATTAATATAATTCGTCACTGGTATTACACCACGCCCAAGACCGTATTGAGATAAGAAGACACCCTACCTTGACGAAGACAAATGCAACAGAGTTCCCTGCCAAGAAAGCCAGAGAATTTAATCCAATTGATACTTTTTCAATTAAACTAATTTAACTTTAGGACGCCGGTGCCCTGCCTGTGCACACAGGTACAACCATAGGAAGTGGCACACCTAGGTCAGGTAAATACTGTTTAGAGGAGGCCAGAGTCCATGGAGGTCCCCTTATCAGTGGCCATCGTCCCTATGTTCTATATGAGCCGGTACCTAGTACCTTCCTTCTACCTGTGGTGGTATCAATTTAACTGATGGCGCCCGCGTCCACTGCTGAAGTTCGAAACGCACACCAGGGTTACATCAATATTTAAATTAATGATAAGATTAAATTTGTAATTCGAGACTCTTTCAACAGCTACGTGCATGCTGTGACAACGTGGAATATTGAACTTTTGTTTATACTTCAGAAAGATTTTATGAGGGAATACACGAGATGCACACATTTAACTTTCTAAAACTGATATGAATTGTAACAGGTTCACAAAGCATGCATGTAGATGTTATCGAAAATAGTCAAGGGACAGTCTAGTGTTATTTATCTTTGTATTCTGGATGCCAAAAGCCTCTCTTTTTACATCTGCGGAAGAGATTACTAGGACCAGTTCAAATGTTGTAAATTGACTTATGTTTAAAAAAAATCTCATAAACTATGTATAACACCTTTCTGTAAGACTAATCCAAACTGGTCCGTTCAAAACACAAAGCGACCAATAAAAGTAGGCTTTGTGACCTTAGGGCCTGAAGGGCTGTGGGTGAGCGGGGGAGGTTGTCTGCTGATGGTTAATAACCCAAACTGTATCGCATGTCGGCCCTTTTTTTGTAAGTGCGATAATCCTATCTAGAGCTTGTAGCGTGTTGGTGAGAAGGTAATCCTCTCTGCACACACCAAACAAATACCGCCCTATCACAAAAAGTGGTCTGCTGGCCTGGGCCGCGCGGGTCACTCAGATAGGGGCCCATAAAGTACGATCTCTGGTGTCAGGCCCGGCCGGCGGGCCTCGGGGATCAGGTGGGGCGCCCCGCTCAGTACATCTCCTTTTACGAGGATCACATTCACAAGGAGTCCCTTTCAGGTAGGAAGAACCGAGGGACGGCGGTGCATGTGACCGAGAAAAGACATAGCAGGAAAAAACTAGCTCATACGTGCACGTCTTGGTTGTGAGAAATTACATTTGTTCTGACATGCAGCCGTTAAAATACAGTTTGCGAGGGCAGATATCCAAGAGAAAAAGTTGGCGAATATCTACCTCTTTACTGTTGTTGCTGTAGATGATAAGTACTATGGAATGTGTGTACCCTTTTTTGGTGGGGGTGATTAGTACGATGGAACGTCTCCTGAAAAAAAAAGTCTTTTTAACACGAATCTTTTCGAGCGCACGTCATTGGACTGACATGCTTCTGCGCCTGGGTTATTATGTTCAAATTAAGTGTTTTAAGTTGATTATCATAAGGCTGTCCTAATTGATAAAAGCTTCCACAAAAATATCAAATAGACTATAGAATTCCTAAAAACAGATTGTACGTGACGGCTTTCGTTCCACAACAACTCTGAGAATTGCTTTGCACCAGTCCGTTAACGGCAGCGAAATTGGCAATTTCCAATCCAGCTGCAGACCAATGGGCCTCTACAGATTTGTCACTCTACTTTCTGTTATCATTTGGACGTAGCCAAGCAACATCCAAAGTTGCAAATGGAATAGCACCAGAAGTCAACACATTTTTTTTAAAAAATAAAACCACCAACGTGTTGATATACAATCGTGTGTTGAACGTCCTTTTACGCGACATCTGCAGAGCAAATTTAAATTAAATATAGTCTCCGGAAATGAATACACACTTAGAGAATCAATGCATTCACTTCTGTAAGAATATTTCCACTTGTCTGGCCCGCCGATGATAGCCAAACTTCCATGGACTTCTAAGAAGTGTACCTTCTTTGATTAGTCACAGCATTGGAATAACTTACATCTAAGCCCCTGTGCATCTTGCTTCAACGTTATATACATTTACTATTTAGCATGGACCAACCTTTTGCCCAATAGGCACAAAGATATTGTTTGTACAGTCACCAGATTCCCACACACTATGCCAGTATAAACTGACAAAAAAGGGGGCAATACCACTAATTGTACTATCCGCGACATGCACCCACAAACCCCATTGTTCGCCCCAGTGACTCTTCATTCGCAATGATCAAAATGTGGCAGACTATTCGAGTGAGCAGAAGTGAGATAGACGGGGACCGTTGGAGACTGGGACTGGGTTAGAATGATCATTGTAGGGAGGATTTAGGGAGTTGGAAGTGACCATCACTTTCCAGGCTCGGGCGAAATATAAGGAGTGGGAAGCTGCCTTCACATCCCCCTGGGTTCTAGCGAGTTTGGGGGGTTTGGGGAGTAAAAAGCTGAGCTGTCATCAATTTTCCAAATGTACTAGCCAGCCTTGAGGTTTAGGGAGTAAACATCATTTCGAAGTTTCCTCTAGGGTTTGGCGAGTTTTGAGGTTTTGAGAGTTTGGGAGCTGCCATCAGTTACCCCTAGGCTCTGTTGAGTTGCGGGGAGTTGATCGCTGCAATAATTTCCCTCTAGACTCTGGCGCCTATCATCCCAGAGAGCCTCCTCTGAAACCCCAATGCTTATGGCTATTTTTTCGTGGATCATTCCACACGATCCCCTACCCATCCACTAGGACATCAAAAGGGCCGCCTGATAGTCAGTGATACCAGCGCCACCCAGCATCCGAATCTAGAACGTGGAGCCTGTCGCCATGGCAACGGCGTGGGTCATGTCTGCGGCTGGCGAGGGGCGTGATGTCGGCAGGGCGGAATGATAGGCGGGATAACGACCACATACCGACGGGATCCAAGATGAAAGGGGCGGGGGCGCCCTACGGATGCCACCTCTCCTCTCGGACTTTATTAGTCCTCACAATTATATATGCTATTGATCACAATACCAGAGAAAACAACATCCAACTATTACCATGTCAATGTCGTGGAAACCCATCTCTTGTTTGTTGTTCGTCCAAATTGGGTAGCGTTTTTTGTGCAACTCTAATCAAAAGTAAGTCACCAAACTGGTTTCCGAATCCCATGCTATGTATACACCAATAACTCGGATAAATACTAGTACGTGTTTTACTGTAGTATGATCCCACTAAAAAGGCAACACCCTCGCCCTAGCCACTCATGCATATATAGATACGCTTTAGGTTATGCAATTAGTTACAGAGATACAAATACCTAAAGCTAAGAACATTGTGGCATCTACTTGTCTTCTAACCCAGTCTACTTTGGAGCACGCTGTGGGGGCGACATATCTGCTGGTAGTTGGTAGTGGTTGGGCGCCGCGCGTCCCACATCGAAAACCACTTGTGGAATGATTATTGAGTGTCACCTATTTTGTCATTAGTACATCCTGTTGTGCCAGTTCTCCCCCCGTCTTCATGCTCTCATTAACTCATAACTAATTATCGCCAATTCAGGTCAGCTTCTACACATTCCTCTCTTTATGGGGCCCTCTCCACTCCTGCCTTAGACACAAACAAGTCAAACCTTTGGGATAAAAAAAGGCATTTCTAATTAATAACGTTAAGTGGATCTTATGTTTATCAACCTGTACGTCTCGGCTTAAGAGATAACTACCAGTAATCTGTGTTTTTTACAAGTGTTACCATTTATCGTGTTTTTCTCATATACAATAGTTATCAATGACCTTGTTAGAAAGTACAGGTATACTGAGCTAACTATATAACACTTTACGAGCCTTCGTTTAACATTTTTTTTTAGACATTTTAAGATTTAAGAATTCCGTTCGTTTTGAAACTCCTGTCGCAACAGTAAAGGCGACAATAGCTCCATTCACCATCGGAATCAATGTAATCAGAATATACATCACTTTATTCTTTGTATTGACATATTAAATGTTAAAGCCACCAGCTTTGATTTAAAGCTGACCAATACTTGAATTCCATACATAATGATAAACATTACAGGAAATTTTTTAGACTGCAAGCAAATCTGATAGATGTATATGTGTATGCTGCAATATATAGCTCTGAGATATTGGTTATGTGAACAAAGTTTTTCCTTTGCAACAAGAACATTATCATTTCTCAGTTTTTACAGCATCTGTACAAAGTTGGACATTTGCCAGCTCTGTTTAATGGAATGTGTAAATTGTTGATATGATTCAATCATTTTGTAGGATACACACCCACTCACTTATTTCTGAGTGCAAGAACTTTAACTACACCACACTCCCGTCTAGCGTGTTACCTCTATACTACAACATTAGAGGCGCCATCTGCCTGTTCTATAATCTACTATGTCTATATACTTCTCCTAACTACCAGCAGATGGCATCACCACATGGTTCCAATATTTGACTACACAACCCTGACTACACAAGACGACATATATGGTTTGATTTTTCGGATGTCAGATCAACCAGAGATAACTAAGGAATATGACATGATAAAGAAATATTCGAAAAATTCTGTATTGCTTTATAATATTAACTTTGTATACACGTATGAGCAAAAATTACAGCTGCAAGCTACTAAAATAATATGCATGGCTTACTACAAATAGAAGTTAGATTTGTTATCTAGAACAATTGCCTTGGTGAATAAAGGCAGCCGCTTGTATCAACTACAAACTATATAGGTCAGTGACGGGAGTCGGGAATGGTAACCAAAGAGAGGATAGCCATAATATTATACTGTAGACAGTAGTGTAGGGTAAGGGCCGGTGTGAATGACTCTGACATAATGTTATTACAAATAGAGGTAAGAGTCGGGCAAGATAGAATTATTCCCATGATATTGGCCCCATATTCAGGTCAGGTAATGCGGCCGTTGGCACCGATACTGGGCCAGGTAGAAAGGGACGCAGCCCCCACAATGGGCCAATCCAGGTGTAAAATGCATGAACCTGGCCAACATTCACCACTCTCCAAGCACATCTGTTGAAGCACACCTGGATGGAAACCACAATGCTTAGAAAGTAAACCAGGGCAGTGGCGCCCCCTCTGATCCAGGTCATGTACCTCCATGCAGACGCGGTAACCATGGTAACGCGGCCTGGCACCAGCAGGTCTGGTTGGGAGGGATTGTTGGAGCCACCATGGAGTAACATCAGTCTCGCCGCTCCAATTATCATTGATTGCCAATAAGTTTGGGGTATAAACGTTTCCTATTTTCAAAATGTCTGTCCTCCTTTCGTGGTTATACACTACTCAAATCGGTCGGGGCATGGCGGTAGGTGACTCCAGGCCGGTTCAGCCTCCTCATGCAGTCTCCCGGCTGTCTGTCCTGAGCGGGTCACTGGGTGCACCCAGAGGTGGTCCCCGTCAGTCGGCTACCTTTGTCTCCCGGTTAGGCCACGAACGTGCCTCTTTATACCCAGGCCTTTTTATGAGGCAATTCTGCATGTTTAGGTCTCCGTCACAAAGGAACCATCCGTCATCGCCCCCTCCCCTTCAAGTAGACAGTAGTGGTAGACTACGTGCCTCCCACTCTGAGACTAAAGGGAGGCATAAGCACTTGAGCTACATGCAAGTTAATATTGACTCTATATGACAGTGAGGTCCCTGAATTGGCCCATTATGAGGGATGCGGGGTATTGATATACAGAATACAGTGTCGGAGCCTGTATATCCAATACAGCCGTGGTAGATCTATCTGTCAATGAATGTATTACATATACTATTATGTACTGTACTAGTTATTGGGGTTCCATATAGGCTAGTCCGCTTCGGGGCTACCCTGAACCTAGCGGCGTGGGACGTTCTACAGTCAATAGTTCTACGTGATGACAGAACTGGATGACGCAAGCAAATTTTATTACAAAGCAAGAATTGTTAAAGGTTGTTTTAGAATTTGACTAACGATTGCTTCGGAAAAAACTCATTTATCTCCTAGATAGTAGAAACCTACTTCTTACCTCTTATATAGTTTGTGTCATTTAAAAAGCTTCAATATCTTATCATTATTATATCGAGTCTCAATTCTTGGAAAACAAAGTGCTTTTAAACATCTTTATCTGCCTCTTAACTTCAAAATCACATCAATGTACATTAGTGCAAAGTTTTATCAGTATCTTTCTTGTCTTTCCCCTTTGGGCACTCCTGCAGATAATTGCAGATGTTTGTAACAACAGTTATTACTTTAGTAAAAGCCCAGTATCAAATGATGTGTATTAGTCTATTATCAGAGGGCAGGAAGGAGTTGCAACGTATCGGGTAAACCTGACTCAATGGTGGGCTTATCAATTAAATGCCATGACACATATGGCATATCCTGTCCAAAATAAACTGTTGTGTTGAGATGGTTGCGGTTGGTGTAAGTGCCCTGAAACTAAAAACTATGCCTTATCGGCAGTTAAGAGGTTCCAAACACCATGTACTTGTGTCTTGGTCCCTACACGGCTCATGTCACTTCCCGGTTCGCCTTTTGGTTGAGTATTTCACCAGACACCAACGTTATTATCCACACTATCACTATGGTCACGTACCTCAAGTGACCCATGCCGCGGTACGCGAACTAACACTGGAGGGCGACAAAAAGCCTCCTGAGATGGTTTTATTGGACTTTCTGACTGTGATAATAAAAAAAATGGTCTCACACTCAAACGGTTGATTTGTTCAGAACAGTCAGTTGTGGTTATTTTCCTATGGCCAAGGGGGAGGGGTCAAATGAGGTATCTGGGAAACAAGAAAATTGTGGCACTTTGTATTTAGCATGTTTTTTTTGTGAGCCTGATTCTATTTAACTTTCCCCCAGATCTGCTTTTCCTTCGGTGGAAATTGATCTTTTCTGGCACCGGGAAGTGGCAGTGCGAGACGTTGAGTGGGTGTTTAAAACTTCACTGTGTGCTCAGGAACCTCCCATATACCTCATTATTTTATAAATAGAAGATTATGATGACCTGGCAAAAAGTAAGCAACTTGGGCGCCGTTCAATTCAAACATATCAGGCAAAAGCTTTTGTGAATCATTCTATTCTTAATCAAACCAAGTTCATAATATCTGAAGAACGTACAATTCTGTGATCCTGTGCACCTGAATATCATTACCCAAAAAGAGGATCTTGACACTGATAGGCTGTAAATCTTAAGAAATTATTCAATTTAATATTAAACGGACATATGGAATCAATCTCCGTACTGGCATGACCATGCCTGAGGGAGATATTCGGTATGAACACAAGGCCAATCCACCGATATCTATTGGTAACGGAGAAGTGGTCCTATCAGGTCGGACGTGATGATCCTGACGGGTCACCCAGAGTTTATCTAAAATGAAGGTTGCCCGCCCAGTGAAGGGCTATTCTGACCTTACTCCCAAACCATTTTGGGTATGGGCAGCCATTTATAAAGTTCTGAATCAGTACCTTAATTTATTGACGTTTCAGATCCCAAACAACTATGTTTACGCAGGAGATCAATGAACAATTACCGGGGGAGCCTTTAAATTATAGAAGGGATTAAGCGTTAAAGCTGCTATGAATAATCTCGTCCATGGCAGATATAAAATAGGATGCCAATACTGATTCCCAACAACATTTCTGTTTTCATTTCTAAATGTTTTATTCTGTCATAGAGCAAGTTTCCAAGTCCCATCCATTTAGACAATTTATTGGCCAATCTAACGATTGAAATTATACCTATTTGTTTTGATGAATTACTGACTTTTGGTACAGCCTGGAATATCACGTCATTTAGCTTTTAGATAGATAGTATTTATAATTATTTCTTCTCCCTCCTTCAAATAAAGAAGCCAATTGTTTACATACGTCTGGTAAGGGTAAATGTATACGTAGAGATGCCAAAATGCCACATGTCAAAGTTGTAGTACATATTATATGTACTAGAACTCAGGCGTATGCCAAAATAGCTAAACATGCCTACCATGATATTGGACCTACCCCTAAGGCCTATGATTGAACTCCGAGATGGCGTCAATAAGGACCTATCTAGGGGTTTGGCACAAATGATAAAAGTACGTTATTTTGTGCTGCGTGTAGCCAATGCGACTAGGCCAGTGCCAATATCATACATAAAAGAAATAACCTACTACGTGCAGCTCGGACAAATACAACTGAACATAGTGCTAGGTATAGGTGGTGGACCTACGGCCTCCTGGAGCTAAAGTGCTGATAAAGATAGAGCAAAACACGACTTTTAGCAGCTAACGACTGATAAAGAAAACGTCAGATTAAGTTAACAGGCTATGCAGAGGCAAATAAGTCTACCACTTTCACTTTCTTGTCATTCCCTCTCCTTGCTTAATGCACTAAGAAAAGATTTCCTAGAAACTATCAGCATGTCTCATCTTCTCAAGTTTATAAATTGACCTATAAAGCTTTGTGTTTCAGATAGGGACCTGAACAACAAGTTCCAACTTGCAATGTTAACAAAGAAATGCTTATTCTCTTGGTGCCCACTAAAATGTTAACCTGTACACGTTGGAGATGCAAATTTCTTGGCAACTGACTTACGCTGATAACTTTAGTTTCTCTTGATATAATTTTTAGCATAATCTGTAATACGACAACAGCATGGGAAACGTTCCTGCAGAAAAATCATTATCATTTTAATTCATTTTCTAATCAAAAGACAAAACCTATTCAAAGATTGTCTTTGTGTATACCATGCTTACCTGGAGATTTGGACCACACCAGGGTGGTTAAAGCCATGGTCTATAAAGCCCCATGCCCACTAAGCAACTTTTACAGAGTCGGCCGATGGATCAGCATTAAAATCGGCCAACTCTACTAGAAGAGTCGGCTGATTTTAGCACCGACTCATATCAAACACACACATTTCAATATGGTATACTCACAGGCAATCATAGGAATTGGCCGATTCTCCCAGTTGCCCGTTGCCAGTAAAATTGCCTAGTGGGTATGGGGCTTAAAGCTGCCGATAGGCAAGTTAAGATAAAGTACGGACAGGCTTTCCTTGACTACCTTGATTGCTTTCGACTATTGTAGAGCATACTTGCAAAGAAATCTACTTACTGACTCAGAGTATTGATTGCTGTCACCCTCACCTGATCACAAGGAAACCTTGACCTGGATGAGCAAAGCCTACGAAACCAATATTTCCTATTGTCTTACGTTTTCAAATAGGACTTGGGATCACCGCGCACGGTCTTCTGAAGCTGAAGTTCTAAATTGTTTATTTCATATTTGAACCACCTTGCATAGGCGTATTCCCTTTGATGTAGTCGTCTCTACAGGTGGCGCCGAGCCCAGATCGATATGTGGGTTAGTGGTACCAGCCAAACCCAGAGTTCCCACCTCCACAAATAACCTACTAGTTTTCTTCTGATCAATCATTTCTGGATCTATACGAGCTTAGAATCGTCATCGTTGAACCGAAAATGCACTATCTTCTGTGTATTCTGCTCTCCTTTCTTACAATCCCATTGTTCCAAACATTTTTACAATGGCAAGTGCCAGACTAGGTGCCAAAACAAAATGTCAATACATGCCCAGGCTCGAGGGAAAAAATATAACTGATTTATTTATGCAGCGGTTCTTGCACAAACAGCACCGTGGCCGAATAGTTAAGTTTACATCAGTATTATAATGGTATTGGTGTCGGGCCGACTGAACTCTCTTGTTTACGCCTATGCCGGTCGTGCCTGCAGTTCGAAGCCAGAATGGCGGGTGTGTTGTGTTCTATTTCACACTGATGTAAATATTTATACCTTGTCAATGTGGGCCTTATGGCGCCTTGACCAAAAAGGAGGTAGTGAACTGGCTCTGTGTATAAGCATAAGGTGACACCTTTATGGTCGATGTGACCGATCACCACCACTCCTCTACTGGAGGGAAAAGAGCTGGCACTCCCTCCGTCGTTCGGTACATACAATTTGCCTTTAATGGGGCAAAGCGGGCACAAAATGTCAAGACAATGTGGCCTTTTATTTCCGTGGTGAAGTTTGGACTTGGACTGGGGCTTGAGTCATCCTTCCCCGGATGTGGGATCATGAGAACATGGAGGGGGAAATGTGGTTAAAAACACCAGGAGATGGGGATATCTTCCAATATCACACACGGTGACGGTCTGCTTTATTTGGGCGCCTGCATCTTATCACGGTTGACATGTATTTTCTGTTCTGTGTTATTTTTCTTTAAATACTGCACGGCACAGAAAACGAGCAAATATTTTGTACGTCTTTCATCAATGTCATCTATATGGCAATTAAGCACATCCAATCCCTAGTACTCTTCAGTTCATACATGTATGTTCTAATTAACTATTTACAGTTATACACGCATCGATGATCATGCAGATCCACCAAAAAGAGCAGCACACATGTGATAACATCTCCGGATCCACGCTACTGAGCACCCTCTCTCGCCTTCAGGCGCCTACCACTAATGAGACTATTAACTCATTATGCGCTTCCTTAGGGATTAATGCCTGCCTGCGTCGACGGCAGCAGACATGTGCCGCTCATGTTAGTGTGATAATTGCTGACTAAGCAGCTCTGCTGGCTCCCTTCAGTAGGCTTGTAGATACAGATATGAAAGGGTTAATGATTTTATTACGTCATTCATGTGAATCGTCAACACCACCCACCTTCCCTCCCTGCATGGTGCCTTAAACCCATGGTGACTTAAATTTGGCAGTCAATATGACACAGTAATAAAAACGTAGCTATGTGTTAACGAATATAGAGGACCTGTTCTGTATTCCAAACAGTTTCCACCCCGTTTGAACCCGACAGAGAACTAATTCGTCACTAGAGTCCAAAATCAAAAATACTTGACCTTGACTTTGGTGAAGATGAAATTCATTATACACAAATAATAACGAAACTGCTGTGTTGGTGAAACCAGAGCGGTCTGGGGGGCGCATGACTAGGCGCTGAATGCTTTGATCATCACACTCAATCAAATACAAGGGGAACATGTGATGGGAAAAACGCCATCCCTATTCCAGACACAATTACACAGACGGTCCTAATTTACATCAGTTCAGTTTCGCATTCTGACCAGGCCGCGTACTACGTTTTCATTATGAAAAGTGAGCCTTAATTTGACTGCTGCACTGGAATCGTGCCACGAGTAATATCACTTACTGTAATGGCGTTTTTCACATTATTTGTCATATTATCTGAGTCACGAAACACCAAAATTGATAGTGAGTTTTTTGTATCAATTATCCTGTTTGGTATATACTGCTTTCTTATAATACGGTCACTATTTATATAATTTTATTTTTACTTTTTCTTCCCTACTGAAATCCGAATCCACCAAACGATCCGGGCCTTCACCAGCCCACTGCCCCATGGCAGCTCTGATGGCTCAATTCAGGGTTGCTGCGAACAACCAGACTCTGTTCTGGTCAGAATGGGAGCAGATAGGGTACGAGTGAAACAGTCGTCGTGTCTTTCTATGGAATACTGTACCCCATGTACAGATCCAATGTGCTAGTTGTGTGTAATACGCCCACATTGAGGTACAGGGACTTGTTTGTGGGGGAGGGCAAAAATAGAAGGACCCTTATATTATAGTCCATCTTCGGGGAGGGGGAGGGGCGGCCAGTGCCAAGCCTCTACGGTTAAAGAACTACAAACATGCATTACTACAAGGAAATGTACTTCGACGAGAGTTCACGGTAGAACCTTCCAAGTGTTATATGCTAGTAATGTACCTGAGAATCTCAGTGAGATATTTAAGCCCATAATACCAAGGACCTTACCCAATATGTACATTGTGTAAACTTGGGCACCTTTGAACCGTCAGCTCTTATAGATATAAGAATATCTTTGTTTAAAATGTAAGCACTGTGATATATTATATGACTGGTATACAAAGTTCTGGCCTTTTAAGTGAAGTGGACAGGATTTATGCCAGGAAACTGTGTGTTAATGTTTAATGGGAATATCAGTGGCTGATCTCAATGGGCAAAAGTCAAGTCGTGCCAGCTCCGTGGATAATACTAGCACATGCACTTTAGCATAGACGTAGAAAAAAATCTCTGTTAATAGTAACCATGACGAGACGTGTTTTTACGGGCAACCATGCCCTGACTACTCCGAGTACATGTGACCCATGTGTGACCACTCGGCCTATACCTGGTGGAGCTAACACAGGTAAGCAGGTCAACCGTCTGATCAATGGGACAAGAAAGTGGGCCAGGGGAGTCCCCCTCCCTCCCTCCCCACCTACTCCCGCCTTTATGCCGGCCCTCTCCAGGGTCACATACCTGTCATCCCTGAGACGCTAAAACTGGCCAAAACACACACAAACAAGCATAAAGAACCACCCACCTGTGCTGGAGGTTACAGGGCAAAGCCCTGGGAACGGTACTACAGACTTGGGCAAGTTAACCAAGTGAGTTCTGGAGGAAGGTGCAACGTTCAGTCTGGTAATTCCAACCCACGGAATGTGACGACGGCGGAGCCTGAGTTGTCTCCTGGGCGCGGTGGGAGGACTGTAAAGGAGCAGGTCTTGTATCCGCCTTTATGGGCAGATATCGGTGTGGACTCTGTTAGGGAGGTTCTTGACTGACTAAGGGGACCCCCTACACTAGGAGTGTGAGCAGTGGTGGTAGGCGGCGGGCTGCATAGCTCGTCACCACATCTGTGTGCTTGCCCTCATATACATTCAAAACCTCACACACAGCAACCCTGCAGATTACTCCCCTATATATATCATTACTCAGTCTGACAGGCACACTCAGTAGAAATCGGAAATGCAAGTTAGATGCCTTGACATCAGTACAAATTTTCTCAACTTTTTGTAAACTGTTTATCAACCTGACAGAACCAAATTTGATAATCATATGCATATAATTATTATTGGTATCTATTTTGAACATAGCCATATAATATGTTAACTGTTTATGAAAATAGATTATAAACAGCTTGGTCCTTTTCACTAGTCAAAACCCCCTGAGACATTTGACGATTTAAAGTAACATCGTTATTTCGACATCCTTGGAAAATAATGCATCATGCGTCTATTTATAAAAACAACATAACGCTAAATCATAGGCAGCCTCCTCCGATGACCCTACTCTTACTGAACAGTCTTATATCTACTACTCAAGATCTGAGGCTTTTACACTATACTAAAGTTCAGTTTGGCAGTGTGACCAGGGCTCTAGTTCAGTATTGTACAAGTTGTAGCGTAAACGTTTCCGTATCGTCTTTACTCGAAGTTTAAAACTTTCAGTGCATTGTTTTGATTTGGGGCTGCTTTTCAACCACAGGGGAATTGTTGTTGTTGGGAGTTACAAACTGGTCAACCATGCATGCTATATTAGAGTGGCGGCCCTGTAAGGAGTGTGGGCATGCCTGGAGGAGCGTAAATCAACGGTACAGATAGCCAGGTCCTTGGCACCTGGAAAAACTGGCCTACATCCATCTATACAGTGACAGGCCTTAGTCAGATAACAATAAGGTGAATCACCACCTGGGTGATACAAAGAGGCAGCCGATAGCTTAGAAAAACAAAGTTATTACAGGCGGAAAAACAAACAAGAATAGATTGGAGGATCTCAACATCCCTGTTTAATTACCAGTTATGCTAACCATCATACACGTGGTTTTATGTTACATAGAGCCTAGGTGTGGCATATTTGTACAACAATAAAACTTTGCGCCTGGCCATAAATTCTAGCCCCCTCCCCCTTTTTGCATAAGGCTAATGACTAGAAAGAATGATGCACTACAACCACTACAGTGTTTGAAGTTGCACAAAATCGTGCACCCACCGGTAAAATTATGCGCCTTGGGTGCAGGGTATTGCGCTAGCTTTGGATATTGTAGTCCTCACAGTAAAGTCTCCCAGAGACGATATTTACCAAGAAAGGATGCAAATATTTAACATCAAATACTGCTTAGAAACGACGTAAGTGGGCAGACTCGTGCAACATGATACCCCTATCACCAAGTATCCTCTGTATGTCCTCACCATTTAACTCGACGGATCAAATTGGTATATTGATTCGTTCCAATATGCCTGGTACAATACACAAAATCCTGGTGAAAGGTAATACCACGGCCCCTTTGTCTACACTGACCCACACATCAGAGTACCCTTATAGTTTTACCATTTACAGTCTAGGCCAGATGCTGACAGTTCAAAACAGGCAGAATGCGTATTCTAAGGATAGACCGTAAAGGGTTTTCGGTTTGTGCAGTGTCTGGAGTAATTATGCACTCCATACACGTCGCCACTCAGGGAATGGTATACAATGGGTTTCTTCACATCCTTACATCATAACATAGCAGTCGATCGACCCCCTAAATCAGCCTCAACATCTTTGGGAATCCCCACTTCGGATCGAATGTGAAAAATATATTTCCTCATTCTTAACGTCCACCACAAATTGTCTATAGGCTGCGGGTCTCATGCCGTCATTTCAACCAGATGTTTTCTTTTTTTAAAGGAAAAAAAACACATTAAAGGCTTGTATTTAAACGCTTAAAAGCCTTTGAACCAGCTAGTGCCCCTCGGCTTCTACACGCACATTCATTAGTGGTGCAGCTGTTGCTATTTGCCTATTTGTCTTTTTGCTTCACTTTTCACTAACGTCTTTGATGCTGGTGATAAAGGCAAAATAAAGGCACTTCATGGAATGACACGCAACAACATGCTGGAAGGAGTCATCAAATCGCCAAGGCCCAGACGCTCACCTGCAACTTGGTTTTAACGCGTCCTTTTACCGCCTTAGCGTTTTGGGGATTAGTTATCTTCTCTGGGTTTCTACTCATCTTACCGTGTTTGACGCACCGTCCTAGGTGTAGTAAAGTACTGTAGGATCTTAATCTTGCTGTATACGTTGAATTTTATATATTATCTCGAGGGTTAAACATGCCATAAACCAGCAATTACTCTTTAAACAAACTCGAAAAGAACGCACAATTGAAAATACAACATGTGGCGATAATATCGTTTTTTTTCCTGTTAGATTGCTGGGAGGGAATGACACCAAAGAGCATATGCCAACATCAACAGTGGGCATCCTGGACGTGAATATTCCATTTCTGTGTCAACGCTAACAGGCAGGAAGGCCCCGGAAGGGAAGGAGTGACCAGGGTTGGTTATTATTGGTGATGGGTTAACCATGGCAGTGGCCCCTCGTAATGTTCTTTTCTGTACAAAAGTCAATGGATATCACAATTGATGCTGTATTACATTACTAAAGTATTTCCACTCGTTTACTACAATTCTGAACACTTCCTGTTTTTGTTCAAATGTCTGTTCGCCAAACTGACTCATAATAACGTGTTTCCTCTCCAACCCGATATAGGTGCCTTATATTAAGGGGATGGGCCCTGTTACTTATGTTTCTGAAGTCTTTCAGAAAACAACCGGCGATCCAGTTACACCTGACGCATCAATTTCCCATTGACAAATGATGCTTTGGGCCCTTTCTATCACAAAGTTGCCGCTGTGGAGGTGCGACTTTGGTTGCAGTCCGCCCCTCTATACTCCACTTTTAACCTGGGGATCCATGTTTCAACCCCCTAAGGTGACCGGGTCAAGCCCCCAGGTCGAGCGGAGGTGACGTCACATGAGCACACCTGTGAACTTCTTTTATAGCTTTACACTGGTGAGTCTTCCTTCCCTAGTGTTACAGACCACATTTTGTCCGAAGACAGACAGTCAAAATGTGTACTTGTCGGTGCGAAATTGTGGTTTTCGTTCCGCGGCCATGGGAGTTTTAATAGCTGGCTGAAGGTCTGCTGCAGCGTATTTACCTGAACTACAATATCAGAAAACTCTTATCGGGAGACCACGGTATGCAGTTGACCTAGCACAAACTGTATGCGGAACCTAATATCTCCAGCAGGATACAATGAGTTATGACACAAATATATAGCTCGCCTATTCCCTTTTGTTAATATCCGCCAAGCGTTAGCTCAAATGAAGGTACACTTGTTTCTTACATAGAAATTGAGAAGAAATAGCACAGCTATTTAAGTCTAGTTTACACATAAAACAGAATGAAGAATACTCTAGACTGACCGTTTAGATAGCCATACAACATAGACCGTATGATTAAATACCGGTACATACACACGTATCAATGATGCTTCTCAAAATCCTAGATCCAAACAATAAAAAATGCTCGCACTTGTTGAACATCTACATACATGGTGTATGTATGGGTTCTCGCGATCAGCGTTTATACCCCGGAATTTAGTGGCAAAGAGAACTGAGCTGAGTAGATTTGAGTCCTTACAAACTTTTCTTCAGGGGATACGACACAAAAGTGTCCTATTTCTGAATATCTTTAATCTAGATAACTTGGCTATAATTATGCAGTCTAAGATCTAAAACTATCTCGTCGATACATTTAACCCGTCCGTACCCTTGGGGTTTTGATGAAATAAAAGTATTAGGCTACGATCCGATACTACTGTTATTATCAGAGACAAAAACTGAGCATTCAGAAAAAAAAACTCTGCATTTAGGGTGGAACGTTATGATAGTACAACTTACTATTAGAAGTTCCTCAATTCTAGGCACTATTAGTTTAGCTGTTAAAAGAAACCAACCTTCTTAGACGTAACAAAAAGGCACGATGGGCGTGCGGACGTGTAAGTCCTGGTCAGGGAGTGAGTGGGTGTTGAGTGAGCCGTCCACACGCGGAACATACAGGGTAATCCCAGACCGGGAGTTGGGCGTCGTGTGGCCGGCCTATGGAGACTGTCAGAGGTGGGGAGTGCCTGTCCACCGACAGGCCCGCCGGATCCGGCTGTCTCTAGGATCCAACGGACATCGAGACGTCCAACGGTAAATCGAGGGACGTGTTCGGAAACGGACTTTGTCAAACGCTCCCATGAGTTCCCAGTAATACATTTATATACATGTTTACTCTGGTAGATTTTACAGAGCAAAACGATCGTATTTATGTGTAACTAAAAGAAGTCCAACTTGGCTGGAAGAATAGAAGAACTATCCAGTTTTGAAAACTAAAGGTTTTGGACTTTTTTTTCTCTTATGAACGCACTCTTTCCCAGATCAGGGTCATCCCGCAAAATATACCAAGGTACTATAAAGTAAAAAGTTGTCCGAAAACAAGAGGCGGGAGGGCTCATTGGAAGCACCCCTCATGCACATTAATGTGCTGATTAAATACCACAATTATTGCCTGATCAGAAGGCACCCAGCTCACATTACATGGCATATGGGGCTGCAGCACAGGGTGCCAGCTTCCCAGTCAACCGGGCAGGGCGGCCTACTGACCCCTAGGGGCGGGCACACACATATTGTACATACCGCCATCTGTGTGACGAAACACCCACGTAAAGGGGATCACAGGGCGGTTATATATACCCCACCACTATCACACCCACCGTCTATTATTACACCAAACAAGGTCTTCTTTTGTGCATGTCATGGAGAGAAATGAAACTCTGAACTTGTATATAGTACGTTGGAAAAAACGTTCAGCCCAGAAAGTAATTTGAGTCTTGAGAGCGGGGTTCGTATGTTATACAGAAAATAAATACAACTCATTTTTAGGGAATAAGTCACACGTGTTTTACTAATGATTGTTTCCTTTCTTGTTTTTACACATGTATCCCAAACTTTGTCGATAGGATTTCTCAATGGGTTTATCAATTAAAATATAACACTCTGAGGTGCTTGTTATGGATAACGATTTTAAGGTTAACTGTAAATTTGAAGTATATAAGGCTTGTATTTATGACGTCCATAGTAAGCTACCCTAATCCACATTGCCATTGGCGTGACTGGCAGCTGAACGTTAATGGTAAGTATTAACCATAACAGTTGCCTTTATCCCCGCAATTAAGCACTCGTAACTGAAGTACTGAAGCATATCTGTCTACTAACCCTTGATTAAGTATATCTATCTAAACTATATAATAAGCGGGTTGTTGGGTTCCTTGTTACTCAGTAACTCATGCTAGGATACAAAAAATAAACGGCAGGTGTAATAAGGTTAATTATCAGTGACAGAGTCATACACTTTAAATAACAGATGTAGCGTCGTGTTCAGACAGACGGTATGTGTACAACGTACTGCCTACGACGCAGCCATGTGCTGGCAAAATTGGTGACATTTAGTATATATTTTAATGGAAAGTGTAGGTTGTCCGCTTCACGCTTTTTTTTTTAATTAGCGCTGATGCTATCAGGGGTGGACATAACCAGGGGCCCGGGGGCCCGAGGCCCTTATAAAGCAGGTTGGCCTCCTGGATTTTCTGGGCTAGGCGCCCGACTGGCCCTTAGAAAATCATGAATAACAAAGACTAGTATATGTGAGGGCCCCTAGATTTAGGTGAGGGAACCTAGACTTGGAAAGCTAGGGGTCCTACTGGCCCCTGGATTTCTAAACTTGCGTCCACCGCTGCATAATTATTGAAAATTAGCTGTCAACAAGCACCATATCATTCTAAGGTATCTTTGTTAATGTCTGCTGACGTATACAAAGATTGATACATGTACTTAACCGATACTCACACGCACATGTATACATGTGCCGCTATGCTATCATGTTTTTTGAAATATTTGCTATAGAAAATGTAAAGAATTACTTGTGTATATATCCGTTTTAAAGGGAATACAAACAATGACATGAACCGAGAAATATTTTAGTTTCTTTTCTTTTTTCTTCTTTTTTTTTTTTTGGGGGGGGGGGGGGGGGGCATCTGATCGATTATAAATCTTTCTCCCCCATTCAGGGGGCTTTTTAAGTGCCTGCATACCCTTCGGTCCTGCTCAATGTCCCCACAAAGACGGCCGATAGGTCCGACAGAAAAGCCGCACCCAGAAAGAGGCGACTAATTCTCTTTGTGTTCATTCCATTCAGAGCTGTGCAGATATCCCCAGCTGACTTCCCAAGACCGAATGAGGGGATTTATAAGACCCGTGAAAGAGAGACAGAGTTCACGACCCTCTCCGTTCACGACCCCTGCGACTGGCCCCTGAATCCAGCAGGACGCGCGGGGGTACTGACCATGCACGCAGGCTCATGGTGGCTTGTGCTGAAAGTGGGTTTATTGTTAAGAGTAAACTGATAATGCAAAGGCCTTAGGTCGAGTAACGACCCCTGTACAATACTGCTGGTCAGGTGAGCAGTCAGCTTTGTTGGCCAACGAGGGACTGGGCATACCTGGGATGAATCCTCATGGATTTACTTTATAATTATCCCTCTACATTACCAAACGCAGGGCCGGAATGTGAGTAGCATGATCGTTTCATGCTAGAGGATCATATTGACAGAGATACTTCCTGAAATTATATTTAATACGCATAACGATTATACCTCAAGTGAAACCGACTTGCAGAGCTACAAGGATCTGGGTGTATGGACGAGATACACTCTGAACTAAAACGAGTAGCCATCGTGCTGTTCTCATCACTGAAATATTGCTTTTCGTCATGAATGCCAATGAATTTCTTTGAAAAATAAATAAAAACCCGTATTAAATTAGAAATGCTGGATATTTGGAGACAAACAAACACGGAAACATAAATCTAATTCCACATGGTCATCTTGCTGACAGTTCTAATCAGTGAGTGACATCTCAAAACGTAACGCGGCTATTCTTTCATGTAGTCCTTGACAAAATCACTAGTCCTGCATTCCGACAACTCACACAAACCCAGACTGGGTGGTCCTGTTCTCTGCAGCGCTTCTCACAAGAACTGAAGACGTGCTGGACCGAATTATACTAATTACTCCTAATGTTTTTCCCAACCCAGCCTGTTATTCTTGTCATCTACAGGTGTCTGGATATTTCCCTAGTAGACACTCAAATATCATAGGTGAACTTAG
Source organism: Lepidonotus clava (assembly GCA_936440205.1). Lineage (NCBI taxonomy): Eukaryota > Metazoa > Annelida > Polychaeta > Phyllodocida > Polynoidae > Lepidonotus > Lepidonotus clava. The sequence goes on from OW387134.1 coordinate 54,375,784, forward strand.
ATCAAAGGTCTGATAGAAAAGCATATTAGACGGACTAAATCCAAGTAAAAACGACTAATTAGATTATGATTAAAAGTAAATCATACAAAATGTTCTCAGTGGAATCAAAACTGTGGAGGGTCCTGGCTCGGTGTCCAAGGGATGAACAAACATATCAGTATATCTACACTAGAGGTGACGTGCAAACCATTAGGTTCAGTGCCGACCTTATTCTGGCCTTGACACTAAACGATGTAAATATGGACATTAACGTCAGTCAACACGGCTATTCGGGTGGTTACTGAGAGACATGAGGGGCGATTATAAGTTATATACAGCTTGCCTCTTCTCATGACTCACCATCAATTTGGCTATCGTTTGATGGCACATACATATCTCAAATGAGATAGATTTTAGGCTCATTGCATGTTTGTAAAGCGCTATAAATTTTAACATGTAAAAGGTGACGGGTCATGTAAACTTTAAGAGTGTCAGTCAGAAAACAGATGTGTCTGAGAGTATTTCAAAGGGCATTATTACTATTGACATAATACTAATATTGATATGCTAATATACTAATATTAATACTAATATTAGACATAATCAGTCCAGATTAGCCAGGTGACATGTGGCCTTATATCGGTACGAATAAAATATAAGAGAAACATAAACTATACTCGTCCTAATCAATAGAAAATTGTTATCAAATCGTGTTGATCTCTAACATTGAGATATTGTACTCAATATCTTTGTAATTATAGCTTTTCTGGGTAGCTAAACGTGAGATGAAAGATATATCTTGAGATACAATTGCGCGACCAGGGTATAACATTTCGGCCTCAGACCACGATGAAGTTTGCCATAATAATATGTCTTGTGGATTGATGTCTATTGCCCAACAATCAAGGCCACAAAAGTCGATCTGTTTGAAATTCTTTTTAATATCTGCAAACTATGGCAATGTATGGAGGTGTGTTTTCTACATGTTCTCTGTACATTAGGTGCACGTGTGCACATGCCAGAAAGACGCACCATCTAAGCGTCACGCTTCAAGGCGTTTCCTTCAGAAAGGCTTACTAGTCATATCAACTATTGTTTCCAACTTCTGCTAGAGTTGTTATGTACTAGCATTGAAAAATATGGTATACCCCTTGGCGAATAAAATAGCCAGAATGTACAAAGTATTTTATTTGTATTCAATTTGTATCTCCAATTTCAATGCCTAGCTTTTTCAATCAAGGATGTTTTTTTATTGAACATGAAGTCTACTTAATCATTTACATGGAAAAAAAGATATATCAACTTCAGAACACCGAATATGCACGTTGGCCCTAGCTCTAGTCAAGTAGAATATTCAACAGATTGACGTTTTTCCCACTAACAATTAATGCCGCTTGTATGAAACAATGCCAATTCACCACCTGCCCCGATGGTGATGCATATTAGTCTATCACCACGTACTTCACGTCATGCCCTTTATTCCCCCACCCAAATTCCCACAGCCCCCCCCCCCCCCTCAAGCCTTGGCAGCAGACCGCGACATGACGCACCTCCAGCTGGAGCCAACTACCCCACTGGTTCTTACTACAAGGGACATGGGCATTATTTGTTTCTGAAAAATCCTGACGCATTTTATAGTTGTGTCATAGTACGGTGGCAAATGCTTAGGACAAAAAAGTATGGGACTGTGGACTGATAACGACACTCTCCAGAACATGACAACGTTTTCCCACCATGATTCCACACAAAGGCCACCTCATTCAAAATTGCCCAAAATTGCCAATTATTTTCATATAATGAGAGGGTGGTCACAACATCAAGATATTATCTTTACCTAAAGTCTTCAAACTTCAATAACGTGAATAAGAAACGCAATTTGTCTGTGCATGTATAAAGAACCGCTCTGCTGTTAAGCGTGCTTTGTGTGAGAATCTTCCTGGCAAAATTAAATTAGTTCAACATAACATAAATAGGAGGTACACGATTATATTTGTTCAATATATATACGAGTTTGTAGTTTACTAGAAAACGTAAAGGCAAACAGCGGCCATACAAAGGGTCAAGTCAGTCAATTTATATACGTTTTAATAAATAAACATCAACACGTACATTCATGCGACATGAAAACGTCGTAGGTAGTCACGGTCGTAATGTAAATTGTTGGAGTAGTGCCCGACGACTGATATATAGTTATTTTTCCTACATTTAGGATGTTAGTTGCTGATCTATGACATCGGTTAGGGCACAGTAGATTTCTGAGTACCCAACAAATATGACTGGGTCACACGGTCCAATTCTGTCTTTACACAGGACAAACACTCAAGGGCGAAGGGGGGAAATGTGTGTCTATGAATATCCTGGGGAAGGACATAGGTCAAAAGGTTACTATTAAGGACATAAGTGCCAACGTTCACGATATTATAAAGGGACATAAGGCAGAGAATATGATTTATTAAGTGATGTACTTAGAAGCCTAGTTTAAAGGATTGTGTTCTTTATAAGTAAAGTTTAATATAACGACAAATTAAAAGGCAAAACTTTAGAGAATATTACATCCCATTCCATCTCTTATCTTCATGATGTGTTTCAAACACTTTGCATATAAAGTTAACAATTACAAAACCAATCACACTATAGACAGGAGTGATATAAGTTAAATACGGGTTGTTATTCAAACTAGAAACTGCCTTAGTAGAACGACGGATATAAACGTCCACAGGTTCACTGCACAGTTACGTAAATATAAATTGCAACAATTTCAAAGCTGTTCAATTGAAATATTATTAGATATTAAATATTTCTAGAAAATACACTTCAGCTTACAAGTAGTTTGTAGAAAAATTTGGATACTTAGCAATTCAGAAGAATGGCACGAATGTCCTTACCTACCTACCTCAAGTAGATGTTTCTCAAATAGAGTTACAGAGCTGAACAATCCGAAATTAGAGAGCTGTATCCAGCTGAAAAGCGAAGGTACTCCAAAAAGGTATAAAATCCAAATACGTTGTAGAGGAACTGGACTCCCAGCAACTATGACCTGGTGCAGCAGGGTAAAGACTGAAGGAAACGTGTGTACTCACCTAGATGATTAGTGGGCGGGAAACCCAATCTCCAAGCACACCTGTTTGGTGAGTCGTGGATAGCCAGCAAATAACACACTGCTTGGAGAGCTGGGAAACCCCCCGAGTGACAGGTGAGTCAGAGCCTAAGCCACGCCCACTCTGTCTGAATGTAGCCCCAGACCAATGCTGATGACATCATAAAAACCCTCATTTTGGTCATGATGATATCACAAGTGTCGCTATAGTTTCCTATTGCTTCATTTGCGGATTATATGTGTATAGCTCTGACAAATATACATTAATCAATTATCCAAAGTAAAAGAAAACTTCTGACAAAAAACTTGTTGTATATAATAGGTCTGATATGTCACAAATGATAAAAACTGGAACAAATATCAGTCGGCCAAAAATCTGCTCTGGGACTGTCCGTAGGAAGCAATCCATTTTTTCTTCTTTTTTGTCCATAGACATACATAACATCTTATGTATCTCTATGGCTTGTCTAAGAGCACCCGCTGTTGTTCATTAAACCAGGTAAAATATATGCATAACGTTTATTTGAAGAGATGTTTCAATAAAAAAAAAAGTTTAGGGTGGATTAATTAGTAAATGGTCTGGTTAAAAATCAAGGCTTGGTCTGTTAGTGCTCATGCTGATGAGATTACCGGATAACTATGTTATCTCTGAGTCTCTTAACTATGGGTTACTGTTCCAGGCTCACACTGCCCTCTGCTTAGACGGTACAAAGAAAAGTTATTTACATGTTAATGCATATTGAATGATCTAAATAAGATGATCTATCAACTGCTTAGAAAATCTGAAAGACCGAACATCACCGCGAATGCTGTTTTGAAAGAAAAAGATAGGAAACAAATTGACCGACCTTCTAAAACATTTTGACCAATAGTATACTATAATAGATCTAAATTTTAAGTCACCCGATCACCAATCATTAAGAATACCACAGCAATACAACGAACGTTTTGCGACTGTGTACAGGACTGCTAGTCAAAGTGCAACCCCTAGCTTGCGCAAGTTAAAAAATAGTAAAAATACCCCCCCCCCCCCTCTTGGGCAATTTGCGCTCCCTGATTTCTAGGCCAAAAAGTTTGGGTAGGTCGGGTTACATCTACACAATATTTTTGTTTTATTATAATTTTATTCTATGTCTAGATCTAATTGTGATCGTTGGACATAGAAAGAAGCCTTACTTAGATCTAGGAGGGCCAAGGGGAAAAAATAGTTGAATTCCGGTAACCCGACCTACCCTAATATTTTGGCCCGGCTCTAACATTTTTAAAGAAATTTTAGTGAAAAATATTAAAAGATCACGGTATAGGGCACATTTTGTTACTAGCCTGTTACACCAATTTAACGGATGTACACCAATCTTCAGACACTTAAATCTGTTCAAATGGATTTGGTGAAATAATGTTAAAGCCTTGACAAAGGTTGTCCAAATTCAATGTACTAATGCCGGTGCCCTCTTGTGCACTAGTTCATCTATTTTCGGACACTGTATACTTCAAATCAAATGACAGTTTTCCAAAATAAAATTAAATCTGAGATTTTTAACTATATGTGTCCATTATCTCCATGTTCCCCTGTGAGGTGGAGTGAAGTAAACATTTTCCCTCACTTTTTCTGTAGTCTAGTTTCTGATATAACAGTTATGAGAGATTTTATTTTCACCTCAAATAATCAAGATATGTCCCCTAAACTAATTTACTATTTAGTCCTAGCATCAGTATTTTTTATAGGCTGGTCGACCGGCCGGGTTTACAACAACCGGCCGGTAGGGGGTTTGAGGCCAAGGTCGGCGTGACCAAGGTAACGCCGGTCCGCCATCTTGAAATCGACGATTTTTCGTAACTTTTTATGGTTTGTTTACATTTGGAGATCACATATTCAGAAGAATCCTACAGCTTATCCCTTTATCCTAGATTTAGTATAATTACATCTCAAAGTCCAGAATCGGATCTCCAGAGAAAATAGGGCCCTGTTACCCAGAATCATGATTCCATAGAAAATAGTCCCTTAGGGCACTGCAATAACTTTCAAATGCAATAGATGTGCAACAAAAAACATACTAATTCCCTAAAATAACTTATTTGTGATTCAATTATTAAAGAATAACTCGTTTACTGGAAAAAGAAATCTTTGCCCAAGGATTGAGCAGAATGATGAGGGTATAGAGTGTCCACCCCTTTTTTGTATACATATTTTACCTTCTCCCTTTTCCCTTTTCCCTTTTTTCTTATTTTTTTTCTTACCTCCCTGTTCCTTATTACACTATTTCATCCTTACATGGTCATACCCTAAGCCGTTTTCCCTTATCATGTCATAGTCAAGTTGCCCAATCTACCACCCTATTCCTTTTTCGCTTTTTAAGTGTTATACCATTTGGTTCGTTTTCCCTTTTCCTTTTTTTGTATTTTTTCAAATTTTGACCTATTCCTTTTTTTCAATTTTCTCTTTTCACATGATTCCTCCCACCATTTAGTCACGCCCCCTAATTATCATAGGCCCGCCCCCTAATCACCTGGGTGCTTAATGAGTCAATTAATTTCAGCCAGTAGTCATACTAATGAGATAGGGGGTGTGATTTTGTGAGTAGGATAAGGAAAAGGAAAAATGGAGAAGGGAAGACGTAGGTAGCTTTGCATTTTGCAAACTGTTTTCCGTTTTCTCAATTTTGTAAAAAAAAAAAAAAAAAAAATGTTGTAACCAGGAATAGGCTAAAGGGGGGCAGAAAATGACCACATTCCTGTATTCTCATAAAAATACAAAATATATAATTTTGTAGAATGAGGAATTGCAAATGGGTGATAGTGGACCATTATTGGTTATTTGGAAAAAGAAACAGGTGAATTAAAGGGTTGGCCGGACCATACCCTGACCCAGAATCGCCACATCCGGCTGGGGACCCAATACTTGGCCTGTGTTCTCCGACCTGGCCAAGCGGCGCTAGGCTATATTTTTTAGACAATTACATTGAAATACAAGTCAAAAATCTGAGAAGTTGGTGCAAGCCAACTGTCCGAAGATAGACTATGTGACTCACTGACTGTCCGAAAATTGGTGCATCTCCCCCTTTGCTGTTCCGCAATTTTTGCAATTCCCACAGAATTTCTGACCTCTGTAGATCTATGATGGAATTTTACTCTGAAATCTATATATCACTTGAAAGCTTATGATTCAAGGAAAATTCTTGGTGCTTAAGTTATAAAACGTCAATGAATAAATATTTGTGTCATCTGACCTGGGTCATGACTCATGTGCCCCTTGATTTTTCAATATTCTATGTGAAAAAAATGAACCAAAATTTCTTACTAGACTAGATGTGGCCAGTGAAATGAGAATTAAAATGATATAGAATAGATCTATCATGATTTAAAAATATAAATGAAATTATATATGAATTGTAGACTGCCATATATTCAGCAGTGAAAGGGTTAAGAAATGACCATGTCGCATGACGTTAATATCCATAATCATTATGTTCTTGATATGATCCTGTCGATTTTGATAATCCTCCATTTCGAAGGAATATCCTATGACTAGCCTATGTCTTGTCATTAATTTTGTTTCTCTTCATGTCACTAACTATCCGGCCGAATATGAAATTGAAAAGGCCAAATGCAAATCGTCTGATCATCCAGCTTTGTAAAAAAAATCTGAAAACCCAGAAGACGAATGAAAATAACCCTTTTTTATTTTTCCTCAATCAAGAAATCCTTGGATTTGGACAGTAAATTCCTCTCGATAAAACACCTAAGTACTACTGCCTCAAAAGGTGCAGTTGCCAATGTTGAGCTGTCCGAGGGCCGAGGGCTCAGAACCCAGCTAACGGGACATCCTGCGAAACATGGCGGGGAATCCAAATTCAACAACACATTTCCGGGTAAGTTCGAGCCTTCATCGAACGAATTCTCACACTTATATCCATTCATGCACACTAATATCGAGTTGTTATATATTGTCAGATCTCTATATATGGAAAGTTTGAAGTGACAGTTACCTTACACGGAGAAAAGATGCCCTCGGGGGCGAGCCGGTTTGCAGAAGGTAAAGACGTGCACAACGCGCACTTGTTTGCCTTCGAAATTAGGGCAAGTCCCTCCAATGTAAACACAGATTAATGGGAAAGTATGTAGGAAATATTTGAGTTTTCTGTATGTCACTATAACAAACTACAGTTTGCCAATGAAGTCTTTATAGTTTACAAGAGGAGCTCCCTGTCAAATTCACAAATCCTCTAACTGTATAAAGACCTATGTTTTGCGTAGTAAAACGTTATCATGGATCTCGAGATGGATGTAAAGCGGCCTCCCGCCACAGAGCGTTATCCGGTCAGCAGCTGTCGAGGACGTGGTTTCTTTGCAAAATCTACGTACATGGGGTGCAGTGGTGGATCCAGGGGGGGGGGGGGGGGGCAAAAGGGGCAATAGTTGCCTTCCCCCACCCTGATCTAAGGGGGATTATTTTGGCATCTTAAAACTGGAAGGTCTGTGTGTAAAGCTCGTGTTTTTATTTTTGTATAGGTGAAATATAGACCCTAATGGAAAAATTGCTGTTTTTCCGGGCGGATACGCTCTAAAGAGTTAAGTGAATAAGATGAGGCAAACACAATTTTCTTGCATATCTAGGCCTACGCATCCATAACCATAGTAAAGTATGGTTTCGTATTTATGGCCAAGGCCCACGGGCTCCATGCGCACAGACACATATTTTCATATGAGTGCTTTTAATTTGTCCAACAAATAGATGATTTTCTTCTTATTTTCTGTTGTCTCGTTCACACTATTACGGTATATGAAAGGTTATAAACTACTCTCTAGGTCTACCATTCGCGGATCTTCCAATCAAAGCCCAAATTATGTGACACACCAATGGGAAAAAATATGCCTCGAGGTTTGCACATAATTAAAAGATACATATTTTTCAATGAAATTATTTGAGCATGGAATATGCCTCAAGAACTAATAATGCTATAAATATTTTAGGGATATTCCAAATGTAGCCACTGTTGTGGGACTTTGATATTTGGTCTATTTTAATGTTTTTTTAAGGGAAATCCCCTAATTTGTGACGTAGCAAGGACTGTAATGGGGATTCCCCAGCTTTCAAAAAAGGGAATCCCCATCTCTCAATAATTTATACAAGACCCCAGAAATTAGGGAATTCCCAAATTTCATTTTATTTAGAGGCGTAGCCTCTATACTCCAGTTATATAAACTTTTTACGCTGGTATCCAGACAACACTACCTAAAGACATAGGGACACAGTGGAGATCGCCAGGAACCAGCTGCTACCTGTATTTTTTGTGTCAAACATTTCCTGTCCGCCCATTTTTCTCAGAATTCATACATGATAGGAGCATGAAACCTATACATTATGATGTCAAATGTATCAGGGAAGAATAGTTCATTTTGATTTGTCCTCATTTCTTTGACATTTTTGCATGATAATCCAAAGTTTGACAACAAAAAATTGTTCGCCAGATTTAGGAGCTGCACGACTCAGCCCAGCTCCTAAAGCACACTGTACGGCAGAGGTGGCCGGGCCAAGCCTAGCCTAGCCAGCTGATGGAGCTGAGGGCTTTATGATGCTGGTGGCTGCAGACAGGCAGAGAGGCTTGGGGCCCTAGGCATAGACACTTATTTCCTGGGACTTACGCCTCTCATGGAAGCTTCTGCTCCAGAACAGACATTACGACTAGTTTCCTTTATAATTCCATAATAATTCGACATTTTCACATTTTTTCTATTGAAATATTTTAAGAATACCAAAGAGGAGTTAATTAAATGAAAAATAGGCGTTTGAGAATTTATGTGCAAGGAACCCTTTAAGCATCCCTTGTTCAAAGCTGGCTTAAAGTAGCCTTTGGAAATACACTAAAATATTCAGCCGGTCACTTTTAATATAGTATTTGGCTAATGCACTCAAAATATTTAGAACTGGAATATTCTCTTTTTGAAACGCCAATGTAACATTTTAATTGAGAAAATTTACCAAATCTGGTTGTCATGGAAGCTATAGAGTTTGTTTGAGAAATGTCACAAATGGCAGTATAATATTATCATTCTATGATCTTCACATTGAAAACAGTGGAAATACGAGAAACATTACTAAATAAAAATGGATGAAATCATGTTTGGCTATTCTATGGGAAAAAAATCAAAAATCAATCAATATAACATTTATATTGATACTGGATAATTATCACAAATTTATCAAATCTTTTTGGTTGCCATACGATCTAGAGATTTCAAAGAATGTGATTTAAAAATTGGTCAAGTATGTAATTGATAATCACGCTTTTCTCATTTTCCTCTTGCCCAACTGCGGCATGCCTAAAATAAGAGACTCGTTTGAAAAATAGCACATTTTGAACATGCTGGACAGCAGTCAAATATAACTAAATGTCGCGTTGGGTACCGCTTTCCCCACTCAAACGTATAGCGATTGCTGCCATCTGGTGAGTATGGGCCGAGTGAGAAGGCATGACAGTTACCATGGGCTGTAAGACCGCTTTAATGGGCTCTTAGCTCTACAGAGTCAGATATTATACATACGCCAAACGAAATGATTTAATAAGAGTAAGTTTTTTTCCCATTAAATTTGTCCACAATGAACTAATTTTAACATAATTCTCATTAGTATTAAAATAATTATACGTCAACATTTACAAGTATCGGTCTCATCGTGAGCTCATACGCTCGTCTTCAATTCTTTCCGAAATTCTTTTTACGCATTGATAATTATGAAAACAAAGTAAGGCCCCTGAATAAAATAGTTTTAATTTAGCCTAGTTCTAAACTGTACTGATAACTGAATATAAAACAGCAGCAATATAATAACCGTACCACAAGACTATATTACAGTCTACCCTGAAAACGTTCAATCTCTAAATTTTAGGAATTGATAGGCAATTAGAAATAGGATGTACCACTTCAGTTTTCAGTAAAACTTTTACTTATTTTCAAGTCATTTACATATATTACATAATTATCAAAATCAACAGCAGACTTATTTTCAATTCTTAAGTTATAAATTAAAAATCGGACTAAGTAATCGGACAAATCCTTTCTATTGACATAAACTTTAGAAAAATACTTTGCATGTATTTTCATACAAAGTGTTTGAAAGTTCAGTGATATCTTCTTCCCTTGCTGCAGCCATGACCTCTAGAACCTGACTGAAATAAACAAAAAATACCCAATTAAATATGTGTATACAATATTGAGAAGGAAATTATATTGACATTAAAGAGGCGCCAGGAGGGCTCAAGACGAAATCCAGAAATTAAATCCATCACTATTAGCAGGGTATTCATACTCTTACCTAAGTCAATCATATTTAAAAGACATTTTCCCTTTAGGTTGCTCTGATTGAAAGAAATACAATTAATAGAATGGTGCAATAACAGCGTGAAACTCAACTCAGGTCTAACCTCGATCCCTACTCTAGAGTTCAGCCTCATAAGTATTGGTGGACCTGTATTCGTCGACATAATTTATACTGTATGGTTATAATTTGATACAACCACAGATTTTGACCATTCATGTAATACCATTATCTAATCCTATAAAGGCCCTGTACAAAAAATCTCAGAATTATATTAGTTTCCAATGGCTTAACAAATGCTGGATTTGATCTTGTGGTGTTAAGATTGTGACTCGGGAAGAATACTAGGTTATCTCTCTAAACTTCAGCAAGCAGCACACTGACCATGGCTATCATAAGTTCTAAAAGTAAACTTCATTCGATAATTTGATGCGAGAGGCAGAAACGTACAGAATTTACTAAAAGCGCTAAATAATGTCAAAGAAACATTGAATATACTCACACAATCATAGCAGGCTCATTTCTGCTTTTAACACACATCCCCTCTTCCCATCGTTCTTTCTTTTTCGACGGAAACTTCGTCTTCACAAACTTTGATCCTGCGTGAGTTTGCTTTACCTCACACCATGGGGCATCTGAAGCAAAGGTTTATTTCAAATTAATTATTTAGATAAAGCAACAATGCCGAATATCGATTTCCTTTTGATAAAAATGTTACTGCAAGACATATCTAGAAAGATACGAATATAATAGTTTAATACAGGACATATAATCAAGAAAAGGAACTATTACAATGTACGTCGAACGGTTTGACAAGAGATAAGTTGATGGAATAGCACACATTTTTCATTCAAACCTTTTCATTCTACTAGGTAGCACGATTTCCTGTATCTCTTTTGTATAAGAAAATATTCAATTCCTAAACAAGAACAACGCAGGAAACACTGGTAGCTCACCTGTTTCTATCATAAGCCGTTCAGCAGGTATCGAACACATTGCATCAATGTTTTCTTGAGTTTTCAAAGAACTGTTTTTAAAGAAAGTATTGTCTTTGTTAATGCTAAACGTCAGTGACTATCCCTCAGATAAGGCGGAATATGCATCATCTTAATTTTTGTTTTTCAAAATCACATAAATACATTTAGAACTGTATTCTGTAGAACCATAAAATGGATATATACCTTGATATTTGGGTATATAGCATATTAATAGATGAAATTTAAGTAACTAATGTAAATGTGCCTACCATCCATTGATTCCTATGTAAAGGCCTAGATCAAGGTAGACTTTTGCCTCTTCTTTAGTCCCAGTGAAGGAATGAACCTATTTAAAACCAAATATTATCATTATTAAATTTTATTTATTGAACACAGACACAACATGATGTAACATTACGAAAATTCAATTCAATAATATATCAAGAGAACAAGTACAACTAATTAAAACAGGGTCCCCACTCAAATTGCATTTTCAAATTCCCTGTGTTTTTCCTGAGATTTCCCTGTCCCACAACAACTTTTCCCTGTGTCATTTCCAGCAAGTTGTTCAAATTTAAAAGACTCTGCATGCAGAAAAAATATGGACAACCCAACAACAAGAAGTCAAATCCCTAATATTTTGAGAAGCAATAATTGTGGAAGCTGGCCAAATGAAATTCCCTGTGTTTTCCTGGTGTTTTGGTAAAATTTGCAAATTCCCTGTGTTTTCCCTGTCAGGGATTTTTCTTGTTGTCATTTTCCCAGTTTTTCCTGTGCTGTGGGGACCTTGTTTAAAGATGGCGAAAAGCTTGAACTTTATAACTGTAATCTTTCTACTGGTACTTACCACTCCATTTTTAAAGCTATCTCTATTTCTCTTGAGAATGTCAGCGAAGTCGGTTGCAGCATTTCGGGAGTGAAGGAAAAGAGGCAGGTTTGTTGCTTCAGCTAATGCAAACTGCTTCTCAAAATACCTGTAAGAATACATGACACGAGGAAAAAATATCAATTAAATCAATGCAAACATAATCACTAAGACTACATATGGACTAAAGGTAACGCATAAATAGAGAGTTAGTGCAATAGTGTACCTATGATATAAATACGATCTGTTAAGATGACTGGTGTTTAAATAAGAAATCAAAATAAGTGTTAATAATTGAACATGCACTCACTTTAACTGTGTTTCTTTTGGAGAGAAATGTAGACGATCATAATCTGAAACGTAGGCCCAAACATAGATCATATTCAATATATTCGATACAGATAGAACATGTACATTCTCAATATTTATTTATCGCCTAATCGTGCTCTTTTAAATTTTTGATAAATGTTCAATTGTTAAATGTGCCATGAATTTAGCTTTTGACAACCTTTCCTCCTTCGAACAGATTATATACGCTCTTTTAGGGAGTCATAGTGCACGAGAGATGCTTTTCAATAACTTTACCCTCGTATGTCTCACACGTTTAACTGAGGATTTACAATTTCTGATTGAATTTGATAGCTTATTATTTTACTGTAGTTACATCAGAAGAAAACTGAATCGAAGCTCAAGATTTAGGCTATGAAAAGCCATTAAACGAGTACGTTGTGAAGGTAACAATCTCATTATGCACACCGATAATATTGAAAGAAAAAGAACTTACCAAGTCCGAATTCTCCTAAGGCTACTACTTTTTCCTTATTTTCCTTAGCGAGTTCTAGAAGATCGCTCATATACTTCTCAGGATCCCCGCCCTTTTCGAATTCGGAGGTCCTAGTCGGATGACAACCGACTGTGCAGTATAGTTTTTCTGAAAATGTATTTTGATATGGTAAACTTTTCTGACTTGTAACATAATCATGCATTCATAAGCATTTCTTGTATCACACAGCTTGTCCCCCATTTAACCGGTTTAGATAATCACAGGAAGAACATACCATCCAAATCACAATGTCCTTCCCTTGGTTGCATTGAAATGAAGCTGTTTGATTGGCTCCCAACCTTGCAAATCATTCACAAAATTTGTAATCAGTTATGAATTATGCTCCCTCTGGATACATCTATAGATTTCAAAAGTATGTACCCAGCAACCTGGGGCCATATTTTAACTGATTAGAATAATCACGCAAATTTTTATTAGGGTCTCATATCTTGAGATTCTATATTTCACAAAATGTCGCAATGTCATCGTAAAATAACCCATAAGGCGGATTGTTAAATTATTCTTTTTGTCCTAGACATAATTTTTAATGATAAAACACTTCAAAATTCTCCTGGTTATCCTGGTAAGTTACGAAAATATGGCCCATGTCCATGCATCCTCCCATATAAAAGCTTAATATGTTTGAAATATTATGTGCATTTTCCGGGCGCACACCTGCCAACAACCGTTAGTTTTGAACACTGAAATATTATCAAGATGTTTAAGCAATTTCTAATGAACCAGACGAGCCTTTTTAAAGTAATTTCAATTAAAGGCACTTCATTAGCATTTTGTCAAGCCCTTATATTGCACCTATGTAGGAAGGGCAGAATAAATGTTCTAAATAGGAAAATAATGACTTAATATGCATCGCTTCTGCAGGGTGCCTGCGCTTTTTCAAAACAAATAATTTAAGACCTTTTTGAGACCTATTTATGATCTAAGTTTGACAAATTTAAGACCAATTTGTCACAGATTAAATTTGATCACACAAGGTTTGATGTAGGGACACTGAGCAAAATGCAACAATTTTGCTCAACCTATTATTTAATTTTCCTTTTCTAATCGGATTCAATTTAAGACCTTTTAAGACCTCCTACAAGACAATATAAAATTTAAGACCTTTTAAAGGCCTTAAATTTCCCCTGTTCTAGGTTCATAGTGCCCGTATTCACCTATGGGTGGATGGTGATAAGAATTGATAAAGGAGTAGATTGGGTAGTTGGAAACTATATCACGTAGATCCAAAAAGCACATACGAAAGCAAGAGAAGTCTTATACAAATTACATCGATATACCTGCATAGATCTGTGTAGTATTGTGGTGAGTAGACTTACCGTGAGACTCCACTAATTGTAGGGCTTCCTGAGCATCTGATAAACAACCCGCAGTCACGAAGATCTGGTTAAAACATAAATATCATACAGAAAAAGAAATATCTAGTGTTCTGGAGGTAAGGCCCCATTATTTTCTGAGTAAGCAGTGCGACATTAGGAGTTCCATTGTTTTTTATATGAAGCTTGAATGAGCGGTTTGACATTTCCAAGTGAGTTAGGGGCCCCGGACTTTTTACCACGCATACCGTATGAAAAGATATAGATTAAATTAACCAATTTATTGTTTTATCAAAGGTCAAAAATTCACAAATTTCATCACCATGAAAGCAGTGTTTATCATTAACACTGCCCCGTCGGCAAATGGCCGAAAATAATATTTTAGAGCAGGGCCAAACATTTTCACCCAAAATAGTATCAAATTTGCCCTGGTGGCCAACAGAGATCAGGGTGTTATTTTCCTAATAATTGCTTACTTTATTTGCATGTTTTTACTGATACTTTATGAAAGCAGTTATATAAAAAAAATCAGTGCTAACACAAAGCTATAAGGGCCAACACTATTATGAGAATATTGGCCCTGTTGTCTGACGGCTTAAAAAGTTAGTTTCAAACGCTGAAAGGTCTTATCTTTTTGAAAGAGTAGTTCTCAAGATTTGCTAGTTCAACCATGCGTTTTAAGTGCCCAAGAAATACTTATGTTGTGGTAAGTCAATGTACCTTTTCCATCCCGACTTCAAATGCCCTGGTAAGAACCGCAAGAAAATCATCTGAAAAGAAATATTGCGTCAATAAGTGGAATATCATGAATTCTCGAACCGTACATTTTTCTCTAATTTAAAGCGTGACATTTATTACAGCTAACTATAAAAACAACAAACACATCTGCACAGTGTCACCTATATGTCACTTAGCCTTCTCATGATCAATAAATAATGACAACTACCTACTCCTCTTCCTTTGAATAATTTTCTTAATGTATAATGATGATCATACCCTAAGGATTTCTATGTTATAATAAAAAAAGTACCTGGTATTTGAATATTCGTAGAAAATAGAGAGCTTTCCCAAATTTGGCATACCCTCTCACAATATTTTATGACAACACTACCAAATTCTGGATACCAAACATATCACCACTGGCACTGGAGCCAAGGGCACCACAGTTTAGTCAAACAAAAAAAGGATAATCATCTGTCAGGTCGTCATTCATCGCTACGTCCAACAGTTTAGACTTAAAGCCAGTGTATCGCCCTTACATTTCTAACATTAGGGACTCCACTCCTAAGCCTAACAACATCGCAGCTGGCGACGTGTTTTGCGACATTAGAACGTAATCCGGCGACGTTATTGGTCATGTCACAAATTTGGCGCGGGAGTGAGGGGGGTTACAACTTAGCAAATTACGTCCAGCTCACAGACAATACACTGGCTTTGACTATTCTTTCAAGTCAACTGACCAAGAAAAAATAACAAAGGCCATTAATGACACGAATGTCATAAATACGTACTCTAGGTAGACCTTTTTTTCTATTATTAAAAAGAATACCCTGCAAGACACACACACCGATTCTGTGTCCCCAATCAAAGTAGGTGTCAATGTTTGGGGGATTTAGGTGTTTAAATTGTTGAAAACCCAATCTTTCTTGATTTTGGATATACATAGCAACGTACTCCACATATGATTTTGGATAGAAATACTCTACCTAATTAGATCTGAGCTCATTGATTAACTGGAATTATTTTGCTTCAATTTTGCCGTTTTGGCGATCGTTCTAACATCTAAACTTTGGATTTTCTAGAACAGGCTGTGAATTTGAAGAGAAGCTTAGATTTCGAGAAAATTCAAGTTACTTCATGATTACCCACTATTATGAGTTCAAGATCTATATGGAAATCTTATGGAAAACAATATATGCTAATTCAAGTGGCTAACATTAGCAAGCTAATTCAAACTAGGACGTGCTTTAAATTCCCGTGCTCCAACGGACGAACATAACTAGGAAGGAAATGACGCTCAAACTAATTATTCCTACCATTATGTTTTGTTGATCCATGGTAAATGCCCCTGAACACAGGATCTGAAAGAAAAGAGATTGGAGAATATTGTCACAACATGAGTATATTTAAAAAGAAACCATAAAAGGTGAAGTGCTGAAGGCAAAACAATGTAATTATAAACCAAACTAATTTAGATCTATCAGTAGACACATTTGTCATAATGTAACCTCTCATTGAGATAGCCTGTACAATTTTGTGAATTTTTGCAATTAACGTTGCGTAGAAGTTTTGAAACTGATTGTATCCGAATTTTAGATCTACTTGGTCGTGGCATATGTGATTGATTGTGAAGTAAGCGTGAAGAATGGACAGACCCGTGATGAGCGGCCATTTATTTTTTATTAAAGTTAGAAAAGATCTAGATCTATCTCTGGACCAAATAAGTTCTATGTGATTTACAGGATCATACAAAATTACAAGTGACAATAGTGTAGCGCTCCCTGGGTCAGGTTAGGCCCGGGGAGTCAATTTAAACCAGGTTGATCACTAGGATTGGAAGTGTGACAAATGACCAAACAACAGTAACTTAAGTTGAACAAAGTTTATTAAAACAATCTCTCTAGATATTTACAAAGTAAAGTACAAAGCCAGAATGTACAAACAGTAACACGAAGTTACAAATAAGGTTTCCAAAAATAAGTTACACAAATAAAGGTTCCACAAATACCCTTTTCACAAAGAGGTAAACAAAGTCTGTACTTAGAAAAATACAAAATATAAACAAAATCTGTAATTTGGAAAACAGGCCCAAATAAGCAAAGTCTTAATCTAGAACAGGCCAAACTAAGCAAGTCTGAAACTTTAGGGGAAAACTGTTAAGTCAAAATATACTTGTGGGGCAAAACCATTAACTAAAAGTTAATAAAACAACCTAGTCTAACAGACATAGGCAAAACAACCACCACAAAGTATAACAAAAACCAGCCTAAAACTAGGCTATGCCAGTAACAGTCCCCTAGAGCCAAACAGGCCTTCTAAGTCTCACAAGTCAGGGTTACCTACCAAGGTCTGAACCCTACAGCAACAAAACAGAGAGTGAGCAGAGCCCCAGGAGAGCCCCCCTTTTCTAGCCTGAGCACTGAAAGCACAGACCTCAGAGAGAGCACCCTACTCCAGACTCTCCAGTGCCCCAAACCCTCTCCCCTGGAGCTCCCCTGGAGTAAACAATGCTGTGCCCTGATTGGTCAGTCAAGGAGGGAGAGCAGGCCTCCCATTGGTCAGAAAGGGAGCCCTCTGATTGGCTTGTTCAGACCGTCCGTCCGGTCGCCGAGTGGGAGACCGGGCCGCGCGGTAAGCGTGCTGACGGGCCGCGCTGCAGCAGGCCCCGGCAGCGTCGATCGGCCCGGGCCGGTCGTCGTAGCTCCTCCCGAGGAGCGCCACAATAGCACATCTAATAATCATTGTTCTCTATCCAAGTTCGAATACAATTTGACGTCAAGATTGAGAAATTTAAGACTGATTTTCCAACACCTAGATTTAGGCCAAAATAAATTTGTTGTGTTCAGGTAACATAAGTCAAAAAAATTAGGGTAGATCTAGGTAGGTCGAATTTTTGTTGTTGTTAACTTACCAAAGAGACCCGGGCAGTTTTGGAAATAAAAGAAATATTCAAAATATCCTCCAAAAACATTTTTAGCATCTAAAATACATGCCCTGAGCATCTATGTGCTGTTTTATGGTTTTTCATGCTTTACCTGAACACAACAATTTTTTTAATCTTTTTTTTTTTGCCTTATTAAATCATATTTAGACTGCCCTCACATTCTTGCTTCTATATTATATACATCTTTACTAACCTGTTAAATTGGCTCCAATATCTGCCAAGTCGAAAGAAGGAACATCGATACAAGGGACCATGCATGTCAATTGTCATGAACCGTGGCGTTGGAGAAACATTTCGCGATCAATCAGCGGCGGTGGCAGTGGTAATGATTGAGCAGTTGGACGAATGTGAGTTGTCGGTCGGTGTTCCGTCCGAGTTGCAGGCAGATAAGAAAACAGAATAATACGAAATATTAAGGACTTAATACAACGTAATTGATATAGAAAATTCCCGAAATGCGATATAAATTCAGTTAAGATATTTGTATTATCTGAATAACAAGAAATTCTTTACCAATGAACTTTAGTGTGGCCTGTCTCATGGGCGCTGCCATCTTGTTTGCTGGTAGTCGGCTGGAAGAACCTAAAAGTGATTTTCACTTGCCGAGACCATCCGAAGGTGCCGCCGGCTGATGGTGGCGCCATCTGTCGAAAATGAGAATTACCACTGATCTGCTGATTAGGCCCGCTATCACCAGCTGATCACAGTGAAAAGGTCTCAGTTCTTCTTTCTTCTTTCAGGGGGCGAGGTAGAATAATACTATTATTAATGTTTTCCACATTAAAACAGGAATTTAAATAAAGATTGAATATCTTACACATCTGCCAATTTTGACGCATGGGCCTATTTAGGAGCTTATATAAATTTTTGCGCATCTGATGTTTTTTTCCCCTAATTTAAAAAAAAATATTAATGTCGATTATGGCCTAGATCTTTGAAAAAGAAAATCAGTGATAATGGAGATATTTTTTTTTTTAAAAAGTATGAACCACAGTGGTCTCTTTACTCCTGATTTACTTTGATAGTCGTAGGATCAGCTAGTCTAGACCTATGTATAATTTCGTGATGGATTGGGAAAAATAGACTTTTTATTGATTTTATGTGTGTTTTTTTTTTTTTTTTTATAAACATACATTTTACTTTAATCAATGCTGCAATAGGAAATCCATGTGTATCTGCCATCAATATTATTATGATTATGATTTAAAAACTTCATGCTTTTGCAGATATGGCGACCTAGCATATGCCTTAATGATATGATATAGGCCCTATCTCTAAAAACAAATTCAAAATGTAAATATAATTTTACAAAAAAAATGATTTAGGCTTGTATCGCGCACCCTGTGTGTTTGAATTTTTTTTTTTTCCATTTTAATACAAAGTATTTATATAGGTTTTAAAGTGATATCATGGTTTAGTCTGACCATAATGGCGAGTTCTATCAACTATTTATCATTTTTTCGTCATTTGATTCTATTTTCTGTATCTCAGGGCAATAGAAAAAAGCGCGATATACCACTGTGTGCGATACAACCCTGTTTTACCCTATACTTGATGGAGGGCCCAAAAAGAAACTAATGAATAAAAGACAAAATTTGGACCATAAAATATAGATTTATTAACATTTCTATGAATATCTCATGAAATTTTGTAGAACTTTATGAGATATCATATCAACGAATTTTGTAGAATTTTACGAGATAGGCTATACATATAATAAATTAATGTCTTAATCATAAAATAAAACGTGAAAAGTTTTAATTGAAGACGATAACGTACATATGGACTTTGAGCCTACAGAATTATTTTTCTAACAGACTTTCAATTTTGCCTTTAATTCATTTTTATTCCAAGATGTGCGATATTAAACATGCTAGATGCATGATTAGCCTGACATGCGCGATACAAAGCCTAGAAATGTATTTTGTATAATGCTTACCCTAGGAAACATAGGCCTATAGGTTAGGGCCATTGGGAAAAGAAATTATATCAATACACATACATACGTCTTACATAGTTCTATATAACAAAATAAAACTAGGAAGTAAATTTTGAAAGCCTTAATTATCAGCTGATATGTAGGAGACATTTTTTCTGTGAAAATGAAATAAAATGCGCGATATAACCCCATTTCCCTTATATATGTATCAAACACAACTTTGACCAATCAATTATGAAATCAAAAGCAGATTTACATCTTACGTTACACTTTCTTATTTTCATTTTACGTCAAATTGTTACATTAATTTTTATGATAGCTCACGTTTACATTTTTTCATCACTAAGATTTACATTTTGCGTCAGATTTATATTTTACGTTGATCAACAAGGGTCCATTCGAATATCACCGTTTTTGATACAAAAGTTATTATAAATGATATTATTAAATAAGGACCACAGAAACCAGGAAAAATCAATTTACATTAAGATTCCAATTTTGAGGAAAACAATAGGACATTCTGAAATTATAGGAGGAGTTTTTGGGATTCCCTAGGGATTCCCTGCTATCAGGTGCGGATAATGGGGAGGCGGGGGCGTGCCAGGCGCATGCATCCCTATTTTGGTCCAAATATTGAAAAATTCAAATGGGTCATAAATGAAAACTTAATGCTATAGCACGCCCCTTTTTTCAAATTGCTGGATCCGCCCCTGGTTATAATTTTTACATTAGGGTGGTTTCCCCTTGTGGCCGCGATCGCGGCCTCAGTGAAAGGGTTCACGCAACTACAGCAATGAGCGGAATTGTCAAACTTTGCGCAGAAACTAATAATGCGTTTACAGTGTATGCTTTATTTAACTTTCAGTAGATTGTTAATGATATAGATGTAACAATAGTTTAATTGTTTTTGTAAAAAGATATCCAAAGACTATTCGGAATTATGTTACCACTGTCATGTTTGGCGTGTTTAGCCAGCGGCGTACCGCGTGCAGGAAGGGTTGGTATACGTAAGAAGGATGAGGCGCTATCGATTTTTGACAATACCAGAGTCTAGAGCATACACTGCGCCAGTCGAACCATTATTTACTAAGGTGTCTTCATGTTCCCCGGCAATGCACACGCTATAGGCCCTATGGCATCGACAGAGTTTCTATATACATTTATAGAAATTGGGATGCAATCGATAGATATTATTGACACTGGTAATGACCTGGTCTAATAGCAGATAATGATTGTATGCCAACAGAATTATAGGCGTATACTTAGCGCCGTCGCGCACATGGTTGAGCTTTATGCATTTACATTATGAACATTGTGTAATTACACGAAAATGATGATCCAATGTTTAGACATATTTCATGTTTGAACATGCATCGTTGCATGTTTACTTTAAGAGGTAAATGCACTTGACCGTAGGGTAAGGATGCAGGGATAAACATTAAGCCCTTTACCCACTACTCCATTTTTACATCGTTTGTTGACTGGTCGACGCAAATATCAGCCGATTCTATCCCAATAACATGACAAATTTAGCACTGGTTCTGATCAAACATATAGATTTCAATATGGTGTACTGATAGTACCTGAGCGGCCGATTTAAGCGCCCGCTCGTCGGCTCACTGCGTAAAAGTAAGTGGATATTGGGCTTTACCTTTTATATAAAACATTTTGACGGACGCTATTTTACAGAACCACTTCTCTTTTCTTGGAAATCATCGCCCTATTCACAGGAGTCCCTCTTCTATATAAGGACCCCCTCAAAGAATTCTGCTTGAGTACAAGTATTTACGTCATAATTGCTTTTAGACCAAAATAGATCTTGTATCACTTTTGACCATAATAAACCAAACAGATACACTCCAACGCACGCACATGTATACGTATATAATTATGTACCCAGTGGTGGTAATTGATTAATAATTTTATTTTGAACGTTTTCACCTGTTTATTGTAAATTTGATTTTTGGTTTACAACTAGCCTATTGGGAGATCACGATAGACCGTGATGTATACGTAACTTTGTAAAAAAAAAAAAGTATATATGCACAAACAAACGTACAGGAAAACCTCAGATTAACAGATGCATGAACATCTATGCACATACATAAGGACCGAAAAAAAGGATACAAATTGGAGCCTCATGTAAGAGATAAGAAAATTGAAATAAAAAAAAGATCATAGGCCTATAGATAGGTTGGATGCGACTGAACACAGACTACCTTTAATATACAAATTTGATAGATATTGCATCAAAAGTTACGCGCACACACAAACGTAATAGCCTCTATACCCTTGCTATTTAGCCGTCAGAGCCATTTCTAATCTGGTAACTCTCGACCACTTGTCTGACCCTTATCCCCGTGCCACAAGAGAAGGCCCCTACAGACAGATGGGTCATTAGAGGACCCCTCAACCATAGGAGGCTTTTCCATGGAATATACGTGTATAGCAGTGTTGGCGATTAACTTTTTGGCCCATCGGCCAACAGGGCCGACTAAGCCAAGATATTGTAGGCCCTGATAGCTTTCTGTCAGCCCTGATTTTTACTCCATAGGATAGCATCCCAAATATGTAAGTCTGCATTTTACAGGTTAAACTCTTAAAATGATGAAAAAATACAGAAATAAATATCAGAAACTCCTGTCGGCCATCAGGGCCTATTTGGCCCTAATTTTGGTGAAAATTGTCGGCCCTGTTCTCAAATTGTTGGCCATTGGCCGACAGGCCAGTGTTAATCGTAAACACTGTATAGTATCAGTTCTTATATAAATAAAGCATTAGAGACTGATCAAACGAAGGATGACTAAAAACGCAAATCTCTCTACAATGTCATTATTTACTTGCAATGGTTATCAGTGAGAGGTTACGTGTAAGCAAATAACGTGTGTTATGATCAAAGCATCGTTTTTATTAATGCAAAAGAATATCACAGAACCCAGCATGGACATAGTTGTCATCTGCTAAGAATAGGTACATTTCTAACGTAAGCTACCTGCTTGGAAATGAAATCTTCATCATAGCTATATGCATGGAAAATGTGCAATTAAAAGGTTTGTGATATAGCTATCATCACTTAAAAGCTACATTTGCAGGGAACCTTTCATCATTAAAAAGAGCTATCTTTATGGCTATTCCAGGGAATTTTTTTTCCGAGTAAACTGCTTTTAATGAAAAAAAGAGGGACAATAATTTTGTTTTTTAGATATTTGATTTGGCATTCCCCTTTTTAATGTTTCAGATGTTGTTGTCAGCGTGGTTGGCATTAATTTTGATAAAAGAGAAAGAAAAAACCCTTCGTTGTTCGCAAACGTTATTTAATTCTTCCCGGGAGGTATCAACATGAGCAAACTGAACTGCCCGAGGGTGTATTTTTCTTGCCTTTCGGCAGGAATTCCTGGTCATAATTTAACTAACTAACGCCATGTGGGGATGAGGAGCTGCTCGCACGTGATGAGGGGTAAAGCCTTACCACACCAGCTAGTGACACGAACTGCTCCGTGGAGGCGCCCTTCTTTCTGCTGTCAAGGACCCAGGAAGGTTGGGATTGCCTCCCCTGACCTTCCATGTCTGATTATGAATTCAGGAAGGAAGCAGGGATGGAAACAGAGGACGGGATCAGGAGAGTCCCTAAGGCGAAATGAGGGACAGATTGACACCACCATTAGTGGCCTACAACTCCTATAGCTTGTCCTGATGTTTTAACGCGCAAACAAACTTCCCTTCCCTCCTCATAATCTTTAGGCCTAGATCACTGCCGACATAATAACAGTGGCGAATGTGATGTAATCACTATGGTTGTAAGAGAACATAACATTGCGACGTTTACGTTCTTGGGACGCCAGCATAACCAATCGAATAATACAAAAGCCCAGGGGAATGATTCTTACATAGCCCTACAAATACAAAATTTGCGTAGAATTGTCTTATTCTCGAGATAAATCAATCAATAGCCTCTTCCTTAACACAGTTTGTTCCAACCTACAGGACACACGAAAGCAACTTACGCGCATGATTCATTAGAAAAGAAACATATATATAATCATAGACATACATAAGACTTATGTATCTGTACGATATAATACATGTACTTGTAGTCTATAAATAGAGTGACTACGTCCAAAGAAATGACATGGCGGTACGTTTGCTAGACTGAGTCATAGAGGCGCAAACATGCACATGCACGCTTCCCTCTCTCTCGTGAACCCTCCATCTTGAGGATGAGATACATTGAGATCAGGTTTCCGCGTACCACTGTTTTGGCAGTGGCAAGAGGGGGAAAGCGCCTACTGCAGCCCTATTCCCAAGCACGTAGAGCTTTCACCACAGGCGTCTCGGATTATAAAGTTGTATTCAAGTGTCAAGCAGACACGGTGTTTTGTCTACGTGTATGTTTTTCCATTAATGAGCCGTCCATCAATTATGTAACATTTTCTGACGACTTTTAGTCCTAAATAATGTTTAGTTGATGTACTTTTCTGAGGTAATTGCCTTCATCCATCTCATTGCTTACTTCCATTTTCAATATCACTCATATCAACCCCCACCCCCCTACCCACAGACATTCTTCTAACCTAACATAAAGTTTCAGAGGCTTTGCTAATGAGAATCTTATGATAAAATCAACGCGAACATTTCTATTTCCAAATTTGGCGATTCGGAAAATCTAAAAGGAAGAAAGAGCTCTAGAGATTGGAGGGAGGGGAGCACGTAAAAAGGGTAAATATAATTGTGAATAAAAAATAGACTGGCTTAAAGAAAAAAGACATGCCACTCTACCCTTCATCCACACATCTGCACATAGACTGCATAGAAAAAACAAAAGGTTAGGCAATTACTCAAATGAGGCTTTTGCCATATGAAAAGAGGGTTAGATATAACTACTCTAACTTTCTGACCTCCCTTCTGAGAGCCTGAGTCTAATACCCAGTCAATGTATCTAAGTTTCTATCTCAAAGCTTAGTCAAAGAGCTATCTCTCACATTATCCACTAGGTGGCACTCTTAAACAAAATAACAGTATTAGAAGAGCTAAATCTCAGAAGATTTGCACTGATAATCCCAGCATTGAAAAAGTTAGTCATATGTGGCTAACTTTGTTAGTCATTTTGGCTGTGGCAAATTTAACTATTTTACGTTAGTCAGGGTTAGTCAAATTGACTAACAGAAGTTAGCCACTGGTGACTAACCCTTCAAAGGTTACAGGACCAGGCTGCCAGGGCCCACTCCAATTCATTGAGGGTCTCATCCTGGCCATCAGGGTCTCCTCCAGGCCATCAGGGTCCTCATCTGGTCATAAGGGTCCACTCCTTGCTCTCAGAATCCTTTCCTGACCATCAGGGCCACATCCTGGTCATCAGGGCCCCTCTTGGCCTTCAGGGACTGTCAGGGCCTCCTCCTAGCTGTCAGGCACCCCTTTTGGCCGTCAGGGACTCCTCCCAGCTGTCAGCGACTCCTCCCAGCTGTCAGCGACTCCTCCCGGCTGTCAGGGACTCCTCCAGCCGTCAGGGACTCCTCCTGGCCGTCAGGGTCTCTTCCTGGCCATCAGGGACTCCTCCCAACGGTCAGGGACTCCTCCCAGCCATCAGGGACACCTCTTGACCATTAGGGACTCCTCCCGGCAGTCGATCCTCCTAGCATCAGGCACACCTCCTTAATGAAATACAACCATTATATATAGGGTATTTACAGTGACTTCCTTTATACAACAAAATTTGATGATTTACCACCTAAGAAGCCATTTTAGTACATCATAATAGGCTTACAAATCATCCTTGATATCTGTACTTTCACATCAAATGTGGCAAAAGGTTAGATCACAACATGAGCTAAGGATGAAGATGGATAAACTTACCAATCTGTGGAATCTGTTTTCTTTTGTATGCCTTTTTCCTGGTGGTCATGTGATCTCTTATTTGGTCATGTGACCTCTTAGTCATTTTGACTAACCATGTATAGTCCTTATGACTAACACATCACCCCAAAAAAATGTTAGTCAAAATGACTAGCTTATAGTTGACTAACAGAAGTTAGCCACTACTGACTAACTTATAACATCATAAGATTATCAGTGACATGTGATTACACAATTATTTTCCAATATCCAATGTGTCCCAAATGTTATAAACGACATACAAATAATTATTATAATGAACATTCAATCTAAAAAGAATTTAAGTCTTGAGAGGATTTAAGAATATAATGATAGTTGCACATGGGTCAATACCTTTTTTGATATCAATTGCCTTTTGTTAACCCATTTTTGGATTTCTGACTGGCATAACACTTTACTGGGGTGGTGACTGCTGTAAAGGCAGGAGCCTAACCTCTCTCTAGAGAAGCCTCCATACCCATGGATAGAGCTCTGAACAACAGGCTGATAATTATATGCTAGACCTACAGCTGAAAAATGCTCTATGCTCAACGTAAACCAATCCCAAATGATTTGTATATATGGATAGGTTGAATCTATACATTATGGGAATATAGTGATAAAAGTATCGTAATGTTTTTTAGTGACATCTGACGTTTTTAATTCTATGAACCATTGGGTTAGTCAAAAAGATTTTGTAATGGATAGTCATTTTGCTTATAACTTAGTCAAAAAAGGGTTAGAAAGTTCGGACAAATAAGCGCCCTCGAATTTGCTAAGATTTTTAACCCATATTTTTTTCTGTGATCTTCATTGCACAAGTTCATACATTTACTACCATATTATCTATATGGAGAAAGGACAGTAAATAAAGATGTTATTTATCATTAGCCTACTTTTCTCCATTATTCTTTATTCAAATAAACTGAGGAGAAATACTGTGAATTTTTAAATGTTTGGTTAGATTCTAGGACGATCACCCCTAGGACAACTACCCTGGGGAAAACTACCCTGGGGAAAACTACCTCCTAGGACAACAACCTCCCAGGACTTTTAACCCTAGGATTATTACCCCATAGGACAATTACCCCATAGGACAATTACCCCTGGGACAACTACCCCTTAAGACAACTACCCCAATTGATAGGACAACAACCACTAAGATGGGACAATACCTCCCATTGGTAGGACCTACCCTGGGGTTCCGGGGATTGGCAAAGGAGGGGAAGGCCATGGGGAGCTGCCCTGGGTGTCCAGAGAAGGAGGTTAGTTACCTTATTTTGGATTAGTTCCTATGTGTTCCAATGTAGCTATTCTATCAATGGGGGTAGTTGTCCTATCAAGGGGGGTATATGTCCTTTGAAGAGGGGTAGTTGTCCTATCAGAGGGGGTAATTGTCCTACCAATGGGGGTAGTTGTCCTATCAAGAGAGGTAGTTGTCCTACCAATGGGGGTAATTGTCCTATTTATGGAAGTAATTGTCCTATCGTAGGGAAGTTGGCCTCCCATTGGGGGTAGTTGTCCTATCTGTACGGGTAATTGTCCTAGACGGGTAATTATCCTACCTATAGAGGTAATTGTCCTATCTAGAG
The DNA here is from genome assembly GCA_936440205.1 of Lepidonotus clava. Classification (NCBI taxonomy): domain Eukaryota; kingdom Metazoa; phylum Annelida; class Polychaeta; order Phyllodocida; family Polynoidae; genus Lepidonotus; species Lepidonotus clava. Next base: position 54,403,237 of record OW387134.1, read on the forward strand.
GGGTAGTTGTCCTACAGGGGTAGTTGTCTTATAAGGGTAGTTGTCCAACCATAGGGGTAATTGTCCTAAGGGTTAGTTGTCCTAAGGGATAGTTGTCCTAGGGATAATAGTCCTAGGGGGTAATAGTCCTAGGGGTAGTTGTCCCAGGGGTAGTTGTCCTGTCATGTGGGGTATTTGTCCGATAAAGGGGAGTATTTGTCCTACCAATTGGGGTAGTTGTCCTACCAATGGGGGTAATTGTCCTAAAGGGGTAATTGTCTTACTCATAGCAGTAATTGTCTTATCTAGAGGGGTAGTTGTCCTACAGGGGTAGTTGTCCTATAGGAATAGTTGTCCAAACATAGGTGCAATTGTCCTAAGGGGTAGTTGTCCCAGGGGTAATTGTCCTAGGGGGTAATAGTCCTAGGGGTAGCTGTCCCCAGGGTAGTTGTCCCAGGAGTAGTTGTCCCCAGGGTAGTTGTCCAAGGGGTAGTTGTCCTGTCACCATTTGGATCTGACGTATGGTGCTGGTGTGAGATAAAATGCCCTATTACATAACTACACAGCATGAGCTGCATCATAGTGATGTCGTAGAGAAATGGCACATATTAGAAACAAAATTCTTTGTTACACATATGCAACATGATCCACATTACCCATTTTTCAAAATCATATGATTCCTGTATGCGAATGTGTCTTTAATATCATAATATCATCACAGTGACAGGACAACTACCCTTGGGACAACTACCCCTGGGACAACTACCCTGGGGACAACTACTCCCTAGGACAATTACCCCTTAGGACTATAACCCCTAGGACTATTATCCCTATAGGACAACTACCCCTTGGACGACTACCTTTTGGGACAACTACCCCTATTGACAATTACCCCTATGGGTAGGACAACTATCCCCATAGGACAATTACCCCTCTATATAGGACAACTACCCCTATAGATAGGACAATGACCTCTTTAGGACAATTATCCCTACATATAGGACAACTACCCCCAATGGTAGGACAACTACCCCTGTGATAGGACAACTACCCCCATTGATAGGACAACTACCTCCATTGATAGGGCAACTACCCCCATTAATAGGACAACTATCCCCATTAATAGGACAACTACCCCCATTAGTAGGACAACTACCCCCATTAGTAGGACAATTACCCCCATTAGTAGGACAACTACCCCCATTTGTAGGACAACTACCTCCATTTGTAGGACAACTACCCCCATTGGTAGGACAACTACCCCCAACTGTAGGACAACTATCCCCATTGGTCGTACAACTACCCCCATCAGTAGGACAACTACATCCATTGATAGAATAACTACACCCTTTGGTAGGACAACCAATCCTATGATATGATGATTTCCCTCCTTCTCCAGACACCCAGGGCAGCTGCCAATGGCCTTCCCCCTCCTTGCCCAGCCCTGGAGGCCTACCCCTCCATTGCCCGGCCCTGGACACCCAAGGCAGGTACCAATGGGGGTAGTTGTCCTATCAATGGGGGTAGTTGTCCTATCATAGGGGTAGTTGTCCTACCATTGGGGGTTGTTATCCTATTTGTAGGGGTAATTGTCCTAAAGGGATAATTGTTCTACCTATAGGGGTAATTGTCCTATTTAGAGGGGTAGTTGTCCTATAGGGGTAGTTGTCCTATAGGGGTAGTTGTCCTATCCATAGGGGTAATTGTCCTAAGGGGTAGTTGTCCCAGGGGTAGTCGTCCCAGGGGTGATTGTCCTAGAATCTATTATCACACCAATATCGCAGCCCAAGTCGTGCAGTGTAATACCACCTTTAGGTCCATCTTCCAAACAATACCCCCTCTCACTTTATATTACCCATGTTGTATAACAGTTAACACATATATGTGCATCTGTACCATTTGATGGTAATACTGAAACAAGTGGTTTTCCACTGGCAATTGCTTTTGCAATGTTCAGGGTTATTAAGAGCGGGAAGCCACTGAGCGATGCAACTGAAATTTTGGTTGAATCAAGTGACCAGAAACCGTCTAAAACTATCAGAACTGGTTGGAAACGACCAGAAATGGTGTTCCCATTGAGGGAAGTGACTACAATTTGATCAGGAAATGACTGTGATATTGATTGGAAAATATCTAAGAATACTCGATATTGGTCTCTTGTGATCCCTGATTCAAACAGAATCTTAGTTGCACAGCTTAGTGGTTCCCACCTTCAGGGTCATCATATATAATCTATAAGTTGGCTTTACAAACGTGCATCCCTCCTTTTATTGTGTACTATTTGAAAAGGCAGGTAGCATTTTGTGTGCACATTTCATCCAGTTTGACGTTCAGACGTCGTGCAGATGACGTCATAAGACACTTAGTGTCCAAAACGGGTTGGATGCCATATTGGTGATCAAATTATAATCACTGATATTTTATATTCTGAAGCATTTAAAATACAGATTTAAGCAACAATTATTAAAAATGGTCTTACTAAATGATGCTTAGGAATTATTACCACTTAGAATTAATGTATTCATATTTATTCCATGGCCATGTGGCCCTGATCACCACGTGGTGATCACCAAAAAGTGATCACGTGACCACGTCTGCACAAGGTCTTATATCGTATGAATGCTTTCGATTTTTATTAGAATACTTGGTGAACAGGTGTAATTATATTCCAACTAGTTCTTTCAATAAGAATAGAATAGATACCTGATAAGACACTTCATTTTATAAAACTAAAGAACTTTGCCTCGGTACGGTATTGTAGGACTTTAACACAAGAAAGCTAAGGATACAGAAAACTCAGTATAATGTTTCTAGGTCTAATCTGGAACTTAAAATGTTTCCTGGCCCCGACGGCTCGTAACTTTTAGACTGGATTATGGCACCTGGACCCTGGCCTTATGCTTGTGTGACGTTCCTTGGTAGTTCGGGGTTTCCGATTCCTACAACAGAGGGACGTGGGGATTGTTCGGGTCTCAGCCGGACAAGAAGCCAAGATGTGATATTTAGAGTCGTGCCTCGCGCACGAGGGGGGTTGAGCGGGTCGATCGGGAAATCGGTATTTGTCGACGGGGGAGGGGTGTATCGGCCGGGCTGGACCGAGGGGCCTCAGCCACCGGGCGCGGGGTACGGGCACTTCCGTTAGCGGGTGGAGGATTGCGGAGGAGGAAAAATGGCAGGGATGGGTGCGGGCCGTTTCCTTCGTGCTGGCACTCTCTTCGGGGCCCACTGCGGACGGTCTACCCTCATTCTCGCCTATTGTTTGGTAGCGTGGGGCCGAACCGGTCGCGCCTTCATACCCCCGGTCCCTGGGTTTCCGCTCCCTATTTCGGGCCTTCGTGCCAGTTTGGTCCTCTGTTTTCGGGACTCCATCCGGGCCACTTCGGGCCTTCGTGCCCTGTTTCGGTCTCTCGGGTCTTCGGGACCCCGTCCTAACTTTCGCCATTTTACTTGTACTTTCTAGTTAATTAGCCTGTATTGGATCATCTTATCGGTTACCATAGGAAGAAGACACATGTTGACACAAGGAGTACTGTGAAGAAACTCTTTTATTCTCGGGCCTCACCGCCCCTTTTATAGTCTAGTGGTCAGCCCTGATTGGCTGTTTCTGATCACGTGGTTACAATTGACGTCACTTCCTGTTTACATTTATCACTTCCGGTTTACATATTTCTCGGGTCTTTCGGGTTTCGGGCTTTTACAATTTCGGGCCTTTCGGGCTTTTCGGGCTTTTCGGGCCCGTTACAAAATATACTTTAATCTGTCGCATCGTCTTACTTTTCATATTTCAACTTTGATAACTGATGAATAGACATTCATCACCCTTGTATTAAACACGGAACATCATTCCGAGCAAATACTTGGGTCTTGTGGGGGGCTGTGGCCCGTCGCATAACGGGTCTCGCTGTAGCGAACATTGGCACATTTCAAAAGACCTCTCCCTGTTCAACAGGGAGCGAATCCACCTTTCATCCTTACAGGGATGGTTTGACCACCCCTTTTCTTTCATGTCCCGGGGGGACATTTTGGGGTGTTAATTTTAATATTCTGTTTTCAGCAAATAATAGCAGTGTCCCTCATCTTATAAAATATATAGGAGGTAAGTGGCGGAAATGTATTTATCAATCAATTAAATTAACTTCAAAGTGTGTGCAAAACCATCGCAACAGGGACAATTGGCACATTCCAAAAACAAGGAGATAAAAAAACAGCGAGAAAAAAACAAATCCATCCTTAATCGCTCCCTCTTGCGAGAGTTTGGTTATGCGACGGGCCACTGGGGCTTCAGTCATACAGAATGGGAACATTCAATGTGTGTGGACGTAGCTTATGCTGACCCCCCTTCTCCTTTTTAAATTCTGGATCCCAAATGAATCCCTCACGCAGTGATTCCCCACTTGTCATGATGGTATTGATAGAAGTTACTTTTGTATTTTATATCAAAGTTAGTACAGAGTTAAATCAAAATTTAATGCTCATCGTTTCAAGCAATGGATTATTCCACTTTAGGCTATATCTGCGTGATATTGATTAGACGTTTCCCTTTCTCTTACCATTCACAGACTATTCTCTCACTTTTAGGTGGACCCCATGATACTATGATACATTAAAAAAACGTAAATTTACATTCATAATTGAAACATCACTCCCACGTAACAACTGGCCAATGTCTGGTAGAAAAAAGGCCCAAAGCGCCAAACTAATCATTTCCTAAATGCCGCCTCCGGATGAGCTTTCGACGTTTTTCTCTTCCACCGCAATATCAATCCTCTTAAACGGACGGGTGTTCTTTTTTTTCGCGGCTGGAAGATTCATCTTAATGTGTAACTTTAGATGATTGACAGGCTTAGCACTTCGGATTTGATGCGAAAACAGCCTAACAATCGCTATCCATGAAATATCTTCTACAGGGACTGGTTCTAATTGACTTTGCACAATTAAAGGGTTGCATTTTTGGCCTAATATTATTGTCAGGGTTGCGTCATCATCCGTGTTATCGGAGCTCTTCTGATTTCGAAAAACGTTAAAAATAATAACAGTTTGCCTATTACGAATGACAACTAGTCTTCTCATGTGACATTCCTTTATCATGTGTGAGTATCCCTTTGTTAAAATAAAATGACATGGTGGTACCGAGTCTTATAAATGCAATAGGAGAAAAGAAACTGTAAACAATCAATAGAGACGTCTTTAAAAGTGTCCTGCCAAGTACTAACTCATGGAAGGCACTTCAACCTTAAGTATAGCTCTGAATTTAGGCCTAGATAATGTATGATAATAATTAATATGCTAAGGATTTATGGGTATAATTTTGACAGTTGACGGGAATATATATGTATGGCTATTCCATTGTTTCCCGGTTTTCAGGACTATATCATCTTGAACACCTAGACAGCTAGAAATAGTTGGATAGAGACAGATAGGTAATTTTTCTAAACAGACGGACAGTCATCATTTAATAGTCTCTGGTACATAACCTCCAATGGGAGCACTTTATTTTGACCTACAGAGTGTTCTCAGTTTGATCATTACCCTCCCTGGCGCGCCGCTAACTACTAAAATTTACCTGAATCAACCCTTTGAACTAAAGAGAGCTTTGGATGCACAGATACAGGACTTAACCCAATCATGATTAATCAATTTAGAAACAATAATTTATCATTCGATGAGATTAACACTAACATGATATCCAATTTGTTTGAAGAAGCCTGACGCCATCGGCAGAGCGTCATAGCCAAACATATAGGCTTATTATCTAGATGATATCATGTGAATGCATTGGTTTATTACCCAACTTTGAACGGTGAAATAAGCTACATGTACAGTTGGTTCTGACATTCATTGATGGGTAAGAGATGTACTGTTCCCATCCGTGGGTGACGAGCATTGCTTGTAAGTAGTATAGGCAAATAGGGGAAATGTTCGGGCACCAAAGCTGGTTTTTATGAAACTGTAAGTAGTACATGAAATTGGGGGAACTGGTATGGAATCCACGATCTGTAGAGTTCCAGAAGAGCAACATCAAAATTAGTTATCTTGATTGCAAGTCTAGAATGTTCAAATCTTGTGTCCTCTCACGTATTGCATTGGAGTTAGAGATAGGTACGACAGTCAAAGGCGAAGGTCCCCTGACATTAACAAAATGACTTCCATTGACCCTAACAAAATTGTGAGATTCTCACCCATTTCATAATCATTCCTTGACTTGTCTACGAAAGTGTTTTTCGGAGCCAGGTTATGTGAAAACACAATACATAGCTAATAACACAGCAGACATTGGGGACGCTGATAAGAGATATCATTTGTATCCAGAATAGGCCTATATATGATTATCCTATATGTCCTATACATCTTATCTCAGAACTACTCATTTGTTCCGCAAGTAGTTATCAATTAACGGGCAAAGTTCGTCTGTAAGTCACCCATGAATTAAATCATCGAACAATATCTAATCTGTTTTATCAATAGATAGCATGCTCTAGAATAATCTATAAATATTATTCATGAAGATTAAAAGGAACATATAAATGGTACAGTACATTTCAAGCTCACTCTATCTCTTTCATTCTAGAGGCCGAGTTGAACGCAGATTTGTTGTTTACCTGCGTTGTGCCGGCGGCGGTTCCAGAGGGTGTATGGATTTGCTGACGTCAGCAGGAGGTAACAAAAGATCTTTTCCCTGGCACCGGCCCTGGCCAATAGGAGCCATCTGAGAACAAAAATCGCCATAATGCCCAGCCTGACATTCCTCTGGCCGGCTATGAAAGTTTTTGTATAGGATAAAAGTGCAAACCGTGAACTTATGTGAGAATTCTTGTTATGAAAATCATATGGCAGTCGGTCAAAGGCCAATCACATTAGATTTTCAATATACACAATGTACATGTTGTTTAGTGTGATTTCAATGGATCCTACACTTGTACTGAGGTTAGATCATGTTTGTTGGCTACATATTTTTGCCCAGACACTGCATAGACCTAGGCTAAGAGACAGAGGATGAAACCGAACCTGCTGTACATAACTGTACACAGGTACCACCCCCCAACTGGCCTCGTATGCAAATCTGTGAATGACGCACGTTGGTCACGTGAGCATCGCCTTGGTAACCGCCCCATTCAGCTTCCATGGCTGCTATGAATTCTTAATGTCTGTGAACCGTGAACCAATAGGAACGGACGGTTCCACTTGGTCTGCAAAGGAACCTTTTCAAACTCCACCACAAAGTTAACAGTACCGTCTTTAAAGGAGGTCAAAGAAAATGTTGAAGTTCACTTTCGCATGGGCCTCACGCCTAGATCCTAATGATATGATACGAACTAGACAAGATTTAGACGTTTTTGTGAATGGGTCCCATTTTCATTCATTACAGAGGAAATAGATAGGCCTATTTTAGAAGCCTGGCGAGAATGATTTGAATCGGATTAACAGGATTTGTTTGTGAGGATGTGAGCTCTTTCATAATTATGATAAATCTGACTTCATAGTCTCACACATCTATTAAGATCTTTTGGAAAAGCTGATGTTGGCTAGCGGCTGACTATGAACCAAGGAAAATGAGCTGAAGGATTATACATTATTTTATAGATGGAGTATTATCATTTCACACTATTTATTATTTTACAAGTATCTTATAAGAATGGTCAATAAGTTATTCGGCCATCTGCGTGGAAAATGAAAACGTCCCATCGGCTGAACTACGACGCCGTATTCATTTAGTCGGATGGTTAGTCGGTCCTATCGAGTGAGACGCCGAGGTGTGATTATTTGGGCGCATTTCTGTCAGGCAGACGACAAATCGATGTGGCGATAATGCAGGAGCCGACCAGTGGTAGCATCAGCATTGGCGTTGGGCGGGAGAAGGGAGGCACCACTGGAGACGGGAGTAGTAGTACGGCGCGGTGGCAGCATAGGGCCACTGGGTGTGCCGCCTCTCGGGAAGAGCCAGCAACCAACTCCCCTCCATCCATACCATGTTAATCCAAGCCGCATTAATAATTAAACGGCATACAGTGTGGGGACCGGGCCGGCCGACAGTCGACACTACAACATCAGTGCAGCTCCTCTCTGGATAGTTCTCTGAAAATGGCGTTGGTGTTACATCTGAAATATGCCGAGAACTTACCGGGACGTGCCGACCGGCTGGCCAAGGTGGCATTCCGAGGTGAGTGTGCATGCTACGTTTGCCTCTCTGTGTGAGTGGGGCCTGCAGCCCGGAGCGCGCTGCTCTGGTGCCGTATTGCTGCGGCCGCATTCGCCGTCTCAATGTACTCTATGATGCGTTGGCGGCATAAACGCGTCTGACGTTAGCAGTATAGCAACAGGCTTTGCCAAGTCACAGCTGCTAACGGTCTTTCTCTTATATTGCTCACTTTTTCATTTCAATTGCTGAACACTAAGCAAAAGGCCAAAGAAAGCATGTTAGAAAGGATTTGATAAAACCATGAACAAAACATAGATAAGCTTTATTTCACTGTGTCTCCCCCGCTCTCATTGTACGTTGCAAGTTCTTGGAAATAATCAGCTGACAGTAGAAAACATAATAGGTTCACCTGTGTTCAGGCAGACCATTCTCCTCTTTACCTGAAAGCGTCAAGGTACAAATACATTAATTGCAAAAATCCTATGGTTCCATGGACACGGCCTTACCTTGAAACCCTTTTTGGGCATACCCTTATAGTAGCTTTGATCTCTCTCTGTCAGAAAATCAGTACCAGCTGGCCTTCACATGAAGGTTTTGCGTGTAGCAGTATGGTCACTGAGATCTGACACTAGAAGGCAAGTTGATTCCAATCACTTTGGCCCTACGACCCCCACATGTGCTGGCTACAGTGGGTACAGGTTCCCCACAGTGGTCTCCCACGTTCTGCAAATACAGAGGAGCAATCTGAGGTAGTACCAGTGCCATCAAGACCTTATTGCAAACATCAGAGATGCATTAAAGAGAATGAGGAAACGTACACAGGAGAATGCATATGCACAAACATAACTCGCAGTGTTTATGAGCGGGGGCGGGCGAACTGCGTAGACGTATAATGAATCATTACAAGTTACTTACCGCAGTGGAAAGCTGGGCCAGAAACCAAGTTTCTCAAAGGGGTTCGCAATGTAAAAAGAGGACCTCAACAATGCAGATATAAGAGGGAAACATATGTTTTGAAAAAATGAAATATATATGCACTAAGATAACAAAAAGAAATCGGAAAATAATCCAAAATTGTATTCAATAGACCTATAAGCCTATACACATGTCCTTTTTAAAATGACATCAAAGACAGTCTAAATACAATGGGTTTAGGTCTACCTGTGAATTAAAAGAAATACTATGAAATGTGAGCTGGATTACATTTTGCTGAATCAGCAACATGGAGTCTCGTATGGGATAAGGCGCCTGTGGGTACTGCAGCCTCGTACCTATGAAATATTGAACATAACCCGAGCAGATGGAGCCGCGGGATCCCCTCCTCTTAATGTTTCATTACTATTCATAGCCTCTGAATAGTCAGCCCTACACTTAGGTAATATAATGCATACTGTATATTATTTCATAAGCCATATTTTTCGTGGAAGACTAACAGCTTACATAATGAGCAGCCCCGAAAAAATACAGAAAACCAGAGAAAACTTTAGTTTCCTTAGCCTCAACAGATAGCAGGACGGACGTATCCGTTATCCTGTAGTGTTTTCAAAATAGAGTCTTTTTGAGAAGTCACCACTTTATATATGTGTATATTCTATTCCTCATCACACGAAGGCACGATGTATTGTGACTTATGGAGTACTGCATATTCTGCTATTCCGAGTGTTCTGGATGTTCGTTGTTTGTTCCTGTGAAGTTCTTCTAGAATATTATAGCAGATTCTTTCGAACTGTGTTGTATTTCAATAACAAGGAGTTCCGCTATTCTTTCCAAGAAAACTTTCAACTGATGCTTTATTTCTAGTCTAGCGGTTGAACGGGAGTTTGTGTATAAACTCTTCTGAAGAACCGTGTAATAAGAAATAATGATAGAACAATACACATTTCTAGTAGGCCCACACCCACTAGGTTTCATCACTCTAAAACACGACTTTGTAGTTCATAGAGGCTTTGTACAACAACGTTTACGTGCTTTCAAAAGAGAATCAATATCTATCTTTGATACTCTATAATTATACTGAATAAAGTACGTTCCCCACATCCAAGTGCCACGTACGATAGTCAGTTCTGCCTTCTTTAGGCTGTTGAAACAAGTTATTTTGTTGCATGACCAGTGAATAGTACAAAGTGACTTGTGTTGACATAGGCCCTAATGCATTTCTGCTGGCGATGAGAGTCCATGAGCCCCCCCCCCCCCCCAATTCCCTTAAGGCTTTACACACAATAGTTTAAGATGTAAGATTAACACGTTATCAACAGAAACATGCAAAGCCACTTTGAACCCTCAGTCCTTACACAACATTAAGGAAGCGTTCAGCGAGTAATAGGTCCTTGGCGGATATTATACATCCAATTAGCGGGGCGCTCAACGTCCATGAGCCCCTCTCATCGGAAGTAGAGACCATGACGCCCCCTGCCGCCGGTCAACAAATGTAGCAGTCGACATTCTCTGATCGATGCGTATGCACGACGTGCGCCCTGACCCGCCAAAGGGGTGTATGTACAGGGTGGGTCTCGGTAATATGTGGCTTGGGTGTGAGAGAGGTGGCTATAGGAGATAGGGGCACACTTTTCAGTAACCGCTCTGAGGAGGCGTTTTGCAACAGCCAATCTGCCGCTCGGAAGGCTTGTACCGACAGGTGCAACACATAATCATTGCCCCACATAGGCCATTCTAGTTTACACCACCTCTGGCTATTGTTAGACCTTTCAGGTCCTCAAACAAGCCGTGTGTGCCATCGTTTCAGTGTTTATTGTCTATGCAATTGCACAAAATAAGGTGCCTGAACACGACCATTGACAATACGGACAAAGTCCAAAAGGTTGTACCTACAATATGACATGATTGAGATATAAGCAGCAGTACGGTAAGCTATATTCACATTATGGAATGCATTGGAGGTGCTCTTTATTTTATTTAAAAAAAACCTACATGCTGCAAAAGTAGACGTTTCTCAACGCCCCCAGCATGTTAACGTTAATGTATAAAGGCCCGAAGTCGATATGATGAGATATTATAGATAGAGGCAGACTCCATCAAAAGTTAATTTGTTCTCTGATTATTAAGATGTCCCTCCACGTCTTCTGATGAAGCTATTACTGATGCCTCTACTATCTAAAAGTGAAAGGTAATGAACTGATTTGCGATAAATGAGTCCTGTTCACGGCAGAGCCTTTCCATCTACAGCCCTAATACATATTTTTACAATCTCCTGGCATATTTGAATCTGATTGCATCTCGGGACTAGGAGCCGCGCCATTGCAGAGTTAAAGTAGACGGTTTGAGCCCATTTTTGCAAATGGTCAAGTCCAAGATAAGTGTGTTATGGTTACGTCAACATCTGTCGGTGATTGGTTCTAATCTTGGCCCGTGAAATGAGTTAGCACTATGTGATGTGGTGACTGCCTCAGACCAACTTCACAGGCAATATCTATTCCGGATAGTTTGAGAGTTATCGGAAACTAGATTTACTGTCATCAGGTAACATGTATTAGATCCAGTTAGTCAATTAATTGAATCCATCAAACCACATGCACGATGGTCTCTAATCGTCGTTTTACTTAATATAACACGCTTACCATGATTATCAGTCTGCGAATTAGCCTCCCCAGACAGCTGGCTGGTTACGCAATTGGGCTATAGCGTGATCATCCTTTAGGATATGCTGTTATGAATCTCGCAATTCTCAAGTGATAAACAATCATGTATAACGGTATACCCAATGATACTAGATACCTAGCACGGAAACCTACTCCCTCCCCTATTGTGACGTCATCAGTCCTCCGTCCCAGGACCCTGTATCCTTAGGGAGACCTGTATACCTGTGTTGCACCCAGCCTAGTGGTCGACCTGCCATCCGTACAGCAATTAGCTGTGGGGCCCACGGTCAGGCAGATCATGCCTTTGGGATTGACTGAAGCCACGGCACCATCAGTTCTACCAAGAAACCTACATTGAGGCAGGAGACATCTAATCCTAAGCAGGAGAGGGGACTGTAGCCACTTCCCTGGGGCCAATGTGGTCTCCGACTGAGGTTGAATATAGGCCTCATTGTATAGTGTTTTTGCTGCTCTGCTGTTGTATAGCCTAGAGGCAACATCAAAGCATGAGGATATGAGAGGGGACATTAAGAAGAAACGTAAATCGTTGCACAATGTTTCTGTTCTGACATACTGCCGTGGTAGTAAGGTCTTTAATCGTTAAATACTATATAGGCCGGTACATGCTTAATGCTATAATTTTGGTCGGGGACTAGGAAAATTCCAGAATCACCGGATCTAAGCACGACAGTCTCCTCTTATTCCCCTCTGATGTAGTCACCCCTTTGTCTCGTCAGTTCGTAGCCTCCTTCATAGTGATGCATGTACCAAAGGCATGCCGCCTACGACCATATAAGTGATGTCATTAGTAGCAGTTATGTCCCCACTGCGCCTCTCCCTATTTGGACCACCCGGGCCGTGGCGTTATCAGGATGCCTAGACCAACAGCCTCCCTGATTCGATTTTCTCTGTATCAGCCTCCTGATCGGATGAGGACGACTCTGGCCGTGGTCCCCTGCAGCGGCCCCGTATTCATTGATCCGCTGGGTTTCCCCGGTATCCACATGTCCTAGCCCTTAGCCAATCAAACGCCGCGCCGCGACCACCGGAAGTGAGGGGACAGTTTTCCTACTCCCCTCTTTGGCCCTGTGGGTAGGGTGCCGATTAGGTCTCAATGATTCTCACAGCCAAGGCGCAGCTCAGAAGGTACTCCTGGTGTAAGGCCGACTTCAGGCATCGCACCCCTTGTGAATTCTTTGGCGGATTGGCACCACGTTTTAACGGAATTAAACCAGCTCTGAAATACTTTAATCTGGCAAGGGTTGCGAAGCTGTGAATACGGTCCCACCTGCGTGGGCAGCTGAATTGTGATTGCAGGTGGCGTGATGCGTCTTTTTGAGATTTATTGGTTAATGGCAGAACAGAGTGCCAAAATTAACTCCAGCAATCAGTAACATTAGTGCAGAAGGCTGGGACATTTCACGTGCAGAGTTGAAGCTGAGGCGGTGCGAAATAACTAGATTCTTCTTGTATCAAATCACCGCACCCGCCTTCAGACAGCCCCTCTCAGGCGATACGAGGATACGTGTCTGGGCCACTTTAATCAGACAGTGCAATTCAGTTTACACCCAGTAGCTTCATTTCAAACCTGAAATGATAGGACTTAATCAGATTAACGACTAGTATGTTCTCTTTAGATAGCGAGAGCAGAGATGCGTAATGGAGCGCGCATTCGTACTTATCTTTTCCGAAGCTTCTCTTGTATCTTTCATCTAAAGAGGAAAGTTCCTTATAATCTTAGTTATATTCAAAGCAGAACAACGCGCCAATGGTATCTTCACCAGTTACAGATTCTTTATTTTGCTTTCATTTAAAGATACGTGTCTCTCTTTCATGAAGACAACATATCCCTCGTAGTTTTCATATTGATCAGTATTTCCAGATCCACTGATATTTGATTATGAAAGAAAGAAACAAAGGCATGTTGACAAGCTCGTTCTCTAAGCAAAGGCCTAGGAGTAATACAATTATTACAAACATGATGACATCATATTTCAGGATTTAATTTGTTTACATGCAAAACGTTGCTCCTATACGGTTACCCACTAGATTGACACCAAATCGATTATAACTATTAAATGAATCGATTTATATATTGAGCAATGGCACCAACATCGACTTTTACATTCTGACGTCAGGTAATGTGATGATGAATAATTTCTTTTGCACCAGATGCTGCCTCTGCTACTAGAACAGGAATCCATATGGCGTAGAGGATTCAAGCCCATCTCGGCTGGGCACGTCTAAGATACACTTGGCCTAATAAAGGCGTTTAGATCGGTCCCACTGAAGCCTACTGATATCCTAGTATACAATGTACAATGTAGACATATCGTTATCTTCTCAAATTCATGTGAATATTTTATAAAGAGAAGTATTACACCTTCTATTTCTCAAGAGTACCTGGCTGTCGAGTAGAAGCTATAGTTTTCTGGTAACGGTATAAAGTACAATATTACCTTTACCGAGTAGATTTGAACGAACCTGGATAGTACATCTGTATTTAATGTGTGAGGTCGTGTAAACCGCCACGAATCTTTTAGGGAAAATATACTTTTGCCTATATTCATATTCGGAAGGACAAGAGAGCCACCCGGAGCAATATCCAACTGCTAGATCTCCATCGCAAAAGACACCCAAACCCTTTTTTTTTCCAGAACACTGTACCTATATCCTGCTCTCCCCCGTCCTCACCGCTTTTGAGGTCGACAAATTACCCGATATTATCTCCAGTCAGGTCGCCTGGTCAGTAGGCAGATGACAGGGTAGGGGATGAGCAGCGGTACATGGCTGGTATGGTACTTGGGGGAGGTTGGAGGCAGAGATCAGGTGGCGGTAAAAGATCAGAGCCCGAGGCCAGGCGCCCACACCCTCTGATCCCCCGCCAGCACCATGCCACACCCTACATGCATGGCGGGTATGGCCGAGAACCACCCCACATAATACTCCCGTCGATTATCACTCCGCAGCATAAGCTGAGGGGGTGTATAATGAACTGTTGCACTGATCCCGGCTCTCATTAACTGTGTACCGCCCAATAATGAGTAACATGGGTTTTGCCGACGGAAACGGTTCCGGTGAGGTAAAGAATTGTTGGTTACCTAAGAATAGACACATAGATATCCATGCGTTTAAGGAAAGGTACAGCTTTCCCCCCATTGTCTTGTATTTTAAATCGCTGCCAAGAGTATGACCAGGACCCTCTGCAAATTGATAGGCTCCTTAAAGACACGGCAAGAAGTCGCGGGCAAAGCAGAGGAGCGGATCTCAATTACACGGTCTACAACCAAGCTATCTCTGACACCAATCGGTGGCCCCGATGTCAAACAGGATTCATACTGGCCCTTCTGTACCGAGAGGTCACCTCCTGGGGGGCTATACACAGTCAGGGCGGGTGGTGGGGGGAGGGGGTGATGGATAAGGGCCTGCACTCTGAAATGACATTATTCCTCCAACCCGTGGGTCGTTCATATCAGGGTACCCAAAACGGGCGGTCACTAATGAACCCAGGGGGCATGACCACAATATCGGGGAACTAAACAAACCCTTGTCACGCGATCGCGCCGGCCTGTGCCTTGTCTTATGTCAGTAGAGGCCATTACGTAGAGAGCCATCGAGGTACCTCTAGGTTCTTTGCAAAGGGCATTTCTGTGTCATTTATCATTTTTATAACCACAGCCAGTCAAATTGGTATTATAGATATCCCACATGGCATGATCTTAGGACCTAGCAGCAGACGATTGGATAATAAAAGGCCGCAATCACCCTATTCTTGGTTAGTCAAAAATCGCCCTCAAGACCGACTTTATTTATTATTTCTGTTTGTAGCTATAAAGGGAAAAACATATACTAGGAACCATGAGGCGAGTTTATGTGGCCCTTGAGAAGTTATGGCTCAATGCAATTCCTTTTCATGTGGTGCTGTAGACATTTAAGATCACAAGGGGAAAAGGGATCTGGTCAAAGGGTGCGTCAAGGCAAGCTGTGTGCTCCGGCCCAATTGGCCAATTTGTGAGTGGCAGTGGGGCGTCTGTTCGTGATCCACGCTTCAGCTCCATCCAGGGGATCCGCTGCCTGAGTGGTTCTCAGTATCTCAAGATCTACACCTACCACAGCAGAGAGGGCGAGCCAGGGGCGTTTTGGTATTAAGACTGGGGCCCCAAATGGCACCAGCTAATGGACGGCCGAGAGCTGAGGGGGCTGTTTCCAGTGGACCCACCCAGTGGTTCCCACTCACAAGGCGATCCACCTCCGACCCACTTTCACCTCTCGCTATTCATGTGTAACTCTTTCGTATCTTTCTACATACCACCATTTTAATATCAATTTTGGAATTATGAGGGCAATTGACTTTTCCCATCTGGTTATAGGCCTATAATATTATATCTTCCTCTTATTGTCTCAGTCAAACGCTAGTTCATGAGATCAGTCTGATAAAAAAAATACTACTCATTGCGGGATGGAATCTCATTGTTATAGTACCCATTAGTCTGGTCTTTTGTCGACCATCGTCTTTTGGAAACATACCGGGCTCCATTAAGGGGAAACCATTTCTGAGGCCGTATTCAGTAACCGAGCAGTGGGAGTGTTTGTTGAATTGTCCTGTGCAGCTGGCCCCCTGCCTCCAGTGGACACTCGGGTAATAGCCCTACCAATACCACTAAAGGTGACCACTACAGCCGGCCACCAGACCCACCTCCAGTAGCACCGCGTCACCCTAATGGTCCTCTCCTAGTACCCACTGCTTCCATCAGTGAATGGAGTTATATGCAATTAACAAACAGAAACGGGTGCTTCTTTGGCACAGGGATGAGGAATTCTGTATATTACTGAGAGGCACGAAGACTATAAAGCCCATACCCACTAGAACACTTTGGACATCGGCGATCGTATTTCCCTCTGGTCGCCCGTTTGTATGTTAAATTGAAATAAACATGTTTGATAATATCATCCGGGAAATACGATCGGGCGATTTTCTCAGCGATTTAGATCAAACATGTATATTTCAATACACTATAATAACGGACGACCAGAGGAAAATAGAATCGCTGAGGTCCAAAGTGTCCTAGTGTGATTGGGGCATAAAACTCACTTACATCAAACGGGTAACCAATTTCTACGTGCAATACCGATGTATTGATTTAAGCTTTCATGTTTTATTAAACGACCCTGGATTTTAAATCAATAGATTCTGGGAGACAACTTGGATTTTAAATACGATTTTCCTCGAAAGAAGGGACTTCGAAAAGGAAAATAATGGAAAAGAAAACCGGCTGTTCCTCCATCCAAAGTCTACCTGTCAGTAGCAATGCAATGTCTTCAATACCAAACGAGAAGGCGTGCCTCTACATACATGTTTTTAGCAACAACTCAAAAAGGTTTGAAATGCAAACCAACCTTATCGACAGTCTTTGTGAAGTATTCACTGTCTCCCCCGATAGGAAGTGAAGAACGTTCACAAACTGATCTATAAAGGATTTGCTCCTCTAAAATACCCAAAGGGGGGACATAAGGATTTCCAAGAGTAACAGGTATAAAAATAATGTTGAAAGCGCATAGACATTTTTCCAGGCAGTGTCATTTGATATGAAAACATCTAATTCACATGCCTTGAATAGTTTAAAAGAAATAAGGAGTTGAGTGGTGTATGCAGTATTTTGTATTATTTTCAAAAAAAATAAAAGGGGGAGTAGCTTACCTTCTCAACGTTGGGTATTTATTGTTAATATAACTTAGACAGTGACAACAACCTTTTGCCAATCGCATACACAACGTTAAGTAAGTAATATTGGCAGAGCCTAGACTCTAACCTCCTTCTCTACGTTTTTCTATCCCCCCCAGCCTCCTCCTGCTAGGCAAGTGGCAAAGGTTTCTTCTTTACTCTGCCCACACCTCCAGGGTAGCACCAGGAGAGGTGTACCAATCAGGGCGGGACCAAACACCCTGGAGGGGTTCGAATATTAGCAGTCGGTGGTGCCCAACTCTCCCTATTTGTGCAATTGATCGCAAGACTTAGCAGGGGGTGCCGATCGTGACGCCTCGGGCTAAGTGACACTCCCTAGTCACTACAAGGACGCCCGGGTGGCCCGCCCCATAGTAACCCGTATTTACCCAGCCAGAAACACACTTTACTGGGGCAAAGGTTGAGGGGGTTAAGCTGTTGCCCATGTTGCTTTACCTACATTGTGTGCGTAGCCTTGCTACCATATGCGGCTGTGCTGTCAACATCCCAAAATGATGGATTGACAACAACCACTCAATACTGTTTGAGTAACAATGGGAGGATTGTAGATATTTAGGAACATTGTAATACAAGAATGCTGTCATCTTCCCAGGCCAGTAGCCAAGGGGGGTTCGGGGGGTTGGACGAAACCCCCTCTAAAATATATAACCCCCCCCCCCGCCTTAGGATGACACTAGGATAGAACCAACGTTATCTTACAATAACTAACTTCCCTTGTAACAGTTACAACTAGACGCCATATATTCAACATACAGACAATACTATTTGGGCCATATTGTTTAAAAAAACAAACGAACCCCCCCCCCCCCCTTGGAAAAAGCTGGTTACGGGCCTGCAAACCATACCTACCAACCTTACCGAGTCACTTTTTTGTTAAGAATCCCTTCTGCATCTTTTAGTCTGCGGCTTTGAACCTCCCCTATACATTTCTATTTAAAGAGAAAGGTATTCAGGCCTCAAACAGTGTGCCATCCATCCCTCTCGTGTTTGCTTCATCGATCGCCTGACCGTACATGTATAAGGCAGTATGAAACAGGTAAACAGCGGCCGCATACCACCAAGACGGTGACTCTTTTTAGTGTATTGATCTGGGCATTTCATGATGCACATGCCATCGGTTTATGGAGAATTACCGACATGCATCCTTCTCAGCTGGGATCTAAAGGGGATTGGGGGCGGTCAGGGAGGGGCCTTTGTTCCCTCTTCTACAGGGGCCTCAGGTGGTCCAACAATATCGATGGCACCACAGAGCATTATGGTCTCTGCCAGTAAACATACGTAGGCGCTGATCCCCGGTAAACATGGCTTATGATGCGCAGGGTCCTTTTAATATTATCATTCATGTCATATAAGCCTACCGCCCCTTTTAAACATGGATGTATGACTTAGTTAAGGAAACAAACCCGTTGCTTTGCATTCATTATGAGAACCATGTGCAAACATAATCATTGGCATAACAATAGTTATTGATTCCGTCTACATTCGAACAATTATTCACAGCTATCATAGTGAATAGACAAGTAGGCAGTTCTTTATTTGTCTTTGGTTGGTACTCGCCGATTCTATATTCTCTAGATTCTACCTGTGTATGGCACGCCTCCTCTAGGGAACGGTGAACTCAGCCTTGTGGATTAGTGCCATATGCTGCCAGGCGCGGCTGGTGCGTGCTGTAGCCAACCTACGTGTACATGAGTGCCAGACAACCAGAAAAAATAAAAAGGCTGAATCGATAATGCTTTCCTGGTTTGACATCCTGTTATTTCTAACACTTCATTATCTCTCAAACGGCTGAGCAAGTAACACGTTTTCCAGAATGGACTATTCGCGGACATTCAGGGACACGTGGTTCTAAATAATTTAGACTCATCGGAGTCCATTATTGCATCCACATCAAGAGGTCCTAGTGTCAGCAGTAGAAGTAATTTCTGAAAGGAACTTTAGGACGACCTTGAGATAGCATATACGCAAACGAGAGCTTTTTGGTAAATACCTTAGCGTTACGCTTTGCGTTTGCAGCCTACCGTATTCAGCCATGTGGGAAGATGTACTACTATGTAGGTGAAATATGTTGACACGTTCATTGTATCTCTAATCCAGGCCAAGCTCCGACCTAGCTTGCCAATACACAAGGCCTGGGGCCAGCGCCAAATCCGTGCGCTCGGCCCTGATCCACACCTCGGCCGGCCGCCCGCGTCAAACCGACCACTGTGTGTACTACTCACACTAAGGGCTGCCTACCCGACCACCGCCGCCACTACCGATTCCCCCCTACCTCGCCTGACGGTCCGTAGTAGTGAGAGCGTGAACTGGCATTCACGTGACCGTCCATCACCCACCATGGTCCCACTTCGACCTGCTATCTCTCTCCGACCGCCCACTCACCTGGCTTCCATAATAATGCTTGCACTCAAACATTGTTGCAAACCTGCCGCCATCCAGTCTGTTGCTGCTTTATCTATCCATCAACATTATGTTTCTGTATCTGCCATTTTAAATGTTCTCTTTTCAGTAAATTCAATTGTCACCTAACGTGTTTTCCGCCCCCGCTCCTACCTATATTCATTAGTATATCCTGCTTCTCCCTCATTAATTACTTACATCTTTCCGCTTTAGACACTGTCTTTTCTGGGGTTTTTTCGGTCTGCATCCATTCACACCCTTCCCCCACTTCCAGGCCCATTCTACTCACTATTCTACTTGGTGGCTGACCTACTTTAGCTAACCACAATGATGCCGTCCCGGGAGGAAGTCCTGCCTCGGCCGGGGCTAATGGTTTCTGATGGACATCCTCTAAAATGGCCGTACCTTTCCCTCCAGCCAGGATATCAACAATGGCTGCTACATGGCGTTGTGTGGTGTCGAATTGAGAACCATAGACCACCAGTAAAACACTTAGGTTGCGGTAGATTTTGCTGTGCTTTTTTTCTGCATCACAGGTATAGGTCATGGGCTATATTGAGACTTTCACCTTAGCGGTTGCCATCCACGACTGGCGTGGGAGAATGATATTAAAGGGTGGAAAGGTAAAGACCCATTTGTTGGCCTTCCCCTGCGGTCGGCTCGAGTGGCAGATCGCATGCACTGCGGTCCTCCCCATGTCATTGGGCTGACTGTCTGTCAGTACACACCAAGCACTGCCTTCCTATCTGTCAGCATATATATCGGTAATCGGAGATTGAGAGGGCGAAATGGATTGATAATGCCATCATATAGATTCGGAGTGCTCGGATTATAGGATATTTCCATCAAGTAAAGATTGCAGCTGTTCTGCGCTGCACCGAGCGATGGCAATACAGACGGCACTCAGCTTTGCGTGTGACTCGGGTTCCTCCTTCGGCACAAACCACTGAACCCCGAATAACAAGTGCTCTTTACTGAACCCATGCTTTTCCTAAAAGGTAGCATAACTGCGCTCCTATGTTTCGTACAGTTAACGTAGCAGCTCAGTGATTCTTTACGCATCATATAGTTTGCCGGGTGACTGGAGGAATGTGCTGTTGCTGCCTACCTGTAATGATAGAGATGATAAAAACGTCTTATACAGCCTACCATTACAGCAGCCAAAATATTCTTAATATTTATATTTCACCCGTCTTCACATAAATGACACACAAGATATCTTTCTGAAAAAGAGACAGAACATTGTATAAAGTTCTTGTGGCTTGTATGAAAACATATGACAGCTTTAAAATGTCCTCATAATTTTTTTTACAAAATTCATAGACTGCAGTGAATCAGGTTTGTATGAACAGAAGATGTGCATGACTTTTACATTGTACATGAGAACATGAGCTCGATTTATACCTTATGATATCATTATCATATTATAAAAGAAAAGGCTTAGGATTGTTAGGAAACCGGGAGAACCCAATTCGGACAATCACATAAGTATACTTATGAACAAACAATTCTTTTTAAGGAAATGATAAAGTGATCTGACACTGATGTTTAAAGCAGTCTTTTCATTATAGAAAAAACAAGTCGATGTGAGGCATTAAGGTCTGTGGGTAAAATCAGTGCCACAAAGAGAAAATGAACCACTCGGAATTGGGGATGCGGGACTGTAGACTCAGTTCCAGCTGTGCAATTTGAAACCCAAAAAGGCCCCGTTTTTATCTCCTTGAACACTAAAATCAATAATGGATTGAGCATCAAACTTCAAATGATAAGATGAGAGACACATTAATCCATCCTCCCCTTTACACGAACTCACAACGTCCCCTCATTGAAAACCCAACCGACCGAACGACCGAAGGCGCAGTCCTAAATAAAACGAAGTACCACGAGAAAACAATGGACGTTTTAGGGGGATTTCCAGTTTTACGGAAGACTATATTACAAACTTTCATCATGCATAAAGTATAAACAGGGCTTTTGAAATCGTTCAAAGCAACACATTAACGATTCCTTTTCTGAATTTTCTAATTTCATCCGCCAAACAAAAAAAAGGTAACACGCAGACACATGAGACCTGGTATCCCCTATCCGCATGTTGAATTCTTTATAAGTGGGGAGGTGTCTCCAGCTGGATTACAGTCCTGATCCCTTACTCTAGGTGGCTACGCTAAGGGGATTTTATGCCGAGCTGGAGATGTCCAGCCTGTGGCCTTTGACTCGATGCTGAGAGCATGGGGTCCTTCTTAGGGTCCCAGTAGGGGGTTGGCGGGGTCAGGCGCCCTTTGATAAGCAGGTAAGGCGGGCTGAGGTGTGGACATGTCAGGGCAACTTTATTACACAGACCTCCGCCTATGGGTGGTGACGTCAGGGGCCTGGGGATAAAAGGTGGTTGGGGACGCATGCTGGGGGCGGGGGCGACCCCCTTTGTGAGGTAGGTTGGTTGGGGTGGGGGTTGGGGTTGGGGATCCTGGGTGAGGGTTTGGGATAAGAGGATTAAGAGAGCGGACGGATCAGAATGTCTGCAGGGATTATCAGAGTCTGCTGGTCGCCACCGGAGTAGTCGTAAAGGTCATACAGTCTCCAGCCCCTAATACTGGGCCAACCTTTGGCACATATACTGGGCACAGGCTGCAGACATCCAGTATGTTGGTTCGCATACAGATTTACATGGTAATCTGGGTGTGGAATTGGACACGTGTTAATCCATCCTCCCATCAGGACGAACTTACCACGTCCCCTCATTGAACAACCAGCCAACAAAACCACACGTTTGTCACAAGATTGAGATAAATGTCTGAGACTACTTCGGAAGTCCTTGAGCAATGGCAGAAACCTTTTATCAGCGAAAAGATAACCGACAGTACGTGAGATAGTAAGGGCATTTGCCCAAGTCTTCAATCTAACATAGTACCTGACGTATCTGCAGACTGAGAGCCAGCCGACTGCTTAGATCGATTGGCAGGAGATTATCATCGGTACTTTCCACCTGCATGGTCTGGAAAGACGTCACTGTGCCTGGTTTTTTTTACCCTGGCAGCGACTGTCAGTCTCCAGTGGGCATCCCCGACATACATACATCTACACTTAGGTTCGATGTTTTCTGCCTCCTCCACCTTCACTGAGCCCTAAGCTCACAGAGGAGGTTCCTATCATGCTCTACACACGGAGCACTGGGATGTCTAATACAATTACACATATATACTGAGGCTCAGTACTTATTGCATCACACAGGATGGTCACAAACAATGTTGTATAAGGTTACCTAACCTAACTACCGCCAATAGGCCATCCTGAATGCAATATTAGGCCTACCCTGCCCAATAGAGCAGCTCATCACGGTATGTGCTAATGAGCTGCTCACGGGAAGATTTCCACAGGGCCGTTCAGTTTGCAATAGGGCTATGATTAAAAAGCTACTACCATAGAGCATAGATGTAATGATAAATCGCCTATATCTTTATCAACATGCCTCTACTCTAGTTTCCTTACGTGTAAAGGATCAGGTAGGCAGTATGCTCCTACTCACGCTATTGATCTTGTGTGTAGGCCTAAGTGTGCATTAAGTGGCGTCGTCCTTGTATGAGAAGCTAGTGTGTTTTAGATGGATATTAACAGAGCCATTGCCGCCTTTTCTGTAGGCGTGAATACGTGTCACCTTTTTGCCGCGCGTTCGGCGCCAGCTCTTTAAAGTCTGCTCTAAACAGGCATTCAGAGTGGTGGAAGCCAGGTGCCAGCCGTCTTAGAGAACATGGCCACTTTTTAGAAGACATAGAAAGTAGGACCAAATGTATGGCTGCAGCCATAGAATCTACTTTTTAGGAGGCATGCAAAGTAGGACCAAACGTATACTGTAGCCATAGATTACGCTTTAGAGGTGGTATGCAGAGTAGGTCTCAATATATGGTGCAACTGTAGAATCTTCTTTTAGAAGGTGTGACAATTAGTATGTGATGCAGCCATAATTATAATCTGCCATTTAAGAGGGACACAAAGACTTAAAGTATGGCTCGGCCATAGGTTCCATCTTTAACTGGTTCCAAAAATTATGCCAAGAAACAGAAGAGAAAAGACATGGAAAAGTCCGTATAGTACTTACAGGTTCCTCGCAGGTGCATCAAAACAACCCTTCCCTCCTTCTCTATCATGGCATTGTCTGCAAACGGATATTGATAGCACCGACTATATTGCGTCCTATAACAAATAAGGGGGTTGAGTCATGTAATTCCACATGCCATGAGAAAAATGAACTCGATGGCAACCAACGTGTCTAACAGACAACTTAAGCTTACCGATCTATATTGATATCATAGATCGCTATTACATCAACAAGCTAACAAAGTCTGGATGCTGTCCTCCAATATGTCGATATATAAAAAGGGTGCCACATATAAAGATAGATACTAGGAACCTTTTGTGCATTTATTTTTTTATCCGACATGTTTGATCTAACCTTCCGTTGTTATTCTTTGTGGCTGTGGAACCTTGACACTTATTGTCCAATGCCCTCAGGATGAAATTGTTATGTGATGATCTTTGAGAGGAGATCGCCGAGATCACAGATACATGGGGACCAGCCGGTTATCGTACTCCAGGGGGTACATGACCAACATGGAGGTATTGTTCTCCACGGCGACCCGCCACTGGTCGCCGCGTTACCGGCACATCGAGTGTGATACACACATCATAAAGAACAAAGGTACACAGCACAGTGGCGTCATAGTGCACCAGGGATGACAATTACGGCGGCCAGGGTTTGCTAGTCATCCACCTCTGTCATCTAACAAGGGATAGAAATAGACGCCTGATTGCTCATTTGAGCCCACAGGCAACCTCATACAACCACCAAAGAAAAAGCTCTGTTTGATGTAAATACGATTTCCGATGCTATAAGGTACGCCAATCACTCCGGGAATTATTCATGTTTTTTTTCTATACGGCCTGATACCAATATTACGAGCAAAATGAAGCTTCACGTCGCACAGGCCTTAAGGGTAGCCGATTGTACTATGTTTTTACATTGTATCCAGCCCTAATCTCTCTACAGTTACTGGTTCCCTTACTTCCAATATATATCCTCAAGAATACCGGACACAATCTTAGCAAGTGCAAATCAAATGTAGAAGGGCGCTGGTGTCAGGTTTCCTTAGAACTCCGACGCAGGATCCTTAAGGGAAAGAGAAAACAACAGATGGGTTGGGCCCGGGAGTAATAGAGAGTGTAGCGCTATCTAAATGCCGTCAGGACCAGCTGAGCCCGGTATGAGCGTCATGAATGATGTGCTCCCCGGACATAAGGAGCTGCTCGACCAACCCGAGAGTCATGAGCTGCTCCACCAAACCCTGCCCCGCTAGCCGACACTAAAAACCAGCCAGGAGATGAACTCTCCCTAATGGCCAGTGGATGCTTTTTTTAGAACACATTCTTTCCTCAAAACAGAGGGCCCGGCTAAGTTGATTAAGAAGATAATCTCCGATAACTTTCCACGGACATCCTTTTGAACGTTTCTCATGCAAAACAATATCCATAAGTACCCCTGGTTAAGTTGGCTTTATCAAGGATGTTTGATTATACATTGTTAAGATTGCCCATCACTTACTGGGATAAAAATGTATGTTTAATGAGCATAGAACATTTAATCAGGGTAATAGCTCTGTCCGTAAAGGACAGCTCAGAAGATAACACAAGTTCGGTGGACGCGTTTATATTTGAGTATAGTTACTAAATTCAACATAGCTTTTCACCTTAATGAGCCTATCATCTTACAACCCACCGAATGATCTTTCCGTATAAATCATTATGGACATTATCTGATTATAGATATTATTTTACCCTGATACAAGCTGATCTATCCTTTTAATCTCGGAATAGCATTAAAATTTTGTACGAAAAAGATAGTTTGCTTGAATACAAAAAAAGAGAGGAAAAACAGGGCACAGAGGACGTTTGCATTAGCAGGGCTGTAGCAGCTGGCGAGTACGGTGACCCACAGCAGCCTCCTGCCCTGGAGGGGGCCGGCTGTCTGGACTGCCAAGTGGTGTTGGTCTCTGCCCTCCGACCTGTCACAACACCCACCCCCGGCCCGGCCAACGTTGCCATGCAGACAGGCCGACGCTGCATCTATGCACTGGGCCGACTAGACTTTGCAATATGTGTCCTCTTGAATGCACAGTTAATCAAGAAAGGAACATGACCAATAATTATGTATGCTTTAAGAGATTAGTACAGCTAACGTATCTTGTTCAAATGCTGTTGGCCAAGGTGTATTCAAATCATAAACCATTCTTATTTGTAAGTCTGACCCGGGAACGAAACACAATTAATTTACACAAAACAATGGAAATGGACGATCCCAGAACCATTCGCAAACACAGCCATAACTTACGATTGTATCGATACAAAGAAAGCATCTTTAATTTTACATGTATGCGCACGTGACTCATCACTCTGGATAGTAGTCAAGTAAAATATGTACAGACGTCGGGTTTCTTTGTCCTCTTGCTCCTTTATTCGTCTTACAACATCAAAGGTAGCAGAATGAATAATTGAGTGGGTATGGCTGCATCATGTTATCTGATGCCTGTAATAATAATTACTTGTGTTGCATTGGAATTATCTGCACAACGCTTTAATTTCCCTGTGACCTTTCAAGTATAACGGTGTTCCATGTTCCAAGTATGTGTCCATACCGTGTAATCTTGTAGTGTCTTCCTTGAAGGGTAAGTGCATGGCAGGTTCCCGTTTCAATGGTTTCAAAGGGGAACGTGTGGATGCGAATACGCAGCAGTTAGATCAATAACACAATGCGAACTATAAATAGGCTGTTCTTTATGTATTTGCCAAGCCCTTGACAGGCGGGCCTATAATCGTTAGGACTGCCCTTTGTAAGGCCCCTTCCGTGCTCTTATCTGTGTGATGACCGGTGGTGTCCCTGGGGACTGGTCCCAGAGTCATTGACACAAGTACTTTATACTGGCACAAGGCTGTCCCTGCGCACTGACACAGGGTGTGGTGTGGTCCATGCCTTACAACAGGAATGTGATTAATAAGCACGGGAGTATTAGGTTAAAGACATAATGGTGTGTAGGATAAAGGCCTTTCGTGGTAGATGGGGCTGCCTCTGCCACTCACCGATGAGGTATATATCTGATGGGCTTTTGGTCATTAGCCCTCCTTACCGAGTAAGTCATACATTGTGTAGTTATAACTCCGGAACTGACCAATACCTCTGATGAACTGATTGAACAATTTAGACATCACATACATCTTTGCTGTACCATTGTTGAAACAAAATCTCAAAGGGTCATCTTTCAAAGCACTAAATAATATGAGAACTGACTGGTTCATTATAATATATATGAATTAAGTATCTACAATCATTATGATGCATGTGCAGGTATTGTAATCCATCTCTATATGCCTTTGTGACGTCGGCGGTTGGTAACAAGCAGATGACGTGATTAGGGTTGGTACATAATACAGCCGGGGGCCGCAGCACACATCAGGCCCAATCTCCTGTGTCTTCCCGATCAATGTCATTTAGATCAATGCCATCAGACACCGCCAATGGTGCACACAGTCAAGGCCGGCGGCAGGGTGCTTCACAGCCGGCCTTGTATTATCTGCCGTCAGATCCATATACCTGTTCTAACTGGGAATAGCACATTTGTATCAACTATATAATATGTCCACAATCAACATAATGATGATTTTTAATATGTTGTGGTAGGTAGGATCGCCGATTAGAATCGATAATTTCAAGGCATTTAAAAATAAATTGATGATCAACACAGCTCAGGAAATCACGGATTTAGATAACAGAACAAAGGCGTTTGTCTGCTTCCTCCTTTTGCCGATGTCTCTCTACATCAACTGCAGTGTCAATATCTTACTGACATTTGCCATTGTACTATATCACTTGATTACATCTATTGTAATTGTTTTCGTTAAAAGTGTTATCCAATACTTTGATTGCTGTGCATTCAAACGCCCACATAATCATCCGACCTTTAGATAAATCGCTTGGTTGAATATGACTTTATTTTCTCATGATGGAAATTAATACTCATTCATTTTGATTAAAGAGTGATCGAATAAATCGACTCGGAGGGAACACGCCACCAAGTTAATAATGCCGCAAAAATCAGAACATAAATTTGGTTTAAATTGAGGCCAGTGATTTGAGGTGATTCTTTTCATTGGCTGCTGCCTCCTTCATCTCCTTTGCCAATCTCCAGCTGAAGCCTTTTCAATGGCACCAGCCGCTGTGGACAGCGCTTTCTGCTCTCCCTCCTCCCTCTCCCTACCCAGGTAGCCTAGTCCCCTGTCGGCACCACGGCCTGGGCCTGAGAAATGATTCGGTTATCGGACGCACGTCTGACACCAGCCCAGGAGTGATTTCATAAATATTGGCGGGAGATTGAATCAGCCGGGCTAATTGATCATAGTAGGGCCGCGGCCGCGGGCCAAAATTGCACATAGAGACACTTTTAATCAAAAGACAAATGGCCTGGCTCCAGGGCGGGAATGGGAGGCAGATGACCGACCACGCGGGGTGAGGGTTTGGCCCTGGAGGGATTCTAATCGGCCTACTCTGACCTAGCAGACTCCCGTGAGACAATATAATATGCTCCCTATAACAGCTTTGCAACTATTGCGTTTAGTATAGCTTAGGCGAAAAAGAAAGCTGTCTTTATTTGCTGTATACACTTGACTCTATCATTACCATAGTCGATTAAGAAGACAAGTTCTCAATAACATAAGGCATTGTAGACTAAAAAATAACCATTTAATTAACTTTGTTGTACTAACACGATCGGCTCTGATTAAATCAGGTCTCATCTGCTCATTGTGTTTTTGCTGTTTCTATATTGCAATTGAATATACATTGAACCAATGTATCCGTAAACGATCGCTTATCCTCGTTTGGAAGGCACGGAGGAAACCATTTAATCAATTATTGATACATACTAGTACCACAGCTGATTTAAACACCCTATCAGTATGATTATACCGTTTACATTCACCCACGCACAAAATAACAACCACAACCAATACCAAATAGTCTTTATATATCAAGGCTTATCCAAGAAGTGCATATTAAAATTCTAAGGGATAGTATATGGAATTAGAGACGCAGTCATATGCCTGAACCTACTAGTCTTTCCTTGGGAAAACATTAGAAACGAGTTATTTCCTGAAAAATTCTATTTTGTTAGAAAACAGATTGCTCCTATTGATTTTTACCTTGAATATCAGTGCGCTTGGCACGCATGCGTCTGAGCAGCTTTCATGTCGAATCGTAAACAGCAATAACCATTGATCGGTCTGGTTTTTCTAACAGCTGGAGAAATTTGATAGCATCTGCCTCACTCCTTCTAGAAGTGCGTGTCTACTTGAGGTCTATAGATGGTTCATTGAACATGCTTCATTTCTTTTTCCCGTTAGGAACTTCGAAGGAGGGGTGGATAACGCTTTTGTCTTCAGTTCGAATACTGCATGGCGGATTTATGCAGGGACGTAGCATTTTCCCAAGCATGTCTCCTCCTCCCCCGTCCCTGTGTGCACGGAATATGTAAGCTGGAGGTGGTTATCGTACACGCCGAATGCCCTGGTTCCTGCCCATGATTGGGTGACGGTGCTGCCTCTCCTTGGTATACGGTGTCATTGCCGTGTGCATGGCTGAACTCTTGCGTCAGCACTTTACCAGAACCCACAGATCAATACTGATTCCTTCGGCTTCAAATCCCTCATTACCGGATGAACACACAGTTCAAGATAATGGCCTTACCTGCAGTAGTTAGGTTAATCTTAGGTCAACACTCTATACCATATATAAGGATAGGTGAGATACTACCCAGATACTAAATATTTAGCAAGCCAACCCATAGTTTATAAGCTTGTTTGCCACGGGAGCATGGAAATGGATATAATTGTGTGCCATGAAAAGATTCAACATTATTTAGAATGTACATTTATTAGGCATTACTTACTTTGTTTGAAGTCCAATTCGGAGAGCTCGAATACTGTCGTTTTTAACTGCAGCACACATCATTGGTACAAACATTCACTCTCATAACAAGAATGGCTAGATCCATCATGTTACATGAAATATATTCAAATGCTACATTTTTAGCTGTTCATTTTTTCTTCAGCTAATCATGGTATTTTGTGGTTAAGAATTCTTTTTTTCTGGTTGGAAACATATCACTGCCCTAATGTCATGACATTCCAAACACTTTGACGTTTAGGCCTAAGATGGTTATGTTTTTAGAATGTTTGTCTATCACTAAAATTGTTATGGCAATTTTTCTGCCTAAATTGCTTTGAATCTGGTTAGGGTTTCCCAGAATAGCATCGTTCCGCACGAAATAATCACATCAATATTTCCTGTTGCATCGGGCTTTTACATAATGTGATCAATGGTAGTCCAGGGATTTCATTGGTGGGCGAGATACAACCACAAGCCGGGCATTTTAACCGTGACCTAGAAAGGATGCAGGTCCCACCCCACAACCCGTCCTGCGGTCGTCAAGTGCGTCAATCTTTAATGAGTAGTCTGTATTATTCATCATCAGATGCATGCTACTAGTACTGAGGCGTATGACCATGTTTCGGTAGACCATAATCGAGGCTTGAAAGTTTCATGCTTATAAGCTATCAGGCCTGATGGCCAGGCCGTGTTGATACAGTTATATAGATCTACCTGTCTGAAATATATAGAGTACTCTTAAAAACAGAGTTATCTGATCTTAATCTGAAACACTTTACGGGTAGTGAAAAGATGTAATGGAGATTCTTGAAATTTAGGCTTATCGGATCAAATCACTAACCTGCCATAATAATGGCTCTTAAAACCAAAATGCCCCCTCAAGGCAATCACCTGATACCAACTGAAAGGAACGATTATGGTTACAACGTATCATTAAGTACTATTTAAGATGTTTACTGATATAGGTATACATATCGTCCAATGCTAACGTCAGTAAGAAGCCCTGGAACTGTCTGCTTCTTTCAAACCCCCTGTGCCCGAGCCCACGTAGACGTCAGACTGCCGTCTGGGTAATCCGATTTGCCTTTGAACAATAGCCTTTTGGTGATTGCTGAAACCAGGCTTAGGCTGGCTGTGTTTTTCCATTTCTCAGTCACCCCTGGAGGTAGAAATAAAGCAGCACTTTTGTAGTGTTCTAATGATATCATGTATGACTTTCAATAGGTAAGTGTCCATAATTCAACTCATTATTGAACAATGATATTATCTGATTATATTATTGAGCAAAGATATTCCAATGTTAATGACTAAATGTTCAAAATTACAGAATTATATAAGACATTTATATTAGTGCATAGAAATCCGAGACATTTCGGAAGCGTTTGATGTAAAAGGGAGAACGACTAATTACGAAAGACAATTTGGGCTTGTTTCCATTTTGAAGCAGACACTTCTTGTACTTTCCCTTTCGGTTGGAGTTCTTCCAATCAAACGCCTGCCAGGGTCAGCGTGTTTGCGGGAGAGATGTGGCCGTGAACATGGACTGTGGAAGCACAAACCGATATTACTACTGGTCGATCTCCGGTGATACACGGCTGATCGGGGGCTGCAGGAACCCACTACCGGGAAGCTGTTGGCTGGCCCCGGGCCAGACCGCCTGCCATGCCACTCTTGCATGTAGGAACATAACGTTGATCAATGTTTAATGGGACTACCCGGAGTGTTGTTTGCTCTTTGCCTCTCCCCTGCAGAGGCGAGTACCAAAGCGGCGTGGCAGAAGCCAACAAGGGGCGGTCCCAGTGGCGGCGCGGGTGGTGGCGAACGGCTAATATGGGCCGCCTTCCTGTTGCCTGCTACCCGGCCGAGCAGTCTGCCAGGGAGGATGGCCAGAGATCAGAGGGAGGGGAGTCAAAGTGGTACAGGCCAGTTTGCCTGCTCATCACGTAGCTAAGACAGCAAAGGGTCACATCTGACGTTTCACACCTTAGCTCTAAAGGTTAAAGATGCGGTCTCCCTTTTACAAAGAACACACTCCGTGTCATGGCCTCAAAATGACAGAGTACAAGCACCCAATAATAGCATGCCTTTGCGTGCGAACAGAAAGGAAAGGGGGCCATGTTGTCCGTTTGGTTCTATACAGACTTTGTAGAGAGCTTTATTGATAATACAAAACAAACACTTCCCAAAACTACCTATTGTATATGTCAACATGATAACATTCTGTATTCTGCTTTTCAGCCCTGTTAGTTGTTTCAATTAATTATAAGTCTGACAGCTCATTTTTTTATCTCCTGTTTTACAAACACGTAATGGATGTGTTCTCAGTAGGCCCTCAACTGCGATTGAAGCGTGTGAAAACGCTTTACTTAAGATAAGGTTAATAGTAGGAAATGCAGTGATGGCAAATTCCTGCTTGGAAGAAACTCAAGCAGAAAATTTGAGAGGGGGGAATACTCGCAGCAATCGTATAATCAAACCTCCAATGACATTAGATTTTCTTCATTGAATTTCAAAACCTTACTACATTGTGTTTGTCATGGGAACAAACGAACTGATGTTTAGGATGTCCGGCAATGATGTTTGAAATTTTCAATACAATTTGTATGTCTTCCTTGCGTAGCATGCACAGATTGGGCTGTACATAATGCTTTCCGGGAAAGATTGTTTTTGTAGCACACTTAACAGATGAGGCTTCTTTGGCCTCGTCAAGTGTCGGACATTATTTATAAGTGTGTGGTTTCTGCGACAATTACCGTGATTAACCCTTGACATTTCTGACGAGGAAGACGTGTACAGCTGTTGCCCACTCATCTACCATAGCCACTACCGGCCGCCAACCATCGCCAGCTACCTGAGATAATCCTGAAAGGTCCTCGTCAGAATTGCCAGTCAGCGAAATGGTTACATGGTACAAGAGTCAGCGAAAACCATGATTTCTTGGCCTCTAGAAAGGGGAGATGTTGCTTGTCTAAATGACTTTGTCGCGTGTCGTTTACTCAAAAGAAATAGCTGCATTGTTCCTTATCAAACTTAATTATATAAAGTACCATTCGTCCACCTTCTTTGTTTTTGAAGCCCTATGTTCATATAGAGCGTCACTATGCATTACATAGAAAGTAAACGGACATTGGGAGACTGAATTTTGCCTCACCGATTAAAAGTAAGTTGCTGTATCGAATTTCGATGTCACCGTGTCGATTTCAGCGGTCCAGACCCATTGTTTTTGTTTGTCAGATTATCAACACTTAGACAAGGGTTATCTAACCTTGGACCTTGTAACAGTATAAATCCCGGCAATGCTTATGATAGAACTGTCGAAATACAATACGCGATACATTAATACCATGGCAATATATATACTTTATGAATCCCAAGAGTCACCACCTATTGTCGCCCGTACTTAAGGTGGTGCATTAATACGTTCGGCAATATGAGTGGATGCAACAGTCTGTGGCACGCAGGCCCGATTGGACTGGTCAAGTGTCAGTGTTGGGATAGGATATTGTCTCTGGATAAATTGCCGCCTGGAGTCATCCTGCGAAGGTAATTTGGTAATTCGCTGCGAGAACCGCCTCCAGACTGGCCAAGATGCCCAGAGGGGGCGGAGGTCTGCTGAAACCTTAATATAGCAAATAAGTGAGAAGAGTTCAGGAGTTTTGTTAATAGAGGAGATATTAGCTCAGCGTAGATAATATATTCTTGAATATCTAAAGTTATGAATGACAAGTTTAAGGTACGTTGGTCTACTGACAACTTACACTAAAATTATCAAACTTCGTTGACGCTCAATATAAGTAACGCTACGCCCTTACTTTAAAAGTGCATTGCCAATGTAATACATCCAAAGATGATCTTTGCAATGCATTGACAGATCAGGAATAACTTAAATACTTCAGAAGGTGATACCCACCTATGTTACTGGCTGATCAGTTCCGCCTCACGCCGACCATACTACACCGTGGCACCGGGGACCGTGTACTTTCTACGTAATCTTTCTGGCAGCTGGGGAACTAATTTCCCTCGAGAGAGGACGTTTTTATCGACTCTATACAATTCTTTGTAAATCCACATTCCCAGGGGTTACCCAATAACTGTTAATCTCCACTGAGGGCCGCTCGTAGAGGATCTATGTGCACATCTGGTTCACCAAAGTAACTTTCAAAGATAAGATTCCAATTTAGATGTTAGTAGTATAAGAAAAAGACCGATACGCCGGGTGATGCCATGGTAATTGTTAGCAACATGAGTAGACTTTAAAAAGTAGGTTTCCAAGTTTAAAGTTGATGACTTCAACGTAATCTCTATGTGTGAAGCAAGGCTCACACTTCAAATACTTGTTTCTTTCAATGTCACATAAAGTGACGCTTTACCCAGAATGATGCCATTCCAACTCCTGTGTACAGGTGTACGGGGCTAAACAACAGAGGTTTTTCGGCTAGGACAGCTACCATATTCTTTTTAATCAGTTATTACTACCTTTTCTCCTTACAAATAATCACGGCACGTTTGGGCCCCCGTTATTGCCCTGACAGACTGCTGGACGTGGGGGTAATCAGGTCTCTGTCAGCCCCCTCCCTAACAAACCTCCTGCAGCCGTCGGTCTACTTTATGGCCACTGGCATCATTACCTGCCCCATTGCCTCTTACATCCCCCTGGCCATGATGCCCTGGTTTGCCCTGCCTTGCCCAAAGCCCCCGCTACCATGCCTCCCACCTCCCGTCCCCCTCATGGATATGGTAATTGAATTAAGTCAACCAGTGTGGCCGTGCAGTGGTTGGCACGGCCAGCAGCCACAGGCCGCAGTGAGGGCGGGGGCGGTGATACCCCCGAGGGTCAACGTGTACCAAACAATATTGGCCATCAAAGCAAACGCCAGGCCAATCACAAACTTACGTAACGTGGCCTGTGTGTGGGTCTCCGGAGTCGGCGTCCGGCCAGGGGACCGGCTCCGGCCGTGCGCTACCAACATGCATTTAGCACCGCTGTCGACCTTTCCGTGTTATTTAATTCATAGTGCCACCAGCCAGATGCATAAATGAATGGGCAGACGGTAGCGACGATGGAGTAAGCACGCCCGTTCGATATGCACCGAGCTCAATTGGCTGCCCTAGTCTACTGGTACAAATATGCTGACTCAATAACACCGTCTGGCAACAGCTTCTCACACTTTCATTCGTATAAGTGTCAGAAAATGTCGTCAATCCAACCGCTATCATGAGCGTTCATATCGCAGGGTGTCTCCCAATTTTCGTTGAATGCACTAAGGCTTTTTTTTATTATCATTTAACATTCAAGAATATTGGTCTTGCAGTTATTTTTGTACTGGACTTACACAAATGAAGAACACAGGGGAAGAATTGGCTTATTTGGAGAAATCCTCGATTTTCCATGACCCATTAGTGTCCCTCGGAATCCCCCTACCACATTTGCCATCTGTCAATAATTAATCCGCCGGGAGACAGAATAATGGCAATAGTCAGATCCATACTGTGTCTATTTTACGGGTCACGAGGCCGATGATAACATCATATATTCAACAATATAGTCTATATTTGACCTATAGTCTTCTATTAGGATAACCAACCTCCCGATATTGCATACTCATGTTTTACCTTTTGTATTATCTTACATGCAGTTCCCCAGCTTAGCATATTTAGACAGTTTAGAGGGATCATTGCAATATTTTCCCGGTCTTATTATCGGAAATAATGTAGACATGTAATATGCGACGGCATCATAATTATGGTCCAGAAATGAAATTCCTATTTAATTTTACTTTTGCAGTTTGAAGCATCCGCTGCACAAAACAGGTTAGGCTGAATAAAACATATGGCAGTAAATGATTATTTCTGATTCTGACTGAACCATGCCTCTGATTTCTGTATAAGACAACTCCTTTCATAATTGATATTTTGTTTTGAGATCTATTCGCAGTATTCACAGAAGAGACGTGTGACCGCTCTTTTGTGGTGGGTTCTTATTCAGCCATAAATCAGTATAGTATATATATAGATTAATGGACCAGGACCTACATAGAAATCGGGGTTTCTATCTGCTTTGACCCGGTCTTGGGACGCCTATTCTTGTGATTCTATAAATTGCTTTAAAAGTGTTGGTGTACAATGGTGCCAAGCCGTCGGCCAAAGGAGGCATTCCTCATATTGCGTGTCGGGTGTCTAGTGCTTATCGGAGGTCCTGGAGGCCGTGAGAAGGCACAGTTGGTGGGGAGCCCTCCTGGGACCCTCCAGTAGTTTGCCACCCATATGTTTCCCTTTGAAGGAGTTAGAGTGCGTTGTGCTCAATGCACAGGCCGTAGGCGACGAGAAGATTCGGTATCACCCCATACAATAGTTTCTTCGAATACAAATTCAGAGAATTTAATGGATGAAAGGTGAAATACTGGAAATAGAAATATGAACTATGGAATAAAACTGGGACCAGGAGACAAGTAGGACCAATTCTAGGGGAAGACATTGAAGAGGAAATGTTCATAACGTAATGAGTATTACTTTACTATGCATGATGAGCCATTTCTTTTCCTTAGATACCGGGAAGGATTGTTGCTTCCTTATAATTCTGGGAAGTTTCGCTAAAAAGGATTTGGAGGAACAAACTGTGACTCGGCCATAACCACAACTCTACACTGTTGAGCGGTCACAGACAATGATGAATGGCTCTCAAACAAAAGGTGAACGTTCCCAATTTGGTGACTGGTGGGATGACTTTACCGATGAGCCGGGCCGGGTCCTGGGAGGGATGGCCAACAAGCAATGCTCTCCTCAATGACATAATCCATCATGGCGGGTCATGGGTGGGCTGCGTTGACCTTACCCACCTCAGACGGCACGGCCTTCAGGGGCGCTCGTTTCGTCAGGACCAGCAGGAAGTGCGGTAGACATACATCTTCCGGTGGGGAAAAAATGCCAGAACGACTTTTCTCTACTCCCTTTGGGGCATTCTCTTTTTTGTTCTAAACTTTCCCTGTGTCATTAAACATGCCGTGTGATGTGATTACGGGATGGCGAATTGGATGAGGCAAAGTGCTCAATAACAACACTAGCCAAATTGTTATAGGCTTACCTAAAATAATGTAACTTACGTTAAATATCTTGAAGTACATAATGTCCCAAAGCTTTGATTAACTATATCTGAACCTAATGTTCTGCAGCTAATTATAGAAACATGATTTCTTTCGTCGCAGATTGATAACCTAGTTTAAGCTGCCATTATGGAAATTGAATATTCAGAAGCACACATTATGGAAATTAAATGAATCTTTTATCAGCACGGCTGAACGCATCCAGATTCCCTTCACACATAAATGACACGCAGCGATTCTATTGATTTCCTGCATATAAACCATCTTTACCACAATGGCAGGACGACACGTGTCTGACGAAGGCAATACTGAAAAAAGTATCGCATTGGACCAATCAGAAGCTGGCTTTTGTTAAATGCAGCAAGGCGTGATTAACCGGCCGTTTCCCACGTGTGCTTCTGCTGGGGTTGGTTATTGTTGGCGCTGAAACACTCAAATTTGTCCTGTTAAAGCTGCCATTGTAACATAGCAGTGGAATGCCGACTCAGCTTTTTGAATCAGATCAATGTATAGGACGCCTAGCTCGCCATCTCCGGCTCGGAGCCTGCTCCCATACCTATGTGTCAAAGGGTATTGTAATGGCTCTGCAGGGAGGAGAGCCGTTATAAGCGGATCCATCACGGGCTGTCAAAATAAATCTAATAGTTGGCGGTGCCAGCATAGCTCTCACAGCGGCAGACCTGTAATGGGGGTGTCACATAGATTACATTTATTGGCCTCACTCTTCAGAGCCACCGCCGACATAGGTGAACAGTACGACGCACTGGCGGTAATTAAACATCAAGGATTGTTATCTTACATATGAAATACAATATTGAACGCCTCAGTCCTCAGAGGACCATCACCTACCACAGGACCACATTATAAGAACAGGCAACCTCAATACAACTGGGAAATCTTACTGAAGTAATCCCCACACATATCCTTCTCTGACAGTAGGTGCCAGCGTATCCTTAATCATTTGAGTTGGCACAGGGGTGGTATTACTCCAGTAGTACTCACACAAATGCTCCTCCGGATGGGTACTTGTCCCGTCAAGTCAGTGTCTAGAAGATAGGTTTTAGGAGCCCGAATACGATGTATTAATAACCATGGTTACTCAAGGGACGATGCTAAATCACAAATCCTATTCTAGGCTTATTGCGATGAGATGAGTTTCCATAGAAATGGTAATGCCATATGATTGCTTTTCCGCTGTGTTTGCACAAAGGCATAACCTTCAAGTATACCCTTATTTGAACCATACTGTTTGCGGCATACGCACATGTAAGCCACTGCATGGGAAGTAAAGGCTTTCTAAAAGGGATCGAGTCATTTCCACAGGATGATCCTGGTGACTGTTACTGTTACTGGAGGGGCTGACGGAGTTTAAATGATCCCCAGACAGCCCTTGGATTTTTGGTGCAACGGCCGCTGACCACGGCTTATCCAGCCATACCGTATGTGACACATCATCAGTGGGAGGGGATTACTCTGTATTGCCAGGAAACGGACTGCATTATACACTGCCGTCAGAAAACGGTAGTATTTGCAGACTCCTGTTGGCCCCATAACAGCAGTGTTAACACCAGGGAAGCAGGTTCTACCACCCTCTTCCACACCGTGCAACAATCCCGCTCGGTATGTACACGTGTGGAACCCATCATGGCTGGCAGTCCGGAACACACAGCGCCCTCCCACTCCCAACAGCTAAGGCCTGGTGCCAGATGTCAACAGACTGTGTAATATCCTGCTAGGGACAAGCCCAACCAGGTTTGACGAAAGGCAGTCTCTTTGACGACCGACTTGGACGTCCAACTGTCGGCTTGGGGCACTTCTGTCAATGTGCCAATGGTCCCGGCTTGGCAAACTAACCTTTCATCTGCAACACTATCTCACGCCCTACAGTCAAAATGCAAACACGTGAAATAAGAAAAAAATACTTGTTTTATTTTGAACGATGGGCGACAAGAATGGCAGATGTTTGATAAAATACTCGGTGCATGTAGATATCTCGATACTTTGAGCATCATAGTAGAGCACATGAAGGGCTCTCGGCAACTAAAGTTGATGTAACAATGTGAACAATCTGATTTTTCATATAACGAATTGTTCTTTTGCACTGTATGTATACAGTATAGATTGACATCTGTTCCTAATTGATGTCTCAGGCTATATGCTTGAAATAGAATTGCACCAAAGTACGTGTCTTCTTTTACCAAAAGGGTCATGTATACTCTCCTCTATGTACAATTGGCCTGACACACACCTCGAGCAGGCAGACAGCATGATGGAGTGGCCGATATCTTTGGCAGGTCTCAGGATCAAGCAGGCTGTATGAAGCACTACCTGGGTATCAATGAGAGTATTAGGCCGGCCGGCAGGCCAGGAGTCAACGGTGGCCACTCCAGGGTGCTGCCTACTGGGCTGGCCAACCTGAGCCACTCACCTGCTGCCAGTCCCTCGGCCCTGATTGATACAGGGTGTGATGAATTTTACATCGGGCCTTCTTAGAAGCTGTTCTAGTTGCACGCTGGGAGCCATGCAGGTAGGAAGACAGAGGGCAGAGAGCAAGTAGTCTCTGGGTGTGCTGTGTCAGCAGGGTCGAGACGTGTGGACACCACGATTGATGAGTTTAATCTGGTCGACAACGGGTGATTCAGGGTAGTGGGTATGGATGGTAATGCTTGAACCACAGATCACGATGAATGAACGTGAATTACCCCAGATTAGAAGTGGAATCGAAACTGAATCAACGATGCCTTAATCCAAGCTTTCTTATTAATTGACACGTTTGTCGTTTTTCTGCAAGGCTAAGAAGAGCATTTACATTTTATTACTGCACAGAGACAATGAATTTTCTTGATTTATAGATGTAAACAAATGTGCTTGTTAATTGTATTAGACCAGGGGCCTTTGCACCTTAAACTTAGTATAAATACAAGTATTCTTGATAATACACTAGGCCATCTCTATTCTTCTGGTTTCAAGGCTACTTGGGAAGCAATATCTAGTTGTTGCAGAGCGTGGGCTATCTGATACTCACTTTAGCGTGTCCAATAACACCCCTTTTCGGGCGGCGACGCCCGTCAATTCGTTAGTGCTGGCGGCATCTTCCGATAGTTGCTCGTCGACTCTGACCCGGGTGCCGAGAACAAAGAATGCACAGGGCCAATTTCTTTAGCTTGCCCCAAGCGTTAATGCGTCAATCAGCGTTTTTTTCTACGTTTTATTGGTCTTTTCTTTCTCATATTATAGGGTCATTTTATTCTGAGAAGGAAAACTGTTAAGGATAACCAGCCCTGGCTGATATTTTGTACAGAAAGAAAACCAATAGGGCTTCAATATTCAGTGTATTTATGGTGGGTTACAGTACGTACGATCCACTTTGACTGCGATCCACGTTGACTACAGAATATTTGGACTTCAAAGAAAAAGCGTGATAAGAGTCCAGATTTCTAACCGTGATGTCCTAATGATAAACACACGTCTTGCTCACGGTCCTGGTTGGTACGTGGTTTACACAGTCCGAGTCAGGGTTCATCTACCTCTTTCCACACCTTTCTAACTCCTTTCTCCTATAGATTGGCTGCCATAAAATATTCACGGAGGCGGGTTGCGATTCAAAGCTCCCTTTGAGGACGCTATCACCCGCTGCCAGGTCGGTGTATACAGATATATCGAGCAGTGCCGTTGGGTGAGCGCGAGCAGGTACTCTTATCTCCGCCAACAATCCAACACACCCTCCCCAGATAACCTAAGGGACTCCCGGTATGAGATTTGTGTACTGGAGAAGTAGTATCCTTCATCCTCCCTCATTATAATTATAAGCCGCGTATTAAAAGATCTAATTGAATAACTTGAACTATTCATCACCTTACAGTGTAATTAGCCTAAACTCTTTCGGCCCCTTTTGCATAACACACAGGGTGTGCTTACAGGGGTTAGTAAGGCAAAGGGTAGGCCTATCGCTGTCATCATGAGAATTATACATTCACATATTCATAAATCACAACATCGGAAGAACTTCGTGTAATATGGAGAGATGTTTTCAATAAAAAAAAAACAAAAAAAAACATGATATGTTTTATGAGTGCCATACACAGGTTTGGGCTACGACAGGTAAATCGGGACTGAAGATACTGTAAAATAATAAAGTGTGGGAACTGGAGACTATCAGGATGATAGAGTACAATACAATGTAGGCCTACCAAGCATCAATGCTACGCGGCATGCCGCGTAGCATTGATGCTATACATTGACACTTTGTATGTTGGCTATCGATAGTCCTTTTTTTTTTTAAAGGAACGCAGTTTTGTTTATGTCAAAACTAATCTTATTGAATGTTTCGAACTATCTATAAGTCTGAACTCATAAGGTTTTTTAAAAGTTTGATTTGATAAAATATAGGTGTGTGAATTTTCCTACACTTTCCTATACGTTGGGTACAAAACAGCTTTGTCTGAGCTAGCATGCTCTGGGTACCTTATACACAGATACAGTATAACACAAAGATCCAACTGACCGGACTCCCCAACCCTCCTCCTCCAACAACCATTTGTTATACTGACATTTGTCATCGAAACAATTGATCGTGGGTTTAACAGCAGTACAATCAGTGGTGATATAAAAGATGAAACAGGACTGTTGTAGAAACAAATCTACTTCACTTCTAACAAATTCTGTCCCTGCAAAGTCTCGTGTTGGATTAAAAAGAAGCGTTTGTTGATGGTGGCTCAGCATTTCCTGCAACCAAAACAAAGTCAAATGCCATTTACATAGAGAGAAAATAGCATTATCCTGTATGTCAAACAAAATATCAAACAAACCTTTGTTTCTTGACCAAACAGGCGGCAGTGCCAACTAACGAGATGGCCCCGACTCGCCTGTTGCTGATAGGGACGCACACACCTTTACATTGAAATGCCAGACTGGTTGGCGCTGGAGGGGTCGATAGCCTATGCAATAACAGATCATTTGGGGGGCGTCGATGGCAGTGGGCGTTGTCTGTTTATACTTGCGTGTGGGCTCAGTTGACCACCACTGGGGTATAATTTGGGATGAAATATTAATAGGGAGCAGTGTCGCGGAGCAATTGTGATGACATGGCTGGTTGTGTGCGGTATCTGTCCCACCGCTATATATCAGACTAACTGGTACCGCAGCCTCCGGGAGTCCTGCTGCTGGCACGGGAGAAGCCAATCTCCAAGATGGGTCTGTTTGCTTAAGTCCCAGCACCTATTCTTACCGAGACTATTGGAGGGAATCGTCTCGTTGGTCTCAGTCACTAGCGCCACCTATCCTTCTCAGTAGCCTTCCTCTCATCTCCCTGTATCGTCGGTCGTCAGAGTACCAGGCACTATTTCTGTATCACAGGACACCAACTGCTAACAGCTCAAGATTAAAGGATACCATTTCCTATGTGTATTCTCCCATTCAATGTCTGGCGAAAAATCAATATTTCATTGTAGAGGCACTGCGTAGCTATTAGGGCCTTTAGAAAAGATCTTCTCGACTTTTTATTAGCGGCGCGAAGGAAATCTGTCTTTCCATTTACCCATTCACAAATCAAATATTGTATCCTGAAGCCAGGAGTGATGACAAGCTTGCATTGTACCTGCTTTTTGTAATTCAATGTGTGTGGTTTTGCATGAACTAACAGGTTTACCAAAGCACCTGAGGCAAAAGTAAGCAATTACTTATTGCAAAAATGCTATAGACAGCGGTTATAAACAACTGTTTTGTCTTCTCAGCCGTCCTGTTTTCCCTCGGTAATGTATGTAAATAGCCATCATCTTAAATAGCACCATCTTAAAATCTAAGAGCAAAACATTGAATTACGTGATCCAACACTGTCTTTCTACTTAAGAAAGAAAAGAATCATGTAGGAGAACCCTGTTAGGACGCTATCCTACAAACAGATGCTATCCCACAAATACAACCTAATTGTCACTTAACATCCATGTCAGGACGCTATCATGCAAACATTCACTAAACCACAAAGCACTCTGTCAGTTAGCAGCACCCATATGCTGCTAAGCTACAATCAGATGCTATCCAACAAGATGCTATCCTATCAATGGATGCTATCCTACAGATTTATGCTGAAAAATAGCAAGCCAATTTTGAAGATTATTTCATTGGGGTTTGGAAGAGAGGTGTACTGCAAACTCCTAGAGGACATAGGACTAACCTTTTGAATTTAAAATATATAATTTATTTAGGAAAATTAAATCACACTTTCATTTTGCAATTTCTATTCCGTATCAAAAGAAATTTGAATATGATAAACTATTAACAAAATATATTAAAGAAGCAAAAATAAGACTTGAGTTGTTCAGCCCCTTGTCACTTAATAGCAGTGAAGGATAATAGATCAAGATAAACAAACATCGGTTTGTTTAGAATGATAACTCACTCATCTGATTCATGTACGATGACTATTCTTCCCATTTGCAGGACATAAAACCTATTTTTGTATACCTAGTTGTTAGTTGTTGCACACAACCCTTTTTTCACAAATTCTGTCAATATTCTTTGAAGATCGTACTAAAAAGACCAAAGTTTCAGAAAAAGGTTAATGTCTATCACCTCTCATATAGCGATGACTAGAAATTGTCTCCTGAATCATCCCGACTCACTGAAAAATGCATTATTTCCCATGATTTCTCATCTCACATTTCCCTGAATAGAAAGCTAAAAATATTTAGACAAAAATATACTATCTATTTTATTGGACATTTTATTAGAATAAAGAGAAGGAACTTAACGTTTTGAGGCATAATACATAAGAGACCTGACACCCTTACAGAATCCTACAGAAAAGGTAACCTTGCTGTATAATACTTTAATATAGCTTTGTGCAGAGATGCTATCCCACAAATATTTGTGACTTAGCAGATATGTTTGTAGCTTAGCATCTTGTGGTGATGCTAAGTCACAAAAGGAAGCTAAGCTACAAATATTTATGACTTAGTGTCTATTTTTGGAAAGACGCTATCCAACAAATATTTTTGGTATAGCATCTGTTTGTAGCTTAGCATCCTGTGGTGATGCTATCCTGCAAAAAGTCACTAAACCACAAACATTTGTTGGATAGCATCTGTTTGTAGGATAGCGTCCTAACAGCCCTCCTGTAGTTTCAAGACTCGGAACGCAGGGCCAGGTATCGAAGGACCGACCTGCACGTCCTCAACAGTCTTAACTTTGTTAGGATTACCCAATTATCTGATTAACAGTTACAGTGATTGATCAAAGACAGATTTCCCAAGTGGTCGTCCACGAAAGAGCACAGGGGAACCACACGTACAGCTTCATTCCATCTCAGACAAACCTCCCATTCACAGCCGCATTTTTTCATCTTTTCCTGGCAATTTAGAGTGTTGCACATGCATACATGCACTACTTAAAAAGAGGCTAAAGGCCTGTTTCCATCTAACGACACTTTTCTCAAGACATGAAAAGATTTAGGAATCGTTGATGGTCGTTCAGAAAATCGTTCAGTGGAAACACAAAATCGTTGTTAAAGACATTTCTGAACGACTGCAAACGACTAAAGTGAAAGACTAAAGTGAACGATTCACCAATGACCAAATATTAAACCTGTTTAATATTTCTGGACAACAAATGCCAACGATTTTTCTAAGACCAATTAAAAGCACTTAAATCTATTGTTCCCTGACTTT
Organism: Lepidonotus clava; assembly: GCA_936440205.1. Classification (NCBI taxonomy): domain Eukaryota; kingdom Metazoa; phylum Annelida; class Polychaeta; order Phyllodocida; family Polynoidae; genus Lepidonotus; species Lepidonotus clava. The sequence continues at coordinate 54,447,841 of OW387134.1, forward strand.
TCTAGCCTCTGTCGTTGGGAAAAATCGTCCAGATTGTCCAAGAATCGTTCAGATATCAGTATTTTAGTCGTTCAGTGGAAACAAGAAAACATTCCTTTGTGAAAGATTAAAATGACCAACGATTTTAATTTTTTTCAGTCTTTTGTAGTCGTCAAGAATTTTTAATGAAAGTCGTTCAGTGGAAACCCGGCTTTAGATAACCATTTCGACTTCCTCACATCATCCATCAAGGTTTGGTTGCAGATTATCATATCCTAGTCAGTACCATTGATCACTTGATACATTTTTTTGAATGTTATTGCTGGCTACTATCTTTATACTTATTTTTTAAAATTTATTTATTTAACATCTCTTCAAATACAGGAAGGTCTTCCGATGTCGATGAATATTACAAAAATGATGAATACATTGATGAGCAAATAATAGTATATAATAATTGGTATCATGTTACATCCACTCCGTTACACAATCACATCAAGATAATTAAGTTAACCACGTTTAACCGTTTTTTAAAAATGCACATATTATCTGATTTTGTTTGTATAAGCCAATTTTGAAAACAGCATATCAGGTTACATAGTAAAGTCCGTCTGGTGAAGTGTAGGTGTTCCTTTACAATCACAATCTCCATTATACGCCTACACCTCAATGATATCATGATGAAAAGGAAGATAATTTACAATTTACTTTTTGACTCAGTCTGTTCGTCTGGCACAGGATCTATTTTGTCACAACAGAAATACAACGGCAGGCCGTTCGTAGTTCAAAACAAAGGTACTGTGCACAATATGTGTAGCTCGTGTTTCTAATTCTATGAACCGCCCACTCATTATTTCAAGCTATATTAATAGGACATTCATCAGGGGGCAAAACATCATAATAAAGTATGAATGGGCCTAAAGCTATCTTTTGTACACATAGCTTATTTGTATCCATACGCAGAAAGATGATAATATCAAGACATCTCCACGTCAGGACAGCATATTTACCACAGATAAATATTGGATTGACGAGGTTCGGTAGGCCTACCTGTATTTATTGTCGTTTATTCGATTAAATTGATCCAACAGTTCATCGATGGGTAGGCCGACGTATTAAATACGCTACTATCGACTGATGACTAACCGAGCTATTTCAATAGTCGGCACCTGCCTGTGTTAAAGGGCTCAACAGATCCCAATGCTTTGTCATCTCAGATACCCCCCTGACTCTCAAAACACATCAATCCCAGTCGTGGCAGTACCGTCATAGAAACATGTGCCCATTATACCTAGCATTTGAATTTCAAATAGTGGCAGCGGGTCGGGCTACCCTATAACGCCATGTCAAACGGGGTCGGTGGGGGGTCGCCGAATGCCGTGACGATAGAGCAGCTCCCTTTAAGAGGTGAAACAGCTCGTTGTAGTCCTCTGAATGTATTCATGGTCAGGGAGCACTGGTGAGCACAGGGGGATTTACTCAATACATGAATACTCACAATACGCATATAATGTAAAACGGGTTGCCTAACACCCTTGTTTTGGCGTAACACCCTTATTTTGGCCTATAAAATCAAGTTTTATTCACCAGAGAGTTTTATCCCTACAGAATGATTCGACAAGACAGTTCAATCTTTGACCTTTCCCCCCACAGATAAATTTAGATATACCGAGGCATCTTTTTGTATTATCCTTACATTACAATAAAACCTCTCCGATTTTGTATATGAACCTTTCGATTAATGTCTGTGCTATATGTATACAATATTATATACATGTATAATATGTATACATAATATACATAATATTATATATATATATATATTATATTCATATCATATAAATGTGGTCGTTGTATTTCCATGGACAGTGATTAACTGAGCCCCATTACATTACCTACATCCTCAAAGCACTGCTCTTTAGAAGTGCACTTGACTATTTCCCTTATAATCTGTCCCACTTCATGCCTCGGAATATCTGCTAAACAGATCTAACAGATCTATCCTATGAGTAAATCTAGAGAAAGGTGTAACAATGGCTCATCGGTTTCTCTGATGTGGGCTGAAGCGCTCCTTATAGTCATAAATCGGTAGCACAGATGTTGTACCACGCCCACGCCCCCCTGTGGCTGTAAGACTCGATTAATGAAGCCAGGGCAGGCCGGAACTATTTCCCAATATACCTACCTGCCTACCTGCTGGAGAAATCCAGACGCACAACACAATCTCAGCTCAATTTGTGGCCGAATGCGGCGGGTAATTACCCATGCCTCGCCCGGGTCTTTTTACGGCCAAATCCCTTCAGGATCAAAGGGGTGTTTTTGTTGCTCCTACGTCCAGGAGGCCTCATGCTAAGATTGGTCTGCCGCCTGCTTGTGACGACGAGTGCGGTTTTGCACCTGTGTTGTTGTCAGCGTGATAACGTCCTCCTGGTGGCTTTAACATCTGAAGACGCCGCACTGACTGGCATTTGGAATCAAGTAAAGCCTTGTTTGTGTTCTTGATTAATCTCATTTGAAGACGCTAATGTCTCTGGTGAGTTCGCTGCAATGTGTTTTTGGCCGCAAGAACCATGATCACCAGATGCTTAGCACGATAAATATCAGATGAGGTAATGGAAGCTTACGTAAAAATAATAGAGCTAGTTAAAGTTCTACAAGCATTATTGCATTCATTCTCTAAAGTCCGCTCTTTTTATTGGGAGAGTTTGATACCGATGTAGGATGAATAGATAAACGTGGTTTTGTTAAATAAAACGGATGTATTCCTGTTTAAAACACATAGATGTAACAAGCAGTTTGACTCTACAACATATGAGTCGATAACCTCAGCAATCACTTTACGGCCTGAAGTAGAGTGATGGGGCGTGAAGTGCCTCATTATTGTCTGTCCAACCAGTTGACCCCTGCCTAATCCACTGATCCAGTGGGTCCATCCGACAATCCTTGAACAGGCCATTTCATGTCGGCCCTGGGCAGAGGATTTGATTATGGCAGACGCTTCAGAGGTCATCGATGTGACCAGAACCACCGGGCAGACTCGTTACTTCAGCGATCAGTCGGGGCACTCAGACGGACTCTATATATAGGGAGTCCCCCTCACTCACTACCCTACACTATAAGACCCGGTGACGTCGAACTCAGCAGTGTAGTTACATCATGTATGATCCACCCCTCTCTTCACTGCCTGTGATTGCCACTCATTGGCAAATTGGATCTTCCATGCGGGCTCTACAGAGGATGAAATACCATGTAAGTGGCTCGCCCCGCCCCGACTGTCCGCTCTCACCAGGGTGGCCGGCCGTTCCCACGCACCCTGTAACCCGCTGGTCGTAGATTCCATTTACTGTTGATGACCCCCGGTTGGCGCTATAAGTGATGATGGAGGTGACAGTCCAGTCTCATCACCCCCACTGACCCCCGACCTTCTAACCCACCTGCCCAACACCGCCCCGGGTCAGGTGACAATATATAGTAGTTTGATTGGTTGGCTTTGGCACGTGACCGGAAATAAACCTAAGCTGCAAGAATTGCTTGTGGGCAAATTGCAGTTACCAGCAGCCGGAAATGTTCCACCTTTCCCCGGCCAGGATTGGGGGTTAATTGATAAAAGAGAAGGGGATATAACACAATCATTTGGAAGTATAATGCAGTTTCATATCGGATGGCCGAACAGAAAGCAATAATTTACATTGTGAATGGGGTTATTACCATTACTATGTTCTCATGAAGCAAACATCCAATAACGACACTGAATTATTTGAAGGAGCCGGCTACGTACGCGACGTCTCACGCGTCTGTGCGACATCGTTCATGTTAAAATTCCTGCATGAGATACTCTGTGCACGAAAAGCATCAAAGTAATCTTTTCATATACTGCTCATACATCCATAGCGCCTGTGCATTACGTTTTACATAAGTGATATGTCACAAGTCCCGATAACTTTGGTCAGCAGTTTGCGCCTTGTAAGGACCGTCTGTGTACACAACGTAGTGTATGCACCTTTGCTTTTATTATGAATAGTCTGTTAACAAACACTGCATATATTAGACAGACCATATATAGGAGAAGGCTTTTTTTATATACTACTCATACATACACATGTGTCTTGGTCATTTCATTGTATATACATACAAAAATCCTATAGCCCAGTAACCTTGCGTATGTAGACAGTGACGTTGCTTCTAATAAATAAGTGACGTTGCCTGTTATATCCGCCATAATGTCAAAATTCCCTTTTCATATACTACTAACACGTCGCATGTACAATAGGATCACTAATCCACACTGAATTGTCTCGTACATTGTAAACCAATTATGTCCGACGTCACCATATCCTGTACGCGACGTCCTTCAAATTCCTGTTTCTACATACTACTTACCATTCTACATACTACTTACTTATCATTACGAATTGTCGCATCAATATAATCAAATTAATTCATGCGATACAGTCGCATATATACAGTGGAGCCTATTGATGAGACCTTGCGAGTATATTCAAGAATGTCAATTTTCATAATTGTATGATATTCTTATCAACTTACAGTTGGATTAATTCGATTTTCAGATTACATCAAGCTCATTTTTTCCCCAAAGGAATTTAATTCTTACAAATCAGCGCTCAGAGGAGAATAGAAAATTGCAATTTATTTGGAGACAGAATACAGTCACATCAAATACTGTGGAACGTCAAACAACGGTCTGTATGGAATAAGCTATTGCACAGTATTTTTGTCACCCCCGCAGAGCCTAATGCCCTGTTTCCACCAAAAAGACTCGATCAAAATTGAACAATTTTATTCAACAGACAAATACAGACGACTTTACTGTTAGAAAAAATCGTTCATTAGCAACGATTTTTGGACGATTTTCTGTTTCCACCAAAAGATCATAAAACGATTTGACAGACGATTTTACCAACGACTTTACCAACGATTTTACCAACGATTTTATTAAACATTATTTTTATCTAACAAATATGGTTTTATTTTATTACAATTACATCTACAATGTTCATTTTTCATCTTATATTTATTTTATTTCATTAGATATTTGTGATTCATTGAATCGTCCAAACATATCCTGTTTCCACCAAAAGATTAATACAAGAATCATCTAGGAAAATCGTCCAACAAGCCAAAATCGTCCAAAAATATTTAACATGTCAAATAATTTGTCTGTCGTCCGTCAGGCATTATCATTGGACGATTAGGCAAGAAATCATTTGTTAAATCTGTCGTTTGGAACGATTTTTTGTTTCCACCAAATGATTTCTTGGACGATTTACAAATCTGGACGATTTTTAGGCTATTTTTGCAATCGTTCATAGAAAAATCGGTTGGTGGAAACAGGGTATTATGCTCACAAAGGGGATTGACGATGATTGTATCGTATCAAAAAACCGCCCTTGACGCAAACGGATACAAAAGGTTTGCCCATATCTTGATGAGGATCTTTTGTCACTGGTTGGCAAACAACCAACGTCCTTTTTACCCCGCACCAGGGGCCTCAGCAGCAGAGAAAATGCTGCCTCAGCAGGGATTGGTGAATCATATCGGCGTAGGGTCGTTGGACTGTCAGGTCTGTGTTTTCCCAAGCAGACAGGGTCCACTTCTCTGCAGATTGGGTGATGGAATGAGTATCACTGGACAGCACACTCTGGCCCTATTAGTGCCCTGGCCGTGCACAGGGTTAAAAGCTTTGACATTCAGACCTCCCACCTGCGGGAGGTGGCCATCCCTCATACTGGTCCCCGCCTACCTGGGTAAGCTCCAACTCACAAAGCCCGTGTTTGTAGAGGCCGCCCCCCCGCCCTCCTCCACTGTTTGGAGAGCCGCCCGGAATTTGTGAGAATCACAAAGATCGATTATGGACGGGAGTCTGTATTAAAAAGAAGCTTAAGCGTCGATACTGGAATTTCTGAATGCGGCTTACTCGCGTGTAACTCCAATGCAGACGTCATCTGTACAACGTTCTATTTAAGCATAGGCCTGTAAAAGGACTGAAGTGCTGAATTTAATGTTATTCATTTTACCATTGAAAACAACGAAGAAGAAAACTGAGGGGGACTCACGTTGTTGCTAATTACATAGTGGTCAGAATATAGCATTTAAAGTGGAAGATGCATCCTAGATTTTTGCAAATTTGTCAATTGATCTTCTTACCAGCCTCTAACCTGCTCACACAGAAGCCCTAAGACTGAGTGGCTCGAACAGCTCCCTCGGCCTGACCCTGCCGGTCCCCCTCATTATACATCCATGAAGCTGGCCGTAACGATTAGCACTGCCGAGGCTGGGGTGGGCAGACCGGGTCATTACCCCTCTCCGGCCATATGGATCCGGTGGCCTTTCTTCCCGTCTCGGGGGCCATCGATGTGTGCTGGTATTGTCAGGTAACCCGGCTCGCCCCGCTCACGCCAGTCGATGCGAGCTGGCACAGACTTCCTGGTACTTCACTAGTGAAAACCAAAATGAAAAAATAATGAGCAGCTCAGGAAACCAGATGCCTCCGAGGGGGGAGTGGTCGGATGCCGAGCCACCAACCTGAACGTTTCCAAAAATAGATTTGTTCTTTGTGTTTGCTGGGTTCACATGCATTATACCATAAATTAATGGAGCTGCCAAACATGAAAAATTCAAGTATATTATCCAGGTACCATATGTGAACTTTCAATGTAAAATATACTATTTTACCTCTTAATATCTACGGTGTATACCTAGCGTGTACATTTGATTCTGTCCCTTAATTACTGATCATTTAATCTAAGACAAAGCATTCATATACACTTGTTTTATCATAAAGAATCATTCGCTTGGTTCCTATATCAAGAGGACAGTCAGCCTCGGATGCAACAACACCTCCTACTCCCATAACTGCCTGGAGGGGTAGGGCCCTAGCCCTGCCGTACGTGACTGGACAACGGCAGGAGGGCCTTTTCTGAAGGCGGCGCGACCATCTTTGATGATGGTCCGGTGTGTATGAGCGCCTCCTGTGGCCCTCTGCCCTCCAGGGTCAGGATCAATCAGCCGCCGCCACCACCGACCTTTTTACCCGGAACCCAGGACCGTGCCGCTGGTCATATCGGAGGGGAAGTGCACATCAGTATCTTCTGTAGATATGTTTTTCTACATAAGTGATATCAATCGTGTTACTTATCCATAAGTGCAAATGGTTGTTGTTTCTATCAAAACGATTCATTATTAATTTGCATGGGGTAGATCCATCAAGGATACAGAAACGCCATACGGCACACTTGAAAGTATGGATATGACACATAAAAATGTGTGCATATTCAGGTGTCAAGATAAAGAACGTCTCTTTAAATGAGGTTATTCCGTTAATTGGTGAACGAAAATAGATTGCATGATTCACCGCGTCCTTCTTGTCTGAGCCTCTCTTGTTCTTTTTTGACATATGACCACTTCTGGGAACAGACAAAATAACGAGGCATGCACGATTCTCTTGTTTGGGCTTTCCTTGTCTCTGCCCTTCTGGAAGTAACGTGAAGGATATGCAGCCACGCACGCAAAGTTCCCCCTTTGGAAAAACATTTCACAAGTAATACTATCTTCCAGCTACCTGTTTGCCTCATGCTCGTGGCCTTACCACTATGGTAGTCAAAGATTTCTGTGTACCCGTGGAATATGTAGAAAAGGAGCACTTTGAACAATAGTTTGATCATTAATTTCAACTTCAATGTCCAAGATATTGTGATTCATATACGCTAAACCTTTACATATTGTCAGTAATACCAATGGCAGTTAACTTTCAAAGACTACCTGTTGTATTTTTCCTGGAGGAAATTTTCTGAATTCTGCACACAACTAAATGCTTATAACTTTTGTAATTAGATATGATGGGACTGTACCATGAACCCAGGTGCTTGAAATATCTGAGTGCGCAAAGCACACCTCACTTATTGAACTGCGTTGTGCTGCGAGTTTTCCCCTCACTCAGATACTGTTTACAGGGGTGGCCCTTTTTAGCCAAGAGACGGCCGTCAGTTGGCATGGTGGTGTTCCCGTAGGCTGAGAGGGTGGCAGGTGTCCCCTCCCATGGACCCCGGGCCCACAGACGAATGGTGCTGCCGGCCCCCATCTCACATGCTACCAATCTGTCTTCTCTGTCAATTTAGAAGCCCTGCGGGGATGCTTCGTACCCCTCTCTGTAAAGGAAAAGTTCCATTTCTCAATGCTGAATGTAGGAAGTAATATTATCTTCCAGCTACCTGTTTGCTTCGTGATAGTCCCTTACAATGGCTATCAAATCATTGGGTTTAGCTGTAAATCATTTGATCATGAACGGGAATGAAAGAGAAAGGACTCTTTCAATGAACATAATTTAATGAACATAATTTGTCATTGCTAATGCTATTTTTGAACTTTTACGAAAAAGTGTCAGCCATACCACCGACATATGGCTTTCATAAAGACTACTGTAGTAGTATCTGCCAAACCACTATAGATTGGTTGTAAGCTGGTAAGACGTTGTGCAGATGACAAAAATGGGCTGGGCGCCATATTGGTAATCAAATTCATGTTTAGTTTATCTTGACTGATTAAAGGATTCGATGATAAACTATTTTTTATCGAGAGCTTTCTGTATCTATGGCAACTACATAGCCTATTTTCCCGTATGTGTACCCAATCGATGTGTTTAATGTAACGGCAATCAACAATACTGACTGTGATGTTTAGTGCAAAACGTTCATTTAAGGCTGTTTTCAACCAGACAAAAACACGTGTCCAGTCTATTCTTCTTTTGTATTTTTTTTCTGACATACAAAACACATTTGCGATGTTACTATACTGCTATAGTATTCATTGTGCGAAAACGAACTGTAGTCATTATGTCAGGGATAAACTGACGGGTTGTGGCTCAGGTAGAAACTCAATTTTGTATTTGCACTCGGCCAGAAATGGTGCCTAGTTTGCGGTCGGAGGAAGCCACTGACCAGAGACACAGGGCCAACCCAAGGCCAAGAAGGGCCGAGACAAACATTACCTCCTGCCAAACGTTACGATCTCGCGCTCGTCTATCTGCTGTAGCATGCCAATATTCAACTCTCTGTCGGGGTGAGTAGTAGGACTGTGAGAACGTTAATCCGGCAGAGTGGTGCCATCAAGGGGCTGGTGGTGCAGATTGGGATCATAAGTCTCCCTTAGAGCCGCGTCTCAACGCAGAACGTGCCTTACCACTGGCACCTCTCGTCGTAAACAGTATAATCTTATATAACATCCAAGTTACAAAAACAATATGTATGACATGAAATGCAATTGAATGGTTCTTGCTACAGAGGCTTAAAAGGAACATAATGAAAGAGGAGCGAAAAGATCGGGCATACAAAAGGGAGCAGCAGCAATAAAAATGGTCCTCTATGTAACTTGCGCAGCCATCAGGCACTAATTGGGATTACAGAACACGACTATCTAATTAGCCCTGCCGTCAGGGAAGGGTAACTATATAAGACAGTTCCTTCTACAGGCTCTAGGATTTAGGTGGATGAACTATGGAATTGATATATAAGGAACTGAACTAGTGAAGTGGAAGATTGTTGTTATGCTTGGGGTGTACTTTGTATTCCATTCATTCACTTGATTATTTCTTTCGGGTACTAGTCCAACTCATGATCCTCCAACCTGAGGATCATGAATCAACTCCAGGCATAGTTCAGGTGACCAAGAGTTGACAAGAAGACTTGTGTGAAAGGAAATCTCTTTATTGATGTCCAATCCTTTTTCATATAAATTATATCACTGACTTCTCATTAGCATTTCACTAGTCCATAGGCTAAATCCCCTCAGCTCCCTCAACCAAATAGGCCTACTCTGAGACGGTTTCCTCCGTTTTTGTTTATTGAAAAACAAAAATGCCTTTTGATTTTTACGTATAAAGAGTAGCCACAGTTATAAACTCGTAGATCTCATAAATTGTATCTGTTTAGTTCCTAGTTTATTACAACTTGACCAATGATCGGTGCCACTTCATCAGTGTCGATAATGTCATCTGAAGATTATCAAGATTCTGTTCCTATCTAATAAGGATATTCATGTTAGATTTACTATTTATTGTTTCCGTTGTATATAAAATGCTTCACAAATGTACTACATACATGATGGGTACTTTATATGAACACCCTGTTATGATCCCCCCCCCCCACCCAAAAAAAAGTACATAAAATAAAATAAATATATAAATAAATAAAAAAGGAAAGGAAAAAAATCCTCGGCTATTTTGGCCAAGTTCGCCTGAACCATCACGGCCCGCCACACTGAAGACGACCGATGATAGCAGTGCCCTCTACGTGTTGGTTCAGTGAAGCTACTCCACCGGCAATACTGGTTCTGTCGAGGGCTTTGAAATTCCTCCCTTGCCGTTTCTGAAGTCTGCAATAAAGAAGGCACGGACGGGTTCAATGAAAGGACTAGCGATCTCCCATCCCCCACTCCGACGCGCGTTCCCATACAGTACCCTGGAGGACAGAGAAGCCATTGGCCTTCATACATACCCAGTCTTGTCAAAGGAGTAACAGGGCTGCCAACAGAAGCTCGACCACCAAATGACTGCCGCTTCTAACATAGTGTGAATGCTTATGCGAAAACAGGGTTCAGGGGTTCGGCAGGGAAATACGGAGAGTCCAAATTGAAGGCTACAACTGGAAGTAGCAGCAGAGGACATTGCCCTCTAGGCTGTGACCAGGGAATTCCTTTCAGTGCCTACATGACTGTAAGGATGTTCAACAAGGTCCAACCCCTATTGGTGCCTTGTACACTCGGCAGGGGATAATGAAGACCTATTCTTTCCCGGTAGCCCCAAAGAGAACTCCCACTCCAGATACCCACGGGTTTGAGGATAACGTGGTTTTGGCCTGCATTTATATGAGAAATGTGTTATTTTTTGACGACAGCGGGTTATCTGAATTCTGCAATCGAACTGTTATGCATTTGTAACTGGCATTATGAGTCTGTGCCACAGACACAGCAGGTGTTTGATGTATCTTGGCGTTCAAATCACACCTCAGTGATTGAATTGAGCTCAGTTGAGAGTTCCCTCTCAGTCAAATACTATTTGGGCGAGTGGCCCTTTTGCATCCAGCCGTGAGACGGCCGTCAGTAGTCCTGGTGGTGTTCCCATGGCCGGGAGGGATGGTGGCAGGTGTCCCCTCCCATGGATGCCAGGCAGAGAGACGGATGGTGCCGCTGGTCCATGTCTCTCAGTGTACGAATCCGTCTTCTCTCTCAATTTATGAGACTTATCAGGACATATTAGTACCCGAAAAGTCCCGTTTTCCCTGCTGAATGTAGAAAAATGAGAATATATGAACATGATATACTAGGCTGTGAATGCGGCATTTTCAGGTGGTATGCCAAATAGCATCAAAACACAAAACAAGTGGGCCTACATCTTTAAGAACAAGAATATAAAATATCAAAGACGTAGCTAATGATTGGATGTATTAGTTATCAGGTTATAGTATATTTAGAAGCTACGTGGGAACGATGAACCTTACGCTTGCCACAAAGACTGTTATTTTTATGTAGTTTCCATGAAAGATAATGTGGCCTAAATCATGTTATTTTGATATTTTGCAAAGTCTTCAGAGGATGAAGGTCAGGCGCACAACATTATTTCTATTCATAACTAAATATAGTCCTTTCTGTCGGCAAATACGATGTTTACGATGATACAATATTCACGCAATGAAAGGTGGAGAGGTCATCACACTGAATGGTGTTTGCATTGACCAACGCTAGGTACCATATGGTAATGTGTTGTGTGTTGACCTGTCTGGGCAGGTAATATTGGAACCCAAATTATATTACAACTCATGAAACAAGGTAATAGGTTCTAGGTAGTCTACGGGCTTATGAACCACAATTAACATACCTTTGAATAATTTCGAATTTGAATTTGTAACCCATTCGGAAAGTGTTACTGTTGAGAATTCGAATACCATTAACTTGCCCAGATTCTGTCGGGAAACCCTTCGGCTGGAAGCATGTGTTCCCACTCAGTAGGTACATACGGCACATATATGCCAGGCCCCTGATCTAATTTGCCTTTGTTAAGATGTAAATGGCGACATTGTGTGCCTGTAGGTTGTCCGCCTTGTGTACCGGGTAACAAGAGCCCATTGTTATTGCTGATTGATTCTGGGCAGGTGCAGGTACAACCTGCTTTTTGAACACCCCCACTTTGGGTATGACATCAATCTACCAGTCGGTATTGATCGCTTCTTTCTCCAAATGAAACGTTGGAAATGTCGCATTACACTCAAGTAGGCAGCTGCCCCTCATCGCCCGCTAAAAGAAAGCACTACTGCTGTATTCTAAGGAATGTTTCATTAATGATAACGTCAGCAAGTTTTTGTGGGTAAATTTATTGAATTGATTTAGCAATTTCCTGTTCAGTGTGTCATTTACAAGGTCTATGTACCATAAGATGACTGTGATACAAAGAGATGTACACGTCTACTGAAGGGCAGATATAATTCTTAAGGTCAAAATCGTTTCATAACATAAATCGTCTTTTGCTTTCTTTATTTTACCGGGATTTCTTATATGAATGTCGTTTTCATTGGAATACTGCTTCCATATAGTTCTACTGACACGGCATCGTCTTTTTTGCAAGTGACGAAGCCAACCTATCTCTTGCCGTCACACAGGTGATTGAACTTAACGCTGATCCTCTTGTATATGGGTTTCAATGAACTTCATGAATATAAAAAGGTGTGGTATGAAATACAATCAGCTTCATCCCATTTATCTATATCACTTCATACTGTCTCATGTTAGTGGCCATCTGCCTGTACACAAAAGAAGCACAGTGGCATCTTTATGATCTTTATGTATGCAAGGAAACGATTTATAAAGAGGCAGAGGAATGCATCATCCCAAGTCCCCTCCTGAGTTCTGTCGTTAGCTGTTCGGTTTAGACTTTTCCCATACTCATGATAAATACTTCCCTAATGGTACCATAATGACAGGTACAAAGTCCTTTTTACTCACTATGATTTATTCTTATCTTTCAGGCGTCGCCCACTATTCTAAGATCATCGAAAACACAGAGGAACATGCTGTCTTTGAAGAGGTGAGTACATTCTGTGTCTGCAAAGACATAGCTATAGAAACCACCGTTTGACTTAAAGTAATAATCCAAAGTTATAGTTTACTTTGACGTGCAGATAAAGATTGGGAGGATTTACATAATAATTATGTCTTGCATAGTATCAGGACAGCTATCAATTAGTTAGCCCATACATGATAACTTACCAATATTTATGATTTTATGTTTCAGACATTTGAATGGCCTGTGGCCCGGCCGATTGAAAGTGAAGAACAAATTGAGATTCAGCTATTCAACTTCAACAAGTATCTTAGCAATAGGTAAGTACACATTGTCCTTATAAGACATTGGTCAAGTTAGCACTAACAGTACATAGATTATTTACCTTCATAAATACCTACATACCTACCTACTGAATTGCATACATAGATACATAGGCCTACTTACTGGCGTAATACATTCCTAAACACAGTTATACATACAGACGTACATAAATAAATACATTCATCTGGCAGGAAACACCAGTCTACAGCCCGGGGCATCGTCAGTCCACAAGCCGGGTGTCGGTGTGTATAGATCAATGTATTGACAAAACACACCTAGCAGCCAAGTCCCACGCCAAACGTCTATTATACAGATGTACAGCCATTTTAGGGTAAGACGGCCGTGGGACCTGGACACATCGGGTGTTAACCTTTGTTGCCCCTCGTCAAGGCATGGTATCCCACTTACCAGGGGCCTACCACCCTCACTATTACGCAGATAACAACTGCCTGGGAGCCTGCCCACCTGGACATGGCCTTTATCACCCAGTATGACGTCAGCAGGACCGGCCTTTTTTCACAGCTGGGCAGACGCACATCCCTAGTCCATTCTCTTACAAAACGAAAAACGAGCCAGGTACTTCACCTGCTAATGAAGAATACTATGTACTCCGGGGAGTTATTAGAGAACCACTTTTAGCAGATACAGCACCGAGAGAAAATGGGTGCTAATGATAAGGGAATTAATGTGGGAGATGAGAAGCGCGATATCCGCTCACACCTCGCAGCCTACGCCCACGGCAAACACCAATCTCTGTATACTACTTACAGATCACTTGTCGCTCCGGGCTGTCTTGACGAAGACAGCAGCGATTGAAGTTGTTCTGATTAATACACCAATTTAGACGTTAACTGCTTATAGTGAATTCATTCACCCTGCTAACTGTCTATTCAGTAAAGTATTTTCTTCTGACAGTCAATAAACCTTCATTTTCTGTCCCAATCTGCTTATTTCAATTTCAATAACAGGCTCGGTTGTCTAGAATAATTCAGTAAACATTTATAGTATCGGGCTAATCTTACAGAAAATGATATGGTCATCGTTTATACCATTTGATTATTACACATCAATATACTATTTAAAGATACGTTTTTTATTAGTGATAGCGGATTAAAAAAAGCTCTTTCCTGCTTGTTATCGTATTATTTACACTCAATATTTGTCCTAAAGCCGTTGTGTGCCCAGCTTCCAGCTCCCCGACCGTCGATGCAACATTCGCGTGAGCTAATTGGTTAATAAGACGATCACGTGCGGTAACAGTTGGGAACTCGTATTGACCCTGAACGAGTTTGTCATAATGGCCTCTAATCGCCAAAAAGAATAATCGGGAGGTGCGAGGCCATCCCCTCTGTGTGCAGGAACTGGTGTAGGGGCAGGGGTGGAGTGTGGGGAGGGATGATGCTTATCACAATAATACGGGGATAATTACTGTAGAAAGCGGCGCCACCACGACTTGATCCCGGCGGGCCGGGCCAAGCAGCACATCGATAAGGCCGTCAATGAAACCCATCGACGAAGCCAATTAAGACCAGGCCCTCCGGTCACGTGATGACATCAACACCTCTATGGGGACAGGCCCCTGGAGCCGGGCGGGCGGCAGGCAGTTGGCTCCGGGACCTGCCTCTCATCGATGAAAGGGACAGGCGGTACATCAGGCCTTTGTAGAGTGAGAGCAAGCTGGGTCACAGAGATACAGGTTTGCCTTTATGTAAGACCTTGACCAGTGTGTATGTAAGAGTAGGGGTTTGGGGACAAAATCAGGTCACACAGATACAGCACTGTCAGGGGGACCCTTTATGTCAGGCCTTGACCAGTGTGTAGTGTGACAATGGCGTTTGCGGGACACTAGGACTTGACCAGTGTATAGTGTGGGAGTAGGCTTTGGGGACTACGGCTGGGTCACAGGTCTATCACGGGAGCCTTGATATCAGACCATGATCAGTGTGTAGTGTGGGAGAAGGGGTCACACAGATTCTGAGATACAGGTCTGTCAGGGGAACCTTATGCCATGCCTTTACACCAGTGGGTAACCCGTAAGTGGGGATTGAGGTCGGTGGCTGGGTCTCACAGATACAGATTTTATGGGCTGCCTTGATATGTAAATGAGTTTATCAATGTAGGCCTACTTTATCAGATCTACAAAGATCCCTGAATGAATACAAAACATCTAATGAATCAGGCGAATCCAAAGGGGAGAGGGGGGACGTCCTTGTGCAGGTGCACTCTGCGTTTAAAGGAAACTGCTTAGAAGTAAAGACACAGAGACGACACCTCTCCCCAGCCAGCTTGCGACGTAACAGAAACATTCTGCAACCATACTTTTTTTAGTCAGTTTGTTACTTACTAAGGTGGCACGTAACAATTACGTTATTGACAGTGAGGTTGAAACCTCACCAAATTAAACAGTTATAACTTTATATTTTGGAGAGGTTGGGTCGAACCAAAACAGAACGTTATAAGTACATTCTGTTTAGGTTCAAGAACATAACCAGAACATTATAATACCGTCGCTATGCAGCGTCACAGCAGTAGGCCACAGTGATGTAATTGGGAGTCATCAAAATAACGTAACAAGAGCCAAGTACAGAACCAACCAGACTGTTGCTGCAACATTATTATAACGTCACACTTTCGGCTGGGTCTGCATACATTGACAATAAAATAACCCATTAGTTAAAGTTATAATCTTTCTTATGCTGTATTGGTCTACAAGCTATTGAATCTGAATCCCTAAAAATAACAATTAACCCTTGATTAATAACAGCTTTTAACAGTTTAAGAGAATCGGAGGTCGTTTGGCAAGCAAATTTCCGCACCTCAGTCCTTTATTTTGATACGGTTCCAAATGTAATTCAAGTAGCCTACGTATCCCCAACTTCCCCCCAATCATAACTATACAAATCTTTGGTGGAGTCCGTGCTATCGCAATAGAATATACTAATTTGGCTTGCACATGCATATAGAGTAATTCCCTGGCTTATGAGAACTGCCAAAGCTTTAATTACTGTACATCATGAGGTCCATCCCTGATCCTTTTCCAAGCCCCCAAGCCCCAGTCCACACCACAGCCTCCTACCCCGGCCAGTTCTCGTGTTGCACCGTCAGGCCCGAAGTGCCCGTCGCCCCGTCAGGTAATCAAACCTCACCGTCCCGACTTATTAGCTGGCTAATTATGTCTGCCAGTAAGACATGGCTGCTAGCGACAGCCGGCTAACTAGACAGTTCCCATTAACTCTTTCCCCGACTCCCCGAAGCAGAAGGTTCATCAACACTTCACGGAAAAAATTGTACTAGTAGTGCTTGTGAGGAGGACGTCCGGGTCCCATCCTAGCCAAAGATTAATGCTTCCAAAAGACATTATCTGCACCGATAACTGGCTGAATTAGCCATTGTTTTGGATGTGCCTGGCCGCATTACTCCATCAATCCCTAAAAGGGCAGCAAGAGGTGTTTGTCTGGCAGGCGCCTTAAAGTGTTTACAATAAGTTATTTTTATTCCAGCCAAATAGATATAGACCACAACACGCCTGAACCTAAGAGGCCTAAAAATCAAAAGAAGTTACCATTTTTTCCTACTACGTTTTTTAATGCTTTTCCTGTAGTACAGGAGTTGCTCTTTCAAAAAAGCCAATGTTCTCAAAAATTCGTCTGCAGATGTGGAAGGAACAGTTGGTTTCCATGGCAACCGTCAACAAAATTAGACTATTCTGAAATTAACCTTCTTTAAGTCATATCTTTCCTGATATGCAAGGTAGAAACACAAGTGAGGTGTCAAATTGACACATTCTATCAGCTCTATCAGATAATGGAATGAAATTGGTTGTCTTGGTTACTTAGTTGCCATGGTAACTGAAAATATACTCTGAATTGACCATAATTCCAGGTTACCTTCTTTTTCAGTTACCATAGCAACCACAAGTATCAGTCTTTCAAAGAACAACATGCTTCACCTGAAGGGTATACATTTCTACTTTATGAAACAGGGCATTGATGTGAGAATATCTGTTTGGAACATAGTGATTAGCTGGTTTCCATGGAAACCAAATGAAATTTCAGCTTTTTTGAGATAAACATCATTTTGGCCATATTTTCCTTGATAAGCAATGTAGAGACACAATTTTTATCTCAAATCAAGGCATTCATAGAGTTCTATAGTACAAAAGATTGAAATTGGTTGCCTTGGTTACCTGGTTGCCATGGTAACCAAAAATATCATAAAAATTGACCAAGAATACTGTTTTCCTCTTGTATTTGTTACCATAGCAACCATATTTAAAGGTATTACAAAATGCAACCTATCTTATCTGAAGCAAGTACATCTGTACTTATCAAAATGAGGAGGCCTGATTATGGAATGAACAAAGAACATAAGAAAAATCTGGTTTCCATGGAAACCAATCAAAATTATAACATTTTGAAATCAACAGTATTTCTGGCATATCTCTGTCACTATGCGAGATAGAAAGTCAAATGACACCTCAATTTGAAGGGTTTCTAGAGTTCTGTTGGACAGTCTATTGAAATTGGTTGTTTTTGTTATCCTGTTGCCATGGTAACCATATAATCGTTTCAAAATTGACCATAATCTCAATTGTATTCAATATCTATGTTACCATAGCAACCATAAAATATTACTTAAACAAAGCAAATCCACCTGACCAGAATGTTATACCTCTGACTCGTGAAATGAGCTGGCATACTTAATGATCCAGCCCATGGAACATAACAAATAGCAGGTTTCCATAGATACCAACTGAAAATTGTGTTTTTTTGAAATTCATGTTATTTTAGTCATATCTCTCTTAATATGCAAGATAGAAATACAATTAGCATCTCAAATCGAAGCATTCTTAGAGATCTATGGGATGGGAGATTGAATTTGGTTAATTTGTTTACCTGGTTGCCATGGTTACCAAAAACATCTTCAAAATCTACCATATTTTGGATTTCTCTTTATTTATTGTTACCATAGCAACCATACTTAAAGCCATAGAAAATCACATTTTTACCTCATTTGATTATATGTATCTACACTTTATAATCAGGCAAGCTCTAGTTTGGTCCAACTTTAAATATGGTTGCTATGGTAACAAAAATGGAAGGAAATGAGAAATTTTGGTCAATTTTGGTCAAATTTCAAGAGGTTTTTGGGTTACCATGGCAACCAGATAAACAAGGTATCCAAATTCAATCTCCCATCCCGTAGATCTCTAAGAAGGCTTCGATTTGAGATGTTAATTGTATTTCTAACTTGCATATCCAGAAAGATATGGCCAAAACAACGTGAATGTCAAGGTCAATTCATTTTCAATCGGTTTCCATAGAAACCAACTTTTCTCCATGTTTTGTGCCCAATCTTTTATCTGGCATTTCATTTCATGTAATGGAGACATATATCTTGTATATGAGGTAGGTGGTGTTTTTTCATAACTATTTTTTCTGGTTGCTATGGTAACAGGAACAGAAAAAGTAATTGAACTTACAGTCAATTTGAATATATCATTTGGTTACCATGGTTACCAAGAAACAAAAACTACCAATTGTAATTAACCATTCTATAGAACTCTAGAAACCTTTCAAATAGAGGTGTCATTTGTCTTTCTATCTCGCATAATAAAGGAGATATGGCTAAAATAGTGTCATTTTAAAAGAAGGCATGATTTTGCTTAGTTTCCATAGAAACAGGCTGTGTACTTTGTTCTATGTCCACTGTTTCAACAGAGTACCTCGTTTCATAAAGAACAATTGTTTAAGCTTCATACAAGGTAAACTGTGCTTTGTTTCACCTTTAAATATTGTTTCTATGGCAACCACAAATGAAAGAGAAGCAAGCATTTATGCTCAATTTTGTGGATGTTTTTGGTAACCATGGCAACCAGGTAAACAAATTAGCCAAATTCAATCCCCCATCCCATAGATCTCTAAGAATGCTTCGATTTGAGATGCTAATTGTATTTCTATCTTGCATATCAAGAGAGATATGACTAAAATAACATGAATTTCAAAAAAACACAATTTTCAGTTGGTTTCTATGGAAACCTGCTATTTGTTATGTTCCATGGGCTGGATCATTAAGTATGCCAGCTCATTTCATGAGTCAGAGGTATAACATTCTGGTCAGGTGGATTTGCTTTGTTTAAGTAATATTTTATGGTTGCTATGGTAACATAGATATAGAAAACAATTGAGATTAAGGTCAATTTTGAAAAGCACATGTGGTTACCATGGCAACAGGATATCAAAAACAACCAATTTCAATAGACTGTCCAATAGAACTCTAGAGACCCTTCAAATTGAGGTGTCATTTGACTTTCTATCTCGCATAGTGACAGAGATATGTCAGAAATACTGTTGATTTCAAAATATCATAATTTTGATTGGTTTCCATGGAAACCAGATTTTTCTTATGTTCTTTGTTCATTCCATTATCAGGCCTCCTGATTTGGATAAGTATAGATGTACTTGCTTCAGTTAAGATAGGTTGCATTTTGTAATACCTTTAAATATGGTTGCTATGGTAACAAATACAAGAGGAAAACAGTATTCTTGGTCAATTTTTATGATATTTTTGGTTACCATGACAACCAGGTAACCAAGGCAACCAATTTCAATCTTTTTTACTATAGAACTCTATGAATGCCTTGATTTGAGATAAAAATTGTGTCTCTAACTTGCTTATCAAGGAAAATATGGCCAAAATGATGTTTATCTCAAAAAAGCTGAAATTTCATTTGGTTTCCATGGAAACCAGCTAATCACTATATTCCAAACAGATATTCTCACATCAATGCCCTGTTTCATAAAGTAGAAATGTATACCCTTCAGGTGAAGCATGTTGTTCTTTGAAAGACTGATATTTGTGGTTGCTATGGTAACTGAAAAAGAAGGTAACCTGGAATTATGGTCAATTCAGAGTATATTTTCAGTTACCATGGCAACTAAGTAACCAAGACAACCAATTTCATTCCATTATCTGATAGAGCTGATAGAATGTGTCAATTTGACACCTCACTTGTGTTTCTACCTTGCATATCAGGAAAGATATGACTTAAAGAAGGTTAATTTCAGAATAGTCTAATTTTGTTGACGGTTGCCATGGAAACCAACTGTTCCTTCCACATCTGCAGACGAATTTTTGAGAACATTGGCTTTTTTGAAAGAGCAACTCCTGTACTACAGGAAAAGTATAAAAAAACGTAGTAGGAAAAAATGGTAACTTCATCGACAGTTTAGCTGCCAGTGTGTTATGGCCTAATAATGATATTGATAAAGATAAAGGCTATCTTCGCTAAGATATCAAGCCGGCGCCATCATTCTAGGTGTTACTTTAAAGAATGCCCATGAAATCAGCATGCATACACTAGGACATAAGCTATTTATTTCGACGAACCATCTTATCTCTGCTTTGCTTCATTAGATTAAAGTTACGACTTAGTTCTTAGAATTTTAATCAAATTGACATAATGAGTAGAATATTGGCAAGTCTTCCACTTTTCTCTTCAGATTGGTGGGTTCCTTCCGCATGGTGCTCCAGCAGTTGGTTGAGGTGGGCCACGTCAAAATCTCCGACTGTATGATCGACGCCAACAATGTAGTCATGAAGGTAAGACACACCTTTCTTTTTATTTCAGACTTATATCACAAATATGCCTACGGTTAATGCCAATAAAATCAATCATATACACCCAAAACGGATGAATAACTTACAACCTGCACGGAATGAGGAGTTTCTGCTGTACGCAGTATGGCATTATATGTAACAGTGCCATCGACCTAATCTCATTAGTCGATTTTTAAGCGTTAAAGGCGGCAATCTCTAGCAGCCTTCATGTTTGCTGTACTGACAGTTTTTTGAGATGATGACAAGCCAGCGAAAAAAGGTCTAGTTCTTTGCCGGCACATTTCACGCCTGACATATCAAAGCCCCATACGGCACCTCAGTAATTAAGCGTCATTTGGCAGGTCTATTTTAAACAGGGAAACATCATGGGTGACAGACAAAGTAAAAAAAACTGAGTGTTGTGGATCTGCGCGGTCTTCATATTCTATGTGTTATGGTTAGGTACGTCATGTTGTCGGGAAAAATAAATTATGCTTTCAACCAATGATAGCCTATACGTCACTATAATCATATTCTAACTTGAGATAGTCTATTGTTGCTTCGCTAAAATCATATCTGGAATAATCTTAACAAGAATATGAAGAGTTCCCGTTGGGAGTAGCCGAATGACGAATCATATCGTAATTCACAACGAAACAAGGGCCTTCGGCTGGTGCTTTTATAAGGGATCAAAAATAAAGATAAATAAGATATCATAAAAAGCTTACATATCTATCTTCATATTTTTGTGCCTCTGAAATCAAAATTGTTCCTAGTCTACCAAGCACATGGTAGACATATTGAGTTTGAAGAAAATTGACAGTAGGTTCTTTAGAAAGATATTTCTTATCAAACCTCTCATTTATAGGTGAGGCTTAAATATCAAACCTTATTTCGTGTGAAATTATACATGAAACATTTTGCTTTTGCATATTGTCAGATGTAGGCAATCAGAAGGTATTTCTTTGTTTCTAGTTCAAAGATTCGCAAGTATTCTGCCCAATAAGTGAAACAAATGATAAGAAGAATTATATATGCATATAGGGCTGGCTCAAAAGTGTTTCTGTCTAAATATCTCAAATATATTATAAGGGGAAGGGACCTCAATTTTTGACATGTAAGGGTGAAATACACCTAGGTCAATGAATTCCAAACTGTGCGTTAACTGCGAGTTCCAAGCTCACGAACAAAGATATGCGAGCCGCATTCCTAACGCAGTTTTCTAATCCCGGGAACAGCGCAAACCTATTGACAGCCGTCAAAACTGTCAGAGAGGGCCCTCTTAAACAGGACAGACGGTGGACCACTGGGCCCTCCAGACCCGTCCATCCAGTGGGGGAGGGTCCCTCGGACGCCGCTTGAGGGCCGCTGGGATTTCTGGTCAGGGCTGTAAACTCCTTGACTGAATCAACAATCGGCCATGATGTCCTTTGGCCGGAGCTCGTAATGGGTCTCTACCGCCACACAGCCTGTCCGGTAGACGCCGATTGAATACTACAGTCCCAACCCACGCCCAATTCCTCCTTAAACTCCGACATCGATAGAACTCCCAATTTACATACTTTAACAGCAATGGAATGTGCTTTGCCCACAAAATGTCAACGTTTACTTCCAAAATGGAGGACCTCTTGTAGACAAAATTTTGGCGTCATTCTAAGTACCCTGATATAGATCCCCTAACGCAGCCCTTAAAGAACAATTCAAGTGAACGAGGCCTCTGATAGAAGACGACAGGCCTAAATGAGATGGTAGCAGTAGGTGTCAAATAATAAAGAGGCAGGCGACTCTTTTTTTCGTCGAACGTTGGCTTGTAATTGGCATTCTCCATTATTAGTCCGAAGACACCCTTCTGGTTAATGTGGTGGGTGAGCCGAATTTATGAGATTGGGGTTAGGATCCCAGTAGACAGTCTTTAGATTGGATGCGTATTTTGATACGCGACGCACGATCCGTTCAGGGGTAGTGACAGGTATGAATTATGATTTTATGATACATGTGCAGCCCCCATCTTTTACAGTGCATGTTACAGTAGATTGGCCAATGTCAATACCGGTCACTTCACATGCGACGTCCAATCATGGATTCACACCGCGTGTTACATAAGCTTTCATGATAAAATAGGAATAAAGATAAGCATGTCTAAAATAGAGAAGAGGCAGACACATGATATATTGCTGGCTATTCTATCTGCAGCACTTCTGCCCCGTGGCCCCTAACCCTTAGACCAGGCTGCCTGTCGTGTGCTATCATTACACTAATGATAAATGATCTACTTCATCATGTACAACTCGCCAGCCTAGACTGATCAATGGTTCGGGCTCCTAGACCGGACTCCGAAATTAACCCGGGGACACTCCAAAGGCTGCTCCTGTAGTCTTCTCTACTCAGCTCTATCACTCAAAATCCATTTGCACTCCGATGTCTTTCAGCGGATTGTCCCTTCCCGCCTGTGCTATGACATGACGTCAAAGATAGCCTATTTTGCATCCCTAAAAGTACTGGGTTTATAGAAGCTGACTAAGAGATCTTTAAAAATAAGAGATGGGCGCCATAATGTAGTACTTAATCCCCTGCACCCTCCCCGAGAGCGAATGTAGAACACATTTTGTACAAGAAAGAGGAACAGTGCGCCTCAGGCTCTTTCAAATCCAACCCGGGTTTTGAAAACGGGTATGAAATACCACCTTTTATTCGTATGTTAGAAATTATGAACACTTTCAAACGGAATTAAATATGTAGCTTGGACGAGAATGTGCCGTTCATGTTTTGAAAATGAATTACGGATGCAGCCAAGCTTGAACATGAGAGCCCTTGACAGTATTCTTTGAGGGAAGGAGAGACGGACAGCGTGGGAAAACGGGGATGCGTATCTCCCTGTATCGTAAGCTCCTGGAGCAGGCGCACAGACAGTCCAATACCCTGCACTCCGAAAACATTAAATATTTCTTACCCCATGACGTCAGCGCCTATTCCTGTTGGACTACCCGGCTGCAGCCAAGGACCAGTTAAATACTGCAAAGTGCATTCCTTATTCATGCTGCCATTTCACCAAACTCGAGTATGTTTCACACACGGAACTCCAGCTGCTGAGGACACACTCATTCCGAGAAACAATTATTAACAAAAATCATAATCAAGTGTTTAATTTACCAAACTTAACATTATTGTGTTTCTGGGTCTCACAGTCAAGTTTGTAGCCAGCAGCACGCACTTCCACTTAATTGGATTTGAAGTATCTCAGAAGCCTTTAGGACTAACGTTTGTAATTATACTATTTTCCTTTGGATGCTTTTGTCAATCGTCCCATTCCATGTGTTTAGTTTGACAGAAGCGTGTCTCCATATAAAGAATACAACCGTTGGAAGGGTCGGCTATTTGCATTGATCGTTTGCCTCGTCACAGGTATTGCGAGTTTAATTGTCCCTTGAAACCACATCACAAAATAGCAATTTCTAATTAGCATAATGTATGCCCAACGTGATGCAAATTCGAAAAATGATTATCTCACACGAGTGAGATGCAGAAGGAGACTACGTTGTGAAATCAATAACAACATAGCGCATCTTAAGAGTGTAAGGTGTTTCGAACCGCTTACATTACATTACAAGTTTTCTACAATGGGGCAATTAATATCGTGTTATACAGGTCCTATAAATAGTCTCTTTGTGATGGTTTCAAATTGCAAATGTATTAGATGCATTGGTCCCTACTTTGTTACAATTACCTGAAGGTATAGATCATTCTAAAGAAAGGGCGGATTTTCAAATGAGGGGCGCCCTTTTGCAAAAGCTTTCGTTGGAACTTCTCGCTCTGGGATTTTTACAATAAAAAAGTCAATGTTTTACCAAAAATGAGGGGGGGGGGGGACGGGGGCGCCCCCTGCGCCCCCTCTACATCTGCCACTGTAAAAGATATAATTATACACAAAAAGGGCAACGCATTCCCTATACAAGGAAATCCCCTTCCATACAGAAAGTGACACAGTTGGGCTGGGACATGTAGATAGCCTTGTATCTACACGTCCCTTCACAGTTCTTACACAAACCTTACATGGCCGAGTCTGTCACACGTGTATGTCTGATCCAAACAGTACTATGTGTTCAGTCAATGATTCTCGCCTGCCTCTGAAAGCGAACCAATTACGCACCAGCAATGGCCGGACAAACAGGTCATTAAGGACATCAACACAAACGATGTATGACCAGCTCCCGGGTCGTGCCCCGCCCAGGGCCGCGGGCCATACCCCGCCAACCCCGACCAGGGCCATTGAGGGGTGAGCTGCCAGTTCACCCTTCAATTTCCTCCAGGCGACGAGTCATTTCCTCCACCCCTATTCTGCTCCACGGCTGCCTGCCTTCTAACGCCCCTCCGTCCTCCCCCACGACGTCCGCCCAATTCCCGCCCTCATCCCTCAGTCGCCGCGCCCTCCTGATTCCTGATTGCACAATGGACGCTCCAAGACTTATGGCGCGGCCATATGGCCGGGACAGGCGGCGGTTATTCCCGGAGTCTCGCAGGGTTTTCAGAGGGCATGGGTCATTTGTGGCGGGCGGCGGGTATCGGACGTCTAATGGATCAGGTGCTAACGGAGGCAGGGCAGCCTGCAGGCTTCTCTACCTGACCTTGCTGTTTTTCAGGTGAGACACTCGTTCAGAGGTCCTCACATTCATAAACCCGTACGATCTATTGTAGCCTCCCTGAAATAGTTCACATCACCAGGCTTCTGCAATTTAACAGTATTTCAAGGGAGGCAGTCCACGCAAAGATGTCCTGTGGCGATAATGCAATAAAAACTGCAATATTGATGGAGTGAACAAACTTGAAAAACCATATATATATATAACACCATGTTAATACCACACTCAAAGTGAAATAATAATATTATTTCTTCTTAGATTCACCTTAAAGTTCATAATCGACACTTTCTACACAGTGGGCATCCATTTAGGTGTTGATTTAGGAATTTAGGAATAAATGATGAGCGCAATCAAGGGGGAGGGTGTCGGAGATTATAGGGAAGATGCATAGTCCCTGTACTTATATACTACCCTCACATATGCTTAAATGCGCTTTGTCTGGAGCCCAGCAAATTGAATGTTAAGGTATAATTATTATATCTTCAAAATAATGACCATTTTAAACCCTCTAGTTTCTCGCATCGGGACGAGGTGCTATATATATATACGTCAGGGAATACGATTGCCAAGTGAAAAACATCTTTACGACCCCACCGGCAGTATCAGAAGTAGGAGGACGCACAGAAAACACCTTGGGAGAGACATGGGGCTACGCACCTGCTACCACATCCTTGCCTGTCTGTCTCACCACCTGCTAACAGGACCCTGCCTGCCCTTCCCACCAGCTGCTAACATGGCCCTGCCTGGCTGTCCCACCAGCTGCTAACATGACCCTGCCTGCCCATCCCACCAGCTGCTAACATGGCCCTGCCTGCCCATCCCCCAACCTGCTAACAAGGCCCTGCCTGCCCTTCCCACCACCTGCTAACAGGGCCCTGCCTGCCCTTCCCACCAGCTGCTAACATGGCCCTGCCTGCCCTTCCCCCAACCTGCTAACAAGGCCCTGCCTGCCCTTCCCATCACCTGCTAACAGGGCCCTGCCTGCCCTTCCCACCACCTGCTAACAGGGCCCTGCCTGTCCCACCACCTGCTACCACGGCCGTGTCTGTGCACACACAGGGCCGACAAACAGCGCCCCTCGCGCCTTAACCGACCACGCCCCCGCTCTGCTATTGTCGGCTATTGGCACATGTTGGTCTGAAGACACTCAATACTTGTCGGCGCGGGGATCTGGCGGCGCCTGACGCGGGTGTGTGCGGGGTTTGTGCACGGCTGGTGGCGTCTGTCAATACCTGGCGCCCGGCCCTGGAGGAGGAGGGGCACCCAGAGACGCCCGATCACACACACGTCATTCTTGTTCAACTTTTGTCAAATTCTCCGACGATACTTTTTTGAGCTGCTAAAAGCGTGGACATAAGCTTTTATATAAGAGCTCGTGGGAAGGGAGCAGCTTATTTCCTTAGTATATCATAAGCCCATGCAAGTAGTTCGAGGATGATTCAATTTAGTAGCGGCATTATTGTTTCTTCCCAAAACAAAACTTGTTGTTTGTAGCTTTTTCGGTGCCATTGGAGTTTCACCTTTGCTTAAATTTGAATAATCAGAAAATAGGGAAACTATCTAAACCAGACAGTAAGTTTTTTAAACGTTTCTTACCTGCCACACTTTACAGAGGTTGAGAATCACAGGAGAGCTCCCCTTTATGCTGAGGAAAGAGTCCGGAAAAACGGCTTCCTATTTTTGTACCCGTTTTCCTTGTTATTTTCACCCGATCTCAAAGACATGGGACCGCCCCTAAGAATGCTTTCAATGAGCTTGCCGGTCATTGCTCTCTTTGCAAGTTAATGATGTTAGCTGACGGTTTGCTCCATTTAAGCAGGGTAATGGCCATTTAAACAGAACAAGGACGTTCTTAAGTCCTGAATAAATTACAGTAACTTCTAACCATGAGGTATTGAAAAACGTTTTTAAGATATATCATCTCATGGTTACAATATCAGTCAATCCCTCGTTGAAAGATAAAGATAAAGATGACAATTATTGCTAAACATGACACTCACATTAAGAAAAGTGCAATAACTATGATAAAACGAAATAGGCACCGAAATCTAAATAGATTTGTCAATCATGAACTGCCAATTGAATAAATTGAATGTCACATAGCAAAATGCAAATATGTTGTTTAGGATTAGCTTGCAAGAATAATTGCCTTTGATAACTTTCGTTAGTTATGAAACCTAAATGCGTCAGCTACACAATATGAAATGGTCAGGTCATAACCACTACCCCTTCAGCTGTGGACATACACTTTGCTCCTTTCCAAGACACACATATAGGGGGACGAGCATCAAATTTGTCATTATACCCACGTTGTACACATGCCATCTTCTGGACTGTGCAACACGGGGAGTAACCTAAAGCCGGCTTAGTGGAGGAACTTCCTAATCTGACCAACTCCTGCAGGGGCTTTCCCCTTTCCCAGACAGGCAGCTCTACAGTGTGACGTCAGCACTTTTCTCCCCTCCCTTGGCATTCACTCGGCCTCGCTTAAAACTTACCAAAACTGGCACCTGATGCATTCAGTCCAAGTTAGGCTCCCCACCTTCGCTCATCACTCAATTGTGGCACTAATTTCCGTAAATTTGATTATGCCAATTATTTCAACGAATAAGGTACCCTATGCTTAGCAGCAGCTGGCGTTTGGCGAGTTCCTCGATTACAGTGCAGTTGCAGTAAATGTTATGCGCCACAATGGCTAACCTTACATAAATCTAAGTTCATGTTTAAATTTCGATAATAATTATAGTGTAGTCATGTGTGAACTACAAGTAGAATTATGTTCTACTGCGCTGGAGACCTTGCAATATTCATTTGTGATCTGGTATTTCGTATGAGATCACAGCTGGGAGATAGATGAGAAGCTTTTTCCCAAGGGCGGGAATACTATATGCGGGGTAATTTTGGTGTTTGTTTGCAACGGTTATACCCAAAGGGAGTGCCTATTATTACAGTCTACAGCGGGATAGATACTCGGAGACGGTTGTTATTACAGGTAGGTGAATGGTGGAGGGGATGTGGGATAACAATAGTTATTCCCACAGGTGTCCGTGTGTAAGTGTGGTGACAATAGGTTCTTCTCTACGGAGTGAGGATGGAGGGGGTCATCCTGGAGCATGGGGAGGAGGCTGTCGGAGAGTGAAGGGGAGCTTTTCTCATCATCACCTCCACAATCTGATGGGTCATCACCCCTCGGTATCGCGGGAAATGATGACAATTTCTGGTGGGAATAGGTTTGATGGGTTACTGCCACTCAAATGTTCTGTTTGCTCCCATTTCCAATTAGAGGTCGGCCCAAGACGCCAGAGGCAGCCAAATACTTTTGACAACGATTACGTTCCGTACTTGAATTTAAAGCATTTAAAATTTTGTTTATGAATGAAATAAACGGATTCCGAACGTCAACGTTTATCCCTTGACCTGTTGACTGGAACTTGATACCAATCGATGATAATGCATCTGGAGAAATATGGGAACGTTTTGCATTCAACATGCATTCATATTGTCACATAATCAGTTGAGGAAAATCCATATGCTAAACCTTGACATGCTTTATCGTTTTGGTTGTGTCTTTGGCGCAGCAGCGCCTCGCTGTGTATAGGAGATGTCGTCATTAGCGTGTGTTTACCGACTGTCCCTGTCCCTGTTTTTCACTTGGTTACCATACGCATAAGAGGCTCTAAGTACAATTTCGTTTTTCTAACGACAGCAAACATTAACGAGGGTTCTTTATTTGTTTTTATTCATATATCCACAAGCCTAATGGTTTTCATAGCAAGTAACAATGCATTCTGGTTTTTTTTATACAGGCCTGAGTTTCTTAGGGAAAAACAGCATTGCAGTAGTGTCGATAAACATTACAGCAAATCCCCTTCCCCGCCTGTCTCCTCTGTCTATGTCTCACCAAGCGGCTTTTGCCTTTTTGCAGGGAGCTGTGACCTTCGAGCTGACCTACAACGCCCCCGACGGGTCGGTGGGGTCATGGCAGAAGGAGGGCTTCGAGTATCGCGCCCTGGAGGACGATGGAGGAGGGGGGGCCTACGAGGAGGATGGACGCGGCCGGCCCCGCCACCTCGGCTCCGACTCGGACTCCATGCCGTCGAGCCCCTCCAAGTCCTTCAAAGGCTCCAAGCTGTCCATATCGTCGGGCCATCACCAGCACCAGTCGCTAAAATCTCCCACCAAAGCGTGAGTACTCTTTTCGCGACTACTGTGTGTTTGTGAGTGTCGTTCTCTGTGGTGGGTCTGTGCGAGGTGGCAAAAACACCAACCCCTTGCGCTCCCGCCGGATATTGAGGCAATGATTATGCTTCCGTTTCGGTTAGCGCCGTTGCGGGTAGTCAGAGGGGGGGGGGGGAATGCTTACTCAGCACATTTGTAGTTGCATTTGCGCAAGACAAAAACAGATCTCCACTTAAAGGGACATTCCCATAGAATGACAGACTGTAGTATTGGAACTACATCCTATACCCTGTCTGGTGAGGGATTCTTCATAAGGTTAGAACAACTACGGCGTAAGATTATTCTTACACCTAGCCATGTTTACCCCAACGTGACAAGGTAGTTAAAGGCGGACTTGACTTTAATTAAAGTGCACTAATCAACTAAATCCTCTCAATACATCAAGTGACAGCTGTAACTCTGACAAGACCTCACTGTGAGGCAGGTCTCCCTGTGATCCCGTGTAATGCATACAAAACAGGGAGGGACCTTGTGAAGGGACACAGGTAGTAAACTGAGCCAAATTCTTTCTAAAGGGAACCAGAGAAGAACATCAAAAATTGACTTGGAATTCCCTTTACGTGTAAGGTTTTTACGAAACAATAACACTACTGAATGGGATAGCCGAAGCTCAGAAGGAGTCTGATCACATTCGTCTGGCAAAACAATACTTCTTGCAATGGATACTCCAGAGTGCTTTACCAACAACAGCTGGGCCTTGCAGTAGCATCTAAGTGTAGACAATATACAGCACCGCCGCCCACTACATCTCACTGAGTGGTGGCAGCCTCCTGATGTTAGCGCATCGTGGGGCCGACCAGTAGCATAATAACGGGGCCAGAACAGCACAATATACCGGGCGATTATCTGGACGTCTGATTTCCCGGGGGATTAAGTGAAGGCATTAGGTACTTGTCCCGGCATTTACTGCTGACTGCGGCCATCCCAATGGGAAGCCGCCCGACACTCAAACGTGATATAGAGATGTACGACCTGTCTTTTCTTTGTAATCAGTGCTCACGAAGAGCGTCCCTGGCCACACCGAAATCTTCGGTCTCCATGACAGACTGTGTTTATAACTTCTTTGCTTACCCCTCAGGGGTTTTAAACCTTAACTATTTAAAGTGGCGCTTATCTGTGGGGGAAACAGGGAACCATGCGTCATAATCTGTCCTCTGCTAACCCCCTGGAGGAGCCCTCTGGCGCCTGGAGGATGGGGCAGTAGAGGGCCTCATTGACCTGTTGTGTCCCCGTCTATTATCCAGTGACAGAGGAAGGTCCTTGGGGTGAAGGAGAAGATGGGGCTAGAGGTACTACAGGACCCTGGAGAAAAGGGCCCGGCCTCAATCACATGAATATTTCAGGGGGTGGGGACGGTGACCGTCGGCCTAGATACAACGCTCCAGTTGCTTGGTAACGCCGATGAAAGTGGCCGGAAAGAGTAAAATATGAGCTGGCGAGACCAGGAGCCACATCAGCGTTATGGCCGCGCCATTCCTGATGGGCGTTGTTAATGCGCCAGAGGTAGTATAAGTAGACAATAACAATGATCGACTGAGTCTTGGTACAATCGATGGAAGTCATTTTACACTTGGCCGTACAAATAGATGCTGCACGCTAAGCGACAAAAAGATCATTGTATCGGCAAAGGGTAATCAGTTAATGAGTGAGATGTCCATGAAATGATTTCCATCTTCATCATTACATTAAGTTGTATGGAGATTTGATCAGCATCTTATCGTGATGAATATCATAATCGATGTCCCTTGCAATATAGAGTATACATGAATACATACATATTTGCGTTCATGGTTAGCACGCATTCTTCACTTCGCGATAATGAGATCACAATATACAAAATTAGATTTTGTATTATCCTCCAATAAAAATGAGTAATCAAAGTATTCAAAATTATTGTTTTTCTCCAATTTCAAACATGAGATTTTTTAGCCTTAGGGATATGTATCACCCTAATCTTGAAAATGAAATCACATGTTTTGAAATAA
This sequence comes from Lepidonotus clava, assembly GCA_936440205.1. NCBI lineage: Eukaryota > Metazoa > Annelida > Polychaeta > Phyllodocida > Polynoidae > Lepidonotus > Lepidonotus clava. Next base: position 54,479,670 of record OW387134.1, read on the forward strand.
TACACACTTCGAACTCAAGAATTGACCTTTGGAGTGACTGTCCATTTCAAGAGGGCTTTTTGAAATTATGGCAAAAAGATCACATTTAGGCCTACGGGAAAAGCTCTAAAAGATGTATATTCTACAATCTATCCTCCAATTGTAGTACATTTTGTTATGAAAAGGCAAAGTTCCCTTTTGGAAAAGGGTTGTGATACCAATGGTAATTGCTACGATTATGCATGATTTAGATGCTTTACGTCATTCTAGGACAGATTTCCACTGGCCTGGGGATAAAACTATTGAATGTAAAGTTTGCGTAGGCACTGGGTCGGCGGTGGCAATTTTCTGCCCGCTTGGTCAGGTGGCGGGGTGCTAATTGCTTGTCGTGGATGTGGTCAGTCGGTGCCTTCAGCTGCTCACACCCCGTTTACACGCCACGTCACAAAGAACCCCTCAGACCGCCAACCCAACGCCGAGCTCTTCTAGAGAAACATTTTCAACCTGTTCCCCCTAACTAGATGTAGGCCTACACTATTTGGTATTAAATCCAAAAGGTCTGTAATCAAAGAAAAACACCCAAGTATTGGACGCATTGTGCGTCGTCATCGCTATCCGTACTTTAAGTAGCCTGTTGCTGAAAAATTGAGTTGCCCTTTCGAAGACAGCATTATGAAACACGACACTGATTTTGTTGAAGCAACTTTCTATTATTGAAGGCAAAGGGCAAGCATTGGATTCAGATACTATTTGGACCGTAATAACTACCACACAACCGCCGGGGCGCCATACAGCGGGACGCCCGTGCATCACTGGAGGAAATGAAGCCATTTCCGGCGGTCAGAACAATGTTGTGGCTCGGCAGGGGGAGGTACAGTTGCACTACGGGTGACTAGGCACTCCTTGATAAGTCTATCAAAATAGCTAGATTACTCCTAAAGATGGATTGTGTGGTTTGGTAAAGGATGTGTTTCCACACCATTATGGCGGAGCTTTATGTTCACTACCGTTGATGTCGAAGCAAAGGATGGAACTGCAAGACATTATATCAGCTACAGTTTGCAGAATTCTGTAGACTATAAATCTACTGCGTGTCATAAACGTAAAGTGTCTACCCGGAAATGTATGCAAATAACATGAGCTGAGGAGGTTATCAAGATATTACAAACGTTTCACACAATAATATCATCTCAGTTAGGCTATAATACCTTACGTACCTGGTATCCTCAATACTCCGCTGGTTTGATAAGATTCCTGAACATTGCATGCCAGGTTTACTTTGTAAAGCAGCATGATTTTCTAAGTTGGATCGAGATATTAAAATACGCCATCCGGCAAATCTGTGCGACGTCGCGTGTATTTGCTTCACTACATAAACGACAGTACTCATTTCATATGTGCTGCTTTAGTAGTATACAGAAATGGGCATTTGGTGCATATCGCAGACATTGACAATATTTGCTAAGAGATTTCGCTTTGATGTTGTTTGATATTTGCGATGTCATGTATGCACTATGCCTCTAGATGTTACGCGGACGTTTTTACTTCCATATAATATTATACTCGGCAATACTGCCATGGAAGGTTATTGTATGCATATATCACGGTAGGGACTATGTAAATATCCAGACAAATACAGTTCTAACTTGATTTGTAAAAGGACTTTAAACAAAACAAAACAAATCTAAATAACGACGCATCCGTTATAAAAATGGAAGATATAATGACACATCTATGTGGGCGCAATTGAAATACAAATATGAGCACGTATTACACGAAAGTGCGGTGTGCATGGAAACAAACTTTACAGGTACAAAGCCCTACATCGCTACAGAGGAATGCTTATTATTTCACCAAAATTGTTTGCCAATGGACGATAAACTGAATAACAGAGAGATCCACTCAAACATCCGTATATTCTGCCTTAACGGTACACCGTCTCGTGACCAGAGGGGGGAACATTTGAGGTCACAGAATAATACAGGCCCGAGGCTTCATCGACAAACGCAATGCAAGGTCTACCCTCAAACAGGCCTCCATCCCCTACGTTGTGAAGTTAAAACTTATGTTGCTCTTCGGGGTAATATTCCGGCAACAGAACAATGTATACACATAATCTGCTGCTGTTCAAAGCAACCGTTTTAAAGAACAATGTCTTTGTTTGAAATAGAGATATCACATAGATCAATAAGTTTCCGTCGCGTTTCTCATGAATGTTTTCTTTTACTACTGGGCAACATGAAAGAGAAAGTTTCCTTGAATTATTCAGTTATTTTGGCCATGTTGCTTTATACAGGTTAATCATAAAGACTATTCTAAGGCTCAAATCATGCAGGTACATCGGAAAAATTATATATGTACGGGGCATAGTTTAAATACAACGTCTCTTATCTTTGTAAAGGATAGGTAGCGATTGTCATAAGTATGTATCAATTATAAGGTACACCACCATTCCATAGAGATGTATAATATCCCCTTAGTAAGATTAGAAGCCAAGTGATAAAGCTGAAAAAACGCCAAATCAATCAGTGTTCATTCAGCACAATGCTAGACACAGCTAAAGAACACAGCTATCTGATAGCGAATTCCATTAGCACGATACCATTTTATCTTATATAATTTCGGCATAATATGATCTAGCACATAATCCCTTGAACTCTATATGACTTTTAGGGACCCTTATATCGGTCAAAAGGGTTTTTAGAGTCTGTTGCATTCACTGATGAGAATAGCGACTGTTCAGATGATCCCTGAATGAAGAGATTAAACGGCAGGCCACGCTATATTAGACACATCTATAAACATTTCATGTCTGACCCACTGGCAATAACCATTACACTTTGCAGGGTGGCTTCATGAACACCATTTGACGGCCACTTGTGCTTCCTAGTCCCCCGATGGCACTGTTGGACCGACCGACATTTTCATAATGCATGAGATGGTTATGCGTCGGACCGTGGAAATAACGAGGCAGCTAGCGGCTATAGCCAGGGGAAAACCCTGACATTTCCAAAACATATGTTTCTGTTTCAATGTTATGCACATTGACATTTGTAATGAAAATCTCATTCTGTATGTGAGCTGTTCAGCAATAGAGAGAGTGCAGCAGCCCATGTAAATGGCCCCTTGCTCCTTCCAATAACGATTAGGCCTATGGATTTGTGACCATTATTTTTCACACAACAACCAACAATAATACTAAGGACGACATCTCGCAATCACAGTGTCAATTGACTTCAAAATCTAGGCACATTATATGGTCACGAAATTTACATTCTGTGACAAGTGTGTAATGTGCCTATTATGATAATTATACTCATTATACCTAGTTTGAAACGGGCATTATGTCCCTTCCAACCTAGTCCCGAAATGCGTATTATGCCTGTATAGGCCTTTTGATCCGTCATTATGAGCACATATTGAGGCTAGTCTGTATAACGGGTACATAATCTAAAAAGAGATACTATTCAAATTTGATTATTGAATATGTGTACATACTAAGGTATGTCCCTATCATCTCCTGTTAGTGTTAATTATCTCTTCAGATACAACGATTGGCAATTTCCGTACTCATTTTGCAAATAGCTCCTTGGTGATAGATAGATAGGCCCTAAATGCTAGTTTCTTCATGAACTAAAATTAATGACATCTTCATCGTCAACAGGGACATGTGTGCCTTTGCTAATGCCATATGGGAGCATATCTGGGAAAAGGTACCTATTGCTAATCAATCAGGTCACAAAACCACACGAAACATGGGGAAATGTGTCAGCATTATTCTTATTGTAGAGGACTTACTCTTTCAAATGCTGCAAACCATTTTAAAATATTCCTAATAGAACCTGAGATAAACGTGCATGAACCTCCCAACCTCTTGTACATTGAGAACCCCTTATTCCCAATTGCTGTTGTTACTTCCATGTTATAGTGACTTAAAGGGTTCCTTGCACATAAATTTTCAAATGCCTATTTCTTATCTTATCAAGTTCTTGTGGGTATTCTAAAAGTATTTCAAAGGGAAAAAAATGGAAAATGTTTAAGTATTAGTGAAATATAAGGGAAAGAAAAGAAACTTTGGGAATTCCTTAGTTTCTGGCCTTTCATTCCTGTCCTTGCTACGTCATAATAAAGGGGAATCCCTTTATAAATAAGTTGAAAATTTCATGGAATTGAATGAATTTAGGGGAGTAAATGATACAAATTTGTATAGCCGGTCTGTGCCATAATATAAATATTTATTGCTATATCTAAAATTTCTTTCTGTACACTTTTGAGGGTTGGGGATTCCCTTTTTTGAAAGCTGGGGAATCCCAATTACAGTCCTTGCTACGTCACAAATTAGGGGATTCCCCTTAAAAAACCATTAAAATAGACCAAATATCAAAGTCCCACAACAGTGGATACATCTGGGATACCCTTAAAATATTTTTAGCATTATTAGTTCATGATGCATATTTCATGCAGAAAGAATTTCATTGACAAATATCTACCCCTTGATTATGTGCAAGGTTTCCTTTAAAGTTTCTTATGTTTATCAAAAAATTAAGTTTTCTTATTTCTGAGAATATTAAAAGTGACATAACTTTTGATAGGAGTGCTTGTCCTACTCACTGTTTTCAGTTTTGAGAAGATAAAAACATTTTCTACATTACCTATGAAAAAATGTCCATTTCATTTTTTATATTCTTTTTACTGTAACCATGGTAACTCGCTAACCTAAATTATGCACAGAAATTCAGCTAAAAACGTTCCATTTTGATTTTCCAATGATGCATTGCTTATGAAAATTTTGATTTTTTAGTAAATGTCATGAGAATATTTAAACAAAATTATGTAAGTCAAAATTTTTCACAAAATAATATTAAAAATAGTTTTTTTCTCATATATTTCATAATTAATGTAACAAAGAGTCAATTTATGCCAGATACTGTCAGATTCGGCCCAAATTAGGCATAATGGCCTATATTGTATGTAAGATTGTGAAGGAACTAAATATCGTAGAATGATAAAACAAAGAGTAGAAGAATCCCTGGGACTTCAGAAACATTATAAAACATAACTTTTAGCTGCATATTAAGAAATTATGAACAAACCTCCAAAACTAGTGGCCACAGGGTGGCCAAATATGCCATTAGGTACCTTTTCCCAAATATACTCCCATATGCGTCTGGTTTTGACAGGCATTGATGTTCCACAAAATAGTTTTTCGTTGTCATTGCTGTGTTCCAACCAGCCCCAACACATCCCACTCAGTTTCTCCAACTTCCCATGTTTTCCGCTGGACGAAGCGTGCCGTTATGACAGGCCAACTCACGCCATGGACACATCTGCATGTATTATCGCTCACCCTTCCGGCATAGACGATTCTTCTAATGTTATTGGCAGACGACATTTCTTTGATATCGATTTCAAATTTGTAACGATTTCCCGCCATTGTCCGTTATTTAGCCGGGGCAGTGATTCGCATATTATAGGCCTCCTTTAAGTACTTATGGTTGGTTGAGGCCTATACAACTATAGGAAACGCTAGCCTATTATGCAAATTTGGATAGAATTAATGTTCCTGTTGTCTTTCTAGATCTCACATATTCATATAAAAACGTAGTTATGTATGGTACTAGCTACTTGTAAGACAATTTGAGCTAGTAGCATACTGCTGATACTAAAACAGACGAGAATATCAGAATTATGCATGCTCACTGCGGTTAGTTCATGATAAATCAATAACTGTAGATGAAGATCGACTCTATATATATAGAGAGAGCCAAACAACGCATTTTGATAGTGTATGGTCTGAAAAGGTCAGACTAAATTATAAGTGTTTGCTGGTCGGTTTGCTGTTGAATTCTCAGTTTCAGAAAAAGGTTGGTGAACTTGAGGATATTTAGAAAAGTACATTCTATCTAAAATGTCTATTGGCCTCACACAAATTGCCATGATCGATGCCAAAAACGATGAAAAAGACTGAACTTTTCGACTCCTACTAGTTGCTCTCAGTGGACTTAAGTAGGCTGGTCCTGACACCCATTATGGGTCTGTCAAGGGAGAGTCCAGGCCACCCCACCCACGCGCTGCCTCCACCTCCAGCCGGTCAGCTGAGAAGGAGGCAATAAACAATTAGTGGCTGTTTAGTCTCTCGGGAGGTGTAATGCTCTTTTTTATTCAATCCAAACGCCATTTACCTTATAGGTTGGTAAGTTATTCGCGCGAAAGAGGTAAATTGTAAGATGGGATAGGTACTGGATATAAAAGATTGTTCAATGTTTATAAAGTACGTATATGGATGAGCGAGAGACTTTCAAAATAAGTAGTTTCTGTATCAGGCAGGCGTCTTTACAAAATGTAAAAGTCAGCTCCTAAATGAAATACTTAAAAACTACAGCCACACCGTAATTGTTACTGATCTACATTCAGTAGATAACTATGCCCTGTGTCAAGACCGAACAGTGGCAGAATAGAGTTGATTCTGTCAAAAAGCAGTAACGTAAAACAACTGGTTGTAAAGAATCCCATCTAAGATAATTGATACCCACGTGAATAACTGTGTCTGATACGCGAAGAACCCATGTAAAAAGCCCACTACAGGGAGGATTACTTCACACCACATCCACCTTCCCTAGCTAGTTGATCGGCCTTTGGGCTTTGATCTTGGCCCAGATGAAGATAATCTCCACGCGAAAACTGGGGATTACCATAATCCCGGCTGACATAATCCTCACGAAGGGCCTGCCGCTTATCCCATTGTGGTCATCCGGCCGTTTCCAGCATGATTACACGCATGGGTGCACCCGCCCAATGAGAGCCTCATGGGCGGAACTATGGGCGAGATGGAGACTTCTCCATGGAGTCAGAATTACCCAAGTGACGCTCGTTAGGCGCCACCTACTTCTCTGCAGGGGTCTAGCTCATACATAAGACATGCATGTTCGGGGAATATGAACCGACGCATGTACTGCCTACGCCCATCATACATCGTATTTCAAGACTATTTCACACTGCGCGATTCCGTGACTTGAGATTCACATTCCCTAAGAGGAGAGCTGGAGAGGGTTAAGAGAACACAGCCAATGGTAACCTACCATAATGTATAACCTGCCATATGGCAAAGAAAAGGCCAAGAGCAGTTCTTTTTATATTCCAGGTTCTTTTGGAATGGAAACAGAATGTACATGAAACAATATGGATCGTTCATTGTGCGCTTATAGGCTTTTGTATGAAAGGCAGTCACAATCGGCAGGGTTTTGAAAATAATGCTTTGTAAATTCTGAAATCGTGGCTATAAATCACCTAGTGGGCATTAATCTAATGCAGAAAGCAGCATGGAGAGGGACGCTCAAAAAATGATTTATCGGTGGAACCAGTCGAGGCTCTTCTTGTTTAGACATCCCCATGAGTGGCGGAAACCAAGATAAATGGATATATAAGACACACTGTGGCGCCGCAATTTATTTCATTTATAAAAGCAAATTCTCGAATGGTGTTTATCCAATCCCACTCCATGAATACCAATCCCCATGCGATATGTGTGGGCGGTTTGGTACAATGGTCTTATAACCTGCCAATGACCTGTATCTTGAAAAATATGGCAACAATAATGTATAGATGTAACCGGGTAGATGAAAACCAGTAATTATACTTCCCTTTTTTAGCCAAAAATACATCCTGCATGTTCCACTGAAATTGGTACTTTTACAAAACCTCAGAAAACCAAAACCGTTGTCGTTACAGGAATAAGAAACTACAAAATGGGTACCGACCAAGTCCCCTATTTGCCCAGCTGACCAATTATTCCCATTAGAGGATTAGTAATTAAGCACCTGTGGTACTTTTATATGGCCTTAAACCATCATTTTGTCAATATATACCAATGTTGTAATTTTCATGAATTTGGTACATTTTGGCAAATTATGTCAATTTAGACCCAATTTATTCAATATAGTTCATCATTTTTGTTATATTCATTTAGATTTGGGTGCTATTGAATGTACCAAAGATGATTTAGACTGAAAAATTGCATTACGTGGTCACCATAGGTAACGGATTTAATCATTTTTAAAAAGATTTAATCATTTTTGTCACTATTTTCCACCAAAACCGTCACTTATTACCATGTTGACCAACCAATATTTTTAGTTTTGCTCATTCCCCCTGTTCACCAGGTCCTATCTTTCAATTTGATTGCATACACAAGTTTCCAACATTGTTTTAAGGAAATAGTGGGGTTATCTTTTTGCTAAGAAAATGCTATTTTTTTTATCAGAAAACGTCATTTTTCACCCAAAACCCGGAGGCTTTGACAACCAAGAAATAGATTTTTGAATTCTATGGAAAATTTGGGTTAGGAAACCACCTTCAAACCTTTCAGCCTCAGTCACATAAATAAAAGTGCCGCATCTCTTGGACTAAATTGTTTTTCTGTCCTACAGAAACAGACTTGTATCTTATAATACTTGTTATATGAACATGCTCTAGTCCTGAGAAAACACCAAACTGGTTACCAATGCCGCCTCCGATTTTCATTAGCCCGGTTTAAAAACATTGAGTCAAGGAAGATAGATTCTCGTTAGTCCCTTGGTGGGACGAAAAGGGGGGCAATAATTAATCTTTTATCTAGGGAGGATCTACCATTTCCGGACACGTTTTAACCCATCTACGTCCATTTGTTATGTTCCATCTCATTGTAAAAGTATAAGAATTACTCTGGTCTCAAGGGTTGGGTGAAACAACAATCTATATATAGAAACTAAAGCACACCAAGGGAGACGACACGTTATTCAACGGTAATCATTGTCTTCTGTTCAGACGATTCCAGTCATCAAATAAACCAGTCATTTAGACATTGTTATTTGATCAAATTGTCTCCTTCTATCGGTGGGATGAAACAGAGGTCTCGAACATCCAATTGATCTAAAGACAATCTGAATTGAAAGAATAGATAGGTGTCTAAGAATCCTATAAGCACTGAAAAAATGATCTTTTAAATGATTTGCTAAAGGCACAATAGCCAGATAAGATACCAGACTGTTCTTATTGGTATAACCATGATCAGCTTAAAATTAGGCCCCCATGAAATTAGAATATTGTTCTCTGTTATCCTTTATACTTTCTTAAGAACACTATTACTATCTTAGAATACAGATGTGAAGGCCCCTTTACATAAAAACGAAACCTGCTTTATAGAAAACTAGCCCGCCCTTAAACCCTAATATGACCCCACTGTACAACATGAGAACACCGCTCAAGGGAAGACCCGTAGATCAATAGTTCGCCCCCGAAACAGTCTCACTGCGGCCACTCGTCAAAAAACAGAAAGGACAAGGAGGAAAGACGAATGTCTTTTGGGACCTTCGGAAATGGCAATAGGTGACCACCCGTGAAATGGCCGCTGGTCAGCCATACCGTCACGGTGGCAGGATAGGGATCTCCAATTAATTCTGTCAGTCAGGAAAGCCGAAGAACATCCAGCCTCCGTCTGTAGGGGCAGCAAAACGGCTCTCCATATTATGGGAGAGACGTGCTTGAAATTGAGTCCTGGAAGCAGAATGATCTCTGTTGTAATTTTCACACTCGTCGTTTATTTATCTATACTTTTGTCTCTGATATTTCACATTAACTTATGATGTTTTTCTCTAACGAATGTCAATGTAGCTGATTCTTCTAATGGCCCGATCTGGTATTTCGAGCCATATTTATTTTGACAGGAACTTGAGAAATTTAGGCTTCGAATGTCCACATAATTTAATTTAGTACTGCAGTCTATCGGTGTAATTTCGGACAGACGCAACAAAATCCAATGCACAATTAATGCTAGAGCACTTCTCTCTCAGAGATGAAATGATCGGAATAATGGAATTATGGATAAATGGCAACCACAGATTATGAACTCTTTTTGTACTTACAGTTGGAAAAAATAAATCTTTAACCAGGACCGTTCGTTACGTTATGTGCAAATCAATACCCTTCTAATATAGGCATACCCGCCGATACAGACGCTGCATATTTCAGGAACATCGATCAGGATAAATACACCACTATCGATCCAACCTTCTCTATGAAGAAACCGATGAATCATTGTAATATTATTTGTTTCAATGATGATCTCCCTTTAGACTGATTTCCTTTTAAATCTTATTCTGCATTAATATGTTTGGTATAGTCTCCTACATCAGGAGCATCTTCAATAACTTTACGGGATTTTGTCGTGGATCAGTATGTTGTTTATGCAGTAAAATCTCTTCTCTTTTCTCGAATGGCGAATATGCCTTGAATACGTATCACCTCATTGACCCACAAGTTCAACCTAAGAGGAGCCGACTTTGACACAAAGACGTCATACGTAGGCCCTGAAGTGCTCACTCAGAGAAGTGTAACTGCCACTAGCCTTGGATGTGCCCTTTAAAATGGTCCTGTGTAGACTATGTATGGCATGGTGTTCTCTCTTTTACCAACAATGTCTTTCTTCCTTCGCACACCTTGCTGATACTTTTCTGGACAAAATGTTGAGAAAAGTCAGAGCAATTAAGGTATTATCTGTCGCTACCATCAATTATTCTGCTCATGTAGGAGATGGAGTTGAGAAAACTTCCATGAACCGAGTTTATGACGCAGAGTGTTACAGACAGTTTCTATATCAAGAGAGTTATAACTATGGATTATGCCTCTCCTTTTTAAACGTCAAATATATAGATAAGCGATGTTTCTAGAGAAGACAGGCTTCCATAGATATATTTCACACGTTTTGAAACACTAAGTAGTATAGGAAAATGTCCGTTAACGACAGGTGCCACGCCCCATGTGCGTGCTCCTGAACGAATTCACCGGGAAGGAGTGTCAACTACAAAATGCTGACAAGTGGATTTGGGCATGAATTGCTGTTATCCTTCGTGATGAATGAGCCTTTTTCTTTGGTCCTATTGGCGTTTGTCGATTGGAAGATCACTTCTTCTTACAAGTATTGCCTGATTTGTTATGATATTTTTCTGTCTCCAGCATCAAAACGAAACAACTTTTAGCAAATTGTTGCTTGAAAAATTGTCGTTATGTGTACACGTGTGTAGTGAACTGGACATTCATAAGGTATTAAAAAAGAGAAAAACGATGTCATCCATGCTATCACATAGGCCTATAATTATTATGAAAGTTGTAAAGGTGCGCTTTGGATTTCCGTGTATATTGACATTTGGGTCTTTAAAATGTATCTCATTGTTGTAAATTGCGTGTGTTTTTTTCAGAATAATGGGTGTGAGGACTATGGTGAAGAAGATGAAGTTTGGGAAGCAGCGCCCGCCCCGCGATGATGAAGAAAGCCTCATGGGCTCTAAGGGCAGCCTGGAGGATGATCAAGGAAGGCATGGTGAGTTGAGTCAAATGATAACTCTAAAAAGAAAATGTGGTCGAAAAAGTAAATCAGGATGGTCCAGGACTACTAAACCAGTCCCTATCCCTACATTAGAAATAAAAAAAACTAATGATAACTCTAAATTGTGGCTTCTATTACAGGATCTCTGTTCAACCCTCTCTAGTATGCGTATGCGTCTGATGTATTTATCCATCTGTCATAACATGAAATTACGAACAATGCGGATATGTCACATGTATTCTTTCCATTCACTAATTCAATATAGTCGGCAATTTAACCTAATTACGAAAAGAACACGCATGGATAAGAAAAAAGGATCCAGGAGCCACGTAGGTAATGCAGTCGGTTCATTATATTGCAATGCAAGATCAATGGTTCACGACGGGACCGTGGAGTGATTCCTGAGTATACTTGTATAATTTCTTGTGAAGAAATGTATGACTATGATATAAATGACAGCCGACAGACTTTTACACAACTGACTTTTAGTGTGGCTCTATTGGAAAATGTAATTAGCGAGTGAAATTCTAACACAACCAAAAATAGCTTTAGGTAAAACCCCTGTGTAAGAGTGCAGTGTCTTTTTATGGAAACACAGTCACTACTACGGAGCAATTGGCATAATTCTGTTCTGGAGCAAGACGCTGCAGTGACAAAAAGACAGAGCCTAGGCGAGCATTTCCCCATAGAAATTAGTGAAAATGAACCGTCGGGAGGCAGAAACTATTGACTAATTATCTAGAGCCTGACAGATTCAAAAGGGAAGTGCTACTCATGGGGCCCAGACGGACCAAATTTGATTACCCAGGAGTGCCTTGGGAAGTGCATGCTATTGGTAGCCCGGTATTGCTCAGATTACAAGATGGTAGGGGCAGATCCCCTGAGAGAGGAGGGGAAGGCCTTGTGTGCGTCATCCCGGCGCTGAGGTGGTCGTCGGGACCCGGCACTCACCCACTGATCGGGGACATGAAACACCGAAGAGGGGTATCGCATATGGGGTGGAACTGTGGTTTTATTATACCTTAGGGTGATACAAGTTTAGTAGTTAAGAGTTTAACACAGCGTGATACAAACATGGGTGATAACCAGCCTTGTATCACACTACAGGCTCGGGGTGATAACCACCCTCGTACTCCCTTCTCAGTTGGTTATATGTATTTATGTCCTGAGGAAGGGGAGATGTGATATTCAATATACACATAATTCGATTCGAATATTTACCCAATACGGTGTTATCCATGGCATGGATTATGACAACAGCAAAATAAGATTAATGCCAAATATAAGATAACATAGACAAAATGCGATGAAATAAAACAAATAAAGACAACCCAATGATATCCACTAAGAATTATGATAAACATAGCTATAAAACATCTAAATTTCATCAAACTTAAGTAATGACTAACATAAATACAAGTTAAAATTATATTATGGAATAAGAATAAGAATAAACACGTACCCGCAAATAGTTACTAAACACTAAATAATCTATTTAAAACATAAATGAATTTAATAAATGCTCTGAAAATTGATGAAGTTAGTGAATAATCAGAACTTGAAAAGCTGACTCATGCAAACAATGCTTTAAAAAAAACTCGAGTTGAATTAGTATATTTAAATTTCGATCATAATCGGATAATTGGATAGTAAAGATAGTGTGAGTCATTGTTCGTTGCCATCGAAGTAGTCACAGTTGAACCCAAAGATTAACTTTGTGCTTTTGACATATGAATATGTTTCCATGCATTTTAAAGCTCGCATGCATATAGGAAGTACATAAAGACAAAGTCATGTTGTCGTGTACCTTCAATATTGAAGTTCTTTTCTATCAATATCAGAAATGAAAAAGATAATATATATTATAAACTTTCTTCTTATATGTGCATCATCAAATAATAGATGATTTCATGTTCGAAGGTCAGTTTATCGATACGGTTTTAAGATATTCACTTGCTGTGAAGCTTTAACCAGAATCCTTAACTACGGATTGCATGATGGTTTCACACACTTTGTCAAAATAAATCCTAATATATCATGTTGTTATCCAGGAATAACATGCATGGTTAATTTTATGGTTTAGTCTACAAAGCACCAAATAGATGTTGTCATAAGTTTTGCAGTTAATTTGAGGGCAAATCAGTATTGAGAAGAACAATATTCACATTAATGCTTTTTCACCAGTAGGCCTAGGTACAGTTGATTTACTTTTACTGATAAATCTTCATGTTAACCCTCTTTGGAAGCTATCTAATTAAATCTTTATGTTAACCCTCTTTGAACGCTATATAATTTCAGCCAGCATTGCGACATTTGTTGTAATAACGGACCTTTCAATTCATTGTATAGCAATAAGGCTGATCGTTGAAGTGTTTACAAACAAATCACCTTCAAACCAAAAGCCATATTAGTTTATTATTTGACAGTGTTCGGTACACCGACAATTCGTAACACTCTAATAGCCTTTGTCGGATACCGTTTCCATTCTATATATCATATCAATATCCTCTGAACGCCGTTGTTGACAGTTTTACTGAAACTAAATTTTGAGCGTTAAAATTTGAGTTCAATTCACATTTTCAACGTTGTCAATTATCAGTTGGTGGAAATGAATGTTCTCAAAGACGCACATATTTTTAATTTAGAGTGACGATCTGTTGGCTAACCACGGGCTCAATGTCTTAGCATAGTTTACAATCATTGTAGAATATGCTTGGTAACTAAAATAAAGCCTCTCGTTGTGTGTGCAGTTCAGCATTGAGCTCTTGTGTACTCAGTTGATTGGAATAGCTTGTTAAATGGATGTGATCCACTGGCAGTGTTTAAATGCAGATTCTGCATGTAGCCGAGCGGAACCTGCCGCAATATTTATACAACGAGAAACAGGAGCTTGGGTAAACGGAGCTTGATTAAGGAGACAACTTAGTTGCTCAATTAATCTTATTTCTATTAACATTGCAAAATAAACTTCGTCTTTGGTAATGGTAATAACCGATCCGGACAGTTAAAGTACTCATTCCCAGTAATGAACGTTCCAATAAGCTATAAAGATGATGACGGAGTTAAGCGGAACCTTAAGCTACTCAGGATGAAAATAGGCCTAGTGTCCAGGAGCCTGAGACACTTTTAATGTATTCTAAGACGATGGTCTTTTAATACTAGGTGCTTTACACACATCTAAAGGATACATATCCGTTAAATCATCGGCTGAATCAGTAAGTGGTTTTCATTGTAATTACCTTAAATCATGTTCACCCTCTACTGCAGATGGCCACTACGACGAGCGATACCTGGCCATTCCAGACCGAGACGACGACAACATGTCCGACAGCCAGGCCTCGGGTACCGCCATCACCGGCCCCGTTGTCACCAAAAAGTGAGTACATGTAGACACGGTGACGTCAGCAAGTCCATAAAGAGTCATTCGTTCTGTTAGCCCGGCTAAACTTAGGTCAAAACATGACGCCCTCCTTTTGTTCGTTTCAGGTAAAATTATGGAAATCAAATAAGTTTAATGATCAGTTTTTTCCCCAGACACGGGAAATGAGAGGTTCACGACACGAAAAGCCATGGTGTCGGGTTCAAATGGCCATGGAAATTATGGGTAATATAATTAATTGTTTGATTTGTGGGAATGGTTTGAAAATCCCTGTTAATGGTACCCCTGGCCTTTGGCATGGTATTCTCCTTGTCCCTCGGGGCAGTTTAATGTGTGCTGCTCATGACGTCAGCCGTCTATTCTGTTGAGAAATGGACCTACTCATACTTAAGGTCAAATGGCACAGATGGCCAAAGGGGACAGATGCTGAGGGGTAGGAGGAGGAGCTGGCAGGACTGGAGTTCTGGGGTCAGCTCATCGACGTCAACACCTGGAATGCAGGCCACGCGCCGAGCTGGGAGTACCGGCAGATAATGGGGGTTGGATCAATAATTATAGGCCCCGGAGATTTGGTATGATCATGCCAGGCCCTGACGTCTCTACACCAAGACACACCTACTATAGGTGTGTGTCGTTCCTCAGCAGCATGGGTATACAACCCAGTATCAATCCCCTGGCATGGGTTCAATGTTAATGTCGCTTTGGTTCCCCTACCTATAATCAATACGTATGATACCAACAAATTATGCATCGTGGGCCTTTCATAAGAGCTCGACATTATGTTGTTTGATTTCTTCACATACTATTTTTTCATACAACTGTTATAAAACTCTCATCTGAATTTTCATTTTCATTTTCATAGCAAAGGGTAGGTACCGCTATTGTCAGAATGTGGCCTTTAGGTCAATGGAAGTTTAGTACATATCTATGCTATATCTTACGCACCGAGAGATAAGAGAATTGCTGTCTACGTACAAAGCACTAGGATTAAATGCACGTTGTTTGACTAACAATAAGGCTATCAAAACCAATGACATACTTCAACCCAACCTAGCAGCATGACCCGTCAACAGCATGCGTTGCCCATGCACATTGACACCTCATTCCTATTGACTCTAATACTCACATTCTACCCGCCCAACCAATCCCTCGGGTTGCCCAAGTATAGATCTGTGTAACCTAGCTCCTGTTTAGTAGGCATGTATTGACTATTATCGATGTGACCCTTCACCGCTGCACGTCACTATCGTCGCTGTGATCTGACACGAACAGGTTTCACGAATTAGAAAGTTATGACTGCACTGACGACGAGAATAGGCCTATTCGTGGAAATATCAAAGTAGTGCTGGTACTCTTTGTTGGTCAATTATAGAAGTATAATTTATGTGTTCAGAACTGATACATATATTCAAGGTGGCTGTGAGAACTCAGGACGAAACACGGGGCCTGGGCCTTAGAATCAACACGTTTAAAGGGTGTCCAAAGAATGTTTTAATGCGTATGCTTCTATTATTTTACGGAAGATCTGATTTTATACGAGAATTACTTCATTTTCAATGCCTTTCACAATTTTAGTCTTTCATCGCTTTAGACAGACGTGTCAGATACAAAAACTGTGCAGGATATTTACTACGTAATAGCCCCTTCATAAATGAAATATGATATCTAAATTGCATGTCATGTACATTCTTTGTCTTTTGTTCTTAGCCCCTAGGTTTTTACTGGCATAACTCAAGGGGTGGTTGAGCTTGACGCTTCCTCTCTCATCACTCATTGTTTCGACGGGGTTGTCAAATCAATCGTAATGATTGAGATTTATATTACGTTTTTTCTATTCGTAATTTCGAGAACCACAAGACTGCGGTAAATCTTCGTTGATACCATAAAATCTTAATCTCAAAGATTAAGTGTGTTTCATTATACTGGAAATTATTTCTGAGACGAGGGACATCGATAGACTTTGTCATCTATACAATGTGCACGATTCTTAATTAATTTGGTAAGATCTCAAGCTTATTGCACATGAGACCTGACGTAAATCAAAGCATCGGAAGATTCTATTATGAAAAGGTACTGACCAGCCGATGTTCGTTTTGCGTGGTACACGAATAGAAATGAATAGAACTTTCAACATTAAAGA
Organism: Lepidonotus clava; assembly: GCA_936440205.1. NCBI lineage: Eukaryota > Metazoa > Annelida > Polychaeta > Phyllodocida > Polynoidae > Lepidonotus > Lepidonotus clava. The sequence goes on from OW387134.1 coordinate 54,496,527, forward strand.
TTATGGAATTTCAAATAACCACATGATAATTATAATGTCTGATATTTTCTGTAGGGCCAAGTCTCAACCCAGGATGGAACAATCGTCACTTAAAGCCCAGGACTTCCAGGTACAGGTTTTTCAACATTATCCTTCGGTCAGTCATATCTTAAGTGCAAATGACATATCAAAGTATGATTTTAGTAAGATCATACTTTCTCCAACATGATTATGTTGTGCTTTTACACATCAATATATCCACTAGAAAATGTTTGATACAGTGTGTTATCTCTCCAAAAGTACTAATTCTCCAACCCTGAACAGTTCATTCATACTGGTCTGCTAATTTTAACAGTTTCTAGCTGATACCAATCGAAGTTCAGATTGCCAGGTACATAAAGCTGCGTCCATATATTTTTTTTCGAGGCACGTTGAATACATCACACATTTTATCTTGGATGTATAGCTGGTAGTATGGATATTAAAGTGCCGTACAATGATTTTGGACACTTGTTCTATAATGAGAACATAATGCGAAGAATTTCATTTTCCCCAACTTGATCATGTTGTGTGTTCCTGTGACTCCCAAATTCCTATCCCCCACGCTTTACGTGTAATTAGGGCTAAGCAAACCTTTTGCTCATAGAAAACGATTTATTGCATATAATTTATTTCTTCCTTTTTGATTCCATATCATAATAAATCCCTAGGGAAAATACAGCCATTGCCCGCATTTCTAAAGTAACTGCGGCTAAGATGCGGAAAAAACCTTATCTCGTCTTACGTTAAGATGATCTTTTCTGGGTACATGAATGCGGTCGGTAATTCATCTTCAGGAGACGCTATTGAGCCATTCATGGACCTTGTGGAATAAGGCGATAATGGAGTGTTTTCTTACACTGTTGACGTTCTCCGGCCGGCACCCACGTGCGGCTAAAGGCGATGTGTGATACCGCATCAGCCTCAGTCGACAAATCGATCCCTTGATAATTCAGATTGGTTTCATGCAAATGAGTTATGTGTACGTGGCCCAATAGTATTTCAAGAAATTGTATTCATTGCCTCAACCGAACTCCTTAGTGCAACAGTAATCATTTTATCATTCAATCAATCAAAATCCTCCACTTGAAATTCTTATAGTGCACATGGCTTACTTACGGAAGTATGGGTAGAAATAATACACGGATAGGATGTGGCTTGCAGGACTCTGTGAAGAGATGATAAAAGTGTAAAAAGCAATTGCAAATGGTATACATGCAAGCGGAAGTGTCCGAGGCCGTTGTGTATTTAAGAAATCTACATCCCTTTACACAGCTGTTAGCGGCAGGTCGTGTGTTTTCTTAATTCCCGATTTAAACACTCTCTCCCGCTACAGATTTCCCAGTATCCTACAAAGGGTTTCACATGCAGACCTCTCCCTGTTCTAATATTCATTCAATGTCTAAAGGCAATTTCAATATTGTTTAACACTGAGCTGCGCACTTAATTCCATCATACCTCTTAATTTTATTTTGCACCCCATTCTCAATGTGCTTGTTTTGACATCCTTCATAAGACCTCTGTACGTTCGCATGGCCCTTTAAAAGAAAGAAGTAGAATTTACGAACATGCTACAATCTCCATGTTGGGTAATTTGTAACAAATAGCTAGTGGATGAAATAGACCGCGTTCTGCCGTCAGTTCTGTTAACTTATGTCTTACCTGCCCCAGGTATGCCTGACCATCATCGAGGCCCGCCAACTGGCCGGGCTGAACATGGACCCTGTGGTGTGTGTCCAGGTAGGAGACCAGAAGAAGTACACCTCGGTCAAAGAATCCACCAACTGTCCGTACTACAACGAGGTGAGTTAGCAACCAAAGCTCTCATCAAATATCTGAACACAAATGATAAGGCTAATATCGGGGCCATTTGGCTGTTTCAATCAATATAATGTTTTTCCTGTTCAACTTTATTCTTTTGATCAATAATAATTATTATTGATGAATTGATTACTCTGCTACGGGGACGGGCATTATCATTACAGACATGTCTATAATAAAGAAGTGAGTAAGTAGTGTATGGAAATGCCTGTTTATGAAAGGCATTGTCGTCTTTATTCTCTTTGCTTTTTAGGATTACAGATATTCTATGCTCAAGTTTCCGTCGAATACCTGAAATGTTCTATTGTTTTGAATTTTCTATTGTGTCGGTAAAGCAAAAACTGCAAAACATTTCAAAAAGGTAAAAAATAATTCAGCCATTAGCTAGAACGAAACTCTCGAGAGAAGAAAGCATTGGAAAGAAACAACGAATAAGGAATACAACGAATGACAAAAGTGCCTCTTTCTCAGCATGACCCTATTCTAAATATCGCTTGCGGAGACTACAGCTATAGTAATATCCTTGGTATTAACGTTCGTGTATTCTGGACATTTAATAAAAGGAGTGAAACTAACAGGAAGAATTAAGTACTAGACCAATATGTAATGCACTTAATATTACATAGCACACACAATATAATTATGGTGCTTTGAATCAAACAGTGTGTAATTTAGCATTTGCATTAATCTATTACGACTGTGACAGTATAAGATGTACGTCTCTTCCTTAATGGATAAACATTCATGTTTCAGTACTTCGTATTTGACTTCCACATGCCCCCAGCAATGCTGTTTGATAAAATCATCACACTCACGGTACGTTGGACTTTCAAATATTCATGCTATAATTGCTAAAGTTGGTGACTTGTACAGAGCTAATAGAGGCTTAAGCAATTGTTAATCCATAGCGTCAGAGACAGTAGATGTGGTTGCCATAGTGCCTGTCTCCAGTTCCCATTTATTTTCCATCTCAAGATGAATTATGAAAAGTAAGGTGAACCCTGCAGTTATTCCCTCCGACGGTTAATATTTTCGATCTGTTAGGTCAAATCGTAAAAGTTCAAGCACAGTAAATCCCTGTTATTTGCCGCTTCTTGACCTCAACGATGTTAGGTGTTGTACCAGATGGCTGTTCCCTTTATATAACATGACCCCTCTTGACCATTAATTTTGTGCGCATGACCATAACAGCGTGTTAGAAGACGGAGAGAATACCTCCGAGAACTTGTGTCATGTCGAATTTGAATATGTAGCGCAGACTGTATGTTCTATGGTAATATTGTCAGACATTACCATAGCGGCCGAAAAATAACGTCTATTTTTGCATGTAGACGCAATGTTGATCCATCCCATAGCTGTGCGGTTCCACTTTTGTATTCCATGTTCCACTAACAAGCCTCGCAAATTTGTCTTTGTTTGGTTACCTTATTTTTCCTGTTCAGAATATTATATTAGAAAATGATTATTATGTACATCTAAACAGATCTTCACCCCCCAAAAAACTAACCTGAATGTAAAGACGTCACAGCAGATAACCTTCACGATGAAAACGGATCCAGTGTCTGTCACTTTATGACACCTCATTAGTTAACCACGCTCGTAGAACTCACTGCTTATGACTGAAAAAGTTCACTGATGTTTCCATATAATTCTGTAGATATTTATTATTTCAGTACCGACTTGATTTTATAACATTTGTAGGTGTTACACTCGCGTAATTTGCTGCGATCAGGCACGGTAGTGGGCACCTTCAAGTTTGACGTAGGCACAGTCTATGCCGCAGCTGGTAGTTACAACATTCACTATTTTGCTTTACATTTTACCGTTGAAATGACAGGCCTCTCCGACTTAGGTTTTTAGGAATTCCTACTACCCAGGTTCAGCTTGTCTCCTTTCTACTATCCAAAGGGCTCCTCCAGGGTCCCCCAGTCAGGGTCAACATGCTGAGCACGTGCCCCCTGACTGGGGCTTTAGGCCACAGTAGAAGGGGCCAGCTGCACCTGGCTAGTGTCTCGTGGCATGCTCGCCTTATTTGTATGCAGCCCAACCGGAAGCTACCTCGGATACATACCTTTGCGCATGCACCCAAACTCTAACCCGGCGTTTCTCATCTACTGGAGCTCTTTTCCGCCACCAATCGGGATCTTCATCGTTATCCTGGACGGTGTCTCTACTCGATGATTTATCGATGTACATTTAGTTTAATCTGCTTCCTAACTGGTGTTTGGACACACTTCTTAAGTCACAGCTCCGCCAACAACTGTTTAAGTCATTGTGTTACTGATCTGCGTTGTGCCGCATGTTGTTTTTGAAGACGCGCTTACTTTGTTTGTAAAAGCATGGATGTACCTCTCTGACCGAATCAACCTTATGCCCTGACTATCTCTCTTCCATTCTCTCCCATCCAGCATGATAACCTTACTTTTCTACCCAACCTGGAGGATTGTTTTATTTATATTGCTACTTCCTTCAGGTCCTTCAGTCCAGGACTTTTATACGATCCAACAGACTTTTGGGCAGCTTTAAATTAGATGTGGGCACAGTGTATGCAGCGCCAGGTAAAGGGGAGAATTCTTTTATTTCTGTTGTACTTTTCTCTATCAAGCAACCCTCACTGCCTTCCACTCCCATACCGGCACCTCCAATACCCTGGTCACACCAAAATTCTATCACCATTGCAACAATTACCATGGCAATACCAAACACTGATGTCGATGTTCATAGGAGTTTAACTTATAGAAAGGTTTGTTCAACTAGTTAGAAGAGCTTAATGTAGGCTATAAACGATGTTAGCTTTGTCATGCTCTTTCTGAATGCTACAAGAACAACATTTTAAAATACTGAAAGAATTATCCGCAGTATGAGGTGCATGATTTAATAGTCCATTCATATTCGCCATATACTCACGCCACGGTAGATAATACACTAGAACATAGGGTATGCGAATGTCCATAGAAAGAGTGAGTAGCTCTAGATCAACAGGCAAAAATATATGAAGTAAGTATTGCTTGGCATCCATATAATTTAGATTTTTTCTTGAATGGAGCATGTGACAACAATATTGTACATGTAATAATATGGCTTTAACTTCAAACATGTATATGTAAAACACATAGTACCGATGGTGGCTACTATTATAAAAATATGAAATTTCACATCTTTCGATACTACTGCAGAGACTATTATATTGTGGCTAACTAATAGATATCTTTACTAGCTAGTGATACAGCCTTTCGAGTGATTTAGATAATAAGACTACATGACATTCTTGTTGTACCGATCAGTATTGTCTATGTGCTATCACACACGCTATATACTTTACTGTAAAAGGAGTTCGGATTAAACAGTTTTTGCGTGACATTCCAGATCACCAGTTCTATCACAAATGGGCGATGCTCACAGATCCCGACGACATCAACGGGGGCCCCAAGGGTTACCTGAAGTGTGACATCGCTGTCGTGGGCAAGGGAGACTCCATCAAGGTATGTAAACTTTTTTTCCCCAAATACACATAAAGTTTAATGGGCGTTCGCTAGTTAAAAAGGCAATCATGTTAATGTCATAGATAAAAAATCAGTAGTAAAATTAGAACAGCGCCATTCAGAAGATGTGCTCTCCAAAATGTGGAGTGCTGTTCACAAAGCATTTAAATGACTTGCACCTCGAAAAGGAGAACAAAGATCATTGTGATTGTTCTACGTTTATAAACTGGTTTTCATTCTGAAAGAATGGTTTAAACAATTTACATATAACCATAAAAGTGTAAGCTCGAACACCTGCAGCTGACGCTCTTATTTCGAGAGCATGTAGCCAAGCATTCAGGATTTCCTTCATATCAAAGTTGGACGTCGTGATAAAGACTACTATCTGACACTATGGTGTTTTGAAACAGTTCAAAGCCACCATAGTGCTGACTAAGCCACTTTACTTTCTAATTTGTCCTACACAACCTCTGAATACTTACTAATACTACACGAGCTAAGGCAGAATTGCATCTATTACCAATAGTATTGCTAGCTTTGATCTTGTGTTTCTGCAAAACGCGTAAATAATTCTCTGCTTTTAAATGTAACTCACGGGCAATCATTCTGTTCTCTCAGTACTAAAACTCAGTTTTAAGCTATAATTTATGTCTCTACAATCTCAATAGTTTGCATTCTCATGAATAGATGAGAACATCAATCATTCGAATTTTCCCCTGCCAAATGTACAAAGAAATAGGACCTACATGATCTATTATTTGCATATTTGGTAAGAGTCTAGACAAAATATAATGGCTTCATTCTGTTTTGTTTTTGATCGTCGTTTATAGATCCCTCGGAACACTTGTGTCAAGGTGACCATATAACCGACAAGGAAAACGTTGTATATGTTTAATTTCACAGCCTGTATCTCCTCACAGGAATGTTTAGTTAGAACAAAATTAATGTTTAGTTCAGTCTGAAACCAATATTACACGGGTCCCTTGGGGAACACTCACATTTACTTTGACCCTAGGAGCCATGTTTTCAATATAATCTTAGTCAGATCTACCAATTTACTTAGACTTTCTTCTTTTAGGTATTTTTTCTTTCTTTGCTGATCTGCTTTTTGTTTGAGCTTTCTCTACCAAGCACATGTAGTAGTGACAGGTATTTGTGTTGGTACCAGGAAAATGCTTCATCTCTTCGGAATGCATCCACCCAGGAGTTGTGATTTCCCTCAAATATAACTGTCTGGTGATTACAATACTGGTGTCACAGAATAAGTAGAATTAAGGGTAGATCTAAATAATACATATAAACGATATAGAAATATCCACTACCGTTTTCGATTTAAGACATAAGGACTGGACATTCATGTTTCTCTTGCTTTCAAAATAGTATTTCATTTTGACCCTTTGATATTGAAACGACAGCTTTTGACAGATTTGACAGTTTAACCTTTTTCTATAGTCGCACCTTTGTACTTGAATATCTGTGTAGTCCTAGGAAGCCAACGCTATGTACTATGGCCGCAACATTATGTCTCATTGGTCGTCGAGGTACCTTATTATCTTAGATACAATGGTGATATGTATGAGATTAGCATAGCGACCTCAGAGAGATACCACAACCGCCACACCACCACCCTCTGTCTATCTAGGTAGGAGTAGGAGAAAGCACGGCTCTCTCACCGTAGTAGAGCTCACTGACCGCATGCTTGCTGACTGTTTCAGACGAAGGTTGAACTTGAGGGAGAAGCCAGGGCGCGTATGGCCACTATGGCCTGGATGAAACCTTATCGCTGGTTCAACATGGTCTGCACACTACGCACAGCCTGCCATGGCCCTGCTTAGTTGTCGTAACTGCTTGTGTCCACTAATCATGAGTCCATGCAGCCCTAGCGCTAGTCTATGGTCTCTGTGAGGTCTCACCCCGAACCCCTACGGGACGGCCTGTCTGGGCTGAGGCCTCACGTATTTATGTACTCAATATTACATGCTCACTCATGACTACTTATACTACATCTAACATATTGCAACCAACCCCAGACCTAATACTACATAAAGACGTATAACCCATGGTGTTACCTCTTAATAACAGCTTCGGTTTCACTTAATAAATTGTCATTATTTTGTTTAGCTCATTTGAATCAATATAATTTTAAAACGATGAATTGGACACAGTTGTACTATGAAGGCAACATGAAAACGGGGCAACAGAGGGTTTACTTTATTGTTTGTCAGATTTTTATCAAATTTATTAAGACGGTTTTAGCAAGGACAGATAAGATTATTAAAATCCTACGAATCATATTATACCCCCAAGAAAAATAACTTTATTCAGTGTTTCATACAAAAGTTACTTAGTCATTGTAACGTCAACATTTGATCATTATTATGATAAGGGCCTATCTTAGTTTTGTGAAATTGTTTTTATCAATTACGAGGAGCCTAAAGAGCTAAACACTCTCGAAAGCATATGCTTTTGATGTAGGCACTCTCCTTTGACTTTTAGGAGCAATCATTCTTTCTTTAGAAGGGATGGTCGCTTTCCGAACTCCTTTGAAACCCAATGCTTCAAGTGCAAGTTGGTCCCTGGCTGTCCGGCTGGTAAATTATCCTGTCTGACGAGTACTTTAGGGGAGCCTTTAGAGACCATCACACGCAAAGGGCCTCCTACATCCCAGGGACTAAGTGGTCACTATCATTCTTTAGTGTGTTTGTATCACGATGTCTCCCATCAACTCAATTTTGTTTTGACATTGTCTCGCCGGAGTAAAACACATTGTATATTGAAAATAAAAGGGGAGGGACGTCCAAGCCATCATTAATTAGTTTATCATATTTATGATCATATTCAATTTTCCTGTTCATCCGTATAATGAGATTTTTGTCAACAAAAGTTGAAACACTAATTTAATTATTAATGGATGATCTGCTTGCGTTAAGTTCAGTTCATTTGCATCCTCAAACATTGGAAACGTGATTATTTCATTAGTAGTTAAAAATCTATATAATTTACCAAACATCCCCAAGTATAGCCAGCTAGATATTGTACTGTCTCCAAACAGTGGAATGTATCGATGTATAAAACTAAAATTAATTAAGAACAGTGGGATATAAATATAAGTGCATCTCCGTGTTGACAATGACCGCCAACTTTACATGAAGACCAAAGGTATAGTCCATAGCCGAGGTCTCTTCCTGTATAGCCAAGGTTTCTATTGTGGAGCTAAGGTCTTGATTGTATAGATGAGGTCTTCATCGTATAGCTAAGCTACCCTATTGTGTAGGTGTTTTCTGTGCCCATTGTAGACATAATATGTTGTACATATTTGTAGGTCAATAGTCATCTGTATTGACACTAAGCGTGACGAGAGCAACAGCAAAGAAAGTAAAAATTACAAAGGGAACGCAATATGAATAGATGTATACATGCATAGCTGTACACATAATGTTAAGTAGACAGCCATATATCAACCTTACATCATACAACTCACAAATAGATCATATCAAAAATCAATATAGCCTATTTGCCACCACACCGTTTCGGTATTTAACAATGTTCGTATTACACATGCATATATATGCACTTAACTAGCTTATATGACCATAATAACCATGTTTGAAACGAGCTCTTGTGAAATGCATTTGGAAATAAATGTAATAGTATTTGTTTTGTGTTTTATGTACACCAGACTCCACCAAAGACAGACAAGGACGAGGATGATATAGAAGCGTAAGTAGTACGATAAGATAAAGCATACTACTATTATCAATAAAGACTGCAATTTTCAAATATCCTACCAGTCTCTGTAGGCATGGTGGAAACAATTTACCCTTTATAATCAAATTAACTCCGCATAAAAATAACTAATATCTGCAGAGATTCAGAGTAGGATTGACAATTGCAAATATTCAGATATTGAAATGAATTATTCTAAGTATAAATGTAATCGGAGCATTCTTCGGGAAAGCATAAGTTGTCAAACAATTTCCAAAGAATAAAACACAATATGATATTATTAAAAAGAGTAGGACCTTCCCAGGCCATTTGATGATAGATTTAAAACTCAGACTGGCGTTGTCTTCTTTAGGAACCTGCTGCTCCCCGACGGGGTACCAGCAGAACGTCAGAGGGCCCGTTTCATCATCAAGATCTTCAAGGCACAGGGACTTCCCAAGATGAACACGGGCCTCATGGCCAACGTCAAGAAGGCCTTCACCGGCGAAGCCAAGGACCTAGTCGACCCCTACGTACTCGTCTCATTCGCCGGCCACAAGGTAATGTGACAGTTTACACCAACTATCTACCCAGCTTTCCGTTAGATATTTGGAATATTAGGCACTTCAGACATGCATAACATTATTCACTTATTTAATTCATAGGATTATAACAGAGGTCACCAAACTACCTTCACTGTCATTTAGCTTGATTTACTTCATTGATAGCGCCTGTGGTGGACATAATGTGTTTTACGGTTAAGCGTCATCAATAGTGTGTTCCACGGCGTTAACTATGGAGAACCACCATAACAGCATATCCGATGATTGTGTCATCCAGGGAAGGACCACCGTAAAGAAGGGTTCATATGAGCCGGTGTGGAACGAACAGATCGTCTTCACAGAGATGTTTCCTCCACTATGCCGTCGCCTGCGGATACAACTTCGGGACAACGACAGCGTCAACGATGACGTCATAGGAACGCACTTCCTTGATCTTAGCAAAATTTCCAACGAGGGAGAAAAAGGTATGAATGTCAAGACTCCATCCCGGAAAGGTTAAGGGCCTCTTTGGTGTGCCAATTACCCAGCTGGGATGAGACGGGCACATTCCAAGCCTGAAACTTGGTATTCTTTTATTGTTATCCTAATTCTGTACACTTGATATTGTTCATACATTGTCCAGTCTATAATTCACTGTCTGGACAGTGGGACACAATATCTGAGGTAACACAAACTAGATTTTTATTGTTGGATTGCATTCTTTCCGCAATAATATATAGTTACCAATGAGTGCAGCCAATTCAAGCATTCCAGATATTCCATGCAGATTCATGGATCTCTATCACTGTAAACCTTACTATTACCTTCTTTATTTGCAGGCTTCCTTCCCACCTTCGGACCATGCTGGGTAAACCTGTACGGATCTACTCGCAATTACTCGCTGCTAGAGGAGCACTCGCATCTCAACGAGGGGCTGGGGGAGGGCGTGTCCTACCGCGCCCGTCTCCTGGTGGCCCTCAAGACCGAGATCCTTAACAGTGAGGAGACAGGTCCCTCCATGGTCGAGGTGGAGCAGGCCCTGCCCGTGTCAGAGGTGAGCAGCTCACCACCAGGGGTTATCTCCAGTAGGGGGAATGAGCTGGACTGAGCAAATAGGTCTACGTGAGCAATTCCATCCTCTGTTGGGTAGGGATGTAGGCTCTGGTATGTCGGCAGGGGAGAAGGTGGGGGCGGCTATATCAGCAAGCGTGTGCTGGAATCCAAATGCGTTTGGATGAATCCAAGTATATGTTCATATTGTGATGAACGGCTATTCAGCCAAAATACATAGAGGTTAAAATAATAGAAATAAGGTAATAATAGAAATATATGTAAGAGAACGAAATAGATGTAAAGAACGAATATGTAAAGAACGAAGAACGAAAATAGATGTAAAGAACGAATATGTAAAGAACGAATAACGAATATGTAAAGAACGAATAACGAAAACGTAATGGAACGAAACCCGGAAATATGTAAACCGGAAGTGAAATGTAAACCGGAAACGGAATATATAAACCGGAAGTGACGTCAGTTGTAGGTCACGTGACCGAAGGCAGCCAATCAGGGCTGACCTCTCTAGTATATAAAGGGGCGGTGAGGCCCGAATAAACAGAGTTCTTTAACAGTTCTCCTGGTGTCCAGACGTGTCCTCTTTCCTGAAACAACCGCTAAAGATGAGCCGATCAGAGTAATTAAGCCGAAGTTAGGACAAAACAGTCGAAGTTCGAGATAGGTAGTAGAAACATAGGGTAAGGGGCCCGATGGCCCGAAGAACGAGGAACGAGGGAACGGAGTAGAGCACGAAGGCCCGAAGTAGTACCGGAAACCGAGGCGTAGTATGGTACGAAGACATGGGGAGCGGAACGAGGGAGCGAAGTCCGCGGGGACGAGGGCGCGGCATGCTCGGCCCCACGCTACCAAACAATAGGCGACCGTCGGCCCGTCGCCCCCGCGGACCGGAACTCAGGGGTGGACCGCCCCCCGGCCGACCCGTACCCCTACCATAATCTCCCTCCCCCGCAGTCCTCCGTCGACATCGAGTGCCGATCCCCGATCGATTCGCTCAGCCCCCCCTCGTGCGCGAGGCACGACTCTAGAAACACATCTCGGTTCTTGGCCCGGATTCCCCGTCCGCCCCGAGACCCGAACAACCCCCACGTTCCTCTGTTGTAAGAATCGGCAACCCCGACTTACCAGAGAACGTCACACTGGTGGCAGCGGTGGTGCTGAAATAGGCACATACGGACTTGTGGATCTTGGGTGTTTCATCGGTATTGGATACTCATGGCGACTGCGGCAGTCTTCGAGCAGATGGATTCTGACGTCGCCTTCAAGGAAGGTGGGGAGGAGAAAGGAGGTGCGAAAACCGAGACCAAAGGGGAGGACACGACCATCATGGGTAGGCAGTTTAATTTTATGGGAACGTCCACCCCGACGGATGAGCAGAATGTGCGGGCTCAACAACAACAGACCGGTCAGGAAGGAGCGAGTTTGAAGAAGTTCAGTTTACGACCAGAGAAGTATGACGGTAAACCGGATTTCGAGGGATGGATCAACCAGTTTGAGGAGTACGCAACATTGGGACGCTGGACGGCCGAGGAAAAAGCGGCGATGCTTTTTCTCTCGCTGACGGGAACGGCACGAATGTACTTTGTCGGACTCCCGGACAGGGAACGACTCCGTTACTCAGCGAGGGTGGATGCGTTGCGCCGAAGGTTCGGTCAGGAGAAGGACACGTGTAATGCTCTGCAAGAGTTGGCGGGCTTGAAACGTGTAAAGAACCAGACAGCGAAGGAGTTGGCTGATAATGCCCGGCGACTGGCATCGAGAGCCTACTTCTCCAACGACTACGCTAGCCAGGAAAAAGCAGCATTACATGCGTTCCAGGCTGCAGTTGGGGAAGACCTTCAGCTGAAGTGTGCAGAGAAAGGATGCAAGACACTAGAGGAGGCGGTAGAGGTGGTAGAAATACAGGAACGATACTCACGCCGCCTCCTGCGGGCAGTGAAGCCTGAGGAGGACGCCAATACACAGATCATGGCCTTGAACGGTAAGTTGGAGGAGATGATGAAAGAATTGGCAGAAGAACGGGAAGCTAGAAGACAAGCAACGGCCCGGAGGGAGGCGTTTAAGAAGCGAAAAGAAGATTTAGAGTGTCATCAATGTCACCAGAAGGGCCATTTCGCAAGAGAGTGTTCTCAGCGTCAGGGAAACGGACAGTCGCCGTCGCAGTAAGCGCGGGGCCCCCTTCGGGCGCGGCGAGAGAAGTAGTAGGCATGGGAGAATGTGGACTTTATGTGGCCGGGATGGTGGGAGAGAGTGTCGTCCGTTTTTTGGTTGATACCGGATCTATGATCAGTCTGCTGTCGGAACGCCTCTGGAGAGAGTGGGGACGAAAATGGGAAGAACTGGATGGATATGAAGGACGTCTCTGCTCGGTGGATGGTAGTCCGTTGCGGTGCTACGGATGCACGAACTTGCCAGTAAAATTGGGAACACGCGTGTTGAAGTGGACGTTCATGGTGGCAGACATCGGTAGAGATGAAGGGATCCTGGGAAACGACTTCGCGGTGAAATACCGGCTGACAGTTAAGCCCCACGCGAGTGCCATCTTCCTGCCCGCCGAGGGGGAGGGAGAGGGGGAACGAATCCCGGGAGTAGAACAAAGAACGGATGGGATTCGGGCAGTTACCGTCGGAGGACAGGTTGTGCGAATCGAGAAAACGACGGAAATATCCCCACTCCAAGTGACCCGAGTAACAGTAGCAGCGAGAATGGACATAGGACAGAGTGGACAGCTGGCTGTCATCACCGGCGCTGGATTACCTATGGGACTGGAGGTGATCCCAGGAACGGTGACATTGGGAGAAGAAAATGAAGTTTGGGTGGCCAACCGAGGGACCGAGAGCGCGAAATTGGAAACCGGCGGGGTACTCGGAGAAGCCACCTTCGTACAAGAGGTACGAGGAATAGGAAGTGAAGCAAAAGAACCCCCTGGAGCGCTCGTTGAAATGATAGGGGAGGCTAAGAAAGACCTGACCACGAAGGAGGGCGAAGAGCTGGAGAAAGCCATCATGGCCCGGGAACAAATGTTTGCGACCTCGAAACATGAGTTAGGACGTACAGATTTAGTACAACATCGAATTAAAACGGGGGATCAGATGCCGATCAAGCAGAGGGTCAGACGGTATCCGGCCACCAGGAGAGAGGAAGAACGAGCACTGGTGGAGGATATGTTAAATCTAGGGATTATCCAGGAGAGCGGGAGTGTGTGGAGTAGCCCGACCGTTCTAGTCAAAAAGAAGGACGGAGGAACGAGGTTCTGTATTGACTACCGAAAACTGAACCAGGCTACGAAAGTGGACGCCTATCCGCTCCCGCGGATAGAGGACAGCCTCAACACTTTGGGAGGAAGCCTATTCTTCTGCAGTCTGGATCTCGCAAGCGGATATTGGCAGGTGGAGATGGCACCGGAGGACCAAGAAAAGACGGCCTTCGTGACTCAAGGAGGATTGTATGAGTTTAAAGTGATGCCATTCGGGCTAGTGAACGCCCCAGCCACCTTCGAGAGACTGATTGAAAGAATCCTCAGAGGAATCGTGTGGGAGGAGTGTCTGGTATACTTGGATGACATACTGGTCTTTGGACCAACGTTTAAAGTGACTCTGGAAAGATTGGTACGGGTTCTGGACCGATTGAACGCTGCAGGACTGAAGTTAAAGGCGCGAAAATGTAAGCTGTTCCAGAAGAAGATTCCGTTCTTGGGGCACGTTGTCTCATTCAACGGGATCGAACCCGACCCCGAAAAGTGTCGGCAAGTAACCGAGTGGCCGGTCCCGCGGGATCTCCACGAGGTACGAGCCTTCGTGGGATTATGTTCGTACTACAGAAGGCATATAAACGGCTTCACGGAGTTGGCTGCCCCCTTGTATGAATTGGCAACGAAGGAGGAACCATTCGTGTGGAGCGCGAGACGACAAGAGGCATTTGACGCGATGAAGAAGGCGCTAACGGAGGCCCCGGTGTTGGGATTCCCGGAGGAAGATGGACAATGGTGGCTTGACACAGACGCCAGTGACGTGGGAACGGGAGCCGTGCTATCACAGGAGCAGAGAGGGGAGGAACGGGTGATAGCTTACACGAGCAAAACCCTGGAGTCAAACGAACGAAAGTATTGCACCACGCGGAAAGAACTGTTGGCGGTGGTGCGAGCTTTGAAGCATTTTCGGTGCTACATCTATGGTCAACGCGTGATAGTCCGGACGGATAATAGCGCGGTCAGTTGGCTGCAGAGAAGTAAGGAACCGATGGGGCAGGCTGCTCGGTGGATTGAGATTATCGACTCGCATGATGTGTCGTTCCAACACCGACCGGGCAGGAAGCATGGGAACGCTGACGCGTTGTCCCGGTATCCGTGCAAACAATGTGGAGAGGAGCACGAGAATACCGAAAAAGTGAGAGTAGTGACGCGGGCCCGGGGGTACGAGCCCGGATGGTCCCCGCAGGAGATGAGAGCAGCGCAGAGGAGGGATCGAGATATAGGGCCGATTGTCGCACGGATGGAAAAAGATGCGGACCGGCCAGGTTGGGAGGCCATATCTCCGGAATCCCGGGAAACAAAGATCCTATGGAGGCAATGGGAACGATTAAGCCTCAGGGATGGCGTGCTGCATCGGAAGTACTGGGAACTAGAAGGACATGGTTGGAGGAACCAGTTGGTCGTTCCCCGAGGGGAACGGGCCAAGTTGGTAAGGGAATACCATGGAGGCGCGGCAGGAGCGCATTTAGGAGTCGCCAGGACGACGGCCCTGTTGGAACAAGGGTTTTACTGGCCGGGACTCCGGGAAGACGTGCGGAAGGAATGTCGAGAATGTGATTGCGCGTTGCTGAAAAAGGGAAGAGGAAGACGGGAGCCGCTACATCAGTACATAGTGGGGGAGCCGATGGAACGGCTGGCCATGGATGTTTCGGGCCCGTACCCAGTCACCAAACGAGGAAATAAGTATTGCCTGATGGTGGGATGCTATTTCACCAAATGGTTGGAGTGTTTCCCGATCCCGGATCAAAAGGCAACGACAGTGGCGAACAAACTGGTTGAAGAAGTAGTAGCACGGTACGGCGCGTTTCGGGAACTACACTCGGATCAAGGCACGAATTTCGAATCCGAGGTGGTGGCTCAGGTCTGTGCACTATTCGGGATACACAAAACAAGAACGACGCCGTACCACCCCAGGAGTGACGGGTACATAGAACGAAGTTTCCGTACTTTGGGGTGTTGTTTGAAAGCCAGCTGCCGAGCGACGGGTCGGGAATGGGACGAGATGGTCCCGCTCGTGATGATGAGTTATAGAGCAACGCCGCAAGCCAGCACGGGAGTGACACCGAATATGATGATGCTGGGCCGACAGACCATGATGCCGCGACAGGCGATTTATGGGAGACCTCTAGGACCAGAGGAGGAACCCCGACGGGTAGGCGACTATGTGGAAAGCCTGGAGGAAGGGCTAGTCGCGGCCTATCGGGAGGCCCGGACGGGGCTGAAACGAGCCGCCATCCATCAGAAACACGAGTACGATGGGAAGGTGACTCGGCGGGAATACCACGCCGGAGAACTGGTCTGGGTGCACGATACGGTAGTGGATAGGGACAAGGGAACGAAGTTGCGATTTCCATGGATGGGCCCTGCACTGATCGTCAAGGTGCTTGACCGAGGACGGGTGGTAGTACGGAAGAAACGAGGGAAACCGGGGGGGGTGGTCCATGTGGACCGCCTGGAACCCTACCGAGGACACGCTGCGCCAGCCTGGATGGTAGCTGACCAGCAAGGATACGAGGCTGCACAGTAAATGCTTGGGGTGGGGCGCGCTAGGGCACGTAAGGAAACGGGGCACCCCTTTTTGTGATGAAGTCGTTTTCGTGTCTCGATTCCGCAGGTGGAAGAGGACCAAGGGAACGACCAAATCGGCGCTACACAAGAAGGCTTTGGCCAAAAAGGACTGATCAACCTGGGGCCATTGAGTCGGGGCGGTGCGTTGACCACTACAGTAGGAGTGCAGGTCGTTAGGCTGTAGAGATTTGCTACCTAGCTGAAGATTGGTTCTCTTGCGGATGTAATATAGGTGGGAAATGCGGGGTTGGAACGAAAAACGGCGTTCGGGAGCCACGACGGCCCGAATGTCTAAAGTAGTCCCACGGAGCCGCTTTCCGGTCAGTTCGGAGGAACCACAGCGTGGAAAAGATGGTTGGATTACAACAGAAGACAGACCCGGTGGCAAGCTGGTGAAGACTTCTGAAGTAATGCCGACTTGGTAATACCGCTTTACAGCGTCCAGGAGACCGGAGGAGAGTAGATGCGGCACTCTCGGGAACGCCGGAGGAACGAACGGACGGCTGTAAAAGGCGAGGCCTGAAACGAGGACGGGCTTTAAAGTAGGTCGTAAAAGGAGTAAAAGAGGACAAAGAGAACGGGGCGGCGGCGAGGAGATAATAGCGCCGAGCCCCTGTGTTCTCCGGGAAGTGTGCGGAAGCACTGTGAGGGCCAAGATGAAAAAGGCAAGAGAAGGCGACGGAGGATGAAAAGGACCGAGGACGTCCGGTGGGGCAATAAAAGGCCTAGGAAAAACGCGTGGACGGGCGAAGGGCCGCGAGGTAAAAAGCAGGCGAGGCGGTGACCAGCGGCGGGCCCCGGGGACCGGAAAATAGTAGGGGGCGCCACCGTAGAAGTGGATGGTGAGTCTGACGCTAGGGGTCGCTAGTGCAGGCCACGCCCACTTCCGCCTGCGGCGGCTATAAAAGGCAGAGCGCTCGCCGGAGCAGGTCATTCTGGTCAGCCGATCAGGATTCATCGAATCGCAGACGAGCAGACTGAGCTAAGGAGAAGAAAACAAGAGGAAAAGCAGAGAAGCGAGACGAGCAGCATCACCACGAGAAAAAAAACGGAAACGGCTGACGGGACGAGCTTCAGGATTGGAACGAGCCCCGAAAGCCCGGAAAACGGACACGATGAGCGGACAGTGCTGGGAAGGACATTGTCACGGAAAGGAGTTTAAGCACTTGGCCAAGCATATTAAAGGTCAGCACGATGGATTACGGAAGCAGTACTACATGTGCCCGGTGTGTTCGAGTCGAGCCTATTCGACACACCAGGACTGGAGGAAGCACATGACGGACTCACACGAAGGGAACCTGCAGAGGGGGATGCCGAAGCAAGACCCCCTTCTGAGGCTGGAGTATGCTGCGGCGTTCGCCTTGGACCCGAAAGGACGACCGCCGTACACCAGTTTCGCTACTGGGGATGAAACGGCGGCCCGGGTAGCCAACATGGAACGGGACTACGCGGTGCGCCATCCGGAGGGGTTTCAACCCCCTGAGAGGGCGGTGGATAAGGAGGCACCGGAGAGGCCGCGACGGCATATCCGCATACCTTACTACCCGAGGGCGTCGAGAGGATCCGAGGACAGCGACGCCGAGCAGCTGGAGCAGGTAGCAACCGAAGAAGGATCAGAGGCCGACGAGGCCGGCGAGGGAGCCCAAGCAGCCAAAGCAGCAGGGAAGGGACCCCTGGCCGAGGTGGCGGAACGATCGACACCCACGCGTCGTTCCCCTCGGAGGGCCGCGAAAGGAGTACGGAAGGAAGACACCGAGTCGCCGCGAAGCGCGAGCCGAGCCGTGGTCAACCCGAAGCCACTCCTGACACCAGACCAAATATCAGGGTTAGTACAGAGCCGAATTAAGAAGTTAAACGCCCAGGGAGAACCACGGGAACCGAGAGGACGAGGACTCCCAGGCAGAGGAAAAGGACGGACATCCACACCCACCCCGAAGCCGGGTTGCTCAGGAATACCACCGGGGGCTGAGGTGGTGGAATTGGTGAGCTCGTCCGACGACCAACGACCGAAAGTCAAAGAGCGACGAGGAGCGACCCTTCTTGGAGTTCGACATCGGATGAGTTCTCTATATATGCTATTTTATTGAGAATGGGCCCGTTCCGGATCTCAGAGGTTGACGTTGGGTGCAGATCCCGGTTGATGTCTTCCATCTTCACTTTCTACGGCTTCTTCTTCTCCTTCTCACTAATATCTTCAACTTACCAACTTCGAACCGTCGTACCTGGGAGCAGCCCGGAACGGCTCGGAGCTGTTGTCTCGGCGTTCGTCATAGGCATAGTGGCTTCATGCAATGTGACATGGCACCATGGACGACTGTGGCCTTACTCCAAAATCAAACCAGACCGGATCTTAAACTTACTTCTATTTAACTAACTATTTGTTGGTATTACAGTCTCACGAAAATCGTCTAAAAGCACGGTCCTCCGGGAGGACGAAGAGAAAAACTTAGTAAACAGAGCGAGGCCCGAGAGCCTAGGAAACGAACGAGGGCCCGAGTGCCCGAAACAGGAATCCTCTTCTTAGGAAAATCATCTCATCAGTAGAACGAAGGAGCCTCCCTCTCGCCCCAAAGAGGACTGTCTTCCTGCCGTTGCTTACGGAGGGGGGGGAGGGATGAGAGGCACCGGCTCCTGTCATCAAAAAGAAACTTCATCAAAATTATCTTCTTAATCAGGTCTCCGTTCCGGTTGTTGTCATGCCACTTGGGCCCGGAACGGTGACGGAAATACTTTACTATGGTGGACTCTCTCCGACATCTCTTTCTGAAATCCTGAAGTCTTCAAATGTGTCGACGTGGTCGAGGACGGAACATCTTGATGCTGGGTTAACCACGAGGACATGTGTCGTAAAAGTCAAACTTCAGTTCCTGTACGGAAAACGGACACTTCATCGATAATTAATGATTCTAATCTTCTCAGTCTCACCTTCACCCGGACTCCATCTTAAAGCTTCACTGTGACAAATAGCACGAAACCCGCGACGTCGTCTGCTGAAGCTTCCACTCTAAGCTTTAATGCATGAAGTTAAGTTCCTTTCCACATACAACGCCATCTTCTTCTTTGGGTACCTTGGCCTTTGGCTCGAACATGTTGTCCTTGCCAAACGTGAAAAGTCACTGGAGGGCTCTGAATGCCGAGGCGACCGAGGGTGCGAAGTCCAAAAAGAACATTCTATCTACAAAAACTCCAGTCTTTCTTCTTCAACTCATCCTTAAAATCATCATCATCACCTAAGAGAACGCAGAGAAGAGTAATAGTTACGGAAGAACGAGGGGTCACGACCGACCGGGTAGGAGAATCACGACCGATTCTCTACCCAAAAACAACGGAGAACGTCTGAACGACGGTAGAACGGATCGAGGGTCGAGAGGACTAAGGGTCACGACCGGCCCTGGCCTCTGGGTGGGAGAGTCGCGACCGATTCTCCACCCGAACTAGGGGAGAACGTCTGGATGACGGAAAACGAAGGGAACGGGGGCACTGCGGGTCACGACCGACCCATGGCCCCGGGCAGGAGGACCACGACCGGTCCCTCTGTCCTAATGAGGGTAAAAAGGCGAGGAAAAACGCACCGAGGGGCTAAGTAAATAGAGCCCAGAGGAGAGGAGCGGGGGCGACGGGGTCACGACCGATCCCCAGTCCCGGGTGGGAGAGCCACGACCGGCTCGCTCATCCTAAAGACGAGAAAAAGAGGAGGTCCTAATAGATCCAGGATAGAGAACTCTGACGAAGATAAAAAGAGACTAAGATATATAAAAACGAATTATATGAACTTTTATTAAGAAGAGAGAAAAACGAAGAGAGAAAAACGAAGAGAGAAAAACGAAGAAAGAAGAGAAATAATAATTAGCCGGATAGGCCCCGGGGGCCCTCCGAAGTAGACCGGGGAGGACAGAGGGTGACACCTCCTCCTCTGCCGATAAGGAGCGTAGGATTGAAATGTTTCTGGTTCTAGAGTATGTTCTGTTGTCGTTGCTGTATGAACTGTGTTGAAATTTTGTATAACGTGTTTTCCCACCTTTCAAGAAGGTGCGGGAGGGTGTGATGAACGGCTATTCAGCCAAAATACATAGAGGTTAAAATAATAGAAATAAGGTAATAATAGAAATATATGTAAGAGAACGAAATAGATGTAAAGAACGAATATGTAAAGAACGAAGAACGAAAATAGATGTAAAGAACGAATATGTAAAGAACGAATAACGAATATGTAAAGAACGAATAACGAAAACGTAATGGAACGAAACCCGGAAATATGTAAACCGGAAGTGAAATGTAAACCGGAAACGGAATATATAAACCGGAAGTGACGTCAGTTGTAGGTCACGTGACCGAAGGCAGCCAATCAGGGCTGACCTCTCTAGTATATAAAGGGGCGGTGAGGCCCGAATAAACAGAGTTCTTTAACAGTTCTCCTGGTGTCCAGACGTGTCCTCTTTCCTGAAACAACCGCTAAAGATGAGCCGATCAGAGTAATTAAGCCGAAGTTAGGACAAAACAGTCGAAGTTCGAGATAGGTAGTAGAAACATAGGGTAAGGGGCCCGATGGCCCGAAGAACGAGGAACGAGGGAACGGAGTAGAGCACGAAGGCCCGAAGTAGTACCGGAAACCGAGGCGTAGTATGGTACGAAGACATGGGGAGCGGAACGAGGGAGCGAAGTCCGCGGGGACGAGGGCGCGGCATGCTCGGCCCCACGCTACCAAACAATAGGCGACCGTCGGCCCGTCGCCCCCGCGGACCGGAACTCAGGGGTGGACCGCCCCCCGGCCGACCCGTACCCCTACCATAATCTCCCTCCCCCGCAGTCCTCCGTCGACATCGAGTGCCGATCCCCGATCGATTCGCTCAGCCCCCCCTCGTGCGCGAGGCACGACTCTAGAAACACATCTCGGTTCTTGGCCCGGATTCCCCGTCCGCCCCGAGACCCGAACAACCCCCACGTTCCTCTGTTGTAAGAATCGGCAACCCCGACTTACCAGAGAACGTCACAATATGTAAAAATATATAGGGGTATTTACATCATACCAATTCCAGCTATGAACTCTCAAGCATATCTAAACTCAATTATATTATATAGCAATGCATAGGTAGTAGATGATGATTCCATTCTTTGAGTTTGAGCTGCCTGGGACTTTGAAATTAAAACCATGACTGATGGACATCATCGGCGCTACCAGCGATTCGAATAGATAAACAAGAGAAAATCAGCATGCACCCTAGAAATAAACTCTCTTGGTCTTATCAAATAGCAATAAAATGTCTTATAGTGTAATATCTATTTGACTTTCAGTAGGAGATCAACGATACATAATTTCATAGCTGTATAATCAAAAGTAGGATATTGTCCAGGAGTATAACCATAAAAATGCGATGGTAAATTCCAGAACACCTGTTATAAGAGAACGTTAATTACATTCATTGTGTGTATGAGAGCTAACATCCATATCTCCGTCTTGCCTGCAGAGCGCGGCCGGACGCCCGGAGCAGTTCTTCCTGTTCGGTGCTATCCTGGAGGGCACCATGATAGACAAGAGGCTGGGAGAAAAACCCATCAAGTTTGAGCTGAGTGTAGGTAACTACGGCAATACGATGGACGGTCAGAACCTGTCGGTCGGGGGCAGGGGCGGCAGGGACAGTGACGACGACGAGGAGGAGGCTGAGGAGGACGAGCAGAAGCCAACGGCCGACCCGGAGTGGCTCAGCACCACTGAGGCCATCAAACCCACCACCATAGACAAGTAAGTTTGGACTGTAATGTATACTGTGAGCCCACCACCATAGACAAGTAGGTCTCTATACTCAATTGTGCATCAAACTCACTATATCAGACAAGTATGTATTATTATACTGAAAAGTATAATTAAATCAAACCTATCGTCATAGAAATGATTGCCTAAACATATCAAACCAGCTACCCTAGACAATTATGTCTATATAAAATTTAATAAAAATTGACTAGATAGTTGGTGGGAGTAGAGGTTCTTCAGCCCGAAACGCTTATTCGATGGTGTACCTTCAGCAACACAAGATAGCGTGTTTAAGATCTATATTGATCTTTATAATATATCTCCCTCTATAGGTACTACTTCTTTGTGCCCTATGAAGAAGAGAAGCCTTTGTTGTACGTGAAAGGTGTGTTTGAAGACCATAGAAAGAGGATGTACAATACGAACATGATAGAGAAAATAGCCGAGAAGCTGGTGAGTGACCATTACGCCTGTAAACCTGTGCATGCAATTATCAAAAGGTTAATCAGGTTAAAATTAAGCTAAACTGTTATAATTAAAAGGTTAAGAAAAGTTACTAAAAGGTTAAAGAGATACCTCTCCAAAAATACTTAACTAAAATTAGGAAAAACCATCAATTTATCAGCAATTTAGAAAGAACATAATACTATAAAAATGATTTCAAAATCAGTTTTTTTTTTGTCTGAAACTGCTGACCTAGCTACATTCCTTACAGGAGGACGGGCTGGCCGACGTAAACGAAATGCTGCGTCAGGAGCGGCCCTTCCCGGAGCGCCGTCTGCGAGGGGTACTGGAGGAACTGGCCTCCTCCTGCAGCCGCTACCAGACCCTTACCCAGGGAAAGACTGGAGGCGCCACGGCCGGCAGAACCAAGCTTGACAAGGAGCGGATGAAGCTCTGCCAACGTGAACTGGTGAGCATGTTGTGCCATTAGCCATCATTAGGCCAACAGGGTGGAGGCCAAGGGGACAGGGACCCAGGGGTGTAATTTGGGCATGTCGCCAGGGCCTTTGATGAATGAGCATGGAACTCTTTAATGACACATCTCTGATCAGATTCAGTGTTCCCTGAATCCCTTAGGTTACCCATACCGAAACGGACACAATGGACCTCTTCTGACTATAATTACCTCCCGCTACAGGCAACTGCTTTATGTCCTCCAAAGGACACATCATAGGCTGTCGTTATACTCGAAAATTCAGAGTATATCTGCTTTCAAGTGGTTGTGTGGGGTCTCAAGAAATAGTATACAAAAATGGGGAAGTGGTGATTGTTGCGTACATTGCAAGCCATGTAGGCCTACACATAACGTTGCCCTCATTGTTCAACGATAGGATTATGTAAAATCTTACATTGTGGCCTGCATTGATTCTGTTATACGCGCGACATGTTAGTAGTATATGGAAATAAGAATTTGATGCTTGTCGCTTATATACACTAGTTTAATGTTTATTTGCTATATTACTTTGTGAATAGCGGCATGACGTCAACCATACATTATCTATATAACATAGATATGTGCAACAAGTCTCGAAGCATTAGTGTGTATACTGTGTTTTACTGTTTATATCATTCAATACATGATGCATAAATTCCTTACGCAAAAGCTAGCGACCTTGTTATGTGCTTGTATGAGTAGCATACGAAAAGAGCACTTTGATTCTTGTCAAGTGCATAGTTCATCCTGAACACTCTACCCTTAACTCATGTGTATGTGGACAGTATCAAATTTCTGACGTCCGTTCTCCTTCCTTAGTGTATAACGCACCCCATATAACACCTCCTTCAGTACCCCCTCAGGCCTAGGTGGGCATGGTGGCCCACACACTGCAGGCCCTTATAACCAAGTCTGGTGGTAAGTTTCTGCCCTCTTCTCCTTCCTTACAACCCATATAACACTCCTTTCATTGCCCCCTCAGGACCAGGTGGGCATGGTGGCCCGCACCCTGAAGGCCACCATCACCAAGTCAGTGGTAAAGGAGAAGTGTCTGCCCCTTCTCCTTCCTTCCAACCCATATAGTACAACCCTCTCTACCCCCTCAGGACCAGGTGGGCATGGTGGCCCGCACCCTGAAGGCCACCCCCACCAAGTCTGGTGGTGACGGAGAAGTTTCTGCCCCTTCTCCTTCCTAACAACCCATATAACACCCCTCTCATTGCCTCCTCAGGACCAGGTGGGCATGGTGGCCCGCACCCTGAAGGCCACCCCCACCAAGTCTGGTGGTGACGGAGAAGTTTCTGCCCCTTCTCCTTCCAACAACCCATATAACACCCCTCTCATTGCCTCCTCAGGACCAGGTGGGCATGGTGGCCCGCACCCTGAAGGGCATCCCCACAAAGTCTGGTGGTGACGGAGAAGTTTCTGCCCCTTCTCCTTCCTAACAACCCATATAACACCCCTCTCATTGCCTCCTCAGGACCAGGTGGGCATGGTGGCCCGCACCCTGAAGGCCACCCCCACCAAGTCTGGTGGTGACGGAGAAGTTTCTGCCCCTTCTCCTTCCTAACAACCCATATAACACCCCTCTCATTGCCTCCTCAGGACCAGGTGGGCATGGTGGCCCGCACCCTGAAGGCCACCCCCACCAAGTCTGGTGGTGACGGAGAAGTTTCTGCCCCTTCTCCTTCCTAACAACCCATATAACACCCCTCTCATTGCCTCCTCAGGACCAGGTGGGCATGGTGGCCCGCACCCTGAAGGCCACCCCCACCAAGTCTGGTGGTGACGGAGTAGTTTCTGCCCCTTCTCCTTCCTAACAACCCATATAACACCCCTCTCATTGCCTCCTCAGGACCAGGTGGGCATGGTGGCCCGCACCCTGAAGGCCACCCCCACCAAGTCTGGTGGTGACGGAGAAGTTTCTGCCCCTTCTCCTTCCTAACAACCCATATAACACCCCTCTCATTGCCTCCTCAGGACCAGGTGGGCATGGTGGCCCGCACCCTGAAGGCCACCATCACCAAGTCAGTGGTGAAGGAGAAGCTCAAGTCGACCACCAACCTGCTGTCCCGGCTGCGCCAGCTGGCCGTCGAGCCGCAGCACGCCCTGCCCGACGTCTTCATCTGGATGATTTCCAACAACAAACGGATCGCCTACCACCGGGTACCCGCCAAGAACATCATCTTCTCCATGGTCGACGAGGAGATGGGCAAGGACTGCGGCAAGGTGCAGACTCTACTGCTCAAGGTTAGTGCCAGAATATCCCCCATGTCCATGTCTATGCCTCTGCCTCCCTGTCCTTGATCATTCTACGTACCGAGTGGCAGCCATGGATAGCCATACTAATTACGAAACGTGCATCCTGTAGGTTTTGTCTTTCTTGTGACAGAATAGGTAGAACTACAAAGTAGTAGTGCGTTCCTACCATGTGAAACTGTTGATAGCCAGCCAAGTACACATCAAATCAATCAAGTACTATTATAGTCATTGTACTACTGTAAAACATTCAAGTCCCGGATTCAAGTACATGTAATTCATTTTGGTAATTTAATATCAAAAGTAATGAAATTCATAACGATACGAATTCCTTCTCTCACCCTGGACCGTTTACAGCTACCCGGGAAGAAGGGGACGGGGCCGTCAGGCTGGACCATCCAGTGCAAGCTGCAGATGTATCTGTGGCTGGGCATCGCCAAGCACAAGAAGGAGGTGCTGAAGGGCCTGCCCGGCGGTTACGAAGACACGGCCGCCCTGAGAAGGTCCTGCCGCATCGTGGGCACTCCGCCGCCGACCGTCAAGTACCAGGGTGAGTGGGCAGCCTCTGATAGGGACAGAGAAACTCTTTCTGTACTAATTATGATATGATGGCCCGGTAAATGGTTATTGTGAAAGGGAAATCTCCTACCACTGGTTCATAATCACTGTACACCATTCCCACGAATCTGCGCATTGGACAGACAGTGTACCTTTCCATGGACGCCTTGACACCAAAACTTTGAGCCTTGGCCATCTGGAACCCAAAAAGTATATTGAACATGTGTTTACACTTTTGATAAGCCCACGTCCCATCTGCCTAAAGAACCCCCAAATTCCATGGCTTTTATTACAACGATAACTCAACATTCGATTGTAAGGATTGCCAGAGATTCATACTTAACTTCTATTTTTTTCAGAGAAGCAAATCTTCCAGTTGCGAGCCCACATGTACCAGGCGCGGTCCCTGATCGGGTCGGACGCGTCGGGCCTGTCCGACCCGTTCGCCCGGGTGGTGTTCGGCGACCAGAGTCAGTGCACTCAGGTCATCGACGAGACCCTCAGCCCCACCTGGGACGAGATGCTCATTTTCAACGAGGTCGTCATGTACGGCAACATGGAGGAGATCAAGGATGAACCTCCCACTATCATCATAGAAATATTTGACCAAGACCGGGTGGTAAGTGTGGAGATTGGCCTCTAGGCGGCAGCACCGTGGTGGAGAGTTGGCTCACTGGTTCTAGCACCTCTCGCTCTTTCACCCTCTCACACTGTTGGGTTCTGTGTGATACACGGCCACCTGGTGCACTCTATCATAAAACGTCAATTAATACTCGTTGCTTTGTTAGCTAACTAACACATTTTCTCAGATTTCTTCCTCTTTAAAAGAATTAGACCTCCGAAAGCTCTGACAATCTATTTGAAGTATACCATGATATAAGTAAGGGAGCATCATTCAGTGTAAAACTCATCACTTTGATCAAGCCCAAAGATGCAAACATAGTTGTTAGTACGTGATACAAATTCTTCTAAGAGCCACAACCAACAGTACACGTATAAGAAACACACTTTTTACATTTTATTTAATTCAAAAAAGATCTTGATATCGGATCTGTTTTCATATATTTTCATGCTTCCATAGTTATTTTCCATAGACCACAACTCTTTAACAAAAGACTGACAAGAACTGAATATGCTGAGTAGACTCTTTGTACCCGCTGCTTCCGAGAATAATATGTCTACTTCCTCAAAGCATCTTTGAGGAGTTCTCGGCACGCATACTCTAGTGGCTGGTAGATACCTAACACTAATTGTAGTTTAGATGGACAGCTTAGCTTTACAGATTACGTTAACCAACAATGAAATAAATATACATACATTATTCTTGGAACATAAATGCCCCATCACTTAACATTAGCATAACATTATCCACAACCGCGTAATACAACAAATGGGACACATAATATAGATAATATTTCATATCTTATTCCTTAGTTTTCGTGGCTGTCCAATTTCCTCCACATGTGCATACTTTCAATAAGACCAGCCACTATTATAGATATTATCTTTCATAGTCGACGATATAGAATTCTCATTGACGTGACCGTATCCCGATAGTAACTTTGTAAAATACTGGACATACCTTTGTACTTTGTTCCTAAGTGTAAGAGCAATGTTTTGTTTTTTAAATTCCAGAGTTGACAGTAAATGGCGTATGTACCAATATCAAAGGACCTTTGCGTAACGCTTATACTAGACTATCGTAGTTAAATCAAGCATGCGTCTTTAAATATATACAATTATAAAAAGAGGTTCACTGGTCTGAAGCACTTCAATATACAGTGTCTTTAACAACTTCTCATTATTTAACATTTTCTCTATTTGGCATTTAATGCTCATGTCATGTCTGGTGTATTAATATGTTGAATAGTACCATGGATGTACATGTAAACCCATTGTAAATGCTAACCCTACTACAAGCATCTTTAGGCGCCCACTTTAATTTGTTTAAATCGACATCGGCTAATATCAGCTAACTATAGCCCGTCTCATTATTATAATTATGATTTGGATGACCCGCATTATTACTGGGAGGTAAACCTACTTTCCCCCTTTTTTGTCTTTAGTCACCTTTACAACGGAATAAACTAGACTCACAGGTACAACACCAAAAGGGATCTGTCAGTCGAACCTCACCCGGCCAACAGCTGTGGCTGAGGGATCCCTTTTGTTTCTATTATTCCAAAGCCTTTTTGGTGTTATTTTCTCTAAACTTTCACTTTATTATACCTCAGTGCAACTGGCCGGCCGGGGCATGGGCGTTGGCTGTTGTGACATGTTGTCCTCCTGCAGTGCTGTGTGGCATCTTTTGCTTCCTCTCTAGGGACCGCCTTAGACATTTCAGAGACATTTTGAAACATATGCCGATCTCAGTATCCCGGTCCCTATCCAAAAAGTTTGTTTATATGGAGCTGCGTTGGTTCAGGACACCCTCCCATAGCACCCTGTCTTTATAATAATTATGGTAGCATTGCTATCTTTTTTGGGTATGGCGGCGAATCTAAAAGAGCCTGCATTCTGACACTAGATCGCCCAAGCAATTCCCACCTGTTTTGGGAAAACTGATAGGGAAGGAAATCATTGTCAAACAGGACCATCCCAACTGTCCTACCCTTGTTGGTCTCTCTTTAGGTCTATATATTTTCTGATTACTATTCCCTAATTAAAACTGTTATTCAGATAAGACAGGCAATTCCCATGTTTCTCTGAAAGTTAACTTCTGTATGATATCATATGGATGTAATTGAAAGTTGATTAGTCGAAGAAAGAGAACCCATTGGCTTTATAGTGAGCGAGGCCACAGTCATAGGGTCATATCAATAAAGACCTAAAAACTACATGTATTATGGTTGGACGGACATTACTTATAGTTAACATCAATCGGCCTTATAGTGCATCATTACCTACCAGTTCGACAGTTCTTGAACACATGCATTAACAATTTCTTTTAACTGGCATATGAAGCCTCTGTTTCTTAAAGTTGCACATGACGTACACATTAAAATTTACGATTATCAACAAACTAAAAATAGACCTCTAGAACCCTGAGATCCGTATTGGGACTCCGGCATTGAGATCGGCGTGTGTTTGAAAAACACCTACCATGCAGTGACTCCCGTCTGTTGGTGTCTACATAGATTTAGTTGTCCCAAACAGCCCTGTATTGCCTTTTGTTGACCAGGAAACTGAGTATAATATGTAGAGCTAGAAATCGCAATTTCATTATAGAGGATGATTTTTAGCTCAAAGTATCAAAAGCAATTTCTTGATGTACACTGTAAAGTATGCGTCATTAATAGCACTCATTTTTACTACAACTTTAGCAGTCTATATTTGTTTACTTTTAGATTGGTTAATTACCACAAATTTTTATAAATTTTTATAGCAATGTGTTGAGTCGTTTACTATAGATGCTCAACATAGATCTTGACGTGTTCAGTTAAGGATTACAGTAAACAATTATAGGTAGATAACTTTTTATTACTTTTCATTTCTGTGTTATTTAGTCGGCCAGTACAGTTAAGTAGTGTAACAGGAGATTTCTTACTTTTTGTTCACATGTACCTTATGATATTGGTTGGAATAGTAGTCGACATTGGCTTTTTATATCGACACTTCATTTTTAAAACCCTGGTATATATTGGACCGATCCCTTGTATGTGAGACTTTCTTTGAACCACAGATATGTTTCGCTTATATAGAGAGTGTAGGACAACAGTTTAAACAAATTTAACACCATTAAAATTCTCATTGATAAAGAGTTAGTTAGAATTACCGTAATCTTTATTGATAACATATTGATATTATCAAATGATTTGCGAAAAAGTGTGTCTGGTAAGTAAAACAACCGTATCCACACTGCGATGTAGAGTAAAGTCCAAATAACTGATGGTTCAAAGCAGTCTGTATTATTATTGATTCATTCTGTTCGATAAACGTGGTACTTGGTAGATGTGACTGTGTGGCACAAGACTAGTGGTCTTCAAGTACCCATCCCGGTCCGTATCTTAACGTGTGTGTCTTATTAGATAACCGCAGGTTCTAACAACATGTAAAGAGAACGTGTAGACGTACTTAAATACTGTGAAACGTGTCGACAGGTTGAGCTGACGATGCACCTTCCTGCACCTTCCTGCTGTTGGCGTGGTGACCACATGAAACAGTGACGTCATGTATACCGTAGACGTGGCTTTTTGGTCTTCTTCATAACTTTTCAACTTTATTAATTTTCTTCCTCTTCCCACCAGATACACCAGCTATGATGCATTTTTCGGGTATATACTCATTTCTGGCTATATCCATGAAAAGGCATCATGCTATCATTTGTTTGTTTGCACTCATCGGTTGTTGTTCTTTTTTTCATTGTCGTAATTCTAGGGGAAATCAGAATTTATCGGACGCGCTCTCGCCAAGCCTCACGTCAAGATGAGTCATGAGCGGTACGAACGTCCGGGCTTCCCGCCACAGCTCGAGTGGTTTGACATCTACCGGGGCCCTGACCGAGCTGGTGAGCTGCTCGCCACCTTTGAGCTGCTCCAGGTAAGGCCAAAGACACCTCTCTGCTACAGAGGTCTATGTTACATAAAAAGAAAACAACCAACATTTGAAAACTAACCCAATGAATAGAACATGCACATACTAATTTAGGTTGAAAATATCAGATGTTTCCTTTAGCAATGTACCAAAATAGTTATTATACACTAGAAATACCCTTTTTGTTGATATTTTGGTTTTACCGGCAGTCACCTAATGTAGATTAGAGCGTGCGGTAGCTGTCACTTAACCAATTCTTTGATTAAGATAGTTCACTCAGAAAATGCCATGCTTTCCCTTCTACGTACCGTTACGGTCGTTAAGTTAATAGAGTTATTGGGTTGAGCGTAGCATTGCCTTTCCGCCCTGGTCATATTTTTGTTGTGTCTAGCTTCCAATTTCTATATTATGCCATTTATCATGTGTGTTTCCCATGCTCTTCCTTTGACCACGCAGTACCCGTTTGATGAAAAGGAGATCAGGAAAGCTCTCGTCACTCCACCGTATGCCCGGAAACGATCGCCTCTGTCGGCGCTGGTAGCCTATCCTAATATTCCGTATACCAATTCTCTTCCACTGTGTGCCTCTTATATCATCTCTATGCGTTCCCCATTGAGAGGGATATACTGCAGTTTATATTATCACTTCCCTTTTTTTCCCTAAATATTACGTCAATAATATCGCAAATACTTTACTTCTAAATTTAAATCAATTTTCCTCCAAATCACAGTGTTTCCGCAGGTGTCTTGATAGAATAGGTACTGATTTCAGAATAGGAACTAAAATAAAGCTAAGGGAAGAGTACTGGAAATCAAAGCTACATACCTGATATCTCTCTGTTGGATATTCAGTAGATAACTTAAGGTTACAGGCACCCCTCATTTTCACTAGAATAAATCCCTACATCAAAAGCATATGATTAAATTTAATGCAATGCTAAACAGTTTAAAATAAAAACAATCCTAATATCAAAACAGTTTACTGGAATTAAGTAGCAATATAAATGTTTAGGTGGCAAATATTAGTGTTAGTCACTAAATGTGAATGACCCAACCCAGTAAAGAATGGTTTGTCAGCATCAGAGCATTGGTTTCTAACTACAGTAACTGTGTTACTTGCACCTTGAACTTCTAATATAAGCTAAAAGGCTACCATGCCTTGGTTTACTTCGTTATGAACATCCTTTTAACGTTATACATTTTCTAGAGAAAAAAATAACATCATTTTTAATGATATTTTCAAAATGCTCCCTCTCAACTATAAACCATGTACTTCAGAAATAAGTGTCCTCTTGCTCTGGCCACCCGGTGATGATCCAGGGTTCTGATGATGGCAATACCACTGATCATGACCCGTAGCTCGCCGTGTCGATAGAACGGTGTACCGCAAGCCTGCTCTCTATCATATCTTTAGCTAGACGCTAGCCCTTTCTCTCTGCATGTAAATGAGACACTAACCGGACTTGAATGCTTAATACACATCCTGAATCTTAAATACACAGTCACACACATTAACATTAAGTTTTTATCGTAGCATGCTTTATCATTGAGGTTGGTTTCCCCTGGTTTTATTAACTGTGCACCTATCTGTCTCTGGGAAACTTTACGTTCTGGTTTACATTCGTTAACACGAAATTCAAAAATGTTTTAGATGTGGTATCTTATCATTTCTTTGGATCCGTTGCACAAACATGGAAACAATGAATGTAAAATCAACTTTGTTGATTTGCACTATGACCATGACGGCGTGAAACATTCACTTAGAATTTTTAAATCACTAAAGACCTGCTAATATAAAACTTATTGTCATCAAAATAGTATCTCCGATTACTTAGCACACACACAAATCACAAATACTTTCGCCATGAAAGGACCTAATACACACAGAATATGTTTATTGATGCTTATCTCTGGATAAAGCACTTGTAAACTTATTAATAGTAACTAACTATGCTAACTATCTAAAGACAAAATGTTCAAGTCCTGGTGAGACGGAAACACATTTCTACCCTTTACATCTCTCAAATCTGTCATCCACCTCTGGCGCGTGACAACCTATTGCTGCCACCACCTCCGCTCTCTCTTTAGAGAATGCCTCCAATTTTTCTTTCATATCCGACTGAATTTATTCCCTCCCATGTTTCCTTACAGGAATTTTCATTTGAATCCCTCTCCTAGGATTTGTACCGTCTAGGCGCTGCCTGCCACCAGTCCGTGTTTAAGCGTGGCCTGCCAACTACACAGGCTCCACCAAATAATCGATTTGTTGTTTTAGAAAAAAAAATTGCGAATAATCTCTGGGTAATATTGAAATGACAAACAATTTTTTGTGCGAAACTCTGATATAAGTATTTGACAGTAAATCTGATTATAAATATATCATAAAGTAGTGGTCATAACATAATCTTACATCAAATCATCAGGTGGAGCCTCTGTGCATCGTTGCTTTAGTGCACAGTTTTACCACTAGGGGGCATCAATGATCGGGGTTTGTGTTTTCAGTTGGCTCCTCCAGGGGACACTAGTGGCCAAGACCTGCCTCCACTGGAGATGCCGGAGACTCAGGACCCCGACCGTGGGCCCATCATGCCCGTCCCTAAGGGCATTCGGCCTACGCTCTCCAAGTACCGGATAGAGGTCCGTCTCATTTTAGTAGACTGTTAAGCTATCTTTATAATGGTGATAACCATAGGGGGCCTAAGCCAAGGGGGTATAAACAAAAGGAAATGTTCTAAACTAAACCTGCTGGGACTTTGATGGTTTTGATGAAATTTTAAAATAAAACGAAATGGGCAATCATTCGCGGGGGACTTCACCAATCTGAATCTATAGCTGGCAACTAATTGTAATTTACTTTTTAATAGAATAATATTGTTATTGTTATTGTTATGACCAGGTTACTAGATGAGTGCTCAAACTATGTAAGGGGAAATTTATGATAATATTCAAAACGTGTATACATGTATAAATAATGCTGTAACACCTCGTCTAAAAACCTATAATCATTACTGCTACAATTCAACTCAACATGTGCAATGAATGATCTAGTGCAAATCCATACACACATGTGTATGTCAAACACTTAGCAGTGCAGACAAACCCACTATAAACCCAACAATCGCCGGATACGATTACTGTAGTAAAAAGCCCCTTGCTCCTACCCGACCCTGTGCTTCCTGTGCCCACTGCAGATCCTGTTCTGGGGGGTGCGCGACCTGAAGCGGATCCAGTTCACGTCGGTCGACCAGCCGAGGATCGACATTGAGTGTGCAGGGCACGTGCTGTCCTCGTCAGTCATCGTCAGCGCCAAGAAGAACCCCAACTTCTCTGTCCCCGTCAAGTACTTTGATGTCGTAAGTGTTGAGGAGTTACACAATAATGGGCCCCATTCCGTGTACCTGTAGTTGGCATTTGTTGAGGGAGAAATCGATGTAAACCCTTGATTGTCTCACAAGAAGTGAACTTATCGGTTATTACAGTTATTAAGGGATTGAGAAATAAAAAGATACTCAGCATTACAGATTACAATGAAGACTTGGGTTCCATAGGTCTAAGTGGGAAACATTACGTAAGAAGAAATATCATAATTAAATTAGCCCTTCAATCACATTAGGTATCGTCCTAAAATTTATTTTTTTTGTCTGTCAGGATAAATATGTGGATATTCTCTACCTCTGTTTGACAGGAACTGCCGGACACTGAGCTATACTGCCCACCAATCACCATTCGCTGTGTTGATTGCCGTAACTTTGGCCGCTACGTGCTCGTCGGTACGCACGTCATCAACAACATCTCCAAGTTCATGTACATCCCGACAACGAAGACAGCGAAGGAGGCGGTCAAAAAATTCCTGGGAGGTGGGCCCCAAACGGACTCGACGTCTGCGGCAGAGAGTAAAAAAGTTTTCTCTTCTCCCACCTACCAGTGTGCTGCCAAGTTCTTGCCTATACCCACCATCATTGTGACTATCATGCCGACCTCCAAAAGCTT
Source organism: Lepidonotus clava (assembly GCA_936440205.1). NCBI lineage: Eukaryota > Metazoa > Annelida > Polychaeta > Phyllodocida > Polynoidae > Lepidonotus > Lepidonotus clava. The sequence goes on from OW387134.1 coordinate 54,531,009, forward strand.
TTCCATATTTCGACAGCAGCAATGGAACGATTAGCCACTTTAAACTGCTATGGCATAATGCGTCCAACAATTCAGACTATTAGAGACATGTTTTCAAAGCGAGAAATATTACAGAAAAAGAGATATTTTAATGGCACAGTTCCACGGTTGTTTTGTGCTTGACTTTGCTTTTCCCCGCTGCTCATATAATTTCTATATTTTCTTATAATTCAACTGTTTGCTTCTTTGGCTTGTTTGATACAAAATGAAACACTATTATTCCTTCAAATTGATTGTTTTAAGGTTTCGTAAGTCAGAATATTTCACATTGGTCACACATATGCTTGGCGTCATCAGTCGCAAAGACTGTTTTTAGGATGGCAACTTACTGATTGGTACAAAGAGGAAACCCTTCTACCTGCCAGGTATATAGGTTATTGTGATAGACAGTATTTACAACTTCGGTTCAACGAGTCAATAAATTTTTCTTTACCCTTCTAGACATTCTTTTATTTTTATCTAGATGATATTAGATTGTAATGTTCACAAGGGTTTTTGGTGAATATTATAAGATAAAGGTAGATACCAGGTACCATGGCTCTAGTAGTATCTAGCACCTTTTGTTATTACAACCGTTACATTTTTCCGTAATCTAGATCTAGATAGTATCGAGCACGCTATTATCATAGACTGATTAACGGTAAACCAAGTATAATCTTGTACATTTCCCTGCTCCTTTTCAACTAGTAGTTAGTATCATCAAGAGTAACAACTGTTGTGTGATAAACACTTTACAACCACTTTCACAATCTGATGTACATTTCACAGTTTATTTGTATAGTTCATCGATATTGTTTCATCATAATTGTATTGCAAAACTGTTGGTATCCCATAATATAAACTGCATGACTAGTCAAAGTATGAGTAGTTGACATAATCCTGATTGTAGAATCTTGAGCCTGTATAGTGGTCATACTGTCTTTGTTCTTAAATGGAGCCAAAACCAATAAATTTAACGAAATTTTCCAAACTCAAATAATCATGGAAATCCTTTCCTTGAGCATATTTCTGGCTCATGATAAAATCTAAACCATGAAATATGGTAGAAAGCCATTAAAAACGGTCATGTTTTCCTTGCTCAACTCGATTAATGTGGATCCGCAAAAATGGGGGTTGTTTACAAATTAAACAAATGGAAATATTATCATCTCTTGTGGAATACTCCTTTGGTTTGAGCTAGTTTTCACAGCTGATACTTTACCACTGACTTTAACTAGACTCATCTAGAATATTTCTATACTTATCTGAGTTTTGATAATTTTGTCAATTAATTTGGTTTTGGGTCCCTTTACATAGGGCGCTCTAGAGGCTTCCACCAAGAACACTAAATTGCGCATGATGCATAAAAGTGGAACTATGATTGTATCTCCTTATTATTGACATCAAAAGTTCTTTCTATAAGATGTTCAGTTACTATTTTTCAATTGATAAATATTGCAAAATATCCTAATACAGTTCATAGGGCAGGGAAATTCGCAGCTGCTAGTTTTTGCTACAATTATCCTTACATACTATTGTCCCAGGAACTATTGTATAGACCTTGTGCAGATGTGGTCACGTGACCACTTTTTGGTATCACCACGTGGTTATTATGACCATGTGGCTGTTGAATAATATACAATTTATCAATTTTAACTTACAATGGTTGTTCACTATGATTCAGTAAAATTGTTATAAGTAAATTGTCCATAAAGATATATTCTAAATGCTTGAAAATTGAGAAAAATCTTAGTTATAAATTGATCACCAATAGGCCTATGGCAGCCACCTCAATTCAGGAATTGTGAAGTCATCTGCACAACGTCTATACTTCACGGCTCCTAACATTAGAATAGTGTGTAACTATAGTCATGTCAATGGCTATGCTGAAACCGGTGTAATTGCTAAATATTAATACGAAATGAAATTTTTAAAAAAACTAACTAATCCATGTCATTTGGCATTGCCCTAGGTTTCCCCCGAGAACAGCAGCAACCTCAGCAGCAGCAGCTGCAGGCGCCGCCCGCCACCCAGGGGCGCCTGTCCCTGACCGGGTCGGCCCGCGGGGTGTTCCCCCAGCCCAGCCCCACCCCGAGCAGCAGGAACCAGCACCTGTCCACCAGGGCCGACGACGTGGCCATCAACGTCGACGAGCGACAACCACTCATACAGCGATGTACGGAGCAGGTCATCACCATAGAGACAGGGGTAGGCCTTCGTGGTTATGGTTAATTAAGGACGTGTTTGGTAATATCATGGAGATACATACATTTTGCATAGGCCTATGTCAATGCGTATATATTATATATATAATTATGTCTATGGCAATAATTTCAAGCATTATCAAAATGGTTTATCATTAACATAATTAAACATTACTTTAGGCATATGTATGGATCGGCAGATATATTTTACTGAGGTGTGAGTATGCAAGAAAAAGATGTGAAAGGTGATAAACAAAAACACTTGTCATGTATTTTCTTAACGAAAAGGTTTTCTGTTTTCTTGTTAAATAATTAAATGCGTACGTCAATAACCATTGAGAAATGATCTAGATAGCAAAATGTCGACGTGCGTTTAGTTAACCTTCTGAACATACGTGTTACGCACAAGCTGGTATGTAGCGAATCCATTTCGTCGTCATCTGATCTGCGGTATTCACGATATCGTTTTTACGTTTTGTTTATCAGAAGGACGAAAAGAGAGTAGATGGCAAGACGTCGGAAAAAAAGAAGAAAAAGAAGGACGCTTCCGGCTCGGACGGAGAGGACGGCGACATGGATATGGAGAACCTGGACTGGTGGAGCAAGTACTTCGCGTCGGTGGAGACCATGATCAGGGTGAATACGTCTTCCATGGTGTCAAACCGTGTATGGCCTGTGTGCACTATGTATGTCGCTTAGAAGCCAAACCAAGCCAGCTACCCCTGTCAGACATGGCATAATGCTTTGTAGAACAAATTAGCTGAATGCATAAATTTAGCCATAAATTGCTATAGATTAGCAAACACACTAGTATGTTCATTGCTTTTGCGATTCAATTTAAGATAATAGTTCTTTTAATTTTTAATTACACAAATAGTTTCACTTGCTCAATGGATGGATAATTATCAACTACAATAGACCAAATACATTGTGTTTGAAGTTTAGCCAGGTAGTTACCTTTCTACAGCTAATGACATAATAATAATATAATTATAATCTTCGTACAATTTACACACAAATATCATATTACATATAGGGTAGAATTCTGGTACGTATGTATAGCAGTAACATAATTAACAACCACAATTTGCTTTTCCTAAACGACGTTGTACAATAGCTGCCTACAAAAGGGCAACTTCCATTCTTCCTATTCTTCCTAACCCATTTAAGTTTTACTTGTTGTGTATTTCATCATGCAAACCTAGGGTTTATGAACTAAAATAGTATCTGTATAGATTTAAGACAGCTTACTTGTTCTAACAACTGGTTGCCAAAAAATAATTTAGCTTGCAAACAGGCTTTCACAATAATTCCATAAACTAACATTTACATTGTCGTAGCTTGCTACATATTACAGCCATTCAGCATTGAGTTTTGGTGATTTGTAGGTAGATTTCAGTCACATTCACCCTTTAACACATATACAATTATTTTGATCAAGCTTCCATAAACACTCGCTACTTGTTGATCCCGACAAATACCATATAGGGATTCATTTGGAGATATCAACAATTAGTTGATATTGTCCCAACGTGGCTTCATCTAAAACCCCAAGCACAATTTCGCATGCATCATTGCTTTACAGAGGTCGACGTCATCGTTTTAGCTATGCCGCTTACAGTGATGTCAGAGTGACGTCAGCTTGTAAGCCACCTGTTCTCGTCATGGCAGAGGTTACCAATGGTTAAAGGCCATCATAATTATTTTGACACCCCACATTTTTCTGTTTACTACATTTTGTACAGGGCGACACGCCTGGTGACGATGCAAAGGTAATGACGTCATACCATTACGTCACACACGGTCCTACTCCAGCTTCCTATCAGGAACCCTTTTCTATTCGTCCCCTTTTCGGAATTAATATGCATTTTGACAAAATATCAAGGGTCAATTTTAACATTTTGACTCCACAAATATTGTGGCAAAGACCATCTGCATCTATAAACTTGATTGTAGAATAGATCGGAATTTTGTGAACATACATAGAGGCGATTGAATATGGGCATACTTTGATCAAAGCATACAATTTTCTTTTGTGCTTAGGAATGCTTGAGCGATGAAGTGGGTTCCTGTTTTTATCTGTGTGTGATGACATGGTTATCAGATGATCTGAAGTGTTGTAATCTAACTTTGTATTCCAACTGTATTTTGGAGACACTGTTTTCGTATATATCGGAACGGTTTTACACACATAAGTAATTCAATTTTCATATAAAATATATTCACCTCACAACTATATATTACAGTATAGCAATGACATGAATGATGACTCAAATAATAAGTTGTTATGAAAAGTCCTTTGGATCTATTCAAGTATTGTGAAGTAACTTTAATTTTTGAAGTTGATGCACTACGATCATCTGGATATTTTGTTATTTTTTTTGCCATTCATTTCTTCATGCCTGACTCTGTCTTTCTTGACTATCGAGCCTCGGCCGGCTTATTATATCTACATTACATATAATAAGAAATCCCTCTATTCTGCTACCTAAACACTGTCAAGTCTTCATCAACACAAAGATGTATCTTTTGTTGAAAATGTATAAACTTTAATGGTGGCAGAGCCTGTCATCAAGCATGTTAGCAATAAGCTTGTTAGAACCGTATAATATTATAGTGAGATTAATATGTACTAGATAAAGAAAATGTGCAACCGAAACTCAACTTTTAAGCTGAAACCATCATGAAACTCAATATAAACCTAAAGCCAGCGGCTCTTCCCGGGTGTTTAGATGAAATACAACTATAACACCTCATAATGATTATTATTATCATTATTATCAGAAAAAGCTTTCGCGCTTTCTCGTCATATATACATGTATGTATATATGTATAAATATATATATATATATGATTATTCATATATATAGGCCTGTATAAACCGTTTATAGTATCGCATTACTTAAGTTGCAATAAGGGAAGAAAACATTCTGTTTTGTATATCCTACCTTTTCATGGTTAATACTTTGCCATGAAAGAGATACTTAGTTGTTACTAACAACCCTAATCTAACCTAATCTCCAAAGCATGCTCCTAAGTGTTTTGTGCACGGCACACTTTACTCCTCAGCACTGGGCCCGGAGTCTGGAGAGAGTTAACATCGCACAATTTGTACTGCCTTGATTGGCGTGTGTTTAAACAAAGACATTGAAAGATAATTGCCTAATTATTCACTATCGCTTCCCACAGAAATCGAAGTTCAATAACCAGACCTGTACATCATAATTTCAATAGGGTTTGGCTTAGATTCATTCACGTCTATTCCAACTCACATTTGACTTAATGCAGGAATTGAAGAGCAAATCAAGTATATGACCGTTGACTTCATTTACTTTTTGTTTAGGTTATATAATTTACCAGTGTTTATTAGGTGATTGAATGTCCAAAAGGACTATCAATCTACAATTAACATAATAATCCATTTGATTGTGTTTTCTCGGAGAAGTAATAAGCAAGACTAAAAGAGCACTACAAAGATTTTGAAAGAACTTGGTTGACGTAAACCATATCAACCTACCAAATTAAAACGAGGAAATCTTATTTTTGGATTCTCTTCTTGTAGGAACAACAGGAGAAGGCTGAAGGTGAAAAAGAAACCGGGGGAGATCCGCTTGATGTTGATAACCAAAAAATATCTGACAATTTGAAATCAAATCAGTCAGATTATGGATCCATCCCCAACGGCAATGCCAACGGTGATGGTAAGTGTTCACGTGTCCTTATCCAGTGGAATAAAGTATTGCTGCAATGGAGGGTCTAGAAAAGTGCAGAAATCAACTTGATTTTGTTATTGTATTTTAATCATGATTCGCACGTGACCCTGATACTGCCAGGAATTATTCAAATCATTCTATATCAAGTATCACTGTATGTTTTTACTTGTAGAGGCTTAGAATTATATTCAATTGAAGAAGGAGGATATTGGACCTTTGATAATAATAAGTAGATTGTTTTGAACCGGTACGTGGGAAATTGTTTAAACTATTATATACACACATATTTGGAACGACGACCACAGTTTGTTATGATAATTATTTCAAAGATGGTTTTGATATGGAATAAATGACATGTCAATTCACGATTAGATCCAGACTACGATCCTAAGGCCGCCAAAAGGATGGAAAAAGAACTGAAAGCCATGGAAGGCAAAGAGAAGAAAAAGCACACGCTGAGAGGGGCAGCCAAGGCAGTGTCTTTGGCCTCCAAACTGTCGCCCAAGTCTCAGCGTAAAAAGGAAAAACTAGACTCAACCACGGCCCAGCTCAAGGTAGGCCCCCTAAACGTTATCATTACAATTAAGTTACTTGTTCCGAGGATCGCAAGCTATTATGAATAATCAATACCCAAGACACTTTTCATTCGTATTCTCGAGACCTACCTTTCCAATCACAAACTTTTGGCAGATTTTGATTTTTCTTTGCACTCTTTGCCCACGAGGCTATATCTTTAGGACGGATATTTTTGACATCTCATTACCTTCTTTAGGTGTACCCCAACGAGTTAGAGAGTGTCCCCGATTTTAACGGCTTCAAGGAGTGGCTGCACACCTTCGAGCTGACCCGCGGCAAGAAGACGGGCGACATCGAGGACGACGAGAGTAGAGTCGTCGGCAAGTTTAAGGTATGGGATCCAACAAACCCCTTGTTTCCTAAAAAAAAACACCTACCAGTGATACTTTCTAAACCTAGTGATGTAAAGTTGACAAACAGCTACACTAGAAGGCTTCCCAATCCTTTGTGCCACCTCTCTATTCATTATAGTTAGCCTTATGCCTGAATCTCCTTTCGTTGCAGGGTTCACTCAAGATCTACAAGATACCGCTGCCCCCCGACATAGAGGACACGACCATCACGGGCGGCGACCCTCAGTATGGACTCTTCCAGGGACTGCCCAGCAACGATCCCGTTCACGTTCTTGTGCGCATCTATATCGTGAAGGTACGATATCTGCATCTTTGCCTAGGGGCTCAGCTAGCTATCTCAAAATATTAGGTCCAGGAGGGAACAACAAAGAAACATTTCAAGCAATATGATTTATATAATTATTTTGTTTACCTTTGATGCGAAACGCCTATGAACTCCTCATCAGCAGCCAACCCTTCACCGTATATCCTCATACTGTCACTTTGCTATTGCCTAAAGCGGAGCAGCACAGTTCGAATCCCTTTCTCTTTTTTTTGGTTATTATATTCATTAAGTATCTCCGGATAAAGCCGTTCCGCCATTATTATATTACACAACCATAATTGTCTTAATGTACACATCTTTGATTAAATACACTCATAAATATATATCCTAATGTCAATGTTATGACCACAATGGTATCCTACTATCAATGTTATGACCTTAAGTGGTAACTTAGCAATAAGTAGCCTACAAATCAGGCGGAATCCCGTTGTCCAGACGTCTCACTCCCCTTCTATAGTGTTTGCATAGAGTTTCTGCTCATTTTGTACCCATTGTGTTTCTAGTCCAACGACCTTCACCCTGCGGACATGAACGGCAAGGCCGATCCGTACATAGTGATCCGCCTTGGGAAGACGGTGATCAACGACAAGGACAACTACATCTCCAAACAGCTGAATCCAGTCTTTGGAAAGTAAGTGACCTTTTAAATGGTAGAACTTAGTTACAGCGGCTGTTCACCCGCCGAGGTGTATGTCGTTTTGTCCTCAAATTTTGAATTGTCTGTCATACTGAATAAAACTATATAAAGAGCATTTGTCTCAGATGCAATTGGTTTTGGTAGACAAGTGCTATTACTTCAACCTATATAGACCTATAAGTATGCAGTTCAATATGACTTGTATACACATAGATTCTTAATTATGTCTTAACGATATCCTCATCGCATTTTGCAGATGCTTTGAAGTTGAAGCGACATTCCCGATGGAGTCTGGCCTGAGCGTGCAGATCTACGACTGGGACCTGGTGGGCACTGACGACCTGATCGGTGAGACCATCATCGACCTGGAGAACCGCTACTACAGCCGACACCGCGCCACCTGCGGCATATCCAAGAAATACGAACTGTGAGTGGGCCTCCTGTCTCCTATTGCTTACCGCTGTGTCCATTGTGCTTCGTGACGAGGATGCCTCCCATGTCAATGTCTGTAGCATGTAAATGTAGAACTGTTTCCCTGCTACTGAGATTTTTCTGAAGAACTATGAGCAGATACTTTAGATTGTACTGTAAATGTCGTCCACCACTCCTGCTGTAGTTATGAACAAAGGGTTTGTGACTTATATGTACCGAGGACCTAAAGATGCCACCAGACAATGGAAATGATAACCTAGCTGGGAATTTGCGAAGATATGTAAATAGAGTGAAATTAATATTGATGAGAGAATTAGGGAAAATTTATACGGTTTGGTCACGATTATTACGTGTATTAATGAAACTTTCTGGATGAAAACAGGACATGAATATTTTACATGAACATTAATTTTATAATGACAAACTATAACGCCGGAACTCATGTCCACGCCAGTTCATAACTATTCCTACTGCTAATTATCGAGCATCAATATCTACCAAATATACAATTGAACGAGAGAAAGAAGTCTTTCCTGTGCTGTAAGTGTATAATGTAATCTATGAAATGCAGTGTTATTTCGCTAATGTACACTTGTTTGCTGTCTGTTGTGATTGCCGTTCACTGTGATAGAGATCCTGTGTTGAGTATACGAAAATGTTGGAGTGACCTTTCAGAGCGTGGAATTAGATGTTGACTCCTCATTTTGTTGCATCCACTTTTATTCTTTATACTTTACATTTGCTTTGCACAGAATCTTGTCCACACGATAGGTGAATTACAGATGTCTCTTTACAAAGGAATAATGTGTTGGTAAGTTATACCAAGGGGATTTAGGTATAGCAGGTGGTGGTTCTCTTGGTTCTGGAATGACTTAATTGAATGATGAAAAGAGGGTCTTCACCGGGGGTCTTCAACTTTGGTTATACATAAACATCAGAGGATCGGGGGTCAGAAATTCTAGAAAACATATGTATGCATGTTTACATACGTATGAGGCTGATGTACACCTGGCCTAGCAAAATGGGTGCTCTTTCAGTCTTGGACGTTACTACCTCTTTCAAATGGTAAATCATAATTTCTGTCATGAATAGATAATTGGGAATATGCATGACTTTAAAACGTAAAATCAATAATAGATTTAAGTGGACCAAAAGGGACGGGCCCCTAGATTGTCATTTAAGTAAAATATTTCCATGTAAAAGTATGCATTAAAGGACTCATTTCCTTATTTTCAAGAAAAGATAATTGAAGGATAAAGGCGACCTGCGGCAGGCACCTCATTGTTCTTAAAAGGTGTAGTAGAACTAAACGTACTTTCGTGAGTGGGATAACAACCTGAAAGCCTGTCTACCCTAATGTTTATTTCTTTAACTGTTTAATTCAGACATTAGGATGTCTGTGCCCATGTCAATGAGAGCTTCTGACAAAAAATATTATAATTATATACATAGATTGTCAACTCTTCCCAGAAAGCGTCGTTATCGCTTTCCTTCCATATTGCATAAACCTAATGTTACTGAAGATGTAGTAGGTAATACAAAGCATGAGGCAATGTATCAAAGAAGCGTATATCCCCATTCCCTGATCAGAAGATTGTAATATATCAAGATCAAAAACACGAATGAAGGCCTTTGATACTGATTTTTCAATTTCATTAGAATCATATAGCAAAGGTTTTACAAGAAATCCTTTGTGTTGTGCCTGGGCGTTGTATTTACATAAGACACAATGATCTAGTCGTCGTTCAACATAACTCGATGTAAAAAGGGCCTTGGGGAGCATAGGATGATTTTCAAATGTGAAATATGAAATAATTAACTCTCCTGGTCTGTGATTAACGCTTCATTATTTTTATAGCGACAGCTGAGCCCTCGCCGGGGGTCCGATGTCCCTGTTTTATGCGTCCACTCAATAGGCTTTAATTAAGAGCCGCGCTTCTCCTTCTACCTCCTTAACTCGTGTTTTGCACGGTGATATTAATGGTTCCAAAATAAAGAGAGAGTTGGTTGAAATATCCCACTCTTATATGCTTAAAGTTTCTCTTCATAATTAAAAAGAGAGGAATTCAGGTTATGAATGTTCCTGTCTCAATGAAGAGGTATTTATGATAGAAGAATTGGGATGGTGGATACTCCTCTTATCTTTCCTATTTCTTTAGAAATGACTTGCGAGAGCAATTTCTTAAGTTGCACTTGAACAAATCGGCAGAATGCCATAAGTGTACATCGGGCTATATGGATATGTCGCAATCCAATAACGTCATTGAATATAATCACCAGTGACATTTCGGTAGAATTTCAGGTGGTGAACATAAAAAAATGTCTGGGATTGGGGAGAATGTCCTAATCAGCTAACCGATATTGTAATAGTCGAACAATATCACCATCAGCTTAGAACGCGGTTACACAGCATGTAGTGGGTGCGGTACTTACAAAACCACCGCATACTATTATTATTACTTGTCAAATGCCAAAGTCTCACTGCCCGTTCTAATCGAATCAATGGACACGAGATGAAGACATCTCGGAGCGAGTGACGCATCACTTTGAATTCTGGCCACTTCCTCAGGCCCGGTCGTTGTTATTCCATGCCTGGCGTAACGGCCGGGGCCGGGGAGGGGGACTTGGGGACGATGGGTTACAAGGCGGGCCGTCTTCAGAGTCGGCCGGGGCGGCGACGGGGCGTAGCGGCCACTGCTTGTTGATGTAGCCGCAGGGGGTTGTTGGCTTAAGAACACCTTTGGCCAGGTAGCGGCAGCAAGTGGGACGTGCTGGCGCCGACTCGTGGAACTAGGCGTAAGGTCAAACAAAAACCTAACCTAGGCAAATAAGCACCACCACAACGCTCACACTAAAACGGAAAAAAGTTAACACTGGATTTTTGCATATTAACTCGGCAGGTCCTCCAGCTTCTAAAACCTAGGACGATGGGGGAACACTCAATTCACAATCAATGAAGACAGTGGAATTAGGTTGTCACTTAACTGTCAGCAGTTACTTAAGTTAGTCCACTGATTTATGGGTTGGTATATTTTCGGCCTGTCTGCTCAGCAATAAAAACCGGGCCGGGACTGTTACAGCCAGGTAGATAACATGGCCGGGGAGCCGGGCCTCTGTTTGTTTGAATATTTGGTGTATATTTTTCCCCCTTGATGTTCTTTGCTTTCCCTCCTCGCGGTGGCTGAATGCCTTTCTCCGGGAGTCCTGTAATCTTGATGCTGGCCGTCGACGTGTGTCTGACTAGGTGGTCCGTCGACAGGAGGACGCAGGCCGCCGGCCATCCGCCAGCCGGGCCGCGGCCATGATCATAAGGTAGCCAGGCTGGATCACAGGGCCCCAGCCAGATGCTATGCCATGCATGGACGCCCCCGGACAAAGCAGGCCCCATACACCGACACAAAAACAGTTACCCCGCCACCAACATGAATCACGCACCCATATCTGCAGGAGGAGGCTCCATCTTAAAGAGTCTCCTGTAGGGGGGCCTCGTCAGCCCCGGGTCTGATAGGTTATGTAGTCTGATCCTGATCCCACGACCCGATACAGCCGGCTCATTGGCCCTCGTCGGCCGGGGCTTTGTTGATGGAGACAACGATCTGAAGATCTCTAATTGCTCAACAAATCACTGTACTTATCGGTTGGCTCGTGCGTTTCCCTTTCAAATCGGCAGAGATACCTCTCTATCTGATCGGCGGGCCAGCGGGCCATGACCCTGCCGTTAGAAGCAGGCCGGTTACACAGGTGGTCTAATGTATCACACGGCAAAAAGTATCAAAGAAAATACGAGCATTACGTTACTCTTTCTTCTCTCAATTGTAACCTAGCATCTTGATACGGCTCGTTCGTTTCATCATCACCATATATACAATGATTGTTTGAATATTACTTATTACCAAATATCATAAGTAGTCCCGTTGGATATGCCGGTACCATAAGCAATGACACTACGAGTTTGCAAATATACATTCATATACTGTCTGTCAAACATAAAGTGCATACCGATATATGCATCTTAATATCAGTATATATATTATATATATATTGCTATAACAAGAAAGTGCTGTTGTATCCTGGAAACAATAAACGACAGTGGCAGAGTAACAATAGATTATCATCCAGACCTTTAGACAGGATCCAAAGAGGTCCACACGCCCATTATATTGTGGCATAAATCATTCTGATGTTTCCCATGAGGATGTCAAGAACCTCACATGATAAGGAAACATGGTTTGTGGCCTTTTGTCCGAAAAATAAACAAAGGTCCCATGAGCAATATCAGGTTATCTAGGTCTCCTTTTAAAGACAAGCACGAGGCCGGAAAGGATACATTTGTGGGTGGAGACCATGTTTGAATAGACTTATTGTTCGATGAATAAAAAGTGAAAAGACCATGTTCTATTATTTACTATAAATACCACAAAAAAGTCTTGAGTACCACACATCTTCATCTCAGAAAAAAAGTTGCCTCGGAGGCATACTTAATAACAAATCACTGGCAGACGTATTTAACCATTTGCTTTTGTAGATAGATGCAATTCGGCTGCATATCAACATAATTCACTGATACAGCTTATTCAGTATAAAGCGGCATATCGATGTAAAATATATTCCGTATCTAGAACTGCATGTCGATTGCAGCTGTGTTTCATCATTGTGCAATTGTTCTCTATGGGAGCGTTTTTTGTCAAAGGGTGAATTATCTTAAGCAGCGTGAGGAAGTGAAAGATGTGGTCTATCTGTGTGGTGTGTGGCTCGGGGCTAGAGAAGGTAGCCGGGTGTTTATGTATTTGTCGACGGGTGGTGTTTGGGAATGGTGCCAGCACGCGTGGGCGGCTGGGGTGGAGGTGGCAGGGGGAAAAAGAAGCAGAGAGGCCAGTGTAAAATGTCTAGCACCACAGGTGCCTGGGCAAGTTGGTGGGAAGAACGGGTGTTGCACCTGGATTAGCACAAATAGTATTCAAATGCTAATATAATAGAAGATTATTTTTGATAAAGGCAAAACTTCAATACACAACATTCTACGGTCATTTAAGTTACATGACAAGCTTTTGGTGACAATAAGCCCATCCCACATAGGGTATTTCCAGGGTTGGACAAGGGTTGGACCAAATTTACGTATAAAGCACCCTTGTCTCTTGGAGTTAGGGTCACTGAAATAAGCAAGAATTATATTTTTCTATATCCCCAAGTATTGATAAAACATTATGATTTCTAAAATTTTACCAATTGAGAGATTTGCAGGTTTGGCAGCCAATCAAAATGCTGTATTTTAGGGAAAATAGGGTCGGACATTATAGGTTGGGCTAACAAGCTTTAACTTTTTATAGATATTTCTCATTGTTAGCAGGTACTGCAAAGGAAACTTAATTTTAAAAAAGAAGCAATAGAAAACAGTCTAGTACTTCTCATGATTTGAAAGCTACAGGCTGTTGCTAATGTCGTTGATGTGTGACTTTGAATCATAACGGCCAAGTAAATTTATAAACATTTACCATCAGCTGATATATATGGAATTTCATGCTATCTAATTATGTTTTGGAAGCCTATATTTCAGTAATGACATGATAGAACGTTGAAGATAGAAACTAGAAGGTGTCGGTGATATCACCACCATCTCGACAAGTCATTGCACACAGTCATATCCCGCACTGATTTGGTCGGACCCCTCATACTTTGGTCTAAGATTTTTCTTGGCAACAGTAATGAGTTTATTCCACTTGGGTATGGCCCAAACAAATAGATGTCTCAGATCATGTTTAGCTATATCCAAACAGGCACGCATACTAAGGAGACATGCTAGGGGACTTCTGAGCAGTCTACAGCAATGCGCTGTTATAACCAGAGCCAAAGATAACATTCATTACGGCGACAGGTGTCAGATCCTCGGCCTCTCCGGCAGGGGCAGGGGCCAAGTTGCTCCAACTAACCCCGACGTGCAGTCAAACGATCCACGTCACATAACGACGTCCCGCCGTGCGCCCACCACACGGGCAGATTATCATCCATGCGTCGCCTACACCCGAGCCTGACTTCATTTGGCGTAAAAATATGAGCAGGTGGACGGGCTATGTGTTAATCAGCAGATATGATGACTGGCGGCTGATGACGTGAGGTAACCTCGTCTACCGGGCCGGGCGGCCCTGTCACCGCCCTTCAACCGCCCCGGTAATGAGCAGGCGAGGCGCGCCCACTAACTACGAGCAACTCGGAGTAACTCAAGTGCGCGACGATTCTTAAAATCTAATTCGCTCGCGGCTCGAGTTATGGTCGCAGGCGGAAGGAAGGCCACGGGCAATGGGGACCTGAGGGGATGAGGTGAGACGGGGGAGGTCGGGGGGCCGGCGGGGAGTTAGGTCGGGATCATCAGGTGCTACGGATAACGGCACCGTCTGCTTGTCAGTGGTAACGACAATGGCGTCAGGAGGCTGGGGGGTGGAGAGGGGGCAGGTACAAGAAGATGTGGCCACTTACACGTCGGCGGACACGTCCACGTATCAGGTACAGCCCGCTACTGGCTTCCTCTCCTCCCCCGAGACATTGGTTGACGTCGGATGGAGCAGGCCTTTCCTACCACTACCCGGCCCGCATCCTTCCGCCCATACAACCTGTAGCGTCCGAGAGGAACAGTTCACCTGTACATCCTGGCCACACCTGTGAGCTGACCTAGCTCCAGCCCGTCTCCAAACCACACCTAAAAAATAACCAATTTCAAGAATAGAAAAATGAGATGTACATTGCACCACGCGTACCCAGTCTATTCATAAGAATTACTTTTATCAAACTTAAAATAAATCGTAGATGTTTATCTAGAGAGGTCTGTTCCCATGAAAACCAAAGGGATGGCGCAGTGCAAAGTTTTGATATGCATATGACCACTTTTAAATGATGAATTGTAATTGCCTATTTGAATGTGAACTATATTAAAAGATAGCGTTTGACCTCTCTTTACAAACTCAAAAGAAACATATTGACGTGATATAATATATTTGGCCGAAACTTTGTTTTCTGTGTGAATAATTATCATGAGATGAATTTACCTATAGAGGGAATAAATGGCTTTCTTATCTTAAGTATACGCATACATATACGCATACATATATACGGTTACATCTCAACATGAACATGTTAGAATCCAAAACTCAATTATTTTCTATAAACCTAAAGTTTAAAACAAAGCTCGAGCGAAACACGAGAGTTCGCATGTGACTTGAAGGCAGACTTTCAAAAGAAGCCATTCAGCAAATCCCACTTCCTGCTTTTTAGCCTAAATACCATTGAGGGGAAAGTACCGTTGGGCTGTGGCATATTTGTGGAAATCAAATCGGTAGATTGGGGGAGAATAGAAGGATACAAAACAAACGACACGAATCAAACAAAGCCAATATGGGTGGCGTGCCGCCCTACAATACGCAACCTAAGATTTTTATGTTTTTAATCAGTATTGAAAGGCAAAGTCCACAGGGAGGTGTGAGAGTAAACAGGCTGTTATTGACGGCCAGGTGTCATTGTACCTGGGCGCAGACAGAGCACACCTTGCGCCGTTCTCACCTGGGGCCCAGGTATGACTCAGGCCAGGTGACACGTTAAACATTAATCGTGCCGCCATGAGTATCGGAGCAGGAAGGGGGGGGGGGGGATGGAGGTCGGGCATGGAAGGAGGAAAAGGGAAAGACAGATTGTGGGGTACGGGTCCGACTAGTAGGAGATGATGCGACGTCGGCTTTCGGGCGGACTCTCATAAATCAAAACTGATTTTAAGCTATATTCCTAAACCCCCGACTGACGGGCGGATTCGCCAGATACTCCACTTTAAAACCAACTCTTTATCAGTCCTATCAGTATTTTTACAGTCACATTATCATATTATTGTGGTGTGGTTCAGGCCGTAGGGATTATAATAAAGAAAACTATAGGTTTTATTTCCACTTTACTAAGGGTTCTTCTTGGTCTTACGCTGAAGTCTATGCCATATTTCTATTATATATCTTACTCGATACTCTTTCTGTTTTTGGATTAGACATTACCACCGGGCCCACGGTTATTTTAAGGAGTGGCTTGATTCTAAACTGACAGTGATTCTATGCTTGTACAATCCTTCAAATAGAATATAGTGGTTAAGCAACTTGACAGATCTTCACATTAACCTAGGAACCAATTACTTCATCACATGGTGTATATAATCCACATAGTTCATGTCGTTTAAAATCATAATGATCACTGCACGAATGTTTTAAAATCCAGCCTATATGTGTATACTCCCAAATTGAGGGCTATCTCATGATCGCCCGAGACAAACAAATTTCACTATACTACTTACGTCCATGACCAACCACGTCCAATGTTGCAAATCTAAGCAATCATTTGTTCCAATTGCCATAGAGAATAGAAATTACTCTCTACAGTGTGAGTGTTTGTTTTTGCTTCCAGTGAAGGATACAATAGTTGGAGGGACCCAATGAAACCGACACAAGTGCTGTCCAAGTTATGTAAAGAGGGCAAGGTGGACGGGCCTTACTACCACCCGGGCAAGGCGCGGGTCGGCAACAGGATCTTCACCGCCCCGATAGAGTACGAGGAGCCAGGTAAGCATACAACCTTCAATCACTTAATTGATTATACTTATTTCTTTGGTCCATTGACTAAATGGGTACGATAGTGAAGCTGCGTATTTGAAAGTTGAGTTTTGAATGAGTGACAGAACTGAAAATAGGAGCACGGAAAATGTGAGTTGGTAAGAGGATCACAATGTTATTACAGTCTTATATTATCGCTGTATCTAATTCGTATTTCGCTATGCCAAGAAGTGGTCAACTGGTGAGACAAAATCGTGCGATTTGTCAATGTTTTAAGGGGAATTATTCCCGGCGCGTTTCCCCGGCGTTCCCATCAAGGTGGATGCTGTAAGGTGAACCATACTCTCATATCATTAACTTCACACTTTTTCTGCCACACGACCCGAATGATCAGGATTACAATGGAAACGCAATCAAAAGGATTGCATGACTTTTCCTTTGTGCCTTGGAAAATACAACACCTTCTTCCTGGTACAGATAACTTATTTATTTTAGAATCAAAGACGTTTAGCCAGTAGCCATGTACAAAGCGGTATGAATTCATCATGAAGGCTCGCCTCCCTCGGGGTAGTATTGCACTTGAACCTGTGCCCGTCGTGTGGCAGGGTTATGTGAAACCCGAGGGTCGTCACGTGATCAGACTTGACCCCTGCTGACCCTGCTCATTACCTGGAGTGCCTCCTGACGCCGTAGAAGATTGGTTAGCAGCAGTAACTCCAGTGCGGGCACTTTTGTCTGTCTGTTTTCCAAGTGTATGTAGATAATGATGACCTCTCATTGATAATTCACAACAGTTTATGAAATACTCGAGTATTGTACATACACTGTAGTATAAGTTCTGCGGGTTAATGTCAATATGCAAAACGATATTAACATTGTCGCTAAAACTTCAGATATAATATCATAAGGTAAATCCTGCGGAGGGAATTTGCCATATATTTGATCTGATAAACTCAAAAAGGACGTTATTCAGATGAATGTCCAATAGATCTGGCCAATTTCATCCGCATATCAAGGCACGATTATGAGGGAGAAAGTTTTTCATATATTTCAATCAAAATGTTTCTGAAATTACATTAGATTTCACAGATTTTGCAATTTGTTTGATAGCACAAAAGTCAAAGGGTTTATTCTAAACATGTCACCCAACTCTTATCTCGCGGTGATTGCTATGTAATAATCCCATCAGTTCAAAGGATGACTTGCGTATTGTTACATTGCATAGCAGATTTCTTTTACTTAAACGTTATCAATACCGGTTACCTTAGTATCACTCAACTTACAATGACTATAATTCACTTCAATTGCTACAGCAATGGGATACTATGTGCACACATTGGCAATAGGATGGGAAAATGATACCCTTTGAATCAGTCTTCGCAATATGTTGATGTAACAAATCAGAGGTATTCATCCGGGTAATGAGAATATCGCCGATAGAGTATCCCGACCAGATCAGGCCTATTCCCACCTAATACTGTCAGAAACCAGAGACCCTCTCTTAGGCTTATTGTCCTGCAATAATAGACGGACTTTGAGGATGCCGCCGTCTACTACCTCCATTTGATCTCATTTAGTACTCAAATCATGATTATATAACAATACTTACACAGATCACTCAATTTACAGTATCACCACCAAAAATTGACCTATAGATATACTTACTTTGCGGTTCTACCCTACATGCATATTGAATCAGAACGTTATCCAAATTTTCTTATGATACAATTAAAGAACATTACACTTTGAGTAAAATAAGCCTAATACAACAATATTATGGTGTACATGCAATAATACTAACTGAATTGTTGCAGACATGAAAGTTGACAAACACCACCATAGACACCAAGTGGTTTCAGTATCTGATTTTGTCAAATTACCTTTATAACAACGCCATGATGACAGATAAGTAGGCTTATACACTCTATCTTTAAGTTGATCTATTACTTAAAAGTTATCAAACTCATAAGGCCTACTCATAATGATCCCTTAGTTATATTAAAGGTTGCTTTGTCTATCAAACATAATTTGAGGTCTTATCCACTGGTAAAGTAATTTTAAACAATTATTTCAATATCTTCATCTTCCAATCTGTTAGTTAGGAAATGGACTATTGGTGACGTCAAATATCCTGTCATACTGATAGATAAACTTAAATTATGAATCTTAATTTTACAATGGATAAGTAATTTGCAAAGGAGTTCAGCTTTTTGTAAGACAGACCTAAATCTGTTTCAATTCGTCGGCTCTGTACACATATATAATGTAAGTACAGTTAGATACATATCCCATTCCCAAAGTATCTAGCCTGTAGACTGCGGCAGGGAGGGGCTGAGGGGGTGGGCTATAGGTCTGGGATCATGCTGATCCCCCTTATAAAATATCCATGCCTTGCTCGGCTTACCCTGGCCGCAGAGGCCGACAGGGGCTCATCTTTCGTCCTTCGGGGTCATCACCGTTAGATTGCCCCGCCCATACAAATCCCCACCCCCTTCACCCACCCTTACATCCCCAACTCCCTTACCGCTGGGTCTCTCTATAGTATAGACCTCTGCCCCGACCCCCCACACATACCCCGTCCCTCAGCAGCCCCATGGGGTGGGCCACAGGATGTGGCGGTGAGCTGCTCCCTCCCCCCCCCATCCCCATCAGCCCTTCCAGCTCGGAGCAGCTCAGGGCAGCTCGATACGCCCGTCGATAGTGGGCCTTCAGCGGCTGAAAGAAGGCGCGGATTAGTGGGAGGGTGATAGGGGTGGGGGATCAATGTAGGGTCAGCGCCGGGGCACCTGCTGGCGGGGGGAGGGGGCTGGGTCAAGAACATGGGTGACGGGGTGACAAAGTAAGTCTTAGCAAAAGTACAATAGCCTTTGTTTTCTCAAAAAGTACTCAAACACTAATGATAATCATACTGCTTTGTCTTGAGAATGAATTGGGCTAAAGTTTCCAAAGTATAATTGCTGTGTACCAAAGATGGTAGTTAGTGAATCAGTTTTTGTGCAATGACAATTCATTTAGACAAAAGCTATTCACATTTGTAGTACTCGGATTGAATGAGTAACGGTGCCGACTTCAAGCAATGACTGCATCTTTCACAAAGTTTTCCACTTTTTAACCACACTCCCCCTTCTTTCGTTTTCTTCTGGTCACTTTTAAATACTTCTTGCGCCGTGGATGTGCGTTTCTTGGGGAAGTGTATCATCCTGAGAACGCGGCACGTGTTTGGTGCCCAGAAAGTTGGGGGTAATCTGTGCTTGGTATTCCGGGCGTCGGCACGTCGGGGGCCGGGGGCGGGCGGGCGGGCGCGGCGCGGCTGTTTGCCGGGTCAGAGGCCCCGCCCGCCGCCCACCCCGCACTGTTGACTGCACTGCCGGCATATTCAGCACGGCCATTTGTTTGTAAACATCCCTGTTTGCCTACCTTCATTAGCATTCAATACGAAATTTGCCATGCACGCTGTTAGTATGCCAGGGGAAGACAGGGATTTTTCTGTCCCATTATCGCTGCAATAGCGGATAAAACACACTGGGCAGATGATGAAAATTTATGAGTTTGCACAATGGGAGGAAATGACGTAAAATGTGAATGAAATCCTTAATTCGGGACACCAATACATGGACCTGATGCGTGGAGATGAGAAATGGCGAGTTGGTTTCTAAGCACTATCTCTTGCGGGATTACAGAGTAGATGTCCCATATAGACAATTCAAACTAAATAATCTTACATACAAAATGACGAGGCCAGTAAGAAAGCTTGTAACACCTGTCGTCAAATAGTTCTCCCTGAACGGCTCGTCAGTGTTCTTTGGTGCAAGGCGCATGACTGTCTTGCAATACAGTGCATTATTTAACCACTTTCCTCTTTTATCTGCGTTGTTGACTCACTTAATCATAATGAACGATCGGTTGGGTGTATTACTTACGATTGTAACAATGGTCTACGTGTATCCCCTATGTATCTGTTGTTTTATCAATTGTCTTCAATATTGTGTTTATTTCTGTGCTTTGAAGGAAGCGAACAATCGAGATTCTTTTGGCTGAGTCAGCTCTGTATAGTCATATATATAGACCCATGTCTGCGCCGCCTTTCTTCCTCCAGATCGAGACGGTTCTGGATCAAGCTACAGTCTCCAGGACCAAGGCAATTATTGCACAATGATAGTTGGAATGAAAACTATAACATCCTAACTTCCCATTCCCTCTAGAAATCCCGCAATAAGCATCGTCAGCAATCGTTGCACCATTGATAACTTTTTTGCAATGAATACAATTTTGTCCATGTTCCATTTACTACCGCGCGATTTCCATCTTGTATAAGAATGAACGATAAAAAATTATACCAGGATATTGGAAAAAGGATAGGTGATACTTCAGTTCTCAAACCGACTTGGAACATTTTTATCTAGTTTAATCAAAATTCTACAAAATTTAATGTTGCTATGTTAAAACCTTCATATCCTTAACCCAGATTATGCTAACGTCCTACTGGTAGGACACCTAAACCATGGGTTTTCTGCTATTTGTTAAAGTTAGTCAAAATATGAATACAATAAAAAATCTTAGTGTAAATATGACCTCAACACCTACAGATCATGAAAACATTCAAAATGAAAACATATACCATGCAACATCATGTTGCTATGGCAACAAACAATGGGGTATTTTGACAAATACAGATGAGAGAAAATTTGAAAAATCAATGTTTATTTTTCCTATGATATAATTAATATTTTGGGACAAAATTTAAATTTTAGATAGACCTTATGGAGCTCCATATGCATGCTAATTTTCATTTAAATCAAATAATAATGTCCAGAGATATTAAGAATTTTCTATTGCCGTCCTACATGTAGGACGTTAGCATAATCCACTACCTTAATTTTATGCCCTGGATCAATGTGGATACTACATGATATAGCATTATTTTGAAGTTTTGTCATAATTTACTCACACATTTTGCATACAACGTATGGAGTAGATGCCCACAGAAGTCCAGCATTTAGTACTTTAAAGCTCTTTCTGTATTTTAGAACAAATTTTTATTTTGCCTTAACCCTTTAATGACAGATAAAGGCATATTATCATAGATAACCAATAAATTGGGTTGTTGGTTACCATGGTAACCCCAAAAATAAATAAGAAATAATTTTTTCGGACCTTCCGAAAGTGGATTTCACAATTATGAGTGGTTTTCCATTAAATGGATTGCTAGAATACTTATTTTTAAAATTTATAGTATGATTTATTTGTTATCATATATTTGCCAATAAGGCTCTCTTTAGCATTAACAAAGGGTTAAATACAATGGAAATTGTGGTAGTGGATTATGCTAGCGTCCTACATGTAGGACGCCCCATATCTCAGCTTCTCCTATAGATAGAGACCTAAAATTTTGTATGTGACTTATTATCTCTTATATAGTGCCAGATATAAGATATTTAGAGTTTTGGATCATAATTGGCACTTTAGTATAATTTGGGTTAAAACATTGCACTTCTTTACCTTTCAAGTTTCATACACTTTTACAATGGTATCCTATAGGCCGTATTCAATGAACACATTTTACGCTTCTCCAGAGAGATATTCTATCTTTTATGGTCGTTTATAAAATTACTTGTTTTTTTCGCCTACCCTCATTCGGTTTGCATTTGGTCTGTTGTGCTTTATGTGGCATTCGGGACGAAGTTGCCACAACTTAACTTTTGCCATTTCATAGAGTGCATGTAACACAATAATTCTCAACTGTCTTTTTTTCTAAGTATGTGTATCACTGCTCGATAGGACATACATCCGAGAAAAAAACATGAATGATACGAACTGGGGAAGCATGCCTTCTGAACCTTAGGTCAATTTTTTTCAGGTTTGCACCTATGTTTTGCTAAAACGGTATTTTGGTTGTAGAAAGTCAACGTTCTCTGGATTTTTCCTTCTCAAATTTTCTTCACCTGTGGATGGGGTGAAGGACAAAAACTGTATGAGTTTTTCTCTTGGTATTGTTTTTATTCATTTTCCATGGTAACCCTTCAGTGTATAATGCCTGGGTTGAAGAGTGTGTTTCTTGTCCAGGTGCTAGTGCGGGTACCCCACCAGCAGGTGACGCTACGGCGGGCCCTAATCGGAAGTCTGCAGAAGGTTGGTCTTTGTGCATGCGCATTTGCGTCCCAAGTTTCATTCAATTTTCCTTTCATCTCTAGATGTCCGCGGCAGCACCGTTATGCAGATAACTTTGACAGTGGCTTTTTCCCTCCAACAAGCGCTACATACGACTAGAAGAGAACTCAGCAAAAAAGGCTCCAACATTGAATTATTTGTATCTTTTCTCCGCTCAATTTCTTCTTCCCCCCTGAGTGGCATGATATTGCAAGGTTAATGCATGCGTTTACTCTTTCCATATGCTTTACTTAAAGTTTCATTTGGTTATACCTTCCCCCTTTTGATAATCATTAACCTCAAACCTAACCTATAGATGCTTGTTAAAGTCACTGCTGCTTCCCCTTGTAGGTGTGGGAATAAAGAAGACCACCGATGAACATCTTGCCCTCGCAGTCCTACACCACTGGGAGGAAATCCCCAAAGTGGGCTGCAAGCTGGTGCCTGAGCACGTGGAGACCCGCCCCCTCTACAACCCGGACAAACCGGGGATAGAGCAGGGCAAAATAGAAATGTGGATAGACATGTTCCCTATGGACATGCCGGCCCCAGGGCCACAAGTCGACATATCACCCAGAAAGCCAAAGGGGTATGTTATTAACACAGGCTTAGGTATAAATAGAACAAACTAAAATGATGATTAGAAATCTGCTCCTTCTTTTTGGTAGGCATAATAATTCGAACAGTGTTAGTTTCTTAAGCTATAATGAAACGAAATGAAGAAAACTAAAAAGCGTGAACCATTAGTGAAATTGAAGAGTGAGATATCCTCGATGAGAAGCTTTCAGCCTAGCCACACGATTATTTTTTTCTAGGAGTATGGCTAAACAGGTAGTTTAGATTATGATGATATCAAGAATGTATGAAAGTATTACTCTTTCAATCAGCTTCTTATGTTTGATGCGGCCGGGATGCGGCACAGCAGATACAACCCCTTCTTTTTGTTATCACCTGCTCAAAATAGAAACACGTGTTCATCATAATAATTTTTGTCAAGTAGTACCATTATTTATCTGCATTGCACATTTTTCTTATTCCTACAGTTACGAATTGCGCTGCATTATTTGGAATACGGACGACGTAGTTTTGGAGGACGACGCTTTCTTCACAGGCGAGAAAATGTCGGACATCTACGTCAAGGGCTGGGTCAAGGGACAAGAAGACATGCAGAGCACAGATATTCACTATAGGTGAGACTGACCACCGCCTTCACAGGTGTCCCCTGTACCTGACCCCTCCCCTGACGGTAACCCCAGCCGGCCCAGGGACCGCTGCCCGCTCCCACAACACCTCCCCACACGTGATGTATCGCCTCGCCACCTGGGCCAGTGGGCAATTTTATCTATTACACGCTTGTCAATTTAGAACTGTGACTTATGAGGGAAGATGAAGAGAGCAAAGCCACAATGGTCAGAAAAAGACGCCATCAACTCTCATTGAGTAGTTCCCAAGTGGTAGCGGTGTGAAAGGGGACCCCCTGACCCTGTGGGACCCTGCCAGGCCCCTGTGTGTATAAGGTTAACTGACTTGGTGATCCGTGGTGGCCTGGCTGCTGAAGACGTCAATGGTCTCCTTGTGGACACAAAGACATTCTTTCATTTTTGATTTAAGCACCTGACACAGGAATCGCCGCCATATCGTATGTCGGGCCAGTTCTGTTTGCATTGCTGAGTGGAAGGTGGGTCGGTCGGCAGGCTGCAGGCACACGTAGGGCGGTCTGGGGTCCGGGAGGGGGCCGTCGGGAGATGGAGGGGTGAAGACAAGTGTGTAGAGTAAGACATCTTTACCTGGAGACCCTCCCTCTCCCCGCTGGGCCGCACAGCCCACCCCCGTCAGGGCATGCATGATGCATGACCTTATTATCCAGGGGCCACCTTTGTCTCCTTGCAGGAATCTCATCTCTCCAGGGCTTTGTCACGCCAAGTCATTCACACCCTACATTATTAGTTCATGTTCCCCCGGCCACTTTTTACAACTCCTTACCAATAATCATACCTGAGATCTAGTCAGCCGGAACGGCGCCAGAAAGCCTTTGTTCCTTTTGGATCCCACTCCCCTCCCTGCTGGGTTATTGATCATCTGGCTCCTGTGTCAGGTGCTCGTCTTACACCCAGGAATCTCTTAACCAGTCTGATCGTATGGTCCTGGGGAACATTGAAGTTTATCACTGCACTGACCCCAGGGCAAGTCAAAGCCTAATGAACCCCTCTTCCACCGACTGGACACGCCCCCATGACGTATGCTCTCTTTGTGGGTTTTAATGTTTGGTATTCTGTGGTTAGACCATATCATAACAACTTCTGTGGGAAGCTTAGTCACTGCGGTTTACATATGTAAATCACGTAAACAAGAACTAACAATGGCAGGAAGATAAAGTTGTGTGGCATCTTGAGATATGTGTTTTTTTACCAAATGTACCTTTGAAGGCATCCCTTGCAGAAGCAATACATGCGTTTATCTGGTCCCTTGGTTTGTTTTATGCTAAACAAATATTTCATCCATGTACACGTGCTGTTGTAAAAGTTGGAATTGAAAACACCCTATTTGCATTTCCAACTGAGCCCTTGTCATCTAACTTCACACTGATATCACATTACTAATCTAATAAGTTCTCCGCTCGCTTTGACTCCTCCTTTTTAAAGTCCTAATATCTTGCGTGCGTGATAATGCGCAGCAAACGGGCCCTAAGAAACGCCCCCGACAGCATACATTCACATGCAGGTGAAGTACCACAATGGATTCGGGGAAATTTCCATGTGTGTAGATAGAAGTTTGGGTTTCTGATTTCTAATTTCGAAAACGGGTGAAGTTTGGTCATTGGTGTATTGGCTTACTGCGCGTGACTGGGAATGGGCCTGGGTGGCGGCTTGATTAGGGACTAATTAGTGTGGTTTTAATCACCTTGGTTATCATTTTGGCCGGCAGGTCGCTGACTGGCGAAGGTAACTTCAACTGGCGGTTCATCTTCCCCTTCGATTACCTGGTGGCCGAACAGAAGATTGTAATCTCGCGGAAGGAGACGTTGTTCTCGTGGGATGAGACCGAGACGAAAATTCCAGCGCGACTTGACCTACAAGTTTGGGACGCCGATCACTTCTCAGCAGACGACTTCCTCGGTAGGGACAACTAGTGTTATTTGCATGGAAATCACAAGTGTGCACAGAGTGTTACATGAATTGCCCAGGGTGAAGAGAGATGATTGTTGATGTCCAAAAGAAGAAGAATACATTAGGTTAAATTGAATTAAGCATAAATCCATGTCACCCCAAAGCAACTGGCGTATATAAGCTTTTGTATGATGATTATCAAATCAATTCACTGAGTATTTTCCTACTGCTACTATGTCATATGTCTTCCCACCGTGTTCTATGTTTTGTATTCAAATTTGATGAATGAAAAGCTGAGATTATTAGGGCATTAGATGTTATTCATAGACGTCCATAAACCTATGATAAGTTAAGCATATAAACATGTTATCTGTGTGGGGCGCGGGGCAGTGAAGTGGTCGCTTGTGGTGGCTTCTACACCTCTCTGCTTTCCCCCCAGTAACAACGACTGGGTTATCAAAGGTCCTATAGGACCACCAGCTGTTGTATGAGGTGCCCTGCCTATGGGACACTGCATATAAAAGAACACCTGCCTCAGTAAATGTGTAGGGGTATGGTCTCTATCTTCCCATAGATTCGATCATTCCATAAATCTGATAATCAAAACAACAGAATTGTCAAATCTTGTTCTCACCATGATATGACCATAGATGTTGATATGGCGTAAAACATCAATATAACCAACCATTTAACATGTTATATGTTGTCCAATGACATAACGATTCATCAGGTTGAGAGTATGTCACAGTACAAGTTTAAAATATCTTTGACGTTTGAGGTTCTGTTATGAATTCACATAATCATTACATTCATGGGGTTTCAACTCGACAGTATTCTTTGTTGGCTATCTGAACATCAGCCTTGAGAACAAAATACTGTATGTGACATTAGTTAGTAACAGACGGACCAAAAAGGGAGGCTGTTGCAGGACATCACTATTTAATGGCTGCTTGGTCCGGGTCTCACTTAGCTATGGAGCAACAGTAATGCATTCATATAATATAATCGAGCAGTACTGAATATAGTGATAGAGCGCCTGTTGTAATATAATTCATCCAATGCATACATGCGCACTCCCTACCAAAACCATTTTTGCTCGAGGACTCTGAGAAACAGCTATTACTTTCAGGTAGAAAAAACAATAATACCCCCGGGATGATCTTTTCACAAGATCCAGTGTGCAATATTGCCGTTATTGATGTAATACCATCTCGCTCATACTAAATGTGTATTAATGGACAGGGAAATATTTCATTTTGTCTGTGTTATAATACGTTCGAGGCAATCGGAAAACTAATGTCACTTATCTTTCAAAAAATAAAGTTTCTGTGCGAGTTCATTCTATTAGGTGTTCATTTCAAACAGCATATCAGCATATGTGGCCATACCCCAGCGCTTTTATGTACTCTTCTTACCGTTGAAATTGCCCACTTCAAACGTTTACAAATGACGCCTTCGTGACTTTTTGTGTTAACTCAACTGTGTTTTTGTTATCGGCCTCGTATTTTACTTCATGGCTCTCATTATTTAATGTGCTTTTACTTTTTCATTCTCATTTTCGCCCACTGGCCATTTGTAACTAAGTAAATACACCAAGATTATTGCCCGAAGCGCGTTTAATGAGGGATTTCTGTTCGTACGTTCAGTATTTTAAAGTTTCAACGGTGCTTTTTGTCTAAAAAGTTTCATAGGCGGAGTCAAGCTACATTACTTTAATCAACAAAAGGGGAGGTAAAAACCCTTAAGCACAGTCTGGATGCAAATTCCCGCCATACTTACTTCAAGGAACACATTTGTTTTACTTATAGCTCAGACATGCTTTGTCTTTGCAATAAAAACATCAATTTACCCCTGACGTTATCACCAACTCCCATACTCCCCCATCTTAGTGCATATTACTTCGATCTTTTGGTGTATAGGATTTCACTGAAGTTGCTTATATAAAGATTATGAGAATAGGGTAATATCTTAGTCAACTTAGAACATTGAGACTGGCGCTTTTCAATCTAACTTTTAATTCTTGCAAGGGGATATTAAAACACCTCGAAGTCCAAGTTATTGTTTGGGAAATTATTATGATTAATAATATATTATTCTGTATTTCTTCAGGTGCGCTAACGTTGGATCTGAATCGCTTCCCTCGTGGTGCCAAATCGTCTAAGCAATGCACACTGGACATGCTTAAGACGGACGGCAGCGTTCCTCAGATGTCTCTCTTTAAACACAAGCGTGTCAAAGGCTGGTGGCCTTTCCACGCCAAGAACGAAGGGGACGAAGAAATGGAACTTACGGTAAGTTGTGCCTAACTTTTACTTACATGACTATTGTTTGATCTCTCATGCACTCAAAGTCCCACGTGTAGGCTGATGTCAAAATTCCCCTGTTGTAAAAGGTGAATGCTTATAGGCAACTTGACTTTTCACGGTACATGTATTGCTTACTCATAAGTAATATGCAACATATTATGTCTCCCAATCCAGGGGAAAGTTGAAGCAGAACTCCATCTACTAACGACTGAAGAAGCTGAGAAGCACCCGGGCGGTCTTGGACGTAGTGAACCTGATCCGCTCGACAAACCCAAGTGAGTGCACTCACAACCACTTACCCTTCATCCTGCCTTAATTTGTACACCCGAGTTTTCTTTGCTCAACTTACAGCTCCTATTCTTTGAGTAAACCCAGTCACATCCCCTTTTGATATGTAAGTCAGTCAATGCAATATATGGAACTTTGTAATTGACGCAATGGAATTTATGCAATCAATATTTTGTTGTCACACGTAATATGCTAGATATTCTAGCTCATTGTTATAAGATCATGGAATAAATATAGAAGTCAAAAATATAAAGGCGGATAAAACATGGAAATGAAAAAGATATTTCCTAAATCGCGAAGAACATATAAAGGCTTAACAAATAAACGCTAGTATAATGCTTCCTCGCTCTCGTATTTTTGGGTGAAATTCAGGTTTCTCCCTGACTTTTCACATGAGCAGTTGAATTTCACAATGTCGTATCACCGTGCATTTTCTTCTGGCTCCAGTGTTAAATGTCATAACGCTTAAGGCTTGTATATTGCAATATATTATAGAGATGTGGATAACTGTTCCGATATACAATGAAATATCATTGCTGTTTAGGCATAATTATCAGAACCTGCATTAAGATTATACATGGAAAGTAAAATATGTAAATGCATATATATATGTCTCCAACAAATGTCTCTCACCCAACTCGTAACCATAACTTTAGACTAAAACAATAATGGCCAAGGAAAAGGTTGAAAACCATCAACTCGGGTTAATACTATAAACATAGCCACGGCTAGAGCCCTAGTTCATTTTCCTTTTTGACGTAGGCATTGCTGACATCTAGGCCATTGATTGAGCTTCTAATTGGCATCTTGTTTGAAAAAAAAACGGTTGAAAACGCACAGTATAGCATTTATGATATTGCATTAAACTGTACGTTTCCACGTAATTAACAAATAAAGGACAATTACTTTTGGCTTGTGTACATGCCGAAAGGAAAAAGTAAACCAGAAGAATCATTCCAATTATGTTAAAACATCCAACCCATTTAATTTTGCTAGCTATAGAATCATGGAATTATCTTAAGTAAATTCTGGGATTGTGCACAACCTAAAGAGCTGCTATGAGTTTGGGCTGAACGGGTAGTTTCCTTTCTGTTGCCTCTCTCGCCTGCTGCATGGGTCCTTTTTCTGCTTGGCGTTTTTCAGTCGACCCGATTCCTCCTTCCTCTGGTTCCTGAGCCCGCTCAAGTCGATCCGCCATATCTTGTGGCACAACTACAAATGGCTCATCATCAAGGTCATCGTGCTGGCCCTGCTAGCTCTCATCCTAGCTATCTTCTTCTACTCACTCCCGGGATATACCGTTAAGAAGATGCTCGGCGCCTAACCTAGGGTTAATAGACCTTTTATTAACCTTCCAAGCCGCTGCTGCTGCCGTCGGTGTCAGTCCTTCCGCACCTCAGCACTACCTGGTTTCCCTAGGTATCCCCGCACACTGTTGTCACAGCACCACGAGCACTGCCCGTTAACACTGACCATAGGCCCTCTTGTCTTTGTTGTCATTGTTGTCCCATTACCCGTACTGATATTTAAGTACTTTAAGACCACCTCTAACGGCGTATGTGTGTAGTCCTTGTAGGAACTGTGCCCCACTGCCAGTAGGTGCTTATGACTGTTAGACCTGCAGGCTCCTCGTGCAACACATAGAGCCTATTCTCGGCATCCGCCAGACTTTTAAACGTACCCAATTTACACGATTCTCAGTCAGAATTCTCCTTCTCTCTGCCACAATTCCGGCGTCATTAAAGGCTGGTGGTAGGGGTGGTGGCCGAGACCTGGGGCCCGCATGTCGCCCTGACTCCTGTAGTAGTGTTTCACCGAGCCCACCTGATCGTCAAGCCTCTTATGTCATGTCATGTCTTCACCAAATTACCTCCAGCACGTCGGGATTACAGGCAGACAGCCTCAGCAGTAATCCAACCTGCCCGAAAGACATATGAGGCCAACGGTAGCATTCAGTATATAACCTGTTGACGTAATAATAAAGTAAGAGGGAGACGGGTTCGACCCAATGGGCTTATATCCCATTACCATGAGTTTGATTACTGCAAGATTACATTGAAAGTCTTAATCGCCTGCTTGTATTTCGTTCGATTCTGTGTAGAGGAGATAGGAGATTACTCTCCTGGTACACTGCCTATCGCAATGTGAAAACAATGAAAGTTTAAGTAGGTCTATTGCATTTAATGTGGACATTAATTTTCTCTAGATAGTCTGTGGCACATTGTCATTAACAACAGCAAAACAGTAACATTCAATAAGTGCTATTAACAATATTAATGAAGAATCCATCTTGCTTTCAGACCCTTCAATCAATGCATGTGTCTTAGTGTATGTGGCACGTAGCGATGTTTGGAAAATTACGTCCAATTCAGAAAACATGGACTATTATCATTCCAAAGTCATTCCAAGAATGATTTGAAACCTTTCTAGAAGTAAAGTGGAACATATTCATAATAAGTTCAATACTTTCAAAGGTAATACTTTTATCAAAATGTTTCTGCATTGAACTGGACAAATTCAATGCCGGTCGTTCAATGTTTCCCTTTTTTCAAGGCTGATGTTAAAAAAGATCATATTTCCTTTTTAACTTGTGTTTTTTTCTTTCTTGCAGCCGCCCAGATTCCTCTTTTATCTGGTTTTTGAGTCCTCTGAAGTCGATCCGCTACATCCTGTGGCACAACTACAAATGGGTGATCATCAAGGCCATTGTCATCATGCTACTTGCTATCATACTGGCTCTATTCTTCTACTCTATGCCAGGATACACAGTGAAGAAAATCATGGGTGCCTAGAACAGTATAACCTTAGAATGTGTAGATATATACTGCTCTGAGTGGGAATGGTTCGTCCGACCATTAGGTCTGACGACGGCACTTGTTCACGTTTCTGGCTGGAGTGGAAGATGACCCAGACATGACGGCACTGCGCCCCTGACGTCTGGACCCATGGTCCTAGGGGGGTTCTGGGAGCAGCTCAGAGACTCGGTATACTACCAGCACCAGCTCACCGCCTCCCCCGACCCCTGAGGACCTGACGTCATGGCCAGCAACTTACCCCCAGCGATCCAGTCTCTCAGAGAAGGGACAGCATGGACTAAGGTACACCTTCCTGGAGAGGCTGATGAAATGGTTGTATAGAGTCGTTCGCATACTACATTGCACTGTGGCAAACAGCCGAGCAACTCGGGCCTATCTGTGTCACGTGCTATATGATCTTGATGTGTAACCATTGCTATTTGTGTGTTCCTTTGACGTTTGCATTAAATCTAATTCTACTCTTTTGGTTGCAAAGATAAGCATGATTAGCAATCTTAATAATTTATTGATCAAAATGGCAGTTGTTCTATATATCTATTTTGGCATTATTTGAGTAAAATAACATAAAAGAAGATTAGTACCTCTTCGATCTATAAGGGAATGATCAATCAGAAAGGTTCAAAGAAAAATTTACATATCTGTATCGAATACGAAGTTGCTAAAAAAAGAATCAGCAGGTATCTTATTGAAGGGTTTATTGTAACGATATTTACAAACGAAGTATACCCGTTTTTATTGAACATGGGAAACAATTTTCAGATTAGATTTATATAGTTGTATCTTTAAATCTCCTTAAGCTCGGTTAGCTCCCTGTATGCACCCAATAGATTATATACAATGTCATGTAGAGAAGAGCACTTAGTAGGGTTGAGTGTGACCCGAACCAAGGTCTTATGACCTATCAAAGGGTTAACCCCTTCTCAGCCAGACTGTCAGAAATATTTAGAACCTGGCGAGACATTTTGACTGGAAAGGTGTTAACTATACCCGGATTTATACCTCGAGGGTCACACAAACCTGTATGTGTGTTGAGTTGTACCAGAGATGACGTCACGCGTCCTGGATGTGCCCTCAGTCAAGGCACATCGTGGGCGACGTGACGTCACTGACGTAGCTGCGTGCCACCAACAATGCAGATGATATCTAGGATGTAGGCTGCAGAAAATACATCTGCAGTATAGCAATATCTAGGATGATATCTAGTATATTAACGTATATCAACATAACATGCATGTTGAACATCACTAATCCCATTGCACTGTTAGAGACAGACACAAAAGTATGTTGAGGGGAAGGTGCTCCATCTGTAGATCCATGGAGCATCTGGCTGAATCAGTGACAGTTACAAACACGGCAGGGTGGAGAAGATGTGTCTTTATCATGTAGCAAATACACCAACAGTTATTTTTAGCTTGGTATATGGCACTTTGTGTGAACGTATCAGGTGCCAAACATTTAGGCAGAAAATCAAAGTAGTTGTGATTTCATTTTCAATATTCACCAATGTAGAGCCTTAGGAATGTTTGGAGTTTGATAGCATGACCCAGTGGTGATTGGATAAATATACTCAACGTCTCATAACACATTTATTTAGATTTAATCTAGAATGAATGACCATCTGCCACTAGTGCATGATACGTGTATCATGATATCTCCTCAAGGTAATATCTAATTAACAATATGAGAGCTAGGCCCATATGGGTAGAAAATGTATGGCAATGATGTTGTTAAACGTCACTCATATCGGCTATCTGGCACTTAATGTGGTATTTAGTATATGCACTGTGCAATGATCTACGCAAAATACGAAGACATTACAAGTGATGTACGGTATTCAAATACTATGAATGGGTACATGTTAGCTCATAGTCATGGATACTATTCAATGCTCACGTAACAGTTAAAGCACTGGTTAGTGTATCAGGAAGGACTGTGTTTCAAACTAGATATAGAACTAATACTGGTCCACTTAAACCGGCACCTCTTTTTTATCACGCTGTCCTCGCCTGTTCCTCCTACTCTTAGTATCTTATTAGAAACCATTCCAATGATATGATTGGACTCAGCGGTTCTTCGTTGAGACTTATTAGCACTTGTTTATCACTCTGTCATTGTCTATTCCTCCTTCTCTTAGTATTTTATTATAAACAATTTTAATGACATGATTGAACTCAGCGACTCTTCATTGAGAATTATTAACATAATTATTCTTTCGTCAGTTTAAACATACAATTATATACATGTATCGTAATAACACCACCATATAATACAAGAGCGATATGACGATGTCAACAGACGGTTTTCATGTATGGAACTCAAATATAGCCACCAAGGAAAACTAAAGATGTTGTCAAGAGCAAAACGAAAATCAAAAAACTAAGACTTTACAAGAAACAAAAACATCTTAAATGTTATTTTCACGGAAAATTCAAGAAAATCATTTCATATGACAAGCGCCATTTAACAGTTTACTTCAATAGATTTTGAATAATTATGGGTTACAGAGACAGATGTTACCTGGAAAAGTTGTTAACCAATGAGGGGAATGTAGAATGAAAGAGACCAATTCCTAGTGGTATAAATTCCCTTAACTCATAATCCATGACATATAATATTGGGGACTTGCAACAAGCGAGTAAGAAAAAGCCGATTTTGTATATACTTAAAACCATTTTTCATCATGTTAGATTCGGTAATCCAGTTACAAAGTGACCTAGATAAGTACTGATAAGAGCCCTGTACCACTACAGAAATATTGAAGTCATATAAGAGGTAACATATTAAGATTAGATATGGAAAAGTAAAAATGGTATAAACAGGTTTATTTTCTTGTAAAAAGGTGTATCATAGTGTTAACAATTCTCATGTATGTTATTACACATGGATGTATATAGTTATGGTGCAAAAAATGCTGTGCATTTCTATGTAGTATAGAATTAACGTGATACGACACAAGTTTAACTCAAATTTGACTTCAGTTATCCACTCTACCACTTCTTGCAGCACTATTAACACTCCAGTATTTATATATGTTGTGTGTCAATTATAAAGCTCCATTCTATCTAAATGAGTATCAAGATCTTTCCTGCCTAAAATCCTTCAGGATAGCAACATCTGGCATCCCAGTGATAGTCCTGACTATTCAGATATATTCAAATGCTTATTTTACCGACTAAATTATCAAGCAGTTAATCATCCATGAAAAAGATGAGGTATTGTCAGGTTGGAGAAAAGTAGGCAAAAGAAAGTCCTGGTAGACAGACAGTTACATGAGAGATACAGTGTTGGAGATGTGGAGCTGTAAGGGCCATGGTGGTGGGTGCTGGAGGCCGCGGACAGAGGTGTATCAGCCCCAGGAGCAGGGCTGAGGGAGGCCAAGCACTAACCGCGCCGGTCTTAGTGTCAGGAGTACCCTACAAGTAAAGGGCTTCAGGGGGTCAAGAATGCAATGCCCACTTTACTGGCATGGTAACATGTAAGGTGATTAGAGGATTGAAACGCTCTAGCTTACAATCAAGGCATACGTATAGTATGCCCATATATGAAACTACATAATTATGAGATGTACACTCAATATAATATATTTTCCCTGTCAATCAAAGAGATCTCGGAACCATTTTTCTGTGATATGATATCTAGGATCGTAGCGTTAAACAATATGACCGGGACAACAAGGGGAGGCTCAGACGGTGATATTTGCAAAAGGGTCCGAGACAACTTCTGGGACGGCGCGAGAGAAAGTGAAAGGAGATGACTCCTGCAGGGGAAGGGAGAGTACGGCAATGGTCGTCTGGCCATCTCACATGTATGTTTGTCCTCGTTAGCTTATGTAGAAACCCATAATATGTCCACTTTGGCCATGTGTAGTGTGAGCCTCCTCCCATGCGGATCTCTATAGGGCGCAGATGGCATACACGACCCGGGGGGAATGTACGAGAAGCCGAAGTAAGGCTCGGGGGATGTCGGAAACTGGTCCTATATATCAATGTGCCTGACATGACAGATTGAAGATTAAAGCCTAAATATATATTTTTGTACAGGTTATATGAAAAATCAGTTTTAATGACCTTTATCATGATCACATAATATTAATACTAACCACAAATTGATACACGTATGCATGCAATTGTGTGGCTTATATTGAAATTGGACCGATATAAAACGAATGATGGAAATGGAAATAGGTCGATTATCTGTGCCCCGTAGGGAAACATTGGGTAAGAGGTCATGTCAAGGGTCGTGGCCAGGTGTCATGATCTCTGTTGTGGTCACTTAAAATGTAACTATTGGCAAATGATAACAGAAATTTATGACAATTTATTAAATGACTAAAGTAGTGTTTGCACCAGAGACGGAAGGACTGGGCTGAGGGGTTGTACACCACGATCCCCGGCTTTCTGGTGAAGCCTGGTTGCTATGACAACGACAGTGCTGGTAAGCAACCAGGATGTAAATAGTGTCTCTCCTTTACACTTCTCTCGGCAAATAAACAATCACGAAAAAATTTGGTGCGTCTTTTTTCATCTTTACAAACCATACGCTAGCTTCAAGGTTCTTATATTTCGACCAAAGTTGCTTCCACCTGCAGATCCATTTTTAGTCATCATTGTACCTCTAACGAACACTCAAGAGATTTCTCTATGTTTCTCTTGTTAAGATTAAACGTCTAAAGATACCCAATATGCAACATACATCAACAGGTCGGGGTTAATGCCAAATCGGACAGTTTAAGTCTCTCTATGAATTTGAAATTCAATATGCCATTGGTCATCTGATTTACTGCTTTTTGCAGCATTTCACTTAACGAGTACATCTGACCAACAAGCTAATTTTAATCCTGTTGTTTTAGGCACCGGTTGTATATCAGATATATATCCCTCTCTTCTGATAGATCTTTAGGATTCATATCTAAAAGGCTAACTCGTCCCTGTTCCCAGTGAATGTTTTCCACAGTTTGTAATGGGTAATAAACTAAATATATCACTCTTTTCGGATAGATATTTAGGATTCATACATAAAAGGCTAACTCGTCCCTATTCCCAGTCACTGTTTTTTAATATATATATATGATATTAAGCCGACTACTGTGCTCAGCATCAGGCAGAACGTAAATGAGTAGGTACAACGTGAGCTGCTGAAGCTCTAACTTGATCTATTGCATGACGTGCAAGATATGCGGACTCCAATATGTTGGGCAAACCAAATCGAACTGAAGGTACACTTCTCAGCACACTTTCTAGAAATCACAGAGAATGACCCGGAAGTGAGATTGCACGGCACTTCAATTCCATGCATCATCAAGGTCTGGACGATATAATAATATAAAATAAACTTATTCAATTTTAAAATTTTCTGGCTGCAGAAAACTAAAAGATTTATTAAAGCAAATTAATTTCTCTTGAAATAGAGAGGGAACCGCCAAATATCTAATTTCAACTGTCTGACTTTACTCAGTCTAAAATTGTCATCAAAATCCTGATACATCTTGAGAATCCACATGTTGAAACTGCATTTAGAATGACCCATATAGGGGCAATTCCCCAATTGGCCACCCCTGTCAGACACATTTATTTTGATGACATCACAGGCCAAAATGGTTGGAAACATAACATGTCACCATGACATGATTCCACATGACTGTTACATATCACTAAGGCAACCCAGGTCTGGGTATTTAAAGACCAGAGCCCAACAGTTCTGTCCATTCATGCGGTTGCTATTGCACATCACATAGCCACGTCTTCAACATTTATATTACATAATTTTATTCTTAAATTCAACATGTGACTGTTGGACCTCACCATCGACGGCCCCCTCCCTGGGGAGGGCCGACGGTCAAGCGTCCTTAAAGGGAGGGGCCAGTGTCTATAAATTAGCATACTGCCTTGACCCTAACCATCCAGGGAATAATGATGCAAAATTTAATACTTCTATCTCTTCCAGTTTTTGTTTTATAAACATTTTTGTAAATCAAATTTAGTCTGCCTGTCTTGCACCTGGTGTAGCCTGTACAGTGCATTTCTCTGTGTGTGACGTCACAAGCAGAACAGTTGAAAAATTATAAAACTGTAAAAAATATAATATGAAACTTTCTAAGTGCTATTTATAAGTCTAACAGTGTTAAGAATCACCAAATTAAATCATTCATATTGAAAAATTGAAAAAGTAGACTTTATTATGAATTTTATAATTTTGAAATTTAAATATAACTGCCATTTTGTGTGATGTCACACACAGACGTCCTTCATCAGCTGGACAGGGGATTCAGTGTGTGATCTGATTTATAGATATGATTTACTTTACAAGACGTCACTTTATAATTATAGAAATGGTATATACACATACTTAACCTACATACCTACAGTATACAATAAGAATTTAACAAAATCATAATTTCACTGGCCCCTCTCTTTAAGTAAACATGAGGGGATTAGCCGGGGGTCAGACGAAGACACCCCAACTTAACAAATGAAACAAGATGTGTAAAGGGCAATCACAGCGTTCAACTGCATGGTGGAAGTTTTCACGTTGCGAAGAAATTGCATGGCTTATTGTGCAGCTTCCAATTCCTTTATACGCTTTTTTTCAGTGTAAGCTGTTCTCCAAAAGCCTGTAGGTACTATTAAAAGCTTCAGCCAATTCACTTTGGAAAAGAATAAATCACTTCTTTCAAAGAGAACATCAAGAAGTGAAAATCAAAAGGGAACCTATAGAAGACGGATTTCTACTCACTGAAGATTATAATTACATATATGAGGATAAAGGTCTGTTTCAAGTTTCGCATGGCTCAGATAGGTTATATCCTGATAACATAACCGTCTTGAATTCTAACCCATCAAATCGCCTATAAAAGATATCTCAATTGAGGCTTTTTCTTCTAAATATTGCAGGGCTTATTTTGAGAGGTGGGGCAATGGCTGGCATTGGGCATAGACAAATATCACAACAACCCGACCACAAATGCTTTCCAGCTTGAAATCCTCACTAGACATGTTATACAGTTAATAAAGGACTCCTCTGGGGGCTACTACATAATGGATTTTTCTTTTGCAAAGTTACAGTAATTGTCAGTAAAAGTCGCTTATTCTTTGCCTTTCAGACTATCGCTGGTAGTCATTTATTCACTATTGATGCACTATTGTAAAAAAGTTTTATAATGATACGTTATATTCATTATGTGTGTTTTTATTTTCATTTCAAACATTGAATTCGACATACTTTAGTATTACGTTGATTGATTCCACAAACAGTTTACCTAATTATGCGGGATACCTTATGCGGTCGTTTTAATGTCCGTGCAAGTCAAAACGATTATCAGTGATTATAGAGTAAGAAGCAAAAGGCAAGTTATTTAGATTCCATATGATCATTTATTGCTCATAAACATTTGTCACACTTTAAAAATGAGTTCCTTGCCAATGAATGAGACATCTCCTACTGTACAGACTTGGAGTTCACAGTGCTACAACGTCCATATAAGTAATATTATGTGTAAAATGGCTGTCCCCTCGACCTGAGGGGACACATTGCACCACAGGTCAACCATTGGCCATGTCGGCCTGTCCTTGTGCCAGGCCTGCCTGTCGCTAACATACAGTATACAACACAGCGCTGTGGAATTAGCCAGTACCAAGTATATTCCATTCTTTGAGATGGGGCTTTTTTTCGGTCGGAAACTGAGAAGTATAGTAATGCTTATAATGATTCTTTACACAGTGATGGATCAATGAACATTGGACTGATTGAACATCTTCTTTCTTACTTTACAATGAATGCACATGTATTCATCCCTAGTTATGAATACAATGATGAGGGAAATAAAAAGAATCCTTAACAGACCATGGGTTGCTTGTAAACTTGATTATTTCAATGTTTACGGTACGATTCTCATACCGTAATTAATCATATTATTATCGTTATTATTGACACTACTCATTGGTCTAGAGTACCCGGACACTAACAACGACTAAAATATATATAATTTACACTACAAAAGACTAAAATCATTTGTGACATAAAAATATAACAATTTGAGGAAAGTGTGTGGTAAAAGGTTTGAAGTGATACATGACGTGACTATACGTTGTGGTTACCTGTGGTGGGGATGATGACCATAGCAATAATTAGGTTTAGTATGGGCTTGCCTTTTTGTTGGATGATAATAAAGAATTAAAAGGGACTGATTCTTTTATTTGACACATGCACACTGAACGTTTACACTAGCTGCGGTAGCCACCACACGCAACACATCACTGAGATAACATGAGCGAGCAACCCTGGTGATTTATACAGAGACCTGACGAATAAAAAGGCGCACAATGCTAAGATTTGAAATGCAGGAACGGGGATGCGCTTGGATAGGGCAACAAGACGTTTGTATTGTCTTGTTCTAACCCAGCGAGATGAACCTCCTGTGAGTTTGAACCACACACCATGTGAGGTCGAACTCTCGTTTAACAGAGGAGAGGATTATGGGGAAGGGAATTCTGTAGGTTGGTAGGTAGGTAGGCTGTGTGGCCAGAGAACTGGATCCCCACAGGTCCTACCTCTACATACAAGGAGCAGGCAGCGAGAGGCAGCCAGTGTCCGGACGTCGGGGTGGTGTCGGGGAGGGTCCACCTCCTTCTCCATAGTCAGTACATAGCCCGCCTTGGTCCGACCAGAATGAAGCACTTCATTTTTGTCGTCAAATAATCTTCGTCATACAATTACACTATAGTAGTCCATTAGGAACAATGAATCATGTAAATCTGTGTCTTCCTTAGCATATCATAAATTGATCATATAATAGCAATATTCTGTTCTGTGAATATAATATGTACAAGGGGCCGAGTGGCTCGGCAACAGTATTATGATAAAAGCTGGTGACTCGTGGAGCGGCGTCCTCCTGCCGTGCTCTCAGCTACTCACCCATCTTAGTAATAAGTCTTTTGTTCAAGGAGAGAACATCGTCCTGACGGTAAGTACATTGTGTGCTGAGATTTGGGGGAAGTCTTTATTCAGACTTAATCACTCAGTAGTCTAGAGTCGGCGGCACCGGAGCCTCCGTCCGACCGTCCGTCAGCCTGTCAATGACGGACGTGTGTGTACATTGTCTACAGATAGTCCTGATGTGACGCCGGTCTGAGCGCGGGGGGCGGGGCCCACCACCTGACCCGTCAGACCGAGCAGCTCGCCAAGTCCCTGCTCCAGGTGCGGAGGCTGGCCTCCAGGTGGCGCAGACAGTTGAAGGGGTGCTGGGGGCCGCAGGGGTCCTAGAGGTAGCCCAGGTCCAGGGCGTGGTGCAAGGCAGCCAGGTCGGAATGGTTTGATATTCTCCAGAATGGCCAGTTCATCTGAAAACAAAGAACGTAAAAACGTCAATACAACTTTAAATGAAAACTAAATTAAGCTAAACCCAAATCTAAACGGAACATACAAACTACTGATAGCTTTACCTATCTTGTAATCAGACCAATGTTTAACATCAATTTTACCAATGCCACGATCGATTTCACAAGACGAGGTTTAAGAGAGAAAGAGACAAATGGTCAGTCGTAACTTTCATTCACCGTCTGTCCTGGTCATTCCTAAAGACACAGAATATATTTACTGTATATAAATAGCCTCTGGTTACTTCAGAGGTGAGAGGAAAGAGAAAAGTAGTGGCGTTGAAACAGAGGGTAGAATTCATTGAGACAGAGGTCAGACACCATTCACAACCATCATGAAGAGAGAGATATGACCAACTCACATGCTTCGGTAGCAATAATAACATACAAGGTAAACGTTAGACATAATGTTGGCTGCAAGCTACACTCACAAGCATATCTAGACATCAACAGACACATATGTAAAGTAACAAGTGTTTACACCTTTTGAAGCTATACATTTA
Source organism: Lepidonotus clava (assembly GCA_936440205.1). Lineage (NCBI taxonomy): Eukaryota > Metazoa > Annelida > Polychaeta > Phyllodocida > Polynoidae > Lepidonotus > Lepidonotus clava. The sequence goes on from OW387134.1 coordinate 54,572,378, forward strand.
GATAACCCAATGACCATATTACTCAGAAGGAGCATGACCAAAATCAAATACAATTTAACCAATGGAAAGTCTGTTATATACTGTTATCACTACTTATATTAGGTCCGCGATGTCTAACGACAATCAAACATACATCAATCAAAATTAATGTTTAAAAAGGTTTATCCCGGGATGGTAAAGAGAAAAGAATAGGCCTATAAGCAACGCCCCATAGGAGAAGGCACATGCGAACACAAATTATACTGATACTTAAATGCTCAACCCAAGTAAGTTCTAACCCACTGTCCCCGATGACAATAGCTGCCCTCCCACACCTTGGTGCCTGCCAAAAGGCCCCAGTCCCTGACGTGTCCTCAGCCTGACCCGGGTAACACTGCCCCCCTCCCGGCCCTCCGCCGACGGCCCCCAGCCCGCCACCGCCAGGGAAACCGGATCGAGCAGAGGCGGGAAAGGTGATCCGGGCTGGCTAGTCGCCAAGGCCGAAAAGACCTGGTTTTAAAGCAAACACATTTAAGCGATCCCGCTGAGGGGTTCAAAGGTGCAGGCAACAAGGAGGCTGCTGGGGCCTTTGATAGCGGCGCGGGCCGCTTGGCCAATATTGGCCGCTGTTTATGTAAGTCCCACTGAGGACGGCTACAGTGTCGGCGGGACCACTGGACGACCAGCTTTGTTTGACTTCCTCCAGGGTACACAAACCATGGCCCCTCCCACTCCTCCTCCTGCTCCCATCGCCGCCTCAAGCCCCTTACTCCTCCATGGCGGCTGATTCACACACAAAGTTCGGCCCCTCTCCAGTATGTTTAGGATAGAGGGGTCGGACGGGAGGTAGGAGGAGACCGGAATAGTTGGTCTTCCCTTTGTGATAAGGTTTAAGAAGCAAATTAGTTTGGTATTGGGGGCATCTCGGCACTCAGACGAGGTTATTACCACATTATCACCTTCGCCAACAAACATGGCATTCCGGCACATTCCAGCATATCTCCCCACTACCTCCTCCTCCCGAGCCACTCTCACTCCAGGCTAAAACTCCCAGCACCATTCCCGTACTGATGCTGAACTCTGCCACTAGGGGGCGACATGGGAGCACAATGTTGAACATTGTGTGTTTTCTCTGGGCGCGGAGACATTCTCTGTGCCCTCGGCAGTTGTCACACATGTTCCCTGACCCCCTAGGCCGCGGGATGCCCCTCCTCCAGGGTCCCGATCCCCAGATACCCACCAGCAGGGGCACCGCCACTCTAGTCCAACACTACAAGCTCTTACACATCTCAAATCTAGTCTCCCAAACATGAACAACAACTTGATATTCACCTGTTTGGCGGCTGCCTCCTCGTCCCGTCCGTCCCCTACGACAACGTATGTGCACTTTCTACCAAATCGAGATACGATTCGCTCAAAACAGCTCTCTTTTCCTGCAAAACAAGGAATCGTGTCTTATAACAAAAGGAATATTCTGATGCAAAATGCATTATTGTCTCAGCTTATGTTTATATAACATGATCGGCATGCTTTGCAGTCCATATCAAAATTTTCACAAACTTTTTACCATACTTTAGAAATACTCATTGTTCAGACAAAATCTTTGAAGCGAAACCAAATAAACCTTAGGTGTTGAAATATACATTAAGGTTGAAAAAATTGTCGTCAAATTTCTCTCCATAGATAATCAGAAAAGGAATTATCATAATTGGTTAGAAAACACTGACTTACCTATTTTCGTGGCGCTGTAGATATTTTCAATATTATAGACGCCCCCTAGTCCGTACAATAGGACCTTGGCCAGGGCGGGCACCAACTGGGTCGTCGTTACCAGCACATTCACGCACGTCGACCTGCCAGACAACAAGGGCAAAGGGTCACACACTTTGAAAGCTTTCAGGGAAAGGGCCGAGCTAGTTCGCTTTAAGAAAGTTGCTCCTGTCAACTTTGATGACGTCATGTCTGACGTCTGGTGCCCAAAGACATAAGAAACAGAACGTAAATAGACTGGGCCGTGGCCGGACCTTGTTTTAGTAGCTTTTTAACTTATGCGTGTTGGTTCTGATGGGCGAATCGAATTCGCAGGAGGAGATTTTAGAGGACTTTGTTATGTTTGTATTGGTCTTTTTATAAGTGACTCGCGACAGTGGCTGTTCATAAAGTTTATCGTCATAATATTATTCAATGAACGTATCATGAAATCGATTACCACATGATTTTAATGTTCTTTGAATATCAGAAAGATAGCATATCAATATAAGAACAAATATTAACATATTTCATATTGTTTGCCCCAAATAAAACAACACGTGATACCAACAGGGGAGACAAACGTTTTGAAAGCAATTGATGTTTGTTGTGCATCAGCCCAACCATTGAGACAAGAAAGTATAAATCGTACTAATTTTGTAACGAGCATACCCTATAGTGGGATGGTCCCGCGTTCGGCGACCACCCAACGTCGCGTATTAATCAGCTACAAATGACCCATGCTAAGACAGATTGGTGGGCGCCTGACGAGCGAGTGTTTGTATAGACGATAAGGCGGTATGAGTGTCCTTGTCTAATGAAGGCTCAGCGGATCAATGGTCCAACAGCTGGACGCCGGGGGTCGATACAAGGACCCAATGAACCGTGTGACCTCTGGGCTGAGGGCCTAGGGTGTGGTCAGGGGAAGGGCCTGGCGACATGGCCCTACCCCCGGGGTGTCAGGTGGGCAGGGGGCCCGCCCTACCCCCTGATAAGAAGGCATCGGGTGCCACACCTTTAGCCAGCTCTTATCTACCGCACATTACCGCTGCCTACAGGACTGCCGACAAACTAACGGACAACGACCTGCCAGATCCTCTCCGAGCTGGGTACTATACGTTCCGTTAGAAATCTGATTAGGTATGGGATGCCCATAGAAACATGTCAGGACTGACCTATTCAAATACGTTGATAAAGGTAGTAAGTCCTCCCCCTCCCCCCACAGCCTCCGATTACATTCAATAGTTTTCGCGAGTTTCGTGAATAATTAGTTTATTGTTCTTACCTTGAGTTGATGATGGAGAGAGACTTGAGTGCTAGCGTTAGCCACGAGTCCGTCATAGCTTCGATCTCTGAACGAAGTTGCAACCATTGTTCCCGCTTCTGTGGACCCAACAACCCTGAAAGTCAAGAAACAAAGATATAATGATAATCCTTTATGTCAAGGATAAAAGCTTGAACATCACTGCCCGTGGAGTTACCCCTATAATTATGTACAGCTACAGTCTAATGAAAATGCAATGATGAGTAGAGTAGATGCGAATGACACCTGAAGTCTTTTTAAAATGGATTTAGGAGAGCATGAAAAAGTACTAGTTATAAGGATGTGAAGGAATATGCTGTGTCAGTATCATATGCAACTTGAAACTTTTGATTTTGCTGTGCGTCATAGAACATTTTGAAAGTCTGCATACTAGTAGTACCTATACACCTTTTTGAATTGAGGTAAATATACAGACTGCAGGGTTAAACAAAGAAACTCTCCGAACTCGCACAGTGTGGTGGAGGTGGTCGGGAGTAAGGCGAGGTCTGAGGTGGTGGTTGGTGGTCGGGGTAGAGTGAGTGATGGCAGTGCTCGCGGCAATGCCCCAAACCCTGCGGGTACTGGATGGCGCCTGGAGCAGGCGCGTCAACAGTGCGTCCCCTGGCCGGGCTCGGCGCGAACCCCGACACCGGCCGACACCGGCCGACACCCACCTGCCGCCGGCCGAGTCATAACACGGCGCGGCCCGCTCCCCCAGCTGTCAGAAACCCAAGCCGCCTGTAGCACGGGGACGACATTGTTCGCCCCTTACCACGTACCTCACCGCCGCCCCGCCGCCCGCATTGTTTCCCCTCCCCACAGTCGTAAATGACTGAACCATTTACTCCTCACCTACCGCCGGGCATCTGGTCTAGTGCTCAGGTACTGCTCCCCAATAGCCCGCGAGCTGCTCCCCTGAGTGGTGGTGAGCAGGTAAAGAGCTCTAGGGAGCAGTTAGTCCGTGCGCCCCTACTAAATCCCACGGTGAGCTACTCCCCAGACCCATGTACTGATCATTGCACAAACTTTTTTTATCAGGACTTCAGATGTAAGAACTGAACATTATGGCCGCACACGTGGCGTTCATCTTGCCTGTGAGAAATACAGACTTTGGTAATCAAGACAAGGAAAGAACTACCTGAGAATGGTTCTTGCATTTGACACCAGATGGCTAACTGATTCTATCTCAGCCCAGGCAAGACCTCACACTAAAACTTTCTAACTGTAAAGTATAAATGTCATTGGCCACATGTCAACATCATTGAGAAAGAGGCATCTGATGATACACAAGGTAGGCAAATAGGAAAGCACTTACCCCCTACGTTATTCCTATAGCTGCTGTAGATTTCCTTTATTCTCCTATATCTAAAAGCCAGCTTTCGCATCCAATCTACTCCACCACGCACCCCGGTTGCTAAGCAAAGGTTGGCATTGGTGGCTGCTGCGTGGAACCCGTCTGTGGCGAAGTTATATGTGCTGCAAATAGAAACATAGATAACAGTGTTAGAATAGAAACCAAGAAAATCAGAGACCGAAATATGTACATAAAAACATTATTCAAAGGCAGGTGTAATATTGGGTGTTGGACTTTTAAATGTGTACATATTCGTGTGTTTGGGGGCAATTTCCTACTCTTAACCTAAGAAAGAATGCAATTACTCACTTCAAACTGGTTCACTCGAAAGGCAATTGACAAAAAAATCGTGAGAGGAAAGCTAACTACCAGCCTACACCAAAAAGGCTACACTACTGGATATCAGAATGGTCTGGCGTTTATTTAACGTTCCATTTATGCCTATCCATATCCTTTAAGGATCATTGGTAGCCATGCATTATAAGAGATTTATGGGGGTCGGGGTGCTGCTCCCCCCTGGGTCTAGCCGGGTGTGACTGGTTACCATTGCCTGCCACGGCCCGGCCCTCCGCCGCTCCTCCAGCTGGGCCTACTTAACGGCGCAACCCCAGAACTCGGACCAATGCATTCATATCCATTAAGCATCATGCGCGCTGCTGCCATCTAGCGACCAGAGCCAGGATCAAGGCATCACTCAGGGTGTGAGATACAGACCATTTTTTATTCCCATTACTTTTTTTTGAATGATGGATGGTGGTAGTGGCCACAACATGCTTACCTTAAATCCTGGCCGTTGTCGTCCGACGATACATCATCTATATGTACTTGGTCACACTCCTGAAAAGACAAGGGGACAGGGCATCAGTCAAGCGGCGCAGCTTTTCACTCATGGCACAGCCACATCAAACATACAGTAATTATACATAGGCGGCCCTGGGGTCGATATATCAACGATCTGTGGGCCCACGAAAGGAAAGGACCCCTATATTTTAGGATAGAGTTTTTACCTAGATAAATGAAGGGATTATAGAAGGTTGCATTTCCTCAATGCATACATTTCACTAACCTTCCATTGTCATGCTAATTATCTCGTGCTTTTTTTGTGTAAAATCTATAATGTCCTATTACATGTACTTTTATGTCTTGGAATTATTTCTATATAGCCGTGTCTTTAGAGACATGAAAAGATCAATAAATATTCAGAAACATTCATCCAACATTAAAAGGTGGTTGCACCGCGGGTATATAAATCAAACCGACTTTTCGTGTAGAACGTGTATGGCAGGTGTGACTTCATTATTCACAGAGAAAGCGTGACATCTTTAGATACACAAACACACATAGCCACCCACCCATCCCGAACCAGAAAAAAAAACCAAGCGGGTCTTTTAATGGCCTTTCCATGCGGGAGACGTCGGCTACATATAAACAAGGCGGCGACCACCAACCCCATTCTTAAGGCACCTAGTCACCCGCGGCGGGGAGAGCCGTTTGTGAGGGGTTTAGCCCCCTCGCTTTCTTGTGATTTGTATCTGGGGCTGGCCGACTTTCGGGCCCGTTAATGTGGGGAGGCGGCTTTCATGTTGTCAGGCGGTGGGATTTAGTGAGGTGCGCCCGACAGCCGGGTGATGATGGCGCGCGCCCCTTTGATCTTACAGGTGAACAACGCCTCCGCTCCGGGGATCCAGTCGCATTATAGCCCTGACCCTAGCGCCCAGACCAACCTGTCGCCAACCCAACAATCACAAGTGCACGATGGGATCCAATAATGAACCCACCCTCCGGCCACAGTAAAACTTAGCGTTTATTGATTAAGAATGAACTGTTATCTGTAATGGTCATCCCCAGTCTATCCTATCATAACGTTACTCGAAGCCAAATGGCCTTTTCATAGGGCTGTTGGGATCCTTCAGTGTGGACTCGGCTCTGACCTAAAGGCGGTGATGGGACCCAAAGATGGCGCGCCGACCCCGGACCCCCTGGGCCCTGATCCGACACCCCACCGAGGTGATGTGTACGTGCCACCTGTTTAGGGAGTAACATTCACTTTTCACAAGCCATTTGCCCTCCTTTTTACCTAAAGTTTTTCAAACTCTTCGTTATTATTTCTTGCCAACAGCCAAGACGTCCATGGCATGATAAACACATTTTAGAGAATGTTCAAAATATGCCGTTGTTCTAGATACTTCATACAAACGGAATACTATGATGGTTTGATTGTATGGAGGAATCAAACCACAGGGTACCATTTATACATGTGACCCTACTATGAAGGGCTGTTGTGTTAGAAGACCCCTACTATACCCACCTAACGCTCACCTACATCCAAACCCAATACTCCCACAGGCCTTACATTCTCCTGTGCCCATTACCATAATGCTCAGTACCTTTAATGATGATCGAGTTAACACACGACGCTACAACACAAGGCGCCGACCACCGTGTGATCGACAGGTGATTGTTTTAACGTTGGGTAAGGTCAGGTCATAGGTCAGCAGACCAGGGTCACATGGAGACCCGCTGCGGTAGGGGGCCTGACTCTGCAAAAATCACAGAATTAGGGGTGAACCCTCCTCCCAAGTAAACTCTGCTATCGGGAACCAAGACTCAAGTACGTCTCTTTAAGAAAGGATGCCGCGGTATGGTATGCTCCCTAAAAAATGTAACCTAACTTTATCGGAACTTTGTGCAAGTCTATATAACAATATAATTGTTTGCGATTTACTACCGAGTTCCGCTGTCTTAGCGTCGACAAGGTTGAACAAGGTGGGCTATTAGCACAAATCTCAGAATCCAAAGAGGGGGCGTTTTAATCTTGGGGGAGTTTTCTGTTGACGCAGTCGACGCTTTTGTTCGCTCGGCACCGGTCAGCCAGACGGTTCACAAACAGTGCAATATGGGCCCTGCCGCCCTGCCAGGCCCCTACCCCAGCGTCACACCCGCTTTCTGGTCCTTTAACCACGTCAGCCCCACTAAGTATGCCCCGCGCTCAGTTAACCCTCTAACCCACCCTTCCCCCTTATCAGGCCGTTGTCCGGAATTCGCAGCAAATCACTGGTTGTCCGGCCAAGGTGTCGATGAACACGTCCCGCGCTACCAGGGGGCGCTACGAGCTGTCCGCCACAATCACGTCACGTGATCACTTCTGGCGGTCACTAGGCGGCGCCACCGGCCGAGAACAATTAAAGCCGGACACTGGGCATGCGCCTGATTAGCGCCCTCTGTATGCCACTTAGCGCAACACGGCGCGGGCGGGGAGGGGGGCAGGGCGGGCGGCCTGCAGGACGGGAGGTCGGCCGGCCCGCTGGCATTAGCAAACCCGACATTTTTCATGCTCACTGGTTTAGAAAATTCAAACAGAGTCAGGAGTGTGGGGGCAGCAGCTACGCCGGTGGCGGGCATGATGGGGATGGAGGCGGCGGTCTACCAGCCCGGACCTTCAGCTGCCTGTATCTAGCCGGCCTCCACCTCCCCAACTCACCCCAACTCACCCCTGCCGTCCTCCTCCTCCTGTAGGCCGCTAAGCGGCAGCAGCGGGCCCCATGTGATGTGCGGCTGGCCTCATACCTGCCTCTCTGACCTGTTCACGGCAATCTTCTCACCTGTCACTCACGTCCAAATGCCTGCTTCCGGTGCCCTCCCACCTCCCAACATCTCACAAAAAAACTCCAGCCCGGGCTTCCCTGCTTCTTCCCGATGCACCTGTTTTCCCCCGTCTCTTCTTTCTAAAGCAAGTTATCTACTTCTTTTCATCAGAAAATTAAATTGACCTTGATTGCCGACACAAATCACGCACAAAACAAGCGTATTTTCCTTACCCTAAACCGAAGCTAATATTCCATATAGAAATCAATTCCTCATTGGAGCACTTACATGAAATATCTTACAGTTCGGTAGAATAAATTGCAATCACTTGTAACAAAAAAAGTTGGGAATCTGTCGGCCGGCTGGCCCCTTACCGCTAAAATTTCCACCAATGTGGACTGGGTGTTTGTTTTGTCTTAAAAACGTCGTTAACGACCAGGCACTAAATCAGAGACACTTCTGTGCCAAACAGCCTCGCCCGTGCAAAGGCTCCCTGCATTTGTGAATCAGGTAAACATACATTCAGTTGTTTAGACAAAGATAATGCAGTTTATCATTAAGTCAAAAGGGAATGTAGTCAAGGGGAGGAGTTCTTATCTCGTGCATAAAGTGTCTGAAAGTCATATTATTAGTCCCCTCTCTTTGGAGGGGTAGGACGCCATGACCCGTCACTCTTTGTTTATTTCGCCAGTGGAAACCGAATGCGCATGCGTGACATGAACATGACTCTAAACAATGCCATGATGTATACCTATCATGTCTACAAACTGTAAAGTCAATGCCACCCTCCCACAATAGTTTGCCGCACTGCTGCATGCAAGACAGGGTTTTACTGAGTCATTTTAGCCACTTTGTCAACGGTATTGAGAGTTTATGGTCTGTGGCTGATCTGAAAAGGCGATCATATCCCGTCTCTAGCGCCACTCCGACTTAGCCCAGGATACAACTGGCGACATTTGGCGACATGCAGGCAAACCTTGACTTAGCCTCTTTGAAAAGATTTTTTTTCCTTTTAAGTCGGGGAAACTCTTCGCGTCCCACGTCCATGAAAGCAAATAGATGAAATATAGTCTTTTAGGTAATTGTTAATAATAAGGTTTGTTATCTTTTCGCACATGAGTATTAAAGAATCACCATTAAAGTTTGTCGACACTGACAAATTTGTGCTCGAGTGAAGCGGTTTGTAGCAGGAAATATAGCTAAGTGGAATATAGGTGCGCATACTAAACTGGTCCAGTGTCAATAGTTTAAGTTTGTAATGTTTTACAGCCGAATGTTCTCACTGACCCTGTCTCGCCGGAGGATTTAGAAGTTGGGAGCAGTTTCTATGTGTTGGCGCTATTTGTACACTGGCCTAGCGGGGAGGCTGTGGCTGTGTCATTCGGACCGCCTAGACTGGATGGCGCTCCTAGTCAAACAGGCCTCCCTGGGCGTGCAGTGAATGGCCAACTATGGCAGCACAAGAGAACCTGCCCTCTCCCTCCACCATCACTCTCAACGGCCCACCCACTGGTAATCGAGAAAAAAACATCATCAGTCTTAAAAAAGTGTATTAAACCTAAATCTACTTTGCATCCGGCATGATTGTCACAAGCTCATCTATTACCCAGTGATGGAACTCAAAGAACATTCAGAGTTTTGTCGGATTTGCATTTTGTTGGCGATCTGTTTTCGCCCTTGTTCCTTCAGCAATTGCCTCAAAAGTCAGGTGATTTGGGTAGTTGACCGTGCTTTTACCCCGAAAGTCAGTGGTTTCATTGTCGACTTACAAGTGAGGGCGGCTTGCTGGGTTGAGGCGGGCAAATAAATCAGGGGACTGCCAAAACATATGCATAATATCTATGTAAATGTGGCACCTTTTGAGGCCGGGGTTGGTGACTGCGCTCTATTTTCCCAACACTGTTTGAGAAAGGGATTAGCAATCACAATATTGACTGAGGCAGTGTGTGGGAGACGTGCGGAGCATGCAGCCACCTCAGTACCACCCCTTTTACCTCGGCTACCAACCCCTGCCGGCCGGGCCACCACCTCCTACCTTCTCCCACATACAGACCACCCCATCCTGCCAGCCCTTCCTCGGCCACCCAGGTGACGCACTCACTTGTATCCAGAGAGGAGGCGTCCGCGGCCTGGGGAGGGATGAGTCAACAGAGCAGGTAAAAGCCCCGGGTAGAAAGCCTATATCACCTTGGGTAGGTTGGGGTTTGGAGTGGGCGACTCCCTGGAGACCCCTCAACCCGTGTGGCCACCAGGTCATTGGTGGCTGCTGGAGGAGGTTTGCCATCGATACCAGCAGCTGATGGTGGGTGGGGGAGGGGGGGATTAGGTGGAGGGATCGGTGAGAGGGAGGAGGGGCTTCTGGCCCATTCAACTTCCCTCTTCATTGAGTTGTGACAAGTTTGTGTTAAATGAGTGGTAGCATGTGGGTAAAAAGAATCGCCTCTCTCGTTGTCCTCGAGGAGACAGAGTGGGCCCAAACCCCCGCTGTCCTGGAGTAGCTGGTCTGGGAGTGTCCTCCAAATGAAGTGGTAACAATAAAACACATGTTCTCGCGCTGTTGGTTTCTGATGAATGGGTCGTCTGAAGGGGGCTGTTGTCTGCCGGGAGGACCCCTCCGGCCCTGCTGGAGGGGGCCACTGTTGTCCCACACCAGGTTGCCTGTCCCCCTGGAGGAGGAGGAGCCCCCTCTCACCACCCTGTCTACTCGCCTCATCCCTCATGCCCGCAGCACAGTCGCTCCCAGAACTCTCCACCTAATGAGCACCATTTTTGGCAGCGCCGCCCAGCTACAGTTACACCCTATATTACGCTAATTGGAAACAAGCAAAACACGAACTTTTCGCGCCGAGCTCACTTTGCATCACATTATTTTGCCGAACACCCTTTTCGCTCGGACTCTCTCCTTGACGAGATTAAGTTCGTGTTACCATGCCGCAATCGCCAGCATGCAACAGAACAGTCAATTAGATGGAATTAGGCTGGAAAGGAGAGGCTGGCAGGCCCCATGACCCGCCTGATGCCCCGGCTCAAAGTACGCAGGCGGCCCAGAGGATAGGATGAAACACAAGAAAACTTGTCCTTCTTCGTGTATTAATTGCTTGAAGCAGTCGGGGCGCAGCGCCCGGTAACAAGGCGGCATTCGCTGCCTACCCGTCCTGCCGACATTATAATTATTGAACTAGCATCAATCAATGCTGCGCCATAGGGCAGCAAGATTTGGCGTGGTCTGTCTATTCCACTTTCGTCCTCCTGTGTACCATCTAGGCTTTGGTGCTTAATGTTTTATGGTTTACCTACTCGTCCTTCTTCTTTGGTTCTTGTACATTGATACTTATCTCGACTTGCTAGTATATCTCATACATGCCACTTTACACATTTGACCAAACAGTAGTAACATTGCTTTCATATGTTGTTACTACTTACCTATACCTCACCATACTTATATGCTTCTTGGCCTCTCCTTTATTCACGCTCAGTATTGGCCAACATATTCTATTAATTTCTTTTAAACTATATGCTACTTAAATGTTTTTTCCGTCCTTTCACCATCTATTGATAACCTATACACTGTTAAAATGGTGTTTAGAATTTAAATGTGTTAAGGGCATAAACATGTTTATAATCTAAATACACTAAACCATATCTGTTTAAAACCTAAACATTTGTAGCTTCTAAACATGTGTGGGTTAACTATGTTTATAATCTAAACGCATAACACTAGTTGTGTTTAAAAGCTAAACACTTGTAACCTCTAACCATGTTTTGAATGGGATATGTTTAGAATCTAAACACATAATATCAATTGTATGCTATAGAAAAGAAAAATGGACACTTTGGGATTAGAACCCACATTCTTTACATTCAAGGTAGAAGCCTAACCAACTGAGCTAACTTGGACTGCATGCAGTGTACACTGGCATAGTCAGCACCAATGAGTAGGATCAGTACTACTATACAGGTATTCAACATCATGTTGGTGTGACAGACAATAGTTCAGTACTCTCATACCCCTACGTATTCAGTTAAGTAGCCAAGCTGGGCTGTGTCTACCTACCGGCCTCCATAGCTCAGTGGTAGAGCATAGGCTTCATATGTGAGGGGCCCCGGGTTCAAATCTCGGCTACTGAAGTTACCAAAATACTGCTATGAAGTAGTTGTACTATTAGTGGTTTGCCACATGCCCCCCATATTTTTGGCCATGATTAGTAAAATAGTGTTTTTCATACACTTAGGAATTTGGAACTTTGTGATTAAAAATGTTAGATTTTTAAGTTTTTGTAGCGTCATTAAGATAATCACTTCATTGGCCTGCTATTCTAGGTACGGTCAACCAACCAGAACACCCCTAAAACATTTACAAAATGTTTTAAAACACCTTTTTAGTAGGATTAACATGTAGACACCTTTTTAGTACAAGAACTTTATCAGCTATACCCCTAAAGGTTTTACCTCCAACAATCAAACAATCCATGCAAGGCTAAACCAAGAAGGAAGGACATATTTGGTTATTGGCTCAATGATCCTGTAGTGTGATTACAGGAAAAAATAAAACTTTCAATGCTGTTAACATTACATCTGGTGTAAACTGAATGGCATAGTACCATAGCAGTGTTTTACATGTAAGATCTACGTTGTTGTTTTTTTGCACACTACTGTATATTATTGTTAAATTTAAAATGGTTTTCATCCTTAAGAATGAAAGTACACTGTACATATTACGGTATATTACTGTTTAACTTAACACCTAACCCTAAACATCTTGAAGACCTAAATGCTTCATAGATAAACACCTAAACATCATAGTTTTCTAAACACTTAGCAGCTAAACATAAAAAAATCATAAGCGTTTTGATTCTAAACACCTTGAGGACCTAAACACTTCATGGTTAAACAGCTAAACATCACACATTTCTAAACACTTAACCCTAAACACCGATAATTCTAAACATGTTTAGGGAAATAAAGTGTTCCAAAACTGGATGCACCGAAGTGTTTAGGAAAATGTTTAGGTTCTAAACACTTGTTTTAACAGTGTACCTGAACAATAGACATCACACTTTTTTCTATTCGTGTGACAAACTTCCCTCCTCTCGACCATTACCTCGAATCGACCACTTGACTTAGATTGTGGTCGCATCCTCCTTCGGGAGACACACCCTTTTATCTACATTAATTGTCTTTGTGATAATTCACTTTTTACAATCTTACATTTACAAACCAAATATGTGTGTACCAAGAGGATGCAGGGAATCCTCCCACCCCTGACACAACGGGTTGGAGAGGGCGGGGAGGGCGGGGACGGGGGTCGGAGGGGGTAAGCTGTTTGTTTCATCATTCAAATTTATTCGGTCTGGGAGCCAGGTGATGGCGAACGGGGCCGACCGTCGATGGGGCCCGTTCTCGGCACTGTTTGCCCCCGCCTTTTCCATTAGACATGGTCGCTGGCCCGTGTTGACTCAGGAAAAATCTATACTCACACCGTGAGGTCCTACAGCCATGTAAATTAGGCCCAGTTAGGGCACGGGCCAGTCGATTGCTTGTCCAGTCCTCCTTCTCCCAACCTCTTTTCAATCTTGGCCCACAAGATTCGTTTTTATCCAAGGCCAAAGTGAGAAATCTGTTGTATCTGAACAGAGGAGGTGGGATGGCTGTCGAGGAAACTGGTCGTGCGGTGGAGAGGGTCTGTATGGCTCGGGAGGTTGTGTGTGTAAACATGTTTGTCCTATCAATTTATTAATCAGGTCCTGGCGTGACCCTTTTATCAAATATGTTGATTGAGAGTGATCACTATTGTGTGATAATTTGTCAGGGGCTGACTACAGATGGCAAATCATCATTTAATGGCATTGTGTTTTTTTTATCACGAGCCAACCTTACACACTAATCAAGATAAATGGAAGCAGCCGGAAGTGCAGACAGTAACTCCCGACGTGGATTTTTATGTTCGTTTCAATTGATGCATTGGTCGGAGTATAAACCTATTTGTACTAGAAGAGAGGTTTTGAATTAAATGATTCTATCTGTTGCAATAGACATGTGATTTGTATTACCAGTTTATGTGTTGATGCCAGTTGTCTCCTGTATTTTCTTGATTTATCTAATTGACGATAGTAGCAGGACAAATCAGAGTACACTCTTGGCTTTAGTCCCGGGGCTTGAGTGCATGTATGTTATTCCATTTCTTGTACATTTTGAAGATTTTATGTTCTTTTTGTTATTCTTTTCAGAAGAGAATGCATATAGTAATAGACTCTTTACTCACCTCTAGATCATTGAAGAAAAGATGCGTATCTGCGAGGTTGAAGATCATCTCCTCCATTCGCAAACCTAACGACACGGACCCAGGGGCGTCCTGCAATGACACGCAACAAATGAAAACTTAGATAGATCAACACAACATGTACTAAACAAAGATACTGCTATACGTGGTAACACTACACAGAACTGGGGACACGAACGCCCCACCTCCCTTTGTTACTATTATCAGGTTCCTGGTACACGTAAATCAAGAAAGCATTGATTTGATAAACCGTCGAGCACCTGAGGAGCTCAGTTCTTTTTGAGCTAGAGACTTTTGCTTAGTTCCTATGCTTTGCCCTGACTGCAGCACGCCAAGGGGGACGCCTGCAATCTGGTAAAGAGCTGTACTTGTTCTAACTTACATGTATGGCTTTACAAATATGCATAGCTCTCCGCATATCCTAAACTTAATATCACAGAGGAAAGGTAGGGAGTTGTGCCGTAACAATGAAGGAACAATGACACAATGCATGGTAAATTGCCTACGGAGGGCGTTTTATTTCAACTGCTGCATCACTCTATCACTCTTTCCCCAGCTGCAGTTGAGAGGGATGAGCAAGGAGGGGAGGTGTATCGTGCCTACACCCGGCAATACAAGTTAGCAAGGTGTAGTGCCCGGAGTGCACTAAGGTGCAGTGATTGCCTTTAATTAGTGGGTGCCCCTTCGACTATTTGGCCAATTGATCGCTGCATTTGTTACGTGTATATTGAACTAACAGCGCTTGTTTGGCTTGGCTACTGCCTCCTCCGTCTCTTACATTACCTTACTCAAGGCTGTCACCATCCCACGTCTATTCAACACACTTATACAATCACCATATTGACCTCAACCATTTATTTGTTGACATTGCCTAGCCAACAACTTCCCTGATTGTCACCTGTCGACTCCGGGCCAACGTCATTTTACAGAGACGCCTACCAATGGGCGAAGCAACAAGTAAGTGACAAGGCAAACTTCGTTGTTTATTATCAATGGCAGTATCTAAAACGTTAACTTATATACCTTTTAATAGGTATGTGCTCATGATGATATGTGTATCATCCGCGGCAACCATAAATGCATAATAGATCCATGTGTAAGATTAACCAGAAAGATAAATTAACCTTGGAAATACTCAAGAAAAGGAAAACTGTTTATTTGCACATGTCTGCAAAAGGCATTTGCGAATTAACCAAAAAAGGACTCGTCGCGGTCCAATCAAAGCGGCGGCTGTTAACACTGGTCTATAAATCGTGAGCCGGCCTGTGTCTCTATTTGACCGGGCAGAGGACGCTTGACGCAGTGCCACCCTCAACAATAGGGCCTGGCACTCGGACTGTCAACAGGTCCTGGAGTCGGGGGCCAACAAAAGGCTGCCAGCAGCCTCCAGTATCTGAGAGCCGTGATGACAAGTAAACCCACTTCACACATCCCTGCTCTTGGGGGTCAATCCCATTTCTGACGAACCAACTCAGGACTGGCTTTTCGACAAGGGGAGGAAGTGCGGAAAAGGGATTTGAAAAAAAAAGAAGAACTGGGTATACAGTCAGGTCTGAGGACAGCAGGGGGATGGGGGGCGTTGGAGGTGGACAGGGGAGGGGTTGGGGTGTGGTGCGAGTTGCCTTAGGACATGTGGAGGGGTGACATGTGGACATGGCTGGGTCTGGCCTGGCCATCGTCAATGCTACTCAGTGCTATGGGCACTGACAAGACTAGACCTGGGGGCAGGAGGGCTGGAGTACGCCACCGCAGGCAGTGGGTGCCGCCATTTCCCCGCCCGCGCCGCCGATATTCCCCAGATGTAGGCCCGACCCCGCGCGCCCTACAGCGCCCCATTAAATCACACCAAAAACTTCAGCAGGCACTTTGAAGAAGAAGAGGCTCGAGCCGACTTCGATGAGAGAGGTACCCCTTTATACCGAGACGAAGGAAGAGATCCAAGCCCGGCCTCCACCCCTTTAAAAGTTTATGCCCCCCTTGCGTCCAGATTGGATCCCCAAACAATGGGTCCCTTTTGTTTTTCCCTGTAGGCCCGCATGTTGATGTAGAGTGCCGCTGGGGCACAGGGTGAACTGGAGGAATTCCTCCTGGCACTGACCTGTGTCGGGGTGGAGCAGCTCGCGGGCCCCGCACCAGTCGAGCAGCTCGCCGGGCCCCAACCCACACGTCCCTATCACGTCCCTGTCCGTCATCGCAGACCAGCTGCAGACGGCCGTTCACCAGAAAAAAATCAAACCCCTCTCCATCAGCCTCGACCCTCAAACCTTGCTAAAAAGCGCCGCCGCCGCGTTCTTAGTCAGTGGGTCTAGAACAGAGACCTCATCACTTGGTCACTCAACCCGCTGATAAGACGGTGGCGACGTGACAACTGTCGCCGGCCTTATTGACATTACAGCGGCCAGAAATCTCACCACAGCAAGGCGTTTTTTACTCTCTGATTAAAAAAGTGATTAAAACAAAAGCCAAAGGGAGGTAACGGAAACTTGGTCTAAAATCCAAGATAAGTAAATCTCCCTTTGAACAGTGCATAAGTATTTCCATTAACAGCTTTTCTACGATCCTGTGGCGCCGCTTTTCGCCTTGCAGGTTTACATTGTAGGTCACATTAAGAGGTCATCCTGATAACTCCCTGATGGCCGGTGGGGGTGACCCCATCAGCGAATAGTATAGAGATATGTGTAAGAAAACAGCTCATGGCGGTTACTGAGCAACATAATGATGACTTATAAATAAGTCCATTATAAATGTTGACTGAATATCAAGAATAAGTAACTATGAAGGTGAAGCGCTATGCAGTTACAGGTTAAGGTATAGGTAAATCGGGTACATGGTCTAGATCCAGTTTATACGTCTTACCTATTCTTCCCAATGCTATAGGCAATATGAGTATGCGTGGGTTGCTCGTCTAGAAGTCAGGAGCACCTCACCACTGACTGTGTATGGCGGATCACTCAGCGCCCTATCTTACCTCCCCCGTCCCGGCCGTGTCGGGTCGACAGCACAGATTAGCCTGATTAAAGTCACATTTTTCTTGACCTCTTTTACCCACTATTCCAGTCGCCCCCAAACCGCCGTATGATTTTCCGTTTTCCGCTTGACGAGCCTCCGACACTGTGCCGTTTTGAACCTGTTCACTTCAGGTCGTTGTGTACTTAGCACTGCTGTCCTCTTTTTACTTTTCTTGCGATAGGGTGGCCCCTTTGTGGTGAGGCGTGGTGGTGGGGGAGGGCGAGGAGGTGCAGGAGGAGCTGAGCAGTAATTACCAGCGCTCACCTTGTCAGTCCGTGATGCAGTTGTTCGCGTTTGCGGCCAATATAGGCAGCAGTAATCGCAAGGCGCGCCCTTGCTAATTGCAACATGAGAATGTGGGTGAAAACAGCTCGGGCGGCTTCATTACTGGACGCGCTATGGCGGGGCCGGCCCGTCAGAATGCCAATCATAAAGCATTTCGCCCCAACACCGCTTCCTCTAACACTGGCCCTGGATGATTAGGTCTGAAAAACGTGTCCACACCGTCTCAGTTTCAGCGCCATCGCCCCGCCACACAGCTTTATTGAAATTCTCTTTTGAGGCTGATTAATTTTCACTGCCTACTCTCTCCATCCATCAGGGGTCATTGAAAGAAAAGGCAGGCGTCAGTCTATTGAGATCATCGCTCTATTATTAGCCTGATTTAGCTCTAATGAATATAAAAATGATGGGGCCGGATGGGCAGGAGGGCCCGGGTGTAGTCAGGCTGGTGTCCAGCTTCCCCCTTTCAGTATTGAGGCAGCTATGTATAACCATAACAAAGCCCCAGCCGCAGGCGACACCGGCGCACTCACCCGGCACAGGGGCCTCCAGTGGATCACTTTCTCCATCCTTCTCTTACTCCTCTCTCATCTTCCAAGACTGGCTCATTCAGACAACCTCTTTACCCAGCCTCCAGCCGCCCACTTCCTCCACGGTCCCCCTCCCCCTCCGTCCTCCCTTAACCCCGCCCTCCCACCACCAGTCCCTTTCACCTATGGGCGTGCATACTTTCACTGTGAGTAATTTAGATGCAAACCAGCGGGAATTCTGATCACTTTTGCCTGTTATGAAAAGTGGGGGGAAACAATAGGATTTGCATGTAGTACTGATTGGATTAGGGCTAGGATTTCTCGACTGCTGCGAAGGCAGCCACTGCCTCCCTCCTGAAACGCGAGCCTCCGCCGGTACGACTGATTAAATTGAGGCACTACCAAATTGGATCAGAGTTGATGCGCACGGCATTGCTAATTAGTATGTTAAACAGTGTAATTGGGATTTTAACTGACAGCAGTCCGAAATAATTGCCAGGTAAATCACAGCCAAGTTGGTCATCGGCTAGTGTTACATGTTTGATTGGATTTGTACGGGGGAACTCTGGCCCTAGCCAAACTTGCTTATTCTAGGCAGGCAGGCCGGACCCACACGCACAAATTGGGGCCAAGCGGGGCCTAGGCGTAACTTTATTTCCTGACTTTTAATTATCACTTCTGCTGGGTAAAAATGCGGATAGTGTGCTCTCTAGGCAAAGGCTTCATTTGACTGAGACAACAGAGAAATACTAACATAGGATTCAGCTTTCCCTCCGATGAGCCTACTCTGGCAATTTGCTGCGAGCAAATCAAGTTAGCTGCAGGTCACTTATGAAAGCGAGCCCCAGCTGTGCTATATGCATTTTCAATCCTTGGCAATGGCACAGACCTTGGCCTGCCTTGCTGTCTGATTTATTTTGGTTATCTCCAAAACATATTGGTGTATTTGTGTGCTGGCCGATGATGAGAGCCGACTTTACCTGTGAGCAGGCGGGACGAGGCGACTAATGAATGTTTTGCCCAGGTGTTGTTGGTTAGCCCCGGGATGACGCCTACTCCAGGGCCTCCTCCAGCATCTGTGTATACTCCCGTGTTGGCACAGCGCGGGCCTGCAGCCTGCGGGGCTCTGGCTCGACACAAGTGGAAACATGCCCGGCGTGTTTATGTGTCAGTGCCGGCCCGACATACAGTCACCAAAGTTTCCGCTGTGAAATATGGTTGGTGGGTGCTCATCTGGGCCACATTAGGCGCCGCTGATGAGGCCTGGGGTGACGACAGAGTGGCCGGGGCCCTTGTCATATCGCGCCGCCACTCTTATCAAGGGCCCGCCCCCCTAGAGCTGCTCCTAGCTGGTCTGAGCCGCTCCCCTATGGAGCCCCGGGCTGCTGCCACTCCGCCCCACACAGGCAGAGTAACAATTAGACAGCCGTGTTAATTAGACCTGTAAGGTGGGCAGAAATCGAGCCGGTAACTGATCTATAACGGAACCCGGTGGTCTGACCCGGCGCCGCTGGACCACTCTGACACAGGCTGGTCACCCACCGAGTGACTTCACACCCGGGGAGCAGCTCCCCTGAAAGGCGAGTCGCTGGGACCAGGCCACCCTCTCAAACAGACCAGGCCACACATAAAGCACTCTTAATTAGCGTGATTAGTCAGTAATGGGGTAATCAAGGCCCTGACACGCACTGAGTGATAACGCGTCACCGCACCACAACGTGACACATTCCTCTGCGGATCTCCACATCTCAGTTTTTGGTAATGAATACACTTCAAGAAATTCAAAATATTCCCCCTCCATCGCCAACACATCTACATGGGAATCTCACAAACTCCTCATTCCTACTTGGGGTAAGAGGGGACCCGCCCCGCCCGCCTCCTGGGTGCGCGGGTGGCTCCTCCTCCTGTGATTAATGGGCTGATGTAATGCTAGCTTTTCAATGGGAATCCTGGCCTACTCCAGCTACACCAATGTTTGGGTGTCGGAGCGCCCTCACTGTCATCGAAGGAACACCTTAGTAATCGTTAGCTGCTATTCTATCTGACCACGTGTCTCCGGCAATACACCGCCGGCGGGAAAAAAGTGCCGACCTCCTTACCCCCCGCCGTAATCCTCTAAGTAGAATATACGGCACTAAACTACCATTTCTCACTCCGGGCTCATCAATTTCCCAACGTGCGGGTTATCAAAGACTAAACGCATAGTCAACATACTGCCTCGGGACAAAGCCACATGTGTTGGCCATTGACCCCGGGGCTGGGCGGGGAACCTTGCCGAGTTCCCACTCACCACGCTCCATGCGGGAAAGCACGTCTCGACGTTTCCGGTTCCCCCCAACTTCCAGTTCCGGTGCTTCGCTCAAACAAGTTACAGTGAGTGAGAAACGATGGCACACGTCCTGCCGTGGGGCCCGATACGACCAGTTACAGTCTAGGTTGGTTACTAGGTCACAGATATTGCTCTAACCAAATGGCTGCCAAAGGAATTTATAGCGCAAAACACGAATGGTTGAAAGTATGCTCGATGGTATTTACCATGGCGAAGATTGTGAAAAGGTGTCCGTCTATTATCAGCCAAACTCAAGAACAGTACTAGTGATACATATCTGTTATTGGCGTTTATCACTACTATGATAAAATCTTAACAACTCTTTATAAAATCACAACAAGTTATAGACAGAATTATGGGACAGATACCTGAGTGTCCTTGACAACTCATTATTCACAGTTTACAGGTGGACTCACTCCAGCCCTTATCTGACACATCTAATGGACAATTTTCCGGCTTGGACTCTGATCGATTAATAGATTACTACTGCATAAATCAGACGTGATTGCAGCCACGCCTATCTTATCCATCTAATGTCAGAGGGATATGCATGGTCAGGACGACGCGATAGGCTCATTACTCTAACACAAACCTCTCAAGTCAACTGTGAAACGATTCGTTGGTTCCCAGCGTAGGCTGGTGCAGCCAGCACTAAAGCACCTGCCACCACACCCTAAGGTCTTAAAACCTAGGCTGGGGATGGGAGATTTCAACCCACTCTAAAAGTTGAAGGTAAACATGGAGGACGAGGTTTGTTTTAGATGCCATAGTGCCTCTTGGAGCACTGTGTAGATTTCGTAAGCTCCAGGAAAGCGGGAAAGGATGACCTAAGTGGGCTGGTCCGACTGTTTGGTAGTGACTGCGCTGATTATTTGTAGAGAGGTGAGTGTAAACAGGACGGGGCTGATATGACATAGTTTTCATTCTGGCGGGCCGGCGGCTAAACCCTCTCCTGCCATCCGTGAGTAGCTTGTGAGCAGCTCGGCGGTTACTAGTCTTATCTGCAGGCAGGTTACTAGACAGCGGTGAGCTGCTCCATGCCCACCACTAGGACTGGGGCGCCCTCAGTCGGGAAGCGCCCCCGACCTAGAGATGTGAGTAGCTCCGCTCCCCGGAGACACCAGTTACACTTGCTCATGCTAACATTCCCACCCACTTCCAAGTTTTATCGCCACCTAGGTGAAGGAATGTCGCCAGAATGACATGGTATGGGCCTGTCAGAGTTGACATGCGCCATTTGTCGCAGTGGTTGTCGCTGCCCCCAAGCCCACGTCTCTGACCTACAATAACCCTGCTGAAAGGATGGTGGTTAATGTTATGGAGCGAGCACTTATGCTTTACTATCCCCAAAGAGAACATTTAAAGTCATCACTTCATCAGCTGTTCATACCTGGCGCAAGTTGCCGGTGTTTCAGGCTGTTCCCAGCCTGCAGAACTTGACTGTCTAGATAAGACGCTGCGGGGTCAGGGTACAAGACATCCAAATATTGTCGGTGCTTGATAAGCTCCCTGGTCGGGCGGCTCTGTTCAGTCTGCAACAACCCAGACCCACTTCGAGGGCTGCAACCAACCAAATATTTTGACAAACCAGCGGTACCTACATCCTCCGCCTCTCAAAAAGCGCACAGAAGTTTATCCCAAGTCTAAACACTCTTTGGGGGTGAGAAAAAACATCATCAAGGTCTACCTGCTTGATAAAAGTGCCGAAAGATGGGTGGCTGGTTTGGACCAACAGACTAAGCCGTCAATTGGTCATTAGATGTCTAGATGTTACACATGCGCTGAAAGAAGGCCCTTCTGAATATACGATAACAGACCTCTAATCGGAATGCTGGGATGGAGTGGCGTGGCCCTAGGCACTTCTACTTGCGGCTCCCGACCTTCTAAAGCTGAACAGACTACGAACTTTCTTATACAACAATGAACGAATCTAAACAGTCTTGACCCCCTTTTCTTCCCTTCCCCACTTTTACTTTACCCCTCCTTTTGTAATGAGGTAAACGTCTAAAGCGCCAGCCCTTTTCTTTCGCCACACGCGCTGTATAAACAATTAAGATTTCAATTAAGATAAAAGTCGATTGGACTTGAGTGGAGGTTAGGAGCATATTTTAAGTGAATGACAGGCACGGTTCAGCTGCTCTTGGTTGGCGTGCTGGCGAGGTTGGCAGACGAACAAATAAACAATGGAGGGATGGTAGACGAGGGGCTACCTTGTTCACGTTGGCGGCTGACTGGTGGCAGCGTTACGTCAACTCACCAACTGCTGCCTAGACCTCGGGGCTGCAATAACTTGGCCTCACCTGCCCTCTGAGGTGGCCTAAGGTAAACGTCAGGTGGGCTGCAGGAATGCTGACCATCACCCACATCCGTTTAGATCTCAGCACTCGGCAAAGCCAAGAGCCCTCCTGACTCCAAATATCCTGCGCTATATTGCACTTAATAATGCTAGAAATGAAGGGAGACCTACATTGCTGTCAGTGTCAGCCATCCCCTTCCACCTTCGGGAATATAATGTCAATTGAAACACTCCCAATATCCTCCAAACTTTATATCACCGGGTTTGGTTTCACAATAATTCCAAACAATATTCACAAGCTGTACGTACTCGGCGGGGGATTGGAGATTGACAGAGCTCCGGTTTAATACACTGAACAGCCAAACCAATATGTTTGAAGAGACCGGGGGCTCATCGTATTGCTACCTCTCAGCAGAGGCCTGGCCAAGCCTACAATGCCGTGCAGCAGAGACGCGGGGCCTTTTTGTGGCCTAGGCGAAGAGTATTTATTGATATAACAGTTAAGTCATGTGGCCTGCACCCTGAGCCCAGGGCCGGCTACGGTGGACATGTGTGCCCGGTAATAATGCCCCTTTTACCGGGCACCAACACGTGTTTGTTGTATTCCGCCGGGTTAGACTTGTCGCATTGTCGAGTGTGTTATCCGAGGCTGTGTCCAAGGTACACACATACACACTGTCTGGTGGTTACAAGCTCCTCTTACCCCGGACAGAAGCACAAACAGCCAGGATTACAATTACACATGTCTCTTCTGATCTTCCTCAACAGGTAAAGGTGTGATGTAGGCTAAGTGGGGGCGCGAAGAGTAGACCACGAGTGGGTGGAAGGAGGGCAGAGAGGAACAATTACACGTCGCCAGAGGTGAGCATCCGAGAGGAGAGAATAGACCCGTGAATACTGCTAGTGGGGGGGTTACCATGGGGTTACCATGGTTACCGACGAACGACCCTGTGACATGGGGGCAGAATGGACTGCCTCCAGGGCACCGCTCTCAGGGCTAATTACCACCCCTCCCTCCCCAACCTTTTGCCTGGCACTCTTTCACCTCGCCACAAACGCCGTCAATAACAGGTGTGGCCGGGGGTACTGGTGCACAGGGCGCCGAGGGCCAGCCCCTTTCTCCACAACCACTGCTTTTGGTCGCCATGGCAACAAGGGTGATAGCGATGAAAAGGATGGGTCAGCATTAAAAAGTGGCCGTCTCTGGGAGGAGGAGGCAGTGTCCGGCTGGACCAGACCTATCACTTCAAAGCCCTCCGGCCCTGCCTATGCCTGCAGTGCACCCGCCAGTGACATTAAAGGGCCAAGGATTCAAAGATGGACGCTTTGGGCCCGGCCCTGAATGACTGGGGCCCCCTTCATGTGACACCAAGAGTTGTCTCAAATGCTGTGCAGGCGAGGGGAAAGTGAGCGTGGCACGGCCTCTAAGCCCCCTGCCATGGGCGGCCGACAGGCCTTCAAGGAGCAAGCCAAGAGGGTCCAGGCTCCGGCTAAAAGCTGCCGGCACAAAGACGGGGGGAAGGAAACACACAGAGGAGGTAGGCCCACATGGCAAATCGTTTGGGTCTCGCCATCACCCATCTCTGCTGGCAATTTCTGAATTAGGAGGAAAGCTTCGGGTCTTGCCTGGCAATATTCATGTGGCCCATAAAACAGATATCACCTCATCTACACCTCCCTATCTTCCTTTTACTATTCCATCCACCACCCCTCCCAAGTACTCCTCCGCACATGTGCATACATCCTCTTTGAACAATAAAGGAAAAAAATCCAGGGAAACCGCTCACTTGGTTTATGTCAATTATGAGCTGGAAGAGGGCTATTGCTGAGGGATTTAGAGAGGAGCTCAGGGCGGTTATAATACAGTCGTCGGCCACCGACTGTCGCCACTGTTCGGGGGTTGACGGGCGTGAACCCTGTGCGGCCACACTGTCATCCATCGTCTGCCTCCTCGAGAGGCCATCGCCAGCCTATAAATACATCAAGACGGTTTTGTGCGGATCCATTTGCGAGTAATTCCTAATCTTACCTCCAGCGAAATGGCATTTTTGCCTTGTTATCACTCATGCAAGCCTGGCCATTTGCACCTCGTTGAAAAATGCCTAATGTGTAATTTGACCCGACCAGCGGGGAGTGGGTACAATCAGACAGGGGCGGCGGCAGATGAGTGTACTTTTAATAATCATGTGCGCTCGGCAGCCACTTGGCGGGCCCACCTGACAGGCACTGAAGCCCCTGTAAAAAGGTGAGGGCGCCAGGTAGAAGGGGGGCCTGGACCGGCCGGCCGTAATGCACCAATTAGCCAGCCAGCCCTCTGGGGTCTTTGCTCAATTCATTAATCTGATTCATACACATTCTCTGAGCGGCTAATTAGTTTACATCCTATGTGTAGCAGTAATTGACGTTGATTACACCAATCTGGGCGGGGCGGGTGGTGCTAATGGCGCCGGGTGGCGGGCTGATCTCCCTCTTTCCCACGCACGCACGTGCCAACAATGAACGGGGGTTCAGGGCGATTATTGATTTTGGAATACCGCATATAAAAAGATACAACCCACATCGCAAAAGCATTTAGAAATGAGTGGCTGATCTGTCGAATATTTGTCCGGTCTTAAAGGTTCGGGATTCATATTTGTTTGTTCTTTTGAACCATAATAATAATGGGTGTTATAATAGCCTAATAGGTGATGAAACTAAGATCTTCAACGGAATATTGAAGGTGGCTATTTGAAAAGTATACCTTCACTAGAGCTATTAGGCCTATCAGTTTGACCTTTGCTTTAATCATGTTACATCCAACGGAGAATATAATCTGTTCTTATTTGAAGGTTTTCAATGGCACAGCCGGTCAGGATCATTTACATATAGAACACAATTTAATACTTTAGCTTATTGGTGAATACCAATTGCACCGTAAGCCATTCTTTCTTTTTAATAATCTTAAATCGGGGAAAGTTCTCTGAGATGAAGGTTCTTTTTTCAAGACGCGGATGGTGGAAGCGCTCTATTATACTGACCACACAGCGCACTTCCTTCGTATGGCCGCCTAAATAAATGCTTGCCACACTCGAGTCCCTTTCGGACGGGCGCTTTAATTACCTTTTAACACACTTTTCTGGTGAATCTGTTTGACTTCGTGGCGCTGCATGAGGCCAGCTGTTGGCACAACTACACATCAATATGACAACCTTTTAACTCGTGTTGACGGTCCTATGAGACGTGAATTACGACGGGGCAACCCCCCGCCGGGCGCGGCCCAAGGCTGGGTGGGCCCCAACCCATGCTGACCCCATTACACGTCGAGTGCGCACGGCAAAATGTATTTGGCGCTCTGCAAACAGCTTCTCACTGTAATTTCCCAAGTAAAACACCAAAAGGACCCCACTTCCACGACGCTGGCCCTGAGAGTGTGGCCCGGCGTGGAATTCTATCCTCCCCTGTCGGCCATGTTGGATATGACAGGAATAGGCCGAGACTGGCGGGATCACGTGGGTGTGGGACGCAGGGCACCTTGGGCGGGCGTGACGTCACCAGTCATCAGTGTGATGTCACAAACCCACGGGTCAAAGGTACATCGGTTAACAAACTGACGACGGTCGCCCTCAAACTGGTGTTCACCTCCTCTATTACTTTGTGAATATTTCAGCAGCAGAGTAGAGGAGTAGGAGTGGGTGGTGCACCGTGTCTCAAGCCCTTCATAACTGGGTTACACACCATTTCTTTTCTATGGTTTTACAATTTTATTAACAACCAATAATTTTACTTTATACAGCTTGAAACAACTGTAGGCCTATGGGTGGTCCGATCTATAGGCAGGTATTTACTAAAGCAGGGTGCAAACAAATCAATACTATTCAATAAAAAGTTGCTCTAATGTTTTCCCAGAACTATTCCTCTTCTACCTCCTCGAGCCAATCCAAACCGCCCACACCTCTTCACCTATAAATGTAGCAGACTAGCTCCATCACAGTTCTGATACACAGCGGCGGACAAATCTCAAGATCAATGGTTTGTATGTATAGAGTCTGGCCGGCACTTCACCCAGTTAGCGTGTATCAGGAGGGGCTGGCGAGCTGCTCCCCTCCGAGCACGTGGAGGTGTGGGCAGCAGTAAGCGGGGTAAAGCAGCGGGCCAATCTGTGACTGGCAATATGGGCCGTGTTTCCCTTCACTCGGCCGCGCTTTTTTGGCCTGTGTTTATGCGTGGGCACAGCGCGGGTCAAACAGATTGTCAATGTGGGCCGCACGCCGCACACAGCTGCTGTAACGCCGGGGTAATTGGCCCTTCTCTCCCCCCTCACCACCCCCAGCCTCATCTATAAGCCCCCTCTTAATGCTCCCCTTTTCCCGAAGACAAGATGGTGAAGTCTTCTTAGTCGTTCAACACTTATCAGGTTCAAGTACAAACTGTGTTCCCCAAGATGTGCCTGGAGAGTGATCAGCGATAATCACCCTTGTACACTCTCAACAGGGCAATATATCACCGGCCAGGAGGGGTGGAACGTTCTTTAAGGTGCACCTTATGGATTTGTGCAGTGGAATAAGTCTTTGGGGTTCTCAACCGTAATCCCGTCTTGTACTCAGTCCCAGTCAAAGTCTTTTGTTGTCATTCTCCATCATAATCGTGTTTACAGTTTTCCATCTATAATCTTCAAGCCCGCCACACACGACAAAAAGACTTCACTGAGAAAATAACAGGCAATTTGTTCCCAGTGATCGATACAAGCCAACTCAGTGGCATGTCAAGATCTCATTTCCCTTCATTATTGCTGCGCTTCAAACTGTATGTTTTACAAATGGCTTACTTCGTCGCCCCACGGTTGTTACCCTTACAAATGATACACTGAAATTATCATAATTTGTATGAGCCTGACCCCAGGGTAGCACTTAGCACTGAGTGGCCGTGACACTCGGGCTTGGCTATTATTGTCCAATTTTCTGCCTCACTCTACATCAATATGCCCAGCCATGGCTGCATGTTTTCCTGATAAGATCGCGGTGGTGGCCCATTCTGCCATGTCACTTTACATTTTATAGGAGGCATTATCGGGACTAGCATACCATATCAATTTAATGCCCAGTTGGTTGTTTGTAGCGGGCCGCTGGCTTCCCTACTGGTCGGTTGGCTTTGCCTTCGGTGTGGCCTCTGTCTCTCTCCTCCCTCCCCTCTCGCTACAGTGAGCCTCGCCCCAGCGCGCCTGCTTCTCATTATAACACCTTCCCATCGGAGGTAGCCAACTCACAGCACGTACGTAGGCAGCAGGCGCAAAGAGGGCGAGCTTTTCACCCTAACAAACTTTCGTGGTAACTAAAATTAACTTAGCTCAAAGTTAGTGACAAGTGAAGGCGCCTCTGGGGAGTTAGTAATCAGACCAGAAGGTGGGAAATGGTGTCTGGTATGTGGTATAAGTGGAAGCTTCGAGTGGCCTGGCTTTGAAAATAAGGAAATATGTGAGGGGATTTGGGGTAGTTTAGGGGGTTAAGGATGCAGGGGATGAGCCGAAGATGGCCCGGTGCCAGCTTATGACGGGGTGGTTACAGTTTGAGGGGCCGCAGCAGGCCGCGCGCTAGGTGCTATACTCGGCCCTGTCTACACCCCCCAGCCCACGGCTGTCAGTAGGCTGCTGTCAGACCTTGATCCCACCACCAGCTGCTCACACGGCCCGAGCTGCTCACCGCCGGCCACGCTCCTCCAGTACGTCCTCGTGTCCTTCTATCTCGTCTTTTTGCCAATCTACAATCCCCGCATCGTTTTTTTTCTTTTCTGTATCCTCTGAACACTCTTCAATGATATTCTTCGTTCTACTTACAGTTTTTTACCCCCCCCCCCCTAACCACCAAACGTATATTTTTATTATTTTTGTTTCTGATGATAAACTGCATTCCCCCCATCTATTCCCCCATGCCTCTAACCGTAACGATATAATAAACACCTCGGTTCCCAAACTCAAACATGGAAACCGGTCGGTCGCAGCGGTCTCGCCACTTCCCATCCCCTCATCCCATGTGGGTCTCTCGGCCTCCTCCAGTCGATGAACTTTCCCACACCCCATACCCTGGAGGAAGCCGCGTTGCAGCAGGGGTGGGGGTAGGGGTTGGGATTGGGGATGGTGGAGGGCACGCCGACCGCGGGCAGGGCTGGAGGCGCACATTGTTCTCCTCCGACAGCTAAATGGTCCATGCTTGTCTCTGCAGACACGGGGCGCGACTTGTTCTCCAGGGTGGGACCTGGAGAAGGACCCTGCCAGTGGAGGGCGGGTGATCCTCCCCCCAGCAGCCACTTCAGGATGTTTTCTATCATTATCCACATACTCTGGCCACTTATGACAGTTACCATGGCAACCGAATAGTAGGGGAGAAGGAGGCCGCGGTTCTCTCTCTCACTTCGCCCCGTATCTCTCACTACTATTTGAGTGAGGTCCTAGGTGGGAGGATGTAAAATGCTGACTTAGTGAGGGCAGACCAGCAGCAGTAGTACCCACTTACCCACCGCCCCCGTACACAGCCTCACCACAGAGGGCCATATAGCACCTAGTTAATTTGACTGTCAGTTAGCCAGCACCTTGGGTGACATCGGCGGCCGTTCCCGAGGTCGGCCAGCTCTGACAAATTAACTACAGGTGCCGAGGCGCGCAATAATGAATATAAATGATGCCACTTTCTGACGGGCCAGGCACACAGCAAGTGTTACAAATTTTGAGCCAATTTGGCCGCCAAGAAGGGGGAAGCCCAGCATCTGTGAGAGCGAGAGCGCACTACTGAAGGGATGGGTGTGTTTTTGTTCCACGATGAGTGAGATCTAGTCAACCTTGAGGAATCTACCGACATAATTCATAATCTTCAAAGTCATGCAGCTCGCCTCCCCCTGCCCTCTCACGGCCATCAGCTGTCCGTGGCCTCGTGTCTGTACCATCACAGACGTGGCACTTTGCAGCTTGAATTTATCCATTAGAGTCTGCGAAAAATTCCAAAAATTATGATCTATCTAACTTCTAAGGATTTCAGTTTCCAACAGAGTAAACCTGCTTATATGAACACGTTATTTATCAAAGTAGACAGGCAAAGTACTGCAATTCATGATCTGATGAATGCTGATGACACAATTCTCTATCACATAGAGGAAAACGGATGAGGCTTTATAATACAATCCTACACTAAAGGTAAATTGGTATATATATGATACACGCGATTGGGAAAGAGGCAAATCATCTCAACTAACACAGAGTTGTGAACAGTTATATGTCAACATGCCGCATTCTTTGGCCACCAAAGCCCTCTTTTCATGTGTTTTTTCCCTTTATCACCCCAGTCCCCACAGGTTAGCTGTTTAGGGGTGGTAATCTCAACCGGACCAAACCGGACAAAGGCAACATTCTCTCAGCTTTTGCGCCACTTCAACTCTCGGTTGAATTGGAGCAGAAAGGCCGACCGCTGATGATATGTCCGCGGAGTAAAAGCACTGTGTGATATGAGAGTGATCGAGTCGGGTGTGTCGAGGTAATTCCCTGGATGACAATGAAGTGTTTGTGGGGCCGGCAGTCTCCAGATTCCTGGCTTCTTCCGCTGCCCCATCAAGGTGTCAGATCAGATATTGTTCGCTCCCTTTCTTCGCCCCTTTGCCCACCCACCGGTGGCGGAGCCTCGCCCGGGGCGCCGAAATTTTCAATTAAGATGATGAAGTCAGTAAATGCACTTTGCCACATAGAAGTCGCACAAATCACACCCCGTCTTGGCTGGGCCGGCCAATTTATGAAAATTGGGCATTAATTGGCCATGGTAAGCTGAGGCATTTGGTGGCCGATTGTGGGGGGTGTTTAGGAGGTGGTACTGGAGGGTGGATGGGAAGCCCTGTTAGACCAGGCCTGTTGGAGGGGGTGAGGGCTATTTGGGGGGCTGCGGCCTGGGGGCAGACTCCTGGCGCTCCCAGGCCGTGAAATGACGGGGATCCAGCCGAAAGGAGCCGACCTCCTGCGCCGTCACACTCACGTCATTCACTGCCTTCCTCGGGAGCCAAGCGGGCGTAGAGGTGAGGAGGGTAAAGGGGTGGGCAGAGATGGGGAGGCCTCTGGCCAGGGAAGCCCTGCGGCCAGCTAGGGCGTCCCACCCCAGCCCCATCATGCGCATCTCATAACCACCCCACAACACTTTGTGACCACATGTACTTTTCTCCAGATGGCAAATAAACGATGTTTTTTGATGCCCCGGTGGTGAGAAAGACAGTAATTACGGCTGCACACAGTATAAACGACATCGCAAAAATGTGTTTGTACATGACCTGTATGTTGTATTTCCCTATCTAATAGAGAGCGAGCTCATCACAGATCTCAGTTCCCATGCAGTGGTCACCAGGGGCCAGGTCGATAAGGCCCTTCCCAGACTAGGCTTGGCGGCGCCAATTACTGGTTATTAACATGCAGGCGGCCTGTCTAAGGGCCTATAAATCACGCCCTCACCAGGCAGACGCAATCTTCGGCCCATCTGCCTGCTGAAAGGGCTTGGATCAGGTGGATCTGAAGGCCGCGGGAGGCGGGCGCCGCGCCCTCCTCTTGTACCTTCTGTTGTATGGCGTCCCTTGGCCTCAGGGCGGGCTGCACGTTATAAGGACACGGTCCCAAAGGGCGGCAGCCAGAGTGGCAATGATCAAAATGGTGGTTGTGGGAGTTGTGGGGTTGTAAGGGACAGGAAGCGTCTAGTCTGCACCATCGGACTATAGTGTGAATATGGGATGAGAGTATGGCTCGAGATGAGGTCAAATACAATTTTGGGGCATGTCTATTTCTAATACAGTACAGTTCTTTACATAGTCTCACAATGTTCTTATAATCAGGGGTTAATATCAGTATATATGTCCTATTTAAGATTAACCCATTTCAGCCCAAACATTCAGTCAATGTCCTACATAATACTTATGGTAAGAAGGCGGTGGGGATGCTGCTGCAGGGGGCGCTGACCGTGAAAGTGGCTCCCCCTGTCGGGCGGGCTGTCACAGCGCGGCGCCACCGTCGCCCGACCTGTCCCCTAAGACAACCCACCTTGACCCGCCACGCACATTATTCATCGACGAGCCTTTCACAGCCGCGATCCCAACTTGCTTCCCTCAATCGGAACAACAACTTATCACGGGACGCAAAACGACACTTATATTGTCAATGCCTTTTAATTTCAGGTGAGGGGAGGGATGGCATAGTGGGTGATGCCCTGGGGGTAGTGGGGGCGGGCAATGGGGGTGAGGTATGGAAGGTGCATGTGTGGGGCTGGTGGTACGAAGGGGCAAATGGCCAACGTCTATACAGCTCCAGACAAGTTATCGATGGCTAGAGGGCCTCCCCACCCCCAACCCCACCGACCCCCTCATCCTGCCTCTGCCCTATGCCAACACCTGCCCAGTCAGCTAGACACACACAGATGCTCGTCAAAGGGACAGCAGTAAAAAGGCCATCGATGATGAATACATGACTTGGCCGACACACACATATACACACATTCTATAACACCCCGCCTGCCTCTCTACACAAAACTGTGCCGCCTTCTCCCTAACCTCCCTTTGCTAAACGACCAGAGCGGCCAGAAAAAGTCCACCTTTCAACTATGCTGTCTTCCCGTCACATCAAGTGAGGAGGTATTTTCGTCTATTACTTTTGCGGATGGCGAGGAAAAAAATTATTGTCACACCCTGAAAAAGTCAAGAACAACAAACGAGTGCCCTTTCTCACCACCCACAATATAGACATATGGAAGACCCCTTCTCCATATTTTTTCTGCATTCATCCCCTTTTAACCTTAAAAAGCCTTGATGTTTTTCCAGCTTGTTCGCAGCAGAGGACAATGAATATACATTTCAAAGGGGGCAGTTGACATATAACCGATATCGGCCCTAAAGCACACACGTAAAAGGGAACTAAAACGAGGAAGGAAGAAGGTACTTACCTTGCCATATCTCTGTGCATAAGATCCAGTTAACAGGGAGTGGAATATGATAATAGTTTCATCCAGGTCCCAGATGAACACCCTTTCTAGGTCGTTCTCTGGGCCCGGTGACGGATTATTCTGTCGTCTCCCTCGACTCCGGCCTCGTGCTGTAAGAATGTAAAAAGTCCTATTGTAGAAACTTTGTTAAGCATGACCAGACAAAACACAATCAGGCCTGATGTACTGGATACAGACTATAAAATGTGTCTCTAATAGATTAAAATACATAAGGCATTGCACTTTTTGAAAGTTAATTTACGCTAATTACACACCATGAAACTACAAAGAACACTTTCGGTTGATTTTGTGATAGTAGACTTTTGGAAAGATTGGAGTGGTCACGTTTGTAGATACAGTTAGTATACAGAAAGATATCTATGGTCGAAGTCCTGACTTTGTTTCTTACATTTAGAGGCACCATAGGGACACTATAGTATTTATTAGGATACCAGCGTAGAGGCACTTAATGGCTGCCCCATGAACCATATGGGACTTGTCCGACTGCAGGTGACATTGAATTACTCTAGATAATGATCAACCGGTAGTGGCACTCTCCTGTTATGAGTAACTGGGAAACGCTATGTAAGAGGGGGACATATTGGACAGGCGAGCGTCACATGCTCCGACGGACAGATGGACAGATAACCCATCTGTCCCCTCACCCTTTAACGTAGTTAGGTAAAGAGGGTATTACTCAAGGGTAATAAAGATGGGAGGGGGTGGGGAACGATTTGATAGACAAGTAGCATTGCCAACTCGGAGGGTCAATCCCCAAGACACACATTGTCGTGTCTGGCGGCGTGGGGGACGGGCCGTGTTTACATAGGCGACAGTCGGGGTGGGGACACCCGCTGCCCACCCTGACCCCTCTGCCTCCATAACGTGGCATTCCGCCCATTTTACTCTTCCCCAATAATGCCCGACAGAACCCCGGTCGCGACTATTTTCCTTTCTTGGGCCCGGGGAAAATATTTCCGGCATGACAAAAGCGAGGGGCTTAACTAACATTTAAAAGACCCGGCTAACCCTGTTCTGGGAATGTCCCACAGGGGGCGCGCCAACACGGACCCTGGGTAGGGCCATGTTGACGTACAGAGTGCTTCCCTGCAGGGCCTGGGGGTGAGGGGTAGAGGAGGGGCCGGACACAGCCCTCCGGCCTCCTCCAGGCCAGCGGGCACCGTGGGGGCTATGTAAGCACCCCCGGCCCAGCAGGCTTGGTTTGGGGACTCTCACGCCCGGCTGAACCCCTCCTCCCTACCACAACTCACCACAACCATTCCTTGGCACAGCCTGCCTCTCCCCGACAACCCCCCGTACCCTGTACTCACCCTCACTAACCGCCACCAAGGTTTCTCACCGTTCCCTCATCCACTGGGCTAACTTTCTCACACGGCCCTCCAGACCCATCCTTAACCTCTATCATTAGCCAAACAAACAGCGCGGGTCCACCCCTCTCTGACCAGTCTTTATCTAAACACCCCCAGATCTAGGCTTAATAATTGTCATCTTCACTCGAGTGAAAGCCAAACACCTCCCCTTAGCCCTGCTATCTTAAGTATGTCGGCCTGGGCCAGTGACTGATCCGTACCATTAAGATTTAATCGGCCCGCGTCTCTCACTCCTATGCCAAATTAGGCAGCATTTAGGCACTCCTGACGGACTTAATTACTAGGCTTTGCTGCCAAGTTACCCGCAGATTGCTACTGAAGGGCGCACATCCCCCTCCCCCTCTTGCAGAGAACACATCCTATTGCCTGTTCTCAAGACGAGAGAACAGGTAGGCATGTGTACCTGGATGCTGCTGCTTTTTCTTAATCGCACAGATCTTGTTACTGTGTAAGAGTTGTCAGTCATGATCACCGCCTTTTCATATCGTAAACAAAAAGTCATGGGAGACCTATTTTGACCAAATCTCCATGACTGCTCGCATGATCAGACAATATTTATAAACATGTATTTAACGATGACATTTCCAACTTGCGCAACGTTCGGATCACATGACTCCTTCTTGCCCTGTTTTTGGTGTCCATGTTTCGTCATCATGCATGACGAAACGTCTCGTAAGTATCAGGTGTATGTATATCTGGGAAAAATTAACAACTTTAAATAATAGTTTGCGTGTAGAATCTGCCTTTCTTACGGAACTCGGACTCATGCGAGGCAGATCTGGACCATTACATCTACTTTATGCAAATAAAAAAACAGAAAGATAACTTTTGTGCTTCCTTTTAATTGTGTTGAAATATCTTATAGGAAAGTTTATGGCATGGACTCATACCATACCTTACATTCAGCATAGCTTAACCCCGAGGTGCCGCGGGGCGGTATTTATAGCGGCGTATTAAGATTATCAGTCACCCTAAGCGGGGCAGGGCCATGGGGCATGGGGTGGGGGAGGAAGCATGGCTGTCTTGTCCGGACGATCCATCATGAGACCAGCCACCCAGGCATGATCTAACCGCCGACAATGCCTTGGGCCTGACACCTGTTGATGACCTGATCAGCCCTTTGCTATCTCCCCATCGACACCATATTCTCCCTGTCAGGTCCTGCCCCCTCCAAACCCCTTCTCTCCTCCCCACCTCCCTCCTTTACTTACACTTAACTCAACCTTGCGGTGACATTCTCGGGGTCACGGGGTCAAAGTGATAATGGCGTGGGTCACTGGGATGTACAGGCTGTTCTGGTCCGTGCACCTCCCCCCTCCGGGTGGTATAGTGGTCCACTCCCCAAGCCCAGCCCCACGAATACCATCCATAGAGCACCAGCCCCCCTCTCGGGGGGAGTGGACTCACCCCCCTCGGCCCTGCCGACCTACAGTCTGATTGGTCTGACCCCTGAACCCACAAATGACCCCGACCTGACCTTCACGCGCTGACCCCAGGTAACGTGATCAAGGTCATTGGTGGATCCCTCCCGGTTTGGCTGAGTGACCATAGGTAGGTGGTCAGTGACCATAGGTAGGTGGTCAGTCTGAGGCCCGCGCCACCCCCTTAACCCACCCCCTCCCCAGGCCCTCCACCTCCACCCTTTGACCCCTTTCCCAGTGCCCCCTCTCCCCGACCAGGCAGGCTATATATCCCCTACGGGCGTCCTGCCAGCACTGGCGACATCAGGAGAAACCAGGAAATTTATCAAGTGATGACCCTATCGCTGCAGGTTAATTGCGAGGCGCCCGGCGCTCAGGAATAGATGAGTAGGTCTCTGGGGCCGTGAGAGGGGAGTCCATAAAGTAGGCCGGCCCCTCAGCCTTACACCATCCTGGCGGGGCCGCCCGTCGATCCCGGCCCGTGTCGGAACATGGACTCACCCAGCAGGCTCCTAGTCTACAGTTTGTTGGGTCTGGGTGAAGGCTGGACCAGCTACTGAGAGCCGAGACCTGGTGGTACGAGGGTGAAGATGGTGGTACCCCTGCCCGGCCACCCCGGCCACCCCGGCCTTCCCACTTACTCACTCACCAGCCCGACTCCATCATGAGTCACACTCCACGAGTCTCTCTAGATTGGAGGTTTTATACACGTTAGCTGGCCAGCGGTGGATCTTGTACAATGCACGGGGCGCCGTTTGATGGGAGCCAGCAAGCCCTCCCCCCTCTTTCCCCGGTCCCATCCCATGCTATCTGTCGGCCAATTTAGTGGTATCTGCTGCGGGGCTGCCTCTATCTGTTGGGCAGGGGCGGAGGTCTGGCAGCATGATAAGCTTTGTCAGGTACGTCATAAGTCTGCTGGAGGCCACACAGGCCGCCATCTGCCAGGAGGAAGGGGACCACATGGAGGTTCATCTCCTCCAGGTGTTTGGTGGGCAGAAGTGACTATGAATGACGACCCGGGGTTTACTACTATAAAATGATGATACAGGGCTGGCAGTAGGGGGTGGTGCTGGGGCCTGCCTGGAGGGGCTAGGACTGGTCGGGTACGGCAGGGCCATAGATCACCCAGCTGTCAGGGCCGATGGGGGGAGTACGGCGCGGGGCGGGGCAGGTAGTCCGGAATGCTGGCAGGTGAGGCCGGCAGGTGCAGCGACTGATCTACGGCCTCCTTCCCCCTGGAGGAGGGCCCCAAGTAAACTGCCCCCGCCTGCCAGGTGTGACGAGTGGGGATCACGCCTCTAGGTGACACCCTGGAGGAGGTAGGGGGAGAGACATGGGGGTGTGGTCTGAACATGACAAGCAGAAGGCCCCCACCTGAAGGGATCAAACCGGCCCACTTTGCCCGCACCATAACGGGGGGAGGGGGCCTAGTACATGCCAATTAGAAGGGTGATTACTGTGAAGAATCTCTTAACTCCTCCTGAATCAGCTTCCGGCCTTCAAATACTCTACCCTACCACCATCCATTCTATCCACTTCCGCAGCCAGGACCAAAAACCCCTCAAGACTCCCCTCAAAGCACGGGCCCTTTTTCTAGTTCCAAGGCAGGCGATTGCCGGCTAATCCGGGAGAGATAATCCCAGGAGAGGGGGTGATGACGGGACTCAGCAGTTTATGACGGGCTGGGATCCTTGATCCGTCGATGATGAGCTGGAACATGTGTGAGATGCCAGCGGCGGCCCAGCCCACCCAGCTGGGCGCCTGCCCGCCACACATCATCATTGGGGTCGGCCCCTCCCCGCCAGCGGCCCCCGCGACACGCCGCTCTCCTGGGCCCGTCTCCGCCTAAACTAGGGGTTAAGGCCCAACCGTATGAATATACCGAGTGTGGTTATAACTCAACTCACTTACGTTAATGTAGTTTATAAACGATAAATCACATAAAACATAATGCAGTTTCTAAACAATGTCATACTGGTGCCAAATAATTACTGCATGTATATGTAAGGTTTGATATCTTCGGTTTAGATAAGTTACGCCTATAGTCTTTTTCTGAAGCAGTAAACATTCATATTTATCTATTGAAGCACAATGCTACAAAACACCAACACATTTTCTAAACAACACAAAAACTCCTCCCCTCAGGACACACCAAATAACGGATAAAAACTTGTAGTAGATAACGAAGAACTGATAGCATGAAATTGGTATTGATTAGCCTACAGTAGGTTATGCGGCATACTTCTATATTTCAACAGTTATTCTTAATAAATCTTAAAGTTACTAGAAATACAACCAAACATACCGAGCAACAGAAGGGTGTCAAAATAGGAAGGGAAGCTCAAAATAGGACCAATAGGCCGAAGCACTGTAAAAGACTATAAACGAATGAAACAATTATGATTTTTGTTTTAGTAGCAATTAAATCAGTGCTTTGGAAATTAAGTCAGAAAATATTTGAGAGAAAAGCCCACTCCAAGTTATGAAAGTGTAGGGAGAGAAAGATCCAAATGAGCCATATTAACGGCACGCTCGCCAATGAGTCTTCCAAATGACGACTTTCCAAAGACCCTATTTTTAGAAAGGAATTCATCAGATTGACAAGAGGACCATGCAAAAAGGCCTTTAGGCACGTTGTCTATATTCTTTCGTGAAAACGGTTAGAGATGCTTTGAGACAAAGAAATGAAAAGGCTTGAGGACAAACAGTGTTATTTTGTCAATGGAGGGGAACGGTGGATCAGGTTTATTACAAATCCGCTTGTTTGAAAGCAATGATTGTTCCACGACTTGACAGTATTAGCAATTATCTCCTTAGCACATCACACATTATCATGATAAAATTCTCTTCAAATTTGATATCCCAATAGTTTATTGAGAACTTCTTTTCTTTTAAATTCTGAGTCGATGTTAATCACGTTCTGTGAGTCAATAATTTCAAATGAAACATTAATGCAAACGATCACTGAAACGATAGAAAAAAGAATACTTTTGTGAAGGAAATTTCGAAACGTATGCAGAACAATTTTGGGTAATATCTTAGGAAATATTGTGGGTTTGTAACACTTTATAAAGTAGGATTTCCCGTTCTTTCTGGAAGACTCAAAGGCGAAGGGGCTTTTACTGGAGCGTAGTGAGCAGTTGTGAGTTTCTGGAGAGAGGAGGAGTCGTTATTTTGAGCTGCTCACCCTTGGGGTCGTCGAGAGGGGAGGACCAACCTTTGGAATTACCATTGGTCTCGGACTTGATTGGTGGAGAAGGGCTGGTGGGTAGACCGGACGTAAACTGACTGTCTGCTGCAAGATAGAAAAGAGAGAGCACACCAATGAGCCAGCGTCTTACACACATACGTTAAGGTCCTGATATCACAAAAATGTGCTTAACCCTTTAGACCCCACACTTTTCATTCATGAATCGCTTGATGTCCCCATGATTTCCATGGATTTCCCTTTAGAATTCCCCCAAATTCCTTGTAATCAAAGAAGTTTAAAGGATAACCAACCCCTATCAATGAACGGGTATGGCCGGATTGGGGTCTAAAGGAATAATATTGTATGATATATAAGATGTTTTGTACTGTAAAGAACTAAACAGATATTCAAGATTTTCTGATTATAAAGCAATATCACTTATCCTTTTTATTCTTGAAAGTCAATTTTGTATCACAGATCTTTATTATACACGTTGACCGTGGAACGTGGTGACAAGAAAGTGACTACCTAAAGTGCAAGTAAGGGAAGGAGGTAAAATGTTTCTTACTTATGTCATTGGCAGGTGGTAGTCTGGGTGAGACATTACCTGTGGAAACTGAGGGCAGTAGTTGATAGGTCTGGGTGGTGGGCACGGTGGTCGCCGATGTGGCCCCTAACGTTGAGGCATTTGTCGTCGGCATGTAGCCATAGTAATAGGGGTTTGTGTAGGCGCTCTGGTTATATGCCGAGTAGGCTGAGTAGTCAGCCGCCTGAAGAAGGACAAGTTAATAACGATTAAACCAAGTTCTACATCATGGTTAAATAAGTATAGATTATGTAAGGAGTATTCAGCCTTGATGGTATCTACCATATTCTATGCCAAGTTGATAAGCCAAACATATACAGTCACAGACATGTTAACCTCACCTCCCTAAATAACTGGAGCATATCGTGGTTATACTCAGGAGCAGTTACATTTCTCCTGACTACGTGCAGGCTAAAAACTTCAATGTATTGCACACTTGATAATCAACCTAGACAGTATAGATATAATATTCAAGTAGGTAGTTCTTAGGTGATGCCACTTTCTACCGTGTTATTTTCAAGCGCAAATTAGCTGCCTCGGTATACGCGGGGAGTAAGACTGGTTTAAGTTAAGGCCGCAGGGCGCCGATGTTAGCTGTGAGGTGAAAAGGATGGGTCGACTCTATTTACCTGCTGGGTCGAGTTGAACCCTGTTGAACTAGTTGCCGTGTTACTTGAGGTAAAACCGGCTCCTGCAAAGGAACATAAAGCACATGGATGAGATTTAGACCAGTCTGTATATATCAGTATATGTCACACACGCTTATATTTATGTATTCACAGGGGAGCCATCCGCCCAAACAATGGAGGCGGGAGGAGGCCCCTCCTGTACTGTTGGTGGGAACACGGGGTTACTTAAAGGCAAGGTACAAAGAGGCTGGGGAGTGCGGCGGTGACATGGAGTGGTTGCGGCATCGTCGTCATCTCGCCGACACCACCCCTCAGCCAATACACCCCGTGTGTGTGCCTGACTTTGTCGGCTTTTGCCCAGGCCCTCTTGGAGGAGGAACCCGCACCCCAAGCACCCCGCCGCCCAGCTTTATCTCCAGGGACCAGAGAGGGGCCCCGTTTTGTGTGGGACCCTCTTGATGTTTGGCCAGGTCATCTGTTCATCTCTATGTATATACACTCTAGACTTTGGCGTACGGGTCATTCGGTGCTGACCTTAATCCGGGCCCACCCTCCTCAGAAACTAAACAGTCACCAGCAGTCACTACCCTCCATGTGCCCTTAGATTCCACTGGTAACATATTTAATCCCATCGATAATACAATAAATTAGAGTTGGCAATATCTAACATTGTATTTACTTTGGCAGTTAATTTCAATTTACAAGCAGATCTTATATGACAGTTAGTACTTAATCATACACGTTGCAATAAAACATTTCTAAACCCATGACACATCTAGTCTCATATCAATGAACATGTTTATCTTGATCTCTCTGATTGCAATAGTTTACAACAAAATTATTCACTTAAGGTGACAAGATGCTTTATCAAATACATTGCAACGTTAAAGGTTTTTGCCGAAAGCTCCGATAATTTGAAACGATGACATACCGCTAACGTGGAACTATACAATGAGATTAGAATAGTGTCATATTTTGTTCATTTAAACAAAGGAAAACATCTCTATCGTAATTACTCTACAATGTTTGTTGCAATCCTATCGAATGGAACATTATTAGCCTCCTTTCAGGCTTTAAGTGACATAATTATTCGTATTAGGAACAAATCAAATCAAATCAAAACGTTGAATACCTACCATAAGGATATTGTGCTGTCTGTGCACTGTTAATTGTGGCACCATAGGCACCGAAGTAACTACTTCCCACGGCTTGGCCATTACTTTGTTGCTTCAGTTTGACTGAAAGTAAAGCGAAAACAAAGGTAAATTGAAATTCATAAGCATTGGTCTATCAACAATGTTTCCTGGCTTCTCCTATGTACTAATAACTTCCTTCCAATTTTGATACATGTGGCTAAACGATAAAGCATACCCCCATAACTGTTACTTTGTAAATGCTAACGAATAGCTTTTCTTGAAGTAGGAAATAATACCCTGTAAATGCTATACAGGGTCATGAAAATACATTTCTG
The DNA here is from genome assembly GCA_936440205.1 of Lepidonotus clava. Lineage (NCBI taxonomy): Eukaryota > Metazoa > Annelida > Polychaeta > Phyllodocida > Polynoidae > Lepidonotus > Lepidonotus clava. The sequence goes on from OW387134.1 coordinate 54,613,727, forward strand.
TTAACTTTAGGACATTTCTGACAGAGAAGACAAGATACCCTCGGTATGAATTATTGCCTTTAACAATAAACCACGTGTTTACTATCCTTTGTTGGGGCTACAGGTAATTGTTTCAAAATAAGGAAGCATACCAAAAACATAACGAGGTAATTATACACAGGTGAATATTATAGAGACGCGTAGATTCTGTGGCGGAAGGCCTGGGGGAGGCAAACAGCCATGACAGTCGTCATTACACGTCGGCCGCCGACCGCCCGAACAAGGGGCTGGTTAAGTATGTAACAAAGGCTGTAATTGGCTCAATCAGGGGCTGCTGGGGCCTGGCGTGATCAACTTGTGCTGTGTCACATCTCTCATTAAGTTACTCCCTCCACGTGCTCTCAGGTTGCAGCAGCCACCTCCTGTGCCTGCCACCACCCCGCGTCGCCCTCACCTGCCTACCACTCAGCCAAATTACTCGGCATTGGTTCAATTCCTCCTAACATGCGGTTTTATGGGAATCTAAATAAATGGGTAATCGGGTCGAATGCAAATGTGAAATCAGCAAAAGTTTACAGGGGTTCCCCGTTATATATCCCTAGCGTAACGTACAGTATGTAGGAGAGCCTTTTTGAGGTCGCGCTGGGTGTAAGTAGTATATAAAATCGAGGGTTTGTATATGGCAAACTTCAGCAAAGTTGTTGGTTTGACTGCATTGTGGGAATAATGTTCATTCCGTCTGATGCTTGGGGATCGATCGGCCCCCTACACGGCTTTCTGGTGGAGATGAAAGGTGATCTGTCAGTGAGGCTGGTTGTCGTGTCAACACGGCCCCAGCCCCAGTATAGGCCGCCTAGTCAGCCGACTGTAAATAAGGACCGGGTAGTAGGGCGTTCTGCCTACCTCCGCACCTCACCCTGCACGTCTCTACGCCACCTTTTACACGCCGTATGCACAGTAATAGAGCGTACGATAAAATCTCTATAACTGGTGTGTGATTGAAGCACTATCTCGATACCGTATGCATTCATCATAACAAATCTGAAAGTTACAGTTCGCAGATGTAACCTGTAGCACATGGGATATTCGTTTAAGTACCCTCACATCAGGAAAACCATGTTCTATTAGTAAATGTATTACATCAAAGTATGCAGGATTCATCTTTATTATCCAAATTGTTCTGTATATAAGTGTTCTCTTTGTATAAGTCTGCTGACTTCTTTCTAAAGTACGCCGTATCCTTTCTGCATGACAATACATGGGGCCATGAGGTTGTATGTTGGACGCAATCAGTGGGAAATAAGCCGCTGATCACCTGTATCCTACGGGGGGGGGGGCATTTTGTTATCCTGACATTTATTGCCGACCGCTTCCAGCCACGTGTAATCAGGGCAAAACAAAGTCATGTCGAGGAGGGTGTTCTCTGAAACCAGACCGCCCGCCGTCGCCCGTTTGTGATGAAAAATCCATGTGTATCATCTGCTTGCATGATGGGCACCATCAAAGGGGTTTGTTTGGCGCGCACGTCAGGGTCTGGTTAGCGCCAGGTACTCAGGTAGGGGGGGGGGGGGGGGGGCTGGTGGGGTGGGGGGGGGATGAGGGCTGGTGGGATCTAACCACACCCCGACCCCACCCTACCCTCAGGGACACTGGTCATACGATTGGAAATCAGACCGTAGTTAGCAGACCTCTTATTCTTTTATGTACATCTATAGTTATATGCTGTATTCTCAAATTGCAATGAAATAGGGCAGACATAAAGTTTCATCTCTAAGAATAACTACTATCTATTAATGCCCTATTTTTCCATATTTCTATATAGCTGCAAGCATAGTTATCTGCCACGCATCGTTTTCAATGTCGTAAAACTAAAAAGCAATAAAGAATCAAGTCGAGTAAATAAGATATCGGGCTTAAAAAAAGAGAAAGGGACAATATATTGTAATATGGCCTGTAAGGATGGAGCTTGGTCTTATTCATCTTTCTTTTCTCCTAAGAACTTGGATCAAACCAGCACCTTAACTGTGTAGTCCTCGGGGACGTACAAAAAGTGGCTGCTGCCTCTGGCAGTGTAAGATCAACTCGATCTGCTGATATAGTCGTTTAAATCTAATCCAATATCCGAGTAGTTACTTACAAAAGGAGAGTGGTGAAGCACACTATCATGTGACGCTATTGGACCCCAGCGATACCGCTGATAGCGATCACTGGATCCATACAGACTAACGGCACTTCCTGGAGCTATGTCTCTGTGTGAAAAGCGAATGACTGGAGGGGAGAGGGAGGCTGCACACTGAGAAATAAGTAACACAGTCTGAGACATGAGGAAAATCATAACCAGATCTGGACTGATAAGGAGGAAAAGCGATCCGTGAGCGTTTTAATGCCGACTGACGGCACATATTGGTCTGTGATTGTTTTCTGACGGGACTGCCTCTTTGATGTGAGACCCAGGTGAGAATCAGGTGTGTGAGAAGGTAGGGAAATCAGGACCAGGTGACCGAGGGTGGGTGGGTGGGGGGCTTGGGAGATCTGCCACTGCAGTAACCTCCCACCCACCCGACCCCCACCTACTCACCCGCCTGTACATTTACCTATTGGGTCTACAGACAAGGACGTACGCGTGGGAAAGAAGTATATAGAAGAGGGGAATGAAGGTAAGAAGCTTGGTTAGCACAGGGGAAAGAGGAGGCAGTAGAAGCAACTTGACCCAGTCAGCCATGTTCGGCTTATCTCTCCTCTTTCTCCCCCTGCTGGTCGCTGGCCGCTACCTCCAGACCGTCAAAACATGCTATCAGGGTCTGCTCCAGGGGGCAATATGAGCGAGCCCCATGGAGGCCGTGTACCTGATCGGCGGTCTGCGGGCGGGGCGGGGCGGGGCGTGGTGGGGTGGGGCACCTGGCCAGGGGCGGGTGTGGCCAGGGGAGGGGGTCGTATGACTGCGTGACTGCCTGGTCAGGGGTGGGGTAGGAGAAGGGGAAGGGGACACGAGTACTGACTGCATAACGTCTCCAATAGACAACTGGTATGGAAGTAACCCGGGGGGAAGTAAGAACAAAACACCAAAAAACGGACAAAGACAACGGAGGGACAGTTGTGGTTACAAGGGTTGGACTAAAAGTCAACTGAGCACTCACCATCTGTCATGGGATATGTCTGTTGTAGGACGCCGTACGCGGTCTGACTCTGTGCGTAGAAGCTGGGATTCTGCATGCCGAACGACGAGGCGTTCTGCCCGCCCAGGGCCTGGTAGGCCTGCATGGCGGCCGTCGCCTGGTCCGTGCCGCCGCCGCTGCCTGTGCCGCCTGCGCCTCCGCCACCGCCCGTCGTCCCCGCGCCCGCCGACCCGGCCGAGCCGCCTGTACCGCCGGGAGTGCCGCCGCCGCCGCCGCTGGCCGACGTCGGGCTGACGGCGTGGTTAGTGCCGGCGCTACTGCTGATAACTCCGCTCTCGGCGCCCTGGGTGCTGCTTACCGCTGGCAACAACGACCCGAACGACGGTCGAGGGGAGTTGCTAGAATCACTAGAACACAAAAACATACTGGTTAAAACAGCTATTTGACATATTTGGTGTATTTTTACGGTCCCCGTTGCTTTAAACTCGAATGCTCTCATAGGGGATACTGTTTTTATAATTTTCAGCAGATGCTGTATATTATTATTGCTGAAAATAATGTCTTTTTTAATTTCTTGATTCAATTTATTTTAAAAGTAGATAAATCGCTGAAAAAGTGAAACACCAGGAAATAGTTATGTTGGAAAATTGGCATCTTTAGCTATAATCCCACCAATGTTAAACTTTTTTCAGTTGTTTATGTGTAAGCTCCGTCATAATTATAAAGGCCAAAAAGTGTTTACGTAAACCACTCAAATGGTACCAACACATAAATTCAGGACACATGCTCCCTATAATTGTCGGGGGTACATTGAACTGCAAGCCCAGCCTAAATAAACCTATTGGTATTCAGATTTTTTTTTCCCCGAATAGCTAAAAAAACTACCGCCCACTCACGGGCTCCAATATAAAGTGATTCACAGCCAAGTACCACAGGGGCTTAGCCTAGGCCCGGTAGTGGTGGTGGTGGCCGGCTGGCACCTGATGGTCGGTTACATTGTCAGTCTGTATCTGCTGTACTCACAGCCCTCCTCCTGGGACTGTGCAGGTATTTAAGACGCCGTGTCTTTCTGCAGCTCCCTTTGTCCCTTTGTCTCCCCTACCGCCCGTCGGCTGAGGATACATGATATTTCTTTACTGACATCTTTTACATACACAAAGCTTGCCCCTCCAAAAGCGTCATATTTATTCAGAGTGGCCCTTCCCCTTTGCCTAAGGTAGGGCTCCCATTTTCTGGACATGCATACACATAGTAAAAACTGGCCCGCATACCGCCAGGCCCCGGCGTCGGGGCCCCGTCTCCCGTTTCCTCTGTTCTTGACCTTCTTTGTTACTCAACGTGGTGAACGCAGTAAAGTTTACCGATGCCCGTTTGCTGAGTTTTTTCTCTGTCTCTTTTCCCCCTACCCTGCCCGCGACCAGCATTAGAGGACTTGGTAAAGTTTCACCGGCCCGGGGTCGTATCACGCCGGGCATTGTTTGGGCCGGCCCCGGCCTGGCGGGGAGGTAGGCCCCGGGGCCGCCCGGGACGGTCCCCTCCGGAGCCTCCCTGCCCACCTAGGGACACCCTATCCACACCCACGGTGCCAAACACTCAGCCTAAAAACCCACTAACTCAACACAACTCAAGATACACCCCCGCCCCTCACCCCTGTCTACTCCTCCATCTCTCCGCCCCCTCCACACTTCAAAGATGATGAGATACCAACTGAAGATAGCCAAATGAAGAAAACAATTTATTCGCCGCACATGTATCACATGTCATATTCTCTACATTTATATCAAAACTACACAAATTGTTTCTTGTCTCACGTTAAGTAATCTTCTACACATTATCCACACCCTTTTCCGTTTTGCTTATTGAAATATTATGCGAGTTGTTGTGTCAATCTATTGGCGACCTTTTTCATTTAGTCCGCATTTTGACACAAATGTTGACCATTCCTTTCTTTAAAAAAGTAATTACATGACCCTTTCAAATTTGTGTACAAAGGGCAATATCCTAAATATTTCGATACAATCTCCAAGTGACGGCTCCCAAAAAGAGAAGGAACATTTCCCATATTGTCGTACGAATGACCATGGCATTTCACAGGACATGATGTTTCGTCGCTATAATGACAGCAAGCCCTTAAAAAGCCCAATCATACAAAAATAAGTAGTCGCGGAAAGTTAAGTACCTGACACTTTCTGACAGGTAAGTAGTGCTGGTGGCAAGCGTGGAAACATTGGTTGAGTATCATTGGAAATATGGAAGGCCATCTTACCTGTTGAAGTAGGCAGCTGAGTATTGCGGACTCTGATAACTGTTGGGAGTTTTACTCGGGTCACCTGGAAAAAAACAACAGCATATATGTAGGTCAAGTAAGCTACAAATTTACTCCCTCATTGGAAATGGAAAAAAAAAGACATAGGAAATGGAGAGAAGGCATTGGAGACTGGCTACATTGAAGGAGGTCTCCGAGTGGCCGCTGTGTGTGGCTATGATGTAACCCGGGTGCTGGGTAAAGCTGGGTCGGTGGTTGATCTGGCCAGCATTGTATTTCTGGTCCAGTTGGAGAGGGATGTCACTTCAGCTGCCTTGAGTGTTAGTTACACACACTGACTACCAGCGAATAGTGCGTCCCACAGGCCGGCAGTACGCCGGGGAAACGCGTACAAGGACAAGTATTATAGCGTCCATGTGCCAGCACCTCCTCCCCCTCCCTTGGCCCCCACCACCCGCCACCACCTCCCCCCAGCCTGTCCTTCCCCTCCTCCCCAACACCCAAACTGACAGACCCATCAGCAGGCGGGCCCGCACGCAGCCTACTGCGTTAAATTCACATTGTCCGCTCCAATGCGCCGCTGAATAGAGCTAATAGAGTTGGGATATTACGGCTTTAGAACCCGGGGCCAGACGGGGTCAAAATGCAAGTCATACGGGAAGCGATTTGAATGAAAATGAACTAAAGGCAAATGGGGGAGGGAAATATGACTTAGCGATCACGTGAAGGATTTCATTTAGAGGGCTTCAGATTGACAGGCATGATTCATGATAAAACGCGACGGTTTTACCCTCCCACTTAATTGATGTGAGCGGAAACAACGCAGTTACCGGTCCTTTAACGAGTTGGTGGTTTTGGGCCGCGAACTTATTTCGCCACAGTTGAGGAGTTACTCGGAGCAGCAGGGAATCACGCCCGACTGGCTCGGCCCGCTGAGCTGTTTAGTCCTGCATTATTCCACCACATATACTCCCAGCGGCCAGGAGCTGCTCTGACCCCGCGAGCTGCTCCTATCAGACCTCGTGAGTTGATGGCCAGAAATATGGTGTGAGGGTTTGCTTGCTGTAGTGGCGGCGGGCAGAGGGGCATCGGCTCTCTATCTGATACAAGTAAATGGGGGTGACGCGCCAGGGTCAGTCGAGGCCAGTAGGGCCCTGATAGCGAGCGATTCGCGAGCAAATGGCTTCTGCTCACCATACAGAGCGAGCAGTTCGGGGTATGGCGCCCACAGCGACAACCAAGGCGTGGACCAATAGCCGCAATCCTGGCTTATCTAAACGCTTAGGTTACAGCTGCTACGTGATTACGGACACTCTCTTACCTTTAGGCTAATTTACAATCACAAATGTGCATGATCTCTCCATCTCTACGCTTTTAATACACTTATGACTAGTTAGAGTAAATTGCTATTCAAAAATTTAGAATAGTAAATTGACCAGGGTTTATAATTCTCATAAGTACAATATGAGCTCTTGAAAATATCCGAGAACGTTAGGATAATTACAAATACATTAAAATTGTACTGAACTTCTCTACTGACAGGAGTGGTTTTGTGGTCAGTAATTTGAAAACAATATGCACATACCTATTCTTAATTGGCTTGCATAACTACCCCAGATCCTCCTCCCTTCCCAACCAAATCAAAAGTAACCCATCAACTGTGAAATGTCGCGCGAGTTTTTTCACCTGGCCTCTGACGGCAACTGAAAATGATTGGATTAAAAGAGAGAAGCACGACATGAGAAACTAGCTGGATCAAAGGATCTGTGGCCTCGGCAAAAAAAGGTGAATTTGCTGCTTCATCGGGTCGTTCACTTCTAATCTGGCGCCGCCCCTCCTGGCGCAGTGCACTGATGAGAGAGCAAGGACCTTGGTCTGGTTTGGGGGTCTTCAATCTGAAATCGATGGCAATCAGCCATGAACGCAGTTAAAAGTACTGATATTGGGAGGGCGCCAATTCCCCGGGTCAGCACCAGGCGGAGCCACCTTTTGTCCGAGGGGCTTTGTATACAAGGAAGTGGGTGGGGTGGGGTTGTAGCTAGCGCACAGATAGGATAACAATGTTCGGTGCAGGTTTGGGGAAATAGATAAGGATTATTGTCCGATTGAATCTTATAAAACAGCGTTATCTAACGGTGGGAATATGGGAAGCATCACGCCATATGTTTATGTGCCGTGTGCGTTATGAGGCGGTGAGCTATGGTGATGATTTACCCGGGGAGGTAGGAGAGTGGTTGGTGGGGTGCGGCAGTGTGGGTAATTGCGGGCATCTCGTTAGGGCGGCGGGGTAATGGGCATGTGGGGGTCAGCAGTGGGCAGTGTGCCAGCAGCATCCCCCCATCCAGCAGCAGCGGCACTAGTAGTACACGTAGTATAACCCCGGGCCTGTGGGTCCGTGTGGTCAGCACCCCGCCCCTCCAGGAGTACCCCGGCCAGCGGCGCCCTCCTCCTGGGCCATTAGCCCCCGACAACATGGTCCGTCCGCACCCCGCACGCAGCGGCCGTGTGGGCCTAAATAGGCTGGGGGGAGGCCAGAGCCTTGGTCTAATGAAGTGCCTAATGAAGCAATGAGCTTTGTTGGTTTTTGCCGGCGAGGCGAGCAGTGGGCGCGCCGCCCCCTTTTCACTGCTGGCCGGGTGACGGGGCCTTAATGCAGGAAGCACGCCAATTGTATGGTCGGTGTGCGCGCGGGGGGAGGCGGGGGGAGGCCACGCGACCACCCAGACCCCCTGACAGCTGTCCTCCCGCCGGATCCATTATGACACGGTGCACCATGGTCCTCCACTGGCCAGTCCAAACACAAACTGACCCCTCCTCGCCACTGACCAACCTACGGATCCGCCTCTCTCCTCGTTCTACACACACCCAGATTTCTACATTCTCTAATACGTTTTCACAAATTTTCTGTATGTACACTCAACTTCACTAGACCTACTTCTGAGGACACACCAGAAGTAAAGGCCTATAATCAGTGACCCCACTAGAATAATCGCTGATCAAGTTAACCAGTCGGAAACAAACATCAGCGGGCCTAACACATGTAGTTAGGCCAACCTTCAATATATGAGAGGAAAGGTCCTATTAGAGAGAAGAAATCACTCTGGGAATATCTGCATAGTTGAGATGCTTTGTAATTATTTCAGTTTCTTCCTTTTTAACAGCCGTTATTGAGGACATGCACCATGCAATAAAACATATTAAATACTAGAGAGCTCATGCTGGTTTAATGAGCTGCCACTATAATATCTCCAAGGCTAATCATGCAAATAGGTCATTCTGATGAAAGATGTTCTGGCATTTATGACAAAAAGTAGCGTGTCTAAACGCAATTCTGCCTCTTTATTAATAAAGATTTCTTCCCCCTAGTTACACTCAGCCGATATGAGACACTTTTTTGAATTGTTGTGTTATGTTTCATCCTATTTGGAGGTTTTACCATTCAGGAACAATGGCCACGTCGCTATTGATTTTAATCTCCATTGTTTTTTGCACTATCAAATAAAGCCATTCAAAATATACCGCAATATTTATATCATTAAGTTGCTAGTGTAATCTTATCGCCAGCTCTATCCTTGGTCTGGGGGAAGGAAGCATAAAAACCGAATAAACACTTAATTAGTGTTATTGCTAACAGAAAAAAGACATCACCTCGTTCACTGGCTACGACTGCCTTTTAGTTTTAGCCGTGGAGGGGCGTCTATACACACGGAGACTGAGCTCTCTACAATAGCCATCTGTCATGCTTGTTGACAATGCACACTTGGTCGTGTTTACATAACAAAGGTCACGACCCCAGTCAGGCTGTATCAAAATATCATCAGGACTACGTTCAAGCACATCACTACTGGAGGAGGTCTACCTAGAGGCAGTAGAGCACCGGAGACGATGCCAAGCCACATGCTCACTGTTGACCTGCTATATGCTGGAGGAGTAAGCTCCAGGGGATCCGAAGGTCGGATCTCTGGTTAGGTGGTAGGTTCCACGACACGCCATGCTTCAGTATGATAGAGGCACCATAGGAGGGACAGGCTGGGAGCTAGAGGTGACTAGTCCATAACAGCACAGAACCAGCACTGTCAGGATTATTTCTACTATCATCATCCACAGGCACATCAACCACAGAGAGAAGACGGGGGAGGTGCTACCTGAAAAGTTGTCCAGATTTTCCGTTGCCGTGAACGGCGATCCTGTGGTGCCTGAACTGTCCGTACCGGGCTCTGTCTTCACTGGAAAACCAAACGGTCAGAGACTGGTCATGCAGTGGTCAAGCGAACGCGACGCTAGAACTCCCAGTTTACAAACACTTTAACTTCTTTCAACCAATGAAAATCAACTGTAGCATGCACTTGTGTTAAGTCAATTTACTTCGTAGCATATAAGTAGAACTTTAATTGTTCCGATTCCATTGTCATTAGTAGAATATTAAAATCACATACAGGCAAATTGACCTGGGTTTACTCCAGTAGAGGTGGCTTTGTTTTCTTATATTAGAAAAAATCCAGTTTCTCAAAAAAAAATCCTTTTCACCACTTTCCAGAATGAAGTGGCTTCTTAATCCGACCACATGTTCTTTCCCTGATGTCGTCAGTAATTTACAGTGATGGTGAATTTTTATATTGCAGAGATAATTCACCGACATTTATGTCTCTATGATGTGTCGACGCCCATGTCCCAACTACTCTTGGTAACTGACAGTGTGTCTTCTGCCTCTTCCCGGAGGGAATACAACGAGTATCAAGGTGGTATTTGTAGTGTGAAATACACCGTATCCCAAGGTGGAGAGTTTCAAGATTAACCCCCTCAGTAGCCTCCGGGCTTTGGTCCACATATTCGAGGAGGACCAATGGTCAACTACCACTGGCAGTCTGTCTACATGCTTCCTGGACCTAAGTAGTAGGTTATTGTCCGTACATCCATAGTAATTAGGGGTAATCGGGAGGAGGTCTCCTATAGAATAAAGCGGCGGCCGTTTGGCGGTTGGGAGCCGTGGTCGGTGGCGCGGGCCTAACAACCAAACCAAACCCTGTCACTTGGTCCATCGATAATAACGGCCGGACCAACTGACAGTACAATCAGCGCCCACCAAACCGTCCATCACCCACCCACCCACCCTCACCGTCCACGACCTGTTCCTACGGGGACTAAAAGGCTGAAGTCGTCACCCCATCTACCCCGGAGTGGCGTGCCTCCCCTCCCGGCCCTGCCCGGCCCTGACCCCGATGGCCGCGGGGCCGCCGCCCGTCCCCGCCGCCCCGTAAACCATCACCCCGTCCACCAGTGGCTTCTTTTTTCTAACCTACCCGTTTTTCAGGAATGTTTGCTATCTAGGAGTGGGTCGGTTATATTGGCACCATCTAGCGGTAATCCCAGTGCCATCTTGGTATAGTTTATAGTTCTGTAGGCTGTTTTCCCACCGGCTACTCTCATATGGTGCACCCTCCGTGCCTTGGCCGGGGCTCGTCCAGTGTTGACGGCTGGCGGCGGGCCCCAAGGTGACGTGGTCATCAGCACCCGTAATAAGCTGCCAGCTTATCGCCCGTCCCCATCTGACATGCTGAAGGCCGCCGCTCCGACTCGCCCCTGGCACATTCTCCCGTCGTAGACTGTCCACTGACCGGTCAATTGACCAAAAACGCATCACCCTCAGTAATAGCAAAGGGAGCAACATTTTATCGACAGAACCACCGAACTGGGTTGTCCCTGCATCCCATGGCCACAGGCCTTAGGTCGTCCGAACCATGCCACTTGGTTAAATGCCTACCCCAGAACAGTGATGATTTATCATAGGACCCGCTTCTCTGACTATCACCATAAATGAGTCAATTATGTATGGAAAATTGCTTTGCCAATTGGAATTCAGAGTCCTAATCATGTGCACTGGCTTAAGGTTCATTAAACCACCACCAGCAAACTGATTGAGATTGACATACAATTATAATTGCCATGCTTGTGACAATTCCTAAAATCAATATGAAACATTGAAAGAAAAAGAATAACATTGAAAGAAAACCAATATAAACTCAATGCATATAACTTGAATGGAAATATCAACAAAATAGCAGAGGCATGAGTCAAAGTGAATGACCTCGTTCTTTAGCTGCTTATCATTTAGTGGTAGACTTGGGTGTTGACATACAATCAGGGTCACCAGAAGTCTAGTTAATACCATCTGTAGCCTGAGGAGCGGATTATAGCCCACTTCCCCTCGGCTCAAGCGACATCTCCCGGGGGTCTTCACATCGCCAACACTGCCTCACTTGGTGCCGTTAGACATACGCAGGAGTAAAAAGTCAAAGGTACCTCTTACAGGGTATGTGTGGTAGACGGAGGTAGACACTCGATGAAATAGATGCAAAGGGGTACAACAGTGTAGATAGAAGTAGTGGGGACAGTGTGGGGAAAGACGTCTAGAGAGCCATTGGCCTACCTGTGTATGGTATCCCTTCCAGCAGCATGAGCCCACGACCCAGTGTACATCCAACCGCTCACTTTTCACCACGTAAATGCCAGTGAGGACAATGGTGTGTGTGAGTTTGTGCGTGTGGTGAACTGTCGTTGGCCAGCCATGCCTAACTCCCCCTCTCTCCCGGCTGCTCTCGCCCCCCTCCTTCTCTGCCCCTCTCAGCCTACTGCTGCGGGGAGGTGCAGCCGCCTGCAGCCTGCTCCCATTGGCTGCTGCCGGGCTGATTGACAGCTCGGCCAACAAGCCAAGCCAGCTCTAAATAGACGCCTCCAACTGGAGTGTGTTTGACAAGTCGCCTCATGTGAGGAGCTGCATTTTGTCGGCGTAGACACAGGTGCAGACTGACTAATGTGCGGTAATTGACAGACAATTCCCTGCAGCGGTGCGCTCACACAGCAGTCAGAAAAGCAGCGCACAGCCTCCCCCCAGCCAGCCTCTAACCCAACAACCAACACAAATACAACAACCATTAGAACACCCCTCCAATTCATTACTGCCTGATACAGGCGAATCAAGCCCTGATTGAGCTTAATGCCACCCTATCAAAAGCTCGCCCTCCTCTACACATCTCGAGGGCTGTTAAAGCTCTCGTGGCATTACAGGTAACTACCATGAGGGCTTTTCAGTTTATCCAATATTCTATAACTCAATAATACTCAGGCAACAGCTATCCAGGGTACTTCGGAGCATTTCACAAGCACTCTCCTGAATTAGTGGTTAACATGGTCCAATTTTAGCCTGACCACTCAATCCCACCGTATGTTGAAAGCCTGCATGTTAACGATATCATTTTGAGGCTTTTACTGAACAATTATTATCATGTTATTCATTGGATCATTCCTAAATAGATGATGTGCCACTATTAATGTAATATGATAGACAATTCATTTTCATATTGCTCCATCGTTCAAACATATTGTAATCTTTAAAAGTATTAGCCTAATCGTCATTGTTGACGTGAAATATTTGAAAAATAAACACTGCAGTTGAAATTATGATTGAAATCTAGTGTATTCTAATTGAGAAGAAATATCAGTACATCGATACATAATAGCCTGGTCGACTATTATAGAAATGGTCTGGGAACACAGTGCCATATTTGATGGATCGGAATGGTCAAACATATGGGGTGACATGTCAAACAGCGTGACGTAAGACCAGGTCTGACACCCAGCCCCTAAACAGGGGTCAGTGCAATGGGTTGACCGGGGGAGGAAGCGAACCCAACATTAACGTTACAGACCGTATTGACACCACCTCACAGCCAATACCCTGACCAAACACTTCAGCTCTGTAGCATTTTATAGCAAATAAAGAGTTAAGTTCGTGGCAAGTAAAGCTGAAGCAATAAGTATTAAGGTCAGTAACCAAAGGATGTGATCGAACAAGATACATAAACTTATCAAAAAGGAAAAGTTTTTGAAAACAGTATAGTTGGATGAGGCAAAATGATGAAGGCGTTGGGTCACTCAACACTGACGCCGTCATCCGAGAGGCAATAGTAGATTGGGAGAGAGCTGACCTGAGTGAAGAAATAAGGCTCAGTCCTGGGTAATTGAAACTGTGGACAGGGTGGGGATTACCTTTAAGTATTAATACCTGTATGATCAGGTAGCCAGTGAAGATCACCTTTCCCAACTCGCAATGTCTGCCCAAATCTCAAAGTTCAGCTCGGAGTACAGTGGGACTGCTTACTTGTGTCGTCGCCGCCGCGTCGACCAGGGTTTTATTCCCCGAGTTAGTACAAGTGAGAGTCACTAGATGGCGGCAGCGTGCTGTATGGTTGTAGACAGCCAGGTGGAACTTGTTGGTGGCAGCGCCACATGTTTGTTTGGTCAATAAATAGAACAGGCTAGGACAGCCACGGAAGGCCACCTCCCAACGAGGCAAAGGTAGACACAAAATACACAACAGCCACCACGACTAATTCACAAAATAGACTGTGTCAGACAAGTCTAAAAGCTTTGTCTTCACACAGTAAGCATTTCTTTTTAGCTATACATAGATGACTTACACCATCATTAACATGACTATTCTTACATTCAGTCCATAACAAGTTTGATATTACAAACATAGAAACAAATAATAAGTCACAGAACATAGGCAATTGTTTCGGAGAGATGTCATACAATAGTGGGAAAAATTGTCCTAATTTCATCTAGAAGAAACCACAAGAGGTACAGAGCATTTGCCTGAACTATGCAATTAATTGGCTAAGTAAAAATCAGCTATGGGCCTGAAATCACCACGCTCTTAAAAATGGCATCTCTGTTTTGGAAACATTAGCTGGATGCGCACTTATTTTCTATCCATTAGAAAATGCCTCAGAAAACCATATTCTTTTTCCTCCTTAGCTGTTCCATCGACACACTTAGCGTGATAATCCACATCTGTGTCGGCTAACAGGCTGGTTGACTCAGAGTGACCCTTAAAAAGGGTTCCCTGACTGACCTGCTCCCCGACTGCTCGTTATTCAGGACACTCCTGTCAGAATCAACTCCGTGGTTTTACGACTTGCGGCACCGGCTCTATGTGTGTGGGGCGGCACGTTCTCGAGTCAACCCTGCTCAGTGCGGGTAATTTGACGTGTCAACCCGGTGCCGAGTACTCGCTGGAGCAGTTCCACATGGTGGTAGCCCGAGCTGGCAAGCAGTCAGAGAACCCACTGACACAGAAGAGCAGCTCACACCTTGATCTTGTAAGAGCCAATCATTTACTCATTAGGCGAAATTCTTATCCACGAGCCCCACGAATGGCATTTATCCAAGACTATGTTCAGAGGTTGGCTTCTGACGGGATTACCTCATAGAAATGAAATATCGTACCAAAGTTTAACCATTGTTTCAAGGTTGCGAAGCAATTGAGATAGAATTTTTCAATAGACCTCGAATCAAACTTGGGCAACTGTCTGCATGGACTTGGGCCATCTCAACTCTAATCTGGAAATGGTGACTGCATGAAATTAATGACGCATTGTTTCATATGTAAAAGTAATAATATAAAAAGTCTGAAAAGTTTGTACTGAGATTCCTCAGAGACATTTTGCGAAGCTCAGTTCCACTGGAGTTGGCATGTCCTGCAAACTATTAAAAATAATTGGCAAATAGCAATCTTCTTTTAACACTGACATGGTGCGTAGCGGCTGTGGGAGTGGAGTGGTTCTTTATTACAATGGGCGCCATTCAATCAGCAGCTCTACACAACTTGTTTCCAGCTGATGACATTAACGAGTTTGGGGACAAAGTTTTCCTGTCAACAGTCTGATGGGCCCTGGGAGACGGGCCGAGTGGCGGCCACCACTGAGCGGGCTGTGTATTTGATGCGTGTCGGGCGCGGATCCGGCGAGCAGCTCAAGCAGCCATCAGGTGCCAGCGAGCACCTCTGACACAGGGTGCCATCCATCAGCCGGTGGACGGGGCCTGGCCGGCGCTGACACGGCCAGACCCAGGGTGGCCCGCACACGCCGCGGGGGGAGGGGCGGCACATTGGTATGCGCACTCACAGTCGGCAAAGTATGCCTTCCCCTCTCTCAAAGTGGGCACACTTGCAAATTATGCTATATTGACATCTTAGGATGGGGCGGGCGCAGCCTGGAATCATTATGTGAATGCAGCCCATCAGCCGAGGGCCCTGATGATGTTTGCTTTGTGGACAGCTTTCTGGCCCCAGTGGACAAAAAATGAAACATTGCCTCCCCTCTTGCCGAGAGGAAAGGGAGAATAGCGAGGACTTGGGGCATGGAGGAAGAAAGCTCGGGAAACGTATTGGGGATGGCAAGGAGGGAGGGAGTGACATCACGGGAGGAGGAGGGTTGCGGGAGGACAGGGGATGGGAGAAAGAGGATGTATGGGATGAGCTACTAATGCATTGACGTCGGCTTTTACGAAGAACGGATTTGGGGAGAAGGTTGTAGGAGGTGGTAGGGGGTCGGGGGGCTAATCTTGAGTCAGTCGGCGACAGGGCCCCAGTCATAATGTGGTGGGGGTCGACATTGACAGAACTGAGGAGTACGTTTGGGGAGGTGGGGGAGGTGGGGGGACAAAGGCCCGGGGCGCGGTGGGTGGCATCCAACCACTATGGTGGGATGTTCAGGGCTCGTCAACCCCACCAGTAGGCAGGCCTTGTGATTGGCACAGGCCCTGTCGTGCCCCATGCTGGTGTCCCGGCCTGCCGCAAACATGTCGTCCACCCCTTCCTCCAGCGTGTGTGGGTGGGTGGGCCGCCGGGCACAGACCGCCTTCCTCCAGGGGTCAGTAGCAGGGGTCGGCCCCGAAGACGTCAACCGTGAACCCAGTCGGGTCTGTTCTATCCCTCACAGTAATGTGCTATCCAACAAGGACAGGCTCACAGCAATATGCGTACAATCTATGTTGGACCAAAGCCATGCTGTTTCTATCTCCTGACCCCTCCCACTAGCATGGCAACCTTTTCTATGGAAGACGACAAGGTCGGTAGGAGGGGGCTGTTCTGATGAATAAATCAGGACACATCTAGACCAAAACGTGACCCTCTTTCCTTGGCTGAGTCAATTCATTATTCAGCCGTCTTCAGTCACTTGACAGCGCTCAATGTTGTCTAGATACTGCGTAAATTTACGACTACATCTCGACTCGAGTTTACATTCCAATAAAGAATAAGGACTCAAGCGTAACATATCTTAAAATTGCACTTTATAAACCAATTCGTCGGATAGAGATTATATCAGTCTCACTGCATACATGTGAAAATGTCCATTAATTCATGGGCTCTTCTCTCATCGAAGGTAATAATGTGGTCCTTTGGTGCCTTTCCAAACAACTTCATGCGTATCCTGCGACGGGTTTTCATATGATTGACTTATACTAATGTGATTTGATTGTATGATAAACATAGTGCAAAATAAGACACCACGGTCTATACATGCAGACAACCCTTGGGTAAAACGAAACATCATAAATAAATAAATAGATAGATAAAGGAATCAATGAATAGTAGAAAAAACTAGAACAATTTGTATACAGTTTACTCACCTTGAACAGCGCTGTTGACACCGGCGATTGACCATGTATCGGTGCTGTTGTACGTGCTCGTATCACCACTACCCGTTACTGATAGCGCTCCCAAGTGACCTGAAACAAAGTAAAACATATCTCAAATTTACCATCGAGTGATCAAATACATCTTTCCCATAAGCTTCCCCCCTTTATTTCCGCCATTTGGCTGCTCTTTAATAGGTCTGTAAGTGCGGGCAGGGAGGGAACATTTCCTGTGAGGGTCTTAGCTGTCATTGTCCATTTCCTGCTGGGAAAGCAAAGGCCATTTGCGGCATGGCTGGAGGTCAGGCTGCCAAATGACCAGTGGTCATCGGGTGAGGGGCACCTGACACAAAACATCAGTCAAGGTGAAGACGGACCGTTTCCTCCCTGTCCCACACCTGGGCTGGGGTCAGGGGCGGGCGGCGGGCGCGACCCCCCACCGACCCCCACCGGACGGCCACCTCCCTCCTCCGGGGGGTGTGTACCTGTCCTCCTGCCCCCGGGGCCTCGGCCGCTACTTCCACAGCCACACCAATCAACTGGGCGACACTCTACGGCAATTTCATTTGGATGTGATTGAATAGAATGTTTAAGGGGAGGAAATTACAACAATCAGGAAAGCGTAGAGAGGGCGCACGCTCCCACGGTCGGCGTCCAACAAGTGAACTGATGACAAACAGCAAATTAGCCTTTCTTACACAGAATACAAAAAGCTAGTTTTGAATATTCTACTATGCGGTTGAAAGGGGCTAGGGAATATACACAACTCTATCTTAGTGTATGATACTTTATATAAACTTTATTAAAGAAGATATACTATCTCTACCTACTCTAACGCTTCCTTATCTACATATTATATATCTCGTTTGGTGACTCACCAGAGAGGCTTTTGATTGTAGGCATATACACGGCTCTATTTTGAACATATAAAAGCTGCTCGTTTCTTGAAACCACCTCGACCATACCGTCTCCCTGACAGGCTGAGTCAACTGTTGATCTGGTAAAGTGACAGCAGGTGATCGTACCACATGAAGAGGCCATGTTTTTAGAATCACGCCTACTTTAGTGTTTTTCTCACAGCCTTTTAGGGTCTCCCACTCTTAGCGACCCTCCCATTACTAACTTATGCCTCCTCGATCCCGGCCATTACAAACAACAAAAAGCCTTTTTGCATTGTTCCTCTGATCCTTTGTTCCTGCACACACCCCTTGCTTGGTGCAGCCTTTTGTAGTTGGTGCCTGGCTTTGTACCTGTGTATCTGGGCTGGCGGGGTCCCGCTCTCCCAGCTCTCTCAGTGCTCGCCACTGCAAGCCCTGCCTGATGAAAGACGCCAAATGCCTTTTCTTCTGATATCTTAAAGCATGACAAAATCAGCGTCCCTGACTAAGGGTAGTGGCTGAGAATAGGGAATGAGGAAATGTCTCAGCTAAAGAGCAAACGTCGTTCAGCATCACATCATATCCGATGGATATACGCAACAGCAAGCTTTAGCATTAACAGGATTACCAGGGTAACACCTTACGTAATTTGTCTACATTACAAGTTCTGGTTAGCACGTGCGACCATGTACAATCCTGGGTATGCTTAATATTCAGGACGAAGGGATAGTGGTGGGACTCAGAATGTGTTGTATTTGGTCAGGGTAAGAGGCCGTCACGCCATGGGGACATCGGCAACCTGTCAGTCGGCTATGTGTCACGGGACCCCCACAACCCGGACCTACAACCCCCGGCCCAACCCTGAGTGAGATCACTGGGAGCAGCTCGGGTACTGAACGAGGCACTCACCGACCTGATTAAACCGGAGCTGCTCAAGGGGAGAGGTGGTGGGAGTGAGGGTGGGAGTAAAGGAGTTCTAACAACCCTTTGAACCATTCCGCCAACTTACCATACTATTGGTGTCCAAAGTGTTTCTAATCGTCTTAACATTTAGACATTTACAAATTGACCAGCTGCATAAAAGCATCTGACATCGGCCCCCTAAAGCTATAATAACACACATTGTAACTCAGTGTGAGGTGTTAAATACTAAATATGTGTACAATGTACCTGGTATTTTATACATGTATGTATTTGTATATATTAGCTTGAACTGTCATCTAATGACTAATGATAGTTTGCCCTTGCAGGAGACTTAGAGATGAAAAAATATACTTGCTGCATGTCTATGTGAACTGTACCCTTTCCCTACAACCTCCAAACCAGCTGAGTTCCGACCTCACCGAAGAGAGTCGCTCCCATTTTTTTTAGCCATACCTTGGTTCTGGTCTGCCCCGACAACGGGAGACAGTACAACACAAAGGCACACCTTCACGCAAACCGACAATCGACCTGTTGGGGGCTGTAGGAGGGGAGATGGGGACTGAGCAATTCTGAGTAATGACAGTGAGCGCCTCGCGTGTTGGCCACGGCCTCCTATGACTGACATTTATTTATAAGCAGATGTCACCAAAGGGACGGTAAAACCTTTTCTTCACTGGTAACCAACTTGTTTTCTAATGGACAGAGATGTAGGTCCACCTTGTGTACTGAACACCTGTCACCCCCAGTCGGATGTGGCCGTAGGAGCTGGCTAATCTCCTACCTGAGGCCTACCTGAGGCGCACCAGGGACACCATCTGTCAGCCCAGTATTAATCGGTACACAAGGTAGGTAGCTGGACAGTAGGTATCACCTCATTAGGAGTTGGTGTCTCTTACTTTAAATGAAGTTATAAAGTTAATCCCCTTAATGGCCGACTTCTTCTACTTTTTAATCAATAAAATCCAAGATCGAATTAGTACATACTGGCCCAGTGGCATAGAGCTATATAAGTGCATAGTGGCGTTATAGCCTAGTACTGTCATTGGAGGATTTATAGTGATCACTTAATATCCTACACACGCTCCCTTCACCAGCCACAACCCCTCCCCCCACGTGAATGTAGGCTGATCCCCTTCCCCAACCCCCTTCCCCCCGTCCCGGCCCGTGTCAACAGAGGGCGGCATTAGGCCCCTCCCGGGCCGCCCGCCCCCACCGTCCGGCCATTAGCCTGTCACCACAGCCGCCCCTCTTGTCGAGATTACCGGCCAAGCCGAGCAAACTTTCATCTTAGCTCTCTAATCCATCCCAGGCTCATTATGTGCATGTAGGCGGAAAGCACGGCCCGAGGTGCCATGTCACCTCAGGAGGGTTAGTCGTGCGGGAAGAGCATTCCGTGTGTGTGAAGTCACCTGTTGTAAAGTCACATGTCCTTATACTACTCACACTTTTTTTTGACACTGTCCGTCATTGTCTGAAAGGGTTCAATCGTCTATTGCAACATGGGATTATGTAGATGAAAACCTAATGACCACATTTCGCTCATCGCATGTGTTACTTACATAGCTTGTGCTGTTCGTAACTTCAATGGGCAGTATCATTTCTATAGGTGAACGAGAAATCCAGAAAGACATTGGTTAAATGATTCAATTTTCTATTTAAGTTGGTGAAACTAAAAATAGTGTATGCAGAACTTATACATGTGCAACTCCTTGTAAAATCAAGTACATACACGTATAGCAACTGGTATTTCCAAAACAACGATAGAGACAGACGGACAACAATCGCCGATGAAAACTGCTCAAGGCCAACCTCTTTGAAATAATATGACTAATACCAGGTGCACACAGAAGGGTAGGGTGGAGGGTTGTTCGCTGCCTTGATCATTGCCGCCTATGGTAGGCAAGAGACCAAAAGGCGAAGGGGACCAACATGAAATGTGCCTGATGTGCTGCAATCAATAGTGGCCGCCCATAAGCTACGGTTGCATGTGTGGCCCCGCCTTATCTTGCTTATCGGGTGTGCAGAGTTGACGGCATAACCTCGTTAGCGGCGCGGCCACCCTCCGCCCAGATCAGGGAACACATGCTACGTATAAACCGGCATTGGCCCAATCAAGGGGGCTGGGCGGGCGCATGGCACTGCCGTCATCGGCGAAAGGGGTGTAGTGTTAAGGAGGGGACCCACTGAGGGGTGTCTGCATGGGCAGCATACCATCCTATATAATCTGTCTGAGGATGTAAATTATGAAATTGCTTATTGTTATAATTAAGTTTTTTATATAATGTTCTAAATGTATAGCTTTGCGTATCTAAATAATAACTATAGTCTATTATTTGAAATATGATTATCCTGATAGACACATAACCAGCGAATACTCGTATTTGTCATAGTATGTTAAGATTGGTTATTAACTTGACCGATTTGATTTTATATGAATTTTTTTCAACAGCAGTTTTCAAGCTGAATGATATTTTCTAAAGGATAGCCAGGGGAAAACACGACCAATGGACATCCCTTCGTCTTGCCCTATAAGAGTTACACCGGGCGGACAACAAAAGGGCGTGTCTCCTTGTGAACACTAACAAGACAAGACGATCAATCAGCAGACACGCCAACAGAAATTACTGCTTTCTATTGTTTATAGCAAAGCATATCAAGACATGAAACCACTATCAAAGCCCTGGCAGTCAGACCCGCCACTGGAGAAGGGAGGGTCTGTCGTGTCACAGAAAGCAGCTCTCACTCAGAACACGGGGCACCGTTTTTACCATTTATAGCTGGAGTAAAAAGTGTGACCCAAAAGCTTACACGTTATATCACTGGAAGATTGGTCTCCTTGTGTGCGTAAACGACTTAGTTTCAGAATAGTAAAACATGCACTTGATTCACGTGCTTGTTTTTATATACTCCTCTAGCCCTATATCCTCCCGCTCCTCTTTGTCGACCTTGGAGGACAGCAGGGGGAGGTCCTGTAGAGGGGTTGGTGGGGCGACCGCAGTCCCCTTTCCTAATAGAAATAATGAGCCAGAAATTGTATTTACAAATATGTCCTGCTTGATTTCCACGTGCTGAAATTGAGCAAACATGGCGGTGGCCCGGGCGCGGCGAGCCAATCGCAGTTCAATCTTGGCGGACTGTGCAGCTCATCAGGGCCGGCCACAGAGCCAACAGTGGCCACCCTGCGCCCATTTCCAGCAGTGTTTACCCCCGCCCACCGGCCCCACATCTTACTTTGATTCATGGCGTCTTTTTCTTGGGCTGCAGTATTGACCGCGTTTTCAGCAGGCCGAGAGGAAAGAGACGGTCGCTACTGGTGGGTTAACTCTGCCGGCGATGGGTTGGGGGTTGCTAAAGAAGGTTGGGTGTATTGCATGTGGGTGTGGACTAGTTGGTAGGTTGGCGGATAGGCATGGCTCGGAAACGGTTTCGTTTGGTCTGCATAGCTACGCATGCAAGGAACATGCCATCTATA
Organism: Lepidonotus clava; assembly: GCA_936440205.1. Lineage (NCBI taxonomy): Eukaryota > Metazoa > Annelida > Polychaeta > Phyllodocida > Polynoidae > Lepidonotus > Lepidonotus clava. Next base: position 54,635,840 of record OW387134.1, read on the forward strand.
AGATACAATTAACTATCTATTAATTTGGAACCATAAGATAAGGTCCACGCTCTACAGCCTATCCTATATAACCCCATCGCATCCAACTTGTTTCCTGTGGGGTCGTCCTCTGACCGATCGTGATTAGGGACCAAGTCGGGGCGCCGTCTACTGGGTATGAATCCAATGAAACATGTCGGGATGTCCTCGGGCGGTGTGAAGGAGGGATCTAAGGAGCACAACGGACTAGTCTGGGCGTGCTAGTCGCCCAGGGAGGGTGGGGTGTGACCGAGGGGGAAAGGACAACCTCCCTGACCACCCCCTGACCCTCCACCCCCGCCCTACCCCTGACCCGTTTCTTGCTGGAGGCGTATGGCGGGCAGGCGCTTCCTGAATCATTCATAGGGCGTCGTCCACTCGCGCCGGGTCCAGATGGCGACTCCTCCTCCTCTCAGTGCCCACGTCCTCCATTGGAGAGGCACGGCTGGGTGTGCCTCAAGGCGCTAGGCACAGGGGGAGGGGAGGCTGTTCATACCTGTCATTGCCTGCTGAACTACAAGCTACTATAGCAGGCGCAGACCATCACAGCCCTAACATCAATATACCCCCTCTCACCATGGAGGACAGACCAATAGATTCTGCCCTCCAGTGCTTATTGATCAGGCCTTTGATGGTCCCTCTCCAGTGGCCAGCCTGCCTACCCACCTCCAGTCCCTGATACTCGCTATACCCATCCTTTAAGGTCAACCAACCCATCTGGAAGGGGCCCTGCTACATTGTACTAAACCTCCATAAGTCACTCTAACTGCATAGAGATAAAAAAGAAAACGAAAAAACACTAGCCAAGTGGCGGGACAGGACATCTGGGGCTGTCGGTTGTGAAATCAGCTACCTGCATGTGGAGTCATGCAGGTGCGAGGCGCGGGCAGAGGATGGCCTCCTCAGACCCTCTTACCTGTGGAGTACCTCTTCAGCCAGGTACTCCAGGCCCCAGGTAGACCCACTCCTGGGGCAGGCAAACACGCAGCACTGCATGCGATGAGCACATGCACACGGGGGAACCTTTTGTCTCATAGAAAACCGCGTATTCATTAATGTGGCATTTCTCTTAAAGTTAAATCTTATTGCCAATAATTCCAGTGGGTAATATTTTACCAAAAAAAGTATGATATTATTGATGTATTAATCAGTTTTCTATTAGCTTTTACGTATCAGCGTAACTTCCCAATCTCCCTTTTTTGATATGAATAAGAACCCATATTGGCGAACATTTATCAATGAATTATAATTGCTCTTTCAAGGCTAATGCAGGAGTTTGTTAAAATCAACAATGGTACATACGTCGATTACAATATCTTTTCCTAGCAAGCGTCTTGCGAGCTATTAAGTGAAGTCAGTCACCTTCGATTAGCATACATGGGAACATAGTTCCAAACGTTTCTTGAAACAACTGTCAACTTTGAAGTCCAATTCATCTGGATAGTGCATGATGAAACAAGCGACGCCCTGGACAGTACATTTCCGCGCGCACTCTACTGGTAAAACGAGTAGACACGCCCCGCTGGTGCGGCCATGATCGGTGAAATCACTGCATCCAACAAATCAAAGCAGTTAGCAACCCATTTGGCCGCGGCCTTAAAAACGCCCACCTCGCCTCTCGGAACCCATTCCAGTCCTCCATGGCAGCGCAAACACAGCCTCCCTTTGTCCGCTTGGGGGCGTTCCTCTCTGCTAATAGATTGTATAATACAAAAACAAACTTGATGGATTATCGCTCATCCTTTGCTAATTTATGTTTTGTTCCTGGGGGTTCCTGACTCTTTCATGTTGTGCAGCGCGCAATTAGCGGGCTGTGCGGCTTCAAAAGGTTTAATAAGCCAGGCTCTGTTTGAAGACTGATCAAGAGCGAGAGCATGGCCGAGTCGTAGATTGGCAAACAAACAGGGGTGACAAAGCATGCTGCCGGCCCGCCTGGCCAAGCACAGGGTGTCAGTTTCAGGATGCATAATCGACGCCTCGCCCCCAGCGAAAATATACAACACTCATGCTATTATGTATAGCACATCTTAATAACTGACACCAACATATTGATTTAAAGTATGATAAGAGTATTAGGTTAATCTCGTGAGACAGTGATTATCTTATTCAGAACCATAAAGTTAATATCTAACTTTGAGTAATGGCCCATTTCTGATTGAGAAAACCTTTCTCCCTTCATATATTTGGTTAGCAATGTGGTGTGAGTCATAGGAATAACTAAAATAGTTCCGAATTTATGAGGAATTAACCAAAAGGAAACCCAATTAAACTGAAAAGGTGAATGAAGACTTTAGTAGTAATGAAACCCGAAAGATCTTTTTGAGGATAAAACTATTTTGGCAAGAAGGATTATCGGACTGATCAAGTATATTCTATGGTCTGTCTCAGTTTATTCTCAGCTATTTTTTCTCGGTCATTGAAGGACTCTGTGCACAACAGCCTCAGGGAGATTACCGGCCTATATTCTATAAGGCCACGGAATATTCAAGAGGGGCGACAATGGGCTGCTCCAGTCGGCAGTATTCCTCCAGGACCTAAAGCCTGAGGCTCTCCTCCAGTGCTGTAATCACCCAGCTTTCTTGTCACTCCCCCTCCGTCCTCCAGTGCCCCTCCAGCCCCAGAAAGTGACAGCCAGGCACAGCCGCCCGCCAGCTGATGTACTTTGCTTTTGCTCTTTTTCCTGCTTTTCTTTTTTATATGGGGAATAAATATTCATACGTGGCAGGGGCAGGGTCCTAGGGGACCAGCTTGAAAGCCTGCAGCTCCCTGAGTCTGCTGAGGGGATGGGGGAGAAATAACAGTGCTAAAAATGCCCTGCATTTTAGGTTGGAGGCTTCTTCTCCGAGCCTTGTGAAATGGAGGGTTGGCATGAGGGAGTAAGGGATTTAGTAAGACACAACCTTAAATCATTGCTACTTTATTCAATAGAGAAATAGCATTTCAAAATACCGGAAATTTCGGGGATTGAAGATGGTACTTAAGCCAATTCAAAAGTGTAAAATCGCACTAGCATCATACACATACTGCTCACGCTACAAAGAACCTTACATCCAGACTCCACACTCCTGACAAACCTCCAATGGCCGTGGGCATGTGTAATACCTGTTGCTGCTTTCATCCCAGCCCAGGCCCGGTTTGTCCTCCGACAATAGGAGCGGATTAACTCGTTAGTCCGGCCGGGGATTGCTCCGTGCTGGAGGCCGTGGGGCGTGTAATTAGGATGAGCACGTTCGGCGTAATGAGGCCTTAAAAACCGCCCGGCACGATCTGTCAAAGCTGTCAGTCGCTGCTACTTACTGGCCGCGGTGAGCAACCCACGGCGGTTGGATTTTAACGTGACAGCTATTTCCTGACCCCAAATACCAATATTTACCCGACCTTAATTAGTGTCGTCAGGCTGACAGGTCGCATCCGTCAATGTCCAATCTCGGCGTGATAGACATGTATGTGCCTTATTGATCGCTCTCAGTATTGAATCCTTATGACATCATTATTAATTTTACACTTACGCCACATGTGCTATGATACAAAAACAAAATATTGTGGTTGGAGAACTATCAGGTCATTGGTCATTAGAAGAATCATCAGGCATGCAAATCGACATCACAAGAAAGACCTTTATGACTATACGCCGATAATATGAAACTTTGATAACTATGCTTATAGGAAAGGGTGAACCATATCAATAATGTATTAAGAAACGTATTAGGAATGGGGGAATATAATGTCCTGGTTAGTATAATATAGGGGTAGGCTATACATGTAGGCCTATATACATTTATATGGAACTGCATATGATCAGTTTGTATTAAATATCCTATTGGTTATTGGTAATCAAAATTAGTTTCATAAGTATCTGGACATATCATTTTTTTTAAAGGTTTTTATTAGTAATAATCATCAAGGTTTCCCTTGGTTTTCAGAGTTATTACACTTTTTTGTTTTGTGTGCCGCATATTGTTTGGAAGAAATACTAAGTGTATACTAACGATTAGATGTGGCACTTATATATAGTTATATTATGAGACTGGTGAGTAAACTGACCGTCAGGCGTACCGTTGGAGGTGAGGGGACATGACTCAAGCTGGGAGTGGGTGGGGCCGGCTGGCGAGCTGCTCGAGCTTCCCACCTGACTGCCCGGAGACGACAACGACTGCAGGTCCGACCGCGACAGCGACTGAAGCTCAGACCTGGCCAACAGAGAAACAGAAATGTTAACTGTGAATCAAAATGTAATTTAATGTTAATCAGATTAACGTTTGTTGATACAATGAACCACCTAATTATGCTATGGTAAGAACCTATTATATATGTTATAATTATCTATTATTGTTCTATATATTTATCTATTCGCTTGGCGTGTGAGTGTTATAATTGTCATTAAATCAAATATGACATGGGGAGGTAATGCAGGGATAATCAATAATTTATTAATAAAGGCTGACTCCCGGAAGACAATCATAATGACATACAATTATAAAATAACATAATCAATAATCCATTTCAATCCAATAATGGTCATACCAATAATTCGACACCAACGCCGTCTTCAAAATCAAGAGAGTTTTATTTCTCAATGCCACTTATACTTATTAAAAGCCTTATATACTAATTCCATATAGCGTCATAGTATTTCATAACATAAAAAGTATTGATATAGACTGAGATGATAGAATTGAAAAGTGTACACCTAGAGACATTAGCTTTAAATCATCTCTTAATATATTGATCTTATCCGCTTTAGTATCAATACAATAAGTGAACCAGGCCAATATCAGATACCCCCTCATCAAATGGTGGCAGTGTGGGGATATCATTTCAACTCGTGATACGTTATGTCCTGTTCGACAACCCAATTCCATGGTAAAAGTAAAAGTGGAGGGAGAGGTCGATAATGACACACGCCCACGTAAAATCTTTTTGGTCAAATCAATGATTAAACTTCTGCTCTAGCTGTTAGTTGGAAAGGAAGGATGATAGATAAAGATATAAATTATAAATTTGCTTGTGGTATAAATGGGCGATGTTAATCGGCAAGTTGATATTCATAACACCCCGTTCGCAATTCAAACATTAAGCCCAATACACAGTGTCAGATACCAGACATACTTTATGACAGAAGCACAGACGACATGTTAGTTTGTATGCGACGTCGTTCTTCTTCATTGAAAAGTACTATATCAGTGCACGAAATTAATTACTGCGTCTGGAAGTATAAGCACGCTTAGTTTCCTTTTGTAAGATGTACGAATACATGTCCTTAATGCATGACCACGTAGATATCCGCTTAACAATATAAATATCTTTTTCTTCAATGCAATGAGGGATTTATTTTTGTTCAGAACTGTTGAACATATTGCACTACTTTATTACAAATAAATAATACCATGTATACATAACTATGAATTGATGTCGTGTTATGATACAAACTTCAGAATAAATGTCCATTGAAATCGGGTTTCCTGCTATATTGTTCCCTCTGTATTTTCTTTGTCCTTGTCTAACCTGGTAAGAGAATGGACAATTGAACTAATGTCAGAGAATATAGCACACTTATACCAGGGGGTTGGGTTAAAGTTTTCGTATAATTAGTTCAACTTTTTTTATTCCTCAAGTATAATTCATCTTAATTTTGGCAAAAAATAGATAATATAAAACACACAGCATGACGCCTGTGCGCTTCACTTTCACACAGGACACACAAATACACCCCTAGCACCCAGCCCATGAGCCACCCCTTCACCTCTGTGACAGACACCTCTGGGGGCAATCCGTGCCAACTGCCATCTAAACAGCGCCTGGACCGCCCTCAACCCGACTGGTCCTTTCAGCCGTGCACATACTATTAGCTGGGCCCCGCCCCAGCCGGGTCCAGGCGGGCGGAGGGCCTTCTCCCCGGCCCCACGGGGGGCGGCCCCGGCCAGGTGAGAGGCCGTCCCGGGGCCCTTCTACGCCCTTACCTCATCCCCACCACCTAATTGGGCCTAATCCTTGCCCTAGGCGGACAACGCTCCTCAGCGGGGGACGGGGCCCCTATTAATGCCCTGCCAGCATGGGAACACAAACTTGGCCGGCGGTGTCACTGTAGGGAGTCTGTATGAAAGTTCACCACTGTGAAAAATTCCCAATATACTCACATGGGTGTGTTCATTTAGAGTCATGTACATTTTCCGTGTATAATAATATGATCATAGTTTCATAAGACGTTTCCGCAGGAACATGCTTCTCACATTGTCGACCGGTTGTCACATGAATGGAGCACACACAAAAAGTACTCGTAGACCTACGCCCAAAATGCCCTAGGATTTAAAGTGTATGTACATACTTCGAGAAACCACAAGTCACATGAAGTTGGTGTAGCAACAACAGACCCATGTCGTATCCGGCTAACCAGGATGCTGGCATCTCTGATACGCCTTTGTCTACGGTACCCTACATAAGAATACCAAAATAAGATAAACCCTTGATAATTATTGATTAATCTCCTAACTCTAATTCTTTATTTACAACAAAAAAAGAATGCAGCTGAATTACAAATCGTGTCTCGAACGAGTGATTTCTCATGTTGAGAGCTAAACCCGAGTATTTGCCACTAAGTTTTTGCCCAGCATTCAAGTGATTGAGTGAAAAGTGTTCTCCGATATGTGGATGATAAGTTTGTGAAAAGCCTAGTTGGAGGTCCTCTGCCTTTTGTAAAGCCTAATCTACTAGCGGACGTTCAAAGCTCTCCCTCCTGATCCAGGGCTTTCATGGGGCATGACCTGCTATACTTATCTGCAGGAGATCTCTACCTTCATTTTGTGAGCACATTACCTCTTTGGGAAAGACCAAGGCGGGTGTGAAATAGGCCCTGCTGGCTAGCGGTGACGGAGGGCAGGTGAGCAAGCAGGCATGACCATCGTCCCGCTGTCCTGCCACGTCCACAAGTCTAATCCCTACAGATAGTCGGAGGTGAACTCAAAGTAGAGAGCTTCTTCACAAAAACCTCCCTAGCTATTCAAGCTGCATGTACTACCTTCCCCCAACAACAAACACCTCTACTGCCTTCATTCCTCTCGCTCACCCATCCTACGACAAGGCACAAAAACTATAACGTGTCTATACATTTAGGTCTTCAAAGCACATACTACTGACTTCAAAAATGATCTGTACTTTAGAAAAAAAAGAACTGATGAAAATAAGTGTGGCTGTCCCATTTTGTTGATTTAGATCCTCGAACCAGTGAAAGCATTCGCAGTAAGCCTTACCCTGGTAATAGGAAAAGAGATCAAAGATTTAAGCATCCAAAGAGCAGGTATAAACAGAACAAACATCTTTGAGCTGTGTAATGGTTTTTAACACTATCAGCAGGAATAGCCTCTTCGTGCTGGTTCTTTGAAAAGCACTCACTGAGGAAATCACTCGGTCGCTGCGAAGGTAAATAACCATTGAGATCATATCGACCCATCCCCTTTTGAGCCACAACAGGTTGGAGGGGGTGTGGGTCCAAACTTACCATTGTCGACAGGTAGGTACTCCAACATCTACGTCCAAGTGGTTGGTAAGGTGTTCAGTTATTCCTCAATGAGATAGAAGGTAAAGGTCCGCACTATTCTGTAGGAGCGTGTAAAGGTTGTGGTGGCTGTAGAGACCAGCAGCAGCTGTCAGTGTCACCGAGATGGGAGGCCACGGGTGACTGACGTCCGGACGCCTTGCCACTGACCCATATAGACGACACTGCCGGATGAACCACGTCCCCCTCCTACCCCTGCCCTCCTCTCCCTCCACCTCCCCTCTCTCTGCCCTCTGCACTGACAATGCCTACGTCATCGTGTGTTGCCAAGCAGACTCAGTCAAATATCACTCTTCCCTTACATTTCTCTTTTTATTCTCTTCCCTGCTCTTCACATCCATGCAATGCATGTGTGTAGCATAGAGAGTTTGTCCAGGTAAGACCAAGTCCTTTTACATGACATGAATACCAACAACTGTAGAGGCCGTTATTGACAAAACTCACCCTCTCTGCTTTCCCAGATATGTTGGTAAATAAATGGGAAAAGCAGGATCATCCCACAGCTAATCTCGAATGATTTGCATAAATAAATCTGAACTATTCTCTTCATTAACAGTACAATGACGACTACACCATGAATTGATTGTGTACTTTGAGTGCACCCCCGACCTGGTTCATTGTTTGTATTCTGTAACCGTTTGTGAGTGTTTCTCGGCTGATAAGAAACACCCCAGTTCTACATCCTGTTATGCACACAGATAATGATTCTAGTGTACGTCCTCAAACTCAGGCCCTGAAATGTCCCCAACAGTTACTGTCTTTGTTCTAAACCACGATAGGCTACATCATGTTCCTCTTGAAGCAGAGGTGCATTGATTGAGGCACCGATAGTCCTAGGTTGGGCGAGTTTTTATATGCTGGGCGTACCATGGGCTGTTGATGCCTTTTACCATAATAACAGGGTAGGGAGATGGGCCAGGTGCGCGCCTAACCCGAACGCTCTACGGTCACCCATGTTTAACCCCTCATCTCAACCCTACAATTTAGAGCACCCCTCAAATATTACACACTTTATTACCATACTCCCTAATCCCACTTCCCCAATGCATATATTTAGGCTGGTTTTAAATCTGCAGCCAACTGGCGCTAAAAAAACGGAGCCCAGAGCAATTGGCAGTCTGCTTGGTTCTGTGGTCGGACCATCAAAGGCAAGGCAGAGTGTGGCACATATGATAACAGTTCATACGGCCCCCATCACAGATGGGTCGCCAAAGGCCATGCTTTTTTGGGCTCAGCACATTATAATAGTATAGATGTTCAATGTGGCGGAGGGTCCAACACGATAACATCTCTATATCTACTCAGTTCCTTATCGTTCTGATCTAATATACTCAAGACCATACGGTTGCCTTTCTGTAAGCATATTTATTGCAGCGCAGCGTCTTCAATGAGGTAATTGCGCTTGTAGGATGAGATAGGCCATGATAAGGGGGTCTTATTTCTGCCCTCCAGCACGGTTATGTATAAAACATTAAGATTTGATTCAAGACACCGTGCGTAGATATATATTCTTATGTATTGTCCTCAGTCCTAACAAAATTATCTCTGATGATAACCAGGTGCTCGTTTTTGTCCTATAACCTATCATATGGTCAGCGCCGGTGACCCGAATAAGTCAAAGATTATTGAGCCAAATCCGTAGTCAAAACTAGTATATGTAAACAAAATATGATTCATACATACAGGTAACGTATTACGGAAAACATTGATGAATAGTAGAAATACCATGATTTCAAACGAGTTAGTACTGTCAGGAAATCAACCAATTATTGAGTACAAAATAAAAAAACACTATTGGCAAATTGCTTCCGCTCCGAATTGATACAAATATCAAGAAAACAATCGAAAAACCGGGCCATGTTAACCTAGATATGAGAAGTCAAAACGTGCTTTCGGGTCATTGTCCTCGTGCTAGAGATGTCCTCGATCGCTCAATTAGATTAAAGCCATGTCAGTAGGCATCAGGTCAGTGGGCATGCTGGGCATGACATGCAGTGAATCACGGCTAAATTAATTTGTAGTCATCAGCCAGCAGCCTCCCCGGGACCCATGATTAAGACGAGCAATGACAGGCCAGCGGCCGGCGCCCTCACACAACCGTCTCAATAGCCGCCTCACTGTGCCCTACCGTTTCACCGTGACCGTTTTTAATAAACCCTGATACGAACGACCCCAGGGACTGTGGCAACCCACGGGGTGCGGGCTGCATGGGGACTCCCTACTGGAGAATATGAGCGGGTGTCATGGGGTATGGGGGTTAGAGAGGGGAAGCAAGGGGAGGCGGGGATAGGGGTAAGGGTAAAGGTAGACAGGAGGTACGGGTACACCCTCCTGCTTTATGTCTCTAATTTACTACCCCCGCCCGTTATATGGAGTACATGTTACCTTGGTAACCACTGACCCTGGTTACCAATTACCCTAGTGATGTTGTGCTCCATGTAATGTCTATGTCCTAGCAACTAACTCCAGGGAATTTGCAATGTACCTCATTTGCAAACATTCATGGACATAGGAGTACATGTCTGCTAAAGCGGCAACAGTACTCCGGCAGTATGGACAGAGATGCACATGCCATATGGGGTGTAGAACATTTTATCCTTGATACCATCTCTACCTATTGGTGCTCAGCATAGATCTGAATATCGATCATAGGTGTTGATCAAACTACACTCTAAAAGCTGCTCGTTATTTGGTGTGGCATTTACATATTGTCAGTTGTCTCTTAGAAATGCTTCTATATATGCATGGTCTTAAGCTCTGCTTGGTATTATTTTTCGGAGTGTCATTTAAGAGAGATACCCATGTATAAGCCCCAACATCACTGCCGCTATCTACTCCAAGGGCCCTTCAGCACCCTGAACAGGCCGGGCCACACCAAGAGCGATGCATATTGATCATGATGAATGGGTGTTTCCGTGTGAGGGGCTGTATCTGGACCTGAGTGTTTTCATTGACCGTCCATTACTTGGTCTGGTGACTCAGGCCCGGCGTAGGGGGAGATGCGCGGAGTGGCTGACGCTACAAAAGGCTCGCTGACACTTATCTTTGGGCTGGGAATGTACGCGGTCGTGTAGACAAGTCATCGTAGGCCGGGCTTACATTTGTAAAGGTTTGCCGAAAACAGGTCGAACACCATGTTGGTGCGATTCAATAGATCTAACTGGGTGATGCAAGTATAGTACTTCACCTGTTGAGCGCATCCTAACTGAATTCAGGTAGCTATGCTATATCCCACACGCTGCTTGAGTTTTCCCTTTAGAGAGAGAAGCTTTGCATATTTTTTCCTACACTTTCGCCACGAGGCGTTGACGTCAATAAACGAGATCAAAAAGTCGTTTGATATTATAGTGCCGCTATCTCTCGATTATTTGTGTAAACCTGAAAGGTCTTATGGTCGGAACCTGATTGTCAGTTTTATTAGAGCAATTTTCCTGCTCTAGTTATTTCCGATAAAACACCAATTTACAAAATAGTAGTACTGCATTTAATAGCATGTTGATGTTTCATTTAATCTATCTTTGAGCTTATAAAGATGCAATCTCCAACTAATTCTACAGAAAGCGAAACATGGTACAGTTTCAACATTGTTGTTCATAAACATAAGAAAACCTGAAGTAACATTAAGAACTCTAAAATATTTTATTGATCATTGAAAAGGCTGTCAGTTATGAAAAACTATACAAAAAGTCTGAGCTTTGAAAATTTGAGATTTTAGGTCAATGCTTTTTTACATTTCCCTTGAATCATTTCTCATCGTGAAGATGAAACGTTGCCCATTTGCAGGTCAGTTCGAACCAAGTCATTTAGGGGCATTTTTTTATGGGTTCAAAAAGCCCCCTCGATTTCTTGCCCGTGCACTAGAGAAAAGAAAAAGCGAATGCTTCAGAGGTAGGACAAGGCTCACAATGGGAATTGCATTTCATCTGGCAGAGTGGGGGTTTTCTCGGCGGGGCTGAGCACAGGACATCCCCCCTTCCGTCCGGCGACACACAGACCTCTCAGTGGGGGAGGGGCCGCCGACTTTTTCATGAAGTCCACCGCCTGCTACTGTGTGGAGAGAGTGTTTTTTCATGAAGTCCTCTCCTTTGCCACTACTGGGGCGGTAGTCGCCGGATGAGCCCTGTGTGTTTTGGGGGAGTGCGGGCCTTTGTCGGGGTCCTACAGGAGACAAGGAGAGGGGGTGGACGTCGGAATCCGGCGGGTGATAGATGCTGAACTTTGCGGGGGTTCATGGCCCACTATTGTTGTGCATTTTGCCGTGTGTGTCGGTGAGTCTTTGGTACGGGCCACGCTTGGCCGACCAAGCGGCACCGGCCGCAACCTCGCCAACCCCATTCTGTCAGCCTCCAACCCTACCACCCATGAATAATCCCACTCACACATCGCCGGCCCTCCTCCCTACCAGCCTGCAGCGGGCCTAACAGTCACCGAGGGGAGGGCTGGACGAGACCTGAGACTGGTGGAAGTGGGGGCAGGGCAGGAGCATCAAAAAGAGGGGGGAAACTGTGTACTTTTCCACGCGGACAACCATTAAGCGTCAGACTGCCATCCAAATCGGAATCATGTTGGATTTCCTTAGCCCTAGTACCGCAGGGCTTTGTATTGCGTCGTGGCACCTCCTCCCCCGCTGCCCCTACCAAAGGGCCTGCCTGCCTCCCCCACCGGAGCGCCAGCCCGGCCTGGGTAAATAACTGTCATGTCGCTGAACCTGAAAAGGCGCCAGCCCACAAAGGTGATTGATTGGCTGAGCCTGCTTACACATACCACCTAAATCACTACCTACAAAAGCACATAATCACCCGGCGGTCGGCGCGGCTTAAAAAGTCTCCACCGTGTCAATAAACGTCCATAAAGTCGGTGGACGTGATGCAACGGTCAAAGGAACCTACTGAAGACCGCCACCGTTAGTTGTAAGCACGGACCGTCCTAAATAGAGCCCCAAGGAGAAACAAGAAGCAGGAGCCCGGCCATCTAATAGCCTAGCTACCCAATCGGCGATCCCTGTATCTAGGGTTTGGACTCAATTTTTTATCATAATTTTAAATCAATACAAAATTTTGAAAATTTTCCTGGGCAAACAAAAAGGATAGGTGATTTTTTTTTTTGGTAGTTCTTACTGACCTCAAGGTCTAACACTTTGCATATTTACAAGATCAAAGATTAATTCTTTTGTGGATCAATTCATGTAACTTTAAAATAACTATTTAATTTTCCTGGGTTACCAATTAAAGTTAGGGGATTTAAAAAATTGTGATAATTTTCTGGGTGCTTGGGCTTATGAAAAAGTAGAAACAAACCAACAAATTTCACATGTCAAAACCATGCAAAGTAGTTAGATAAGTAAACTGTATTGGTTGATTTGGTTGTTTCATCTAAGTTATTTTCAGTATACATGTTTACCAAAAGACCATTCACTAGGGTCATTGTTTGTATAAGATAAACAGTGTAAGCATCAGTAAAACACCCATGCCCAGAGGGCAACATGTGCTAGATTCACTAGGGTAATTGTTTGTATAAGATAAACAGTGTAAGCATCAGTAAAACACCCATGCCCCAGGGGCAACATGTGCCAGATCAATTGCCCCCAAGGGCATCATGTGCTAGATCAATTAACACACATGCCTTCCTAATTGTTGATAAACAGTCTGGGCCTTTGATCTACTGAAACCTGGAAATGCTAACATAAAAGCAGCAAGAACATTTAAATTCACTAACAAAAAAGGCTCATTTATCATGCTTTGAGAAAATAGTTTGTTTCAGTATGCCCAAGTTCAAACGTTGAAGTGTTTTCCAATAGTGCTTTTATGTTTCAATAAAATTGTACAGTAAACTTTACCTCCGAATTTGGTGACAAAATGACATTACAGACAGCCAATACTATAGGAAAACCACTGTCCAAAAAGGTCTTTTGTGACATCACAACTGTTGCAAGTGACTTAAGGCCCAGTAAAAGGCTCCCGGAGGATCGCCTTTTAAAAACACCCCACATTAATGGAGTGCACCTTCATGGACCTGAACTAAATAAATCCCCGTCGGACAGAGCACGAGAAAATAGCAGTATGTACATATAGAGTCAGTCACGCCTGCACCCTACAAGACCAGACCTAGTACATAAAACTATCCCCTTCTGTCAGTCTTGTTAGAAAGAAAAATAAGACCCAATTCTCCTATTCCCGATGTTTTTTCTATATATGTAGGTGCATTTTGAAGGGGCGGAAAAAAGATAAATAGAACACTGCGAATTTAAAGTAAAATGCTATTACAGACGTGTCCTAATTCTTCTAATCACAGTACCAATAGATAAATCATGTAGTATCTCGAAAAGGTGGACGTTAACCTTCCCACATTATAGACGTGTGAAATTGTTTTCATTGGTCAAAGTAAAAGGGTTTGAGCCTGAGGTGATTTGTGAATTTAGTAGTGGACAGCAGGGGTGGTGTTCGTCAGGGCCTGACAGGTGCATTAAAGGAGCAGAGGTAGGGGTGCATTATTGCTGACCACCGACTGCCTTGGGCTGGGGTTTGCCGGGGTGTCTCTACAGCCAGCAGGTCCGGCAGGGTGGGAGAAATTAGCACCAATACGGAGAGGTGCTGATCATCGACAGAGATAATCACAGCCCTAATTGCTGACCTCCACAAAGGCCTTTGCTATCACATCAAGAGAGCAGAAAATCGCCTGTCTTTGTCCCAAAGACTAAGGTCAGGCCTGCATTTAGGACTTCCTTACATTTCAAAGAAGCCCGGTCAAAGGCATCAAAGAAGCCAGATCTGAAAAGCAAGGGTGGCTTCCCTAACCGGCCATTCCAAACCTCATTCTGGTCCCGATAAACTGGTTACTTTAACTTTGTTTAAAAAAAGTGGAAACGTACGGTATTTGGTATATAGAGCTGACTATAGTCCCGCTCTAAGTACAGCACTTATAGGTACATTATTCAAATGGTCTTTATGCCATTACTGTTACGTTTTCCCTTATTGCTAAGAGGAACGGGAATTTAAAGGGACATCACAGAAAGGATGCAATTCTACCGAAAAGGTTTTTGCAAGCGCACAGTTTGATTTTGGTTAAATACAGTAACATGTTAAATAAACCATCTTAAGATTAATTCTAATAAAGGATTGGTACAAAGAATATTCATCTTTAAGGTGTGTAATAATCGTTATTGCTTCATCATCGCTCCAATAAGCTAAGGACAGAGTTCATGTTTTGCCCATGTATTTCCCTTTGGCATGCAGCCAAGTGTTCATACGGTAGACAGGTGTGCGATCAGGTGTGCGATCACCGTGCGCCAAGCGTGCTCATCAACGCTCATTGTCACGCTAACAAACCGCAGGTCAGAGGTGTATTTTTCAAAGCAGACACTGACAAAAACTTCCTGATGCCCCCCATGCCTGTCCACGTGCTGGTGGCTCTACCCTGTTGAGTCCTAAGGCACCCTTGTAACACTTCCCCCACTCACCCCTCTCGATCAAAGGGCAGAGGATCAACAACAGATACCGGGGATGAGGTCATGCATTGCTAATGGATGGCTTCAGTGATGTCACTTACACCATTAGGACTAAACCAAAGTCTAGTCTACCCTCATGTACTACACACCGTCAACACCGAACGGTTACAAGAAACACCTAAACAGAGGTGTCCTATATTGAGTGTGTTAAAACATCCTTTCAACTTTGTCTGTACCTGGGAGGGCTTGGAGGCTCTGTGCACAAGTAGGCTAGAAAACCTGTCCATTAAAAGGTGATTAATAGAATAGTACATCTCCTTCTTTTCAAGCCTTTTGGCGTCCATTGGGAACACTACAACCTGGTAATTCGTTAATTCCACCTAAACACCAATCCCAACCGACACTGGCTGGTCCTACCCCATGCACCTGTCTCTTACCTCGGGTTTATACAAGTTTACACAACCAAAATACTTGTAGATGGCCAAGTTGTATAGCGCACAGGTGGCAGTGAGAGTAAAGCCCTGACACGCTGATGGTATCTGCTGGTGTTATCTGATGGGTGCTTACACCTAAGCTTTGTGGTCAGCTGACAGGGCAGTGTCTGCTCCACCTATTGTACCCAGCGGGTTGCATCATTCACCTAAAAAGTATTGGTCAGTGCTTTCAACCCTGAAGCTCTTCCCAGACACCCCTTTTACGAGCCCTCAGGGTGACTGCAGCTTTGCACCTTAAGGGCAGACGAGCTTGGCTTTTGCTAGTTAACCCCTTGATTTGAGGTTCCCTATCTATCATTTTCATTGTTTTACCCACGTACAAATGTTTTTGGAGTAACCATAATACATTGAAAAGGGCATCGATAGAGGAAATGGGTCTATTAGATCAGTCAGGTCGGCCATAGGCTTGACCAGTTGGCCCCCGTTGGTGTTTGACCCAAAGCAGGGCTGGCCTGGGACGGCGGACACAGCTTGTGACAAAAGGGACCTACTGCTGGGCTCTGCACACACTCCGCGACCATCAGACTGAACAAGAACAATGGCCCAGCACCCTGTTGGGCCGACCTGCGAATTGGGGGCCAACGCGCACAGCAAGCATCTCCGACCTTTAAGTAGAATGGGTGGGACCTGAACTAATTTGTAAAAGGGTCACGTCGTTGGACAGTCACTTTTCTATGTGCACCAAGAAATTGTTCGTAGTGTCTGTGGAGGGAATTGAACTGCTCAATAGAAATGACTTTTATAAACGTGGACAAAGCCCGAGCTGTGTAGCTGTATAGAAATCGACAGCAATACTTACTTTTATCACTGTTAATGTTCTCAGCCAGCACTGATAAAAGAAATAAATCAGGAGGTGTGCGTCTAGCTAATTCAGCCTTGCATGAGTGAGCATAACGAACACGGCCGTGGTAATTTGTAAATACATGTATCAAGGGGGTTCAATGGCACCATCTGCTTTCCAGCTTTGATGAATGGCATTGACTGCCTCAAGTGGTGCCCCAGCAGTGGCCGTGCACATTGTGCCTCCCGTCCCACTTCCACCCACTCCAGCTCCCTCTGGGTGCTGGGTTGGGGCTGTGTTGATACCTCTTCTGCTTGTTGCATGGACACAAGCACCCTTATCAGGACACCTACAATGATTGAACTCCTCTACTTTTCAGCACAACAAAAAGTCTCCAGACCTGTTCATCTGCACCCCGGTGGTCCTAATAATGACCTTATTTAAAGTTTCTATGGGCTATCAAAACAAGGGGCTCGTTCTATAGTTAGAACCGTACCAGGGAAGTACAGACCCTTTTAACTATCTGACTCACTCTTTTTGTCGGAGGGATGCTGATGTAATTAGAAAGCTGGAAGTAAAGTTTTACTGATAGGCAAGTTCCAGGATCTAATTTCTTTCATTTCTTTCTAATTTTCACTGAGATGTTTTGACATATTGCTAAATTAATTGAGGTTCCCTACAGGCCATGAATTGACAGTGATAATAGGAAAAACAGGATCTGAGATGAATTATAAATAGATATATAAAGTGAAAGAGTATGAATAAACAATAATCACTTAGAAGGGTCTAAACGTTGATTCCTTCCGATTGACCGATCATCGGCCATCTTGACCTGATTTCTGTCATTATGGGCTCACTAGGGGGCGCCCTGAGTGGCCCCCAGCCTCTTTTTCACATGGCCACATGGTGGCGCTAACAAACCGGATGATTACCCGCTCGGGTCGTGTTGTATCTCGTTAATCTCATGCCACATGATTTGATTTGCAAACTCCAATTATTGGGTAAGAGTTTAATTTAAATGGTAATCACATCACGTGGTTGGCTGAGCCATGGAGTAGAGGCGGGGACGCTGGCAGCCCGTTAAATAGGAGGGGTATGGGGGACCGAGGGGAGCCCGCCCCGCCCATTACCTAAACCTCTCACAAGGCGCGCCTAAAGCTGCTTAGCATAATGCCTTGTTTATTATCAATAAACACGGGGACATCCCTTATGTAGAAGGATGGGGCAGGATGTTCGCGGGGTGAGTTATCACGGACTTATCACAAACCAACAACATTAGTACAACTATATTTATCCTACTCGTAACCTAGATTGTTTAACTCTGAAAAATTAATGTTGCAGACTTTCTGTTCAATTACAATCCAAGAGGCCTATTGGTAAACTTTGATAATGAATCAGCTTGAACGCGGGCACATACATACATTGCGAATGAAAGAATATGGCAAAATAATTGCATTTTCAAATTAAGATTTCAAACCTAATGAAATTATTCAAACATACTATTACATCTGTATGCAATAATATAAACCATAATGCATGACCCTCTATGTTTGTCTAATGCGAAAAAAACAAACAACCAAACAGGTTCATTAACAGACGAATATCTTGCCGATTAGGAAAATTTACATGTGCATGCCCTAATGTGACGGGACTGACCTTACCCTCGTTGCTAGGGTAACACATGGTCCCAGCCCCACCCTAGCCTCACCCAACCCTAACCCTTGCCTCACCCCTGCCCGTATACCTCCGGGACAGACCGGACCTGACCAGATTACAGCACAAATCAATTACAAGCGCCATGATTGCATGCAGCCAGCCAAAGCAGGACCTGCCCAATGCTAATTAGTTGTTTGATGCCTGCAAGGTATGCCTTACAATTGAACAAAATCTCAATTTATAGCTCGGTTTAAGCTAAATGAACTTGCAAATTCCAAAGGAATGGATAAAACACTTTAGTTTCTCTCTCAATAATTTGTATCATCAGTATGATCTAGGTCATGATAGAGCCCAAGTGCACAACCTGTAATGAGATATCATAATCTAATGGTCTTTGTAAGAGAGGTATCTCCAGCTCTCAGTCTGAACAATCGATATAAATAAATAATGCAGAGCAGCTAAAAAGACAGTTCTAATGATTTGTCTAATATGAATATGAGTGCAAAAAAATCACACAAAAAAACGGCCCAGGTCAATCGGATTAATTTAGATATGTGTCTATAGTAGCACTGTGATAGGTGTGCGACCTAGGTTGGCGGAGAGACAGGTGGTAAGCTGAGACAGTACTCGTGTATAATGAGGCTCTCTTTTCTTTGGCCCAGCAGACCGGGTGCCTCCTTCTACATCCGAGAAGCACTTGTGAAGGGGGCTTTTAATGCAGTGCTTCTTCCGACTCCCACACCTGAAAGCCAACCTTGGGGAGGATACAATTTCAAAACACTACCAGCTAGCTGCCAAGGTCGCGGTGGGTGCTGAACACATCGTCTTGTTACAGCTGTGTGAGTGTAGGGAGAGGGATGCTGTGGAAACGTAGGCTTTAGGATGGCAATGCAACATAAATGTATCTGCAGCTGGTTGTATAGAGACTATAGGCGTGTATGTGGGTTGGGGATTGATTGGATGGCACAGGCCCTTCTCACCGTGAGTGTGATCCCTGCGGATCCCCCCTGTCTGGGCCAATCAGCCCCCAGCCAGGTGAGTCCAGGCCCCCTGACAGGTGTGGTCACAATAGACCTGGCCGTCGGTATCGTCGGCGGCACCTGCTTCCGCCGGCACGTCGCCCGGTCACCGACGACGGGGCTTCGTCCTGATTGTGTGGGCAGGTCTGACCAGGCGGGGGACACATACAGTGATACACTCCGGACAGGGTGTCGGCCAGGTGGTCAGTCACCTGGTCTAACGGACAGTTTAACTCACCTGGACGGACCAGGGCAGCCAGTGTTACCTGGGCCTGAACATCAAACGCTTCTCATGATATCTGATCACAGGGCCGCCTCCAACTAGGTCAGCCCTGTACTTAGATGTTCTGACTAGGAATAGTCAAATGATGCAATCCCGCCAACCCTCCCCCTCAAACCATGTAACAGTCTCATGTGACGTCCGGTCACTACCCTGGGGTCACTACATCCTACTAACTGTAAATCCTGGTCAGATGGGGACAAAGGGAGGCTAAGTGGGGAAGGACAACCTCACACCCTCTCACCTCTAATAGAAGGCCTTGATTAGAGGCCACTCCTCCTGTTAAACCACCTTGGTCGAGGCCAATCAGTCAGTTTCTGTGTATTACATAAGGCGTAGGGATGGGTGTGAGGTTGACCGGTTTGGATTCCCTGTGAGTTGTTCAGGTAGGTGTGTTGTGGGAGGGATGTTTGATTAGAGTAGGGACTCACCTTGTACACAGGCCTTGGGGGTCAGTCACGTCCGTGTCGTTGTCGTGCCGCACTCGCTTCACCTGCAGAAGAGAAAATTGCCTGATATGAAATGATTGTTGACAATATAACCTGATAACATGTTATCTCTATCTGGCTGGAAATACGTAAAGCATAATGATGGATGGTCTGATCTATAATTACTAGCATGGCAAGTCGAAAAATGAATTTAGAAGAAGATTTAAATGCTCATATTACAACTTAAACCATCAATACGAAGGGTTGACAGATCGATTTGCCTTCAAATGATAAAATTGTTGATGTTCGTTTCACCCTTGATGCCTCCCCTCCTAATTGGGAAATATGGTGGCTTGTGGGTTATCGGTCATGTAGTTCTCCGCATAAAATCCACTACTGATGGGCTGCCACCTGCCCTGATCTCCTGACCTCAAGGACTATGGAGTATCTGCCTTATGAGCCAATACCCTGATTTATCAACCGG
This sequence comes from Lepidonotus clava, assembly GCA_936440205.1. Lineage (NCBI taxonomy): Eukaryota > Metazoa > Annelida > Polychaeta > Phyllodocida > Polynoidae > Lepidonotus > Lepidonotus clava. The sequence continues at coordinate 54,655,996 of OW387134.1, forward strand.
CCTGGTGGTATAGCAGCCCATTACCGTCGTGCCCATCCATTATCTTACCCTGCCCGACGCCCTTTTACCTGGATACCCTATGGTTCACGTGGACAAACTGCCCATCACCCTGCATGCCCCGTAGGCCGAGCTGTGGGGGTCCATGATGAAGCATGATGACATGGTCTGGAGCATAGCAGCATGTCAGTGTCAAACCAAGGTCGCACCCACGTCACCGGCGGCAGGAAGGGCTGTGACGCGCGGACAATGCAGAGGGGGACTGGCGGCCGGTGGGTGGTCTGATGTTTGCCGAGGGCCTCCAGGTCAGGGGCCGATCCCGCCCAGTTAGACGCAGGGATCTATCATTAATGGATCCTCGCTGTCAGCAGGCTGCTGCCTGCCTGCCGCCGACGGCCCTGGGCTCCTACAGGGGCCAGCGGCAGGCTGCTCCTGCCCCCACCACCCTGCCTCCCCCATCGCAGACCCCGGCGGGCCCTGACAATTCAATTTGGAGACCACATGGCAGCTCCAGCAATGCTATTACGGCCCATAAATTGGGTTACTATCCCTACAGAGTGGCGGCTAGTGCAGCCCGCCCCGCCCCTCGGCCAGGCAGCTAAAGGCCAAGGGAACATCTCAAGATAGCTCTCACATGAGCTGCCCATATCGTCTTGTAAACTGCTCACGGTTCCTCCCATGTCCCTATAAAAGGAGCCGATGGCGTCCAGTAAAACATATCATAGGGACGCCTATTTTTAAGGCATATCTCAATGGTGTCTCACTTAAATGATCATTTTTCCGGCAGCATGCGGCCAAACCCAAATCATGGCCAAACCCACGTCATTCCCTCATGTCTCGTCCGGGGGCGCGACGCAGACACTTCATTGATAATATAAGGCCTGATTAATGTCATTACCCGTCAAGCACCCTTTCATAAAGATGTCTAATTAGTTGTTGTTTGATGTAAGTTGACATTAATTAAGACCATAAACGGTTCGCGCAGATCATAGAGGCAGGTAGGCCAAGTCACGCAAAGGCCAAATTTGCGGCCTTTCAAGCGGGTGGGCGCCGAGGGCCGCTAATAATGCGGAGACAGGCCGCCCCCTACACCTAGACTTCTGAGACAAACAGTCCGCCGAGAACTAATAATGGCCAAAGAAGCACCCCGAAATGTTCTTTGCATGAGCAAAGTCGTTCGGCACTGTGCAAAGAACAAACGACCTCTAAGGGACAGTTTGTCAGGGCCCTTATCCATTTACTGTTAACCCGATAGCGGTGGAGAGCAATATGTGCAATTAATTTGCACCAGGTTGGCGGCGAAATGCCGCACTAAATGCCATCCCACCTGTATGGTTGGAGGAGAAGAATATGGCTCTTATGGAAATGGACATCTCTTTTGAATTGCCTGCATATTACCAACGCCATTGACCATCTCCTACAGGCACCCATACAGAAACCCGAGAAGGTTTTGCCGCAGCGATTAGTCTGACAAATGCCAATCAGACATGACTCACACAGAAATAACTTTCTTTTATGACCGCATAGGATGAGGCACAACTGTTATCGCGGCTGCTGCTTCTGCTGCTGCTGCTGCTGCGCTTAAACTCTGTATTCTGAGATCACTGACTACTTACCAAGGGTTGAAAGAAGAAAGGGTCTTGAGCCATGCTGGCCAAGAGCATGGTGATGGGTGCTCCCCCTCCTTCAGGAGAAGGATAATCCTGGAATAATCCTTGTATTTATCCCCCTAAAATATAGGGAAATGCTTTCCTCCGGGGTGCTGTATTTCCTTAGACTCGTACACAAAATTAGCCACGTTGACCTCAGTTGTCAGATAACATTTCCCAAGTAGGGAGCAGGGTCTGATGCTGCTGCTCCTCCAGGCACTGGTGGGGAATGTGTGTGAAAACACACTGGAGGTTGGTCACTAACCCGCTGTGGACCTCGCTGCTGCCACGTACTGGAGGTTCACTGGAGCGTCCACTGGCCCCTAACTCCTACCCATCTACGTGCCCCGCCGGATCTGAGAGTTCGGTCCATTCTAATTAGGGGGGTGACAGCTTGTTTGTTTTTCCCCTGCCTGGCGACAAGCCCCCTGCGTCGCCATGTAAACACTTTATACGGGTTCCTGAACAATTCTATTCTACGACTAAGTCCTCCGTCCAAAAAGAACCAACACTTTACTCTGATAAAGTCAAGATTTTGACCTATCAATGTCTGCCTTATATCGACTTCTTTTCACTCATGACTGGTTTTGTTTCACAGGCAATTTGACTTTTGTCTTGACTCGAGACAGAGGTCTGTAACAGGAAATTAGCCTTTGTTGAATGCTATCACAACTTTAATGTTTTTAGTCCAGTTCAAACATGCTTGCCTCCCAGCACTGTTGGTATTTTACCAGAATCTCTATAATTGATTTCAGTTCAAAGGCCTCCATCTAATTACAGTGATTTCAGCATTCAGCCGTAGTGGGAATATCCATTACATCCCTGGTCGAGGTCCAAACCACGCACTCCTCTCCCTTGCCACATACAACACTGAGCAAACCCACTTTCAACAATCAGGACAAAGCCGACACAATGCGTAGTATAGATGAAAAAAGTTTGACTGTTGTTTATAGTTCTTGTGTAGAGGGAAGTTATATTCAGTATGGCACCAAACTCAGATTTTGGGTAGGGGCAACGATACATCCGCCAAATAACTTAATCCTAGTGTATATTTTACACAATCTATATTTATGCGTGAATGGGACACTATATCATGTGAAATGACAAGTGTAACCAGTGGCACGTGGGAGTAGAGTTCCGCATTCGTCGACTCCTTCCCCGTCCGTGGTTATGTCACGAGCAGACCACCACAGACTGACCCTCCGGGAGTGTGGTCCTCCACTCCCTTCCCGGCCCCAATCAGACTCCATTCCGACCACTTGTTGCTTATTTTCTGAGTCCACAAGACCGTATTGGTGGGACATTATCAGAAATGAAAGGCGATGCGAGGACTAAGTGAGGGTGTACTGGCCGGGGCGATAAGCCTTGACTGGCCCGATCACGCCCTGTGTCTGGCTTGTCTCACTTGCCCGCACCACAAGATGGTAATCGCTGGCCCAGAATGCTGACAAGACACACACCGCTGATGTACTCTTTTAACGACCTCGCCAGAGAAGTACAGCCTCTAAATGTTTTAAGCTGATAATATGTCCGCCCATTTCTGAAAGAGTCCCATATTTCTTAACGCTGAAATACCACAACAATATGCTGGTGAGTTGTTATAGTTTTCGGATATGTCACAAGTCGATTCATCTCATCGATTTTACTGTTTATGGTTGCACAGTAGAATGTATCGATTATTAGTTGAACAAAACAAATATTTTGACTGTAATTGTTTACATTTCAAAGCATTTGCACATAATCCTGAAAAAAAAGATAAGAGGGGGAGTACTTCCAAAGCCTACAAAGTCCATGTGATGTGGGTGCATATAAATGTTGTTCCGTTATACATACATGTACGTGAATCTAAATGAGTAAGTAAACACACTCTGACACGAATCTCAGTCTTGTAAACATTTTAGGTTGTACAAGCTGTTCGATACAGTTTTGTGTGTGTGTGTTGTCCTGGTTATAATGACTTGTGTACTGTGTATCAATGGGTTGTTCGATTGCTTAGCAAAAAGCCAATAATTTACATGGCTTTCTCAAATAGTGAAGTAAAGTATGTAACTTTGTAAGTAAGACCATGTAGATGCTATATGGATACAGCTGGTTTGTGTTTTGACTATCTGGTCATCGTGACTATCCAAGTGTCCACTGCAGTGCGCTCAGTGGTCACTATCTGGAGGACAGAGACATTCCAGCCCTCCAGTAGGTGGCCCCCCTAACACCTCCAGTGACCCTAGGCTGTGGGCAATCCTTCAGCAATCATTCAGGGTGATAGGACACACTCTGATAAGTCAGCAGGCGGGGCCCTGTCTCCCCCATGGCCATGACCTATCTGCCCAGAGTGCACATACCTCGTGAACAGAATTCCCCATACCGCTGGCAATTCATGAGATTACTGCAAATAAAAAGAGCTTCAATTTGTTCGGAACTGCTGCCAGCGGTTGGTCAGATCACTTTGAATATCCGTGATAGCTAAGTCAAAACTATTGATAGTCACTGATTTTTTTGTATAGGTAATAAATATACAGATAAAGAATAAAGATTCAAGTTGCAATTATGTACGTTTGAATCGTTATTGACATAATATGTCAATTACGATTCAAACGTACATAATTGCAACTTGAATCTTAGGCTCACGTATTATGTGAAAGAACGTAGGCTCACATATTATGTGAGCCTACGTTCTTTTAATATGAATATTCAAAAAACAATACAACTGTACCTCGTTTTAAGTATACAAGCTTCGTATTCATATATGTTATAAAAGGTTGAGCTAGCATCAATGCTGGGACAGATCACTGGAAGGCTCCTGGGCCCCGATACAATCAATTGGGGCCAGGCACAAAAAGGTTCGTCACAGGAGGATTGGCCGTGAAAAACCGATCCAGGTGTACTACAGAGGTCGACCCCACCTGGTCACACCTTGAGACGGTCTGCTGGATGCTCCTGTCGTTCAGGTGTGCCTCCGGCAGGTGTTCCATCAGCGACTCAGACCATGGAGTAACAGTTTACACCCCTAGTCTACCTCCCCCCCCCCCTCCCCTCCCACCATACGTTAAGCCCTTGGCCCCATGCAGTACTTTATACGCCCGCCCCTGGCCTCCAGGTCTGCACGCCTGGTTGACTGGACCCACTCCTCCTCCCTGCCCTTTCACCTCCACCCCCTTGTCCGCCTCGGGCCTGACCTATTAGAGTCGCCGTTTAAGTATGACTGCCTGTATTCGTGCACTTTCAGGTCACTAGATGCAAAGCATTTGCATGTGAATTTGGATCAACAAACATGGTTGTTGTCTTCTCGATGATATGATCATACATAAAACCAAAATGATTAATGCCGAATACTACAAAGGTAGATAAGAAAATATCTGGGAACAAAAATGAAAAGATGAAGTAAATAAACATACGTGTATATGAATTTTTAAAGAGCAGTCATTCAGTTTTGGAAGATTTTGTACCATTGGCAACCCTTGGTCACAAAAGGCAGTTGAGTGCAAATGTTATTGTCCTCTCCTTAACCCCTCTCCCTACTCCGCCCCACCAAGCCACCAGATGCAGGTCAGCCTCAGTGCGGCGACCTGCCGAGAAAGGCCCGCCCCGTGGATCATCATACAGCGTTATTCGCCCGTCGCTGTAATAATTGGCCATGCCACGACCATCCTCCCCGCCCCTCCAAACGGCCGCGTGACGCTGGCGGCGCGGCCCGCCGGGGCAGGGCGGACGCGGCAGGGGCCGCACGTCGTCGTCGCCTCGGCCGCATTTGCCTCAGTCCCCATCGCCTTGAGCTACTTTTAATGAGCGGATTCACAGGTGAAATGAATCAGGTGGAGGCGCGCCGCCCGCCGCCGTCAATCACAAACCTCTGATGCTATCTAGACAGCATTATGTGTCTCTACGTTGTACTTTAGATTGTACTGCTTATGGAGAGAATCAGATGGCCGATGATATGGGAATGATCCAACATGCATGGCTAAGGTACACATTGAATATTAGGAATGGACCATAATGTAAATTGCAATACATAGTGGCCAATTTTTAATGAAATTGCAGAAAACTATCTATGCATTCATTATCGATCGTAGTATGGTCGTGAATAGTACTCGTACAGTCGGTGATAGTGCTGTCCTTCGATCTAGTCATTACATCATCCTCGACCCTTTATGTACATCCTTCTCCTGGAAATATGTTGAGTTGCGTATAATCCTTTAAGAATGGGGCGTGGTCGCTTAGATGAGATATCAACATGGGCCTATTAACTCTTCCATGAAAATAATATCATCAAAACATGAAAAAAAATGTATTGACTGAGTTATGCGATGTCACGGATGTGGCTACATTGTTTATTTTACAGCGTGAATCTAATCATTTCAGTAGTGGCACCCACAAAAACACGATAAATGAACTTGTTGACCTAACATTTTAATGCTTGTCACACAATGTAATCAGGCATACCCTAGTTATAACGGATGTCAGTCATTTGCATCGGCTAATGATAATCTATTAAGAGTTTTTTTGTGTGTTCTACTTCTAACAAGTACTGCTAGATTTTCCAATGCTTTTACTATAACATGATATAGACAAGAATAACATTGAAACTGACATTAAATTTTTCATTGTAAAATGTAGATGAGCCCGAAATCGCAATAGTTTGATAGTCAACATTTTGGATGGTCGTCTTCAACATTATTTTTGAAAAATGTATTGATGCGTATAATCAATGAGACGATGGGCCAATCGACATTTACTAGCTGACCGTATAACGATAAAAGCTCCTTCTTTTCAAGTCAGTGTTTTCTATTTTAGGCTAAAACCAGGGCAGTCTTTGTACCCACTCGGTCACATGAGGCGGAGGTTGGCAGGCCGAACGCGTCGTGACCCCGGCCTACTATCTACTCACGACCTGCTCACTCTCAAAGCGCCTATCTCCAGCTGCAGGTGAGCTGCTCCGAGCTGCTCTGGGCGCCACACAGATTGCCATCTACCCTCTTGCCTTCATTTTCTTATTTCCGCTCGTCTGCATGCCTGAATTGACTTTTCCATTAGGCAGCATATCCTGCGTAATTAACAACTTAATTATGGTCCTTAACGAGTAAAGAGGCTACATAATCACTGTAACGGGGACTAATTGCCATTTGCAGCACGAGGCGCGGCGGCCTGCGCAGTTAGGCTGTGGCGGCCCGGGGGTGTTGCGCCGACCCCACAGCAGACAGGCTGTGATTTTCACGCCATCTTCTATTCTCATACATCCTGTGCTGGGGCTTTGGCTCGGGACCAAGCTCCAAACTCGAGGCTTTCATAAATGGACAATACCAAATCTAGGTCGCAGATAAAATGTCACAGGCTGCGGCAGCTCCCCTCCCCTTCTGCCTCCCCCTATCCCCACGGGAAGGGCAGGTGAGGGTAGGGCAGGGGAAGGGGGGCATCTATTATATGCCACGAACAAGCAATATGCCAAACCTATGGATTTTCTCGTATGTTACTTAAAGGCCGGATTCTATTAAATAAAAATCAATTCAGCCCTTCACTCCATAAACAGCGGTTCAATGTGAAAGAGAGTAGAAATAAGAAAATATTGTTTAACGTCGTTTCATAACCATACGTTTAACTACTCTGGTTATGTGTCGCCATCATTATCAAAGAGCACCAGTAGGATGCATTCGATAGACTGGGAGCTTGCTTTTTGGGGTTTATGTCGTTTCGAATGTTTCAATTTAAAGTAGGCCATTATCAGGTCTTTGAAGCATTCCGGTGTATTTGCTATTATTACATTGTCAACAAGTATCAAAATATATGGCCTACTTTAAACTTTAGTTTAAACTTTAAAGTATACCGAATCAATCTTCGCCACTACCTGTATTTACCTTAACGGGAGTTATATCTTCATTCTAAAACAATATGGAATTACAGTAAGCATAATAGACAGTAACAATTAGTCCGTATATTAATAGAACAAAAAAAAACACGGAAATGTGTCAGTGGTTGACCTCGAAAGAATTTCATTCCGAGATTTAACCACAGACCCACTAAAAACTGGCATCAAGTAAATAATGGATTTTGGTGACTGTGAATTTAATGTGTGATATACGATCCTCCCCGAGGCGGCGTGGCACTTACATCTACATAGCAAACCGTCAGATACAAGGACTGCGGGGGGAGATGGAGAAGCCAACACAGGAGGAGGCGGCCGTCAGCAGCGCTCAGCTGGCGCAGGAGGAGGTGGGGGGGGGGGCGTTCTAGGTACAAGAGAGGCATCTGTAGGCTGAGGGCGGGGTTGGTGACGAGGGAGAGGGTGGGGTGGGTTCACTCTACTGGTGCCTACTCGAAACCCTCCACACTAAGGAGACAGACGCTATAGTCGCAACTATAGACATAGATTCAACCAGATCTGAGACGCGCCAATCGAACACGGTCGCGGCCACCCCCTCCACGACAGTTATCACCGCCGCCGCCACCTCCACTACCGTCGCTATCGTCGATGTCGCTCCTCCAGCCCCTCTCTGGAGAAATCCCTAGCGCCGTGATGGTGGTGGCCGTCGCCTCCCGGGTCCCGATACAATCAGTTCTACTGAAGGCATCTCGTGTCTAGCCGCGCCAAACCTGTGCATAGACTCACCACCATCGTTCCTACTCTCATCTAAATCATATTCATATAGCTTCGAAAACATAGTCTACGTCTGCACAACCAACTGCCATTTTATATTTCTCTCCTCTCCCCCTTCTTCCCTGCGCCAATAGCAAAAATGCATGAATAGGAATGAAATCAGTCTGAGATGTGAGGATGTTTCCATTTTTTCCAGTAAGCCCTCCACGTGTGAGGAAAAGGCTCGTGAGAATATTCTCTATATCAACGATAAGAAAACGTTTTATCTCCGTGACTTTCCTTACTCTTCCAGTCTGGAAAAAAGGTGGGGCTGTTGAGTTATCTTAATACGGTAATGACTATTCCGGGCACAGACAGCAAACACAAGTACAATATTGACCTGGGTATTAGGCATATGCTGGGCTTGTATCCACATCAAAGGACGTATTTTGCTGCATTTCATGGCAGAGCACGGCACAGACTGAGGCTAGAATAGAAAAAGAAGAACAAAGGGTTTGGCTGCATGGCGCGCCTGCCGCTCTGACTGGGGCGGGCTGGCGGTGGGTGTCACCGGGCCACGCTCCACGAGGCCCCGCCGCCCGCCGCCCGGGCCGGGTGGGGGCACGGCCGGGGAGCACTGAAAGAACCTCTGCATGACGATTGGCTTTGTGCAGCGGCTTATTTTGTCTCCGTTAAAGGTTTATAGTACCCTAGCTGTGCTGTTATCTAGTACAGTGGATAGACTATGGGTCTATGGGCGAGGCTAACGGAAAATGCTCTCTCGATTAATTGTATTCTCAAAAGTATTGTGTATGACAGGTATAAACATCAGTTATCAATTGATGTCAAGCATTCCAGGAAGGCATGGATGTTAAGCGTTGCGGCGCGGTTTCTCTCCCTCTGTTCTGGTATCAAAGGTTTCTCTCTGGCCTGGTAGGGTTTAGACCTATACACCAGGGAGGCAGGTTAACGGTAGGGCCCACGCGACGCCCAGAGTGCACTACCTGACTCCTCCGACCGCGCGCCGCGTCGGAGGCCGCGGCACAGCGGGCGTATTGTGGGTGAAGATGTTGGAGTGCCGCGTACGTACACACCGCCCGCCGCCCCGGTCGGCCCGCCGCACGCGGCCGGCAAACAGTGCTCCCCTCGCCGGGCCCCGGCCGCCCTCCCCCCGTCACCGCCCGCACGGCCCGCCGCCGCCCGTCAACAGGGCCGCGCCGCTCGCAGTCTCCAAACACTCCGACTACAGTCAACAAAGCTCGGACCCAGCGAACAATCCCCTCCATCTCCTTGACTCCTCCTGCCTCGTCTCCCCCTCAGTCAACAAATAGACCTCGAGGGTAACAAGGAAAAACGGCCGACCCTCCCTCGAGTACAGCCCCCGTGTGTTTAATTTTGAAGGCAAGGAGGCCGACTGACCAACATCATTTGACAACGTGAACAATCAGCAGACAGCTGAGCAAAGTCAAACATACCTCCTGACATCAGTATTCTTACAATTGGGCTTTATTTTGATAGTGGATTGAGATTATGAGGGCACATTGAAATTATTAGTAGTGCCCCAATAAACACTTATAATTTGGAATAAAGATAAACATACGAAAACACATAAATAAATACATAAACACTCTAGCGAGAGAAAGGAAATAATTGATTAGATAATGAAATATAATATACTATGGCATAAGACAGCAGGTATTATTAGAATAATGATTGTTTTCACTGCCTGGGGCAGGTTGGAGTCTCGCTATCTTACGCTATATTACGTGAGTGTCTCCGTGTACAAATACTAGGAAGGCGTGACAACAGAGTGCTGGCCCTAAAGGCTGGTCGCTGCCGTTTGGCGGCAGTCCGAGTGATTCTGACGGCGTTATGATTACGGGGAACCGGTAAAAAGTCGACAACGACTCGCCGCCCGAGACGACGCAGCGCTCGGCTGGGTGTAATTAAAAGCTGTCAGCTCCAATAATGAAACTTGGCTGCGTGAGTAGACTGGGGCGTAAACCGACTTGGTCATGTTTGTTATCGCAGATAGCATGCTTTCTGTGCAAGGTCGACTAGAGAGACTAGCCACCACAGGGCACACATGGTTATAATGACAATGTAGTATAGTCATAATTGGTACCGCAACCATCCGGTCAAAGAAATCACGGTCGCTATCAGCTTTAGTGGTAGTGGTAGTGGTAGTGGCAGGTAGCAGAAACAGGTACGTTCTGATTTTATAGGACACATGGGTGTGAGGTTATAAAACACAACATAAGAGATACTTTTTCTATTTTTACACATTTCCTAGGGTTATAATTATCGTTCATTCCGAAATCAAAAGAGGTCAATCAAAATATGGAAGCGGAATCTATGCGTTATAATCAAGACACTGGAATAGGCCCTTTATAATTTAAACAATATAGGTACATGTGTTTGAGACTACTTACTATAGCAATCTCAATGAGAAAAGACAACATGTTTATGTGACGAGCTCACATGTGTTGCGGGTTCCTCACTAAAATGGGTCTTCAAACAGTGGAGCGGATTAAATATCACAACAGAGACTGACTCGGTTTGTTTCCGTCAGTCGGTCAGGATACAGCTATGTGAGCGTACGTCTGTGACATGCTAGACGATGGGAATCTGTGTACAAGGAAGGGGATTTAGTATTCTGGGGTCAACATTGGTAGTATAGGTGTACATAGGGGTGGTTAGTGAGGGGTCACTTACGATTTGGTCTTCTGAGAAGGGCCACCGCATGCAGGAATAACAACGGGAGGGACGGACAGAAGGGTGCCGTTATATCCGACCACCTGAGCTATATTATAGGTAGTGGGTACACAAAGACTACACACTGACAGGAGGTAGGGAAGTGAGGGAAGCATGGCGGAGGGGAAGGGTAGTAGGGAAAGAGTTGAGAATGGGATGTGGTGGTGGCTGACCAACCTGGAGAGGAGGATGATGATGATGATGGTTGTGGTGCTGGTGGGCTGTGTCAGAGTAGCTGCTGTTGTTGTAAGGGCTGGTAGTGTGGACCAACATGCCTGCTCCACCACAGTGTCCCTTCAACGTGAGGCAGCTGCAGCAGGAGATGGTGAGGATGGACCTGATCTCCGGGCCGGCTACACACTACTCGCCACCACTGCCCGGCCTCAGCGTGCACTGCTGCTGGCGCCTGCTGCTGCCTGCTGACCGCTCTATACAACCACCTATTGACGAGGGGCTGGCAGGGGCTGCTCCTCCTCCTCCTGCTTCTCCAGTCGTCAGGCCTTCTCCTGTAGCCTACTACTACAACTGACGGCAGCTGGTCGTCAGCTCGGCTACTGCTGCTTCTGCAGCCGACAGAGCCGCAATTGCCGTGCACAGCGATGGCAGCGTGGTTATTTTCTTGGCTGCGGCATGCCCGTCATCTAACGGCAGGGAGCATCATCTATTAGTAACGGCAGTGGGGCGGAGGGATGGGGATTAAGCTTTTAAAAGGGGGTTCCTTGTTAACTCAAAAGGGAACTTGTGAATGCCTTTTCTCGGAGCGGGAGATCCAAGGGCCCTTCCACAAATGCCCTCTCAACTCCGCCCGTCACCTGCGGCTAGACCAGGGCCTGGCGTGCCGGCGACGGACCGTGAAAATGGCTTGTATAAATCAGACACTCCGTTGAATATTCAAACAGGTGTCCCCTAGCTACTGGCGGGCCGGGGCAACAAAAACAATGGGGGTGAAAATGATGAATATTAAACACAAACTACCTAAGTCCGGAGGGCACTTGGCCACAGGCTGGTCTCGGTAAACAGGTCTCGGCATGCACAGCGTCTCGGGGGGTCTTGTGCCCCTTGTCCTTTGGGGCCTCGGGTGGTTGGAGACGGTGGTAGACAGGTAGGTTGGTAGGGAGGTCGTCCGGCTCTGGTGTTCTGTCGGCGCTGGAGGAGGTCCGGCCGTAGATCATCAACAAGCTCCCTCGAGCTGCTACTGCTCCACACTGGTGGTAGTGGTAGCAGTGGTAGCTGGTGTGGGCGATAATCCAGGAATATGCCTTGGATCCTGGAGCAACGGTGGCAGCAACAAGCAGTGCTCCCTGTGTGAGCTTTGGGGCTTCTGCCTTTCAGGACGTGGTATTCTGGTCAATGGTGTATAAGGGACTCCCACCTTAACCATTCAACAGGGTCCGCCAGGCTAGGTTGTATGTAGGTGGGTATATCAAGGCCAATATGGCAGTAGTATATGGAGAAGAAGCAGTCCGTGTTGGCCCCTCCGTCGGCCACCCGACGACTAGTACTCCACCGTTATGGCAACGCTACCTCCTGAGCCCTGCTCTTCTTCCTGACTAACCATGCGTGCAGCGCCGCAACCTACCCCCTATCTCCGGGCCCCCATTTATACCTTTCCCTTGTGTCCGCGTGCTGGCCCTTCCAGTACCATCAACAAAGGCTGCTCAGATGTGGGGCACAGACATATGGTTTCAGCAAGGTGTAAGCAATGGCATTTAATGAAGGAACCACAATCAATGGATATGTGTACATGGGGCAGGTCATGATTTGTTCCGCATATGAATGGCAATAGCTGCCAGCGGCGGCACAGTTCTTTGGTAGTCATCGGCGCAGGAGTGGTTAATATTCATGTCCTCAGAAACGCCCTCCCACTCCCCAAACCACAGAGTATCTGGAAATGGAAGCTGCACACAAGGGACAGGGTGGGTTGGGGCTGGAGAGGGGATGGGGAAGGTGGTGTGCTCCCAATGACAAGGAGTGGGCGTGGTCTTTGAGGCCAGCAAGCGCCCCTAACGTACAAGTCCGCATCCACTCACTACATGAATGATTGCAAATCCATTAGCTCTCAAGCACAGGTCTCAGCTTTCTCCTGGACTGTCTCGCCTCCTTTAGCTCACACTCCCCATCCCAAAGACATTACGTCTCCTCGTCGTCCTTTGGCTACTACTGCTGTGTTACGAGCCCCGATTACCTTGGTTGTGTCTGTCTGGTATTTGCAGCCATTAGCAGTCGTCGACCACCTCGCCACCAGCACCAAACCCCTCCTGTGCCTATCTTACAACATTACACTAAACTTAGAGGTTGCACATCACGGCCTCCCGAGTACAGAAATTCGATCCCTCACCTCGAATAAAATTCGCTCTAGATCTATTGTGGAGCACAGAGACTAACGCAAGTCTATGTTGTCTATAAAAAGACAGGGATATTATTGAACTAGAGCATCCAAAATAATATTATGAGAAGATTAATTGCCCCAGCCCTTTACCAGGTGACCCCCCTGGATCCGTATTCAGTAGATGTAGGTCATGGGTGACTGTGTCAAGTTATTCTGACTATGTTTGGACCATGAGAACTTTCACACGGTCTTGATCCATCATAGTTTTACAAAACCCCTAGTACATCCAGACATATATTGATATTACACCAACAGTGTATAATGGAATTACAATAGGGTTTAATCCTGTTAGTAAGGAAAATATAACATAGTATTAGAATAACATTCATGAACAGCGCCTGTTGCAGACAGCAATGTAGTTTGCTCGTAGCATGAGTAATGTTACAAAACGATATATAGCAGCAGATCTTCTGTGACAATTGAGTGAAAGGGTGAAACCACGTCAAGTGTGGACTTTAAGTGTTAAAAAAGTCAAAAAATAAAATTCAAGTGATTGAACCAATGATTGTATTTCCCAAATATACAAGTAAGGACCAAACTTATTTAAACAAATAAGAACGTTAAGTTTTTTCATTAAAAAGTTAGAATGATTTAAAATCAGGTCCTTTTTTCTAACATTTTCACTCATTTTCTCCTAACTTTTTATAAAAGAAATAAAGTGAATCAGTAATATTAAATTGCATACAAACAATAATCTTTCTAAGTAAATTTAAGGATGTGTATTGCATCTTATAGAATACAAAATTATCTTTCAGATGATATGTAGAATGTTGAAATCAGATATTAAGTTACAGAGATACTGAAATTATACTACGCTAGCCATAAACTTCAAGGGCACAAACATTATCAATTTTGAGCTTGTACTGTAAATATTAAACCTTTGCTTATGGTGAATATTGACAAATTTGGGACTGTCTCCAAGATAAGTTGTTAACATTTTAATATTCATCTTGAAATAAAGGTAATTTTGTAATATTTTTGATAAAAGCTTCCCTTGGCAACTACACAATGGTTCTAGGTCTTTTTATTTTGATATAATATAGCATTATGGTAATTCTTGTTATAAAATCTAGGATAAAAAGGGTTAAAATAAAAGTCTTGTAGATACCATAAAAGTCTTGTAGATACCATCTTGTAGATACTTTTTACTACATATTTGCCTCTAGGACCCTTAATAGTGTATCCATTGGCTTGAAAATTGGTATACTGTCTACTTTGCTGGAGGTCAAGGCTTTGTTAGTAGAAAATGTTAAAATCTATTTTTATGCTGGGAGATATGCATGGTCTTGTAGATACCCTCTTAAATAATCTCTCCAAAAAACGCATTTTGCACCCCTGAAATTCCATTATGATATAGCATTTTGGATATTTTCAAGTTTTTAGTTGAAAGGTCCTGGTTAATTCTAATTATTGACACTAAAAAAATCCTATATTCTAAATCTTTTTCAATAAGAATGCCTTATTTAATGAAAAAGTCTTGTAATGAAAAAGTCTTTTTCTGTGGACACTTTTCGGCAATTTAAATCAAAATGAAGAATTATAGATATAAATTTGCAAAAATGATCATCTAATAAGAAATAATACATAGATTGTAACAAAAGTCATTTCTTTTGTTCATATGGTATTTTAAAGCATATTTTGATCAAAATAACATTTTAACTCTCTCTGTGGACATAGCATTTATAAGGTATATGCCTTTTTTACCTCTAAATATCTAATAATTAATTATTTTCTAGAAAAATAAATTTTATATGCCAAGATTGAATTTTATATGAATAAATTTGCAAATCAAACAACAGTACCAAATTATGTTAATGGAAAATGTTACAGCACTTTATATCCGGAAGACATCAAAGTCCACACTTAACGTGGTTTCACCCGAAAACCAAAAAAGAAGCTGTAATCATATTTTATTGTCAACTGATGACACTATTTAATTTATACTACACATTAATCATCAATGTAATACAGTCATTTGACAGGTCACGAAAAATGAACGTAGTACGTCACATGCATGTTCATATATCCCGATATGTTCATTAATATATAAGTTTGATTCAAACAAGTTGATATAAAGATCCACTTCGTGTTTATCTATTGCAACTGACAGTTATTAGTATGCATGTTTATTAAGGGAATATATATATGACGGGACATGTTCATATGCACTGTGGGGGAGGTCGTCACTCGAAGTAAGTGTTACACGCTTGGGAGTTCTTCGTCTGACCATTTCCGATCATATCAACAAGCTGGCAGCTAAGCTAGGCATATTTGTTCGCAGCTAGGAGGAGAAAATGAGTTGAGGAGAGGAAACGTTCCTCTCCTATAAAAAGAAACCGACCTACTTCATGCAGCGATGGAAATTTAATTTCCCGGAAGCGACATGCACGTCGGAAGTGTCGGTTGAGATTAAAATCGGTCAGGATGTGCCAGCACTGGGCGTGACCATTGTGGGGTGGGAGCGGAGGGAGGCTGGGGGTCTGGGGCTGACAAAGGCCAACCCTTGGTGGGCAGCTGAAGGGGGAGGGCGGGGGGTAGAGGCACTGACCGGCCAGAGCACGCGACCGGCCCCTCCACAACAATGGTCAAGGCTGGCCGTAGCCGCCGGCCATCTCAACTGATTGGCCGGACTCAACTGACCACCCTCCGCCGTCCAGCCCTATCTCCCATCTGACATCCAAGGTGGGCATAATTAACACACCAGCAGTTCACCTGCCCTTGTTTCAGACTCATCAGGGCGGTGAGGCTCGCCTTGCCTCTCCACCCCACAGTCACAGCCCCAACGGACCTGGGTGGGGGTTAATCTACTGAATGTTATCACGACCACCGTGTCATAACGGCTGATGGCTAGTCTGATATGTCATTCTTATCTGTTCATGACTGCGTTATTCCTGTTCACAACTGTTTAAGTAGTCATTAATCACATCTCGTTATTAGATTACATAACATCATGAATAATACATGCATGTCATAGACATACCATTTAATTTAGTTTCTACCTCTAATAATTAACCTGTTTGCAAGCTTTTAATTATCCAAGTGTCATTTTAAATTCCGACTTATTCACGACGAAGTTTATTAACCTCTATGCAAGTCATCAGAAAATGTGAAATTAGATCGTAATGAATTAAGTTTGGATTGGAGGAAAGCGCGGCGGAAACCGTCATTAACATATAGCAAACGGACTACCCTTGATCCATGAAGTTGTTCACCTTTAAGAGCGTATAGAGAATTGTTCCCATATGAAATACTCACACCTGTTTTCCGACTGAGATCGTCTTTCGGAGTCAAGTGAGCTCTTCCTGTTCTCTGCGTGAACGGTATCTGGTACCAGGGCCTTCCACCAGGGGGCATCAAACACACCTCGATAGGCAAAACCTGAGCTCTTCCCATCAAGTATACATCTACCAACACATCCATGCACTCCCAAATTGAAGCGACTGTGATGGACGTACGCTATTGCTTCTTTTTTCCTGACAATAGCACACTAATATGGTTATATTAGATCTACCGCTGGTATTTATTTTCTTAAAGATGCTATTATATTATAAATTGGAGCTCAAGTTCTCTTTAACTTAATGTAGGCCTACTTGTACAATTTATTTATGGTATATATAGTATGATCATACTATTATAATTGCAATATAGTAACTAAACCAAACTAGAATTAGATTGCTAATCAACAGTTGGCAGATAAATAAGATGATTAATAAAGGAAAAGACAAACTCTAGTTACAAGAAATTCAAAGACACATCACTTAAAGGACCTCTGTTTATCAATGTGTACCGAAAGCCACGATTAAAATTGAAAAAATTGCTATTAAATTTGTTTTTCATGTGAATATTCATCTACACAAGACCTGCTTAGGGCATGTTCTTCAGCTCTGAACAATATGTTTGGTCTAACTGTGCCATCTCGCTGTCATATCTACTTAAATCTCATTTTCTTCTTGTTTTTCTATCTGTTTGGTCGAGACAATATCAGGAAGAATATTGAAAAGTACGGGCCCTGTTCTGCTCATGTGGCGCAGTCTTACATCACCATGCCCCTTGCTACATTCACTTGGCAGGGAAGCCCTTCAGCTGAGCTAGGCAGCGGACCGACCAGGGCAGGGCCGTTCTGTCTAATAAAACCTGCCCAGTTAACAAGGCCTCGACCAGAGATAACGGCGACAGATAGGCAACGCCAAGTCCTAATGAAAGTTGACAAGGGAAGTGGGGTGAGCTGGGCTCGTCTGGCATGACTGGAACGGCCGCAGTGCTGTCGGTCGCTATCTCAGCTCGCTGGGTGGGCCAGCATATCGTTACATGCTTATAATTACTGCTAACACGACGCACATGGGAGCTACTCTCTGGTCGCTCGTTTACTGCCATCCAATACAATAAGAATGCTTGCCATCACGACAAATGACTCCCCATTGACTCATTAATGATCACAAATGAATCCAGTAATTTAATCTTATGACTATGCTGAGTGAGTGTCAATAGTCTATTTAATATGTTCTATTATAGAATTGATTCAAATGACATACATTGCTGATTATCATTTAATGCACATTATACATACATATGCTGAGATTACGATGCAGTGTAGTGCTATATCCATGGTGCTATATATTCCCTGTGTAATAGCACTGCTGACCGTTTGCTGAAATACATAGTTAACAATACGAAGCAACCTGTCAATATGTTTTCTATGGTAATTGTATTTTATGATTCCAGAATAATTGGGTATGGAGAAGATAACTCCTTCCCATATCCGATTGTAGATATGGGCAATTTATTGATGAATGTGTTTGTTTAACTTTGATGAACATTAGTATTAAACATTATGCCTATATCCCCTTGCTAGTATACTATACTATATTGTATTACATCAAATATGTGTGTTTGTATACATGTATACCTACATTTATATCATCCTTATAATTATCATCATACCCAACACTATTGGAAGAGCGCACGTACTTGTGAAATAGTTACGACTCAATAATAAAAAATATATAAACTTCTTCCACTCGACAGGCCAAGGAAAAAACTGTTGTCACAATCCAATACATGTACATGTACTTCAAACCCGGGACTACAAAACTACTTTTCGACGCTGCAAAGTAGGTGGCTTGAAGATACAACTGATAATCCTCTGAAAAAGGTAAAACTGACAAGGGTTTGAATGTCGCCCCATCCTCCCCAAACACACAAGACAGATGCTCTCCTCCCACTCTATTTTCAAATTAAGACAGCAAAATGTGAAGTTCAGATCGGTTGATTTTTGAATTTGGTAGTAGCAGTAAAAAAGGCTGGCTGAGGTGGGAGGTCGTAATTAGGGCCTATCCATCACCTCGTGTCGGCAGTGACCGCAGCCCGCCCCGCCACTGCCGCCACATACAGGCCCCCATCTCTCAACAGGTCCCCAATCGGCCTGTCGCACACTGCCAATCTGGGCAGGGCTGGGGGCCGCCGCCGAGTCCCACCGAGGGCCCCCGAACACTGCCGAGGACCTGCCGAGAGCGGCGGGTGGCTGGCACGACCTGACTTATCGTTAAGATACCGATCGAAGCAATCGCCACTCACTCACACTTCAATTAGGGCGGAAAACGGTCTTTGTGGACAAAGGGTCTGGGCTGAGACAATGCCAAACGTCGGACATGGCCACGTCAACGGTTCACCATGAGAGAAAAACAAGAGAAAAAACTGTAAAAAAAAAATAAGACAAAGAACAGACACAAGTGAATGTGATGGGTACTTTAACGTAGATGTATAATCACATCAATGTTATCATCATTTAAATGAAAGTACAAATGCTTTTATGCAGTCCCGAGGAAAAAGAAAAAACACCCTTCTTTCAAAACTAATGTGGGATGGGTAGTGCTCAGTATATCTAGGCTGCACGTGTGTTTTCTCGAATGATGGATTGAACATAACGTTTCCGTTTCAAATCCTCTTTGCTTTGACCCGAGTGCATTAGAGTACAGAACAATTCCCATGTCTTGTGACTTTCTACAGAAGATTGTATGCTGACATGTTTTCAAACGAGCTTACCTATGTAAACATTGACCTCTATCATAAACTCTGTGGTACTGATTCATGAGGTACAGCAGTTATCAACAGTTAGACAGAACAACCTGTTATCTGCGATAGATAAATATGGGAAATGGCTGCTAAATCTATGGAAAACCTAGGAGCAGTGTTCACTGGAACTAAACTTGATCATTACATGAGTGGCCTTTGATAGCGATATCGATCGATCGTCAAATGTTATTGTACCTTAGATCAGATCTGGTATATTAGCCGTCTGTTAGTTATACAAATGTTTGTATACATACATACACCCGCATACAAAGGCTCCAGTGGGAGAAGGGGGTGGCGACTTGGACGGTGCCCTCAGGCTCGCCGGCCACGCTTAATGACTCGAGTAAATGGGTCATTTGGACTGGTCAGGTCATAAGTCACCACATTCGACCCATCACAGGTAGCCGCCAATAGAGGGCACTGCTGGGGCCGGGGGCCATACCTGTAGTCTACCTGTACTGACCGTCATGCAACAAACACCCCATCGATTAATCCAGAGAAGACATGAACAGACAATAAACATCTCCCCCCTTATGTTTATGGTCGATCTTATATACCACCTACCCGACTCATGTTAAGAACCTATTGTTTCCTATTGCAAATTTTTGTATTGCCACGTAGTAGTGCAGTATTTAGTAACTTTTTTTTTTACATATAAACATTCCAACCTTTTTATGTCTATAATTTGAGGTATTGTAAAAAAAACACACCAAAAAAACAACCTTTCATACGTCCTTGAGACCATCTTCACCATGGAGGTATAACTCAGACGATAAACAGCATCATTAATAATGCTGCTCGTGTCCTGGTCGGCTGAACCCTCTCTGAGCAGCGGTCTTACAAAAGGCCATGTGTGTTTTATACACTGTCGACAGCGGGCGGGAGCCCCGTTAGTTTCCTATCTTTGATCCTATCGGCCGTGGATCTTTAGAGCCTGGCCGGTCCATATGTCACTGCGGCCACGGCTGAGTGCCTGTGAAGCCTACAATTTGTCCCGCATACCGCATCCACCCCGTCGGCCGGCCGCCGGCACACAGGCGCAGCGCCTCTTGCCCCAGGTGCCAAAACGTCTTCTTTTGAGCAATCATCGTGGCTTACCTTTAATTTCCATCACCGATATTGTCATAAGGAATAGTCATAAATAACGTTGCTGCCGCCTTCGTGCCATGGCGCCCTTTGCAGAAGGCCAGGTCTACTTTTCCCGGAGGTGTGCCCTGTTTAATAGGTTGCTACCACCACCCCTTCCCATTTGCACCTATAGCGTGTGACTTCACGGCCTTACACAAGGCCTAAAGGGAACATCAACTTGATGGGATATTGCCACTGGTAAATGCGTTTTGGGGAAGCGGATGGGGGTGGGGTAAATGGGTTATCTGTAGATTTAAATAAATGCACGAACCACTAGAAGTTCTGCTCCCTCTTCCCCCTTCTCTCAGACACCCGATAAATAGATAAAAAGGGTCAATGTCGGTTCTAGTCGACCATTCAAATGTGAACAGTCCCCAGTCGTCCCGGACAAACCTCGGTGGTAAAATGTTTGCTCCACAAACAGTCGGGCCTGACGAAGTGGCTGGTTGGGCGTCTCAAAACGCGCCGCTCTATAATATCGGAGGCAACAAATGAGAAAAATCATTTTGGCTTTGTTTTGTTGCTTTGTGAAGTCAACTGGCAATAAACAGAAGGGTATTTGGCTCTGCGGTCGATAAAAAGTCTTTTCGTTTGTGACAATTGTCTCATGGACGACCACTAGCGCCATCTGGCACCTGGTAGCCAAAGCTCAGCCTGGGTTCTCCACCAGTCTCAGAGCAAGATGGCCGCCCTATTTGCAGTGAGAACTTGGATCAATAAATGCCGAGTTAATCCATATGACACACACGTTTATGTTTGACGACCCAGCGCCCCGCACTCTCCCTTTTACACTAATGTGACTGTCTTCCTTCTGCTGATCGCCACAAACCCCAAGGGCGCTCTGCCTCTTCCCATTCAAACCACTTTTTACTGGCATGACTTACCCACTTTAGATTTTACATCACACCTCAGACCAAACAAGCCGTGAGTACAAGTCCACAAATGAATCCCAAAACCAAATGGGAGTTTGGGACCAGAATTTATGATGTTTTGTGTTTGTATAGACCTTCTGGGCAGGGAGTGGGTGGAACATGTTCCGGGTCAACTAACTCACGACAGATAAGTCCTGGCGTTCAGATTATCCCTTTACACCTTGACTTTCAACTGCCTTAGTTACTCAGTGCTCTTTTAATCTTATTTATTCTTGTTTGGAGATAAAAATGTGTCTTCTACCTCTTGCATTCACAGAGGAGTTCTTAGAATGCACTTCATAGTTCTTGTTAAAGCTTTGCGAAGTGAATGTCAAAGTTAGCACACAGGTTGATCTACACCAGTAGGCCACACATGGAAAAAATAGGATTTATAAAGGCTATTACCAGATATTCTTGCAAAAATTTAAAAGATAATTACAAAAATCTGTTTATTTCTACAAGCATCATCACATGCATGGCCAATCTTTTCATAGTCAGTGAAAATGTACAAACAAGTAATTAAATAATGTATCATATTCATTCTGATTCATATCCAACATTTAGAAATATTATTTCAATATATTTTTTTCTCTCGTTAGAATGCCAATTTCACACAGGTGCATCCTTGATGTTGATGTTTTGGGCCTGGAGGGTCCTTCTCCGTGGGTTGTTGGCGTGTAAACCGAGTCGAGATCTGGGCCCACCTGCACCCGGCCACCCCTGGCATGCAGGCAGCCCCGCGCGCCACCGGACATAGGCCGACCGGGGTAGGCTTACAAGAACAAAGTCAACATGGAACCATCTCATGTCTGTGAAGAACACAGGCCCGGCCCACGGTGACGTCTGTCGTTGTGTGGCCCGCAACAGACCTCCGAGAACTTCACACACCAACGTCGGCCCGCTATTCGGGGACAAAGGGCTTCTTTCCCTGCGATAAAGAGTAATTGGATTGATGTACCACAATCCGAGATTGAAATTCGTAGCAATTTCTGGTTATATAATTCATAAAATCGTAATCCCAATAAAGTAGAAAAAAATCAAGCTGATATATGGATAACGAGTTCTTGTAAATTGCTTCAGAATCAATTTTGTACTTGAGACCATCAACTTCCGGTATGTGCATCCTTTTCCAACTGACCTTCTATTTGCATATATTTAGTAACTTTTGTGCATCATTGTCCTATTTACAAGGGCTGTCTTTATAACACATTTTTCAGGTATTAAGCTGGTATAATTATAAAACTTGTCCCATCTTTCCTGTGGTATTTTTCAGCCTTGTCGCTGACAGATTCTACGTCTCCACGCCATGGATGCAAAGCTCCATCTTCAGCATAAAAGTGACCATGCCCTAGATAATGGCCTGAGGTCATACCGTGGTGGCACCCCGCGCACTTCTCCTGGGGCTTCCTTTCACACCTGCAGCACAGTGCCCCCGTCCTCCATGCCCTGCCCTCACCCCAACCTCGCCCAGGAGGCAGGTGCCATCTCTTAATCTGGGCAGGTATAAATCACGTCAGGCTCGTCATGGCAGCGCGCGATGACAACCATAAACAGGCAGATCAAAAGGTGGTCGTCACAATGGGCCGTGCTGCCGTGGTCAGGTGGGTGGGGTCGGCCGGGTGGGGGTCGGGCGTGGCCCCTGGCCCACCAGGCTCTTTGATCAGGGCGCTCTCAGGGCATTGTCCCCCGCCCCTCACGTGGTGGTCGCCATGCTGGCCCGATGGGAGCTCCGCATGGTCCCCACCGCCGTCCGGCCATGCACCTGACCACAGAGGACCAACAAAAGGCCCACGGCCAAATGACCTGCCCCCCTCCACCGTGCACCCCATACCGCAACCAGCCCACCACCAGGGGGTACTGCCCTCTCCATGCAATAGTCTCTACCTGCTGCGGCCACTTCAAAGGGCGCATGTCGGTTACCGCGGTCTACAAGGGCCGACCAAAGCAATACAAGCCAGCTCCTAATGAGAGACGAGAGCAAAACGTTTAATGACGTTTTCTCGTGGTCCGGCAATATTAGAAAAATGCGGACATTCGGGCCATGCCTCTACACAATTAATAATACTGCATGCTCCAGCATGCCACTATCAATTTCAGCCATTTGGATTTATGTTACAGGTTTCAGACTGCCTCGCGCGTGCCCATTGGGACCTTTCTTTCTATCCCTCATTTTAAGCGGATGTATGTGCAGAAAATAAACAGTTTGCTCAGTAACCCATCATACATGTATTGCTGGACAAAAACATCTGCACTCTTGGTCAGACTTGCAATATGATAGGCCTTTGCTCTTCGGTTTAATTAAATTGTTGAGATGGTCAAGTCCTGGCAAAAAAGAGCTTTGGAGATTGATATTTATAAAAATTATGGGATAGACTTTACTGCTCCATAGTGATACGTGAATCTGTAATACAGTATATCCATAGCTAAATTAATGATAATTATTAACCTTACTTTTATAAGTCTATAGAAAAAAATATGGGGTTTCATATGATAAAGGAAAAGCTAAAAGGGCACTTTTTGTACCAGAGATATTACAATATAATTGAAGCACGATTACCTCTCCTTAAAAGTGAAAATTAAAAATGCTCCATCTTGGGTTTTAGAGAATCTCACTAAGTCCTAACTCAGTTGACAGTTTAAGCTATGCCTTGTATGAAACTTTGAAATAGTTATCATACAGTAAAAAAACAATTACTGTATGTAACCTGCTACTCCCCTTAACCACTGAGAAGACGCCTGTAGCGTAGTTGGTTTAATGTTTTATAACGGCCTCGTTAACTAGGCAGAGGACATGATTTGAAATTCGGCCAGGTTTGGGCCGGGACGTGCGTGATCCGGCATGGCCCCCCACCCAGGTGTGGCGGGCGGGCCGTACTTTGATACCTGAGTGGCCCACCTGAGGCACGCACCCACCAAACAGCTGGCTTCCAGGTAGATCCTCCACACGCCAGCCCCCACAATCCGCAGCCACAGACACCGAGTGGCCTTCTCAGCGATGCAAAGAGCAAATATTAACCCCCCTGCTGAAATGTAATACAATGTATATAAGTACAACATGCCTACATGAGGAAGAAATCATCGATGTCAAAGACTAATATTGATCTGCACTGAGAGATATTAAGTATCATCTTGTTGGGACGACCTACTCGTGGGGGACCCAGTTTATAGCTTTTCATGTTGCATTTATATCAATCATCATGTACTTTACTGGAATACATGTATTTGGAATTATTCCATGGGTGAGGTGCATGCTACCAATATCCAAATTGAGTACCATCCTATACGTAAGTGATGACTTCATCATCATTCTTTTTCCTTTTCCATGTGCTGCTCTTCTACTATTATGAAGGCTCCATGAAAAGACAACTTCTAGATCGAAGTAGGAGCCTGAGAATGGGGTCAAGCCTGTGTACAGGTGACTGCACTAATTGTCCAGCACAATGGTCAGTGGTGGTCAGCATCTACAAAGGTGCCTGGTGAAACCTTACCATCCCCTGGGGTGAGCGGTGGGAAGGGCTCAGCTGGCGCCCCCTACACACGACCCGGGCCGCTGGGGGTGCGGCCAGGGCCGGGATCCACGACCCCTGGACCCCTGAGTGACCCCAGTGGTCAGTCGGCGCGGTGACCACTCAATCACAGGTCAATGCCCTGACCCCAGGATCCCTTTGAAGGGCAACACCCCCTCCCTCGTCCCTTCTCTCATTGCCCCACTTAACCAGTGCAATAGGGCCATCTTCCTTTAGAAGGTGTTGTTTGCCATTCAAGCCAATTATAGCGATGGGGTCATTTAGAATGGCTTGGAGCGGATACGGTGGACAGGGATGGTCTTGACTAATGTCATGTCTCTTTATCTCACCGCACCTTAGAAATAAGGAGGGGACGAGTAGAACCCAATTCGCTCTGACTTGGTCACTCAATACCAAGGATATGCATGTACTATGGCCTATACATATACTTCCATTAAAAATGCATCCCACGACCATTTGTACATTTGTAATCTATTTCTGCGGGAACCTCAAGCCAATGGAGGACACAAGAGGGGTGATTTGGGCTATGCGCAGGGGTAGGGAAGGGGATGGGGTTGGAGGAGTCTTGGGGACCGGCCTAAATCTGGTTGGTTGTGATTTGTTATTAGGTGGGTCCCCCGGGTCCTTGGGCCTGCCTCCCCCAATCACATCAGTGAAGCAGCGGGCGTGAAGTGGGCCCCAAACCACCAGACCTAATTGTGGCCTTACGCCAGGCACAGGGTACCGCATGCTTTCTTTACCCTGAACTTTTCAGTGTTTCCTTCACAGATAAAAGGTCTTTCCTGTGATCAGACTTAAGGCTGAGGGCATCTATACCTGGAGGTTAGCGCCTCCCGTTGCACCTGTACCCCCTCGGAGGAGCCACCATTCTAAGGATGTGGGTGACAACGTCCTCCCCATGGTGCCCTTCGCCCCACAAAGCTGTGTATCTGGCTTATTTACCTGACATTACTTCTACCTGGCTGCGTCATCAAACCCTGGCACCGCCTAGATAAATACTGGGCTGCCGTAGCCGCCTCCTCTTTCACGTCGTATACATCGCTCCGTGCAAATTCAATGAGGCTCCTTGGATTTATATAGTGTCTGACGTTCGTGGTTTAGGCACCTAATCTAGTATCACAGAGAATCAGGCGATTTCATTTTCAATTTCCCCCTAAGAATATCCTACAACTTATTTCCCCTGTGCAGTTCATTTGAAAGGAAAGATTTGCCAATTGTTCGATGATTTTGATTTTTGGCCAATAACATCTGGATTGGAATAAACTAAAAAGTGGGCTTCATATTTGGTTGGGTTTTGTCTCCGCCATCAGTCCGTCAACGGGGAAACGTGTAAACCTCGATCACCAGGAAGAAGGATATGGCAGAATGAAGAAACTAAATAAGGGAAAAGGAAATACATCAAGTATTGAACATAGCTCCGAGATTTATTACATTGCTATGGCGTCTTATGTTCGGGTTTTATGTTCATGTAGTTGCTTGAGGAGGTGGTAGATTCATTGAGATCCGGGGTCAGATATTATACTTTCTATATACACAATGATACAGATATTGTATTACTGGGTATTGCAATAATGAAGAAAGAAAGAAGTCTTTATTCCTATGATTGCACTGGTATACATTGCACCACTACATTTACATATACAATATTGTATCATTGTGTATTGCAATACTAAAAAAGAAAGAGGTCTTATTCCTACAACCGCATTGATATACATTGCATCACTACGTTTGCATCTACACGAAATACATTTCCACTAAAGGAATATTTAAAGACCCAAAATCCTAGTTTAAATTGGGAGGTTGCAATAGGGAGGTAGGTACATTGATTAATTGTATTTGGTCAGAAAAGAGAGGTGGTTCGGCTGGGAATAAAGAGGTAAAGGGACCAGATGGGCCGGCCGCCTACCTGAGACCAAGAGGACGTGACGTCACAGCGGGCCCCTCCCGCCAGGCCGCGCCACTGTGCATGGGGTCCCTCCTGGGATCCGGTCGGTGGGGGCTGTCACCCCTTTCCCAAACCCCTCCTAAAGCCCCACTATATAGGCCTAGAGCCCCACGACCAAAGCCGCGCCACAATTCGGGTCCTGTTGTCGAGGGAAGGGGGTGCGATTGGCTGTAACCTGATCCGATCGGCGCACGGCAAGACACTGGGGCCACAAAACGCCGCGCCCGACAATGCCCCAGCGCCGCGTCCGGCCCTGATGAAGCGGCCCCATAAATTTGCGCTTAAAAGTTTTTCAACAGATAAACAATTAGTCGGCGGCTGTTGGCGGTGGTGATTATATCTGTGAGGCCCACGAGACGACAGCGTGACAGTTGGCCTTTGAGGGGCGCCCCTGGAGTCCGGCGCGGAAATAGCTGGGTGCCTGCCGCGCCCCGACAGGGCTTGTCAGGACCGATTGAACAGTCCTCGCCCCATTCCCAGCTCCGGGCCGGCACAAAAAGGGGCGCCCACAATACTCCTCACCACGGCCGGCCCACTCAAAGAACACTTTCTCACCGGCGTAATGACGACCCCTCAGTGGTTTCCACGTCCCCTTGGAGGCATGCCTCATAAAACCACTAGAGTTATAGTTACTGCTTAAATACGCCGCCTCTTTAAATGTTTTAATTTCTATTGTTTATGTACTATTAATGTGCACGTAAATGTTATATAAAGTCGATAGGAAAATCAGATGTAAGCGACTTATGGTTCTCATACGTCAACACTAATTGAAGAACGATTACCATCCCTATCCTTCTTCAGTTTGTCCATTTGTAAAATGGGTATTTCCCTTAATTTTTACATTAGGAGAAAAAAGAAAATCTTCCTCCAAAAGAATGGGCGTGTATTGGTAACTGCCATAATATATACTAATAGTAGTTGCATCCCAATATAAACCATTGAATAGCTGTTGCAACCATGTTGATAGTGTCATAGCCGCCATATAATTATAGAGTATAGCCCTTGAATTCTAACGTGTCATATATCTTGTAGGTCATCAACCTATACTTATTTTACCATGCAAGCACATGTATAGATAAATCCATGTCACCTTGATATTAAGACTGAACTTGTACCCTGTGCTTATCATAGATACTATTGCCTTGAAGTAAGGTCGTAGTTTGATTAAGAAAATGAACAAAATAGTAACACCGTATTCCACCTTGGAATATGTTATCTGATATTCGACAATATGCCGATAGTCCTCTGAATGGGTTGCCTTGTTTAGATAAACAAACTGTTCAAATAGTTGTTCACCAAATCTCTGGAACATCATGCTTTGTACGTGAAGAATTTGATTAATAAAAAAAGAACCAAGTTACTTGTTATTAAGCATTTACGCTTTGGATTTAAACATGCTGAATTTGGTAAAATAGTTATATATCCTCCAACAAGGATGCCGCACAGCAAATTAATCAAATGTTTTGTTGCTTACAGTTGCTTTCTGTAAGAAATTGTTTATGTAAAAAAAATGGCATACTAAACAAGTAAGACGACAACAAAATTTATATTAAGAGATATATCGACCAGATATTATGATCATACTATAGAGGAAGAGTT
Organism: Lepidonotus clava; assembly: GCA_936440205.1. NCBI lineage: Eukaryota > Metazoa > Annelida > Polychaeta > Phyllodocida > Polynoidae > Lepidonotus > Lepidonotus clava. The sequence continues at coordinate 54,684,532 of OW387134.1, forward strand.
AAATTAAACATAAAATAGACTTTTTAAGTAAGAACAGGGTGTTACATTGTCCATATTATTGGCAAATATAATAATACATGGCCTCAGTTAAAGCAGAAAGTAGGACTTCAGCAAATATGAGTATATTATATGTATCGGAACCTTGATGTCAACTCTGTATTAGTTCTTTGTGAATGGGTTATGAATCGTCGTAGAATTGATAATGATCACCATAGATATCATAATTATACGTGAAGTTCGTACCTATATCATATTATTATATGTTTTATCTGTGCTATTGTATGTGTATATATAATTTTTCATTATAATTCATTTATTAATTTTCTTTATGCAGTGAACATGATAATTATGGTTTTTCAGATACAGACACAGTCAGAATAACTATATTCTAAACTTTATGACAAACTATGATTCACAATGTGTTTTATTCTTTGTTTCATTTAAGATCGAAAGGCAAATGCAGCTCCTAGGCATTTTATATTTCCTGGCAAATTTGACCATAGGCTTCACTTCTACAAAATTGTCTATGCTGATATAAATGTTCATCGAATCATTGGAAGAACTTCATCATGTAAAGCGATGCGGCATTAATGATAAAAAAAACTATTGGGAATATTGAAAGAAATGCCAATTGAAAATGTGAGAATGTCGCTTTAGGCGATGCGATGATATATGATATCGGCTTGAATCAATCTTAAGTAAGAATTTTCTATATTCATTCTGTACAAAAATCAAAGCATGCAGGTGTGTTACCTGGTAGATGGGTCCTCCAGGTGTATACATCCCAGAGCACAAGGTCAGGCGTACCTCACTTGAGAAACAAATCAACTGGAGAATGCAAACAACGTCCTTTTGAGGGCCGGTCTTTTGACTTGCATGTTGACGTGCCACTTATACACGTGTCCTACATTCAACCAAGTTTTTTTCTGTCGCTGCCCTGGAGTCTGGCTGACTATAAAGGAGTCATTTCACACCGGAGAGGAAGCTGAGACATTGAGGACATAGCTACATCCTTCATTGGGTAGAGTACCAATTTTGGTAGATGATAGGACGGAGGGTACCACAGGCTCCAGCTGCTTTTAGGAGAGAAGATAACGCTTCTGGAGCTGCCGATACTACAAAACACTACTCCTACTACAAGGCGGACGGTGGCTACAACAGCCCCACCATACCAGTGCCTGGAGGACGATGCTGCTGGTACGGACAGCAAGGGCCGGGCGCGGCGCCAGTGTTTGTATTGAGCAGTATGTCCAGTCAGTCGCCGCCGCTGCCCTGCTGTATGACAATAGCATTATCATCCGCTCGCCCGGGATGCCCGACCACTGGCTCAGCGGCATGAGCACCACCGCCACCACCACGGCCTGGAGTGGCCGGAACGGCAGCACCACCGCCCTGCACCACCATCCAGCACCGCCACCACCTCGGCCGCCACCCACATTGACAACATCATTATTATCATCATCGTCCTCGTGCGGACGAAGGAGGAAGAAGAGCGGCGTAGTGTTGAGAGGCGGACAATAAAAAGGATTTGGCTCAGGTGCTGGGAGCAGCTCAGTGAGCAGCTCAGACCCCGGTCACGGCCCCAGTCAATGCCTACAGCGGGATTTATGATTCTCCTCACCACAAGCTATACCTTGGATGTGTATGGAGGGTCCCCATATCAGCATGTCGAGCCCATACCCACAGCAATCCCACGTAACGCAAGGACCTCATCCTATCCCCCGCACCCTCTCCCTTCTCCCACGCGTAGAAAGGAGGACGTAATAAGTAGGTCTTGTCTGAATATCGGAAATGCCTGTATTCCCACTATACATCACATAATTAGGAAAAGACCTCAACCTTTAGACCATGTTTATTGCAACGTGGCATCTGTAAGTGGGTCACAATCAAGCGGCAAGTATAAGAACGCGAATCACATTTCCATATACTACTTCCACCACCTTCCGCACAACCATTTCCTTAACCTAAATCCTTCTTAAAAACAGGTAAAACAATCCCTGAAACACAATAAATAGTTTTCGAATTAAATTACAATAAAAGTAAAATCTGAGGCCACTGCTCCCTTGAAACAAGATCACGACAGAAAGTCATTGACAATTTAAAGCTGTTGCAAAATGACAACAGGACGAGGCCCTTAATCCATCAATGTTGCATGAGCGTTAGGTGACAAAAGAAACAGATTGAAATAAGGCCTTTAATAATAACCGACAGAAAAGTGGACATGGTTTTTGCCCCTTAAAAGGTGTGTTTCAAAATCAGTTCGGCCACTGGCCACACAAAAGCTGTGTGATTGTGGCTGCGCCGAGTGTGTTGCGCCTGTACGTGTCTGTGGTGTGCGTGCAGGCAGAGGCAGCTGCATGCCTGTGAAGGCAGGGTGTGAGAAACAAGGAGAAGAAGCGCGGCCACCCACTCCAGGGGGTGTAGTGATGTGGGCAGCGCCGTGTCGCCTCACCTGGGAAGACCCAGTTGGCACTAATTAGATCACCAGACCCCCTCACACCTGCCGCCTGTGACACCCAATACCGTCACAGCCCCATCTCAACACCCTCTAAATGCACAACTACCGACTTTCACCGAATCGCCGACAGGATTGTTTTAAACGTGTAGACCTGTCATACTTTGTTACCCTCCATATTAATAGTTATGGGCAACCAATTAGTGGACTACACTCACTAAAACAAACAAAACACAATTAAAGGGACATTTTCTTTTCTTTTATGACCTAGATCTTGACGACACAGGGATATAGGAGACAAATGAACTTGAACATAACATTTTCAAGAACTATTGTTCAACAATTTACCTTCCGCATATACACCATGTCCTTTCATCATTCAAAAATCAAAGGGTATAATATAAAGAACAAAGGAAATGTAGTGACGTACATAATTATGTTTTCGGGCCTACAGTAAACTATAAACTGTAAAGAGAGCTAACTAAAATACATTTGCATTATCATTTATATGGATCCATCAAAAGTCCACTTTGCAAACAACTGAAAATTACAACACTCGTATGGAAATCTAGTACGGTTTGAACTAGTTTATATTGCTAGTACGTACTTAAGAGATGGCTTGGTATTTCTTTAGGATTTTTACCTTTAAAAAATATATTGCTTTGGGCTCTGTTTAACCTAAACATCCATTATTGAGTATGGTTGTTTCGTACTTCATTCCATATTGCACATTCATCCAGTCAGTAACACCGATATAAATGATAAGTATAGCTATCTCCCTGTCAATCGGTTATATGTGTATAACAACTCTCCAATTATGGACGAGTAGGTCAGAGGTTTCTGAGATTGTTAACATGTGATACTCACTCTCTATAAATAACTGACGGCATACAGTTTAACAAAGTTAAGCATATATTCCACATACCGATTTTGATGCTGACGCTAACATATATTCAATATTTATTTTTATCACATCATAATACCATTCGAAAGAGTAAAACCTTTTTGGGGATGAATACCGTATGTCTATACTAATTTTAACCACATTCGGCAGCAAAATTGGCATGTGGAATATAGACTACATAGACTACATAGCTGCAATAGCAAGGTTATCGTTTGCTGAGTCACTCGGGATACACAGCAGCCATTATTATTATTGCAGCGAAATATTTTTAATAATAGCAGTTATTATTGAATATTCTCCTGTTTGTGGTTCTGCAATTATAACCCATGCAATAAAGGTATACATGATTTGTACAGGTATGGGAACCATTTATTTGACATATTGATATCACTTGGAAAGTATTGGTCCCTTCTTATCTTTCAAGCTTTGTAACTCGCTTACCCGGGCAATCAGAAAAAACGCGTCTCTCAGATTGGCTCTTATTCAACAATTTAAGAAGAACGCATAGACTGATAAAGTACAAACGATAAACATGGGCTATTTTGGATCAAGGCTGCCTTTGCGGCATTCCGCCCCTGAGTCTTTAGATCCACTCTTCTCTGTTTTCTTTTCTTATTTCCTACCTTCTGTGAATTGGGTAAGGTGGGAGCGGGTTTGACAGGATATTGTATGTAGGACGACAGGCTAGTATAACGCACTGCCTGGCTACTGTCCTACAGCCTCCCGCCTCCCTCTACCTATACGTTCGACCCAACCCACTCCCCACCCTCCACCTCCTCACCCTCTTCCTCCATCCGCCTCCCCCCTCCTCATCCCGCCCACCGCCGCTGCTGGTGGTGGAAGGCGGTGTCGGGTTACCTGGCTTTCCAGGTAAAACCAGCCGCACACTGAGGCCGGATCAGGTTACCTGACGCTGGCCCGGATCCAAACGGCGGGCGGCGCGTCCTCCAGTCCCCGCCCGCCGCGCGCCGCCCGCCCGCCGCGTGCACAGCGCCCCTCCAGGCCCGGCCTCTCTACACGCCCGTCTCCATAATGAGCGATCGAGTCATGGCAGTCTTTATGGACATAATAAAATGTGTCTTTATCAGCCACTGCCTCTCCCCAACCCCTGGGCCGAGCTATATGCACGCACTTATATAATGGCTGGAACAATGCATGGGAGCGAAAGGTCAAAGGCCCTCATACACGTCACATGTGTCGTGCGCATGACCATATGGGCCCCTGTTATACTGGACAAACCTGCCAATAAAACGTCATATGACCCTATGCCTCGCAGATAACATCCCAGGCTCCTCCATCAGCCTCATGAATGTGCAAAAGATTTAAGATCACTCTCTAGCATGTATTAGGTTTGGCATGTATTAGGTTTGAGCTATAAATAGCTTAACTTCCCCATATCATATTCCAAATAGGAGGTTCCCTCATAGTCTTATCCAAAAATATGCGTTCACGACATCAATGTAAATAATATAGGCCTATAGATGTACATGAATAAATAACGTTATATCAGTGATTCATTCTATTTAGTCCCACAGCTATAGGCCTAGCCTACGGTGCAAGTCCTTACCAGAAATTCCATCATCTTGAGTCATTGAAAATGATGAGGTTATATCCTAAAATGGAAATATAGTGGATACCATGAACGTAATTGTAGAACTCCCACTCTGATAAAGTGATAAAGACTTACAATAGGTTTCTGAACATGAGATGCTTCTGGTTGTTGCTTATATAAAACGTTATTGTGAGTATTATTTCTTGATGTCCATTTGAATTCATCAATTATCACGTATACATAAACTATAGCCATATCTTTTCCGAACAACTTTTAGGGTTTGCAATCGATGACTTTGGACGCCTGTAAATCAGATTAAAAAATATAATTGTGAAGAACGTCCCGTTTACACCGAATGACTATCAGTAGTCAATTACTAAACATTACTAACTACCAAAAATTGGGATATCAACAGCTACCTAATATTCAACAAAACGATAACTAATTACAGTGCTCCATTAAACGACTGACAACTATACTGAGAGATCCTCATCAGAACATTCACCATGAACGACTCAAGTATTAGACGAGAGACAGCTTGATAGCTGCGAACAAAAGTAAAGTATTTTGCAGCACAGTCGTTCAGTGGAAACACTACAATGAAAAAGCTCTTGTTTGATTTTACTGTAGTTCCATAGAAACAACATGATAAATAACCTGTCCTAGGCCTGTCCGTAGTCATTCAATGGGAACCCTATATATAAAACATAAGCCCTAACAGTTTTATATTGTAACCGTTCACTAGGAAAACAATTTTATTCAGAATTGGCTGTTATTAATTGCACTCGTTAAGGGTCAAACATGAAATCATTCAGTAGAAGCAGGCCTTAAAACCCTATTTCCACTGAATTTTGCCAATAATTATTATGGGTAGCCATGAACAATTGCCGAGGGTTTAGTTTTCTTTGTGGTTGTTGGTATAATCATTCATTGGAAACATTAAATTAAAGGATCAGATGAATGTAACAGGCTGCAGAAAACTGCAAATGACTGTAGACATGAAAAGATCAACAGCCGACAAAAATTAAACTTGCTCAATGTTAATCAAAACTTTCAAATTTTCAAGATGACTACGATAGAAGATTTCCTTCAAAATCAATTCTCCCTACCACGGATAGCTGATTTACAGTATTTTAAGGACCTGCATGTTGATTTGGATTTTGTCGATGAAAGCCCTAGCAAAACTATAGAAAATAAGCAAATAATTGCTATTTATCCATCTATAATGGATGAATTTTCAAACAACTCAGGAAATATAAAAGTATATGGGTACTTATTTGAAAAATAATGATGACTAGTTTTATTCAACATTAATCTCCAAATAATGGCACAATTCATGAAAATTTCCATGCTAAAACCTTGAGTTTTGTTGACATATTACCCAGCATGCATCCTGTTTTAGGCTAACCTGCAGGTAGAATACAAGAAACCGGCTATCTGTGGTTGGGAGAATTAAAGACAGTAACTGTTAACATCATAGCTCTCTCTATATCCTGCCTATAATCCAGTGGACATAGTCGTCCAAAATGTCCTAGAATGGTTCAAATGTCATCAAGTCAGTCTTTTAGACTAAAACCACCGAATCATCAATTGTTACAGTCGTTTGCAATCATCAATAACCAAAAGGTCGTTCAAGAAAGGGGCCAATGAAATTATCATTCTGTTAAATTCTCTTTTAACACAGTAGATATGATTCCTAAATATGGATATATTATAACATTATTTCAAATATAGAGTGGTACTTTGTAAAGAGAATGTTGTCTGTATCTCACATCACATATTGGATGCTCTGTCCACCTGGCACATGATGTCTGTGTGTGACCAGCTGGTGACGTCACATGAATTTCAATTTGAAATTTAGAGTTGAAAGTTCTCTCTAAAAAAATCTGTATTTTTTCATTATTTTTGTCAAAAATCATATAACTTGGTCATTTCAAGGACACTAAGGAAAAATAAATATAGTTTTTTTCCAGTTTTATAATTTCTCGACTATTCTGCATGTGACGTCACACACAGAGAAATGCACTGTGCAGGCTGCAACAGGTGCAGTCAGGGACACTCAGATTGCTAAAGATATAGATATGAAATTTGCATGGTTATTTCCTGAATGGTAAGGATCACGGTAGTGTGCTTAATTACAAGCACTGGCCCTTCCCTTCCAGAGGAAATATGTTAAAAACAGTTGGCCGTGTTCGTTCTAAAAATAAACGACAGGATGTTTCAATCTAACAACCAAAATTAGAGTAGCTGAACTATTCTTGGACACTATGAATGACTATTTTCAAGTGACTAAAGTGAGAAACTGGTGAGGAAAATGGGTCTTTAATTCTGTTTTGGAAGAAATGGTTAGCTATTGTCGCCAGAATACAAGTGTGGTCCAATTCACACCGAAAGACATGTTAGACGATTATAAGCGATTTGAAATATTATTATTAATTATATGATTTTTAAACCTTTTTAACGGATACTGTCCTACTCTCACATATTTTAGCGCAAAAATTCGCATAATTGTGGCAGGGTAAGAACAGAGAAATGAGACTTTTTTCAAATTTTAGGATGGTACAACCGACCAGAAATTGAACATGCTCAAAAACATGAAGGGATTTCAGGGTACCTTTCTTACAGAAAACTTATTTCAGGGAAAAAATAATGTCAGTGTGAACATTATTTAAACATCCAAAATCTAATACAACGCCATTTTAATTTGTGGTATTTGTGACAATGATAGATGTTTGGTTTCAAAATTATGAAGGAATTTCCTGGTACTATACTTCCAAAAGACTTATCTTAGGAAAATACGTCAGTGTAAACCTGATAAGCATCCAAAATCTAATATATTTTAGCATTTTGTGGCAAAGAACGATTTTTGTTTTAAAGCAACCATGGAAGTAATCATTCAAGAATCTCATGAAAAAACTGTCAATAGAGGTTTGCATTGTGAAAACAGTTTAAAATAATTTTTTGCAAAATATATCTGAACAATATAAGCATCTTTTATTGTCGTAAGGCGTTGTACCGGGTCTTACTGTGCTGTCTTTCAGTGTAAACCTGGCTTGACAACCGGTCTTCACAAAACGATAACCATAGATGACCATGAACAACAACCAAAGATTCATTTATCAGTGCCTGTGGTAGTCGGAGATAAAATTGTCCACTGGAACGGCGGTTTTGGATGCTTAAACGTCACTTCTTGGTCCTTGTTTTCTCTTATTATGACTGTTGCGAGCTCATCTAATGGAGCTATGTCAGACCCTGACAACCCTATCCTATCAGTGGTGGTAAGATATTAAATTGGAACGGCGGTATTGGATGCTTAAACGTCACTTCTTGGTCCTTGTTTTCTCTTATTATGACGGTTGCGAGCTCATCTAATGGAGCTATATCATACCCTGACCACCCTCGCCTTATAATATGTACATGAACTCTGATCTAACACCGTATAGGCCCTACATACGCATTTTGACTGGCCATCGAGCCACAAATTGAAAAGGACCGGCATGATATGTCAACGTATAGCTATCAAGGGGCTAGGAAAGCGACCGTCAAAATGATGCAGGCTATCACATAAGGTACCATTATAAACAATTTACAGTACCGTTGCGGACGTCTGTCTTACAAATATAGTTCTGAAAGGTAAGGTTCACACTGAATATGACCCCGGGTAGATCCCAAACAGGATGATTACAGGGGCCGAGGCAATAGGGCGCGGTGTCCAGACAAGCATATTGACACCCCTTTGGGACACTACTATACCAATCTGTTCACCCTATTGGCCCGGCTTCTAATTTAGCCCTCCTTACATAGGGTGGGCGATGACAAGATAACCGGTGGTGGGGCACAGTGACAGGGTCCAGTGGCAGGGTCCAGGGTGTCACCCTCACTGTCCGAGGGTGTCACCCTCAGAGTCCGAGGGTGTCATCCTTAGCTCTGACCTGCCCAATGTTAACCACCCCTTCTCCCGCCGATCACCTCTTTAAGCCTGTAAGCTGACCACTAACAATTAGCACCTCACCTCACCTCACCTGCCTACCTACAACAGGTAAGTTAACCGTCAGCACCTTGGTAGTGAGTGGGGAAGTGTTAAGGCGGGTGGATACACGGGGTTGTAGGTAGGGGGTCAGCAGTAGGGGTTCAGGTATGCCCTTAGTGATTGGAGAAGCTGCTATTAATCGGACCTCATCGCGAGTACAAACTGGCGGTTAGGACACTGTTATTTTCTCTAAACTGCTTAGAAGGCCTCATTAACATGATGACCATGCAGGGATGTGTCTGGAAGTTAAGTATGGGGGTTGGGGATATACGCCCTATGTCAAAGATCGATGTAAGTAACTGACCACCATGGACTGACATGAGGGACATTAATGACCGATTTTACTTGTTACCAAACCAAATAGATAATAATGGTACAAAACGATGGTGTAAATATGAAATAAAAACTGAGCTCTTTGAAATGTCAATATCCATCAGGAACTCGTATGGAATTAAACCTCCCATTAATTCTATCAAAATGTTCCCTAACACCACAGAAATGCAAACATCGCATCTGGTATAACCAAAAAGAAAACCTTTACACTATCATCTTTAGAGTAGTTTTGGTCCATAATCTGCACATCATTGAATCATATGAGATAAACATATATAAATAAAGTGACACCTTCAAAAAGTGAAAAGAGATCAAAGGGAATGTTTATCCCCTCCGGGTCTAAAAACTCCGCTGTCAGAGAAGTCGCAAAAAAGAAGTTTTAATGCAGTTCCGACGTAGGCAATTATTTTTATACCAGACCGTGTCTACTGGCTCGGGAGTGTGGCGTCCACCCTGGATAGGCGTGGAGCCTGCCTCCTGTTCTTGTCAATCTCTGCTATAGACACTGGAGCAGCAGGGGGAGGGGGTCAAAGACTGGCAGCCTGCTTGGCTCGACCCCTCTACTCCATGCCATAATGCCTGTATGCCCGGAGTAGAACCCAAACAGTGCTCACTACCTGTCGGCCGCGGCTCCAGGCAGGTGGAGGCTGATGTAGTCTTATTATCGCTCACCGTGGAGGAAGCCAAACGACCTGGGTGGTTAGAATACCTCCATGTCTCCGATCTGTGTGATCCGGCATCTAGTCTCACGGCAGTGGAAAAAAACCTGTCTGATACATGATAGTCAAGTTCACCTAAAAACTAAAAGGGAGCCTACTAAAAATATAACGAAACGCCGACATAAATTGGCGCTTGGAGTATTCAGTTGACAAGTACCATCATAAAATAAAGCAAAGATTGTATCATGATGCTTAACCCCTCCTTTTTTGACAAGGAAGTAATTGAAGAATCCAAAATTTATCTCTATATCATGATGATTTAGTATATATGCATACCAGTGTTTATTTAATCGCAAAAGGACATGAAACTGACTACATAGTCAGTGCAATTATAGTAATGAGTTTCTGTTTATCTTGTATTGTTCTGGGGATTATAGGAAAAACAATGGCATCCTCATTTCACTAGTGGGGATGTGTCACGTGGTCGATAAAAGTCACGTTTATAAAATACATGTACCCAGCTTTAACACTCAGCATACTTAAATCATTCACCTGCTCAGTCGTATATATGACACCTCCTGCAGTATCGAAAGTCGAATCCTTTTACTGACAAGCCGCAATCTATTGTGGGCAATTTTGTATTTTATGCCCGAAAGTGTTACTCCTATCTAGATTTCACACGTTCCCATCCCATTATGTATGCTCTCTATGAATAAGGAAGGCATGGACTCTTTGCGGCAACTTACCGGAGCTTCGGACAAAAATACTGAGCTAAATACAATGCTATTGTCGTTATCAATGGAATAGATGCCGCTTAGAGTTTGTCGTTACAGGTTTCAGTTTTTGGCGAGTTACAACGCGCCGAACTGGATATTAGGAAACTGCATGCTTAGAGATACACAGCTTCCTGCCTCCAACACAAAACACAGCTTTCAAAGGCTGACACGTTACCTGGCTGGGCATTCTTTCACTATCAGCTCTTTTACAACTTCAGTTTTACAATAGACACGCTTTTATATGTGTTCACTCTCATCACTAAGCTAATTTTAGGTTCAGTCGGGAATGCCGTTTCCTTTTCAGAGTGTAATTCAAATAGGCAATAACATGAACTTAAACTTTGATGTGTCACCGTCTAAATTTTACGGATGATTACTAATATACAGGCATGTAAGTCAGGGTCGATGAAAAAATCTTGAATATCCGATCAGCTATCCTCTTTTATCAATAATGCTACCTCTTTCACGTCTTTGAAATTTGATCAAACCTGAACGTTGTTGGATAAACTTTGATTAGCTTATCAATAGTTTCCCAATCTTTAGAAAAAAAAGATCCCTGTTTAGCTATCGTTCGTTCGGACGAGATCAATTTAGTCACATTTACATTGACACTATTTGCAATTGCCTACAATTTCAGTATCATTCTGTCTCTCCAATAGCCACTGTTGGGTAATCCAAACAAAAATCTGAAAACTCATATCTCTGTATACATTATAACTTATTATAGGTAAGTAATCGCTTACCCAGGTGCAGGGATCCTCGTAGTCCGTGTTCCACATTGGGGGATACCAGAGGGGTGGTGGCGGCGGCTGTGTCGCGGCCATCACTGGAGGAGAAAGACCAGAAGGTGGAGGAGGAGTAGAGGGAGAAAGAGGAGACGTCCCTGAGAAATACTCCAGATTGCCTCTACTACTTACACCAGCCGGCTGGCCCGGCTACTCGCCACACGCCCGCCGTTTAGTCCCCGGGCCGCTTCACAGGTGCCCGGCCGGATGTAAAGTGCCCCCTCTACCAGATGTAAGCCACTTGTCGTATCCGGATCCGGATTGCCCCTTCATCCCTCGTTCCCTTCTAACCGCGATCGCCAAGGCCAACCAGCCATGTGGATAATCCGAGCCTGAGAAGAGAAGACGGTCGTCTCGCTGGGATGGCCTCCCACTCCAGTCCTCCAGGAGTGTCCTCCTGTCTGCAGCCGTCACTGTCGTCGGGCTGATGTTAGTTGTTTATGAAATCCTCTGGTCTGGCGCCGTCTTGCACCTGAGAGAGCTGGCCTGCCTACTCAGGATCCCTGCCAAGCACACTGTCGTCGGCCCCAACTACTTCTGAAGTCTCCAAGGATGGGGGCTTTCACAAAGCCCGACTTGCTGCCAATTATTAATTCTTAACCACGGCAATATTAAAGGGGCGGGCGTGTATGATGTGCGCGGACCCGTCCCCAGCCAGCTTCTATAGTCCCGACAACAGCACGCCAGGCCCCCACCACAAAAGGAGACAGGCCTGCCAGAAAGCAACAAAGTTAAAATCTGTACTTTATTCACAATTAATGACAATAAAAGACGAGCATTGATTGCATGTTTCAAGACACGCCGACGTCGTCCGCCCTGTCACCCCTCCCCCGTCGGCTCTGCCCTCCCCAACCTACCCTTCCCGTGGTGGCTTTTCTCTGTGTGTCTCTCAAGGCATATTGATATTTTGGATGTCAGAAAAAATTAAATTTTCATGTCGTGCGCTGGCAGAATTAACGATCCTCGGGCCGTGCACGGCGCGGATTATGGATCAGCACTAAAGAGCGAGCGGCTGCGGCTAAAGAGAGAGCAGCTCGCACTGTTTGTTGGCGGGGCCGGCGTGCGCGCTGAGCTTTAATTAATCAGCGACAAATAGGTAATAACAAAAGGTGCGCATTAAAGGCCTTTCATCGATCCTGAAGGGCTGGAGGGTGGGGGTGGACACTTTTCAGTGCAGACTACAGCAGCACACCTGGGCGAAACACAGGAACCTGTCGATCTGGGATAGAATTGTAAGCTGGCCCAAGTGAGGGCATTGTTCACAATAAGGGCAAAGGGCGAATGTAGACGTCCAAGTCTGCTTATATTATCTTTATACTGTACTGTACTTGCCTGTTTATTTCTGTAAAGTACGGAGGAAGGTTAATATTCTATCAGGTGGGAAGTTAATTACAATCATACTGATATTAGGACAGACCCACAGTTTAATAATACTAGGCTGTGCAGTGCTCAACTCATGTACATGGGCGAAGTTAAGTGGGTGGTCGCACGTAATCCTGCCACCTGGGTTCACCTGTAATGATAATGGTTACGTCTTACTTCACCACGGCCGTTAAGAGCATCGACCTCCAGGTGTGGCGTGGGAGGGGGTGAGGAGATGGGGTGGGGTTGGAGGGGTGGGCAGTAAACCTCAAGGTGTTGGGGTGGGAGGGTATGTGTAGATGGGGTTGGTATGGGTGTGGCAGGAGGTGAGTGGATGGGGTAGTGGTAGGTGGAGGAACAGTAGAGTAGATGGGGTGAGGCTTGACGTGGGAGGGGGTGAGAAGATGGGTTGGTGGTAGGTATGGGTGGGGGGTGTAGATGGGGTGGGGCTAGACGTGGGAGGGGGTGAGTAAATGTGGTGGTGCTGGGTGTGGGAGGGGGTGAGTAAACGGGGTTGTGGTACGTGTATGAGGGTGTGTGTAGACAGGGCGGGGCTTGGTGTGGAAGGGGGTGAGTAGATGGGGTGGTGGTTGGTGTAGGAGGTTGTGTGTAGATGGGGTGGGGCTTGGCGTGGGAGGGGGTGAGTAAATGGGGCGGTGGTAGGTGTAAGAGGGTGTGTGTAGATGGGGCGAGACTTGGTGTGGGAGGGGGTGAGTAGATGGGGTGGCGGTTGGTGTAAGAGGGTGTGTGTAGATGGGGCAGGCTTGGTGTGGGAGGGGGTGAGTAAATGGGGTGGTGGTAGGTGTAAGAGGGTGTGTGTAGATGGGGCGGGGCTTGGTGTGGGAGGGGGTGAGTAGATGGGGTGGCGGTTGGTGTAAGAGGGTGTGTGTAGATGGGGCGGGCTTGGTGTGGGAGGGGGTGAGTAAATGGGGCGGTGGTAGGTGTAAGAGGGTGTGTGTAGATGGGGCGGGGCTTGGTGTGGAAGGGGGTGAGTAGATGGGGTGGCGGTTGGCGTATGAGGTTGTGTGTAGATGGGGTGGTGCTTGGCGTGGGAGGGGGTGAGTAGATGGGGTGGTTCTGGGTGTGGGAGGGGGTGAGTAGATTGGGTACTACTCATAGGAGTGGGGATGGGTGGTTAGTATATGGGGTGGTCGTGAGAGGGGATAAGTATAGGAGGGGGGAGGGTGCTGGGCGTGGGAGCGGCGGCGCTGCCCCTGGCTGTCGAGGTGCCCACCTGGGGGTGCTACTGGAGGTGTCGTACCTGGGCGGGCGGCGTCAGATGTGGCGGCCAGGCGTCAGGGGCTGTCTACTCACCTGTCTACTTGTCATGGGGGGAGCAGCCAACACCACTTCATAATGTGGCCAGTGAAACCCCAACGAGCTCGGCTCTCACACACAAAAACACAAACCGACTCTCCATCTGACAGCACCTTTAGACAAGGTGGCTACGCATAGTTATGTGACTGACACTCACAGTCAGGGGCAAACTCGACTTAAAAACCGTTTAAGCTGCTGCAATACCTCTCGACTACTGATTTTTACTCTCAGGTGAAAGAGTCAGCGTGCACATTAACGGATACAGTTCTCCAAAAAGATACAAAGATATACATTTCAATATAGAATTCTGTAATTGAAAGCTGAGTACAATCATAGGTACTTAGGCAATTTCAAAAGAATACCTACGATGTATGCAACGTATTTCTGCGATGGTTCATCTCTAACGTATTACAACCCATAACAACTTTAAAAAAGTCGGGTACAGGGAGGGGGACGGCTGGATTGGGGACAAGAGGCATGTACTACGAACTATGAACTGAATCAAAAGTGACCCACTATTCCATCCTTTATGACTATACACGGATGCCTTTATCCGTAATTTCTGGCGAATAGTGAGGAAGCCCTGATAGATCATGACAGTACGACAATATCATTGCGGTCCTTTCATTTCAATTGAAAAGTGTTGAAATAAAAAAGGCAATATCTAAATATTCCATTAGATATTGCTGCAACACCTTAACCTTTTCAAGGCAGTGAAGGGTATGGTATAATGGTACAAACAGGTAAGTATTCATATTGTTTTCTTTGAAGAATCCATGGGCTACTATATGTAAGTGTTATAGACCATTCAGTCACATCGAGTTGCTTAGCTTAATTGGTGGTATACTGTTTTTCCTATTGATCTAGATTGCCTTACCAGCCAAACATGCGACATAATACTAGCATCACAGTGACGTTCTTACTTTGTTCTTGATGAGTTGCAACCTAACTCGATGGCTAATAACATACATGTGAACAAACATGTTGACGTCGTTTTTTTTATGTCAATACAAGATGACAATACAATGTTACTTTCAAATGACTGATAAGGTTAATTTCGACTTAATATAACATTATATGTTTTTAGCCCTTTAGACCCCATTCCAGCCGTATCTGCCCGAGGGTGAACTCTCCAATCCGGCCGTAGCCGCCCAGCCATTTTTCCTTAATTTGTCCTTAATTTTCCAAATAGGACATATTCATGAATATTCAACTCCAGACCACTATAACTCTAATTGATAGGGATGGGTTAGTTATAAGGAATCTAAGGAATTCCAGAGGGAAACCCATGGAAATCCTGGGGAAATCAAGCAATTCATAAATGCAATCAATGGGGTCTAAAGGGTTAAGGGTTGGTCTAGCCGAAAGTTTCTCCCCACCTAACTAGTACTCATAATGTGACAATGAAACGCTATTTTGGTTCGTTTTAACGTTACCTAACTAAAACGCCACTATTCTATTGATTTCGTTCTCTTCTTCATGGATCTTAGATTCATACTTGAATAACGTAACCGTTACGGCACATTTTAGTAAGTAAAGTACACAAAGGCATGGTCGCAAAGCGTCATCTTTACGTCGCAACTTGGTCGGGAATTCCTCACACAAAAAGCATAAACACCTTAATTGCCTTCCTTTTGTAAATTTACTTCTGTCTCTGTCTCTCTGAATATTGGAGCTAAAGTGCTATTACTTGAGGGGGGCAGCCTCTCGCCACGACAGGTCAGTCATCTACGTTTACTGGTCAGGACGTGCGTGATGGCGGTGTACACTGTCGTCGGTATAGGGGGAGGGTAAAGTCGGAGTGGCGTATGACAGGCGAGGTCCATGGTGGTCACTGCGGTCAGAGACGGCCCGTGTGGCTTCAGTCTGATCATCACACTCATAAAAAGCCACCCTTGGTATCAAACAAACTGCCCTTGTCACGCAGAACTTCCTCCAACTGAGCTGCTCCAACCCCAACAACCCCACCTGAGTCGCTCTACCCTCTGTGAGCCTCGATCCACCCCCTCCTCCTACGCCCTAGCAGTAGCCACCCCATCAACACGAACGTCCCCCATCCTCTCCCCATAAAGTTACAGGTGTCGTAGAGGCAGGCATGACAAGCTGGCATCGCCAAGCAGAGACTCGGGTTTCATAACAAACAGTGACGGCTCCCCCCATGTCCTGACCCCAGCCCGGCCAGCACCGGCCGCCATCATCGTCTCTTGTCATGGCAAGTACTTGTTACTGTTAATCAGAATTTCATCGGAGTCGTTACCATGACAGACCATGCTGAGTCTCAGCCATCCCATGACTAGTGGCAGTCAACCCTGGAGGCACTCCGCCTCCAACTATGACCTGCTGCAGTAGTGAAGGGTTTTCTCCACCATGCATCGTCTCCACTACGTTTTCTTTGTCCTCACCTACTAATGTTATGGACTTCACATTATTGACTCAGAATGAAACATAAGCTCCATTAAATCTCTGACAAAATATTTATGAAGTTCTGTAGGTAAATTCCAATATAATTTTTAAATCCCAACACCCAATGCTCAAAGTGGGATAAAGGATATGGAAATTCAACATCGGCTCCAATTGCAATTGAAAATGTTCACTTTCAACTGTTCTGAATGTGAAAAAGACCATTTGCCATGAAGGATTGATGCCCGTCTTTGAATGTCTGTTACTATATTAACAACTTTCACATCGCCAATGGGATGGTGGCCTCATTAACTCTACAATATTACGTAAGCAACGGGCCTGGTTATTAATGCCTGGCTGCATAACAAACTGGCAACGACTCAGGTTACTTTACACGGCACATAATAACATTGGTTCGTTGTAATTAGTGAAGAATACTCTTTCCAAGGCCTTAGGGCAATTGTGCAGGCGATGACTACCACATGTTATAAAACAGTAAACAAGCATGCAGCCTACACAATGTAAGAGGTTGAAGGTAACCAGAGGTCATCGAGAGGTCATTCGAAGCGATGGGACTTTGTGCCAGGTGGTCAATAAGTAGACCCTTGAACAACAACTTGAACAACAACAACTACTTAGATAACGTTCTGATATAACACGAATACAATAATGTCAATTACTTCACATTAATTACGGAATGCCTTCATGTTTAACAGACCCATGTATAGAACAGTAATACATGCACTTCGTACATGTAGCCCACAGTCATATATATATAGACCCAACATGACTGTTACTTATAGGTGACTGGCCGTTAATTTAGATATCAGACAAATGCTATGTTTATGTTTTAGCGCTTGAATACACGATGGCATTATATACTTTCAATTAGAGTAGGAGTTATGCCTAGAGCGCCAGACGCATTTAAGTGTTGTATGTGAGGAGCTGTGTGAGGGTTGCAGTGGAAAGGGTCATAGACGAGAACGGGAATGAAAGTGAACGGACATGGGAGAAGCTTGAGGACTCGAGAGGAAAGGAGCTGCTGAGGAAAGGAAGGGAAGGAAAAGGAAAAGGCCTTTGAGTAGAGGGTTGATCAATTATTCTCTAACATCTCGAGGCGCGGGTGCGGTGTGCCAGGCCCACGACTCGTCGTTTCAGAGGGGCCGGGCCGGGGCACATTGTCCTCAGTCAATACCGTAATCTGCCCCAGATAAAGGCCGTTGGCCCGGGCCCCCTGGGAACCCCCGGCCACAGGTACATGTGGGCCAGGCGGGGCCTGCAGGAGGAGGGGCGGGATTAGCACCAGCCCACTGGGATCCACTGAATCCTACCCACAGCTTATAGGGCCCGGGCTAGAGGGATGAGCGGCTAGGACGGGCGGGCTATTGTTAGCCCAGTAAAGCAGGGTTAGGGGGAACAAGCTGTGTGTTTGGCTAATAACCTGGAAGTCGGCAGGCCGCCTTGATCCGCGCCTGATCTGCTCTGTGTGTTGTGGGTGGGCACTGCGCCGCCCCCAAATCTCGCCGCGCTCAATAGAGACATCCGCAGCGCGCGTTGCCGCGCCGCCCGCGCCGCGTGCTGACAGCCGCGCGCCACCCCGCCAGGAAACAATAAAACATGCCGCATGCTGTTTACGCCTAATCAGCATAATGAGCGCGTCATTAGCGAGCAGCTCGTGCCGCCCTGTCAGCGCTGAGCTGTTTGGCTGGCGGCCGTTAACGCGGATTAGGGCCGACCAACATGAATTACCCACACCGCCCTAATCAGCCCCTGATCACCCCGTCAACCGGGCCGGATCTACGCCTCGCTGAAGCCAGGAAACGCGTCATTCGAGTAAATTGAGAGCAGCTTATTGCGAGCAGGTCATCAGTCACCCGCACAGTGAGCTGCCAGATTCACGGCACAGCATGTCTCTATTAATTAAAACGGCCAGTGAAGTCAAGCCTGAGGATATTGACGAATTTCATATACTACTTACATGCAATCAATTGTCTATTTTTAATCGGTTGTTATAGTGTGAGTAACTATAAGACTTTAATGAGTAGTACCTGGATATGGGGCATAATACTGCATATTGTTAGTGATGAAGATCAAGTGGCTCATACACTTTCAATATATAGGTATTATTAAGTCTCAAAGATAGCAGCATCGGTTTGGGGAAGAATTAGTGAGTAGCCTCTGGACAGAAGTAGTTCCCATTGTGGTAATAACTCAACGGCAGTGTAATCTCGAAGGCGCCATAACCCAAGAAAATAAAGGCCTCCATCCAAGGATATTACATTAAGATTCTTTTTGTCTTAATGACAAATATCGACCACTAGCCTGGTTTCTCATAGTACAAAATAACGACATTTGTATAACTCAAAGATGACGAATATTAGGAAATTCTTCTATCTTAATTGTGTCAATGAAATGGGCTGTGCACGCATTTCCATTTAAGAGTTTGATATTTGACTTAAAATTCTATAACTACAGCCCAAGCACTCCCTTGTCTGTAAAGGGATGGCTAATTTGCCGCCTTAACCCAAGTACAACTCTGTCCCCTTAAGACCCGATGTGGGCCCTCCATTTTAGAGCCCGGTGATTACAGCCCTCTGCTAATATTGTGACTGGGCCCAGAGTACACACCCGTCAAGGCACGGGTGGTGCTCTAAGCAAACCCGCCTTCAATGCTGCCGCCTATGCAAATCACGACAAAGCTAAGGCCTTCTGCCCGCACGACCATCACCGCCACCAATCACGGCCATTACCTCCCACCCCCGACCACCCCAAGGCTCCGCCAGTACATCTTGGCCCAGAAGCCAGTATTCCTTCTGGTTTTGCCGACTGCTGCTGCCGTCCGTCACAAAGGACGTCATCGGTTGACAATGGTCGCTGAAGGCCCCACGCGTCTGTTCTGTTTGACGTAGGGAGCCCCGGCCTCCAGTCGAGAAACTCTGCTATTGTCGTCCACCTCCACTAGGCGCCGCCACCATCGCACCATAATGTATTGACGGTGGCTGTCAAGGTGGGCCTTTTAACAAAGGTCGGCCGGGGGGGCCTGTGGTCGGGGCTGGCACTGATTCCATCTTTGGTAGCAACAACCTATAAAGTCTTGCCGCCAACAAAGGACTCCAGGTTTTCCACGGGCCTTTTCTCCGACTCTACCTTCGTTTCTTCTTGCGGACATTCCTCTTTACTATTTTCTAAGTGGGCTTTAAACAGCAGACCTCCTGGTCCTGGTCTCACGGGGCCAGATAGTCTCATTATATGATTTATCATGAGGGACATGGTTTTGTGATCTGAAAAGTAATGTTACTGATTATATATATGTAAGAAAGTATTAAAGCTTGTTAGTAAAAACCAATTAAGAAAGTATTAAAGGGTGCTTAAAACTGTAATTGTGCACACATTATACGATGAACACATATCGACAGTATGCACCTATACTTATGTTTAATGGCCCGATCCATAATACTGTAAGTGATGCGAAGACAAGCATTAAACTTATGGGTCTGATATGAATCAATGTACCGGGGATGCATAAAAAAGGTCATATTTGTTTAGAATACTAGCACATTTGTATTAGATGAAATAAACCTTTCACTGTTTAGGCACTCTTTTCTCAATTCAGTTTTGACAGGAATATAGGCAGTTGAACATGCCTTGGTAAAGGGGTTAAAAGGATTCTCTCTAAACAGTACTTCCTGCTGATCTTTCATCACACGTATGATGAATGATACGTTACTCGACTGTGAATTCCACTGAATTCCTCTAATGTTTACCTATTTACTCAGAATATGACATTGAAAAAGTGTCAGTCTTAACATATGATATTATCGGTCGGGCACATGCTCTTAATAATAGAAAAAGGAACTGTCTGCCCTCTAATATCTAATGTCAGACACAATAAAGAATATAAATTTAGCACTCCATCGATACTCGTCTATGAGAATCCTCGGCGGGAACTGGCCGAGTCCCAAGGTGATACTTGAGGGCGGCAGGTATAGAGCCATCTAGGTGAGGGAGTCGACACCCAGGTGCGGCGTGTACAGGTGATCGCCTTACGTCAGGCCTACCTGTGCCAAGGTGTGGGGGGTGACGTCTCCATACCACCACCTAGGGCCGGCAAGACAATAACTTATAGGTTGTAAATTAGCACATGCGTGTCTGCAGAAGCTGGGGCTCTGCCAGCTAGTTTAAGTCGTGACGAAGTCAGTTTAAAAGTATAATGGGATGACCAAACAACTATGAATGAAATGAAAGGTCTCGCGTGGTAGCTAGATTGTTCGTTGGGATGGAATTACATTTTTTCTTGCAAAATTTCTTTGCAGCAAGTTCATGTGTTTGAAAATGCATGGCGTTAACATTGAAGGTATAAAACCAATTTCAGATACATATAAATTATGATATACATATAGGCCTATACATGTGTGTGCACAATGTAGTTGGTTCGTTGATATGAACACCTTGAAGTAATTAGAACGAGATCTTTGGAACATTCATGTTGGTACCGTTTTAGCACCAAATACAAATTGAATAAGACAAGAATACAACAATAGGAATCACCAGGACTTAAACATCTTTTTGGTCCAAATTAACTTCGTTCCCAAACGCCTGGTTTTACCCTAATTCAAAGCAGTCACTCATGAATGGGAGAGTACTACAGTCAGAGCATCTTTCATGTTCGGGACAAAGATTGTCGCTGTCCTTTTCACATAATATTACGCCCATACTTGAATCCAGACACTTCAAAGCGTAACATGAAAAGCCAGACAAAAATGCCTTTTATCTGGGGCCGAATTCAGGGCCTTTGCTGATGGTTAGTCGTGGTGTTGGCCTCAATGTAGAACGAAGGCCAAGACGGTCTGAATGTTGAGTGTGGCTGTCGGAGGTCGGGGGCTGAGATAGCGCAGGGTTTTCTGAACTCCTACTTGGTCGATGGGGGTCATCGCGCCCACTTCAGTGAGGCCCTGATTGACGCAGTCAAACAGAAAATTGAATTAAAGCATGAATGGCCTGGATTGGTCGGCGGCGGCCCCGATGGCTGGGGCCTGATGAAATATGTGTGGGGGGCTGACAGCGGAAGGGGAGGTGGTGTCGGGCTGTGCCGGCCTCAGGTGAGGCGCAGGTAAGTGTGGCAGGGCCCGGTGACCATTTAGGTGTCGGGCCGCCCTGACCCCTACCACGCCCCCTATTGGGACCCCTTTAGTCCAGCCTCTTACAGCCGGCGCCCACCCCCCACTGCGAGACTACATCACCCTGACAGACCAATCTATGACACACAATACACCGAAAATACACAAAACGACACCTAAAAAAGTGTTATTTACTTAGACAACACACGGCTTTTCTTATTACATTCAGAGTTAATAGTGTAGACGGTTCATGGTTAAGGGAGGCATTTGGTCGGCACATAAAAACTACCCCAACAAGGCACGCTATTTTTCTTTTAGATGATAAAGGAGTTGTATTGAATTGCCGCGAGTCAGATGGAGGCCAACTGAAAGTCAGTCAATAAGTTAAACCAACATGAGAGTGGAATTTCAATCGAGCTAACTTCTCCAGACTATATTCATTGAAGCCGTCCCTCGATGAAATAGCCTATAACATAAGTTAATCGCTGAAGGTCTGGGTATAACTTACAACCAAAACGTAGCCCTACACGTGCCGCAGTCACCCATCATACATGCGTTTCTTCAGCTTATTAAAGAACAGCAAGGCTGAATACCAGTAGGTTTCAGAACTTCTAACACAAAGAGAACAATATCTTAGTAGGAAATAACTCTCCAATATTACGTCCTGCAGATTGCCCAAGGTAAACGTTGCCATGCAGATAGAGTGATAAGAAGAAGCAAGAATGATTAAGAATCTCATATGTGCACGAATATGTGGAGAAAAATACCAATCACAACTGAATGGCGTTTTCTCTTTTGTCATACACCTCGAAACCGCCCTCCGTTTGTTTTTTAAATCCTGGATCAAACCATATGATAAATGGGACATAAGAAGTCTGATTAAAGATTGTAGAAATCCACAACACCTAATTCAAATGATATTGTATCTACTCTCAAAATGTAAAATTGAATGATGGCAAAATCTCATAAATCTTAAATAGAGTAGGAAGCGACATATAGCTGCGTATAGAGCAGTTAGGATCTGGGAACCCTTGGTGATCAGCACTAAGGGTTTAGGCCGTACAAACTGTTACTCTTCAGACACCCTTCTAATGGCGTGGAATTGCGTTTCAAACCACACATATCACTATACAGCAGTAAGTCCACTTAGTCACCAACAGATCCAACTGACTGAAAAAAAGGATGAGAACAGTCATTGGATAGTTCTGTAATGCGACTTAATTTCTATTTTTTATGAGTTTTGTCCACTTAGCCTTGTTGTGAAATCCTGCATAGTCAGTGCACTGTAATCTGTTCTTGTGGCATATTAATGTAACTTGCACAAGTAGAGGTTCACTAGGAATCCCAGCAAACTCGTGGGAGCTTTCTACGTCAGTTCTACCCGGACCATTGTGGCCTCATTCTCTTCCGGCGGCCGTCTTAAATGACACTTAGCCTTTTAAGGCGGAATTACCTTGTTTTCAAAAAAGGAGAAATGGTTTTGTATTTTGCCCGTGTTTGGCCGCCGCCTGTACGGACTGGTGGTCGGTGACAGCGGTATTCTGTGGCCCGTGTAAACGATCCGCCGGCCGGTGTAGCCCAAGCCTTGTGTGTTGGCGGTGGGGAAGGCTGGGTGTCAGTCTCCAGCATTGAAGGTTTTAACCCGACCAGAAGGCCAACAGCTCTCAGCCCACCCCCGCTCTCTGTCACCACTAATGGAGGCTGAGAGCGGCGGCCCAGGTAGGCTGCCATTGTCCTCTCCTACCTAAGTGAACACTAATTAGACAAGCCCTCTTTGTGCGCTTTATCTGGGACCGCGCAGAACAATACCCTCGGCCTTTTCTACCCCGGAGTCTGACAGTCGAGCAGGCAAAGTGACAGCTCGTTCGCCGCGCCCCCTGCTGAGTACTGGTCGAACAAACAACACCTTGACTGCTCAGTCCGTGTTATTCTGGTGGCTCAGGAAAGGTAGCCGTGTCCAGGCAGGGGAGGACCACCTTGCCTTCCGTCAGGTCTTGTCACTTGTCACAGGCACACGTTGGATGAGCTACCCGACTCACAGACAAGTCAACTCAATGTCCCTACCTGTCATACAATACACTGCCACGCCATTATATGCCACATACATTGCAGAACAAAAGACACGTTGGCCGAACTGGTCACCAAAAGTATGAAAAAGAAATTGGAATTCTGCAAAACTGGGCTGCGTATATATATAAGAATTTTGATTATGAACAAAAATATGCTTAAGCCAACTGCTAAACTGCTAAAGCAAGTGATTAAGAAAAGTAGAAATGCAATCCTTCAGCCATGCTAGACCAGAAATATATGACCAATTATGGAAAATGCTGACCTATGGGGGAAAGTATGAAATGGAATTGACAATCTCCTATTTCATATGTTGTAAACCCTTTGAAATGTTCATTCTACAGGCTGAAACATGCTTGTTTGAAATGTCCCTGCTCTGGTCACACTGAAACACCCGTGATTAAACCTATAAATGTGCCTTGTTTCCTCATAATGACTATAAAAGTCATTATGAGTCTTTTACATGGTGAATTCTTTCAATCAAATGATGTTAGATGACCAAATTCGCCAGAAAAATGTAATATGCACTTTTCTCATTGTTATAATTATTCAAAATACAATAACTTCTCATTCATATCTTCATTCAACTAGGATTTTAACTGGTAGTTACAAAATAACACTTTTGTTAGATTTTAAAATACATTAGCTAGGCCTAATGCAATCTGAATTTTCCGTACTATTGCTTATGCTGACACCCTTAGGAAAAAGACATTACATGCCTCATTAACAATCATGCATGTAATTGTCATGAATAGAAACTTTTTTTTTGTAATTACAATCATAATCTCTGGATGACCCAGGTACAGATTTTCTGTCAAATATAATTAACTTGTTATTAAATAATAACTCTCTTAATATTGGTTGTGGATCATATTGGCTAATATCTCAACCAATATATCGCTTGACTGGTCTTATAGGCCTATATCAATGAATATTAAAAACTAAGGTGATTATCTTATTGTCTATACATTCCTGAATAAATCTCTGTTCAGCTATACGGAGCACAATGACATGGTATTGGTTATCAACGTCAATCATCAAAATCTGGTCATGACAACAAGAAAAACAAAATAGAGAATTTTTCATTTTGATCATGGCACAGAGGTATGAAACTCAAAATGGTCCTAATAATATCGGAACGGTTAATAGCCTTAGAACTGCATACGTATTTCTTCTCTTATTTCTGTACAGTAAAATCAGGGAGAAAGTCTCATATTCAGAGAGCAACGGCAATCCTTATTCAATCACAAGGAACAGAGCCGCTTGAAGCATGGCCATTGATTTTAGAATGTAGAGATGGGGAAAACGGGGAAAGCCCTAACGTCACCTAAATATTGACCGTGGGAGTGAGTACCATTAATGGGAGGTAATTCCAGCTCTTTGTGCTTATCACCGACCGCGCCATTCACTCCAACACGGGGAATGGCCCCAGCACTTTCCCACACAGTATTCTCCGGCCCACCATCAAACCTTATCTCTACCTACAATCTCTAATTATTGTCATGGCCTTACAAGAACTGGTAAGGGCTATGAGACCCTGGTCTCAACATTAAACGACGAAATCCATTGATGTATTACAATGAGCCTTCACTGACACCCACATGAACGACATTATAACACGCATTTACCTTGTATTATATTAACATCCTTATATCAGTAGAGAAACTATATTCGACGCAATTCTAAATGACGCTTGGTTTCACGAAACTATTTTTATTCCAACAAATAGGACACTGATTTCAAAGCCTGAGAAACAAAGCCAAACCTAGTTTCATAAAGACCTCCACCATCACCGATGTTGATATCTTTGCCGCATACGATGGAGAAACCCCACCTGTTTTCTCCCTAAAGCATAAACTGAGAGAATCTGGTGTGAGAGTCGGCAGCTTGATCTTTGTTTTGCAATCCACTTGGTGTTTTTTCCCACCTAGCCAAGTACACCCACGTAATAGTTTTGCCTGCCCCTTTACTTTTCCCTAAAGAGGTATTGGTGGACCCTTAGGGCTGCTTCGGCGGCTGCCTCTCGTCACAACCACCTCCGAGTCCACTAAATATTTATCACCACTTCCTCACTGCTATCAAACGCTGTTATCAAAACAAACCCGGCCCCTGTCACCGGCCCCAATCTTATTGACTGGAGGTCCCCGAAACAAACCTAAGCTCACACCTTAGGCCGGCCGCTGGCACACACATAACATCTACCGTTTCAGGCACCCCTTCCCCCTGAGGCTTTTAGCGGCGTCCTTTTCGCCCGCAAAAACTGTCCCAATAAAAACAGGCGGACGTCGGTTTGTCGTGGGTTGGGCTTGACGTTGACGGCTGCCACCACGAGTCGACACGCTGACGTGGTCGTCGACGTCGACCGGTTCAGGTTCTTCTGCGTCTTGATAGCATTCGCACTAATTGCATACCTCCCATGTACTGAATAATTTATGCACTGATGGACTTAGGTGAAACAAAAAAGGAAGCAAACATTCCTCATAGTCCCTTTCAGATTAAATCGACGTGCTTAGAATAATTCGACGTGCTTGACTATTTGCACAAACGGATGCGTTTAAGAGAAAAATAGGGCAATTCCTTCCGACATCTTTTTCACAAAAAAATACAGAATTAACCCCACTTCCAAGGATGTATAACAGTATAATGCATGACTGTATGTCGTGGTAGGGAAAAGTCCTGAATGGACTACCACCGAGAGTACTTCCCAAAACCTTCAGATTAAAGAACATTGACCACCACCATCATTGTTTCCATCTGTTTCACCACCTTTTGACCACAGTTTGGCCGTCATTTGGTCGCTGCTTCAATAGCTTAATTCTGAGGAATAATCGGGGATAAATGTGAAAACATTCATCCCTATATCAACGTACATGTATATCCTTTCATATGACGACCTATGTTCTGTGCTTAATGCATGAGTCAGAACGATGTGCATGAGAACATTTCATATATCTTTACTCGTCATAAATAATTTGCGCCTTATCAAACGCCATTGAGATATGAATGGGAATGGCTTCAAAAAATTTAAAAAAGGATGATATGAAGTATCCTAAAAGTCTTAACCTTGATATTACCTAACATTGACATCCCCTCCTCAAATATTTAGATTTACATCCAAATCAACCCTTTCTTTTCAAAGTTAGACCATAAAATAAATCACCGAGAAAGCCTTGAGCTCAGCCTTCACACACGAAACAAAGCGAAGTAAAACCAAACAAAGGTGAAAAGAAAAAGTAAACAGAAAAAAGTCAAACATTGAAATAGTTACTTGTGTCAGGGTCGTGTATGACTTCATTCTAAAGAGACGCCCTATGGTCTTAGGTCAAGTTATTGTTGGTATAAATCCTCACTATAAAAAGACTCGGCTCCATCCGTGTTAACACAGGCTAAGTCCATCCGGAAGTGGCATTTGGGTGAGTCATCCATCTTTGGGGAACGGTACGCACTGGGCGAAGTGACACAAACCAATATGCGACTTGTAACGTGGGAGCAAAAGTGCTAAATTGACCGAGCATGTGTTATATTTTCATTTAAAGTTGTTTAACAAATAGATTTGCCAAAATAATAATTTAATAAAGCTTTTGACCAGTAACAGGCACGATAAGATTCTTATGTGGTGTACCACATAAGAATCTTTTAGAACAAAAAACGGAAGGGAATGCTTCGGTCGATAACATTAAATCTTTCGGAGGCGACATCCAGACTCACTAAAAATGAGCTTCTAAAAGTAATTTCATTACCAGAAGTCTATGGAAGACCACCTAGTGTGGCCTGAACGTAATTAGTCAAGATATTTATAATGTCTATCTGGCCTATAGTTACCACTAGTGATAACTTCGTCGGGTCTCCTAGTGTGCTCGGGTCTTAGAGGGCCGGTTGGCAGGCGCCACACGACCAGCGCCCACCTCTGATCCCAGCCTAATACCACCCAGACTAGGCCTAAACGTCCTCAGGTGACCAAATCGCCGCCGTCGCCACTACTCCGACTCGTCGCGTGTCCGAAATGCAAATGCAAGAGCTACACATCTTTGTCCCAACGACGCCAAGGATGAGCTATATTAGGTTATTTCTGTAAGAGCATTATTTTGTATTTTCTCGAATAAAGTTGTGACAAAATTTTGCTAATCAGTATGGTCGATCTGCTAATATAGCTGGATACAGTTGGAGCTAAAAGCTGCTAAAGGGGAGATTCTAAAGTCATAAGTTGTCTTGTAAGCCACAAATGCCCTAACAGTATTACACCAGGTAGAGATACAATGTAAATGCAACCGATGCATGCATGTTCCTCTTTTCACTTCACCACTAATGCCCTTCACTGGGAGGTGTATCATTTGGTCAGAATTGCCAGACATACTTTTCTGAATCTCTTAAAAAGATAGGGTCCTCTTCAATATTTTGTGATAAATGAAAAAAAACAACAACATACAAGCAATGTTTTTCATTTCTTCTGCATGCGGAAATATAGGATAAAGGAGAAAAGGAAAACTTTTCCTAATCATTATTTGCCAGGCGTTTCATAATATATTTTATACATCCTGAGTAAGAAACGTCGCATTTATATTCAATATCGTGTGGGTGGGGTTGGATAGTAAAATGGAGTGTTACTTTTGTAGGACAGGGATGGTAGACAAGGGCCAGGGAGATGCAGTAGTGTCACCTGCTGAGTGGCGGCTCGGGGAAAAAAGGGGCACTGGGCCCTTTGGCAGACACCGATAGGTTTGTTTACTGTGTTGTTTACCTGAGCCAGGCCTGAGGTTTACAATGAGTGAATCCGACCGGCCGACCTCCATGCCTGTCGCCGCCCTCCCCACCTCCCTCAGTGTACCTCCGTCGACACGGGCCCTCCAGGTGCCCTCTGCTCCCCCAGTGCCCCCCTCCCCCCTCACCCCTCCAGGTTCCTCCCGGTTCCAGGCGGCTACCCGACCCTGCCCACTATCGTGGGCTATCAGCCGGTAGCCCCACCCTCCTGCAGGTCACCCAGTTGGCCCCCTCCACCCCAGGCCTCAGCTGCCCTGACCAGTCACACAGCAGCCCACCGACATCCATATAGCACAAAGATCAAACATTAGGGACCACACCGGTTGACCCCTCGACCCTTCCGCCATGACCCCTGACCGTTGACCTGACTCCTAGTGGTCAGTATTCACTGACCAGTGAGAACGGCCGTTGACCGATAACCATATTTCTTATCATAGACCTTGGTTATCCTTATGCGATCAATCAATCGTTTAGGCGTGATTTTTTTTAAATGTTATGTCAAGGTGCATGAACTGACCAAAGACAACTTCATGTCCAGGCATAATTTGAGAGCTGTGCCCTGATTGAATAGATTTCATGGATGTATATAGATATATCGGAATAACTATTACATGTGTATACTTAGAAAGAAAATCGTTTTGTTCCTCGGAAAAATGTTTCCACAAAGTTCTCATCAGTGACATACACAAATATATTTGATCATGAGGGGAGTCTGAACGTGTGGGTTGGATGAGTTTGGGAGGGGGCTGTGAAAACATCTCATATTTTAGGATTTCAAAGACAACCGCAAAGACAAATAGTAATTGAATTACCTATTTATAGAATTTGTGAGCAGCTGTCTTACCTGGTGGGAAGTACTGCCTTCAGACGGGCCTCAGGTGGGGCATGCTGCAAGGGGCGGGGCAGGTAGTCATGCAAACTCCCATATGGCAGGTCTTTCCACTGCCACAATGGTCGTGGGACAACTTCGCCAATGTGGAGGGTGTCAAAATAAACTTCAACAAAAAGGGTCAGGGAATGGCCTATGGTGGGCCGTCTCCAAGTAAAAGGTCAGGCACTGACCCTGGTTCTGTGTCCCCAGGGGACAGGTGGAACCAGTCGGACGTCCTCGCCAACCTACAAGTCTGCCATGTCCTCCCTACGCCCATAGAGGCAATAGGATCCAAGACCGCCCTAAACAAACAGGATCCAGCAAAAGCGATCGATCCAACGGATGAAATATCATTCTTGGTAGGGAAGAAGGGCGCTGCGGCCGAGCTCTGAAACAACACAGCGCCATGCGGCCGGCGCCCACTGCGAGCAGACGGACAATAAGAAATTAAAGGCCTGTTCCTGTCAGAATACATGTAGCCTAAAAAGGCTTGTTTATCCCTGGCCAAGGACCAAGGGGCTTCCCACACTAATCGATGGCAGTTGTAAACGGCTATAAGACAAGGGACTATTTGGATGGAACATTCTGAATGCTTGCACCTTAAAACTGGTTTGATAGGTTTATTGTATGTACCGGGAATCTGTACCGCCCTACATTCTGATAATGACATAATCATTGTAGACAAATAGACAAAATCGCCTGGCAAGTATTGAACTGATATCTGTGCTTTTTTAATCTGTGATTTTAATACAAATTGCTATATAATACACCTAGACACTTGCAATCAGCTATGCGAACACATGATATCTTGGGGCATGATATAGTGGAACAGAGATATGTATTAATCATAATATCAGAGGAAAGGTTTTATCAATAGGCATGTTACTGTTTATGCAACAGGTACACGCATATCTTTACCTGCTTCTTTCCTTATTAATCCATCATAATAGGTAGAAAAGACACAATTAATAGATATTTCGGGCTATTTACATATAATTTTTTGCGGTAGTGCCAAGAACAACTATAGGCCTTCCCACATAAGACAGCTGCACAAACAATACTGACCATCCACCACCCAGTCTTTTTCACTAAATTAATGAGGAGAGGACATTAGGGAACCCGATCGAGTGGCGAGCCAGGGCGTGACAGAATATTAATCAAACTTTATCTGATATTGGTTCTGGTGGCGGCGGCGGGGGTCGGGCAGGATGTGTTGGCGAATTAAAAGTGGTGATTGATGGCGGC
This sequence comes from Lepidonotus clava, assembly GCA_936440205.1. NCBI lineage: Eukaryota > Metazoa > Annelida > Polychaeta > Phyllodocida > Polynoidae > Lepidonotus > Lepidonotus clava. The sequence goes on from OW387134.1 coordinate 54,715,163, forward strand.
GGCCGTCGGCCGGTGTAGGTTGCCGTCAGGGCCGGCCGCCAGCCCACCTCCAGGGTGGCCACTTTGTGGGGGCCTTGGGTGACACTGCCCCCTGTCGACGATGGGGGCAATCGGAGATGCTCCGAGCTGCTCGCAACGAGCATGCGAGCAGCTCATCCATCAGGCAGCAGGTCTGTGCTGGCGCTGTCCCCTTGCTGTCGGTGACGACCCCCAGACCTGTCGGTGGTGGCGGCTGGCAGGCCGAGGTGTGTCTGCTCCGTGTCAGTGTTCACATGCTAAATGACTGGGCGCCCTCTCGTAGCTTCGCCTACAAGTCCAAGTCGCCCTTAAGTAATTTGTAATTTGTCATCTCCAACCGCCGGTCACTCGTCTCAAACTAGGGCCCGCTCACTCCGTAGTAGCGGGGACAATACACGGTACACTTATGATTGTCTGAGATGGTGTGCTACCGTTAGTGGCAGGAAAGAGATTGTATATCGTGTTGCAATATGCCAAATCGATCAATGATGTGATATGACCATTGAGTCATCTGGGTAGTAAGTATGAGGTTTGAAGGTTTCATTTTAGTTAACCCAAGTGAAGTCTACACTTTGTTGTACTATCCGGGGTCAAGCTCTCATATTTCTTTCTTTCCGATCAGCCACTGCCCCTCGGATTTCTCAGCTATTGTTTCAAGAAGCTATAGTGACCATTGGGATTTAAACAGTAAAGGCAAAATCTTTCATGAGCCTTCTTTGATGGCCTCACCAAATCAAGTTGACAAGTTAAGCCTCTCGTTACTAAAATGAAATTAATGTGATTTACTAATTCATTATTTTGATTAAGGGTAACGTTCTCCCCAAACCCCAGCATTAACTCGATTCAGAGAATCCAGTTATACCATTCTTTGAACCCAAACAGTTGTTCTTCCAAAGACCCCTTGGAGGAAAACCCAGGAGAAAATCCTCGTGTACCAAAGGGGGATCCAATGACCTCTGCGTCCGCTTGGTTTGACCCCAACGTAAACTGAGGTAGTGAGCAGGTTGTTCTGAGCTGCTCCTACTGTGGTGAGCAGCTCGAGGGTCCCAGTGCGGGTTGGGGCGGGCCCTCCGACCTCTCGGTGAAGGTAACACGAAGAGGACTGAGCCAGACGCAGGACGGCCCAAATGGGGATGGATGTCCCCAAGACGGGCAACGTGAGCTGCTCCGAGCTTCTGCCTCCAACAAACTTTGTCTTCTCCATCAGCATTCAACTAACCCCGCCTTTTATGCTCCAGGAAACAGCCCGCTCACAAGTGAGGCATTGGGACGTGGATTGATTTGTTTCCCACAGGGTTGGAAAGATTGAAGGATCCGAGGAACTTAAAAGTCAGGTCTATCCTGCAGGGAAAGTTTGGGGAGGAGGGGGAGCGGTATTGTGGGGAGGGGGTCTTTCATAAACTATGCCCTAACAATACAGCGGACGCGATCAGACTTACCCAGGAGTGGTATGAAAGGTCAGTGGCATTCATCAGCAGCTGAAAGGGTCTGAATGCCGGGTTCTTTCCTAATAAATTCTACTAATTGTGCTAATTACGGACGGCCAGGCGGTGGCAGCGAGGAGCCAGGTTTCACGCAATTAGTTAAAATGATGTAGCCGGCCCTGGGTGACCGTCGACACGCTGGCTAATGTGAGAATAAAGATGGAAGACGTAGAGGTAAATTGCCAAAGGGTGATAAATATGGCAATATGATAGCTGCTGTTCCTGCACGCAACAACACGCCTATGGCTACCACCGCCCTGGGAAGAATTGAAAGCCCAGTTTACAAAAGACCTAAGCACTATCTTGGCAATAACATATAGAACCAAAGTCATGAATTTTGATAGTGACACTCTAGATCATTATTGTTATAAATGTTCTCCACTTTGACATCTTCATTAACATTTTAGTTGTTTGCATTAACAGCTTAAGCAGCGGCTTCCCCTTCTTGGGAAGTTTATATTCAGCCTAATGGACTTTGGGAGCTCCGGTAATGCAATCTGGACGTGCAGCTAAGGAAACCTAATTCAGTAACAATACTTTTTCATTAAGGAGCCCAAACTGCGGGTAGGCAGAGGGCCGGCAAGTTAAGGAGCTGTGAAATGCTCACCTCCAAGGTGTGACTGAATTACCTGGCCGGCGTGTACGGGGGTGAGGCAGACAAGTGGACGACATGCCCCTCCCATGTTTTCTGAGCTCTCCAGGAGGGATGGGCTCTGACATGTGGGGGGCCGGGAAATACGACCGTGGCCTACACAATATTGCACTAACCTATGATCGATATAAACTGTAGGGGACAGGGCATTCATCCTTCTAAGTCCCATGCCTATGGGTATGAAGATGGTCGGAAATATTTGTTAGAAACGTTTCATTTTTACATTCAAAATCATGCATCATAAATAATGTGGTTAGGACATAATTATACAATTGAGACCTTTTTCTGATCTCATTTACAAATAACACTGGCCTAACGGTCAATATTAAAAACTCGAAAAACTGAAACAAATACATTGACTATACTAAATATTATTGAATATCTTTTCTATACTTTTCATCAAGCACCATACTTTCGGGATATAAATCATTTAACGGAACGATACACTATTTGGAATTGGTAATAAACAGGTAAATGGAAATGGAGGGACTAGGAAATTCAATTAGAAAATGAAAAGAAAAATACATTGTTTCTAGCTTTGGAACTTCAGCTATTTCTGATACGCTTAATACGTCATGGCAAGGCTCTTGCCAAATTTGAAAAGCATCTTTTTATCCAACATAGTAGACCTTTTGCACAAACAAGGCAATTTTGATAATTTTGGAAAGCAAATTGGTTACCATGTTATTTTTGAGGATATTAGGTCTTAACTTATTTCAGTTGGGGCAAATGTGACTTTTTGCTCCTTGTATGTAATGTCCATTATAAGATAAAATGTCCAAGATATTGAACATCACGGCATGGAAGCACATAGGCTTACAGTGTGTGTTATTTTGAGGGACCCTAAAATGTATATTGATTCTCCTTTTCATAGAAAATGAGACGTTCAAAAGAAATAGCCTGGCGGGTTGTTGGTTCTCTAACCAGTTCCCATCCGGTAACTGCCAAACCACCTGCAAAGTGGATTTTAATTTAAGACATGGTCAAATAAGGACACAAAAGTGGCAGCGACTGGGCACATTTCCTGGGAATTGTGGCGTGCCACCTTGGGCATTGTGGGCGGTGGGTGGGTTAGGAGGGGCGGGCACTGGGGGGTAGGACGTGTCTGCCGCCTCCCGCCCAGCTTCCCACTGCCTCATTCGGACCAACCATTCAATTTTCACGATCTACAATCATGGACCGACCGTCGGTCGCGCGCAGACTGAATCATCCAAAACAACAACGCCTTTTACAAGTTGCAAGGACCAATCATTAAAATGTGTAACCCAAAACGCGGCCGTCATTACAGTGTCCGCTTTCCGATGGGCGCGACGGGCCGCGCAAGAAATTGGGATCGAACCTCGGCGCGGATCTGATTTCAAAATACCCATTTTCGCAATCCCCCGTCTAAATGGCACTTGAAGGATGGTGGGTTTGCTCAGCGGCCAATCTAACACTCTCAGGCCGAGTTGACGAAAGTAAACTTCTTTGGCGGTGGTCTTGCAGGACCAGTGGCCCGGACCATGCGTGCCTAGCATCGATCTGTTATTTACCACCGAGCTACTCACCACTGGGGCCTCCGAATGCGTTCCACACTAAAGCCATGCTATTCATGAGGTACCCATAATGTTTTTAACGAGGGTATGACCAGGATTGTCATAGGGAGCCCAGGCAGTGCGTGTACGTATAAGTCTTTTGTCATCCCCTTTCGCACAAAATCGAGCAGTTTGTGCACCGCGCGTAAGATTTTAGGTCGAACAGCTCGAATTTATCCACTTTGAATTGGAAATGACCAGCAAAGTTCGTTTTGTTAAAGGGCTGGTCGCGTGGCGTGCCCACGGACGCAATGATGCCAGGGTTTGAAGTAAAGGGGTCTCGGACGGGGAAGGGTTAATACCCGACACCCCCCAACCCCCAATCCACCCCTGCCCCCTCTGCCTCCCCACTCATTCAGAGCAGCTCACGGCCCTGTGGAGAGCAGCTCCGCCACTCCACCTGTGAAAAATCTTGAGGCACTCATGCGGCGGGTCTCATTATATTACACTCATAAGGGACAGAGGCGGGCGGCCGGGCGGTGCCAGCCCCTGCTCTCCAGGTCGGCGGGCAGAGGGGGGTGCGGGGTAGACGGGCCCTGCCCAGGCTGAGGGCCCGGGCGTGCGGCGGGCAGTGTTTCCCCGACGAGTGGGTTCATCCGGCGGCGCAGCCCGCGGCCCCACCCGGCGCGGACACTTGTGGTCGCGTCGAAAACGGCTCGAGGATATTGCAATTCTCATCAGCTGGTAACCGAGGAATCGGCAAACAATGCCAGCTCAGCTTTCATACGGCCCAAAGGCAAAAGCTGCTTATTTTCATATCGAGGCCAGAGCAAGCATGAAATGCACCGTCTGTGTATGCATTTTGAACGTCAAATCCACGACTCAAAATGAACATGATGTCAACTGATGGACGTGGCAATAATCATTTTTCTGACAATTTCTATCAGCTTCGTGCTAATATGACATTGGAGAGTACAGAATTCTGGCCGCGACTCCAGAGGCTATTTTCTGCAATAATGATACTTCTGTTAAAAATATTAAAATCAAGTCGCACTAATTAAAGAAAGATAATCATAATCTCAAAATGTATTTGGTGTCGCCAATAGTCGTCAGCTCTTGATTCTAATCTTCTGAAGAAAAGTCGGCGGTCCTATAGGAGGGTGCGGGTAGGGATTTCTACTATTTAACATACCTCCGCCACATGTTAATCATATATACACGGACCTGCCCCCGATGTGTCCAGTTAAGTCAGACAAGTCAAACCCGGTTGTCTTCCCGGTTGTCTTCTCTTTATTGCGATAATTGAAATAAAAACTAATTCTATACCTTTTTCTTAAGTCTTTTCTATCTGCTCTATCGTTATTATCTAAACTTTTGGACTATGTCTTTTCTATCTGCTCTATCGTTATTATCTATACTTTTGGACTATGTCTTTTCTATCTGCTCTGTCGTTATTGTCGGCCTACATACAAGTTGTTAGATGTTCTTATTGTAAAGTCAATAGAACAGTAACATACAATTAAAAGGAAATGATATTATTATCTGAACAGACGACAGTGTAATTGATCATTTTCAAGTGATGTCTAATTACAAAGTAGGCTTCCTTTGGATGTTCTTTTACTTGGCTCCTTTCAGATATGCTTTATTCCGGAGGCCTCATCTAGCACTCTATATTAAGAGGTATTAAGTTTGTCACCTAGACATATCAACGTTTATAAGGCACATCCTAATGTCAAACGTTTATTTCGCAAAGTGACATATGTAAGTTCTGTGACACATTCAGGTCTTATCCGACACCGAGACAATTAAAGGTGCCCGCAGTCCCACGTCAGACTGTTCACCTACTTTACCCAGACTAGCTATAGCCCTTCTAGAGAGTGGTGCTGACACCTAGTGTCAGCCGGCAGAAGCAAGAGGTCGGCGTGACCGTCTCCCTTGAAAGTTTCTCCGACGTTAGGGCCAGCAGCCCAACTCTGAGGAGCCAACCTCACAGGAGCAGAGCCTGCTGAATCCCACACGTGTTAGAAAGCGAGCTGCTCCGTACATAGCCCCATCCGATAGGCACCTAAATAAATGATGTGTAATAATGGTGTTGACAAAATAATCGGCTGACGTCTTGGGCGCACGACCGTTCAATACTGGCCGCCCACTTACCTTACAAAACATACTAACACCTCTCCGGTCGCCATGGTTATCAGGACTCTTCAGGCGCGAGAAAAAGGTTGGTCGTGGGGGTGTTCTTGGGAGGGCAACATTCTGTAGGTGATAGGAGGCCCTGGAGGGGTGGTGTGCTGGTGTACCAGAGCCGCCCCACCGACAACAACATAAACAGCAGCACACAACACAAACAGCACCGCGCGCACAACAAGACAGACAACATAAACAAAAGTGTAAACTTCGCGCCTGCTGTACTGGCCTCGCATAAATCATGAACGGAGGTGAGCTTTTTGTCTTCCTTTCCCCCCTTTTTTTCCAAGTTGTTTTAGGGACCCTTATCCTCAACAAAGAAAGCAGGATTCTCCAATAGCCGCAGGTTACCTAAGATTTAATCATCTAGTCTTTGATCCTTTCTATTTAATCAGCTGTCATATCTAAGATTGATTAAAAGCGTTATTAGAACAAATTACATTCTAACTGGCTCACTTAATATGGTAACTTAACATTCAATTTATATGAATTGGTACTGTATATCTTGCAGCGAAATAAAGAACAAGCCAATAACTAGATATCAGACAAATGTCTCACACAGAATGTTCGTTAAGAAAAAATACAAACGAATAAAACAATAGCGAGGCAACATCAAAGAAAACTGACCGTTTATCACAGATCAGATCTGAGCAAACCTGAAGGCTAAAGGTCGCGGGCGTGTTCCGATAGATAGTTTCTCTACTTGACACGGGGTGACGCTACGGCGATCTAGTGACCAGATGAACACTTGTCAACTGAGCATCAAAAAGGGATCACTCACCTGGAAAACAAGAGAGGACGTTATCGGTATTTTTTTTTTTTTACAATTGTCAGGGCAGGGAGTATTGGCTAATGAACAATGTCCCGATCAGAAACTTATTTACTGCAAAACAATATTTTGTTGGATAAAAATTCAAATCTGCGGTTAAAACGAAATATTTATGGTAATCAGTAATGCTCTCTAAAATAAAATACCTGACCTGAAACTGAATGAATACATCTTGGACATTATCCTGGCGTACTGCAAAGTATCAACTAAACCGAGATTTGAGAAAACATTTGGGACCCACATTAAATGTTTCTCGAAAATATCATGTCATTAACATTATATGATGAGGAAACTGAAACAGGAAACTGTTTATGTGAAACCGAGGGTTGTTGTAATAGCTGAAATGGGAGGGTGACCAGACTGTGATCGAGTGCAGAAGAAAGGTATTAGATTGGTTTGATAGTTTTTACAAGAAGTAGTATATGGAAATGGGTAACTTCTCAAAGTGTTAGGGGATGACAACATATTGGGCATTATAGATCTAATTGTTACGGACAGAGCTTAAGACAAGTGAGGTCATTCATGCAGGTACTTTTTAAGTAAAAAAAGTGTTTAAATATTGTCAAAGATCCCAAATAATCTTAGGCCGAAACAACATCAGATTCTACTCGAGGACAATTCTCAGGGATAATCATTCTCACACTTAATCCGACCATGATTGGACTGGGGGCAGCTGAGACAGCGGGGTCAGACCTGGTCACTTGGGAGAGTCAGGTTTTTAATCCCAACGAACTGGAGGAGAACAACGTCTGATTAGCCGTGCGCCTGGCCCCTGACCTGCTCATTGACCTGCTCGTGAACTGCTCATAGTGGGCCTAAAAGCTGCTCCTCACCCTCCACTTGTGCCAGTTACCTGAGGTCGACCAGAAGTAAGATCTCTTAAAGTACAGAGAGGTTGCCGTCCAGAAGTAAAGTTTACACGTTCGTTATGTATAATTATTTACCTTGAACAATAATCTTTGAAGAATAATCTTAGCATTTCCTATAAAGTCACCATTAACCTTTACTTTATCTTGTAAATCCTAAGGCTAATATTTCATAATGTTTCACAAACTAAGCGTTTCATAAGTTTTATTATAAAACAAAACCTTTAATCCTAACTCTTTGTTCTTCAGTTACAAACGAGTTGTTATTCACCGTCAACTGCTTCTTGTGCATCCATTCCTCATGTGAAGGTAACTAAGAATAGTAAGATATAGATTATACAAACCTTGGGGGATGCTCTTAAAAACGGAATATTTAGGCCGTGTACGAGTTACTAGTTAACTTAAACTTTTCATTATCAAATAGTGTGTCTCTGTTTTGGTAAATCCCATGTTAATACACTTATTACAATCTATGGTTATGGCGTAGTAATGAAATAACTTTTTTATACACAAGAAACTTAAAAAGAGCAGTCATCAAAAATTATATCTGATTGATTATTTATGTGCACAATTATCTACAGGATAAAAGTAAGGGAAAACCTATGTAAAAAGATTCATATTCACTACACCGACTCTGTGTCAATGTCAGTGTTGTCAGTGGGGCTGTCAGTGGGGCTGTCAGTGGGGCTGTCAGTGGGGCTGCTAGGCCGGGCGGCCCCTTGGCCCCCACATTGAGACAGCGGGGCTGGCAGGACGTTGTCAGTCCCCGCCCACTCCACTGTGGGGCCGTGTCGCCGGCGGAGAAACAAAACGGTGTGAAAGGCGAGCCGTGATTCGCCTCACTAAGCTGCCTTTTTAGCTGGCACCTAATGAAGCTTGAACAATGACGCGCATATTCATAAAACTGTTAAAATGACAGCCCGCCGCCGGCCAACTTAATCCGGAGCCGGCGGGAGAGGAGGGCGGGGGGAGTGAAGGGTAGGGGGAGTGTGCCTGGTGGGGTGCATACGGGAGGGTCGGGATGGACGGATGTAGCTGAGGGGTAGGGGTGACAGGGGTGGGGTCTCCACTCAGTCCCTAGCAACCATATCCCCACTCCTTCTAAACCCCGGGTCTAAACCCCAACTCAGTTTGTGCACCTATTTAGGGTAATAGATCTATTCATATGATTCTATGGTTATACATGTACAGCAATATAGAATTATTTCCTGACAATACAGGGTTTCAGGCACTAAGCAGCAGTTTAAGGTAAAGGCTTAACCTAATACGTGTAACCCCGGGTACAAACCCAGGTTGTGAGGTCACAGGCGGATAATCAAAATACATGTTTCTAATTATATTGTGATATCTAACATAATTGTGTTGTTAGATGTGTATGTTATATTTGAGAATATAGTATGGCATATATCATTTTTCTATTTGTTGTTTAGTTCTATGAAAACTGCATGAGACGTCGCAGGTTCCTTAATGCCCAGTGTTCCATAAACATGCATGTAGATAATTTATTCATCATAAAAATGGATACTTCTCTAACAGAAATAAAATCAGACGTGTATCGCTTGAATGCTATCTAACCTCGTATATATTATAAAAGTAAACAAATGAAAAAGTACATTTTCACTGGCCCCTGTGTTTCTTTTATGTTTTCTCATATCATATTTAGTGTATGCTCTCAAGCTCCATTGCAAGTGATCTATGATTCTAAAAAGGTTGGGAAGGATAGTCCCAATTAGTACTAAAACATCATGTTTTCACGCCCCTGGGCCCCTTTTCTCTGGAACCACTCTTCTTTTTCAAAAACACGCAGTAAAGGATAGTACATTTTGTTGTCGAAATTTGGGACATGAACACTGCCATGGTATATGATACATGCGGTTTTCGTGATCCTGATCAAATACATATGCATCACAGCTGATCTGAGTCCATCCATTCTATATGAATCGCCAATACTTAAATTTGATTAATGGGAAGGAATGTCTAAGTGGATTGGCGACAGGCAGGCTGCTGACCAGGTCAGTTGGGCTGGAGGCAGGTGGTGTTTCAATTAAGGCTTCATTAGCGGGTTAATGACCCTCAGGCCGGCACTGACCCCGGCTCAGGTAACACCTCACCTGAAGACGATCCTCCAGGAGCCTGCCTCCTGGGTGGACTGGTCTCCATGGTGACCCACCCCCTGTACACGTCATCTATACACACACTATGGACGTCACTTGTATGAAGAACCCAAGCCCTAACAGCAAAGGTTTAAATTCCAGGTTTCAGATTAAATTTATTTCTAGATGACATTGGAACAGACGATAGAAAGACTCTACATATTTAAATGAATTTCGAATTGCAATGCATCATGACACTTTTGGTGAGGATATATTTGACGTTCCCCATGTATCCATGAATAAATATCTATGTAACGTGTACTCATTATCAATTTAATGTTAGTTGTTGATTGACACTGAAATATTACTGCTTACCCTAGGAAACAGACTTATGGAGACATCAAGGGGCCCTTCACCCTGGACATCTCCAGGGGCTAACACATGACACCTTAGTAATCTTCCCACTCGGCGCGCTGATTACTATCCTCCTATAGGTGTATTAATAACTGTCCTGATTGGGATATTGTGAGCTGGGACTTTAATTATACTCAACGGACTAACTTTTTGTAATTTGAGGCCCACACTTCCTAATGAAAGACGCCTTCTTATCAACAATGATATATTCTTAATGATTGGCCGATATGAATAACTAATTTTCAGTTGTCGGCGACATGTCAGAAAGAATAGCTTGGCACTCAAATAGAGCAAACCCCCTAAAATACTAACCAAATTTGAATACAGTACGACACTGAGCTTCTCCTCACAGTTACAGAGTATCATTGCACTGACCTGCCAGAAGACCATGGTGGGCGTCGACCTGCGCCGCTGGCCGCCTCAAACTATTGGTACCTGTGGCGCTCGTTCTCTGTCGGCAAACCTCAAAGCTACATCAAAGGCGCTGCTGACGCCGCCGCCGGGCCTGGCCGCCGTCACCGTGATCTGAGGGGGCCCCGCCCGCCCGGCGTGCTCACAGAGGGCCGGCAGCGGGCTGAGGACACCCCCTCCCTCCCTCCCTCCTCCAGCGCCCCCCCCCCCCCCCCCCACTCCCTCCTCCAGGTGTGGCCGGCCCCGCCCGTCCACCCCCTTTGATCAGGTGTCCCACATCAGTGGGTCTCACCCGATACGCTTGGCTGGTCGTGGCCCCGCCCCGTGGATCAGGGGGACCCCCTGAGGGCGCGGTCTGACGCTCTGTCAACGGCTCCGACCGCCGGGCCGGGTCTGAAGCTCGCCAGAGAAACAATAGGCTGAGATGTAAACTTCGCTGATCTTTATTTTATTTCCCCCCTTAGATAGTGTCCTTGGCCCAAATACTTGAATTCCAATACACAGTTATTGAGTTCAGTGACAGCCTATCAATTAGCAACGTATTAATGGTCTCCGGCCTAGGCAAAATGTAACGTATCTATTGCTGTACAATGTGTTTTAATATGTAAGTGGTCATGATTATATCACGTACGGCGCTAGGAAGTGTGTATTACTCACTGTAATAAGATGAATATAGTTCGTGTACTAAGCGTCTATATCAGGATAATTCGTGAATTCATTTCTCCATGATAGCAGTTTAATTCAGCAGAGATCATCCATCGATTCTTTGTAAATAGTAAAAACAAAAGAATGACAAAACAGTAATCGACGTGCACGATCCATTCGTCAATCTGATGTCTTCTGGTTCTAAACCAAAGAGTGTCAAATTGCCCCTCCCCGGAAAACACTTTAAGACGACGTGTGAGTAAAATAATTGGGATTAAATCCACTTTGGACATTTTTTGGTCTGTTTAAAAAGTATTAAAAAAAATACAGCTTAATGAGCATAAAATGAAGGAGAAATTAAAATAAGAAATGGGACAGGAACCATCCAGGATCTTATATCACGCACAGGCCAACTACAATTTGCCCAGTCAGGGCCTGTCAGTATCACTGTAATTTTCTGGGCCCCTAATAAGAAAAAATATGAAGAAATTGAAAATATGCCACGTGCTGCTTTCTTGTAGTTTATATTCTAAAAACATTCGTAATGTATTTCTTTTTTTGCATAAAAATGACCATGTGAAATAGGATAAGGAAAAGATGTATGAAACTATGTTTTATAACTTAGTAAATATTGATAATGGCCGTAAGTGGCAAAAGTGGTATTTTGTGATTTACCTTTAAATGAGTAACCACATATATGCGCAGTACCAGAATGCGCAAGATGCATTTTTCCATAAGGCCTGTGTTTGACTTTGTGCATCAACAGAAAATTATAGCGCCATGCGGCACAAGATATACATCCCATGTTTCAGTAGTGGACTACATACAGATAATGAGATTGACAAAGCGTCCAAAGCCACCCTTAGAAGTAGACTCTTAGCAGCTGTTGCAAAGCCTATCAAATGGTTATGTTTTGCATTAGCTATGTATGGTGATATTGTAATAGGCTTAAGGCTAACGTATATTCGAGAGTTCTATGCATCTCATAGAGATTATTGTGAAGTTATGACCTAAAAATCTTGAACTTCGAATGGAGATCCAGTCATGTCATACCAGGTCACTATTACATTTAGATGTAAAGATGTTTAGTCATTTCAGCAAGGACGGGCCATAGTATGCATTAGTGGTACTCAGTGGAGGGGGGGTGGAGGGAGGAGGAGGAGGGAGGTTCTACGGAAGTCGGGAGGCCCACAACCAAAATAGAGCACACCTGTGTCATTGAGATGTGCATGAAGGAAATCCGGTCTGGTAATTGACGATCACGGTATTTGTTTATCCCTGTCTATTGGACACAAGGTAAACAAAGAACCTGCTGTGAGGGATGGCGAGGTCCAGATCTTGATCCCCACCCGTCTTGTAGGTAATATAAACGACAGGTATACTGCCAGCTGACGTATAGTGCATGGGCAGATACTCTTGTTAATGTAAACATTTATTTGAGACGCCTCTAATAAATAAATATATAAATAAAACAGATAAATCAATAAATTGATGATAGATAAATAAATGATCATGAGTAAGAAGTATAAATTGATAACACGGACGTAGTATTGAAACATAATGGTTGTACCTTATTGTTTCTTGTGCTATTCACCTTTCCTTTTATTGCGTTCGGCACTTGGCTTTCAAAACTATTTGAACTAACTATTTTTCTGACATACGATGAAATGTATTAAATACGAAATAATGCTTGATGGATGTACATACAGAGTGGTTGGGGGATGACGTTGCTCAGTTTTGCTAATGGCCCGTCGTCCAACATGTCACAACAATGGTCTTTGTGGACATGGTGAGTGCAGCTAGGCTTGCACGAGGCCATTGTTGGGCAGCTATCTAATGTTTCCCCTACCTGCCTGCTGTCTGGACATGACTGACCATGTTGGCATTCAGCAGGCCGCCTCTGGACGTCTTCCATTACCAATAACCGGCCATTTAGCCACGTCCACCCCGTTCACGTGCCTTTCAAGGCTACCGCCAGGGTCAGAGTTGGCGCTCTTCTGGCTTTATGAGGACAAAAACACCTTTCTGGTTTTGTCTGGGCGTGACCGATACCGTTGTAAGAGGGACCTGTTTGGCCATAGTTCACCCTGGATGGCGTTTGAGTTTTTTTGTGAGCTCAATTATATAGTTTCTTCCCAACATCTTCTCCCTGAAGTTTTTATTTTGAACTCAACCAAATGAACAGAAAAGAAAGGGCATTCTTTGTGATACTTGCAGGTCATCACATACACTCTAGTTTGCTTTTATTTAATAAAGTCTCCCTAGTAACAGAAAATATATGCAATTTACTGTTACGTTAATTAGGCATATCAGTAGTAAACAGTAGCAACAATGTAATACTATGTTGACTTTGGTGTGGGTGGGCGCGGTTGACGCGAGACAACAGTTTGTATGGTGGATGAGGGTGGAACCGGGATGATCAGGCACATCTTCATTTGCAAGACCGGATACAAGTATTTAATGAGCAACCTTAACAGCAACCTTTTGTTTACTTTGCGCCATTCCAGCCTTCTTCCCCCTGGTTTAAACCTTGCATAGGACAAGGGAAGTTCGTTGAGAAATAATACTAAAATTATTCATAGTTTAGTCATAGATGATACCTTTCTATATGTGTTAGAGGGACATAGGAACAGTTTAACAAGTGAAAAAATGAGAACAATTATATGGAAAATCAATGAATTCTCACTATAGCACAGTTTGCTATTGTGGTGTCGATGGATCACTGACTGTCGTTCTTGCAATCTGTGGTTGGGAGTTAGTCGCCACCTTATCCTCATATCTGTGTGCAGGAGGAATGGGGAGAAGGGGATCAGGAGGTCGTGCCTCGAGCATCAGGATTGACTGCGTCGTGTTCCAGGGGAGGAATGGAGAGAAAGGGGGAAGTCTACTATCTACTGAGAGAATCGGTCACTGGGCAGGGGTATGTATTGGGGGTCTTCGCCATTCATGGTAGGGTGGTAGCATGTTGGTCTAGCACCTCACATCTCGTTCTCCCTGCCCATCATTCTGTCTGTTTGTGCTAATCTCATGCTGTGCCATTATCACAGTCTAGTGTTCCCTCCAGCCTTAATTCATGTAAGTATAATTGTAGATATCAATCTGACAACCTAACTGTACTGTATAGAGCCTAGGCATGTTGCTTGTTCCTTGTGATCGGTTATCTCTAGGCTCTTAGGTGGTAAGGCACAGATCTAGAAGGAAGTCAATCCTGACACGTTGAGTACCAACTTAGGCTTATATACTCCTAAAAGCCATGCTGATTGGTCAATACAGGTCACATGATTATGACATCACTTCTGGTGCCATCTTTCTTATACCCAAATAGGCCTACTCATGATCTTGTGCACTTTGGTGCTGCATCACAATCACAAACACCCATTCCAAAAATGGAACCTGCATTATCTCATACAATTAGCCGAATAATCACAAATATAGAACCATTGGTGGTGAATGAACAACTTGTACAAAACTTTAACATGCTATTAATACCTTAATTAGTCCCTAAAAGAATATGTCTCTAAACACTTGAAGTACCAGATTCATCACACTATCATAGGAATATAGTCGTTGTGAAATTAGAAGGATTTTTTTTCCATTTGCTTTCATCTTTTTAACTTCTGAACTGTATCAGTGCTTTCAACATACATAACAGTATTATCTCTCAACATGCATATATTGTGAATGATTTATTTATGACTTTTGTAAAAATTCTCATGTCCACGAAATTTCCTGGATGATTTTGGTTAGCACCCCAGACTTACAGATTACAATTGATACTGTGCTGTCTGGGGTTCATCGGCTATCATTCTTGAAATCCACTAATGGGACCCCGTGCCAGGGTGTGGGAATGCACGAGGTGTGATATGAAGGGGAATTCTGAGAGAGAGGTCATGCCTCGCATATGAAGGTTGACTACACAGTGCGATGGTAGAGTGCAGAGGGGAAGAGAAAGGGAGGTATATGCCGGACTTCTACTCGGATGATTGAACAATGGTTGGGGAAATTTGCCTCGGGCAGGCGCCTGACAGAACAAAGTAGTAGTGTAATCTCCCCTTTTGGAATTTCTGTATCCTCCCCTACAGCCTACATTGATGACTATACGCATTTTGATGATATGTGTAAACGCCCCTTAAGAGAGCAGTCTGTAGTATTCCCTCTGTGGTCAGCGATACGAGCTGCTCAGAGCTAATTGATTTAGGTCCAAGAAAAAAAGGAACTCGAAACGCACTCATTTTGAAATGGGCTCCTATGCAAACGAAAACATACCAACTGTAGGCTGCATCTGTTCGAGCAATTGCAGAGGTAATGGCAGATAATTTGCTAAAAACTCAGTTAATCTAAATCTACTTTCCAGGGTGGTTGTCGGTGAAAATAACCCAACTAAAGCCGCTAGGAAAAAAAGATGCCAAGGCTTCTCCCGTGTCATGGTAGGCTTCATATTTCGCAATTAGTGAAGTATGGGCTAAAGTCAACTGCAAGCTGCCCCCTCCCACAATCTTGTATTGAGAAACAAAAACAAATCACGTCTACAAAGAACAAAGTAGTACAACGGGCAGCCGGCCACATCCGAGCATACCAGATTTATGCACCAAACAGATAATATATTGTGTAAATGTTTCATTGTATCACAATATTGTACATCCGGAGCGAAGATATTGAGGAAACATAATTGCGTCTTAAAAACAGTATAATATTATATTATTATGTCTTTATATATGAAAGAACTTAACCATTAATATTCCTGATTGAAGTTTTTTCAAATTCCTTAATCAATTCTTGTTGTTGACGTTTTATTAACTTCTTTACGTATCACAAATGATATTCCTGACGCTAGATGAATTGTACAACATGTGACAGTTGCTTGGACTTCCAGCCTCGTGGATATGCACACTGATATCTCTGGAGCCTATATGTATACTATGGTACAGTCCCATCGGATGAATTTTACATGATTGATGAACAATGAAAAGACCCGGGTGAATAGGTCGATACAGAGTCTTTAGAACATGTGTCTAGATCATTTCAATTAAAGTAATTTTCAGTGTATATTCTCCATCAACGGCAAATTAACATGATAATCTGATTGGTGTAATTTGCACGTACTTTCTTTTTACTATCACTGTTGGTATTATACCTCTTTCAAAACATAAGCGTCACATCCAAAGAGAAACGGGGGCAATAGAAATAATTGGGATCTCGGGTATACTGAGCACAATCATTGTTACAACGTTGGATTTCAGGCATCTCCCTTTTTTACGCAATAACCGAACCGACTTTTGGCAATTCTTGAAATATTTGAATTCACTGAACAATAACCTCTCATATATAAGTTGTTTCAACTACCCTTTGACAATATCTTACATGTCTTAGGTTCAATCCTTTCAAATAATCGAATGAATAGTCGCCTAGGCTGTTGTCCGGGACGTTGTTCCGGAGACCCGGAAAATGTATTGTGAAAATTGCTGATTGCATGAAGATAATAAAATGCTCCATCTCTAATGCATATGAACGGCCTCAACATTCACACTAGACTCTACGTTCAGTCTCTTGTCGCAAGATGGCGATACTAATGTCAGAGATAAAGCTCGACATATCCACTGGGTGGCACCACTGAGTAAGGCGGTGCTTCCAGGTGGGGATGTGGGTTTGTGGTGGTGGGGGATGGGTGGACAGAGTGTCAAGAAATTCCGTATAGTATTCATAGTTTTCAAAGCATAGATAGTTACTTATAATGTTAGATAGCAACGGCGTTTCCGGTATAATAACACGGTAAGGATCTAATCCACTTTGAACCTCTTGGAATAGTTCAAACCCTTTGTAGACTGGTAGATACTGTTAACCTACATCAATTATCAGACTTCTGACCCCTTCCTGTCGTCCCTATTAATTTTTCCATGATAAACATGTTAAGCACTTGGGATATTTTTCGATACAATTAAAATACATGTAGATTTTCTCTTAATACTTAAGTTTTTTTTAAACATTTCAGTTACACCAATGATATTCAGACGGCATTATGAAACCTAAGAAATTCTACATTAGAAACTAGAACATGAGGAAACTAGCATACCGATAGCTACATACAACAACAGTCTAGGTTGTCCCTCTTTTTGGGAAATCAGAGGTTAACGTTGCGTTAAGGTTAATTTCACTTTACAATAAGAATTGATAACATATTTTTTTATCTCCTACGAGGTCATTATTAGGAATTTGAGTTCTTTTCCAACTCCTTTATGGTACTTTTTATTCAGATGTCACACTCATTTACTAACAATTGCCTAAGTCATCCTATATTACCATGGGATAATACCGAGGGAAAATGTTACACCCCCACATCTATTACTGACCAATATATTTGATACACCCCCTACATCTCGATGTCGCGCCTTGGGTACCGCTCTGCTCTTTCATAATGCTGTACATTATCAGAATCCCCCAACAACTCTTCACCTCCTTTCGTAGTAAAGTGATACCAATTATTATTATACAATTCTTTTAGGTAAATGTATGTGTATAGAATATAGTTGTAGGTTAGGCCTTTGTGATAAGAGACATTAGGAATAAAGAAGTTGTAAACAATGGATAGTTATGACATGGTTCTGGATTGAGAAAGAGGCGTGATTCATGCCTTTGTAATCCCGCTCTCAAAGTGCGTTTTGGTCTGGTTGCTCCAAGAACTTATAGCCGATCCCGAATGTTGACCCACAGCACAGACTGTTATTTCACTTCACTTGTTGAGATGACAATAATCATAGTGGTGGACTTAGAGGGGGTGCGTGGTCGGCGTCCTCCCCATTTTCTGGAAGATTTATGTAAAATTCGGCCATATGTATACATTTGATTGATAAAAGGCCACATACTCTTTTCTACAAGCGATAACTTTCATCTGCTCACCAAATAATTACGACGTTCCTGACGACTGAAGCTCATTATTTTGACAATACTAATTATGATTACCACAGTTCATCACTACCGAGGTCAGGGAAAGGGCGCCTGTTGGTATGCCGCCTGGGTTTAGGAGGATGAGCCAACTAGTTCTGGTTGGGTATGATATACACAATGTTAGGTCATGGCGGATCACGTCGGGCCCGACTCTCTCAGTGTAAACGATATGAAATGAGCCCTCGTCGCCCAGTGTGCTGAGAGCTACTCATTAGAACGAGCCAGGCGCGAGCAGCTCAGTAAGTGGGCTGAGCACCTGCCGCCGGCCCCTAACTGGGGGTATAGTCCCCGACAGATGAGTGTATGTCAACATGCAGAGTAGAACTATCTCCTAAGGTAGGGCCCCATGCAGAGAGCGTTGATTGGTGTGCTATGACTAACCCGGACTGTATCACCCAGTTACCTAGGTTTCCTTCCATATCAATCATTGTATTTCGAGAGTATTTTCTTTGTGGAATTCAATATACATGTAATGCATTTTTAATGCTCAGCTAAAAGATACATACCATTAGATGGCATGTCCTATTGGCTATCCAATTCTATACTTAAGATGAAAAAAGAATGATTCTGTTTTGCCTATTTCTGAGAGTGAGGTCTGCTAAAACGGAGCTTTTACCTGGTGGGAGCGGCGCCCTCTGGGAGGCAGACTTTCCCCTGTGTCGGGTCCGTGTATTGCGGGCTGAGAAGGATATAGGGGCCGTCCATTACGTACGTACGCACATTTAAACAGAAAAAAATCTGACCCCCCACCCCCTTGGGAGAAAGTACACGTTGGATTTACACTAGAATGTACGCAACTTTAAAAAAAATCAACCCCTTCAGTACCCTTCCCCCCATTAGTCCATGCATTATTATTTAAGGTTTGTTGATAATGTCCATAAAGGTCGAATGGTCAGATATTATCCCGATCTTGCCAAATGAAAGAATTTGGATTTTATGAAAAAAGAAATATTTTGTGATTCTCTTAAACTTGCAAATGAAAGCATTTGTATATAATTGTAAAAGTTTTTGCCAGTAGTGTTTTTTCTCTGGAAGACACCAACGTCATGATTCATTTCGTATGTATTGCCGAGCCTCGAACCCCTGTGCTTCGCATGAGAGTTGTCCATTACTAACCGCTACGCCATGGGGCTCACGCCCTATTAGTGCAAACTACATGTCCACCTTGTATGTGGGCTTCTTACGCTGGTCGTCCCATGGTGACTCTCCGCACGAGGTCCCAGCGCGGGGCTGAGGCTGGATTAGCTAGAGCACTTACAAGAAGTTGCTGGTGTTCTGCTTTCCTTTTACAGTTGCAAGCATACGTTGATATACCAGCATTTTATTGGGCATTTATCTCGCACAACCTGTAGTACCCTCCGATTTCTGCATACATACACATGCTTTTTGGATGTAGTTGAAGTGCACTTGCCGTATCAATGTAAGGTAAGTAAAATTAATAAAGACACTAATTAATACAGCCCTTAGACGCCCATACATTAAACTATAGATGGGTAAGCGGAGTTGGTTTATCTATAATATACCAAGGTCAGACAATTATCTAATTGCCGGTAATATGATTGTAAGGTACCAGTGACAAACAGAACTACCGTTCAGATCTGAATATTATAAAGTGATAAAGATGGTGAAAACCCATCAGTGATAAGGCATTCCTATCAATTTCAAATCTGTTTTCGACAATATCGGGACTAATAACTGACGGCCTGAAACTAGGTACAGATATGTAATCAGAAAGCATTCTTCTTTTTATAAGACTGTTAGAACCTAGCCCTGCCTAAACTAAGAGACAATAACTGTTATGTATTATGAGGAAACATGATCCACGGAGACTATATTCGATTTATAGTACCGTATCTTTCGATTTTCTCACAGTCACACTTGAGTTCACATTTATTTCTTTGTCAACCTACCTTTAAGCGTTTCTTAAGCCAAGAGGATACCAACAATTATTTCTGGTTAGGTATACATAAGAAATCACACAACAAAATGCATCATACTTTATCAGGAAATTAGGTCCGCCGAAGGAAAGATTGATAAAGAAAGTCCATTGACTCTCGTCTCAAGAATGTCACTGCATGCAGTGAGAAGGCCGCGAGGCACCTTATGGAAAGAGTATTTGAATCTTATCAGCTTATAGCTTCATTTCCTTAATTTCGGACCAGGGTCTCAGCTAAAGATTTAATACCGAATTTGCATCTTTTGTCACAAGAACATCCCTGTAATGAATATGCCCTCAAACTTACTGTGTTCCTTTGGCAATTTGGGTCTTAAGAAATACCATCATTTTTACATGTTTTTTCTAGTAAAACTATTTACTGGTGAATACTGTATCTTATTTTTCATTGAATAATGACTGTACAAAAAACGGGTTGAAAGGCAATAATTTTTGTTAAGATAATATTATCATCTTAACAAAAAATATAAACCATTTACATACATCATATGCATATGGCCTATTTAGTGCAACTGATGTACCTGATAATTATGCTCTACTATGGTTATAGACATTTTTCAAGTCGTTTTGCCTTTTCATTTATAAGCCTCAAAGCCCAACAGTCAATGCAGGCTGACAGGCAACGCCAGTATGGTATTGTACCAGCTAGTTAGTATACCAGTTAGGTACTAACTGTGATGTCCAGACTTTGCTAACTTCTTGTTTATGATTAATTAAAGTACTGAAATATGAAAGAGTATAGGGGAATTACTTCAAGAAACTTGTCTATTATCATACAATCATACATCATACTCATACAATTGATTCATACATTGTTTACTGCCTTTAGTACATGAATTAAGCTACAAAGATTGAGAAAATACTTATTCCTTAATGTTGTATAGACCTTGGTCAGCTTACAAATAATATGAAGAGTTTAAGTAGGATATAACAAAAAATTGAGAAATTCAATCCTTATAGCATATTATCTCACAGTGAATCACCTTAATTTCTAAAGGGTATTTCTATGGGGCAGGTTTCCTGTTGCGTATGATTATATATACATCTAGCAAATTTGCAGTTGTAAGGTCTATCTATTAAATACTTCAACAGGTTCATAACCCTTTCATTTACTATGACTGTCAAGAAGTGTAATAGAATGCTCACTGCCACTGCTTCTGTCTTTGTTCCATGCGTTTTCCAAACTACAACGGAATCATAATTATTCACGTTACCTTTTCTTGCATTTCTTCTTAGAATCACGAACATTTAGGTTCATTAGTATTTCCATATAACATTATAATCATATCGAGTCTATTAGTGTTTTTTCTTTGCATTCCGTGGCACATTCATTGCCTTAATATAGACTTCGCATTTAGTGATCGGGGTAAAATGCAAGTCACGTGTCTTCTAGGTATAGGTTGCTTCCGGACCTTATAGCTTTACATGTAAGAATTTGATATCCAGGGGCGGATCCAGGGGGGGGGGGGCGGACGGGCCTTGCCCCCCCCCCCCCCTTGCCCTGTTAAATCATGTTTGATGGGGGGCCCACCCCCCTGTACATTCATGTTTTTGGGGCCCCCCCCCTCTACAAATTCCTGGGTCCGCCCTGACACCTCTGATAAAATTCTGCCAGCGGCTAAAATGTTCCTCTAGGGTCAACCGATCGAGGGATAACGTGCCTGTCGGACCGGCTGTCGGACCCAGGAGATCGCTCTTGAACAATTGAAGGATGCAGAATATTCTAACTGTTAGGTATGTGGGATCGGCCAAATGCATTCTATTAGCACTTACGTAAATTATACTGGCACAACCCCAAACACACTAAGGTGGCGACATTTCCGAGTTCAGTGATGGAATTCGTACCAATATTGTTTTCAATCCAGCGGTAAAACCGTTTGTTATGACTGGACCTCACTTTATCAATAGACAGGGCTACCAGACAGTACTACCTTAAAAACTAGTAACGTTTTAAAAACAAAGTCTTGATAACAACTTAATGGTTGCTCTTTTGACAGTTAAACCTATAAAGGTCTGGAGAGCGATACGGGCAACATTTACTCTTTTTTTAATCTAATGGAAAGTTAAATCTCCTCACTCGTTCAAACTATCACTATTGAATAAAATATCTGCTACCCCTTGGATATATTCCACAGGATGTATTTGTCAAATGTTGTCAATCTAATTTTGTCATGTTTTACTTTTCAATCTAATTCTATCCACCTGTTTTCAGGAGCCTGTTATCCAGGTTAGAGTGTCATATGATCAACATGTCGAATACCTTTATGATTGTGTTATCTGAATTGCTATTAAAACAGTAACAGATACACACCAAATAACTTTTGCAGTAGCGATGTCGAGCGGATGCGAACTGGCGACTAGTTCAAATAACAAAGTTACCATTAGAAACCCCAAAATGTTTATAATGCATTGTGTTGGTCCCACTTAGATTTTTTTATATCGACGAAATCCAAATAAAATATGTGTGAGCGCTCTCAATTCACTTAAGCTTGTGAAAATGCACTACACGAAGAGAAGCAAGGAGAATTAATCGCAGACTAGCTTGTCTAGTAATTAACTGATTCAGCTTACCAAAATAAACTGTATAGTAGAATATCCCATCTATGTTAAACCTCCTGCCTCTAAAACCTTAGCACACACATACTTCGTTTCTCTGTACGTGAGACACAATAATATCCTTTCTATAAATTCTATTTTATATTACATCGAGGTTCCCTCAGGGTCAAATCAGTGAACATGTGTTTCTAGACCAAAGTTTGCTGGCTGTAGAGCTAATTGCAGCAGACAGGGGACGGCTTGTTCGACCCATTGATTAGTGGTACCGTCACTGCCAGGTCCCCTGCCGATCCCCGACGCCGCAATAAAAGTGGCCCATTCGACAGTTTGAATACCTTGCTAAGTGATAACAGCCATCTTGAACCAGTCCCGGTTATCGGTGACAAAAAGAAGGCCTTCATCAAGGCAGTGACACTGTTCGGACTGTCTCTTATCAAACACAAAGGGGGGTTATCTGCAAAGGAAGTCGTGAATAGATGTCGCAATAAAGGCCGGGTCGGGGGAACGGGCGTGACGTACACATGTCACCAGACGTAGTTCTGTCAGCTTGGATTTCCTTTAATCTTCCTATAATAAATAACCCATGAAACTAGGAATGGCACATTCCAGTTCAATTTGAAAATAACAAAACCAAGTAGATAAAGGTTATGTAGTGTATTGTGGCTGCTTAGAATAGTAATAGACGTACCAACAAAGGCCTTCGAATAAAACTTTGAGAACAATAATAGGTTCAGCGTCCGTGAATTCCCTCGTATAGACCCAACCGATTACTGAATAAACAGGTATATGGATCCTAGGAACATTACGGCTTGGAAAAACTCCCTGATCTTCTCCCCGTATGTGTGCTCCCTCTGCGCCTGGTCTATGAGCACATGGTGGTTAACTTTTCAAACTGACGTATCAATAGGACTATCACTTCTAATAGTTAAATACAAATGAAATTATTCGTCTCCCGGTGGTACATAATTGCTTAATTAGAATACGACCACCATGCGAAATATGCGAAGATGGTGACACAGCTAGATAGAATGTGCAATACGATGAAGTTCATTGGAACCATGGAGATGCAATGTGTGGCGTTGAGACCCCCTTTCTCAACGCCCAGTGTGTGGAGAAGTAGGACCATATGGGGGTGTACCTAGTTCCACTGACCCTGCACTCAAGGATGCGTCACCGAAGGGAGCCCCCCAGGGCAGGCCTACTTTCATCCCGCCGACACGTCTGACTGACCACCTGATTTATGAGAGTTCCTTCTACCCCTACCCGCTTCTTTCCCCCGACCCACCAGCTCCACTGCAGGGCTGGGGCGGGCGAGCTGCTCCTGCAATAAAACCCATCATAAGAGTTGCTCCGTCCGCTCAGGACGTCAGTCATAACATGGAGAGTAAAATATGGTAATAGTGAAATCATCAAGTATAGATTTCTCTCTATACTCGTTGGTGAGACAGTGGATTGCAAAATGAATCACAGGCTTTAATTTGTCTCGAGCTCCTATTTGATGAACTTTAAAACTTTTGAACATTTGAAACTTTAAAAGTCAAAATTTATTCATGAAAATATGATTGAACACATGAACCATATAAACATGAACCACATTCTTTCCATAAAACATGTGATCTATGTAATAAATTATATCGTGTAACTAGTTTACATCTTGTCAAGAATTCTATATTTATGGCTGTACATCGGAGGAGTTTATATATGCCGTGTTTTGAGTTGACATTGAAGGGCACGAAGCCTTCCAAGGCCAGTCTATCAGGTCCTTATGAGACAGGATAAACAATCCTTGGTTGACGTACACACTGTCTCCGGCTGGGTGAACGTAGGCTAAGCATCTTACGTGGTGCCCCCTGATTCCCCTACCAGATGTCATGTGGCCACAGCTGGCTTCTGCACTGACAGAACACACGAGAGCCGATTCATGGACTGTTAGAATAGCTTTGTAACTCCAAACATGGCTTTTTTCATCACTGACGGTCTTGCGTTAAAGTGCCTGAATCTTCATTGACACTGATGACGATTTGGTATGATATTTGAAAGCTTAATCATTCTGTTTAATAATGAATCCCCATTTAGAAGCCATTTGATTTAGGACTGCCATCCCGACAACATCAAGATTCACATGTACATTCAAACTTAGAAGAATATGGTAGGGTAAAACTCCTCAAACTACCAAATCACTAACTGTTCTCGAAAGAAAGATCCTAACATTTATCTGTAACAAAGATACAGCAAGGTTCCTTCCCAATTATTAGCACAAAAGATCTCTGTACCATGAACATGGTGGAAAGACCATAGATAAGAAGGGAAATGCCTTATGATTAGTAAAGGGATTACAAGTATGCATGGTTCAGGGCTCCATTTGATACTGTAAAACTACCTCAAAATCATTGTGAACTGTATTTTAATAATACACGACCTTTTTCTCCTAATAGAAACAAGATACCTACAACTTGAACTGCGTGGTTACGCCTCACGGAAAATCAGATCTTATAACTCGAGTTGACCCATGTTTGAGTTACAGCATCTCTCCCTTTCCCCGACACCCCCGGCCCCAGGGTTCGATCCCGGAGCGTGGCTCACAAAGCCGGGAGTATATTAGGAGCGCCGCCTCTGTCATCACATGGAGCTGCTCACATGTGACAAGTGGGTAAGAGGGCGGGCTCATAGACCCGGTCTGTGGAGGAGGCCCCCTCCTCCAGGGTCCCCTCACACCCCCCAGCCTGGGCCTGGCGCGGGTCTCTCAACACGGCGGCAGGCCCCAGGGCTCTATCGGCCCACATCTCAGCCCGTCTATCAGAACGGACGCAGAAAGGCCCGCGCCTTTTCCCTTTGTTCTTGTCAGCACCACCTCGCCTACATCCTGCCACACTTGGCAAGTCACCACTCCTATGTCTGTCCGCAGCCCAAAACAAACTACTTCACGTGAATGGAGCTTTTTTACCCTTGATTCTTTTGATCTTTAAATGCCTATACGTTTTCAAACCCACCCCCTCACACTTGCAAAGTCGCTCCATCCTTGTGATTTATGACAATTTTGTCAAATGACAATGTCACTATTTTCCCATGTTACGCACACTTTAAAATGATACGATGACAATCCACAGTAAACTATCAAAGTCGCACTATGTCAGAGACTTGCCTCTATTCCTCACATGTGGGCCCTCACGTCGGTCTCCTTTATCTAACCAGGTGACCATTTTTTCCTGGCGTAGTGGGCGTCAAGAGCCCGGTGGACGGCCGGAGATTGCCTTACCCCGGTTGTAAGATAAGCCGGCGGGCCCTGGTCGGGTCGCCGTCGGCAGCTGATACCGACCACTTGTTAGCAGGCACTGACCAAAACACCGGGGACACGCCGGGCTGATAGCAACAAAGCAATCAGGGTTGGGTTACACCAGTTTACACCTGATGTTAAGGTCACTGGCCAGAAAAGAAGGTCTGCGTCCCAGTGTTGGATCCAGCACTCGGAAAGAAAGGGTACGTTATTTAATTTTATCGTATCACATTTAGGTGGTGAGCATATTTTACTATTGGATTCAATAAAAAAACATTGAGATTGGTTCTTAATGTGGAAACTGCAATATTCCGTGTACTCATTGCCTGACGCAAAAATTTTCCAGAGATTATGTTTCTGATTACAACGGCATTCTATTCATTTATAAAAAATAGTGTTGTGGGTAATTTAGCAGGTAATGTCAATATCTAAAGGGTATCAGAATCATGCTACTATGGCAACAGAAAATTGAATGCATAACATAATTATTTTTGCCGAGTAAACTTACAAAGGTATTCCACTTTCCAGTAGAAAAAACTACTTGTTAAATGAAGGTACGTCTAACGTGTGAAAGGTTATCGTTTTGTGGATACTTGCAATAGCGGAAAAAGGTAATATTAAAATTTCGTTTTTTACTAAAATAATATCATTAAGTTGAAATAGCTATAGAATGGAGATAAGCCACAAAAAGGTAAATTTGGCGTTCTTCATTGTAAGCAAAGCATAGGATTCAAACAGGCATATCTCAGCCAAAAATCAGAATATTTTAAAACGATTAGCACCATTAGAAAGGTAGGATAGTAACCTGAATTAATAGTTTCCCCCTCTAGGTCAGCAATTTCCGCGTTCGGTCACATGCAGTTGTCGAAGACTTTTCTCCAAGAATGACATAATCTCTCATATACGATCTGATATGCGCAGGGACTAAATCATTTGTTTTGTTTTTTTGTTCCATGAAATAGGGAAGCCCAGATATTTACGTATTCTATAATCCTTATCTGTTATTGTACAGTAGTTATTTTCATACCTTGCCTTTTTGACATCATATTATGATATAAATCCCCCCAAACAATTGAGGACTATAAATAGGCGTTGGCCTATATGGGTCAGCTGATTTCAGAAAAGACGGGGGCATTTACTTACCAAAGAGTCCGTGTCCGTTTCCGGGGACGCTGACCTCTTGGTTTCCATGGCGAGCCGAGCCTGACCTTCCTCCCGAGTCACCGCGCTGGTATTACTCTGACTCCGCCCTCCGTCGGCCTCTAGTTCAACATCTGAAGCAAAAACACAAAATGTAAAGAACGGCATCAGATAAACCCACTGACATATCTATGAACACAATTTGTTTAATTTCCTAAAATATTGAGGATATCACTTGGATTGTGTCGGGCTGTGTTGATGTGAGGCGGACATGGAGGGAGGACCAGAGTCGAAGGGTCTAGTATTGTGGCCCTGGACGAAGACCACATGGCACATTCACAGGGCGATAGGCCTGTCAAATCCAATCTAGGAGACAATGAATGCGAAAAAGCCTGATCCCGGGCTAAGTAAAGAGGTCAACAAGTGCATCAGGCAACAACAAATATATAAGACCGGATACATTCAGTATGTTTTTAATCAACCTAACAATAATTGATAGGACCTAGACCATAAAAAGAAATTAGATTTATCATTTGCATGGAGAAACTTTTCCGTGCAAATGATTAATCTGAAATGAGTAATCATCTACAGAAGAATTATAAAACTGTCACAAAATAGGCCTACATGAATAATCATTAGGCCTATATCAATGATCGATAAGGGGTGGAATGTCAGATGGAAAGAGGTTAGCATATTAGAAGGTTCCTTGGGAGAGAGAGTCAGCAGATTAGTTGTTATCATAAATATCACAATCATACCTGTGTATAAGTATAGGTATCTAAGAACGGTCTCTACTATCCCAATTCTCCATCCCACAATGTTATTGTTACGAAGGAAAAGAAGAAGCAATCTCACACAGCGCGACATACACATTAATTTTGGTCATCATCTTTTGCTTTGCTAAATTTTCTATCCCTTTCAAGTGTAGGCCTACATAAAAAAAGAATTATAATTACGTCCGATCCATCAACGACAGCATTCACTATGGAATTATAGTTCGGTATAAGAGAGATAGAATAAAGAGATTAAAAAAAAAAGGTTTAACCGTTATGCTTGTATTCCTCATGCCGATTTTGTATTTGCTTGATTTTCTCTGACAATATGACATGGAAACTTAACCCTATATACCATTCGAAAGAGAATCGGTAAAGCTTTATTGATATTGTATAATATGGCTATATTCAGAATCAGCATGCAAACATGCTGATTAGTTATAAATATATGATTTTCAAAAAAGTCATACGTTGGGTTTCATTTATCATGATAACCATATAGAATTTTGGGCGATCAGGGTAGGTTCTTTATGGTCTTTTTGAAGGAAGTGAAATGAATATTTCACCAATACTAGTTACATTACCACGGAAACCCATACAATGAATAGGCCTTTAATAAAGAGATTGACCAATAAGGACATGTTCGCCCCATTAGCACGGTGCCAACATTTGGAATGATTTGATCCAAATTACATAAAAAATTATTCTACCCGAAAAAATATGGAGAAAGTTAGAGTTTGAAGCATTTGTTAGACTACATTTCCATTTTTTTGGGGCAGCATCTCTTTAATTTTGAACTATAGAATGACATATTCAGCAAAATCGGCAAGTCGAATAGGATTTAGTAGGCCTATCACCCTGATGCAATGTTATGTTTACTTTTTTGGAATATAGATGAAAGCATATTGTATCTACTTTGGCATTCCTTTACGGACCAATCTCTGCCCCAGGGTTACACGATTTTGCTTATTACTTAGTCGGTATATGAACGAGCGTGCTGCGACAGCTCATTAGCTGAAAGCCGATGTTCGCTTGGACGATTTGCACCTGCCCGGCCGCGTTATAAAGGGATTGCCCATCAGCATGTCGTATGTTACATGAGGCCATATGAATATGAATGTACATGCTGGACCTCAATCGCTTCAAATGGTAATAAGTATGAAACTTTGCTCTGCCATCCGATCAAATATACACATTGTTCAATTGCATACCAGCGGGTAATGCATGAGCAAAAAACAGGTGAAGAATTCGAGCAACTCGCGAGCAGTTCGATTTCGACGCGTCTGGTGAGAGCCTCGCTCACCTCCCGTCGCCAGTTCACCTCTCGCTGAGGTATAATTGCCTCCTGCACGGTGGGGGACTCCTCCAGTATGACATGACTCACTCCAGGGCCGGTATTTGTAAATCTGTGGGTGAAAAACGAGGGATCCTCCCCGTAGCAGAGGTCCTGTGGTAAAGGTCCTCGGCCAGCAGGTCGGGGATGGGCTAGGGCTTAAGGAGGAAGTTTAGACATTGATCTATGGCCTCGTGCATATTTGAAAAGTAAATAGTGTTCTAATCAGTAAATTCATGGAAGACAAGTCAGAAATAACATCACTTAATCATGGAGTTGTCCAGCAAAAATAACATTGAAAAGGTATAGTTCCTATGTATCAAAGAAAATACCTCTCTCAGAATAAACTGCAACATTTCGTGTATTCTTGGAATAAAAACAAACTTCCACCCGGAATGCATATTATGCATTCCGAGGTGGAAGATATTATCATAAACGAGCGAAGGAAAATATACAAAAAGAATGTAAACAATGAATTCTATACAAATGACTCAACTTACTGGCGTATGTACCTCCATTTTAATTTTTGATAAACGGTTAATTGTAGAAGTAATATCATATCTTGTAACCAAACAGAGAATTGTCAGAATTGAATATTGAATTGAGGAATCTACGATTTTAATTTTGGAATAATCTATGCCTTGACTATTACTTTGTCTGTTCAAAGAGGCAAGAATTGTGAACGAAAACACTGTCTTGACTGCTAACGTTCTCTTGGTTTTTGAGCGTGTAAAATACTAATTTTGGAATCATGCCCCCAACTTCAAAATATGTACCCTGTCACTGGACGGATGACAACACAACCCGTGGAGAGGGTGACGGGCGGCGCGTTCCGTCATCCCCCGGTGTGCCTCCACCAGATAACGTCTCTGACGGCAGGCACCCACCCTCCGCCGACACCTCCAC
This sequence comes from Lepidonotus clava, assembly GCA_936440205.1. Lineage (NCBI taxonomy): Eukaryota > Metazoa > Annelida > Polychaeta > Phyllodocida > Polynoidae > Lepidonotus > Lepidonotus clava. Next base: position 54,745,154 of record OW387134.1, read on the forward strand.
GCCCTATGGCCTACTTTTACCCCTAACTCTTAATTCATGAATTCAAGATGGTTCGACCTGGCTAGTTTGAGTGAATTATGTAGATAGTTGAATCACAAGGTATCCTGAGCTATCTCAATGGACAGTCACAATGCATTTTCGCAAATTTATAAAGAAAATTCTACGTTCGTTGATTATGATGTATCCAGAGAATTAAGGAAATGACATATTATGTTTAAGCTATAGACTAGTGATACCATGCACTTTTCTTGGCAAAGCACATGACTCTCACCGTTTTTTGACTAGATGTTGCCAATTTTCAGATCACGATTTGGATACACTGTTTGGCTATTACCTTTCAACCATATGTCTATAGGCTACCATATGGATCCTATCTGTTTTCATGAGCATGTCTATAAAAGAGAGATCAATAGCACTTTCTATCCGTTCCTATAGATAGTAAAACATCAAAAAGTACTGCTTTTCTTTAATCTTGTGGACCAAAACGATACTAATATGCCCACAACTACGACAGCTACAAGTCATAGTTATTCAATATTGGCGTCACTGCTGCTTGTAAACTATAAATGTACCACTTGGTGATACATCACTTTGATCACTAGACTATAGAAAACGTATGTTGAACGTTTGAATTGTCCAGCAAGAAATGCCAAGAATCATTCAAATATAAAGCTAATATATGTGGGCTAACATTCTAGATAGAATCATTTACCCGTGTTTCAGATGATTATATCAATAAAAACCTAATAATTTGTGCTTTTGACATTTTCTGGAGTATTGTACAGTCCCATTTTCATGGGCATGTGACTCGATCAATGACTAGCACATTTTCATGTGTTTGGTATTGTTCGAAAGCTCAAGACATTCCCCATAATGGTATAATTTCCACAAGGAGCATTCCTTCCACGTGTTGCGTCACATTTATTCCACATTCCGATTAGATTATATGAGACTCATATTACCACTGAGGGACCATATCACCAATCAGATACGATTTTGTTGTAGCATGTTCAGTGAACATGAATTTAAATTAAATTAAAATGTTCATATGAAATTGAAATTGGCGATGAATGTTCTCTTACTCGCGTTCATTACGTTTCTTAACAATCTATTGTACAGTTTATGAGAAACCATGGACGGAGTTTCAAAGCTGCCTTGTTGTGGTGATTAAGTACTTCTCATAATTATACATTCAGTCGCAATTCAGTTTCAGTGATAAGCCCGAATGATAATGTAGATCTAGTAAACGGCCTGTTGGGTGGGGACCTCTGCGGTGGTCTCGATGGGTGGGACCTTCGGGGAAGGCAAAACTTGACAATAGAGGCACGGTCAAGGTGAAGGAAGACTTCGAAAGTCTAGACAATTACTTTCTTATTTTCTTAACAGTTGAAAATCAAGACTTGTCATCTGCAGGTCGACAAAGACCTCCTAATACGAAAGGGAAAGACCCTTTCTAGAACAACTGCACTTGAGATGGAAGTACCTAAATCTGGCAACATCAAGCAAGTGCACAATAATTCTCTTTTTAACTAATATCTTTACTATTGGGTACGTTGCAATGGTTCGAATATCCACCAGTGATATGAACGCAGACAGATGGGTTTCTGGTGGGTAAATATTACGGAAAAATGTAAACGGCGAAAGCCGAAATAGAGCACCATACCAATCATAAACTATTTGTTGACGTTTGGATATTCACGACATTGTGACTTGTGTAGCAGGTGCAGTGTGTAGACAATTGTGTAGCGCGTAGGAAAATGCGGCGACTCTACAAAAAGGTGTTCTTTGATCCTTGGAACCCGCTCCTGGCAGTAATAACACGAACAAACAGGTATTAGCACGGCCAAAGTCCAGTTCGGCCGAGTCGTGAGGCTGCACATGGCCACTAAGTCACCACTAACAGTCACTACAGTTGTAGATGATCTGTACCCATTTGACTCAGGAGGCACTGGTCCCATTCACAAACCAACCTGACTTGGCTAGGGTGGCATTCAGGCGAAAGATGGACTAGTTATGTCTAGTTATGAGTGAGCATGCACCGGCCAACCCTACGGGCCCCAAGGTAGATTTCATTTCCTGAAACTAAATCCTCCTCGATGCACTTACCCGAGCGGGAGTAGAGATCATTTACATGTGCTGGAGGTGGCGGCCGTGGTAGTGGCCCATCAGTCAGTCGGTGAACAGGGGCTAGACAGCAGCCAGCCAACCACAACTTACTCCAGATCTTCTCAGTCACCTTCTTAAATTACCAAGCGACGTGATGAAGCGGTCTGCGTTGAGCTGCTCCCCGACCTGCCCTCACATACAGAGTGAGTTGCTCCTCGGCTCCACTCGTCCCCTCTTGGAGTGCTCTGATTCGGCCGGACAAATATGTAACAAGAAAGAAGCCGCTGCAGGGGAGTGGTTGGAGTGCCGGCCCCCCGTACTACCTACCTCGTGCAGTGTGGACCTACTTCTGCTCGTGAGCAGCTCAGCAGCCACAACCAACAACAAGGTCACGCTCAACGTCCACTTAGCGGCACACAAAGCACGGTTTACTTGTCAGGACTCCCTCAGACCTGCTCACCTGCTCGTATCCTTCTGCTCCGGACTGAGTATTCCACTACTGCCTGCCCCAGTACGCTCCGGGGCTGTTGTCAGTCGCCATGGAGGGGCCTTTCTCCCAGAGTGTACCTCTAGTCCGTTGGCATGGGCATTCGGAAAGTTAGCGACATGGGATTTAGGTCAGAGTGTGACCCCTGGGACCCCGACTTCCCCAGCCACCCGCGCCCGGCCCCACCGCCACAGCAACCTGTGGTGGGAAACAGCCGCCGCCGCACATGGGCCTCCTGTGGGAGGAGTTCTGGTGGAGAACGGTTTGTCTTTGGACCTGCTTCCGCTGATACCCGTCGGTACAGGCACACCTGTAACGTGATGTAACCACGCCTGCCGGGTCCAGACCAGATGTATTTGATGAACCATATACATGGTGAAATAATTAGCAATTCGGATTTCCATCTTCATTAGATATATTTCCTCTACAATAAACTAAGAGCAAACCAATTTATGAACAGTATTAATAATAATATTCTTAATCTTACACAAATACATGGTATTGGCTCGCTTTTCTAATACATGTTCAATTAAGATTATATAGGCCTATATGTATTTCAAGTTTCTGTATATATTTTTCCGTGCGTGGCCTTTCAAATTACAATCCTCTAGACGACGTGTTGGTCATCATGTTTAGGCAAAGGTTAAAAAAGGATTTCTTTCTCATATATGCTTGTGACAGGTTTGACGTATGTATGTCCTTTTAGATTCTTCTCACCTGAGTATTATCAAAATACACGGTGCGTGCTGTTCTTTTTATCATCCTAGCCTATAGATAGACCTCGTCGTAGGGTGTCAAGATACTGCACAATGGGAGACCCGTTCAATAGTTTGTCATGGCAAGAAGATCTTTCTAGACTACACAAGCATATATAACTCTTACAATAATTTATTAATGGCTACGACATGGGCCTCGCACCTAATACATAAGATGAAGGATAGACGTAATAATATGATGATGATGAATGTGAGCACGTAACTGCATATACAGTAAAAACGTACTGCCACTGGCGTAGTCCCCTGTTGAGATAACTATATCAGATTAGGTTTTACAATGAGCAATTGAGAATTTGCTGTTGGCACTTCCGGTCATTGAAATGCTGTATACAGATGTGTGTGACTATTATATATGCCTGTAAAAGGTAGTTGTAAGACGAAGCGGCGGACTACTCAAGTACTAATTGAATAAAATATAATGTGTGTATGCTTGTACACATGTATGAATCAATGCATACATAACACTCTATGTATGCATGCATATTTGTATGTATTCATGAATGTATGTATACAATAGGGTTGATTGCCTTTCGTTCAACCTGAGGGGCAGATAAGGCCTTGGAAGGCTTGTACGTAGGTTAAGATAGGTCTAAACACTGAGACAATGGTTGGGGTGCTACAGACACTTTGCCCAGATCGTCCTCCAGGTAATGCTGCACCTGGGGCACTGTTGGCACAAGCCCTCCCACCCAACACCACGTGCTCCCTATACTTCTCCCATCTGTCACTATTTGTTTTCACAGGCACTTCATACATAAATACGGCTTTCTACGCAAATGTCAACCATCCAATAACAGCGGGCTTTCAAACCTAGTCACACCGGACGCCGCACAGGGCGAAAGCTTTCAATTTCTCTGTCTCAAGGTTTTGCCCACTCTTTCCATTAGCGGGAGGGGTCACCCACGACGGTACCCATTATGGGAGATGGTCCCTCAAACAAAGCATTACTGACGCTCAAAAAGACCGGGTATCTGGTGCTGGCATGTGGTATGGGGAAAATAAAAACACAAGTACCTTTGTCAAAACATGACAGTAGGCTGGGCAGGAAACTAAGAGTATAGATATATAAATAAATGTATTATTTGTATATATGTAAAAAAAGAAATGAGTGCATAAAGTCAAACAACAGATTCATTACAGGGATTGTTGAATTAAAGAACGTTCCTAATTCAGATTTGATCAGTGTATCCGGTCCCTTCCCTTTCCCCTTTAGTACCCCATAATATATGGTCCCAGCTGGCTGGCCTCAGTCACTATGGCGTCACGGCCAGCAACGGGGCGTCACGCGACGCAATGTGACGCAACGTAGGCCGACCCGGCCGAAAAGTTCATTTGACCAAAGAAATTATCCTGTGGCAGACAAGTAAAAGCAAAGGATGGAGAGACAGTTTTGTATGGTTTATGTATTTGATAAATCAATTCTCAAAAGGGAAAAAGATGCAGGTTTTTCTTGGGCTCTTGTAAAGGCCTAGTGTATTATATGTTTAAAACGTTCATAGAAGACGTCCTGTTTAACATGCCGTGAATTAAGGCATCACGATAGTATGTGACTTATTGAGAGGTGGGAAACTGAATATAGGTGATTATGTTTACCATGGAGTGCCGTACAAGCATATTGTTTTCACCAGCAATCATCGGGATATTTAGGGTAAGGGCTTCGGAGGCACGTAAACAATGTATTATGATTTATAGCTGTTATAGAGGTATCCTAAACCAGGAAGTATCCACAACTGTTAATGTATTGTAAATGGAATTTGCCAACAAATGATTAATCATAAATTTGAAATGGAGCATTAGTATCAAAGGGATTTACAATTGAATTTCAGACATCATATCTGTGTAATAATGTTGACTATTAAGATTATCCCTTCTAAACGCCCATAAACTGATATCATACAGTCATTGCCAATTATATATGTTACAAATATAATGCGGTTCATCACAGGCCAAACAGGTGCATGATTATGTAAAAAAAGAGCATAAAAGAAGTAGGGGGTGGCATACACTTTGTTAGTGGAATTGGGCTCGGTGGCCGTTACCTGCTACCATTTCATGCACAATTTATGTCTAACCAATACACCCTATAAAAAAAAAGTGGCAAAGATCTGCTCAGAATGTCCCCATCTCCATCAAATATCCAATTCTTGTATCAATTTTACTAATGATGCCTTCTATTGAACTGTGTATACTTAAACTAATGAGACCATCTATCGTAACCCCTGCATTTTGAACCCGGCTTATAAAATGCAAAGATTTGGTAACTCGTTTTGTTGATTTAATGAAACATGCCATTGCTCCTTGACAAACCTATCGGTATTTTTAAATTCAAAAATGCGACTTGAAGAGTACGTATGTCTTATAAACGGAATAATTTCAATAGTAACTGTGTAAGGAAGGTGATGTCGATTACTGGTTAGATAAAAGTCTATAACCAGAGATTGATTGTGGACCTAAAGAAAGGTGGGGACCAACGAAAAATGGCCCATTCTGGCCAAATTGTATTACCCAGTATAAATAAAAAGAATAAAAAGAATAAAATAAAAAGGGGCATGGCCGTCACTGTCTGTCCCTCTTACAACCAGTCTGCGCGCCCAGGTCCCCTGCCTTAGCCTGGTCACGTGTCCGTGGGGAGCTAGGTGGGCTTTGTTGTAGATAGTCCGAGATAGCCCGGGCTAGTCTTTATAAACACCAACCACCACGGCCACCGCCACTGGCCGGCAACTTCAACAAAGGGGAGAGGGGTGCCTCGGACTCCAATCTGTACCAGCTTACAGGACTGCAAGGCTTTCAAAACACATTTCAGTCTTGGCACCAGTTTGTTACTATAAAGACCACAGGATGGGCTCGGTAAGATATCTAAAATCTACTTGCATGATACATGTATACATGGAGCTATGTAGTGGATATACCTACTTGCTCACTTTAGATTTCACAGAGTTCAACCAGCTGTCAATTGGAATTAAACAGGGAATCCCGATTCACCTACTTTTTCTATGTGCAAGATGACAAATGTCAGAACACGTCTTCCCTGATTATCAAAAAGGAATGATTCAAAGGGCCATGAGACCGGATGATAAATCTGCCACCTCTCATCTCTCTTGAGCGGTTCTCTTGATCATACCACTGATGTTTTCCCCGTGGAGTTTGGGAGGCTGGGTTTTGACCCTGTTACTCAAGTGTGCAGCGTCCCGGGGCTGGGATTGACATTAGATAGGGGCCCGGGTCTGCCCCTCCCCCTCCCCACCTGCCCAGGTAGGACCTCCAGCATCCCCACCTGGATGAGTTCACCTGGAGTGATGGACTGCCGGGTGGATGCAGACAGGCGGCCAGACGGGTAGGTGGCCCTCCTGGGTCAGTGGTCGCTTGGCGTTGGGTTGCGATGGCCTGAGATTGGAAGAGGAAAACTTTAGGATGGTATACTATAGTAGAGGGTAAGAGGATGAGGCGGAGACTTCTGTCTTGCCTCTCCTACAGCACTCGGTGGCCGTTAGTACTTACTTGCTACCAGTTCTTACTACCTGTCGTCACAGTCCCCAGCTTACAGACCGGCAGTTGCCATCAAAACCGGCAATGTAGCCTGCTCGATGAAAGCAAGGCTGTCTGGAAGTCTTAGAGGGTAAAGCAGGACCCTGTCACCGCTACCAACTAGTTCAATCAACAAGATTCAAAACTAGAAGGCGACGTGTTTTCTAAGTCTTATTGGTAGTACAAGAAAGGAGGGAGTGGCGTCACTCTGTCACATGGGGGATTGCCTCCTATATATTCTCACAGAGTTGACACATCATGTACAGACAATATTGATAGACAATACATCGTATTATAATCAAGGGATATTAGCCGGGATATTAGAGAAAATCACAAGGTATTCCATATCATAAGAGAACATAAAAAGTATAACCATCGGGCTAGGCTGGATAGGCTGTGTCATGAAATATCCTCATTATGCATTACCAATGAAGGTCTCAGTCATGTCACATTTCAATTCGCAATGAGTGCAACCATTGAATAATAAGGAGTGGTTTGTTTTCATGGACATTACATGATACAATAAACTGTAACATGTATCGTGTCCTGGAGGATGGACTAAGACTATAGATTAACCTCCATACATCCATGAGAATACCCTAAGAACCGTCGTAACGCACTCAAAGTTGAAACAATAATAACAGTTCCATGTCTGTACAAAGCCTCCCTCCAGTCTTTATATATTATCTTATTTTATGCACTACTGATCAAAATGAACTTTTTTCTATATGAGTGCATTCATGTCGAGACAATAACTATGTTCACATCAGGGACGTCACGTCCATGGCCCTGGATTGTAGTTTTCTTCGCTGGAGAGATCAAAAGGTTGGTCTAGTGCGGGGGTCCGACACCAGGGGGCAGTGGGGGTCGTGCGTCGGGGGTGTGGCCAGGGGCCGAAGTGTGGACGAGTACAGCTGTGCTGTCCGTCAGACCTGCCCCCGCCACCTCCACACCACCCACTCCCGTCGTTTTTTATCTCACTCCGGGATAGCCCACTCCTTCTGTCATCTCTAGCCGGCTACGCTCACAACCACCACTTATTTCACTGAATTTCACAAATACTTCCGCGTCAGTGAGGAGATACGGCGAGCCATCAAGCGACTGTTGGGCAGGTCTCTACTCAGACGATTACTGGTATGCCATTACCTGTACTGTAAGCCTTAGCTGACTGTCATAAACTAATAAATAGTGTACAGTGTAAGTACGGTGTATCTGAATCGCATGATGTTATTACTGTTGCACAGTAAGGAATTATACCTTTCTCTAGCTTCGCGCTTCAAAGATTAAGCAATGGAACAGAACTTCATAGCTGCACAGACAGACTTTACATGAATGAATAATGTCGCGTTTTGTTGGAAAACAATCTATAGTACATATTAGAACAATTGAATTAGCAATCGATAGTTCTATAATCATTATTTACATGTGACAATTAAGGTAGGTCCATATCTCCACAAGAAATATCCAATTTCATTCCTCAATTAAAGGGGGCCTCGGGGGGTCGGGGCGGGTGAGAGAGACGCATGCCAATATTATTATGTCGATAATGTACCACATAACACGAGGAATTCCAGTCTATCACTCTATGATATACATTTTGTAAAGAATCTCATGTTTGAGTTTATAAATGTAAAAATAACAAGATTGGAAGTCTAGCTATGTGTCTAATGACAATGAATTTATGAAAAACGGATGTATGTTTGATGTAACAAAGAGTAGCTTGATATGATTGTTGAATAAAACATTCATCTGAACCCACTATCTTGCTTTTACAGTTTAAAGTCCAAGATAATTTCTCCTAACACATATAGTTGCTCCAGTCAGTGACTTCAACGAAGCTTACACTCAAACTACTTACCGCGAATGAACAGAAACTTATTAGAAGTCCGTTGTGTAATAAAACTTGACTGGAACGGCAAGGAAGTGAGCACTCGGTGGCCGTTTGTTGTTGATTAGTCAGTGAACGTGTTGCTGCAGCTGTTGGGTCTGCCCCCTATGTGGCCCATATCAACCAAAACAATGTGCACGTGGCCCCCACGTCGGTGGGTGAGCAGGCCCCGCTACTCCAGGGTGCGACCAGCAGCACTCGTCCACCAGGCTACACCGGCAGGCAACAATCACGTATCCACTGGCCCATGGTGGTGCCTCCGTGTGTGATAGACATGGGACAAACTGTCACTGGCCGTGGAGGTGAGTACCACTGCTTGGACCGACTTGGCCGAGAGCTGAGTTAGTGACTCTCCTCCTGGGCCCAACACGGCTTCCTGACCTAGATCACCCAAGTGCGCGGGCCGAGTTCTCCAGGATGTGGTCACGAGAAATAAAGTAGTTCACCGACTCAAATTAAACTTTGCCACATCACATACATTACTGAGACAACATAATGCAGGCAGCTTGTCGAAAGCATATGTTATACCGACTCTCATTTGTATTGTGGACGTGGTTTTTGAGTTACGCCTCGCTCGGGAAACTTGGCGAGCGGCTCGCACTGGACTCTGGCGGAGGGATCTGAGCCTCAAAATAGCTCACGCCTTACCTGGAGGTGAGCTGCTCAGAGTGGGAACGGCGTGAGTAGTGTACCTTCTGCTGCCTCCGCTGAGGCCACTCACCGAGCTACCTGAGGCGCGGGTAGGTCTAGTTCTGTCTGGGTTTTACAAATTATACAGGGCTTTTGTACAATAATATAACAGGTATTTCACTACCTACCGGTTATTATCACCGTGTCAACGTTATCATTACCTATAATCTGATAATATAAGTAAATCCATCTTAGAGAAAAACATGGCATCGTGACACTTGCCTTAACCACAGCATTTAGTGTTAGGGATTGGGTTATCTAATGTGTACAGATCTAGAGTGGTGGGTGCCACTTTCGATTATTGTATTGTAATGGATTGTAATCTACAGTCAAGAAGAATGAATTGGTAGAATAAAAGAACAGCAATTCTCCCTACCACGGATAGCTGATATACAGTATTTTATGGACCTGCAGGCTAATTTGACCTAATTTTGTCGACAAAATTCCTCTAAAACCTATAGAAAATAAGCAAATAATTGTTATATATCTATCTACAATGAATGAATTTTCAAAACACTCAGGAAATATTAATGGTCATGGATACTAATTTAAAAAATAATGATGGCTAGTTTTTAAGAATGTTAATTTACAAATAGTGACACAATTCATGATAATTCCTATACTAAAGCCTTGTGTTTTGTCGACATATTACCCAGCATGCACTCTGTTTTAGGCTAACCTGCAGGTACTTCTCAAGAAATTTGCTATCCGTGGTTGGGAGAATTGAATACGGGGTAGAGAAACTTTCTTGTATAGGATTTTCTCATCAAGAGGGGCCTAGGGGTAATTTAAATAGAACGTATTGTATGTTTGTCTGTACTACATACTAGGTAGTTATGGAAACAATTAGAATAATCAATAGCCTTGAGTAAGAATAACAATTTTTATGTGGTCAGTCATTAATCGGCATAAAGGTAGACTACGCAGCACTCATGAATATGTTATATAAAAATTGAAGTATTCTTAGAAAATATGATTAGATATCAAGTACACTTGAAATATCAGGTATGGGGCTGAAGGTTTGAGGAAACAAAGAATAAGAAAAAGCACAAAAGATCAGATGGCACCCCAGGGGGTGTTCAGGGGAGGCCAAGTTAATAATTTAATAAAGACTTAGTAGTGAACCCTCGATGATAAAGCCTTTCTTGACCCATAAAATCATTCCTCTATCAGAGGATATACAGTGGGGGAAACACAACAGAACAGAAACAAGAAAGAGGATCCAGTGTCACCCGTATTCATTGGAATCTCTAATGTGAACATTCATCTAAAGTGGGCCCTACCTGGTTTAATTATATCAGGCTAGTCATGCTTCAGAACGATGGAACCGAACATTTGAAGTCGACTCAATTTGACATGGGCTTAGTTCAAATTCCACACGTGATATGGGGCCATCCGTCTAAATCTGGGTTTGACGCAGTAATGAAAACAAAACAGTTATATCCATTATAAGGTGTTATTTTATTATAACTTACAGATGTTTGGTATCACAGTTTATTTCAGCTTCCTAAAAAGGCAGCAAGGAATTTATCAGTACCTGCAGACCCACGAGTTAATTAGCTTACTTCGACGATGCTATTATGATATATTTACCTATGCAACAATGTGGCAAGAATACTTTAGATTGCATTGACTAATACTTTCGCTTTCCATTGAAATAAATAAAATATGTGTTAAACCATGAAATAAACTGTAATGCTCATTGGATATCACAGAAATATTATTAGAACATTGGTAATAAATATATATGAAAATAACAACATAGTTTCCTTTATGTAAAAGCAAGTGTTCCTCTACTTATATTAACGATCTGTACATGATATCAACTAAATTAAGCAATATATCTATGCATTCTACTTTTCAGCGAAACAAAACTGTTTCTTGCTGTTGGTGCTTTACAACAAACTGTTATTTCTAAGAGAAGATCGATGATAAGATGATGTCAATACACTATCCGATCCGTATAATTCCATAGCCACAGTAAAAGTGTATCATAGTTTAATTATTCGCTTTAAATGACAGATAACAATAGTACCGTTCGACGGCATGAATAACGAAAAACGAATTGATATTCAAGAATGCTACTCTCTTTTTTTGCTATAAGTTTGTGTTCTGAACACAGCGAATATGACGGACCTATTTAAGCATAATATGATTCTAAAATGTAATAATCATGAATATATTGTAGGCATACGACCTAGGGTGATAACCAGAGTAGACAATCTAGAGCTACAAGAACGCCTAGATTATAATTATTAATGCATTGACTATTGGTAATATCATCATTTGGCCTTGCTGACTAAAGGTGGTATTCGTCGACTCAGTCGGTGACGTCCGCTGTCGTCACTAGGGGGCGCGGGCGGCTTGGCCGTCACGTGGTCTGGGTGGGAGATCTCGGGGTGGGGGTCACGTGTCCGTGAACTCCGTGGCCGGCTGGACTTAGGACGTTGACCGGTCTGAGAACCTGTTGAAGCAGTCACCAGGACACGTTATTTTGGTACAATAAGAGAATAGGCTGGTTCATGAGGCTACACAAACCCACCTTTTTTTTCCAAAAAAGTCGACAGTAATACATCTACAGTAATTATTGAACTACATTAATTTTATTATCAAAGAACATGGTAAGAAATTCAACCAAAATAATGTCGTTGGTAAAGGGGTGGAGTCAGCGGTGTTTACAACCTAACCTTCTTTTGCGACAGAGTAGGATTTATTCTACATACAAATGACTGGGCGACCAAAACAAACCAGCCTTTTCCATACGTTTCTTAGAGACAACCACACTCTCCTGAATATATTTTACACCTCAGACCTGTAGTAAGAGGTTTAGGAGAATAAGGTAGGTCCTTGATTACCAAAAGTTAAATATTTTTTGCTGGGGGTCCACGGTCATTGTAATTAAACGTCAGATCATCCTAAAGAACATTTGTCATCAAATTTGGCGTCTATTGAACATCAAAGTGGCTCTTTAGATTATTCGAAGTGAATTGCACTGGTTTTGTCAATTTGTTCAAATCATCTTGTAATTGTTTTATGTGTTTAAGATATCATATTACATTGGGTAAGTTCATGTTGTTAAAAGATGAAATAAAAGTGTGTGCTCGGTATGTACATATCTCCGAATGCTGAGTCCAATATATTTCGCGGTAAGTGTTTTTATATCAATGGCAAGTTTCATAAGGAATAACAATAAAACATAACGTATATTTGCGCTTTGTAAGGTAATTGAACCGAATTTTGTCACAATTACCATTAGCAACTGTAATGTACAGCCTATCTCAAAATGTCCGTTGGAGGCTCTGACTGATACTTTTATTGTAAAACATCCTTTTCAAAATGCTTCTATTGAGCTTCTGTTAGCAATTCAAGCTCCCATCCTCTTTTGGGGAAATTACTATGAAAAATAGTCTGGGGTTCGAACACCAGAAAGCAGCTTATTTAAGGAATCTGTGTGCCATGAAAGGTTTAGACCTATACCTGAAACTGTTTTGGGGTGCTAGAAGGGTCCTTTGGGCATAAGATAATGCCTGTTGTCACTCCATAGAGGTGTGCAGCATATAATTTGTCACCATTACCATTAGCATCCGTAATGGTAATGGTGACAAATTATAAATACTCCATAGAGGTGTGCTAGGAGAGTTTGGAAGAAATAAAACACTCATTTTTAATGTTTTTCAAAGTTTGACCTTAATATTGGTGACTGTGACATTGGATCCGATAGGGTCAATGTCACTCACATGCATCTTCCCCTACTAGTGCACTATTGATTTGATATGAAATGGATGGTTTATGAATTGCGTGGGTTATTAGAGAAAGAGACCATCACTAAGTCTTAATGGGTCACTTTTCAAGGAGGTAGCCAAACAAAACGGCTGCTGTCACGTTGACATTCACCTCCACACGATGATAACAGGCATATTCCTATGCCCAAAGGACCCCTCTAGCACTCCAGAATAGGTTAAGGTGTCATTTATACATATTTCATAGGCTAGAATAATTTCGAAAAAATAAAACAGATATATTTTGATATTTCTCATAGTTTGACCTTAATTTTGATGATCTTGACCTTGGGTAATTGATCTGTCTAATATGAAATGGATAGCTAATTTGTTGTGTAGGCTATAACAGAAAGAGACTGTATTATAATTATCGTATCATATTTTGAAGAGGTTGTAAAACAAAATGGCTGCTGGTACTCTTATGCACACCTCTATGGAGTGGCAAGAGACATATTCCTATGCCCAAAGGACCCCTCCGGTCCCAGAAAATAGTTTCAGGTATAAACCTTTCATGGCACACAGAACCAGAATTTTCATGGCTCAGACCCCAGACTAAAAGGTGGCTGATCCCACAGATGCTTACTTGACCATGTGATATCAGGGTATAATCAAACTCATTCTAATGGTGGGGTACTATCCTTCTACTGGGATACTACTACAATACACAAACAAAGAACAGTTTTGTAAGAGTCAAACTCAAATGCTAACTACTCTGTGGTCACACACTCAGTCTTCTATGTTATACCCTCAATCAATTGCTAACGAACCATAAAACAGCTGCAACTGTTTAGTTGGTTTGATAAAAAGTCTAAATCCTCGTTTCGACACTTGACTTTTGTCTGTTTATTGAATCAATATCTATTAATGCCAGCTGACACATCCCTCACCTACCTTTCAGGAATCAGATCTAAATATAATTATAGCTAAATTACTTTTGGTAACAGGCTTTTGCGGCTATATCTTTCCAGGTAACAAATGCAAACATCTTCTGTCTAGAAAAGGAATTTTGCATGACAGAAAGGATTTGGCAACGTTTAAGAGGCCTTGAACAGTGCAGACCAAGTTTTGAATGCTATATTCTTTTTGACTATCTGCCTGACACAAAGTCCCTGTTTTCTCAGGCATCTTGTTAGAGATATTCATTACATCATGCAGTAAAATAATAACAACAATTTAATTTCTACTAACGTTCACAATTCTATCAAAAAGTAATTGCTATCTTTGACTTCTTTCTTTTTATCTTTTCATCTATAGTATAAAGACCATTTTACTGCTATATCATTCTTCTGCTCTGAGAACATGCGGACAGTCTCTTTGAAGAATTTGAAGAGAAAAGGATAATTTTCCATTATGGGTGAAAATGGCCAGATATTGGTGCATTGGGGTGTCAAAAGTCATTCAAACCCTACTCAAACATCCCTTGGAATGAATAAATCATTAAGTGCATAAATTCCCTTCTTTAGTCATAGTATAAAGTATAAAGGTACATGTGAACAAAGTGCAACTGTACATGTATGTGGCTTTGCTCAGAGATATTGAGAGTAATACATTGTGATTATTAGTCACTATAACACAACTGCATATAAATATATTTTTTCTATGGAGAAAAAAGAAGCAAAATGTTCCTAATAACTGATCTAAAGACATAACGACCGTAAAATGAGCGGTGTTAAGATAAAAAATAAATAAGGCCTTGACCAATCACTACCATATTAAGGTATTCAGTTCAATATTGAAATAAAATCAAAAAGAAGACCCAACTGTCACAAAGAAAGTACAGAAATAATTCTTGATGCTGAGTACTCACTGGAGAATTACGTTGTCACGTTAAGAACAAGAATCTGTCAGAATGTTTAAAAATGCAAAATCATGGCAAAATTCTGAGTAAAGAGCATTTTATCACAAATTGTACATCGTCGGGACCTGTTTGCCATTCGCCACTCCTTCTTAATGGCGAACTCTCTTAACAGGGGAATACAAAATCATCTAACTTGGATTTCAGTTGGTATTGATAAAGTGTCATGATTGTTAAAGCAATAAGACAATCAATTGAAATTGAAGACAAAAAATAACCTTCGAACTATTGATATCTATAATCTGAGCAAATGGAAAGTAAAAAGAGAGGGAAAATGTAAGATAAATGGAAAGTATTTCATTATTATTGTATTTGATAAAATGGGCTTTCTTCCAATGTCACGAACACAAAGAAGGTAATCTATCTTACCACCGGATGTAGGTCTAGACCTTGGCTTATCTTCTGAGCGCTGAGACTTCCTAGAAAAGATGAATTACAAAAAAGGAAATAAAGACGTGGCCGACATCGAGTTTGCTAGCGAGCTCCACTCATAAGTGCGATGTCTATAATCAATAGGTAAATATGAAAAGCACGTTAGGCCCTAAAGATACGTTATAAGCATGAGTTGCTGCACTTCATCCCATTTTTTCTAAATATAGTAATGTGACCAATCATTCAATGTGATAGCCTAATTGGATGTTTGCCATTTTCTGTAACTTCATATTTAAATGATTTCTGGGGTGAAGACATAATAAAACAAATTGTTAGATGGGATATCTCAATACAAGTATGTAATACATGTACACCAAAATTAGCCCTTGTAGGTATAACCCTAGCCGTTACAACAATACCAATCAAAAGAACATTGTATGTACTTCATTAAGTTGGCGATTGTTTCTACTAAGAAATGAAGGCCTTTTAAAATGTATACAATAGTGTACACTAAAACAATCCATTCACCTTGCACTGCCTCTTCTTGAAGGTGGGTCGTCTGTCAACTCGATATGTTCTTTCCCTGGAACTACAAAGCAAAATATAATCATTGGGCCTGCACAGGTAGTGTACTGTCAAAGAATTTAGATCAATTGTTAAGACTATACTTATCTATAGTATATCATTGGTAGCATCTGGCATTCTAAAGGCCTGTATGTCAATGTTTTTTATTTTATCACTCGAGTTCTACGTTAGACAGTTTATGAATGGTTTGGTTTGTGCGTGGACAGTAAAAACGTTGCTAGAGAAGTCAAATCGAAGATGAACACATCGAACCAAGGCTTCTCTTAGCTACATCCTTGGACCATAGCTATAGGTACCACCCACCCCCGCTCTCCGGTCAGTATAGTCATTCTGGTTGTATACATCAGATACATATTATATAGATACCTTCCATCCCAGAATGACAAGGATTCCGTTTCTCATGTAAAAGCTGTCTGATTGAATATATAACCAGCACTATCGGGCGCCATTAGAAAATAACGGTTTAAGACTTCAGACGTCCGATGTAGGTATGCATTCTAAATGTCTATAAGCAACCTTCACAGCAATTCTGGTCAAAGCAATAGGAAACTTCCTCAATATGGACACGACATTTATGATACGCATAATGGCAATTACATGGCATGGCGGTAAGCACACGAATTACACGTCATACTATGATGATATGAATAAGGTATTAAGCAATGTAGTAAGGTATAGCAAGCAGTCCGTTAAAGAAGGGATCGGGGGAAGGGGGTTGTATGCTTCAAGCTTTACTCACAGCTATATACATTGCTCTATATGAGTACTGAACACTGCAGGTAACTCCAGGGCCTGACAACCAACTCACCGATATCGTCATCATGTTGGGTGAACAAAATGGGGATGAGATTGTCTGCGGGAGGGACAGACTGGTACAATTAGACAGGTGGTAGAGGACCAAGAACCAGAGTGGATCAGTACGATAGGATGATGCAACAACAGTGGGAAAGTCAAGCCCCAAATTAAAGAAATTTGAACAGATATTTAAAAGAAATACCATAAACAAGATATCAGCATAAGATGGAAGTATAGATTCAATGATTCAATGAACACTTGACCAATTAATTCCATTTTTGAAATTCCGGTCCCTTTGACCAGTTGGCTACAACCCTTCCAACCACTATGGTCGTAGGCATGAGCTTGGTGGGCTCTTCCGTTGGTCTCTCATGCAATGGCGATTTGTTTCAGGCTCAGTTTCTGATATTGCCTTACATTTGATAACATTAATTCTTAAGAAAAAATTCAAACATTGGCCTTCTTAAAACTATGGTTGGACGACCCCTCCGACTACATCCTACCAACGACAATATTTCCAAATCAAAAAGTGAGTCAGAAAGCTCTTATAACCAGTAGTGTGGTCGGTCTAGAGACCACTACGTGAGTGGTTTACACACCTGCTTTCGAGGAGCCGTCGGAGACGCAGGAGAAGGTGGTTTCATCCACCTCGTTGAGGACCTTCTCTTCCTCCAGGGCGTGCATGTAGCCTGAGTAGCTCCAGGCCACCTGGTGGTCCTTGGCCGCCTCGTCCGCCCCCGCCTCCGACCCCGCGTCCACGTCGTCCTCGTCGCCACTAGAGGGCACCTCGTGCTGGGGCTCCCGGTAGCCCTCGTCCTCCTCCGTGTCGACGGGCAGACCCATGGCGCGCCGCCGGGCCATCTCCTGGTTAGGGATTCAGACATTGATGTTGTTATGATTTATATTGGATAGAGTTTGACTGGGCTTTATGTACTTAGAATCAATCGATTAAAGTAATGGTGTGGTGCATACACTATCAATATGGTGTGAAAATGTATTTAAATGACCGAGAGGATATGTACATGGCCTTCAAAAGGGAAACCAATTTCGTAAAAGGTAAGCTCACATTTAAGTGTGGAGTCATCTTTCTTCTCTGTTGCATATTTCTTTTTTATTTTAGCAATTTGTAATATTTCTTTTTTATTTTAGCAATTTGTAACTTGGCCGTGCATCCCAAAAAGGGAACATAAAGTGCCTTATTGATACCAAAACCTTAACCATTTTGCCATTTACCTAGATAAAGTGTGTATACTTACATAGTGAACAATTGTAATGTGCGATATGATTGTGTACATGTCAGTAAATTTATATGAGTTATAATTATCATACTTCATGGCATTCATCATGATCATATTTGAGCAAATTGGGATTATGCTAATTTATGCTGATTGCGAGAGATTATATTACCTCCCTTATTTGAATATTAGTCACATTAATAATTGTTACTAGTAGACCAATTATTGCCATTTAAGTTCTATGTATTATCATTGTTTGTTTCTATCTTATAATTCTATACATGTACTCTCCATGGGAAGAAAAAGTGAGAAATGTTTGACAAACCATTCGCCTCCGCTGTCAGGGCAACAAAAGTAAATTTTCAATTGCGGAAATTGATACTCAGTTTTATTCTCAACTGGGCAAATTGTTCTGTTTCTATGGAGACTTTGTCACTCGAGAAAACAATTGTGCTAATAATAAATGCCAATATATTATCTATTACTGACATGTGTTACATAAAGAATATCAACATGCATTATTGGCACATTTTTTTAAGAGAGGTATAAGGATACAATAACTTTTATGGTTCATAACATTTAATGTTATCCAGCCCGGTGAAAGCACTTTAAAGAAGCATGCAAATAGTGTAAGGTTAGATGCATGATACGTCGGAGTATGTGATTTGTTGTAAAACGTATTTTCACAGACGGGGACCAGATGGATTTTAGAGATAAAACGTTTGTGCGAATGTGCGGCTATTATAATGCAGTACTGTTTTCCAACGAACTTATAGTCGTTGTCACATTTCAATCAGAATAAAAGCAGAAGCTTTTACAAATAGAAATGATCGAAATGAAGCGAGGCACGTGCGCGATTGTGTCAGAAACTGGAGCACTTAATGCGTGTGCCATAATTTGTAATGGAAAAGTGCTTGGTGCACGTGGGAGGCCAGGAGATTTCATGCACCTTGTCAGCAGAATGGGAAAATCGGACGCAACTTGCCCTTTCTGACAACGACTTTCTTTTGTCTTTGAAATCGACTACCGGAGTCTTACTCGCGGTAGGTCCTGCCTCCTGACTCCCATTGGCGAGCCCTTCTTGCCTCTCCTTTTCTAATTGCTTCTCCAGTTTTCGCATTGCTTTTTTATGCTGCCGTTGCTGCAATTATGGAACACCTTACCGTTCATCTGTGTATTCCTCAGAAAAGATGTGGCAAAGCGAAGTTTACGGAGGTATGCAGTACTGCAGCATACGCCAGGTGTTTATAACTGATAATTAACAGTCTACGAACCAGTGGAGAACATACAAGTTTCCCTTGCTGATCATTAAACAATAATTAAAATTACACATGCCCTCTACAAGTGGCGAGCACTTATTATTCCTATCTGAAATGCAACAAAATGTAAAAACACACTCGATCCGTAATAATTCTGGTACAATGAACCTTCATCAGTTTAGGAATAATCTAACAATGTTCTCTTCATTCCGAAGAACATCTACAGAATGGATTTTTTGTATAGCGTCTATATCCTGAAGCACGTACCCAGGCTGCGAAACTAATTTCAACCTCTCCCAACGTCTCAATATCTATACCATTTAAAAAGTGTAGGGTCCGGCGACACTTAGATATCAATACAGAGTTTGTATATAGAATGTCTACCCCTAAAGAATCAACAGTTCCCTAAGTCCCTTGTCGCCTCACCTTTTCCTTGCGCTCCCTGGCCTCATCCTGTCGCCGCTTCTCCTCGGTCTTGGCCCGCCGACGGTGCCGCTCGATGGTGGGCAGGATCTTGTCGGCCGCCAGGTTCTGCCGGAACTGGCAGAAGTCGGACCAGTAGGGGAACAGCACGCGGAACACCGTCAGCTGAAACAGGGGGCATTCCAATAGAGGGTTAGAACTGTTGCTTACAATAGTTAAAATAGTATAATATAAAAAAGGCCCACACATACAAATTGCAAGTGGCATATTTAGGGGACAGGGGCCTATTCGGCGCCCCCATAATTTGATAAATTATGTACAATTTTTGCCCTCCCTTTTTGTGGGAAAATGTTCCTTGATCCGCACTGATTGCCAACTATGCCATGACGCATATTTCATTAATGTAAGGTGAACAGTTCCACATGGTAAAGGGTTGGTTCCTCACCTGGGCCTCTCTGAAGAGGTAGGGCGTGGCCTCCAGCTTCCTCTCGACGATGCGGTCGGCCATCTCCTGGGTGATGTCCACCTGGAGGGCCGGCGGGATGGGCGAGTCGACGAAACAGTTGACGATGGCCACCGTCTTCTGCTGGATCATCGACCTGTCCGAGTGCAGGTGGCAGAGGTCCTAGAGGGCAGCAAAGGGCATACGTTGGAGAGGAGCAAACATGTAGGATGAACGCATTGCATGAACATGCAACACGAATGATAGGTTAAGGGCATATTGGAGCCTTTTACGAACTCATTTTATCCGGAAGCGCATTCAATCCCATAATTTTACCAAATGAAATTACAAAGAAAAACGACAAATGTTTCGTCGTATTTGCAAAGTAGTCACCTTATATCTTTGAATCTCTTGCCAGAAGAGTACGTCGTTCTCATAGTGATCCCCTTTGATGGAGACGAACCGACGAAACTGGAGAGAGCTGATAGGGTTGAGTAGGGCCTTCCTGAAGGTGATGATGTCTTTGGACGAAGAGACCCAGCGACTCTCCAGCATCTAAGAGGTGGGAAAAAATTTGACATATTGCATCGTTTATATCGTTCAAATTGTGCCCAACTTTATTAACACATGGATTCATATGCTTTGTAGGCCTACGGCGTCAGCCTCCCGATAATCAGCACTATAATCCAAGTAAAAGTAAATATCCAACTTATAAAGGTATCAGTCCTCTTTGAAATCTGTTCATACCGTGTAACAAGTGCCAAATTGGAATACCGATCCGATTTTAGAAACTCTAAGAACAGCTATCAGATGCAAAGGTATCAAAGATCCTCACCCTCCAGATTGCCTGAGATTTCTTTTTCTTCTGGATCATAACGTCCTCCACTACGTCGTCCATGGACGACCTGGGCCTCTGGCGGTCGCCAAACTCGGGTGTGGCAAGGAAGAGGGGCAGCCATTTCTTCTCCAGGCGGGTACGCACGTACTTCTGGGCCTCCAGTAGGCTGGCGGTGGGTGGCCGGTCGTCGAGCAGCTTACCCCAGCCACCACCTACTGCCATCACCTAAGGAGACATCATAAAACATTAAGCAGAGTTTAGTATACATGTAGTTACAATACAGCAGAACCTGCTCAATCATAGCATAATGATTGGAAGGCACCGTCTTATCATATCAAAAAGTTGGTCATTCTCACTCAATTCATTATCCAATTGGTTATACTGATGCTAGCGTAAAATTAATATTTGAACTACACTTGGAAAACACATACAATGGGAGCAATAGGTTAGCCTAAAGAACAATTGAATAATCTCAGTTTTATAACTATGCCACTTATAAAGTTATAGCATTCGGACGAAGGATGTGTTTTGATTATTCTTGAAGTTGAAAGAACGATAATCCTTGTCACACATGCAAGACATGCATCCTTGTAATACTCGACAGAAAAAATAAGACGTTGCCAGAAAACATACAGTAGGACAGGTCAACCGATGCACATACAACATATCATTTGTCGTAAAATGTAACATTGCTTTTGTGCATGTTAACCTATGTACATGTATTTGAATCCCAACTCTGTATAATACATGCAATTAAACAAAGGCCTTGGGCTCCAAGGACAATCTGGCACAGTGAAATATACTTCACAATATCCCAAAGAATTTCACCAGCACAAAACTAATTAAATCGTTCAAAGTTGTATTGCCATGCCAACATGCCAACCTTTAAACCGATACTAGGAGGTTAGATAATGTAACGCCTCCCACGCTGTGACACGGCGGCAGGCAGTCTATTACATGCAGAGAACACACACAGGTGAGGTTGTGACCGTTTCCCAACTTCACCTCATCCACAAATTGAACAACCAGTTCCTCCGTATCGTCCGGCCCCACGTCACCACCCGTTGACTCGCCCACTACTAAGGCTTTCTTATTTCGGCCTTTCATTTCCTTCGTGTCAAGCTCAACGGCATCACTTGTCATGAAATGCACCGCCTTTTTGGTTTCACCCTCCTTCTTGGCCTCACCCTCCTTCTTTGCCTCACCCTCTTTGGTCTTCCTTTCCCCTTTGGGATCTACTAAAGGCAGTTTGTCTGGGTCTTTGTCGGGGCTGGTTGTCCCAGATGAGACTGGATACACTTTAGTACCTGGACCTATAAGTGAACCTTCCCGTATAGCAGGGAGTTTTAGGTCGTCATCCTTTTCACCTGACACAGATTTATCGGCCAAGTGTCCATCTGTGTCACCTCTAAAGGTTTCATCATCTTCATGGTCATACTCCTTTCATGTTGGCAGAAGATATATTGAAATAATTTCTTATGTCGGTTGAGAGATTCATGAATCGAAAAAGACACTAACTGATCCTAGGATGGAAGGGATTGTTCTTACACTTTACATCTTGTCATGTCGAAAGTACTAGTATCTCTAAATAGTAAGCATTTATGGTAACATAAGCACATTAAACTGGTGAGGATTTAGTTGGTATGTTATAACGGTCATGTTATGATCAAGTAGCTTAATCTTGTAAATAATATGCATTTGATATAACCATTAGTAAGAGTAGTACCTATTGTTTAAAGTATGGCACAACATGATTTTTCCTTTATCTTATTTCAATATCAAACCCTTTTCCCCATATAAATTCAGGGCATATGATAATTTATCTTACCTTTTCTTGGCCCTCCTTGCCTGCGGGACTGTTGGGCCCAAAGAAGTACTTCTTGTTCATGTATTTAATCTTGATATCTTTCGCCTTCTGGTCCCGTTTACGTTCCTCATTGTGTGCCGTCCGTCGGAAGGCCTCGATGTCCATCCAGCACAGCAGGTCCATGGAGGCGTAGTTCTCAGCCAGGAACTGTCGGAAGTGTTCGAGCTCTATCCGGTTGTGGACCAGCTTCTCCAGGCTGAAGTCTCTGAACTCCTCAGGTATGGACTCGAGGAGGTTCTCGTCGTAGACAGGGTCCTGGTAGCCCACCATAGGGTCCTCCGGGGTCTCCGGACGCTGCAAACAGAGCCATAGTAGATGTAATAAATGGTAAGGCTATTCATTTCATCTACTGACACAATATAGAAGATTGGCAAAAAAGAGGAAATGACCATGAGCATCACAACCCCGTGGTCATAGTATCCTAGAATAGGAAGGACCTTATACCAACGGAAACCTAAAGCTTTCAAATGAAGTTATGATATGGACTTTCTTCAGCGTTAACTTTCTTCTGTTATAAAAGATTTGTGATTATCTCGTTGTCTTATTCAAGTAATTTTAGCATAAGCTTTTTTACTACAATATGTATGTGTAACTGTAAGTATACCACTTAATCAAAAACTAATACGTCCTTACAATTTGTATATCATGGTAACCAAAGGATATGGTAAGAATTCACAAGCAAATTAAACGTTTCATTTTATTTTTAACATGGCAAAAGAAACCTTTTTGCAGTCAGACAAGACAATAGGAATATGAGATGGGAAAAGTATGTAATGCAAACAACCATGCTTTACAGTGCAAACCAATAACAGTCCTAACGTCAGATTTTTATTGTTCGCAAAATATCATGCAGAACGTACGTGAATGACCTTACCTCACACATTGTGTTCACGGAAATTACATATTTTTTAAAGAATTATGGACAACATGCTTCGTCCAAAAACATTTATAAGCAGAATAATAATTATAAAGGCAGCCTTCCTATTTGAGCTTTCGCTCTTACTTATCACAATCTATAATAATTATAGAAATGTATCAAGATTGCACTTAAAGAGTAATATATGTTATAAAACGACAGAGGAAGGCTGCCTCGTGCCTTTGGCGACTTTTTACACCAGCCGTCACGTTTGTGGCATGCACACAAAGCAACACGAACAATATTGTGAGAAGCGGTAGCAACAGTCACCATGAAGACATCTAAATCCTGCCCAGATTCTTCAATTTTCTTCAGTACACCTTCCAGCGTCCCTCCCATTGCTGCTAATTGCGTTATTCCCACGGGGTTGCTAGGCTGACTGTCGGAAATTTTCTCCATGATCTTCCGCGTTTCTTTTTGCTTCACCATCTTCAATTGTTTTAGCAACGTCTGCCGTTCCGAGTCAGTGAAGGCCTTACCTATCTCTTCCTTTTCTAGTCTCTCAATCAGTGACTCCCTGTCTCTCATCGTAACCAGTTGCCGTCGGTCACCACTCACAGGTTCAAGGTGCTGTTTGATAGTGTCAATTTCACCTATTACAACTCCGTCGTTTCCGGAGGCTTCCTTTATCTGTTTGATTACCAGTCCCTGGGTCTTCACTGTAAGATCCTCCATGAATTCTGATCGGGCCACCAGTTTAAGGCCTCCCATGATGGTGTCTCTTTGTTCATCTGACAGCTTTGAAAACTCTCCTCCCCCTTTACACACTCTCTCCATCAAATCTAATCTATCTTCAAATGTAATGGTAGCCAACTCTCCATCTATACTGGGATGCCCATTAATATGCAGCAATACTTCCTCCCGGGTTTCCTGGTTTAGATCTTCTAGGCCATCTTCACCGGATTTAAGACATTGCACAAGATGTAATATAGACCCTGCCGACACCTGTAGTTGTGTTTCTACCCCGGCGGCGATGGTCAGCATCCTTACTACATCATTTCTCTCCTCTACATTAAGGCAGGAGAAGGCCCCGTCCGGTTGGAGTATTCTCTGAACCAAGTCATCTCTTTCTAACTGTGTTACGTCTTCCACCCCTCCAATCTGTAGGTGTCTGACTATCTCTTGTCTAAATTCAACTGGCAAGCTGCCCGCAGCACCTTTACCATCCTGAAAGTCTTGTAACATCTGCAGTCTTTGTTCGTAGATAAACCCCTCGTTCTCCTCTGCCATCCCCCCAAACATCCCAGTAACTACATCTAGTTCGGCAGCTGTGGGGAGTGCTCTTTTCAGCATCCTATTTACATGAATGTGCTTGATTATCTTTTCTCTGTCTATAATGGACAACGTGTTCAAAGACCCATCCCCAGTGAGCAGCCTGTCAATAAATTCATCTTTTCTATCACCTCCGTCAGTGAGATTGTTAAGTATCAAATCACGGTCTTCTTTGGACAGGTGTTTCATAATGCCCTTCAGATTGGTGACCTGTTCAATCAGCGTCTTGTGTTCCTCCAGGGTCTGGGAACTGAGCACCTCCTGCGTCTCAGGTATGGTTAGGTAATTCCTCATTATGGCGTCCTTGGTTCTGGGCACTGCAAACCACTGTTCCAGGTTACTGTAGTTAAAGGGCACAGTCCCTGACCGGGAGGAAAGTGGTAAGGGAGGGCTAGCCTCAGGTGGTGGAGGGCGAGTTAATACAACGTCGTTTAAAGCAGACTCACTTCGCTGTAAAATGACAAAGTCAGCCCAGAATGTTCAAACACATTAAAATAAGGTTTTCGTGTAATTAATCTATCCTATCATAATTATATAGTATAATTTGGGTGTGCTGTTACACATAGGCCATGATCAAATGGATATCCTGTACGAATGGCTACTCTATCAAATGTCCGACATTTGCCTTATATCTATCGTTCTTCTTTAATTATGACATAATCGGCCAATTTCCGATTACCGGTGGATAAGGACATGAGACCATTTTATCTGTTACCTTCTGTTCTTGGCTCAGTAGGAGGTCTATTGATGTTGGAATAGGTAGGCCTGTCATAAAACCTTTAGGTATATATCGCAAGGTTTGTGAAAATAATTATAAAGTTTCTCTCTCAATTTTCACAGTTATAGCTGTCTCACGGGAAACTGTTGAGATCATTATTACAATATTCTTAAATGCGTTTTTTATGCTAAAATATTACCTACGTGTATCGTTATTAACTTGTTCAATTGTTTACATGTAAAATATAAAACGATTGATTTAGGTTATTGGTTGAATTGTAGATTGTTCCTAGAACCCAAGGTGCTGGGGACAAAGTTTTGGCGTCACGTGTTAAGAATCCTTACCTCCTTAATGATCCCTCTCCTCTGTAGCGTCACCATGTACTTTGACCTGGTATCGATGTGTCGCTTAACTTCTATTAGCTCCACCTGGGGGTAAAAGACAGCTCTTACTAACAAGTTTACGTTAATAACCTATAGTTCTTCCTATTAGCATATTGCTGTCGTACGGTTACAAAGAACATGAAGGAAAAAAGAGTAAGAATGGTATGACAAATGAAACGCTTCACGTGCCAAGGAAAGCTATACTACGACGCTGTATCAATACCGGAAGTTGCTTAAAATTTGTTTTTTGATTCACGAAAGTATAACCAATAGTTATTGAATAAAAAAAGTATGTTTGTGACTATCCTAAATACACACATTATAATGTGATTTTTATTATTGTGGGATTCCTTCAACGTAACTTACCCTCTGGATTATGACGTGTAGAGAACCACCAAAGCAAGGAGAACAGTTTAGAATTGTAGCACAATTAAAGGTATTAAGATAGTTTGAATCCGACAAGAGCAAGGTGTTCTGATCCAGTCGTTAGCTGACATGATATGGATTTATAGACTTCAATGATTTTTTTAAAACAAACATTCACGTATATGTATGGGACATCGCAAATGGGTGAATAGCAAACTTACCTTGTCAAAGGTGGATAAATCGCACATTATCATCTGTGACCAGGCGTCAAAGAGCATCTCGAGGACGAACTCCTCGGCCGGGTCAAACAGTTCCTCATAGGGCGGTAGGAGATGGTCGTGTATGGACGTGCGCACGTCAAGGCTGCAGTGAAGGTTGTAGGGAGCCCCCGCCACGATGTACTGGGAGAAGATGGACTAAGAGAAACGTATAGATTTAGTGAGACGGTCGGTACTTATAATTATGTTGTATTATCAGATTATGTATAGAGTTAGGATTTTCTTTATGTGTATTCAATCGTTCTGATCAACAACTAAGTTTTAGAAGGCATACCCCTTCTTCATATCCTTCTCCTACATTCAATTGTACGGTTTAGACAATCTTGCAAGATGTTTTTCTTTCCAACCAACCATCCAGGAAGTCATCGACACTTGGAAGACTTCAATGCCTCAAACTGTGTAAGGAGCCACTCTACGGCTTCCGACACTGGTGAATTCATTTCCAAATTGTCACTTACTTTGGCCTTCTTCTCCAGCAGGTAAATATCGAGAACGTCTTCATAAAACATCTTATGATATTCCTGAAGCTCGTGCCAGAAGGACAGGCAATTCAGCCACAGCTATTCAAACAAACAAAAACGTCATCATGTTATATGTTTTCAGAATAGCACGGTTCACCGTGGTTGACATGGAAGAAAATAATACAATTTCATAAAATAACAGTAGATGTTTTCCTATTTCTAATTAAGTGGAACATTGATAAAGTCGAGATACTTCAAATACTGACTTGATGGCAGGGTACCCTACATACAGGCAAATACGAAAATGTGAAAGAGGTAGAAATTGTCGATTAACAGAAAATAGGGTCAGGGGAATGGCATTATTTGGTTACCTTCCTACATGTTTATGGGTCAATCACATTAGGTCCCATTGCACCTCCCTTATCAAATATACAATACAATATTATGGTATTATGTCCTTAATCCTTTCCCAGGTACAGAAATCACGAGATTGGGCTGTCACTTCGTCATACGCATTTAATTGTAGTCGTTTCCTCACCCAGGTAAACTATTGTAATGTCAGTGACATTAGGGCATTGGTTTCATAAGCACATCAGAATCATTCATGTATGTCTTCCGTAAATTTGCTCTTTACTCGTGTGTATTCTTCCGAACGATCTCTCAACCTTGGGTGACCTTTAACGGGGATGGAGATGGACTATATCGGATGTCACACACCTCATTTAAGAAATTCCCACGTCTATTATCACTATTTTCTAGGTTACCACGTCGATTATACTAACCTTCTATGGTACATTAGGATTAAAAGTAATCTACGTTAAGTGTTTCCCTCTAAGCTTTCTGTAGCATGTCAAATTTATGATATTGACTGACGCACTCCATCATGTAAGTTAATACCAATTAGAAATTATGAGAGACTACTTTTCACTTTATAATCTACGGTAACTGTAATCTTATTGTTTGAAATTATTCAGGGAGAAGATGCCACTCATAATGCCTGTTGAATCTAACAATTATACAATGAGAGAATATGCTTAGGTTGTTTATTTACTAATTTGGTAATCTTATAGTTAAATAAAGGGGCAATTTGATTCTTTTTACAAACTTAAACTTTTCATGCTTTACTCTCAAAGGGTAACTGAACAAAGTGGTAACCATCAAGCATCGAAAGCTAGCGCGTCGATCGCTACAACGGCAGGAAGGTGGACACCAAAGTGAGTTACGACCAAGGTTATTTCATTATGGCATTATTGGCATCGCTTTCCGAAGGGTTTCTTTCTAGGGATCATGGGGGTTTCCATCAGTACACCTAATACTGATACAAAGTGGTTTATAAGATAGTGAGGGAATTATTGATATCACATTTAATTAAGTAATGGCTACGGAATACAATATTTCCTCTCAGGTCTGCGATGGCATTCAATGCCAAGCAATGGATGCAGCTTAATAAATTACATTAGAGTATACACTGATGGCAAGATCGCTAACGCAGGTCAGGTCAACTAAATGAATCATTACAAGTCTTACGAGTCGACCCTGACATCATTCCGTCTACTAAGGTGAAGTGCACACCTGAGGTCTCTGAAGGGGGTTATATAATGGCTAAGGAACACACAAAATTACTCGCCCTGAATTCATCGAACCCTAGGTTTTATATCCAATGCATTGAACGAGATTTAACATGACCCCATGCACAAGTTCATTCATGTTTGTTTTCATATCCTACGTTTGATGTATATGTTAAACAAAAGATGATTAGAAATTGTGTTTGAAAGGAGGGTGATACAACGATGTAGGCCTAAGGGTGTAAGTAGTATATGGAAATTACAGTATAGCAACATCGTTTATGAAAATCACGACGAGGCAATGTTTTGGAGGCCTAGGTAAGTCTATGTTTAGACTAAAGTATTAACATGATTAGATTGAATGTAATACAATTATATTATAATGTTATAATTATGTACACGTATATGGAAATGACCGTAATACAATATTTTGATGAGCTAAGTAGTATATGGAAATGACAGCGGACCAATGATCTGGTGACCTTTGTCGTACTTGTAGGTTGCCAGCTCAGTCAATTTCTTTCTTGATATTTACTTGTCTTCGTAATATATAGTAATTTAAACTAATCTTTCAATAGATAAATAACATGAATTTTAATTAACAAAAAAAAAGTATAACAAATTCGGTGTGTTTTGAATGAAGACAGGCGAGCAAGTGAATGTGACAGTTGGTGTGACGATTTATATAGTCACCTGGCAACAAACTTCGTAACAAGGGGTCACGCTTAGCAACGAACATCCTAGACATACTTAGCAACACGATCACATGTGTCGACGGTTGCTTCCCCGTGTTCTTCCCTCACACCATCCTTCTAACTGCCCTTACCCTACCCCCCCCCCCCCACGCGCCCGTGTTGTCTGGCGCCCCTGTCCGTCTGACGAGCACTGCTGGGGGCTCTCGACTCACCTGTCAGTGCCCAACACAAACACCGACAATTGTCTTCAGAGTCTTAGAACAAGGTCACGAAGATCAGCGGGAGGGAAGAGCAGAGACGCCATCTGCCGGGCCCTTATCTCGTGTCGTTCACGTACATGTACATGTAGTCCAGTTCTTTGTCATAATGTTAACCCCCCTCTTTACCTGTCATCCACTTATTGTAGTTCTCACCTGATTCCCCGTGGTGTCGAGGTACTTTCTGATCACCCCTCCAGCCTTCTTCTCCGAGGCCAGCGCCTGGAGGAGGCCCTCCATGCGGCGCCCGCCCAGGAAGGCCGACATCTCGCTGGCGGCGTACTCACTGGAGACGGACAGGGCGGAGGCGGGCCGCGCGCCGCGGGGGTCACTGCGTACAGACGACGGCATGGACAGCGACGAGAAGGTGTCCCACTGGTCACTGGAGCGGGACGACCGGCCGCGGGGAGCCGACCTGCGAGGGGATAAAACACGTTAAAGTAATACGTACAGATTAAGATAAAATGTTACTATCTGATCAGAAGGGTATATACGGTTGTAAAACCATTGCCTTTGTGCAGCTCAAGGCTTGAAAGAAAATCAGTGGGGTATATTGTCGCACCTATCGGATCATAATCTCATTAGACTTTGTGCGTTACGATAAACAACCGGGGCTTTGGATTTTTGGATTTTTAGAAATATTTTATGAGGGATACAAAGAAAGGTTATCCATAGAAACTCAACCCGAGTATTCACACAGATTAAAACATGGGAATGAAATCATTCTATTCTTTCTTCCCAGGAAACTAATGGAAAAAAACAGTGAATGTTAAAAAGATGCCATATTCTAACTGTAACTACGCCCCCTTTTATCTCTAATGTCAGGTAGTACGGAGAAGGGGTCCAACCTGGTGGCCCTGGGCGTGGACGGCGGGCGGGGCACCTCCGGCTTGAGGCCCGCCCTGTTACGGGCACACACCAGCTGTTTAGGGGTCTTCTTGTCCCGGCGTTGACGCTCCTGGTTCTCCTTCTCCTTCTCCCTCTTCTTGTCCGCTTTGTACATGTCCGGCAGGGAGTGGGTCCGCTTCATGCCCACTCGGGGCGTGGTCGGCGGCAGCTGCACCTCTTTGGGCTGGGAAAGAATAAGAGAATTTGTCAGCAATTGCCACGACCCATGATCAAACTGTAACAACCTGTTACACTGCGTGGGACTTCAGATGCCAGAGGATCCGTATTTCGTATTCATATAGCATCTTTTAAAAGAAAGCCCAATAATTTACAGAAACGATACAAATGGCCTGAAAGATAATTCAAATGACAGGCCATGCGTTTTAAGAAGGTATTGTGTACTGCTTTATTGTATGACCAATGCAAAGCGATAATTCATACAGCAATGGAATCAATTGCAATATGCCTATTGCCATAATTGTGTAACATAGACTAGTTATTACTGTTGCAGCTGGCTTAATCTGTTACCTTGGGAAATTTGTTTTTCATAAACCATTTTAATATAGGTAAGTAAGAACAGGTAGATTTCGCAATGTATTTTGATTGTATTTTGTATATCTAGCGACCAATGCTTAATGTCATGAGGCCCTCTCTGTGGGCTTTTATAATTGTACCTCTACAGAGGCGATGTCAAGATATTATCCTTACATGTTCTAATATGTTAAAGTCAATAAGATTGAACTGCCCCTTCTCTACCTCTTGTCTTGGGGAGGGCTCGTCAAACATGGAGGTGATGGTCATGGTGGGCCGCTCCATCTGTCGGAGGCGGGGCATGCAGGTCTTGGGGCGGAGGGGCAGCAGGCCCAAGGTGGGCGGGTTGGGGTGCGCCTCCAGTAGGGGCGGCGCCGTCTGACGCTGCAGGTTGTACATGTAGTTCCGCTCCGGCCGCGCACCCGACGACTGCTGCAGCAAGAAACGCGGCGCCCTAGATTGGATGGATGAGATTAATGAAAAGGCATGTTTTACCAGGGTGTTTATTCTCTCTTCTAATAAACTTAAAAGCTGGAGAAAAGCATTAAAGAAGGACGTGGTTTGACAGAACGTTTTATGATGATTGTGTACATCTAATATAAGAAAATTAACCTGTATGGTTGGAGTTTGGAGATTGCAAAAACTCCATTTTCTCTAACCTACCAGTAGAGGAGTAGCGGCTCTGACACTTTGGTCTGGGCCTCGAGTAGTTTCTCCAGGGTCCACTGGGAGGGCTCCACCAGATGCAAGTCGGCTTTGGTTTCCTTTGATAGTTCATAGGGGGCGCCAGGGTGCTGGTAGCGCTCCCGCATAGCAGCCAAATACCTAGAGGGAAATGTAGTGCCAAATGAGAGTGTTCTCCTTTGATTCATTAGTAGGCAAGAAAAGATCAAAATAATCTATTTATCCTTTTTGCTAAGTTATCACAAACGAATCTTCGTACTCCAATTAATATCAGATCGACAAATTTATCCGTATCCAAATTGTTTTAATTCTAGAGGCCTTTGTCAGAATCTTGGATGATTATTATATCTATTGAGATATCAAACAATATTATAAAAAGAAATACATTGCCATGGACAAATCACATAGAAATTGTACCACTTATCATTAGATGCAAAATATTCCAAAATAGCTATTTACCCTGGTATATCTGTGGGTTTGAGAAGCATTCGACCGCGATCCACGTCTAACCAAAAGTACCAGTTTTTCTCTCCCCGGGTGCCTCTGAGGAAACGTTTGAATTTATCCAAGCCCTTTTTATTTGTAAGTCTGAATCTTTTCTTGCGTTTTTTGAATATCTTGTCTCTGTCTTCGTCATAGTCACCGTCACTGTCCAGCATGGAATCCTCGTCACTGTCCGCCGCAGAGGTGGTCCGCGTCAACTCCTGCTTCTGGATCTCACCACTAGGGGGCTCACGTGTGCTGGTCACTGTGTTGTCACTAGGTGTCTCTGGTGTCACTGTTACGTCTCTGAGTGACTCATTGCTGGGTTTCTTTGGTTTAGGTTGTGTTACAAACTCGAGCTTATCGAAATCCTCATAGAGGAAATTACATAATTGCTCATTCGGGTACAAGTCCTTGACCACTCTATGAGATTTGAGTACCTCCTCTACAGGTATACCGGCCGTTTCAGCCACGGCGTGTTTGAGCACGGTGCCCACGACCAGGGAGCCCAGCTGGTCCAGGTCGTCAAAGACGTAGGGGGAGGCGGCGTCCAGGTCGAGCAGGGTGTGGGAGGAGTCGGAGGGGGCCGGGGAGTGGGAGCTCCTCTCAGAGGACGCCGCCTCCGTCGACACCTCGGACGGCGGCGGGGACGTACTCCCCGTCTCCTCCTCCTCGTCCTCCTCCTGGGGAGGGGTGCTGGCCTGGGGTACTATGTACACCGGGCCCCCTCGCCGCCCCCCGACCACCTGACACACGGCGTCCGAGGCGCGGGGGGTCAGGGGCTTGCTGTCCGGCGCGAACAGTCGCGACTGGGCGACGACGGCGGCGTTGACCACCGGCCCGTCGTCGTCCCCTGCCACACTCTCCCGGTCCTCCTGACTGACCACACTGTTAGCCCCACAGCCGGCCACGTCCAGGGTGCTCCCGTACAGGGACAGCTTGGTGGGGCTGCCCAGACCGCTGTCCCTCCAGTTAGAGTCGGCGGCCGACAGGGAGGAGATGGGCCTGCCGCTGGTGGGTCTGGCCGAGAGGGTCGGGGGGTGGGCGGCGCTGACCGGCCGGGGGTGGCGCGGGGTGGTCAGCACGGCGCTGGTGGGGCGCGGCCCGCTCACACTGCCCGTCGTCATCGTCGTGTGCGCCATCTTGGCCTGAGACACCCAGGCCTCCGTATCCGTCGTCGACGCCGTTCCCATGCAGACAAACAAGTCCTTCATGATTTTCTGAAAAGAAGAAGGCATACATAGCATTACAATATGTTGGTTAGCCTATTTCCGTGTAGTGAAATGGCATATGGTTCAAACCTGTGGATTCTGAAACAAAAGACCAACACAAATAATATACAACAATCAATGAAGTATCAAATGCATTAAATTTACAAAATCTTGGTCTTTGGAGGATTACCATGCAGCATAAATTACCTTATCCTATTTCATAATAATATCTTCTTGTCTTTTATCATGAATTAGATAAGATGGACAGCTGCAAATTCCATCCCTTTCACAATTTTCGTTCACACGCAGGCAACTGTGATCTGTTACCCTGATTAAATTGTGTAACCGTTGTTAGTTCCGTTCCCTATTAGTTTTCTCCAAACGTCTTCAAATTCTTTGTTTGATAATCGTTTGATCAGAATACCTTTTAGTTGTGCTCTCTTATTATTTTAAAATGTGCATTAGATAACTAAATGACCGACACCGTAATACCAACAGCAGGGTTTCAGGGTCCTGGATCCATTAAGAGTAGGTGGTAATTGCTTCCACAGGAGGGGAGGGGGAGACAAAATCATCAAACGCATATTTTATCGATGTAAAAGACATCAATGAATGGAGATATATGAACATCCATGAATATCGTCTAAACAGTATGATGACTATCAAAAAACATAATATCATATTGACAAAATGTACGACATAAAAGTGCCGTGGTCTCAACTTCACAAAAATTTAATATTCAAATGCATAAAGAAACCCACCATATTATGAACATACAAAAGTTGAAAATCCTCTTGATATAAACTTCAAAATAATGACAAAATTCACCCAAGGTTCCATTTCACTAGTTGGAGAAAAAGAAGGAAAAACAGAAAGAAATAGTATTTAATGTTATGTTCCAAAGGTTTACGGAACATGGACAAATCCAGGTAATAACATGAAATAAAGAATCTTAAATAATGCAAGCTAAGTATTCTTAATGCTAATGGTTCTCATGATACTGAGTCGGAAATAGGGTGCGTGACACTCAGAAGTCTACATACTGCCTTTGTTGGAACCGTAACTTTCGGTTCGTCTTCTCCTTCTGGTTCCTCCTGGGGGTAGAAGGGCGTACATGGGCTAACAACAATCACAACTACAAGGATCTCAGAAAGGTCTGCTATGGTAGTAAAAGGATGGCAGATGATCTACTATTCGGAAAGAGTACTAATATACAATAGGAACTTAGGAGGTGGAATACTATTATTAAGAAAATATGTTTGACATTAACGTTCAGTACTATAATTATAGTATGGATGTTTATGTTCAGTTGTCACCTTTTCAACAATGAAATACTATAAGTTACGGACAACATTTTGACTCTTGTGTCGGTTATTCGAACAGTCGATTATAGATCATGTCAAGTATTTTAAACCTATCATAAAACGTAGCTCGGTCCTTAAGACTTTATGGATATTAATGTTAGCAGTGCGAATCGTTCTCTGTTCAAGTATAAGAATATGAAGTTATCCTACTCTGCGCTGGAACGTCAATCCATTATAGTTTTTACTATTAGATTTTAGTTTTTTCTAGCCCATTACAAATATATTAGTTAATTGAAGTTATGATCAAATTGCATTTAAACATATTGTTTAAATATTATCAAACTCCTACAGCTTAGCATTGCAACATTTTAATTATATAGGTTATGATATTTATCAATATGTTAAATAAGAATATTGCATATTCTTCGACGATTTAGTTGTACTACTACAGTCAGTGCTTGCTCTATTTCATCACCTATGTTCATCAATACACACTAAATTACATTAGTTGTACTGCTACGCTATACTTAAGTACAAAGACCTACGTAGACGATGCTGATCGAGCCCACTGCCTTTCCAGCAAAGTATTGTAACCTTTTAGGACTGTTCTCAATTTGCGGCTGACGACTCGGAATATTGTCATTATCTAGTTGCTCTATTGGAGCATTTTCATTCTCAATTCGACAATGTATGTCGGGTTCTTTTGTTTGTTCTTCCGTATCCGTAATTGTTGGTTGCGCTACTTGCCCATTCTCAGTATGCCTCTCTGATTGTATTACATGTTCTTCAGTATCTGTAATGGTTTGTTGCGCTACTTGATCAGTTTCAGTATCTGATGACTCAATTTGGTCATCTATCTGATCATTCAGCTGAGAATCAGTGTCGGAGACGTGCTGGTCTATATATTCTATGGTCGACTGACTCAAGCGCTGTAGAAACACAATTGGTATAACCTTAATATAACTGTGAGGCTTCAGACTACGATTACCTATTGAGAGAAAGGTTTGACTGTGCATTGTGCGTTTTGCGATAATCTAAAAACACCGAATGGTAACATTTGAAGCCGGAGAGCCATTGCAATCTTTATTACTTACATCGTATTGACTAGCTTTCAACACATTCATGTTTGGAAGTTGACTATTCACTGAATAGGCCTATGTTTTAGAAGGGCAGGTATAGACGTATATGTACACACATCGGTATATTCTACAAGTCTAGAACATAACACTCTCCTACACAGCGCAATAGGAAAGGTCACTACTCATGTGCCCTACGCGGAAGAGAACTAGTTGATCTACCTATGACCTGAGCCAATCACTCCCTCTCTTACCTCGTCCTCGTCCGGCTCCTCCGGCGGCTCCTCCTTCACCTTCCTGGTGGGGGGTGCCCGCGGGGTGCGGTCCAGTCGCAGTGAGACGCGCTCTCCAGGGTCCCCGGCCGCCTGGGCCTGGGCCACCAGGTTGGCCAGACGGTACTCCAGGTAGCATTCCGACTCCAGGAAACAGGCCAGCCGCTCCTTCTTGATCCACTCTATGCCCTGCTCCTTGTTCAACGTCTGTATAGGAAAGAAATATCCGTTGGGAATCGAGGTAAATATGGCCGATGGTCCATGAGAAAAATGCCATTTAGATATACTACTTACGGGGGGAATGGCATCGGGTTTTACAAACATTTAAAACAGGAACACATTTAATTCAAATGCGTTTCTCAACTCTATCGATGGGAATAGAGAGAGAAACCAGCAGAATCGAGACCTGATGCAGACGCTATACTTTTTAATACCCCTTTATCGCTTATGACTTTGACGGAACAATAGAGGAAACGATGTGGTCACGCACAACTCCCATCGTATCCTTCTTTCCCTGTTCAAGTTTTGAATCAACGACCTTAACTGTACTACACTTACATAAAAATTGGACGTGGTCACATTATGAGTAAAAGACTGGTACTAAAGATAGCACACTTGTACCATGGAAACTAATCAACAATCAATACGGTTAATTATATTCTTGCATGCCTCCCACACATAGAGTTGTGATCTAGATAACGAATCAGCTATAGCCTAGCTAACCAATCGGCGGATGTTTTTCTATACCCTAACACCACCCCTGTACCACAAAGGACTGGCATACCTGTACGACGAAGCTGGTGTCGATCTCCCTGACCTCCTCCTGCGGGGGCTCCTCCATGGGGATGAGGGGGACGGGCATGAAGGCATGTCTGTGCACGGCCCGGTAGATCTTCTTCTTGGGTCGCCCGGCCCTCACCGCCGCCTTGATCTCCGTGGCCAGCCGCTCCTTGGCGTCGGTAACGATCTCAAAGCCCCCGGTCTCCTTGTTGAAGAAGAGGGGCTCCGGGAAAGTCTGAAGAAGAAATATATTTGTCTTACGATTGTACCATCAATCACTACCAATATGTAAACAGGTATAGGTAACATGACCTGTCATATAGATAGAAAAGACATTGTTCCATGCGGAAATATTGAATACAGTATCGTTTACAGTCAAGGAATGTTATGGACTCTGCTCACTGAACAAGCTTCACAACATGTGATGTTTTGGCTACTTCTAATAATGATTTGTTTGCTATTAATGTTTATTAAAATCTGAGATAGGACTTTCTCTGTACTGCTTTACAATTAACAATGCACTTGAAATACACGTTGCCCATCATAGGGTAATTGAGCAAAATTTGATATTTTCCTTTTAGATCATAAAAGAAATAACGACATATTTATCACTTATATTTGATTTTTTATACTGAGAATACTCAAGTCAAACGAGTGAAGATTGTTCTCTTGGTTCTTGATATTACAAACCGGACAAATCAATAAGTGTAAATTTGTAATTCAGATCAATGAACCAGCCCACATTCATTGCACACCTTCAAAGTTTGGGAAATAACAACTGTCTCGGCCCTCAGCCAATACTCCACTCTAGGATATAAAATGGACGCAGTCACCGAGGTTGTTAACGCCTCCCAGTTCATATTACAAGCTCAGAACTCGTGTGGCCAAAACACAAGGAGATAAAAAGTTTGATCACGCCAGAGGCCTGCTGCCGGACCCAGGAGGGCGGGTTTCACAGGGTTTGTTCAGGTGACTAGCTACCATGCAGGGCCCAGGGGGATGTCTGCGGCTGTAGGAGGAATGAGAAGGAATTTGTTGTTTGAAGGGGTACAAACAGGTCTCATGCATTATAAGTCAGACATGTGGGTTGTATACCCGGGGCGCGGAGGGAGGGGCTGTCATAGCTGACTGATCACACCCCCACCTGCCGGCCGGGGTACCCCATGCGTGACGCCCACGGTCGGCTGGCACCGGACCAGGCATCTGCTACTCAAGGGACTGAGAACACTTACTGCCGAGGAGGCAATCTGATAATAAGAATCTCTACCTCCTGTAGGACTTCTTCCGAGTGCATCGAAAATGCCCATTGAACTTCCCCGTTATCCAAACTTTTTATCTGTAGTGTTATGAACGGGATTCAGGGGACTTGGGGGGGGGGGGCATATTCGGGGTCCTGAGAGTGAGAAATTTCAGGTACTGAGAGTCGGGGAGTCCACCAAAACACTAGAGGGAGGGGCGTCTAGAGGGAA
This sequence comes from Lepidonotus clava, assembly GCA_936440205.1. Lineage (NCBI taxonomy): Eukaryota > Metazoa > Annelida > Polychaeta > Phyllodocida > Polynoidae > Lepidonotus > Lepidonotus clava. Next base: position 54,783,685 of record OW387134.1, read on the forward strand.
ACTCTTCTATCCTTGTGTCATCAATCGTTTTTACTGTTACATAATCATGGTTGGCTTAGAGGATTGCGTCATCTCCTGGCCATCCTCTAGGCACCTTCCCATGGCCTACATTCAGAATGGGCTACTCTTATTGGCAGGTGCTCGAGTGGTCCAGGATCTTCATGTCACGGTTGGGACCCATCCTTTAGTATATGCAATAACCATAATGGTCTACTTCTCAAGCATATGACAACAATGGATGAGATGTTCACAGCTGAGCACCTTGAGGGACACTGGTTTATTCTGGGCAAACTGTCTGCCTTTTATAGGCTAAAGGGGAATGCTGACTGGCTACAACATATCATGTGACATTATCTCTTATAAATCTAGTGTTTACCCCATAAACCTCTTGTTTCATGTTATACCTCGACTATCTATTTACTTCCGTGATATTTTTACATTTTGAGTTACCTCTTGAATATTCGAATATCTACATTATTTGGGTATTTGAGTATCGACATTATTCACCTATCTCGAGCCACTTTCTATTATCATTAATTACACAATTATTACTATATAATTATGTATAATATTCATGGCAGCATGCAGCCTTTATTTTTTTTTTGCAGGAATTGGGGAATACTGGACGGTAGTCTCAGATATAGACATACGATATTTTTGTTTTGTTTTGGAAGTACTCAAAGGATTAATATAGAATAGTCAAAGCAGCTATGTGACGCCTAACTGAATGCATATAAATTATGACGTCATTCAAACCACCCAATGTGGTACATAGTATCAGAGGAGGGTTTCTTCAAGGCAATACAAGTCTAGCCAGTTCCAGCCGGCAGTGTAATCTCCTAATGGGCATGCATTGAAGAGACAGCATTTAGGACAACCTCCATTGAGAAAATGCATGTCTAATTTTCCCCCATGGCCCTGCCAGGTGGGTGAACTTTGGACCAACTTTGGATTATCCTAGCGATTGTGGTCTTCAAATAAAGGTATATTGCATTCAAATAAAGTGTCAGCACCATAAAGCATGGTCATTTCTTAAGTGTATCAGCGCATGTATAACCATTAAAGAGCTGCAGAGATTGACCTACTGTGCACTCACCAACTAGCGGCGTGGCCTTTCCAATGCCACCTTTGGTTGGTATTGCCCATTAGGCTTATATATACCCCTCATCACTACAGTAGGTCCTGCTGCCTGCCAATCAATTTGGCACCTGTTGGATCTTAATGAGCTGCAGGGCCGTCAAGATTAAGGGGCGACGGCTGCCAAATAGGTCTCTGAGGGGCGGAGGGTGAGTAGCTGCATGGTGCTGGTTAGGGGGCAGGCCCGGCCAGACCCACCCTGCCAAACAAGCTCGAGTAGACTGAGAGAACTCAGATTTATTTGCACACGCTTTACTCGTGGGAAAACTCAAGTAGTGATCATGCCGCATGGGGTAACATGTTTTTATTCCGGCCAGCCTGATGTTCTTACAGGGCTAATCAAACTTCCAACACGCGGGGCTGCATTGTAATGGCCACATTGGCCGACCCTGGGACAGGGTTCAAGTATGTTGCAGCAGAAAAGCAACAGGAAAGGCTGCTTTATGAACCTTTGCGGTGCTGGTCTTTCTCTAAAAATAAATCAATAAAACTGGGATTGCCTGATCCAGTATTTCACTGCTCATCTGATCTGCGATAACCAAACAACAAAGTTCCGGCTAATCTAATCATATAAAGTTCATATTTCAATGCAGATCATACCTTAGATTAAAGAATATACTGTAATTAACGTGATCTTTATAGCAGTATACGTAGCCTACATAACCGATGAAAGCACCAACTTACCGGTAAAGCCAGAAATGCATTGAAGTACTCGATGAAAAGGTCATCTGTGGCCAAAAGATCTTCCTGAAATTACAAGAATAAACATGAAAGAGTTTTAATAACATTATGAATACACATGTATACATACATAATTATCCTCACTTGACATGTACACAACTAGGATACCATACAAACAAGTATATACATGAATTTCATACTCGTCCTAACCGTGAAAGCAACTAAGTCATGCATTAATATTGGTAAATTCTCCATAATTATGTGATTATACTATAATATAACAGAGAAAGCGTGCAGCAGTCATATTACAGGGGATTTCAATACCTGCAATACATGGTATAATAGAGCCGAGGTAGAGTATGCATAACATAACGAAACGCCGCTATATTTGGTCACAACATGAGTGGAGTGTTTGGTCAGCTCTGTAGGTGACGACGGCACGGACCACCAGCCAACTTAGGCACTGATAAAGGTGAACCAACCACACGGGACAAATTTAGGTTCCGCCTTATCATAAAACAAACCAATAATCTAAAATTGCCATAGGCCTAAATTTACTCCGAAATAATCTAAGCGAGTGGCATTTAAAACGTGTAGGTTTCAATTTCCTAATTAAAAACGTAGTACTATGTAAAGCCCTTTTGGTTAATTCCTATCACTTTCAATTCCGGTGAAACCTTCAATTCAATACATGTTGGAGGGAGAAATGTACTACTTAGAACATTAGGACCCAGATCCTCTGGGCTGGACAAACGTGTATGAGCCGTTATCCAAACCGTACTGACTGTTTACGCCCTTTGTTTTTCTTGTAGATGAAGGGCTGCTCGTTCACATACCGCTGTATAATGCCGGTAGGGTACTCAGCAGCTAAGCATCGGCAGTTGGAGTTGTAAACAATGTCTCCAAGGCACACTTTTGTATTCTGCGTTTATCATTGGGTTCATCTCAACCGAAAACCAGTGGGCTATTGTGTCATTTAAAAGAGAACTCAAGAACTTTTTGAAACACCTATCTAGAAATGAAATCTTGAATTCAAAATCCTTCCCTCTGGCACCTTGACCGATCCCTCACTTTCTAATAACAATCCACTATTTCAACCCCCGTTTCAAACCCTTCCTCAAATGGATAATATGTTTTCCAGAAAGAAAAGTTCTTAACCATCTCTTTGTCATAATGATGGATTTACACACTTTACAACATAGTGTATGGTTTGGCAATAATTATGTTGTACTTTTAATACCTTTTTTTAACCTTCCGCCTATTTTTAAATTCTTTTCATACCCTTTCAACATTTCATTTTTCTATAAAACCAATATAAATCATAAATCCAAACACTTAACTTCAAATTTTGATTTGTTTCAAACCTGCTCTCTAGAAATAATTTTCGAAATTCAAAATACTTAACTTGGTAATTTCATTTTGGTATATTGATTTAATGAAATGTAGGTGTACTTTCTTATTGTTGGAATGTTTATAATGGATACAAAGACCCATACACCTAATGATGAAACTTAGATGCATTTCTGATGATAATCTCAAAAAAAGTAAACAAAAGAAAAGGGAAAGCATGAGCAAAGAAAACTTATTTCATAAAAGAAAACGCCAATCTGCTTCACTATAGACGGACTGTATTGCCCACTGGTATCAAGCCGCATAGTACGCATAGGCAAGGCATATCTGAAGGATATACGCCCTCATTTCTAGATTTTATAATAATAATTATTATGCCATAAACGAATAAAAGCACAAAGTTAAACAACGCATGATTAAATTGTGGAATGTCTCTGTCTTGTGTTCTTGTAAAGGAGAAGGGGAAGAAGGCAGCTCGTAGCGGGTGACTCGTGGTATCAAGGTGGGTCATCTCTATTTTGGTCTTAGAGCAAGGCAAATGGCAAGAGGAGGTCATTTCCACATGCTCATAATTATGAATAACTATGCTACTGGGTCTTGTCCACATTGCCGAGATGTAGCCCCAGCTCTGGCCCGGTGTTTTGTGTAACAATTCCCACTGAATGGCGCACTGCATTGTTTCTCCAAAAATCATAAACTCAAGAAGATGTTAGTAATTTGGCTAACAGTCAACTACTCGAGCTCGGAACTATGGCTTTTATAGGCATTTTAATCACAAATTGAATACTGTTTGGCTGATAAAGGTCATGTAACCATCGTATGGTCAGTTTCATGATATACTAAATATTCATGTCAGAAAAATACCAGTAGTGTTCTATACGCTAAGTCATAGTGTTAGATTGACTCTATTTCCATATTCAATCACAGATATCAATATTGATGATTAGCCAATGCATAGGGACATTAATTTTGTTACTCTAAACTAACTATTTCAAAATTAAAAGCATATCAAGAATAATCATTGACTCGTAAATATCAGCTTGCTGAGAGAGGTCGAGACGTAAGGGGAATAATTTATGCACTAAAACCTGGACAACCTCCAAGGAATAGAAGTAAGTATAAAACTACCTCTGATGTCTCGAGCAAGTATCTACAAAGCCACTTCTATGACTAATAAAGCTAAACACTAAGGTCGGTGCTAAACAAACAATGGTAACAAACAACCAAGAATAGCGCCATGGTGTAATCAGCTACTGCGGGGATTCCTCAAGATTATGAAAAATACTAACTATACAATATGTAGGTTTACTCGATGGAACTTGATGATTGATCTCACCAGAAATACCGTTTATCATGATAAAGTCTATATCTATAACTCATGCTTCCTCAATAGCAAGGAATAGCTTGCTAGGTTCCATTCCGCTCTTGACAAAAACATTTACAGAGAAGGTTGATCGAATCCATAAAGCGAGATTCTAGGCATGCTGGTTGAAGTATTCCCCATGTGAGGGTCCTATTCTTCGCATCCCTAGTTCCCCGTCCGTGCTTTCAATTCCGACAAAAGGCCGATGAATGGCAAACTGGCAGAAGAGTGGGATGTGCCTCTTTTGATGCCGTCTTTGATTTAAGGATATTGATTAAGTTCACTAGCCCAATGCCCATGGGTTCTCGCTGGGTTGAACCCATGGGGTCTTTAATCAGAAATTGAGGGGCGGAAGAAATACATGGCCACTAACTAATGGAGGACCGATCCCCTAACAAATGTATTTGTATCTTTTGGAACTTCAGAGCTACATTTTAGAATGATAGTTTTTATTTAGTTAACGTTTGATACATTGTCACAAAGAGAGATAGGTTAAAGAATATTGGTCTCTGCCACCAAGCCTCTTGAGCCACAGGTATTGGCGAGTAATCTTTGACCCACAAGTAAGTGATTATGCTATTCAAACTCTCTAGGGAATGAAGTAGTTTACATTACCCATGACCTCGATCGCTCGAAGGAATATATTTGTGATTAATAACGAAAAAGAAAGGGCAAGCTGTTGGCGCTTTGATCTAAAGCTCTTCAGGGTCATGAATAACAAATATTGCCTATCGTAAGACAAGAACAGTTTTCCCCTTATGGACTCACAAGCCTTATATAATTTATTTCTGTAGTAAATTCAGTCATCAGTACTTACTTTTAGTATTTAATTTTAAATTAATTTATTCCCTTTAATTTGTTTGCCTTATGCACTTTTTATACGACAATGATGTAAAGCACACATTTGCTGCAAACAATGGATGCCTACACCAATATAGCCTGATGCTAAGCCCACATAACATAAATGTTTGTGAAAATTGATAACCTTCGAGCTTCCGCCATAGTACCCCATCGCCGCACTTATGTAATATTGAATGGATGTAGTGTTAGTGAGTTCGTGTACCACAGTACAAGGCGTCATGATCAATAACGTGTAGATAAACATTAACGCCTGGTTACATTCATTTTGTACTACTGCCAACTACCTGACTGTAAAGATGAAATTGCACCCAATCACTCATCATCTTCACACCATGCAATGTGACTAGTAATTGACCGCTAATTGCTAATAGACTTGTCCACTTTGCCAGCTAGCCCACCCCTTATTTCTATGATATCAAAATTTGTAGAAAAATGTTCATCATACTTGATTCACAGTAATTTTCCTAGTAGTATTACCCAAAACTGAACTTTATAAGCTTTTACTTTCAATATGATGTTAAATATGTAGCTGTAGGACTGGAAAGCAAAAATGGCATTTTCCTGTAGGGAACAGTGTTAAAGCCCTTTAGCTTTGCCCACAATGCCCAACCCTAAAATCACAAAAACTTACCTTATTTTGGTTCACCTAAAATGGAGGTAATTACCTAAGTGAGAGAAAATAATAATTCATCCTCATTTATCAACACCTTATTGACTTAGAAAACACAAGTACTAACTCATTCATTCAGATTTGTGTCAGTGGCTGACTTTGCAAAAACTGCAATTATGTCCGACCTCTGTATCATGCCAGCAATACATCCGAAAGTGGACAGGTCTATTTGAGAAAATGAATCCTTTCGACAATTTGCTTACGTTGGCCACGTTATCAGAAAGAGAAATTGATCAATATTGCCAGAAAGGATAGGCATATCTTATATCGTTAGGAAATTGCAAAATCTTTCAGACATGAACTTATGTATGTAAGATCGGTGAAATGAAAAAGAAATGTATGAAATCTTCACCATTGAGTCCAATATTCCTGACAAGTATACGGAAGACTTACAACGACCTAATGATAATAGTTCCTTAAATTGAATTCAGTTTACACACCCGACAATTACTGAGTTTTTTATTGCGGCCCATAATGCCTCTAAGGGGAGGCCATCGTTGATATGTGAACGGGCTATGTACGCGCCTCTACCAGCTGTCTACAGGTACAGGAGTTGACGATCATCATATTCAGCATAAGACTGCATGAATACGACTTGTTTCTCAATGTATAACCATAAATACCCTTACAAATATTAGACGATTGCATATTGACTTTCTTTCATCAACAGAATGCCTAATTTTCATCATAATTTCATTTAGATGGTATATCATATTACAATATACCAGAACTTGAAGATGTCCAGAATCTCGAAGGAGTAGGTGTATAGCGCATAGTTGGAACATTCGAAAAATTCAGGAGCAATGCGACCGTTATTATAATCTCATTATAGTCGCCTAAAAATACCAGTGGTGATCAATTGTCGCACAGTCCCACATGTCGCACTGTACCAGCTTTCGGGGTGGACTGTGCTACCCATGTGAACTGTGCAGCCCAACCGCATAATATTAAGGTTTGACAACTGATGTAAGAATGAAAATAAGATAAAACAAACTTTAGATAACCTTGTGGTCCCCCCTCCTTTAACCGTCCTGTATAAATCAAAACCGGTCGGAGCTCGGCCAGTCGTATAAGTTTTATTACTGTGCCCGCGCTGTCTACACACTCTTGGGCGTCTAGATGGTGGATTTATAGAGGTGGACTTTGGTCAAAGCTAGTAATGGTGAACAATAGAGGAACTTTACAGGCTTTACAACCGCCAGCCTTTCAATGAAACTCAAGGTGTTATTTCTCTGGCTCCGCACTTGAATGCCCTTTTTAGTCTGTAAATCGATACCAGATTAGCCACGTTTCCCTTGCCAGGAGAGAGCTGTTACACCAATAGGTGCAAGTTTCATACAGGTGGTTTGCAGGTGTTGAAGCCACGCTCAAAATCACCAAACAATGAGTCCTAATTCTGGAACTTTTAGATTATTAAACATTTATAGTTATAACTGTATGAATGTTCCCAGTGTAGATAACTTCGCTTCGAATTCAGCTATCGATAGTCAATTTCAGCATTCCTAAATTATTAAGAAAATGATTCCAGTTCAGAAGAACCGGTCGCATCGATATAATGGAGCAGACCAATTGAGATTTAAGACTTCTTAATTAATCAATAGACCTAGCAGTCACTAATTAAGACTAAGCCGATAAGCTTAATCTAAGCTCAAATCAAATCAATCCCTTTCACCTTGAGTCATTTAGTATTGAATGGAATCTGCTTTAAGAAGGATTGGACATTCTGTGTCCTGTGGCAGTTAACGTTTCAAAAAGCCTTGACAAAGTCCTTGCAGAAGGATCACGAGAGAGTAAACAGCTGCATAAAGATTTATTCAAACAACAGCTAAACACTTTGAATATTATGTATTCACTTCCATCTACGTAATTGTTGCAGTGATTGCGTCGTCCATTGGCTGCACTATGAACATTGAAATTCATCCTACGAAATCGTGTCTTTTAAAAGTGTCTTTTACTTCAGTGAAAATTCACTCCTTCCTATGATCTAATCTCGCCATGGTTCACCGATTGATCAGTATGTCACAGGTTATTTTAATCAATACATGGTAAGTCATCGGGAGGTCCGTTTTCATGGACGAACGGGCGTTGGGGAGATAAGCTATAGCTGAGGCATGTAGCTCGGGTTGGGCGGTGTTGACAAACCCACGAGAAGCAACTCCTACTAATTGGACCCGACACGGGTATTGCATGTGGAGGGCCCCTTGCCCCAAGCAAAGAGTATCGATCTGGGCGGATCAGGGCCGACCACGAACCCTTTCACCCCAGTCTGTATCCCCGGATCATAACATCCTCCGATTCAACACCTTCGTCAATATCCCCAAACACACCCCGTCGTCCAGCTCCATCCTTACCCGCACCCCTTATTCCCTCGGAATTGGCGTCTCTCACTTCCTTTTTGAATGTACAGGATTACATGTTCGATCCATTAAGATTAATATGAGCTTCATGAGGGCTAACATATGGATGTTAGAATTAATGTTCTAATCATATGAGGCCTTACTGTGTAAATTAATCAATAGTGGCAACCACGTAGGTTAAATATACGATGAGGAAAGTTCACAAAAGTAGACGTTTCGGTTTACCTATCTCGCTAAAACTGATTCTGAAACGGAAAGACCCCGGAGATTGACGTATTTCCTTCTCTTGGGGCCAGTAAAGAGATTACATATCACAACCTAACGTCAAGCCGTACAGTAGTCAGGATCTGCCGCACACTTTGTTTGACCTCTCTGAACAGCAAATTCAGTCTGAGAAAAATAAAGACTTAACATGGCAAACTATTGACATAGGCAGTCAGCAGTGCATGTTACTTGTGTAAATGTGGAGGTCTACATTGTAAAAAAACATCCACTTACATTTACAGTGCATTCATTCGTACAAACATGCGTGAATGCATTCTTTTATGCACTTATGTAGCCAGCATGTCTTCCTATGGTTACATTATTTATTTTCATGTCATTATTGTCTTGATCTTTTTATGAGCCACAAATCCCAACATGGGGCTGATAGGGCACACCAGTATGGTAAATTACCAGTTAGATAATTATTATATCAAAAAGGTACTAGAAGTGAGCATGTCCAGACTTGGGTAAAGTCTTGTGAGTCATACCTTTGCTCAAGAGGATACAAAACTACTAAAGTATGAGAGGGTATCTTGGGGAACTGCTTTTTCTTCACTATGACCCTTACTGATGCCTGATACATAGATGTATCACTCCACTAAGGATCCCTAATGTATAAATGCATCATCTGTAAACTTTATAAAAATCTATTCAAAACCCAAATAACTTACAAAGTCATAACACATCTTGTTCATATACCGCCAGTATTTGCATATTGCTTTTCTGTTGATTTTCATAACAGTCAAGAAAGAAATTTGTTTATGCATGTCATAGAAAAATTGCATAAATATTAACTTCAAAATTAGTATGGCCTTTAGGGGACATAGGTTCAAACCCCATGTGACTTCGTCTTAATGCGAATAAGAAAAATAACGGCGGCAGGGAAGTACTTTGAGTTAAGAGTATATATCCTCAACCAGTATCTGAACCTGCTAACGCCCAGTTGTGAGTTGAGAATATCAACAATTACACTACAGGGTTTACACCTATCTAATAACCCAATATGTTTCAGAAACATGGAAGGCATTTGCATTGTTGTAACCTTTAGTGACATCAAAATCAATCACAGGCTTTCCTTAGTGAAAAGTGATATCCTATTGTAAATGCCTGGTTTGATGTTTGGATGTGCTAGAGAAATTTGGGGTTTTGAAAGGATTCTGGGGCCCCGAGCCTATTCATCGGACCTGAGAGTTTTTTGTTTTTAGGGGTCTAGGGAGAATCTATTGGAAAGCCTCAAAGAGGGAATGGGGGAGGGAGTGTTATGGGTACAGATCTATTCTATCTTCTTGCTGTCATTCATGTTAACTGTTACAACTTTTTGGTTACACTACAGGATCAGGTCATCTTTTGGTCTGCAGGTGCTCGAGTCGCGTTAGGATCTTTATGTTCCAGTCGGGACCCGTCCTTGGGCATTTGTTATAGGCATAGGCCTTATAGTCTACTTCTCAAGCATAAGACATCAACGGATCAGATGTCCAGAGTTGAGGACACTGGTTTACTTTGGGTAAACAGTCAGCCTTTATAGGCTTCAGGTGAATGCTGGTTAACCAAAACATATCAGGTGACATGTCCCCATAAATCTTGTGTTTCGTGTTATACAGACTATTTTTGTGCTTTTTGTGATATCCACAGTTTGAGTTGATTTTAGAGTATTTCGAGTATTTACATAATTCAAGTATTTATTTAATTTGAGTAACTCAAGAAATTTTCTATAATAACTACACATTCATTTCACTATCAGTTATTTGCAGGGTCAAAGAAAGGGAACTACATCATACTTTCTCGTTCATAAAGTACAGGGAGCTGCTGTGAAGATATATGTCTGCGAAGCAGTCACGATGTAGACATAATAATATTATGTCAATGCAGTTGCCATTACGCAGACATATTTTAATAACGCCACGGTTCATATTAATTTTCTCTCAAGAAGGCATTCATCGCACAACTTGGTTGCTATTTAAATCATCACATATTATTTGACAAAATAAAAAATGATAGTTCATGTCTCTTAAAAGCGGCTTTTGTCAAATTGTGGAATTCAAGTGCCGGCGGCACTTGTTTAGATACAAAATATAATAGTAAGAAATGTATTGTCATGTTACATGACAACACATGTTACATTGTATGACATAGTATTTGTTTGAAATTTCTGACATTGCGAAATTTCTCAGTAAGCCTGAATTAGGATCACACTGTTCTCAGAACCTCAGCACTAAACAGTCTTTAATCCATTTTTCACAGAACGTTTTTCATTATGAACGACCATAAGCGGCGCCTTAACAATTCAGTTCTTGGTCTGGACTGGCTGGTTGTTGATATAATCATTCAGCTGATATATCCGATCAGTAGGTTGGACGAGGTAAACAAACTACTTCCATCCAAATAAATTAAAGGCAATTAAGCCCATTGTTCTCTTTAATCCCTCTCTAGTTGCTTGAAGATATTTGTTCAAAGACTCCCATAATCGACCAATTACCCTTATTTCAGTCATTATGTAGAGACCACCAGTTGTTCATTTCTTAAGGAAAACGTAGATTACAAATAACTGAAGATCAAACTTCAGTATTCTGATGGAGAGCATGACTGTTTTGGGACTTGACTACTCAAGAGCTGCCTGCAGGGTATACCGTCACTTATTTTGCTTTTAGATTAGCTTGCAAAATATACTAGTTACAAGTTTGTTTTTTTCCACCACCGTTTTCAATTCTGCTGAATCATCAATTCAGGTTATAAAAAAAACAGGACAACAAAACAGTAGCCGCGATCAACGAGAAATTCAGAAAATGTTTGCAATTCTTGTCCACGAAATAGATTTGCGGTGGAGACTTATTTTAATGTATATTGTATACTGAGGTCCGACAAAGTTGTATTTTTTCGGAATAACAATTGAGCCTATATAACCTGATTTCCTTTTTTTGATATTAAGTGTATCGAAGGCATTCTACACACCAGTAGTGTGCTCCTTTGGCACGGAAGGCCGACATTAATCCTACCCCGCCGATCAAAAGCAAAGGTCGATATGCTAATCTACCCGGAGTGGAGAAAAAACCTGTAGGTTGTTAATCCTGCAGATTAAAGTAAGAACGCACGGGACGCTGCTTTCAGAGTTGTGGGGACCCAAATTACTTGACTCGCCAAGTGAGCGCAAACTTTGCCGAAACAATCATAGAGAGTGGCTATACAACTATGATGCAGCACATGGCACGATTCCTTATATGATATGACATTGTAATTTTTGACAGGCTATGCACACTTACCCAAAAATGTCTGATCATGAATACATTGAATATATAAGAGAATTGCATATTATTTCATGGACTCGTCGTTCCGTGGCTTTCTGCATTCAATAAGGTGACCTGCGATCGCTTGAGCATATTTGGTGCATTCCTCTCACAGCTAGTCTATGGGTCAAGAGGTATTTACAAACCAAACCTGCTCCTATCATGGTTATTGGAATACCGTGATATTATATGCATTGCAGAAATAAATATCTACAATTCGAGCTATATCTGTTTTTCCTTTTGCCTAATGTTTAACAGCTAAATTGTAGTAATGTCGGTTACTTACGAAGTCATCTGGAGCGACCACACATGGATCTAGATACAAAGAAAACATAATCATGTCATCGATAAGTTACAACTCTGCATACATATTTCATCAATGTTACTATCCAATGTTACATTAGATACTATCACTTCGCCGTATTATACGGATAAAGCCGACTGATTCAGATGTACCTGATACAAGGTACAGCTAGTTTTGTATTTGTGCAGCTATTACATATAGCTGACTGATACCACGAGACATCCCTCCCAATTTAACATTATTATAATGCATGCAATATTATAAATGCGAAGGCATAGTACATAGAAAAAGATTAAGGCAGTGGGGGGACCGCCTGATATTAATCTTAATAATCTATATTTAATGGTTATTGTCGGGATTAGAGTGATCCAGGGTAGGATATAGAGAGGCTTGTGGATAAACCAGTGTCGATCAGATTATGGAACATGTATGCATAACTACGTCGGCCAGAGACTAACGGTAACACGTAAATCAACACAACCCACTACCTTTAAGGCTCAGGGTTGTCAGGAAGGGAATATCAAATAGTCTCGAACTTTAAGTATTGTGGATCGTTAATCGCCCTATGTATGTCCAGTGTTCGAAATTAAGGAATTATTTTATGCACCCGCCGGGTGCATAGACCTAAAAAATCATGCACACGGCATTTTTTGATGCACACGCCACTATATAATGCTATTAAAGCTGTGAAAAATCATGCACATGCCGGGTGCATGCCTCCCAAAAAGTATGCACCCTGCTGCCAAATTGTGCACACCGGGTGCAGGGTGCACCCTTAATTTCGAACACTGATGTCATAATGTTTTATACATCAATAGAGGCCAATTCATTACTGCTTGACCAAAGCTATTTCTAATATATACTGCGTATGATGATTGTACTGATAGCTCAATGGGTTGGTTAAACTTTGTAGATTATCATAAATCTAAAACAGTGTCATTAAAAGAATTACTAGAATGTCATAACAAAATTACTACAATGTGCTTGTATTATGTAGCAGAACCACATCAATGGTAAAATAACTCACCGGTTTTGACAAGTACTGCCTTCATGATTGAAAATCAGCGAACAGCAAAATAAATAGTGTGAGGTAAATCCAAGTTGGTGACTTCAGTTTGGAGTAACAAGGCTGTAAGCGCCCCTTCTGACAATTAGCGCCCCATTATCCATATAAGGGTTGGGGTCCTATTTCAAGGCCCCAGTTTCTACCTGAGATACCTGGTGGCAGAGACCACCTCACTACTCATACAGCACACTGCCTTTGTGGCCGAGTGAGTCTAACTGCAGCCCAAGGTGTGCAGACTGGTTTGCCTGATCTGTACTGGAGGCAGGTGGGAGGTGGGGGATTGCAGGTAGGGGGCAGCCCCTGGTCGGTGGGTAAGTCAGGTAGTCCAGTTTCCACTCCACGTGGCGGCCGGTCGGGATTACCATGTCAATGGGCGGGCAGGGGGAGTGGGTCCCATGGCTGGCTCCACACACTTCGGGGTTGCCCGGGCCCATACTCTACGCCGAGCGGTCGGCTGTGGTCGCAGAGCACATGGCCCGACTGTTGACATTACCGTCTCCTTGACGATGACCCCGCGTCACATGACCTCGTCGCTGCCTGATTGGATCCCCCTGGAGGGATCAATAGAGTGACACACATTAGGTGCTGGAGGTGTGATACGGCGCCAATCATGTCAAACAATGAAGAGTGAGTGTACCAATACAAGCCCACGGACGGGGACCGTTAAAGCTCGGCCAAATTAAATACGTCCTCCGCGTTTGTATAAACATGATGCAATAAGTTGAGCAGTGTTTATATTAAAGGTAATACTTTTTATAGAGATGTGCTATGGAGTATATATGGTTGCAAAATGTCAGTATGCAGCTGAGTTTTTTTTATAAGGGAGAATTATGTACAACTTAACAACAGCTAATTGTTAAGAGGTAATTAGGGCTTCGTCTTTGCAATTTCCTCAACATCTAATTACTCCATTATATAATTGATCCACTGTTGATTTGTGATCAAAGACTGGTTTTGAGCAGTAACAACATGCCTTTGATCGATGTGAATTTAAAGCTATCATTTTTTTTAGTTTGTTTGTTCCTGGATGCCGTTTTATAAGCTGGCCGTTAATATTTCTCTGACCCATTGTTTCAATTCAGGTAATGGTATATTTCCGGTAATGGTATGTGTTTATAGTTGGTGTATTAAGGCCGCCAAAGCGGCTTTGCATTCCAACACAAAATGGGGAATGTGCTTTGTAAATCAGTTTAAGTGCGCGATTCAATAACTATAAACAATGATACACAAATAAATAAATATGGGAGCAATTTTCTAAGATTTGAAAAGAAATAAAATATATATTAGATCAATTCATTGAAATATCAACATGTATATTACACTTTTTACCTGTTAACCAATTTGAGACACTGCTCTAATAATGTTCATCCTCCCCGACGCAGTGGGCATGAGTCCCGTTCCGTTTTCCCCATATTCCTATCAGGACAGTCCAGCAAGAGCATGTTACGCTATATTTATGAACATTTGCCCAAATATATAAGTAAATTTTCGGGATATCTTAGCAAAGTTGGCATTCATACCAAACAGCAAAATAATTATAAACATAAATTCGCCACAAATGTAAATAAGTGTTAGAATTGAGAATCCTAAAATTTGACTATCAACAATCAAAATAATACTGATTAAACCATAATGAAGGTGTCAACAGTGAACTATGCCTCTTTCAGTTATGCATTTTATACAACTGGGCTAACCAAAAGTCTAAATGAAAGTGTTGGTAACAGTGAAAAGTCATGAAGCTTAATTGATTTTCTCAAGAATTGCATATCAATAAGAACGTCTTAATCTGTTAATCTCCTTTCAATAGACAAACGAGAAAAAGAGAATAGAATGACAATAAAATGTATGTCCAAAGAACGTAACCCAGAATTACTCTACTAAACAACCTGGTTAAGAGCTGAAGAAACTCTCAAATTACACTAGCAATGGCTAATTTATTGATCACGATGTACGTATTTGATCTACTCAGCCGCTATAGGGAATGAACACATAGGATGGAAGATGTACTGTTGAGTATGGACGCGCGTATATTATGTAGAGTCTACATAGGCGAGATAAAACTTCTAAGTTGCGATAATCCTTTGTTTTTTCCTTGTTCTATAAGTTCCAACTGTGCATTAGTCTTAACACTAATAACCAGAATTGGAAAGCGTACCTGTACTGTATTAGTTAACGAGAAGAACGGAGACACATGTATGCCTCTTAAGTTCCATCTCTCAGTAAGCAACAGATGGCAGTGTAGCATGCCTCTTGATTCATCACAACTCTCAAGCAAAGTCAGGTCGCACTCCAGAAGGTGGCAGCATAAGAAAAATATGATACAAGAGGGTAACTCCATAATCGACCCATTGTAGTTGGTCATTCCCGGTTTGGACACCATTGCAAGTCCGAAATTGTTCTTTTTGAAGTAAAAGGTGGCAGGGTGGGCAGTGGGCTTCAGTTTTTTTTACCTAAACTACTTGAACTATGGGGCTTTACTTTATGTTAAATATGGGGAGTATTTAAGTTCTGACTTGACTTTTAACTCACTAACATTTAATGTTCTCATTGTATTCAATTTATGAGTATTCAGATATAAAATCTCTTTCAATAACAGCCATAATACATACAGATATACTCTTTTTTTCTGTTCCACTTCAATGTAGATATAACGTAAGAGTGAGCCATGTTTCAAAGCCTAGATAGAATAGCACCTTTCAAATAAATGTTTAATTTATTGTTGTTATGGTGATGTGATTTGGATCCATTATTCTGACGTGTATTGACAGCCACCACATGAGGGTAACTTTAATGGACCGCCTTCCCGATGTATAGGCACATCAATAACTAAATATTTTGCTTTTGTCGCACTGTCTTTATATTCAATATTTGATGCATTTAGTCTACATATATCGTTCCAGTAGATCCTGTACCTTGATACACATGTGAATTGTAGCCATAAGACTTAGATGGCTTCTATACTGAATCTGATCCTGATCATAAATGGGAGATAATGAAATCAATTATCTTGAAACACCTGAATATAATGTGTCCAATCAAAATGATCAGGATTAGGGATAACAAACCCCCATGGTGGTCACGAGAAATCATTGAATTGATTAATGATAGAAATTTATTAATTGGAATTATCAAATGCAACCCTTCTGAACAAAATTTTACTGAATTGAGATCATTAAAAAATCGTATAAACAGAAAGATTAATTCATCAAAAGAGGTATATATCAAAGAATGTCTTGACTTGGACAAAAGTGACCCCAAAAAATTTTGGAGACACTTAAATGCACTGTTTAAAGGCAGTAAAACCATGTCAAGAACTGTTATAATTAAAAACGATGACGAAGTCGAGGTCGATAAGAATGATTGTGCATCACTCTTGAATACACACTTTGCCACAATAGGTGATAGGACTGTTAAACATTGTAATATTGACCATGTTACTAATATGCCAGATCCAGATTGTAATAACATATATGTTGATAATAATATCCTGATGTGTAGTGAGGACGTCAATAGATTAATATCCGGAATTGATATACATAAAAATTCTGGATTAGATGACATACCTACATTTATATTAAAAGATAGCTTTACGGTTTTATCAAATGAATTACTGAATCTTTATAACTGTTCGTTACATACAGGCCATTACCCAAGAGAATGGTCATTATCAACTATAACACCTATTCCCAAGGACGGAGACTTAACCAGACTTACAAACTGGCGACCAATATCTATACAGCCTTTACCAGGGAAACTTCTGGAGAAATACGTACATTCAAAATTGCTATTGCATGTCACTGACAATAATCAAATATCAGACACTCAATTTGGTTTCATGCAAAATAGATCAACCGTTGATGCTATCTTTAAACTTACTAAATCTATAACAGAAAACATGAATGATCATATCTATACTGGTGCCATGTATCTGGATCTGGCCAAGGCTTTTGATTGTGTAAATAATGCACTTCTGTTGTCTAAATTGGAGAAACTTGGAGTCTGTAGGCCACTTATAAAGTGGTTGGAAGGATACCTTGGAAATCGTCGAATACGTACTAAATTCAATGGGGTGACCTCCATTGACCATTGCATTAATGTAGGAGTCCCCCAAGGTAGCACAATTGGTCCTTTATTATTTATTATATTCATAAATGATGTGATAAGTAGTATAAAAGATCTGGATATAAATATGATTCTGTACGCTGATGATGCGGTGTTATATTGCTCTAGCCAAAGTATAAACACTATCGAGGAAACATTACAGGCAGCTGCGGTAAAAATTGATCAGTGGTGCAGTCATAATGGTTTGGTTATCAACATAAAAAAATCCAAAATTTGTTTGTATGGAACAAGGGCAATGTTAAATCGTGCTCAGGATATATGTGTCTCAATCAAAAATGTACCTTTGGTCATATGTCATGATTATAACTACCTTGGAGTTCAATTGGATGAGTGTCTTATAATGCAGAAACACTTTAATAGTCTTTGCAGAAAATTTGCACAACGTATTTTTAAGTTATCTAAAATCAGAAAATATGTGACTACCAAAACTAGAATTCTTATTTATAAACAGATGATCCTGCCTGTAGTTGAATACGCTGATATTGTTTTGTATTTCTGTAACCAGCATAAGAGGGATAAATTGCAAAGGCTACAAAATAAGGCCCTGAGACTATGCCTAGATGTTATAAGACCACGGGACCTGTCGACCGTTGAGCTGCATCAGATGTGCAAAATAGGCACTCTATCCAAAAGAAGAGACATCCATCTAATTAGTCTAATGTATAAAAATCAAACAAACATTGCTTGGACTCTTGTTCCACAACGCTTGACTCGAGGTTATAATAAGATAGTATTCACGACTAAGACTCCTATCCTAAATATTTACAGATTTAGTCCATATTATGTGGGAACCAAATTATGGGCGACATTGACGATCGAGTTGCAAACAAGTCCTGACAAAAGAACTTTTCAATCTGGATTTAAGAATACCATGAATATATACGAGCTATGATTCTTTGTGGTTGTGCTTAACTTAGCCAACCTTTATTGTGATATCATGGTTATTGTTATTACCAATAGACTCTGAAGTACTTATGAAATATCTTGTTTGTCTAGATTGTTATATATTTGTTTTTGTATTCGCAATGTATTGTTTTTTGGTTTGTCTATATACCTACTTGGAAGAACATTGTTAAATGAAAGTGGTTGAATTCAATAAAAAAAAAAAAAAAAAAGATGGTATGTTAGATATTGATAATGGAGAAATGGGAGACTTTGTGTCACATGCACTCAGTCAAGATAACTGTTCTTTGAGATTTTTATTAAACAGTCTGATTTCATACAAGCATTGTCACATACGTAAAAGAAAGAGATTCATGTCCACCGGACCTCAATTGTATAACAGTCGGTTGTGTAGAAGGTAATGATAACAAATAAGGGCCTAAGTTAGGCCGGGCTAAGTAACGGTGTGGCCGGTGGTCCCCGTGTCGTCGGGGTAGAGGCCTTTAAGGGTATTGGGGCGGGTTTTCTTTTCACGACTGTTTGTTCTCGTACTAATATGTTATCGTCATTGCCACAGGACGGCGCCTTGTAGACAGATGAGAACAAGTTTTCCCGTCTCATGTGTTTTGACACCCAAAATACCTGCAAGTATAAAGTGAAACCTGGAATGAAGGTTTAATGCAATAGGTGTACTTTTATGTGTCACGATTGATGTTATTTCTGTTTATTCTTTTTTACTTGTTTTTTTTGCTTCTGTATTGATAAAGCAAGCCCTCACGCCAGTAGGCTTTGTCACCCTTTTGAATAACGTCGACCAATTTAAAAAAAAAAAGATTTAACTTTAATAATATGTGAAGAAAGTTTACACCAAGAATAACAGGCAATAAAATCTAAGTGAGTACGTTATGACACAGGATTTCCATTACACAACTTTTATTCACTAGATGCTGCATTTTGATACATACGGTGCCGATGCCCATGAGCAGGCCGAGCGCGGCCCCGACGACCACGTCACTCAGGTGGTGCCGACTGTCCGAGTAGCGGGTACTGGCGCAGAAAAACGCCACCAGCACAAGCCCCAACTGACACAAGGACTTGAGGAGAGTGGAGAATGGGATCTCCACCCGCTCCTCCGTGTAGAACTGTCAAGGGTACACGGGGGTTTAAACATGTCATATATCCGGAGGTTAAAAGCATGGTTTAAATCTATCAACATAGACTGCCATCGGTAGTTCTAATACAAATGAATTACAGATTCGTTTTAAAAATGGTTTTAAAATGCAATGTATCTGGAGTTTCCAAACATGGTAGTAATCTTATCAGTGCAAATTTCCTAGCGCAGATCTAGCATTTCTAAAAGAGTGCGGGAGCGCTTTTTAAAACCTTTCTCCTTAATGGCGGCATGGGTCGAACTTTAAAACGGACATTTCACAGAAGTGACGCCCCCCCCACCTCATTTATATCCGCTACCGATTGCATGAATCACATGTATGTGAAATGAGATACAATCATCTTTAGTTTATTTTTGGGAATTTTAAGAAATTTAGATTTTAATTTTGGAACAATTATGTGATTACAGAGAAATAATCACAAAAAATAAGATTCTTTACTGCGAATTCGATCGTCCAGCACTCACCACAAGGAATGTTGCAGCATAAAAGACAAACGTTGAGAAACCCGAGGGAAAGGACTTGCGGGCGTCTCGTAACTCCATGTCGCTAGCACCACTCATGCATGTGTAGTCCGTGATATATCTGCGAGGATTCAAGGGAAATTCAAGAAGTTAGAGCTTAAATTGTACTAATTAAAAGGTTATTATACAGGGGATGTTTGTGCAATTCATTTATCCTTTCTTGGTAATGTACGGACGACATAACAGTTGACCACCCAGAAAAATATTGCCCGGCTGAATATCCGCAAGACATATCCCTTTGCAATAAAGGTAGTATATTATAGATCATTGCATTGAAACGCCATTTGTAGATAAGAGATAAGACATTGCGTGGTCGGCTACAGGTCATTTTTCCTCGGTTTTGTGTATGGGTTGAGGGTGGATGTCTCTAAGGGATATGGAGGGCAGTGGGGGTCGGACTCTATTGTTTGTACAGAGGCTATGATATATATCACATCCTGCTATATATATTAAGCCAATTAATTAGGGATGAGGAAAAGTGAACTACAGTAGCACAGATTGGGATCATTGTATAAGTATGGTTAGTGTTAAAGTACTTCAGAGGCAGAAAAACTATAACATAATTTTTGCACAAACGATTCTGTAGACAAAGGACATACAGCTATTTAGAGGCATAGCTAGGGCAAGGCTAGGGCAAGGCTAATTTTAGCTATAAACTATAAATATATCAATGTTTACTTTGAAATCAAAATACAATTTTGTAGGATTTTATAACACTTCATATAATCAATGTTTGTTCATCCTAGAAAGAAATGCGTGAAAGGTTACAGTTACAGTGAAAGGTTACCTTGAGTCCTTATCAATTTGTTAGGGAGATATTCATTTTTACTTGTATTTCATGATATTTTCCTTTATAATTAGCGATGTTGGGCATAATAAATGTGCGATATTAGCCTAATATGCGCGATTCAAAGCCTAAAATAAGTATAATGCATTGTCTTTCCTTAGCAAGCATAGGTTAAAGCTATTTAAAAAACACATTATATCAGTAGATACGTCTCACAGGCTTGTATACCACAAAATAAAACCGGGAAGTTACATTGCAAAACCTAATATGTAAGTGAATATTAGATGTTCATTTTTCCTCACCTTTAAAGACTCTCACAGCATGATTACATATCTCCTGGCATTGGCTGTACTCTATATAAACAAACCCCGTCCAACATCCTGCCCCCTGACACCCTATACCCTCTCCTACGCTAAGCCCCGAGGAAAAATGGACTGTCCCCGCGTGGTCATACATAACCTTCCGTTGGTGGCATCGTCTGAATGTATCTTATTGTCCAATTGCAGATAACGTTTGCTTTGAGATACTATTATGCAAGCAATTACTATCCAAGGTAATATACATATTGGAAAAAAACTTTGCACAAGGGGAATGATAATACAAGTGTGGGCTGTTGTCTTAATGACATGAGGGATATGTTATCGCAATTTAGTCCAGCAGTGTTTCTTTTAAACACTTTTTTCATATGGGTTCTTTTAACAAGTACGCACCCCTGTGAACAGTTGAGAGATGTAAAGTCTGGTTTGCAGGTGTCTATAAAATGTGGGCGGAGCCGGCCCACACAGACCTTGATGACCTCGGTGACCAGGTAACAGAGGAGCAGACCGTACAGGTACATGCCCGTCAGTTTAGACGTGGCCAGCAGGCACGACTTGAAGGACCACCTCCTGCCTAGAAACAGGCGGAAGACGATCTCCAGGACTAGGATCTAGGCACGATACAAGCAGACCAAGCTTTACCTTAGGTGTATTCCATAATTAGTAAAGGCTTCACTGAAGTATACATCCAACTTTGTATAACTAGGCTACTTGAATATGCTTATCAGTCATAGATATTTAGGATACTCTAGTGTAATCAGTGATTTCTATCAGCGGCGAACGAGATCACAGAAGGATATCATGTACAGATATATCTTTGGTCGTAACTTCTGCGTAAGTTTCTTTACTTTTAATCATAACTCAAGACTTTTCGGACACAATGGACGCACAAAACGACCAAAACAAGAAAAAGATTAAATATAATTGAGAAATACACCTTTTTCTCTACTTACAGCGGCCACAGGCATGACAATGCCCCCAAATAGCATGTGGTACTGAGTGATCGTGTCTGACACCATTTTGTGTCTGAGGCTCGGGTCATCACAGTGGAATCCTTGCGTCACTGGGTCCACCAACAACTTCAGGACCACCACTCCCCCACAGCCTGTTTCACAGGGAAATGCATGATACAATTATTGGTTTTAGATACAAAGAAATCAATTTTTCAATGCACACTTATGTTTTCACGCACATAATTATACGCACGCATATAAAGGAACGCTGTTGAACTATAACGTAACCGTTACCTTTTTGTTTACAGTCTTCAATAATTTTATCAAAGTATAGTTACCGTCCTTATATCATTCAAAAGCGTTCATCTCAATGTATGCCTAGGCCCATTGCGGCACTTTCAATCGCAATGGTATATAAGGCCGTTAAATACATGTGATGTAAACCGGGTTATGTTTTTCTCTTGAAGTTCAAAAGATTTCTCAGAACATTCTACGTTTTTAAGATTTATATACTTTCCTGATATTAGAATAAAGAAGAAGAATATCACCAGGTAGGGTAAAAAAGGGGTATATCGCGCATCATATTTGATGCAGTCAAACATTTTTCTTGGATTCATATGTTTTTTAAACAAGAACACCCGGTTTTGTTTTAAACTTTAGCCCCACAAGAGGCGTTTATGTTGATATATTTTTTTTGCCCCTAGCCTTAACCCTCATTGATTAGGGTTAGGTAGTTTGATATACAAATTTTAGGCCTTATATCGCGCACATCAGCCTAATATCGCGCATTTAGTATGCCTAATATCGCGCATCATACTTCACTTGAAAATAAAATATAGGGAAAATTAAAATTTGTATATAAAAAAAGTTCTATGTAGCCTCAAGGTCCATATACGTTGTAATTTTCAATTAAAACTTTTCATGATTTGTTTTATATAGTCTAGACACTTTGATATCTCATAACATTCTGTAAAATATCATTCTAATTTCATAGTAATATAATAAGATATGTATTTATGCACTCCACATTTGTTTTTTTATTCATAAGTTTCTTTAGAAATGACCTCCGATTTTATTTTTTAATAAGGAACCATGTAAGGTGTATCTGCCAGAGATATCTTACTTTTTCTATTTTCAATCTTTCATGGGTAGTGAGTGAAAATGTAAAAATCTATTTTTTGGATTCATTTTATACATATCAGGCCTATATCGCGCACAATATACGTTTTATATCGCGCATTCTTTTTAAAATGATAAGAAATATAGATAATAATGATTTGATAATAAAAGATTAGTTAAAAGTTGAATATAGGTCTATATACGTTAAAACTCTTCATGGGCATCAATCATGCTCAGGCTGATAGGATGTGCGAACACAAGACAGATGATATCACATAAAATTCCACAAAATGATTATTGAATATTATAGATATGTTAAAATAGGGTTGTATCGCGCATCCTGCATATGTGAAAATACCATTTTTGTCATAACTAACTATTTATAGATGCTATAAAGTCATATAATGATTTAGCTCAAGCGTCATGGCGAATTTTACCAATTATTAGCATTTTTTTTAAAAATTTATTCTTTTTTCTTTATCCAAGGGTCATAAATAAAAAATGCGCGATATACCACTATGCGCGATACAACCCTGTTTTACCCCTAATTCTTATTCTCTCAGCCCAACCAACTGCTTCCACATTATTGCTTCAGTAACACATCAGTAAGGAGGTCAAAGTGTATCTCTGAAGGCCCAATGAAGCAGTTATGATAAGCTACTGATAGATTAAACTAGCTTTGCTATTTCCGGCTAATTTTCTGCTACCGAGTCGTTTGACCCAATGTCAATGCATGTCTCACCTGCTAGATAAAGAAGTACATCTATGAGGATCCTTAAACAAGCAGGCACGGAGCTCGGCGTGTAGGCCATGTTTAAAAGGCAGTGTCTTCGCCGAGGGACGTTTTGGTGTGGAGGAGGTACGGCCGAGCACACTCCTGTTTACCTACCTCTGTTTGTTTACCTGTCGAGGTGGGCCCTATCAAACAAGGCGACGCTCACACGCAGGGAACTCCTCCGGTCTAGATCTATCTAATCAGTCATTTCAGCATTTTTCCATGTCTGATAAGGTTTGGCATGTTCATGTTATTTTATTTGCTAGCAGCGCCTAGAATTTATGCAAGTATGAGTAATTATGATCATTGAAGCAACCACTGTCTCTTTTTGAAAATGTCATTGCGACGCCCTTTATAATTGTACAAAATTTATTTTTCGGCGGCACTTTTGATGATATGCATTATACTGAGCTCCAATGTAATGTCCAGTAACGGCGTCCTGCTCTTACAATACGTCTGGACTAGTACGGTAGTTTATGTATTCCTATAAAGCCAGGCAAAACAGGATGACTTCAAGGACCTATATTGGACACGTCAGAATGGAACAATGTTGAGACTTTCATACATGTAGATGTGATGATCATTTATTGGTAACCCACGTCGACAAATTGGAAATCAATTTCCTAGAAGTAAGCTTCCATGAATTATGATCCTTTCCTGCTTTATTTTCTTTCTGTAAGAAGTTAAAATAACAAGTTGCAATTGGGTTACGTTCTGCAGACATCTAGTGTCTTCCATGAGATGAAAAAAGAACCTATCACACTGCCATCTAGTGTGACATATATTGAATACGCAAGTTCCACAGCCCTTCATATCAGAGGTACCTGGTGAGACCTACCAAGAATACTGTGACACTCTACTGTCAATTTGAAAATGAATACCTCTATAATAATAAAACAGTAGATTAATATAGTAAAAACCATAAGCTATGGGTTTGTTACCCAAATATAGGTCTTTATAACATAAACATGTCGTTATATAAACTATCGTTAGTTTATATTAGGATATTTGTAGGTCTAGTAAAATCAGCTCAATAATAAGTAAGATGTTAGTTGTTAAATCCAGGGTCGGAACCATGGGTTTAATTCTACTACGGTTTTATCTAGAGTGCTCCTCATTTGATCTGTCCTTAGCAAATCAGCTACAATGTCTCTTTTGTTACCCCAAAATAAATTAGTGTCCTCTTTGGCTCTCAACTGTTAACATCTATCTGTTGTTGACTTATGCTTGGGAAAAATAGCATGAGGACGATAATTTATACCCTAGAGCCGATCCTGGATATGAACCTGATTCTCTGAAGTGACTCAACCACCAGGGCTGGCCTCACCAAACAAGGGTCCTGGTAGGTGTTGCAAGTGCGGCTCCTACATAGATCAGATAGGTTACCCTGATCACAAATATGTAATATCAAGTCATAGATTACATCATAGGTTAACCCTCGACACCCCCCTTATCTCCTTTTCTAGTTATTTACTCGACAACGACAAGTACCCCGAAGGCCCATGACATTCCTTCAGTTCCTTAATCATCTTGAGGCCCTGAGTCCCATCCACCCCTTTTTCCAAGTCAAACCAAACAACAGGCTAGGAGTTTGCAATTCTTTAATTGAAAAGGACTAGATAGCCCTAGTTTTATTTCATCTGCACTTTCATTTGTTTGACTTACAACCAATGCAATATTTTGGAAAAGATTATGATGTTTCTGCAATATAATCCAAAGTCCAAAATATTCTGTTCACTGTTAGGGTTGATTTATAATGGAATTAAATAGTGGGTACGACTGGCAATGACCTACCCCAAAATAATTCGGGGACTGAGGTGGCAGGAATGCTGGTTTTAGTGCACATGAGATAACAGCATGGAGTTCTCAGACTTTGCCTCCTCCCTCAATATTCCTATTTTTCTCGTCGATTTATTTTCCTAATAATTATGGTTAATCGTCTATTACATATTTCTAAAGCACTGTCCATATTTTGTTGACATGGCAAATACTGATCATGAATATGATAGCATTGCATGAACCAAGCCGTTTTTTCAGCTTCATACACAAACATTGACCTTATTTATGGAAACGTCGGCTTCTAATGGACGTTTTATCATGCAGTGTAACGAAATAGCGCGAGGTACTAGTGTACAGATCGATCTATAAAACCATTCTAAAGACCTTGATAACATTAAACCAACATGCATTCAACTTACATTCAAATCTCATAACTAGAAATGAATCTTCATTGGAAAAGGTAGACTCATAGGAACACTGCTGAAATCCCCCATTCATATGGTTAATATGGCACCTCTATTGTCACAGAAACTTCCTTCTTATATGAAAAGTTGTCTTGCATTGAGTTTTCATAATTAAAAATGATGATAAGGAAGTGATAGTTTATAATGTTTTGTTCAGTTGTTGTGTACAATGTATGAAAATACACCAAATCTTTCTCTAAAAGGGACACAGATGGCCATATCCAACTGATGTCATTTTTTTGGTTGCTATGCAGAGTAACAAATGGAACAAATTGATGCTTTGACCAATAGTATTAATGGAATGTTTTCCTTTGTAGCAAAACAATTTATGTTGATGTTATGTCTACAAAATTTAACTTTGAGTCATAGTACATTCAGATCTCAATTCTAGAAATAAAAGTTCATTAGAAAAGGGGAAATCATAGGAAAACAGCTCAAACGGCCTGTTTCCATATGGTTGCTATGGCAACTGGAGTAGTTTAGAAACTTCCTTCTTCTGTAAAAAAGATTTATCACTCCTGTCATAATTATTGTTATTAAAACAAAAAGAACTTAGTAGTGAAAATGATGAATTTTGAAATGTTTTTGGTTGCCATGGCAATTTTGTCACCATGACAACAAAAGTTGTTTTCCTTTAATGTTCCCAACTCCATGGGCTTTCATCTGAGGTACAACAATGCACACTTTAGCAAATGTATGAACAATTATTTTGAATTTGTTTTACTTTTTTTAAATGTTAGGCCTACTTAAAATTCTGTGGTTGCTATGTATTGACATGGATACCAGCCAACGTGCATGTTGCGCAAAATTGTAATGCCAACACATCAAAATGTAAACTTCAGGTTATGGTGTACAACTTAAAACCACTTTTATATCCTCTGCCTTTTTGGGTGAAAAGTCATTTTTTGGATTTGGCTCCTGGACCAATCGACTCAAGCAGAGAGAATTCTGCATTTCCATATGGTGCTCAGCTCTATGTAATAATGCATTTGCATTCAATGGATGTTGTAAATTGACAAATGATAGATTCACCTGCGAATGCTTTTAGCTGAGGTGCACTGTCCGTAACTTTATAAAAGGGTTGGGTCATTTGACTAAATGGGAAGATACATACTTACATTTGGGGCCTCATCCCATCAAATATTTACAAAAGCAAACAATGATAGACTCAGAAGGTTCTGGAAACGCTCAGGTAGAACATGTGGCCTACTCCAGGTAAGTCAGATGTATAGTTCTAAAGTTCTGAGAGTTTTATGGAACAAGCAGGGTTCTTGATCCCGATACATGTATGTATATTTAGTATCTCGTAACCTTTGCTTGGTCCACAATTCATGGAATGAAAGGCGCTTTGGTTTTCTGGAGAACCCTAAGGGTGAAGAGCTAGACTTTCATTAAGAGAAAACCCATAATTTGTTTAGAACAGTAGTACATCATTCTTTTATCGGGTTTATTTTAGAATAATAGTCTACCATATTTATTCAAAAGCATTCCGCGATTCAAATTTTTTCATAATTATGTTAGACTGTATTTTTACGAAACCTAGGATGCAATTGGCGAATATCAAGCGCATTTACGAGGTGCCAGTAAATGATCCTGAGGAGGAGATGGGCGTATAACTTCCGTGTTTGAAATATGCAACTGGTTACGAAACATCAGGTCACATCTAGTAGGGAACTAAGCAGCCTGAAATTCTGTTGGGTACTATCAGACCTATCCCTAACAGTGGATGCCGCAGACTACGCTTAATTGCAGTCAAATAAAGCAACAAACCTTAGACGCTACTTATCACTCGTAGCCTTTCGCCCCGGAGCAACCGTCAACATGAAGGTAGATCTAATGGAGTCTGGCAGAAATAGAAAGGAAAAGGCACCTTCGTACCATCAGTATACGAAGTGCGCGCTGTACAATACATTACAACCACTTATCATTTATATGAAAGCTGTTGGGATGTTCTTCACTAAAGGCTACGAAACTGAATCTCAAGAGCAACAGGACAAAGTGGGCATTACTCCGACTCAAGTGTTTGCTACCTTTATGATGATTCTGCACTGGCTTAATTTGCTTCGCGTCATTACTGCAATTAATGGAAATGAAGATTTTGATTTTGATACGTTCATGAAGTTTACGAATATTTCCATTCACTGTATGATTGCAACTAATGTGACATGCATGTACGTTGGTTGCAACAGAGCTGAAATGATCCCTCAGCTCTTTGTTTCCTGGTCTTCTGCCAAATCCATTTCAGAAGGAAATTACAGCACTCGCTTCAGAAAAAAACTAAAAATATTTTCTATAGTATTTTTTATAACACACCTAGGGATCAGTGCGTCCTTTGCATGGATGCTGTATACTACATCAACTATGGATGTAAGGTATGCGCCTTTCAAACCGGGTGACAGTTTTTACTTACCTTTCAAAGTGGTTGTCGCTGTGTTTGATCTGTTTTCATTCTCTTCATTCTATCTCTGTTTGGTTTTCTTCTGTGTTTTTTGTTTATTGCTGTCAAATGAGTTTTCCGGAGTGAACCAAGAACTGGACAGCGTCATCGATGATACATCCTTACTACAACAGCGACTTGGGGCTATACGACTGAGGCATGTCAAGGCCTGCGAACTTGTCAATAAAGCGGATGGCTTTCTCAGCCCCTTTGTCGGAATAACGTTTCTTGCCTCTATCATAGGTTTATGTTTGATGGACTACATACTTCTCGTTGGGAGATTTCTAGATGATCCCATTGTGATCGGGGGTGCAATTATCTGGACAGCCATGAGTAGTGCCTATCTCATACTGGCCTGCGTATTTGCAGCATATCTGAACTATAAGGTAAGAAAATGCTTTTGTGTGTTTAAGTGGAAAGACTGTTAGAGAAAGAAAACTAATGCCAAAGGGAGAAAAGAAAATTTATCAGATGAAGACAACTTAATGTAAACTGGTTTGAGCATTTACGTGACTGACATAGAATTCCTAATATCATTCTCAGGTCGCACTCAGCATTATAGGTCCATATCTATGCCAACGTAACTCGTACTTGTATTATTGCTTTTTGACCCACCCTGCTTAGGCTCATGGCTCATACAACACTCTACATAAAGTTCGCGCAGAAAATATCACCCAGGAATTGTCACTAGATGTAAGTACCTGAAAGTAACATCTATTTGTAGACCTATTCTATAGATATTTAGACAAAAGTATCAATTAATCATACATAACTTATTTATACGTCTTTTTTTTCATAGATCAGCCTTAACTATTTTTGTTCGTCTTTGTTTCTTCATGCAAGTCTGTGTTAATTTCCTTTTACCAGGTCAACCTTTTTGCAAGTCGTCTGTCTCCAAATCCAATAGGATTGTCTGCTTTCGGAATGTTTGTTGTTGACAAAACATCAATTTTAACGGTAAGGTAAAATAGTAATTATACATTTGATATTACTTTTACCGCTTAAATACGTTCAGACCATCTGTTGGCTCAAAATTACTCATAGTTCAATGATATGTTGGATAATAGTGTGCTATATAATCCATACAAAGTTGACGTAGTTTTATATAATTTCCTCATATCGATTCACTGAGTTTAAGAAACAAGTTTGCTATTTGGTAATGCATTTTGTGTGAATTTTTTTAATAATTTTTTATTCTTGCAGATTATGGGTGCCCTCACAACCTACTTCATAATTCTCCTTCAGTTTCATCCAAGCTCCCAATCCAATGTGTGTGATTGCTCTCGATGGCTAACAAACATTTCTGTATGTCATCTAGATCGAAATAATACTGTATGGTCAACGCTTGATACTTTGAAACCTTGATTCGCTTTGTCATTCAGCTTGATTAGCATTACGAAAACACAAATCGAGATAAAGAGCTTCGTATACTACATTAATTATAGATTATTATTAATATAGATGTGTAGTAATCATGATATTATATCATCTAAGATGTGTATTGTTATCTTGTGCTTTTCTTTTGCCACTGTCCCGTTGAGTGTAGACGTGTCTTGGGAGGCCTCTGTAACCCCACGATAGATATCATGGCCACCAGTTCAGTGGCAGAGTGATGGACCAGCAAGGAGATTCTCAGATCTTCATGGATACAGGGTGATCTCGAGTGTTGTGTAGGCACCTGGATGGTAAAAACCTAATAAACTCTCTTATTGTTAGGTAAAAATGAGTTGTACTACTTAGAAAATAGGACAAAATGAGGGGGGAAGGAAGAGCAGTTTAATTGGTTCTAACACACTCAATAAGGCAAGCACCATCTATTTGATATTGTAAATGCATTATTTTCAGAGGCTTAGTATAGAAGTATAAGCAGGCCTCAAAAATCGAATTTTTGAACCATTGGGTACCGGACGCCCAACTAAATTTTGCACTAGCCCAAATCTTTAGAGATAGAAAACTGTAACTTTCCCAAGCAAGAATATGACGTTATTGTAACAATGCAGGAACATTCTGTTAAAGTACTGCTTTATTTCTTGTTACCCAAAAAACGTCTTTAGAACCTAACACTGCAACATTGCACTGTATATTATTATGACATTCTTGTTATGTTCTTTCAAATAACATTATTATAACATTCTTTATAAGTACAGATTCAACTTCACATATATGATGTTATTATAACACTCTTTTTAGTAGGTCTCAACTCTACCTAAAATAATGTAACTGCTACATGAAAATTGGCCAGGTTACAGACTGACCAAAAGAGCATGGTCGCAGGACATGCTTGCTAGGTCTCTGCTTGCCTGGGTTGTGGCTGATATGGTACTTAATTTAATACAGAGGCCTGTTTTAAAACAAAAGTTGAAAAAAGATACGAGAGGTTGCGATAACCTTATCGTAGCTACAAGGGTTTCAATAAGCATAATTATGGGATTTTTTGGTGCATTTACGGGATTTTTTGGGTGCATTTACGGGAGTTTCATTATGCGATGGCTTTTCAAACACCCATACACTTTCCATAACTACAAGATAAATCTCTATAGCTGCAGAGATTATCATGAAACATCCCACTGAACTTGGTTTGAAACTCACTTTGATGGAATAAGAGTTGAAACGATTGTTTATACTATACTGATTTGATATGAAGTGTTTTCTGTCATGTGTAATGAGTGAAACTATCGATTTCTTGTACTGAAACCTTGGTAATACTATTGTGACATAACTTCAATAATGAGAACAGAATAAACTTACAATCCCCTTATAAGTGAGTTACTCTGTCATTCTTAAAGCTGAACTACTTTAGATAACAACGAGGTAAGTGGATGGTGAAATATCTACTTTGTAAAAAATGGTGCAACTTTGATTTTGTTTAAGTGAGGAGTAGACAATTGAAAAATGAGAGGAAAAAATACAGTGAAAATGATTGAATGTGTGATGAGTCTGTGGTGAATCAAATTTGACATGAGTTTTTAAAGACAAAGAAGAATGTACAAATAATAGGTAAAATGATAGAATATCTAGTATAGTGTCATATCATAATGAATAAATAAGGGTTTCCATCTTGACACAAATATTCTTGTACCGGCACAAAAGGCTGAGTTATCAAGTCATTAATTAAGCCAATGCACAAAAACATGTAAACCGAAGTGATGTCATGAAAGAGTAACTATGCTCATGTGACTCAATTAGCCAATGATCAAAGAACATGCACCTCTAAAAGCATGTGGTAGACCACAATTAAACAGTCCCAATCTGGAACTCATTGTGTTAACTTCTCCTACTTCTTGGGCTTAAGCTGATTTAAGGCCTAGTTCTAGCTTCTTAGACATGAAACACGAGACACAAAGTTGGGAATTAACTCCCAGTTATGGTAAAATCAGGCAGCTGGACTTATAAGTTAATTGGGTGGACAAGAAATGAAACACGGGAAAGAGTGGTTGGTTGGTTTTTGGGGTTTAACGCCGTAGCAACATCTAAGGTCATATGACGGCGAGAACAGAGTTTGACAATTCTGTCTGGGATGATTGTATCTATGGAATGATCGAATCACAACAGGCAGACACTCTAACCACTTCACCAACCCCACACGCCTCGGGAAAGAGTGGTATCAGGGCATAACACGGAACATGGGGACTGGTGGCTCATGGGCTCGAGGCACAACAACTGAAGGATAGGATGACACAGGCACCAAGGTGAGAATGAGGGACACGAGGCATAAGACGTTAGGCTGGTGGCTGCCACGCTACCACTTTATCTTTAGGAATGCCAGCTTGACATCTGGGCACGGAAGGATGGAAAAGGCCCACTGTTAGTTAGTGTAGCGCCCAAGTAGTAGATACCTCCTACAGCCCAACAATGAGCAAGAGGTCATAAACCTCAATCCTCTTTTTCCCTCTTTCCCAAGACAACCCAAGCCCTATAAGGCTCATCCTCGTATCCTTCCCCACATCACCCACTGTCCACCCTCATATACATGAGGCACACCTCTGACAGCACACTGAAAACACAAGGTCGTCAGGATGACCACCTTTTGGTGTCAAAAACGACAACCCTCTCACGACCTTGAAGGGATCATCTGACGACCCTAGGGTTGTCAGTGAATGGTGTCAAAAAGACAACCCTGGGTCGTCAAAAACACCATCAGGGTTGTCACACATCATGGTGACAACCCTACAGTCGTCAAGGTAGTTGACGTTTTTCCATGGCCTAATGGGGATTCGAACCCGGGATCTTTAGCATGGGAGACGGGAGCACTAACCCCCTGTGTGTGCTTGACTGGTAGCAGAGGTGTTTATACCACATTCAGAACTTGTGGAAGGCGCACTGCTAAAAGGTGTTGTGATAATTCCTTAATGTGAACGCTAGTTTAATGTGAAAATGGTTAATATTAAGAAAAGGAATAGATAACTAAAGAAATTACCAAAGGTTTTTTTTACCGCTTTTAAAAGAAAACAACCTGGCACGAAATCATCATTGGGCAACAGTCACGCCACAATTCTTGCATATCTAGAATTTCTTGGATATGCAGACACAAAAACTGTGCTTACAGATTTCCTTACATATATATGGACACAGGGCAAAGTCACACGTATATATGGTATATTCCTTATATACGTTGACCTTTTTGGTTTACCGTTGGGTGAATCCAGATACTTATGTATGGGGCACAGTGGGGGTGGGGGTGGGGGCATCCGAATGTCACATTTCGAATTTTATAAAAAGCTCTGTCACCCTGCCAAATTAAAGAAATACCTCTGTCACCCTGTTGAAATTAAGAAAAGGCCATGCCTCATGTCTAGGGCTATATATATATATATATATATATATATATATTATATATATATATGTACATATATATATGCATGGAAATAGGATCATACATAGAATTAATAAAGTAAAAAGGGGGTTTTGGGGCCTAGACCAGTTTACAAATCATATAATATGTAAGTATGCTTGTAGACATGACTACATAATAGCATGTACAGTCCTTACACCCATGTATACAAAATATTTTGTACAGATATATTATACTGCCATCTCCACTTGATTAACCCCAGCCCAGCCCTAAGGACAGGGTTGGCTTTATTAAAATATTACGCATACAATTGGCCTTAAAGCAAGGGTCAGACGTCAGTTACATCTGCTTGTCATATACTTGAACTGCAACATATTCATGTTAAATGTATATTACGCCCCTATACAAAAGTAAATCCAGCAAAAACTAAAGAGAACTTGGGCAGCTATACATGCAGCTTTGTAAAATACTAAGTAAATACTGACCGGGGCTTGGTCCCGGATGCCGTATTGCGTCGAGGGGTCTGGTTCACTCAGGGTCCGCTAGAGGGACCGAAGGTCCCGAGAGCGGACCCTGAGTGAACCAGACCCCGAGAGCAAGAGGAGCCGTGATAAATTCGGACGCCGTCCGCGAACTCATTAATATTCATGAGGGGGTTGTTAAGCCCCGCCCCCTGGGGTGGGTGGGGGTGGGGGTCAGGTGGGGGTGGAGGTGTCGCGCACCTCAGACAACAGTGTCTGTTGGTAGAGGTGGTAAGGGTGACATTCTATTCTACCCACACCCCCTATCCTCCCCAATAGGCCTAGAGGAGATTTCCCAAAATGCTCCAAGTCGAGTACTATCTTATGAATGAAATGTTACCGCTGGTCATTTATAAGATGAACATTAATGAGAGTCTGCCATATGGATTTTATCGGACTCTGTAGCTGTAAACACGAATATAGACATACAGTATGCACAACGCAATGGTGAAAAGGGGACTAATCCGGGGGGTGGGGGGGGGTGGGGTTGGGGGGGTATCACGCATTATCTTTAATGCAGTCATAATATGACTTTTGATATTAAATGATATCAATTGAATGTTATGAGAACATAAGTGCAGGGCTATATCATGCACCTTTATAGCCTATTAGAAAAATGAATTCCTACATTACTGAGAATTCAAAGAAGTTTTAAAGTGATATAATGGTTTAGTTTGCCGATTATGATGGATTTTAGCATTTGTTAACCATCCTTGTCATTAATTTTAATATAATTTTCTATATCTAAGGGCAATTAGCAAAAGAAATATCAAGATATACCACTGTGTGCAATACAACCCTGTTTGCCCTATATCGTGCACTTCATTACAATGACCAAAAAAGATAAAATGATTATGGTCTGTAGCATTATATTTATACCACTATGGTTGTCATTCATGTATGCTTATTAGATAAACAACATGGGATGTGCTGGGCACCTAGAACATACCAAAATGTAGGAAGTCCATGCATAGATTCTTATAGGAATTACGTAGTCAATGCAAAAATTCCTTGGGTAATGTTAATCATGTTCTACACATATGACATTGCATGCATGCCGTCATGTCTGTATGGTAAATTAGGTCTTATATGATTATTTTATTGAGCTACCTAATTATAATTATATGTTTAATATTTATTTAAAATTATTGTTGTCTTATTAATGTCTTTTACCTATACTTTGAATCTTTGTTTGAAACTACATTTTATGTGATTACGTACTGACCTTTGGTAATATGTAATCTACTCAACGTTCTTATTGCCATAGTTTGAATCTATGCAACTCAGACACCAAATGCAAACAAGTGTATTTTTCACTTATTTCTTGTCTGAATAAACAAATG
Source organism: Lepidonotus clava (assembly GCA_936440205.1). Classification (NCBI taxonomy): domain Eukaryota; kingdom Metazoa; phylum Annelida; class Polychaeta; order Phyllodocida; family Polynoidae; genus Lepidonotus; species Lepidonotus clava. The sequence continues at coordinate 54,819,003 of OW387134.1, forward strand.
AATTAAAAAAAAAAAAAAAAAAAATCAAACGTTGCTGGGTGATAACCAGAATATGCTGTGACATAGGACCCATTGATAGCAGATCATGAATATGATATATAATATAAAATTAGAATATGATCATGAATATGAATTAGTACTTTCTTGTCTAAACCCTTACCTGATAATATCCAGATATATTTTGAGGCCTGATATTGCACATTCCAGGTCTGTTAATGTAGGCCTATATATCGGGAAAAACAAATCCCTATAGGGTAAAACAGGGTTGTATCATCCAGAGTTATATATATAGCACATTTGTTTTGTTAATTGCTTTGTGATATAGAAAAATATAGAAAATGACAAAATATTTTCATAATGCGTGATATTAGCCTGATATGCATGATACGAAGCCTAAGATTAGTATATTACTTATTTACGTCGCGGCTAGAACAACTTAGAATAAATACAGGACAACAAACAAGGTAAATTGATTTGGACATATAATAAATAACATTTATTTTAATCCTCCCTGTAACAATAATTCTAAAGTTTAAAATTCTGCTGCGATGGTAAATCGTTGGTGGTTAGAACGAGAATGACCAACGGTCAAGCTCGGGCGATTTATATAGTCGAGGTACAACAATCTCCGTAGCGATGGAAACGGAGGGCGATGACGTCACGCTCTCTCCGAAATAAATAAATTGCTTAGGTATCGCTACACAATTTAATATCATTTACGTCGCGGCTAGAACAACTTAGAATAAATACAGGACAACAAACAAGGTAAATTGATTTGGACATATAATAAATAACATTTATTTTAATCCAATTCCTCCAAATCAATTACCTAACGTAGTGATAAAAATTTATCATAATTAATTTTATCGGAGATTGAAGGCCTAATATATTTGTAAATACAATCAGATGACCATTGGCCTCTCTCCTTAATATAGGTTAAGGAAGCACCCTTATTATACAAGTCTGTGGTGCCCCCCCTCCTTAGAGAATGGGTTGAAAAATTACCCTTAATTTTTGAATCTAATAACATTTGTTTAAATTGTTTATTAACCATTGTGTAGGATAAATAACCAATTTTATCTGTGGAGAACAAAGGATCATCCCTGGACTTTGGATGAATTTTAAATAATTTCTCCAATAAATACACAGCGCAGACTCTTCTATTTTCTAATCTGTTAATTGGTATCTCATGTACCTGGCCTGGCTTTTTTGTTTTTGAGGATGTAACCTTTACAATACAACCCCATTTATGAAAAGTGACATTTTTTCTCAGAAGCATATGTTCCGACCTCACAGTGTGTCCTACTCTAAGTAGTGTCCTAAATAGGAAAACAATTACAATATATACCAATATCCCTAACTGGTCGGACCAATCTACCTTCCTATATAATTTTTCTAAATGCTTCTCTTTCAGTGGTTCCTTACTATCCACTTTTAAAATATCTGTATTTTTTATACCTTTTACAACCATTTTAATATTAACATCTGACCAGCCTGCGACTGGCTTGGCCTTGACATTATGATAATATATAACCGCTTGATAATAATTTATCACAGAGGATGCTTTCATAAATTTTGAGATATAAGAAATATACAGGCAGCCCTGGTTAGAGTCACATTTATAAGGCGCCCAATGAAATTTTTTACATACCTTTAGGTAACATTTCCATTGCATCCTCCGCAATTTCTGGGTATTTTCCCCTACAGCGGCTTTTTTCAACGTCACAACGCGCCTTTTCAGGCCAATTTTCTCTGCAAAAGTCAAAAATAGCGTTAGCGCAACACAAATTCGCACCCAAAATGCACCTTTTAACTGCGTCATCACTTTTAAAATATAAAAGGCGTGACAAAGTGTCAGCCACCAGGTTATTCTTTGTATTAATGTAATGAGGCACCAGTCTTATTTTATATATTTTGCAAATCCAAAAAATTTCCCTTAACCAACTCATGCATGTTGGATTAGTACTTATTCCCTTTCTTATCATATGAAATACTTGTGTGTTGTCTGTATAAATATTTACACTGTGACCTGCAAGTTGGCTCAGCCATTCCTGCAGGCCACGTACTATAGGGAACAATTCTAATTCATTAATATTTTTGTTATCATATATAATATCAGTAGGTGCTTGTAAAATATGGTTACAATCAGAACCTGGGAAAACAATGCTATTGTCCCAACTACCTGCCCTCCAGTCATTCCCCATATACACTGCAAAGCCCTTCATAGATGAGTCTGATACCATAGGGAGGGGGAATTCTTTGTATTCTATTTTTCTTTTGCCATTAAAATTTTCCAGAAATTTTTCCCACCATAACAGGTCGTCTCTGCATGCCTGTCCTATTTTTATTGCTTTTAAATTATTATTTAAGAGGACTTTATATAGGTTATAAACCCTTCGACAGTATACCCTGCCTCCCTCCACAACATGAGCGCAATGGGACAATAGGCCCCCTAGACTTTCTAGTTCCTTTCTGCCTATTGTTGCTTTTTGACCGTATTTTACTACCAAATTTTTTAATTTAACCAACTTTTCCTTTGGCAACCGAATTTCCATTTTAATGGAATCAATCTCCAGACCCAGGTAGGTACATACCTGAGATGGAGGGGTCACTTTCCCCCAGCTTATATGGAATCCTATGTATCTTAAGACCCTTATAACCACCTGTTGGGCCCAGGTAGCCTCCTCCAGGCTTGAACCAATGACAATAAAATCATCTAAATAATTCACAGTTTGAATCCCATAAATATCTGACAAAATATGGTATATGAATTCAGAAATTTCATTGAAATACATTGGCCCTAGCCTTAGACCAAATGCCAAGCGGGAGTCCTGTATATATTTAGTCTCACCATTAATTTCCCATCTGATTCCCAAATATTTTTGATGGTCAGGGTATATTGGGACAGCCCTATAAGCAGATTTGATGTCAACTACTGCCATGTAATCTCCAGGATTTAACAATGCGACTACATTGTCCACACTCTTATATTTGAACTCCTCAATAATATTATCACAATAATTATTAATTGAGATTTTTTCAGGCATACTACAGTCTGTTATTGGCCTAATATTACCATCAGGTTTAGGGACTGCACCCATAGAGTGAATACAAGCAGGTTTTTCTTGCACTATTTTTAGATAGCCCTCAGCTAACTCCTTGCCAATTATTTTGTCCATTTTTTTCCTATTATCACCTTCAAAAAGAGAATTGTAATTTCTGCAATCATAACTCAGACCCCCGCTTGGCACCGTGTCATCAACAATTTTAAAACCATCTGTTATACCATCAACCATAGGTCTAAATCTGCTTTTACACTCATCAGACCCCAATGAAAGGAGATATTCGAATCTACAAGGCCTGAGTTGCGCTAATGCACCATTAATATAATAATCGCATGTGCATTCACCCCGTGCACATTTCTCGAATACATTGACAGTTTGACCACTCGGCGAGCGCGCCGAGACCAGAAGTTTATTTTCAAAATATTTAATATCTCTGGAACTACCCGATAGATTTTCCTCAAATTTGGAACAGACATCGGCAAGGACCTTATCTCCCTCCCTATCGACAGTTAGACAAGAAGTATCGGCTAGAAAATCTATATTTTGAACAAAGTTACCTTGTCGATTGACATTTTTGTCCTCCTGCTCCGACACCGCTTGTGTACTTTCGACACGGAAACCCGTGACGTCAGCGGTATCGGTGCTTTGACCCGGGCTTGACCCCGGCGATGCAAAGTACCGGCGTGTACCGATCGTACCAATACTGGAGATAATATTTGAAATACAACACGAATCGTCGTCAACTACGACTGGATTAATACTTTCAACCTCTAAGACACGGAGGAAACCACCCTTATGACCAGCAATTCTGGATTTACTGTATAATTTAACATTTTGAGCTAGCGAGCCCACACACGACTGAGAAGAAACCCCTTCATCCGTGACGTCACTGTCGGATAAGTATTTAACGCCTGGAATCTTCTCAGATTTGAAAGCGAAATCCTATTTCTTATCGCTGCCCGCCCGACCACAATCTTTTTTGCTGTGGCCTTTCTTATCGCAAATTATACAGGCATGATTCAGGTTACATTTGCCAAAGCATCCGCTCTCAGAGTTGAAGCGAAAGCAAATTTTTTCGGAATAGGATCTACCGTTTCCCTGGCTTTGTTTACCTTTGTAACCCCCTCCAGATTTGGTACCGACACCTGCCTTGAACGTGTTGTCGAAGGAAAAAGATGACATTATCTCCTCCTGATCGAAATTGCCAAATTCATCGTGTCCCAGCCTCCCAGCTCTTTCCCTTACTGAGATATCATATTGATTAAACGTGTCAAACGTGTACAATCGCTTAGAGGCTTTCTCTGTCAATAGTTTTACATGCTTGACAGCGGGGAGTGGATCTTTTTTATCCATAATTAATCTCTCGATTGTCTTTAGACCAACCAGCAACACCTCCTCTACATTCTTAGGCTTATCGCCGCTCTTGCAATACAATTTCTGGGCGTATTTCTTTGTTTTACCTTTGTCTTTTGTAGGTGAAGTGGACCTATCGCTGGAGCGGCTCGACTCATCGCTCGACGACTCGACGGCGGGGCTGACCGGTTTGGGCGATGATTGTACCTTCCCCCTCTTCTTCGTCTTAGGCCTGGACTTTCTTGGCGATACTTCTGTCCATCCATCGCTGTCATCATCAGAGTCCACTCTTGGAGGTGCCATCGCCGCCTCTTGCTTCTCCGCTAACCGGTTGACAGCGCCTACGAGTTTAGAGATGTTCTTCTCCATTACGCCCATCCTATTGTTGAGGACTCCAGTCTCCGCAGCCTTCGGAGGCGATTGGATCGCCGCCGGGAAATTGCCCAAAAGGCTATTCCCCATCTCAATTCCACCACCACCATCGCCGAACAGGTCATCCGACCCGCCCGATGCAGAATCATCGCTCGTCTTCAGGCGATTGCATTTCTTCCCCGTCGGGGCGATGTGTCGAGTCTGACACTTTTTGCAGAAGTTCTTCTTCTTGGACATCTTCGGTAAGTCCAATTAATTATTTCTTGGAATGATGTGTAGAAATAATACGGTTTAAACCCCTTAAAACCGCTGAGAAATTCAAATAATCTCTCTTAAAATTCTGCTGCGATGGTAAATCGTTGGTGGTTAGAACGAGAATGACCAACGGTCAAGCTCGGGCGATTTATATAGTCGAGGTACAACAATCTCCGTAGCGATGGAAACGGAGGGCGATGACGTCACGCTCTCTCCGAAATAAATAAATTGCTTAGGTATCGCTACACAATTTAATATCTATGTATTCCTAAATACTACGGTTAAGGCTGGAACAAAAAAATACGAGTACGCATCATATAGGGCTGTATAGATCAAAACAAAGCTGGGTATTTTAAATGGAACTAAAAGGTGCAAGTGAAAGGTGTTTTGGTATAGTATATAATGCATGATATAGGTCTTCTCCCTTTTCACCTTATGATGCATTATAGCTAGGAGCGCAGCCAGGATTTATAAGGGGGACGTGGGCGCCTACATTAAAAATGTCCTGGCGTTAGTCTGGGGCTGCCAGTTTTAGATTAAAGGAGTTAATATTTGGACCAAAGAAATCCCACTACAGAATATCCCGTGAAATTGAGATCCCCCATATGGATTTTCTCTTTTCTTTAGGGTTTATTATGTATTGTCGAGTAGGGTGAAATGTCATCTTTTCTAAATATAAAAGTCATACGATTACTGCACGCCCAAATGAGAAAATAGGAAAAGAGGACTGGTAATGTGATGAATAAATGTACTTTATTTGAATATTATTGGTGATTTCAATATACCATATCATAAGGCCATTTAGGACTAAATGATATGAACGCTATACCATAGTGCATGACACAGCTGTGAACCACTCTAATTGATCTTCAACTGACGTCATAACAATCACAAATGATGATTTAGATATAATCATTAGGCCTGAATTACTGGATATGATAACTATTTTGGGCTCATCCTCTAGCCTCACCTCAGGCCCAGGTAAATCACACTGTTGTTTTAGTAGCATATAAGAACTGGAGGGCAGACAGTGTGTTGTTTTAAGGTACCATACAAAACTGGCCTGCGCGACAATTACACCTCCTAACCCATGCGCCGGCCACCCACCCACCCATAGGGGCCTATGTAAAATTTGTCTAAAATGATCTCAAGATTGCATTATTTGATTGTTATTTATAATATTTAGATAGTATGTATTACTAGGTAGGGCCTATTGCATATTGTATTACTTGTAGGCTTCCAAAGTTAAGGTGACGCTTTTATTTTTGAATTTAGTAATCATCTTAGCATGCACAAAATTGGAATTATTGTATTACAAACTATGTAAATACTATTCTAAAAGTGAACTATTCTATCCTTAGTGCCTATATGATTATTATTATTTTTGTGCTGCAGGGTATCTTGGGTACACTGAGACAAATCATGTGAAAATGGAAGGAAATAAAAGAAGTGATTGTTCATGAACAAAACATAAACTGATAAGATTTTAAATGAACGTACTAGTAATTAACTGTTGAATGTTAGTGCACGTATATTTCTCTATCTTATTATCAAGAAATAAAGAAAAGCTAAGCACCTAAATCAAATAACTTTCCATATTTATACACATAGTCTTCCCATATTCATAAAGGGTTAAGTCTAAAGGTAAAGAATAGGGACATAAAACCGGGATTTCTTTACACAAAAGTATTGTTACATTATAATTATTGTAAGACATATCTATTTTCTACCATATACCTAATATTAATATGCCATAAACATTATATACATAATAGGCCTATATAGGGTAAAAAGGGGGCATATCGTGCATTGATTCATAATAATTCTTTTTTACTTGATTCTTTTCATGGTGCACCATGATCTTAGAGTAACAAGCAAAAAATGTGTGATACACCACTGTGCGTGATACAACCCTGTTTTACCGTATATATTTAGAAAATATATGTATGACATACATAGGCCTATGTAAATACAATTGTGCATACAATTTATATACATGAAGTACATATAGTATATATATATATATATATGTATACATAGAGTAAATATATACATATATATGTAATACTCAAACATCAGGGATGGATTTAGGGGGGACGTATAGGGCATGCGCCGACCCCCCCCCCCCCCCCCATTTTTTTTTTTTTTCTCCAAATGTTCATAATTATTATAATGCAAAACCATTGCCCCAGAGGGGGCTCCGGGACGTAAGGTTATTGTTTTAAGGGTCAACACTACAATAGTTCCCTATTAAGACAGGTAACAGAGCTACTGCCCACAAGCACCCTGCGCGACAGTCACACCTCCAAACCCCCTCCCTCCGACCCACCCCAACCCCCTACACCGACCCATAAGGGGGCGGGGCTTAGCCAGCCTGGACAGCGTCCCATTTTATCATGGATACTTTAGCACCCCGCGACGAAATGCGGCCCCTGGGACCAAGACCAAGGTCAGTATTGTTTTTATTTCACCTCCTCACGCATTATTGTGGTCGTCCTCTGGTGGCCGTGGCCGTACGACCCATTCTCCTTATTGCGGTATCCCAGAATCCTTTGCACACGGCGCAGGTTCTGGTGGCTCTTCTCTATCATTTAAGTCATTTTCAATCCACAATTACAAAGAATCTATGTATAATATTTAATATCCCCTGTAACATGATAACATAGATGGCACTTATTTTCAATTTCCACCATTCTAATGACTTAAATATGAGTATTCTATGTCAAAACAAGCCACTTCTTTACAATAGATTGTAGAAGAAATCTATCCAGTGAAGCCAGACCCACAATATCTGTCAAAATGCAAGAAATCAAAAAATAATAATTTTACTGAAATTTATAATAGCCATATTGATAGAAGAGTTTATAATCTTGACATGTCATATTTTTTCAAAATTTTCCTTTGGACAATTATGGAGTTATGAATTTTTAAAGTTACCGGAAACTGCTTGGCGAGATCGCGGGAGTGGGACCGTAATACGGAGAATAGGGGATCGTACGGCCACCCTCGGACGCCCCCCGCAGGTGTCGTCTGCTGCAGTGGCAACGCGCGACCATTCTGTCCCCTCTGCCGCCTGGGCTGCGCGCTGCAGGGGGCCTCAGGGAGAATGCCTGCACTTAGGAGCGCGGACCTGGGAGTAAGCACCTCGCCACTCTGTCCCGGCTCTCCCGGCCAGTGTGCGCTGTACGCGGGGCCTCAGGGAGAATGCCCTGCCGCGACCTGTATAGCCCTGGCATGACGTCACACCAGGGCTATACAGACCCTGTATTGCCCGGGCTGACTCTCAGGTGTCCGTCAGTGTTAAAAGATAGGAGACTACGTATCGGGGGTGAAATAAAAGTTATTGATAAAAAAAAAAGGAGCAATGTCAGTGATATATTCTCATGAATAAAATGCATATATTTCTATGACGACCTTTTCTGCCTAAAGTTGTCGCTCAGCTGTGACAACCCTGGGGTTGTCATTTTACCATAAATCTAATATGACCACCTTGTGACTACCTTCCAGGATCGTCATAAGGTCGTCACTTAGTGAAATTCTCAGAGAAAAGCCCTGTGACAATCCTAAAGTCGTCATTTTTAACCATCTGACGACTATTTGACTACCTTTAAGGGGTCCTCTGACGACTTTGTGTTTTCAGTGCACCCTTGTCTAGTTGTGTCCTGGGACACAGCCAGGCAATTAAGAGAGGAATGAATCCCCCAACATTCTTTGTCTGTGCTTTTCGCCACAAACGAAATAGAGGAATATGCTGTGAGTATGATTATGAATATATGCAAATGGCTATATTCTATTGTACAAGTGGAGAATTCAAAAATATGATAAACAAAATAGCATGATAGGGCTTAGAAAGTATTTAATATCATAAACGTTCATTATATAAATCATCATGTAAATATCATATCATCTGCATCGGAAGAACTTCTGTATTGAAGAGATGTTTTCAATAAGAAAAAATAAATTAATTAAAATCCCCTCGACTACGAAACTATATGAAGTTGAGATACCTACTCACACTTCGACCTAACTCGTCCTAAAATAGCTGCCCCAAAGTTACCCCAAAATTGTTAATATATTGGAATTGTGATTAACCCTCTAGGTCCCAACCCAGCCGTGGGTGTACTCCCCAATCCGTTTGGAGCCGGCCATAAGAATGGCAGATTTTTCACTTACATTTTTTCTGCATTTCCCCCCAACAGCAATTATCTCAGGATTACACTCAATACACCAAACAAAAGCTGCCCACAACACCTTCAAAACACAGAAAACGTTATATAATTAAAAATCTGTGGATCCACCCCTAAAAGTAAATGGACACACGTTCCTCATCAACAACTCAGTTTACTCCAATATCCAACCTAAAAGTTTAGTCCTCTAGGGTGGAATAAATGTCTCTAGTACTAGTGTACTAGTGATGTGAAAGATGTCTTTATTTGCATCCAAATACTAAACCAATAGTAGTTGTGTGTTAATTCATAAAAACAATATACCTCCACTCATATCCTACTCTGTTCATCATTATAGTGAATCTATGTTTCATCCTGATTTCATCCTAAACCCCCAAGTCCTGTTTAGATGTTGCACACACCAAGGAATGGAGATAATAATCCCATGCGACCATCTGCATATATAAATCTTACTAAATATTAAACTTTTAATTTTGTTGAACATGAATGCTAAAATGAACTACAATTAGTCTCTGAGAGCAATCCAAATACAGCAATTATTCAGTCTTTGGTAAGATACAAGAACACAGTTGGTCATTATCATGTATAAGTACGGTTAACCCTTACAAACTTTATGATAGGAATATGTTTTACACTTTCCCATTACTAAACCTGTTAGATGGTAATCATAGATAATTGTATATAGAGATACAACAAGAATAGGTAAGAAATTAGTGTAAACAGCTAGCTTGCTGTCTATAGGGTCACTTGGGAAAAGGGGTTGGGAAGGACTCAGGGGCATCAAGATTATGGGGTCTCAAGGGTTTTTGGCATCGGGGTCTTTGTGTTTGGGGGTTCGAGTAGACTATTAGAAAAGAATTAGGGGGTGTCAAGGATTGCCCTGTGGCATTGTTAGTTACTCAATGCTACATGATTGGGGGTTCAGAACTGAATCTACTTTTGGGCCACCCTCGAAGCAACTTCCTGGGGCCCTCATTTAGTTAGGGTGACACTTGTGTCAATAGGTGCTCAAGTCCCCTAAGAGCTTTGGGTCTTGTCTAAGATCCACCCTTGGGTGTCTATTATCATTGTGGTGCTATTTCTCCCAGGATTAAGTCAATGACAGGTAGATGTTAACAGATAAAGCTGGAGTATCATCCTTACGTTTCTAACATTAGAGGCCCCACCCTTTACCCTAATGACGTTGCGGCCGGTGACGTGTCTTGCGACGTTAGAAAGTAATCCGGCGACGTTATTGGTCACGTCACGAATTTGGCGCCAGTGAGGGGGGGGGGGGTTTACAACGTAGAAAATTACGTCCTCCACAAGGACGATACCCTGGCTTTAAGTGCCAAAGAGGACACTGATCTATTTGGAATAACAAGTCCCTTTTCATATGCCTTCAAAAGATATATTGCAACTGATTGGCTAAAGACAGACCATGCGACACCATCATGGAATACAGAAGTTTGTGTTTTCTTTGAGGCAACTGACATTTCAAGGTATTCAAAGTTGAATACGTTTGAGTCATATTTCAAGTATACAGATATAGGCCTCCGGGATGAAAACTTGGTGACTGGCTAAGGACACATCACGTGACATTACTCCAAAAATATTTTATATTGAGTGGCATGAGGCAACCTAACATACTAGGATACATGACATTGACCATTACTGAGTGTTTACTTATCATGTGTTACTTAACAAGTCTCGAGTGCCAACCTTTACCTATTTCACTTTATAAAGAATCTAATTATTGCATAAGCAAACATTCTATAATAGAATTCAAATTGCTGCTCAGCACCCAGAAGGCACATCAGAGAATACATTTTCATATATTCCTATCTACCTTATGACTGTGCACATTCACTGAATACTACATGCATCTAAGTGAAAGACACATCATAAGATTCCAATCTAGTTCTTTAAAGCGCCTTTTGACAGGATAGAAATTTAATGTAAACTGAAGGTTCTATTTCGAATTAAGTTGTTGGAAGTCAGGAAAAATACAAAATTTCGGTGAACTTTAGGAGACATTCCAAACATTCCAAATCATTTTTAATGTTTACCTGGAACAAATTTCATCCAAATTCATATTCTTCATATTCCTAGTTTAAGAACAATAACAGGATGGTTGAAATCAATCAAGCATGATCATAAGAATTATGAAGACTTTCTTTAAAAAAAGTGAGGGCAAGCAATTCACTGCAATGACCTATAGACTGTCTTTTGGTAATCAGGCAATAACTTGCCTTAATGCATTATGGCAGAAAACCTTATGATATCAAGAACTATTTGTAGCCAATAGCAGCAGACGGAAATAAAATTAATCATGAGTGAACAAGAAACAAGTATTAAATTATAACTCAAATAATGTTTTTATAATTCTCTCTCAAACCAGCCCAATAAAATAAAATACAATGTGAGGAACTCAGGAACGAGCAAATAATGATGAGTCACGATAGTCACAATGATGTGACACGATAGGTCTACACACAGTCAGATAACCAAAATGTGCATACCTCGAATACTCTAGGAGAAAAAACCTGAAAAATCAGTAGCTGTCAGAAAGTAGAAATACAATCTTGCTTTACAATAATGATGCACCAGCATTAACGTAAAATGGCGGTGTTGCAAGCTCTGAACGGGGACACGAGTCGACCAGTAACGTCAGTGGTAAATCATTGATACACCATTCACCTAGGCTTTTAACCACTACTTCGGTCAGATACACCTTGATCAAAATACGCAACTCAATGTATTGGCCTAAAAGGGAAAACTTAATGGTGGTACTTCTATGCAATTGATAAAAAGGTGGACTCATAAATAAATAATGTTGCTAAAACACCAGTTTGTGTGTCATGTCCGACAATCAATGTCGGACTTTCCGAAATACCGCCAACCCATAGTAAACCCAATATTATCAGGCTAGTTTATGACGGAAGCTACACGGGCGAGGGACTGCGCTAACCAAAGCTCTGCATATAAAATCATAGAAATATGAAGGCTTCGGAAAGTAGAATTTCTTGGGATAGAAGTCGCAATGCGGAATCTCCCCAGGATAGCACAAAATCCAAGATCTATTTTGCGTTGAATCCCTTATTTTTTGTCATGAAGCTAGCAGGACTGTTTTTCACAAAACCTTCTAACGGCTATCGGGGTAAAGGTTCACTATTTCTGAACTGGATATTCGCCACGGTTATATTAGTGTTGCATTGGGCTAATTCGATTCGCTCTCCGCTCATGATTGAAGGCAATGAAAATTTTGATTCAAAGAGTTTTCTGAAGATTGTGTTTCTTACTTTTCATGTTTCTGTAGTAACCAATGTAACATGCATGTATGTAGGATCATTCAAAGTACACATGATGCCTCGAATGTTTGCGTCCTTGTCAACTATAAGCTCAATAAATCAGGCTGAGTATGCTGGTTCAGTGAGGAAAAGAGTCGTCGCAATATCTTTAGTGTATTCTGTATCGTGTCTAGGATTTTGTGTTGCGTTCATATGGATGACATCAAGCACGCATTTATTTGACATCAAATATGTACCTTTCAAAGCAGGAGATACCTTTTTCATACCCTTTAAGATTATACTTGGTGTCTTCAGTGTATTTCAGACTTCGGCATGGATCTTGCCAGTATTGTTCTTTTGCGTGCTCTGTGTGATTTTCTCAAAGGAATTTGATGAAGTCAACAAGGATCTTGATGACGTTATCTCCGACCGGGAGCTGCAAATAGAAAAGTTGGCAGCCATACGTCGTCGACATCTGAAGGCCTGTGAACTTGTGGATACCGCTGATGCATTTCTCAGCCCATATCTAGCTGTAGCGTTTGTTACTTCTATCCTGGACCTATGTTTGATGGCATATGCGTTATTTGTTGATGAAAAGGCACACGGCGATCCCTTTCAACTTATGAGTTTGGTCGTTTGGGTGGTGTTTTTACTAATTTGTCTCGGGTTTCCAAGTGTCTTTGCTGCATATCTGAATTGCAAGGTAGGATTTAATCTTAGACTATCAAACTAGGCCTATATCATTAAATATTTAGTAATGAGTGACCCGAAACAACAAACAACCATTAGAAAAGGCGATAATAATTATATCTAAGCTAATATTCTGTCATACTCCGTTGCAGGCTCATGCTTCGTTTAACACTCTTCATAAAATGAGAGTCGAGAAGACTTCACCAGAGTTATCGCTGGAAGTACGTATGTCTAGAAATATGTCTTGAATAACAAAAATGAAACAGACTACTTTGTCATATACTCCAAATTCCTTCACTAGTGTTTTCCCTATTTCTTAACTCATGAAACCCATGAGGTGGAGGGAATACCTTGCAAACATGATTGTTTATATTTGCGAGGACGTTGTTTAATGTTGTGAATGTATAAATGCTCTTTTTTCCTTTTCGCGGGGCGGAAAACTCTTTTCACATCAATGAGATGATTTTCTCGTGCACTTTTTGCAGTTCCTTATGATGTTATCATTAGAATAAAAACATAAACAACATCTGTTGGCTTAACAGGCTTGGGTGGAGTAACATGCAGTGAAGCACATCTCAGCCAATCAGATTGCTACATTCTGTGGATGCCTATAACATTTTGGTGTAACATAGACCGACCTACATACGTAGTTGATACTGACCTCTTGAAATTAAGCAAAATGTTTTGACCTTTATCTAGCTGAATAAGAAATTATAAATCTAAATCAAAATTAGGGGAATGCTAATGATGCAATGGACTATCTATTGACCCTACAGAGTGTGTTGTAGTGCACTAATGCAAAAGTCAGTTAGGCCCATTCAAGCATCTGTTCAAGCTAGGCAATTTCGGTTAGTTTTTGGGAGACTTTTGCACATGGCCCACCTCTTGATTCCCACAGTACTTTCTATAGAGTCTTATCATTTTTGAATTTAGTAAACTCCTCATTTTCTGAGCATTTTAATTTATGTTAAAATATTGATTGTGAAATTCTTAGTTGTGAAATTGTCAAAATGGAAAGTGTTATGCAATTCGTGTTAAATGGAGAATTTCATAATTTTTGTATCTTATATATGTAAAAGTATCAAATGAGGTTAATCTTTTGTATTATTCATATATAATTTCATCTACTTCTTCAGTGTCCTTAGCTACTACTTTTCCTGTTTTATCATTTATGGTAATGAATAATATTTGGCATTTCTTTAGGTTCACCTGTTTCTAAACCGCCTTTCTGAAAGCATCATAGGCTTCACAGCTTTGAAGATGTTTGTAGTTGATAAGTCTTCTATGCTCACAGTAAGTTAATTTTCACATACCAGTCAGATTCAGTATGATCCATTTATCATTAATGTCTTTGATTATGACTTCCACATAATCATCTTGCAATCTAAATTGTAGTCAGCTATATGAGCACATGGGCATTATTTTAAGGATAAATCTTGGTGACCTGGTGGAATATTTTAGAAATTACAATTAAGACATCATTTGCCCATTTCTTATGCAGAAAATTTTCTTTAGAATTAATAAAACAGGATGTTAATCATGTTTTTAAATCTCCCGTTTATGTAACTAGGCAATGTAACCCTTTGGACCCCAATCCGGCCATAGCCGCCCATGGGTGTGGTCCCCAATCCGGCCGTGGCTGCCCGGAAAAACAGCAATTTTCCCATAATTTCCCATATTTTTCCAGTGAGAACACTATAACAAGTCTTAAATGTACAAAACCAGCAAATGTAACGTTTAAAAGCTGATTAAATTCTATATTAAATGCATCAAACTAGATGTCTATAATTTCAATTCATATTGATAGGTGAGCCTTTGAAATGCCCAGATTAAAAGAAATGTAAGGAATGTTTTAGGAAAATACATGGAAATCCTGGGGAAATTTATTTATAAGCAACTTATAGTCACTATCTGTAGGGTCTAAAGGGTTTAAAAGAAAGCTTTCAGGCAAAAAACATTTTTCTGTGGACTTCAATATTAGAATGATTTGAATGCTGATCTTCAAAACTCAAAAAGTCCCAATGCGTATATCAAATGTATAAAATTGATGAATAAGGACTATGTTAATCTGTTGGACACATGACTATAATTGTTACAATATTTTGTGTAAATTCTATTGACCACTGCTATTACCTACAATGCTGTAAATAAGTCACCTTTTCCTTTTTGTAATGAAACAGGGGAAACTCTGATGTTTGTTACTGAATAAAATGTATGCGCAAAGGATTATAGGACAAAAGCTTTTACAGAATTACAGAATTATTTTTATATATTATTCAGCTTTTAAATGGATACATTAGTGGTAATCCTCATTCACTTTGTTAGAGTAGGCTATGGAGCTAAGTGTTTACCACTGATGAAGAATCATTATCTAGTGTCCTAGTTAGTTAGACAATAAGAAGACATTTATGAAGATTCTTAGCCATATTTTGAATAGAACGGACAATTTTGATTTTGAAAAATTGCGCGATTGCCTTTAAACATCAGAAAACAAGCTCCTTTCCCCATTGAATTCTCTAGTTAAGGCGATTGTTTTTGCAATGGCAATAGCTCTAGAATAAGAAAATGATAATATCCTTAGATTTTTCTTCACTCTCTATATATCCCTGAACCATAAACTATTCAATGAAACTAACGTAAAACTCATTAGAACGGTATTTCAAATTCACATCAGACACCAACATTTACCCTAAGTGATTCTGTTTGACTGTCAGAAATGACAACTCACGTCTATCTAAATGGCTTCAGAGACCGCATGACAAGTTACATTGACTAGGAGCATTCGAAAGGATTTGTTCGGACAACTATTAGTACAAATGAATTGTAATGTACTATATTTTTGTACATGACCAGTATAATATACAGCCCAAGCAAGAATATGACGTTATAATAACGTTGCAGCAACGTTCTGTTTAGACCTGGTTTGGTTCTTGTTATGTTCTTTTGAGGGCACCCAAAAACGTGTTTAGAACCTAACGTTGCGACGTCACACTAGAACATTGTTGTGACGTTCTTGTAAGATTATTTCACGTTACAATAACGTTATTATAACATTCTTTATTAGTTTGGTCTCAACTTTACAAAAAAAGAATGTTATTATAACATTCTTTTTCAGTAAGTCTAAACCTTACCTAAAATAACGTTATTGTTACGTGAAAATTGGTCAGGTCTCTGACCAATTAAAAAAGTACAGTCGCAGAACGTTCTTGTTACGTTGCTGCTTGCCTGGGAGGTCATGTACAAAGATGCAAGCATATTTTCTTACAAAACAAATCATATTATGATTTGTAAAAGAAATTACAATTAAATAATTTTGAAATTTACAAAACAAATCATAGTATGATTTGTATTATATACCAGGGGCGCAATTAGTTGATTATCAGCACAAGGAGATATAGATAACTCATAATCATTAATACTTGCAACGTTAGTTCTTTCGTTAGCAGAATAGGTACAAATGTTGTTATACTTTGAGCTCTGACAGGAAGTATGCAATCTTCTTTACATATACCACATAACGACCTTGAATCTCGCTAACAGATCGTTGGGGCATTGATCACCTACTTCCTACTGCTACTTCAATTCAACCCAAACTTCAACGGAAAAGCATGTGATTGTACATCTTGGCAATCTAACGTTACAATATGTCGTTTAAATGGTAATATGTCTTTGATTTCATAATTCCCCTAAAATAGTGTATTGTCGATTTGGGGAATAATAATAAGTATTATCATAACCGTACCTTAAACGAGGCTTCGACTAACTAAACTAAGGAAATTACACCAATCTATTTGTTAATTATTCTGATGTGATTACAAGATGTTAGTTAGAAAATCAGAACGTGGCTTAAACTGAATGATAATGATAATAATAGTTTATGAATGCGAATTGAACAGCAGCGTACATGGAAGGAAACCAAATAAAGTAGAATCTGAAATTGCAAGCGTTTAAACATTACCTAAATATTTTTCAGAATCCTCATTTCCAGTCGTAATCACCTAACTAAGCAACTGGACATTCTATCTTGTTTTACGCCTACGGACACACACCTTCTTTTGTTCGGGGCATTAACTAGCGCATTTCAGAGAACACATTAACTGATTAATGACCTCACTTTACACGAGTTCCCTCGTCAACAGGCTGCTGATGTCAATGGTACATTTTTAAAGCACTTTGATATGAAAGGATCCACGAGTCTCTCTTGGGCCTTTGTTACATTTTATCAATCACAGAACGATTCTTTGGGAGTCTGTATCAATCAGATAGATGGGTTTAGTTGTCACAGCAACCAACTCAACACCTACATACAAAGAAGCCAATAGGATAGTGGCTCAGTACTATCTTCGTACTGGCCAAGTCGAACGACTGACACTCTGATGTACACAACTCAGATTTTTAAGATCTGATGGTAGTCTTACCCTTAGCATTAGACAGATATTAGGCAGAAGACCTATCAACACATCCCTAGCCTCAGCTGTCTTCAGAATGATGAATGAAGGATGAAAGTTGGAGATTTAAATTCCATTAAGTTCAAATCAGCGATGAAGATGGACACAGTAAAGCCACTTGCAGATAGAAGCAAAATGAGGGAAACAATGGTTGAGGACAATACAGATGCTGCCATGAACAAAACTTTGTATCCTTTGATATGCCTTCTTAAAGGAAAGCTTGCACATAAATTCATGACGTGCCATATTTTGTATAATTAATTGCACTTAAGTATTCCAAAAATATATCAAAAGTAAAAAGTTAAAAAATGTAAAGTTGTTAGGGAATTATTGAGGAAATGAATCTATTTTTGGGAATTCCCTGAATGCTTGGCTGCTCAGTACTCCCCTTGCTACGTCATATGTATGGGAATTCCTTCTAAAGTTATTTTGGGATTCCCTGATTAATGAATAGTTGCATTAGGTCAGATATATATACTTTTGTTAGAGAAGTTATCTCTTCTTACAAATTCTACAGGGATGGGGATTCCCTTCTAAGGGAAGAGGGGATTCCCCAAGAACTCCCCTTGCTATGGCATAAATTGGGTGGATTTCCCTTAAAAATGTAATAAAATACAAGTTTATTAATGTCCCCTAAATGTGTGTAAACCAAAATGTTCTTTCCATTTTGCTGACATTGATACTGGAAGTTGTAAATAACTCAATTCAATTCAATGAAAAATGACTATCCTTCAGTTATGTGCAAGCTTTCCTTTAAATGCGTTGGATTGTTTTTCACAAAAGGCTATACAAAGATGTAGAAGGTTCTTCGTCAGTCCATCCCAGTTTTATGCAACAGTAATATTGGTAATGCATTGGATGAACTGTTTTCGTTCTCTCTATTCAATCACCGGAGACGTGAGTTTCAATTCCAAGGCTTTCTTTAAGTATCTGTTCATTCAAACTTATATCCTTGCAACTAGTAATTCCACATGTCTCTACGTTGGTTGTTATAAAGAAAATATTATTCCGCAGCGCTTTTCCTCTTTGTCAAATGTTGAGTGTTTAAAACAGAAAAAGAAAGCTAGAAACGTGAGATATAGACTCTTGGTATTAAGTATATTTCTCGCTGCGTTTATCCTGGTATTCAATGGCACTTTTGTATGGGGTAACATGACTAGTTCTCTGATTCAAGACAGATACGCCCCTTTCAAGCAAGGGAATACTTTCTTGATGCCATTCAAGATCATAGTATCGGCATTTTATTTCGTTCTATACTCGGCACTGTGTTTTCCCGTGGTTCTGTTCTGCGTTATTTGCATTTTTGTATCAAGAGAATTTGATTATATAAGAAACTTGATGAGACTTTAACTGATCGCTCAACGCTTAGGGTCAAGTTTGGAACCATTCGTCTCGGGCACCTGAAAGCTTGCGGTCTTGTTGATATTGCCGACACATTTCTGAATGCCTTTATAGCTGTTAGTGTTGTTCTGTCCATTGTGGTCATATGCCTGATGGAATATAGTTTCTGGTAGACAAAGTGTTTTATGGCCCAGTTTTCCTCGCGTCCGCAATTGTCTGGCAACTTATATTCTCTACTTACCTTAGTCTTATCTGTGTTTCTTTGCGGCATATCTCAATACTAAGGTAGGAATGCGTTTATTCTATATGCATATATAAAATGTGAACGAATCTATCAATTGAAAAAGTGTACTTTATTTAACACATTTGATAACTTGATAATTATGTGCTATTCCTTGTCATTCTATGTAAGGAATCATAATTCAATAATATATTCAAATAAATGTTTTTGCCAATGCCTTGTTCACATGACATGTAGGCCTACTCTATTACCTTTGTTGAAATTTTTAAGGCACATGCACCGTTCAATACAATCCAAAGACTCCAAATGATAAATGCTAATGATGATTTCCTGTTAGAGGTAGGTACCCCATACAGAATTTCTATTCTCATAATCTTGCACATGACATTGTTTCTACCTTGACTACAACAGGTGGTGTTTCATAAACGATATGCCCTGCACAGCTACATACCATGTGTTCCAACCATTTGAAATAACACACACGCTGATATATATATATATATATATATATATATATATATATATATATATATATACAGTATGCTAACTTACTATCACAGTCATAAGCATTAATACTTTAAACAAAAGATAAAAATCTCATCTAAAAATTATGATAAATAACATCAACCACAATCATTTGGGGCAAAGTCATTTTGGGACATCACTGGGACCAACATTGGTGCAGCCAACATGATTTGGGGAGACAACATTTAAGCGATGTCATTATTTTGCTGATGTAAAGGCTTAGTTGACATCAGATGAGACAGCAGTTGGTGGGGTAACATCATTTTGGTGATAGGTTTTAGGCAATGTCATTTTTGCTTACATCATTTTGCAAACTCCTTTTTGGCAACATTACTTTTGACAACGTCCATTGCAGTGACATCATTAATTTTTTCACCCTTTCAAATGAACCCATCTTGAACCCTTTTGTGTATACTTAACCATACCGACCGACCTTGACACATACCAATACCAACATTCATCACTGTTGACCTATTCCAACCAATATTGAACAATATGACCAATACTGAGTGCTCCATGGTCCCCGAGTAGGCCATTTGAGGGAAAGGGTCCATTCGTGTAAAAAAGAGTTATCATCATGGTAACAAGTTCATTTTATGATAAGAAAAATGAATGATATCATATCTAGGAAACGTATACGCCGCCTGTGATTGGTTGGGAATATATGAGCCACAGACAGAGATTCACAGCTAATGTGAGGAGCTAATTGCCTTTTGAATGAGCCGCTGTGGTCTTCTTTGCAGATACCATTTTACGCGCACTAAAAGGGTGAAGAACTGCACCTGTCCTTTTCATTAAAATATGATATATTATTATGATAAAGAAGGTAGCTAATTCAAAAACCAAGTGTTTTGTTCCCATAATTATAAAGTGTCAAATGGAATGGTGCTTGATTGGAGCGTCATAATCCTAGTTTGCCTCATACAATGGCAGGCATAAAATAAAAATAATCATCAATGATCATAAAGACACAGTCACTCAAACAACCATCTGTACATGTGTACGCTTACGCAAACGTGCAACTTTTTTTCCTGAAATTTGCACGAATGAGAGAGACAGTGAGAAGACTGTTAAATCAACCAAGTTCCATTCTGTATGAATAATTATGATATCTAATTATTGATCTATTTAAAAATATCACATGAAAGAATCAAGAAAGCAACTAAAAGCAACTATAAGCAAACAGCTGCAGCTATACATAGGTTATATAGGCCCATGAGGCCTGTGAAGGTACTAAATGGAATAAGTTGATATAATGATTGCGTCGGGCAGCACCCAATATACTTTCTCACAAGAACCGTCTCACAAGAACTAACGGACACGAAGGTTATAAAAGACTATCATAGATCTTAGTTATTTAAGAATGAATAGCCACAGACAAAAGACTACCATAGATCTTTGTTATTTTTAAAAGAATGAGAGTCCTTGCCACAGACAATGACCACATCCCCATGGGACAGTCCGGCCAACCGACTGCATTGTCACTGATGGGGAGCAGGGGCCTCGGCCATAATAAGGTCAGAACCCTTTCCCATTGTTGAATAGCGTCAAATTTCATAATGTCTAAAGGCGGCGTTTTTAATTGTCGGCGATGCCCCCAGTTTAAGTGGCCGGCGGTTTATATACATGTCCAGCTGCCACACCTCTCCCTGGACAATGGGGCCGGGTATTGGGCGCGTGACCACTGTCCAGTGGACGATGACCGTTGTCTATGGGGCAATGTATAAGGTGCACGTGCATGCTGGACAGCCCCCAAACTGCGGCGAACACTGACGGCACGCGGACGTCCACTCCCTGGTGCACGTGTCTACGTTATTCCTTCCACATACAATATGTTGAGAACTACAGCTCTGGCCGCCTTGTTGTTTGTGATCTACACATTTGTGTTTCCTGAAGCTTCAGGTTACGGAGGCTTTGGGTATGGGGCGATGCAGATGCCCCGTTACAGCTTCGCCTCAGTGCCCAGCATGTCTTATGGTAAGATACATTTTGTCTTATGATGTCACAGTCATGATGTAAAGCAGAAGTAGGCATAGGCCAAAATTGTTCGTACAGGAGTTAATGTGCAGGAATTTCTATGTTAGGTAAAATACTATTTGTTCTTGCGATTCTAATTCAGAACTGATTACAGCAGAAAATGATGACAAGATACAATAACATGGTGTCGCAGCCAACGCTTTGAATGTTTATCTAATATATTTTTGGACATTATATTAGGGGTGCACCATTATTAAAGCATGTTTAGATGAAGGCTAATTCATAGATTGGTCCACTGCCTAAGGCCCTCTTAATGTGTCAATCCGTTATAACGTCAAAATGCAAAGCCTTTAAAAAAAAAGTGATGTGCCCGGCCATAGTATGGATAGTGGCCATTACGGCACTTGTCATCAGCAATCACTATTGCGTGCAAGGGTGACAACGTCGTCCATGGGAGACTCCACTATTCGTTAGTAATGGGGAATTTCAGTCTACGTCCACATGGTAAACGCCTCAGGCCCAACGATTGTTTTAGTCAGACTCAGCATCCCAGTTGTCCACAAAAACTGAACTCCCCTTACCGGCTTACATGCTTCCGATAGTCGTAGACAAGGTAAAACACACATGAAGGATGGTGCTGTCGTGACTCCAGTAGTTAAAAGTACATCGGTAAATTATGTCTTATATCCTATTGTTTCGCCCTGCAGAAGATGAAAGTATTTGACTTATTATGTAGTGTTTGCTGTCAAGTTTTGCTGTCGCATTATTTGTACTTCATGATTGAGAGGCCAAAACGTTACAGACTTTTGAGTGGAGTAATATGTAGGATAACAGACAATTCATAAGAACCAATAAACGATTTTCCAGACCACCTAATGGGGAACTCAGTCCTAGATCTGCCACCCAGACAAACTGAGGGTTTTTCTCTCTTCGAGCCAATGTAACTTGGCCAGATTCAACTACCTATAACTTGTAGACTGCCATAATCCTGGATATTTTTTATATTCTTACCATTCATTATCAAGTTTTTTGCCTGCAAAACTCAAATGTAAATACGTGTGTGGTGGTTTGGGAAAGGCTTTAATGAAATATCTTACAGCTAGAAAATGTGATAGTTACTGCTCTAAGGTCACATAGGGATATATAAAAACTCACCTTAAGGCAGAGGTAAACTTCCAAGAACCGCACGAACGTCAGATTACTGATCTATACGCATATTTGAGGGAAGGGGACATCCTTGGAAGTTTGAAAGGTCTATGGAAATACCGAGGGGCTCTTAGAACGTCCATTCATAAAAGGTTTTGGGGTTATACTCAATTATATATTAGATGACTTTGAAAAGACACATCTGGGTAACTGTCATATCATATATTAGAACTGTCTATACCACTAGACCTTTATCTATGTAATCATATTACTTTTCTTTTTACGCTTACAGGACCATACGGCCAGCAACCTTATCAGTTCCGGTCGTTCTCCATGCCTCCCATGTCCCTACCTTTAACGACCTCCCCATACGGCTCTCCCAGTCAGCTGAGCATGCCCTACCTGACCCCCAGGATCTCTCCAATTACGTCATCGCCGTCCTATGTTCTCAGGACTCTGGCCAACTACTTCCCGCAGACTCAGCAGACTACCTACAGGACCCTGGGCCAAACCCCCTACCTGCAAAGACCTCAGCCCCAGAGGGTCTACATGCCGGTAGCCACCCAACCACAACTCCACCAGCCCTACTCTCCATCTCTGTACATGCTCGATCAATCCCAAAAGAAGGCCGACCTTGTCCAGACCGTGTCCTCCCGACCTGTCCAGCCGGCCGCCTCCTACAGGGTTGCCGCCTACCATCCGGCCAGCCCTGGTCAGTCAGGTGCGACGATGACGTTCCTGTCAGGAGTTCAGTCACAGCCGTCCACGGTCACACTCCAACTGGCACAGCCCGGGCCTCAGCTGAGGTCCTCGGCCAAGTCATTGAACGGCCTCTCCTATGTAGGTAAGTATTGTGCCCAATGCTTCCCCAAAAATGGATGTGTGATTTTAATGATACTTGGATCTTATAAACATTGTATGACACATGATACATTTCAATGAAAGCCCCAACAATTAAAACAAGTCTCTGAAACGTATGATAAGGATGATCTGTTGCCTAAATGAGAGATGGTGAATAAAGAACCATAAAGAAATAAAATACGATTTTATAAAATACGAAAATACGCTGTAACAGACATTGCTATTACATATATATCATAAGCGAAGCAATCCATATGACATACTGGTTTTGGTCCTTGCAATATATTTAGTGTCAACATTTCAAACAAAACATTAATCAAGAAATGGAGTTGCTGTGATTGTAGTAGAGCAAAAATATGAACCATAAACTTAACACGAGGGAAACTCAAGATTATTTCTCACTGATCTTCTCTCTATAATCATCTATGTGTTTCTCTATTGTAACAAGCCGAGTGTGACTGGGTCGGACAGTTCCTCCGTGATCCCATGGACACGTGCAGCTACCAGGTGTGTAGCTATGCCGCCGGTAGGGTGAAGGCCGACGGCAGCGTCCCCCTCCTGCCCAGGAGGAGAAGCTGCCCGACGGGGACGGCCGTACCCCCGGGGTACACAGGGGGCGCCACCCCGCCCTGCAGCGTCCGGGCCAACACCTGCCAAGGTGAGTGGGGTACGGGACGTGTGCTGAGTCATTGGATTGAAGAGGGTATAATGTCTTGACCTGTACAACTGATCTTGAATTGTATTGTATTGTATTGTATTGTGTGTGTGTGTGTGTGTGTGTGTGTGTGTGTGTGTGTGTGTGTGTGTGTGTGTGTGTGTGTGTGTGTGTGTGTGCGCGCGCGCGCGCGAGCGACAACCGCATAGACCACGCATATGATTATCATGTTACCTTTAGTTTAATCTCTCTTACGAAAACAACTGCAATTGGCATATATCCATAGGCCTATAGGCAACGTAGTATTTTATAAGATGACGTGTAAACAATTAGCCTGTATATGACAGTTCTATCTTTTAAATTTAAGTAACCTGTAATTATGTAAAGAAAAAACTGCGTTAAATTGACTTGTGACGATTGCTTTGTTCTGTTAGCAGGGCCCAGTTCCACCTCGGTTCATCCGTCCATCCCCTATGCGCAGGGTCAGGCCTCACCTCCAGGAATCAGTCTGATGAAAGCCCCAACACAGGCCGGTCCCCAGCTGCTGAGACACATGGTGCAGGTACTCACCGGCAACAAGCAGACAAAGACAAACGTGCTCTCAGCGGTGGGCGTGAAGAGCTCGAGCGATGTCGGTAAGCCGTGTTGATAATAATGATGATGATAAAAAGTCTGAGAAACAATGCAAATTTATAAGATTATCGTAGTTTTGAGCGATCACGTTAATATTCATCAATTCATATGGCTAGTTGCCTTCTCATTGGACAATTGGTCACGAACAGTGCTCACAAATTGTATAATTTGTAATTTGCAATCAAATCGCTGTTGTCACGTTTGATGAACACACTTGTCGAAACCAATTCGCTTTGGTATGTCTGTAGTGATCCTCACATGTGTAGTAACAGGTGAATTGACAAGCATCACTATGAACTGACGGCCAATGAAACACATGCGAGTTTGTGAAAGGTAAACACGTACACTAATGCCTTCAGGATATCATTCTTTTACTTCAATTCTTTAACTGATGTGCGATTGAACTGTGGCTAACCAAAATCGATCACCATAACATTAACGGTTGCGACATTAATTGTGTTAACTTTACTATGCAATCAATCAACAGGGTGTCAGAAAGCTGGCCAATTTTCACGGAATCCCGTTGACAAATGCAGCTACTACGTGTGTTCGCTCGGCCCCACCTCCACGGGGGGACAAGCCGGCCTGGTGAGGTCCATCAGCAGGTGTCCTCCAGGGTCGGCCGTACCTGTCAGCTTCTCAGGTGGGGCAGGCACACCTTGCAACCAGGTGGACAACACCTGTGGGCGTGAGTTACCTTGACATTCACACACAAGACAATGGGCAGCTTAATATGTAACTTTAATACAAATACACGCGTTTCATAAGCAGGCTGAGGTTGACACGTGTTGCAATGCACCTTTGACTAATACAAGCCAAAAATAATTAGGCCCCTTTGTTCAGGATTCCAAAGAGACATCGATTTTGCTTAGTATGTTACCTAGTTGCTCTCAACACCTCAGTGACATTGGCTGGTTTTTTTCCATAATTGATTTTGTATGCCAGATTTTCTATCGCTTGCGATTTACAAAATATCTCGTGTAGATTACGATATACATTTTCTTTTAATTTGCGAGAATGTTTTTTTTTATATAATCAGTGCAGAAAATAAACATTCTATGGGTATCACATTTGTCATGCAGTGGCTACGTAGTGTGTTGTCAAAACTAAGCATTTGAAAGTAATTGATTAATTCTCATGTTTATCGTGTTCCTCCAGAATCACCTGCTCAACCTGCGGTTACCCCAAAACTCAACACACAGCTGGTAAAACAGCTCCAAACCACATTTCTCCAACCTCAAACTCCACAAGTGAGCTACACGAACACTCAGTACGGGACGGTGTCTGCTCCAGTGAACATGGCCTCTTTGATGTCAAAAGCCAGCGGTCAAGCAAATCCCTTCGTGGCTTTGTACCTGGCAGCCGCCAGCCGCGGACAGAATCAGCTGGATTCTTCAAATATACAGCCTCAGACAGGTACTTACAAAGAATCTATCAATGGGCTCACAGCTCAGAAGACAAATCACCCAAAAGTAAATACTCTTGAGATCCTTTTGACATGGCTAATGAAATGCAATTAATTTTCACCTTTTCCATCAGGACAAGTGCAAAATTCGCATGAATCTCAATCAAAGTCATGAGTTTCGTCATCAAATTTACATCTATTGATTTTAAAGCAACCCCATGCGAAACTTTGCTCGCCAAGGCTAGCTTAGTAAGAAAATCTATATATAAATCTATAGAAAACTCACATATCAGGTGGCCTGATAATGTGTAAATTTATTTTTTGGGGAAAGGTTTAAGCTCCTTGGCAAAAGAGGATTTATTTCGTTTGTATTGAGAAAAACTAATACCCTAAACATTTAAATTTCCAGCTTCCTGTCAGCTGAGCGGACAGTTTATGCGGGACCCCGCCGACAGGTGTCGTTACCTTGTATGTAGTGGGGGCATGCCCACCCTGGAGGGGTCTTCCAGTATGGTGGTCACTAGGGCCCCCTGTCCCCCGGGCACGGCGGTACCCCCCGCCTACCAAACCGGTTATACTGTACCATGCACTGTGACGGATCATTCATGTATGGGTAAGTTATTCTGACCTCCAACTTGTCATAATATCATTGAAATTGTATAATGTGTTTTTGGACGTTTATGGTGTGGTTATCTATCATAAGATTTCCTGCTTCATCCAAATATTATGCATGTTCAATATCAAAAACAGAAAAGTGGTTTTCATTAAATTATGTCTGATCTGTATGGA
Organism: Lepidonotus clava; assembly: GCA_936440205.1. Classification (NCBI taxonomy): domain Eukaryota; kingdom Metazoa; phylum Annelida; class Polychaeta; order Phyllodocida; family Polynoidae; genus Lepidonotus; species Lepidonotus clava. The sequence continues at coordinate 54,846,215 of OW387134.1, forward strand.
CACATGTCATTATGATATAGGATTCTTTATGATTATTTCTTAAGCTTAATTTTTAACTATTGGCCGCTTTTGACAGTCAGAGCACGTGGGATCTGGATATCACACTGGGCTCATCTATCTTCTTATTCGACATGATATATAGCTTCAAGGGACTTGGATTCACACATTCTTTTTTCCAAATACAAATAATCTTTTTCTCATTCGTCATGCTATATAGGTTCAAAGCAGATATTAAAAAGTCAAGGACATCAATACCAACCGCCAACACCACAAGCCAGTTTTTCCACAAAGATGACTCGAACTCATAATAGCAGACTGACAAACCAGGCGTTTTCTCAAGGCGGTAAGTAAAAACAGTATACTAAAATGTGTTTCTTTATCTGGCATTTGCATGCTATATTATTTGCCACCTTTCAATGTTAGGAGCATCATTTTTATCATCTCTATGTAATCTATCATCATTACCTAAATCAACTGGAAGGACACTGACCTTGTTGAACGTGAATTTGTGAATAGAAATTTTAAAAATCACTATTCTGATCCATAGCTTTTTAGATTCGCACCGTCTGATTATGGAAAAATACACATCCAGGGCATCAAAAAAAAGATCTGCCATCCAAAACTACATTGATAACCAATGGCGTAACAGACGTTCATTGTTTTTGGAATTCTCCCCCCTCCCCATATTAAAAATATAGTTCAGATATCGTCGCTTCTTGCTCAACATGTAAAACTCAAAAAGGTGCTTCCATTGCAGGTCAGTGTCAAACTGTCGGACATTATCTTCCCATGCCCGGCGACAAGTGCTCGTACAGGGTGTGCACAGCTGGTCCCCAGACGCCGGACGGTAAGCCTACACTGGCTGCCCAGAGGTCAGCCTGTCCGCCGGGAACATCCGTCCCCCCGGGCTACAATGGGGGCCAAGACACCCCTTGTAGTGTGATCGATGGTTCCTGCAGCGGAATGTAGATATAAGGGTAGTAAAGCTAGCCCATCGATGCATTTCACTACTGCCCTCCGTTTAAGCATGAACTCAATGCTTTCCCAACCATAATTATTATAATTATGCATATATATTTTTAGCAAACGTATGAAAGAAAACAATTATTAAGGATAGATCATGCACATACTATGATAGGAATCTGGGGAGATGTTGGTAGCTAATAAGCAGCATTTTAGGTAATAAGAATTACCATACACGTGAACGTTTGATATAATTATGTGAGTTCAGAGTGAGGACTGGTTAAGTGCATACTAAACAAGATTTTGGTCTTCTGCGCCTCGGATATTTCGTCAGATTTGAATTGTCATGTATATAATGTGTTTTTTAATCTCTATAGTTCAAAATGTACTGTGGTTTAGATCCTCTTGAAATCGTAGGGTCTTTGTGACTGTCACACAAAAAATTGATTGATGAGAATAGTATTTATAAGCTGTCTATATATGTTTTATTTCACGAACAAAATTGCTTTATACTGCCGTGCTTGATTGTTACAAGCCATTCCTGTTGACAGTGGCTCTAATGACGTCCACACATACACGAAATAAACGATGCATGGTCTGGTAGACCTATTTCTTCCGATGTCTCAACATGATATGATATTGTAGAATACAAACTTCTTTTACATCATTTAAAATGTCTGTAATAGAAATGTATGTTGATTCCACCCAACTCACCCAACGAATGAAGCATCACAATACAAATCTTTGAAATAATATTATTGATATGTACATTGTGTTTCTCTTATTTATTCAGGAACTTCACCTACTTAAAAAGTGTAGGTTACGTGCTGGTTCTGTGTAATAGCATGACTATATATAAGAATGAATGTTCAATAAACGTCTAAATATAAAAACGTTTGTCAGTTGAATTCTAACGTAACATGTATATTGTGTTGCATTCTTAAGTTGGGTTTCCACCGAACGATTTCAACGTTGTTGAGAATAGGTGACGACTGCAAACAACTGTAAAAAAAATTGCAATTGTCAGCAAATGTTAAACGATTGAAATAAAGATATCTGGGCAACACAGGGAGGTCCTGGAGACTATTTCCAAGTAGACAAACACCCAATACTGCAATAACAATAGAAATAAACGACTTTAATTGGCTTTGGAGAAAAGCGTTAGCTGTAGTTGTTCAGGAATATATAACAGGTTAGATATTTTGTCGTTCACAAATCTTTTCATTTCTACAAATTAAAGATATCTTTCACTCTCATTTATGGTTGTTAGCATAATGTCGCGATCGTTCGCTGGAAACCCACCTCCCGGGCCCACCTCCATCAACCAACCTAGCTGTCCCTCTTTAATCATCATAGCTGCAATCGGCCGCGCTACAGCAGTGTCCAGCATTGATGTCCCGACACTCAGTGATGGTGGTGTCATGTAACAAGTATGGAAACGGGCCCCTTTTCACCATTGATGTTGTACAAAGATACAATGGTGAAGATATGTATGTGCAAAGCCTCACTCACTCCCTTTGTAAGGGATACCATGTGTAAATGTAAGCCAATAAGCATCTCACGGGACTTAAATGTTTGAGGGTGCAACCAATAACGTAGATAGGCCTACATATTTATTGAGTTGAAACTTGGCCTGGCATAGATATTGACCCTATAAGATAGATGTACATTAGAGCCAAAATGTCTGACCCTCAACCCTCCAACTCAACATCAAGCATTTATTGATCCCTCGTCTAGAAATCTCACAATATAGTTTACCACCAATCCCGGGCCACGAATACAGATGCTAATGTCTAAAATGTGCATCAGGCGGCATTTGCTCACGTGGAATAAAACGCCCGTGGAGACTGAATGGCACAGTAGTGGGAACATAACCCTTATTGACCATTCTCATGGTCCTAGCATTGAACACCCCAAGGTAGGATTGTCTACGCTGACCATCCAGGACGACACTCAGGAGGTAGCCGGCGTCCTCCTTGGTGGCTCCAGGCTTGGCGATGAACCAGGGTTCGGTCGGGTAGTGGCCCGGCTGGGACCACATCCTGTCGCGGCCCGGCCGGCACAGGTCCCTCTTCACCAGAGTGACGTTCTCCAGGTGCACCCGGTCGGCCTTCAGGGACACCCCGTACACGTAGCAGTACCTCCTGTACCTGTAGTCCTCGTTGATGGCCGGCAGGTCCATGGAGGCGGCGCCCTCCACTCCTGGGGTCAGGGGGAAGGTGGCTACGGTCACCCTCCGACTGCGGAGGTTCAGCATGAAGCGCTTGAGGGTAGGGTTGGCGGACACACTCTTCCTCTTGGACTTCTCAACCAGAGAGTCTACCTGCAGGGTCTTGATAAATTCGATGTCGGGATAAGTGACAGCATCAACTATGAGTTTGTTGTGGTTCAGCTCATATGAGTTAACATGGTGCATCATGAAAACAGCCTCGGTGGGGAGTTCAATAACCTTACCAGTTTTGATGTTCACAACATACAATATAGTCGGCCTTTTTGGATGCCAGTCTAAACTTTTTACGGGTTCTGCTGTCATCAATAACTTTCTCAGATTCGTGTACATAGGTTGGCCAAAGAGGACTGCATATTTTTTGGACAATCCAAACGAGTGCATGTAAGGGACCTGGTCGAGACTAATCTCAGCAATCTCTTCACGTTCATGCAAACTCTTGATTCTGACCAACCGCATCTTGCTTGAGAAAAAAGGGACGGGATTCATTGAAGATACAAAGGTGATGGCATTGTTTGTGCCATATTCCCTCAGTGGGTGGGATGACGATGGTAGAGGTAGGCCCGACGCCTCCAGTAGACCGCCACCAGGCACAGGAACGTTTATTCTGCCTGTCGTCTCCAGCGTAGACATATTGATCTGGTAAGACTGCCAGAAATCACTCACCGCCGCCAATTCGTCGTAGCCTTGACCAAACTGGAAAATGTTCACGTTAGTATTGTCTATACCTCTAAGCAAGGACTGCATCTTCTCCAACTCACTGAATGGCGGGTCACTCGATTGAAAGAGGAGATAGGGAGCAACATCTTGAATCTCCACTGAAGTCTTGTAGGAGTTCGTCTGTATGAATTTGCAGGTGAAGAACACGGTGGAATTCGGCAAGAACTTCCAAGAGTGTAATTTGGCGTAGGCGTCAAATATGTGGTTAAAAGACCGAGGCCCCATTTCAAATTGGCCCAAGCCATTTTTTATCTGCAAAGGGATAAATATGTCTCATTAGTGATCAGATTATATAGTCATTTTAACCGTTCAATTGTATAGGAAAATCGCTGCCGAGTATACAAATCATGTCACTTGCCTTTTTTACTCTGCGCAAGCACTTAGGCCTATGGGAGTTTGAGAAATCACAGACAATACTGACACCTTTCCCTACAATAAAAGAATTTCTTTAAAGTGGTATTTTACTCTATAGTATAAAGGCATTTGGAGTGTTTCTGAAGAAAGTAAGATTTTCAAATCTGAACTATAGTTTGCTATTGGTTATCATTTCCATGGCATTCAATACCATTATAACACATTTTGTTTATTTCTACCTGTCCAGTACTTTAGATAGCACCTCATAACCACATGGGTTTCATAATCGGCTATCGGTATGTACACGCACAATCACTATTTCCATCTATCTAAGCCTTGTTCTAGCTCCAGTCAGGAGGTTATTCCTGGCCAATGTCAGGCCTCCCACGTTAGATCCAAGGTCAATGTCGGCCTGATCAATATTTGTAGGCCATTTATGAGGGGGTCACGTGACTGAGAGGATCGGTTACTGGAGAGCTGTAGAGGTGAGGAGTGACTGGGGATTGTCTCGTGTAGAGAGAAGAGAGGGAGAAAGTGAGAGAAGTGAGACAGTGTGGGGCCATTGTATCAATGTGGATCTTTTTCAGGAACTGTCCCTTTCAGTGAAACCTTCAAGAAGGACCTATCCTACCGATAGACCATATTGCAATGCTTGATTGCGGGTTGCTTTGCATTTTTCCAATTGATTTTTTCCACAATATCGTCAAATTTTATGTTCATTTAATAATTCTGTGGGAAACTTTCTTTAATATGCTTGAAGCTTTTAGGATGAGGTCTTTGCTAGTCCTAACTGGTCTATAGCATTGTCCACTATCACAATTTAAGCCGATTAAAACTGCCCCGTCGACGGTTGCTCTCTGGTCCCCTTGTAGCCTACTCCACTTACTCTATCAATCTTTTGCTGATTTACATAAGTGGCAGCTTTAGGTCAGTAAGGCCCTTTCCCGTTGACCCCACGTTCCCTAAGATACAGACACAAAATTCCCATGTTGGCCTTGGCGTTTTTGTCCTTAATGATAATTTCCCTAACGTTTGTCTTATCAATAATTATGATAAACAGCTATAACTTGATGCGTTCATCGATTTGCATAACATGTGCATGACTACAATAGAATCTTCACTGTGTATGGAACAAACAAAAATCGATTTATTCAAACTCCTCTATAGATGATGTAGATTAGGTTATTAGATTATGTATCCCAAGCGATGCCGTACAATAACAAAAGATTAAACTTACGTAAGTTCCTTGTATCCAGTTTGGAATGGGACGAGAGAATGTCACCTGGCGGTCCTGAAAAGTATCCTTACTGGTTGTAAAGAAGAGTTCAAACCCATCTGATATGCGGTTGTCGGTGGGCAAAGCAACAGCTGTAGATATCAAGAGCTGCAGAAGTGTATGGAGAAACAATCGCGAGAAGTGTGCCTCCATGTTAAGTTGTTTCTGAAATGCTTGCAGTTTATAAATTTCTATGTGTACAGTGGAGCTGTGCAGTCGTTGTTAGGTGACAGGGGACGGCTGGGTGTCTGGCAGGTGGCTGCTGGCGAGGACTGCTTATAAATGTATCCCACCCAGGCCTGTGAAAGCAATCTCAGTTTGAGGATGGGTGGGTGGGCGGGGTGGGGGAGGGCTTTGGGTGGGCTCAGGATGAAGACTGACTGTCAGAGAGGACCAATAGGAGAGGCTTGGCATTAAAAAAACCTCCCGCTCTTGGCTGATAGGTGCATTTCTAACCGGACGTTTTATGGTGAAAACTACCATGTCATACAATGGGTTATGACTGATTGAATAGACACTAGGACAAAACCAATAAGAGAAAATCATATCTTGTATAGTGGCCCTATGTCTATCAATACGACGTAGAACTATCTTATACGCTTACCTAAATCAGTATTTAACAGCTGTTTAAAGGAATCAGATTTATTAGATGTCTGACTACTCAATATTTACATGTTTAGAGTATACTGGCTTTTGTTTATATGATTTGAAGAAAAGACTCGAGAAAAGTGTTAAACAAAATCCTCAACTGACAAACATAGTCCTTGGTCAATATGTCAATGTGCGGCACTGCCACGTTCCTTCTGACTAGTTAGGGCTCCCAACATACCCAGTACGTGTTTTTGATAAGAAAGAGAATCCGGGAAGAGTACCTCAATTTGCCATGAAAAAAAGGTACGTCCTGCACCTGACCTTCCTTCTACATTATTCCTATTTCATGTTCACAATATTTATGACCAGACGAGGGGAAATTATGCCTCATGTGGGATTTCGTTATATTTCAGTGATGTAGAGCATGTCACCAGCTTTCAAATGATACTAACCATTATCAGTTGTGATAATTATTACGAGAGGTAGGCGTTCTGTTGCCGTATTATTTATACAGGAAAATGGGTAAAATATCTAGTATCCATTGTTAATTAACAAAATTGTATTATAGTGACAATGAAAGATTGTAATACTTATGAAACAAATAGTCAGAAATAGAATAATATTCATCGATTCTAATCTATTTCATTTCAATATAGAAGGGGGTAGTGGATTGCATTTTTAATATGATTTACATAACTTCTATAGTTTCAAAGACAGTTTCCACCTCACAAATACAGCATGTTCCTGAAGAAACAAATTAAAGTGAATAAAGGCATTTTCATGATACAGCACTAGAGAAATAGGGCCATTCAAGTGGAGTGATACATGAGTGCAACTCTGTCATCAATGGGCTGGTCTTGAGTTAATTGCAATGTGCACTGAGCTGGAACTGGGTCGAGTGAAATGTACATGGTTGACCACAGTGCCATGGACCAAGATAGGGCTAAATGGGATGCTGAACTTAAAAGAAATGGGCAAAGTAAGGCACGAAAATGGGAATGAAGGGGCACAAGGTGCGAATCATGATTGGGACAGGCACAGGGAATGACACAACGGGCAGCCGGCTGACACGCTACCACCCATTTATTTTGGGCGATGTTCTGATGACCATCCCAAGGCATGAGGCCCAGAACAGCCAATAGCATGACAGCACAAATCCCAAAATACCAGTAGGCCAGTGAGACCCAGCTACAAGTATCTGACCCCTGAGCCACTGGGCCCTCACCTGATGAGGCCTGATAACATCCTGACCTACGACCACCCTTGTACACGAGGCACAACTCTGAGACACAAAGCCTCTCTCTCAACACCCTCATGCTAGGCCTGCAATCCTGCAGCCAGGTTTGGGTTTCAATAGATTGTCTATCCTGGCTGTATCATCCGTTCTGTCACATTGCAGAGAATGGTTAGACTAGAAGCCGAACTCAACATGGAAAAGGAACTAAACCCCATTTCCCATTATTATGTCATCACTTTCTGTTATAAACAACTAGAAAGTTGTGTGGATCCACATTACTCGAAGGAAGATAATAACATAAGATATTTGATAAGGTTCAAGCTAGAATTGACACTTTTTAGCTTTCCAAAGTCTTCAACTAGATGTTTGTAATGTATTCCAACAGTTAATGGAATTTGCAATATTTTATAATATTAAGGGGAAGCGTTGGTTTTTGGTTGCTTTAAGGTTAGACTACTGCGACGAGGGACCATTTCGCTGGTCTTGCAAAATTGTAGAATAATTATTTTCCTACTATGTATCTTAATATCTATTACATATCATTAGATATATGTTGAAATAAACTATCTTTTGATATAAATCATATAAATGGGTTTTAGAATAGAAATAGAAATAGATCGGAAATGTGAAAATCATGTTTACTACTTGATTTTTTTGAATTGAAATATCTCAGTCAATAATGAAGGGAGACCCATAATATTTCGTATGCTTTTAGATAATAGTCATATGGAGGGAACCGTGTCTCAGATTTTTTATTTAGGACCTAGTTTTGATTTTATGAAATCTAGAAAATGAAGTTGTAAAAATTGACAAAAAATGACAAAAAGTTACCCGTTTTTTGTCATAAAACCAAAACTAAGGCCTAAATTAATAATCTGAGACACGGTTCCCTCCAAATGAATGTTATTGACAATAGTACAAAGTTTTAAAGCTGTAAATCTAATACTAATTTAGCTATCTCGTTTCAAAAAATAAAAGTGAAAAAAAAAGATTTTAATTCATATTTTCCCAAATCAACATCTTCACTTGATCTATCATATATGATAAGATAAAGAAAATTATTAGCTTTCATCTGATGTATAATATGTTAAAATGTCGCCAATACCTACAGAGATATTGCAATTTTGGTAAATTTACTGTTCATCACCGTAGTCTAACCTTAAGAGAATATTTTGATGCAGTAAAGACATTAAGATAATTATCTTGATTATTGATTAACATGAACTTGAACACAAGATCAAGTATGTTAGGTTCTAAAGAACCCAAAAGCTCCGTCTTATCCACTTTGTTAAATAGCTGAAAGGGAGAGAGAGAGGGGAGGGAGGGGAGGGAGGGAGACAGAGAGAGACAGAGAAAGACAGAGGGACAGGTACAGAGAGACAGAGACAGAGACAGAGAGAGAGAGAGAGATTTATCGGAGTATCAAGGTTATTGACTGGACAGTTACAGAGAACTGGATCGAGGTGATTGATGGATAGCATTGACGATCGGTTTGAGAAACCAAAGAGCTTCAGTTATTCGATTTTGTTGAAAGAACTATAATTTGGATATAGAAAAGCATCGGCATGACATCCCGATGACATCCCGATGACATCCCGATGACATCCCGATGACATCCCGATGACATCCCGATGACATCCCGATGACATCCCGATGACATCCCCATGACATCCCCATGACATCCCCATGACATCCCCATGACATCCCCATGACATCCCCATGACATCCCCATGACATCCCCATGACATCCCCATGACATCCCCATGACATCCCCATGACATCCCCATGACATCCCCATGACCCCTTTACCCCTTTACCCTCTTCACCCCCTTACCCCCATACACCATGGATGAAGAGTCTGAGCTCATTTGTGTGAGGAGATTGTATTGGTCATATGCAAATTTATTCAATATGGCCGCCCCCAGTAGGGAAAAGGGATATCCCAAATCTATTTATAGAATTTTCATAATGACATCATCTCGTCAATCTCCAGGTAACGCCTTTTTTATGTTAATTTTTACACTCTCAAGGCATTTCCTATGAGGAAACCGTCACTCTCCGACCAGGTTCACAATATCACAAAATAGCACAGTGTCCCCCCCCCCCGCTTTTTACCACTAACATCTATGGGATTTGGGACAAATTATAACTCCGATATATCGGACTATCAACGTTATCCACGGAACGAAAACGGAGAATAAAGGACATTAGATACCCCATATTCAGAAAAATGTCAAATCCTGAATTATCTAATATCTATCATAATAAATGTTTAATAGAATTATGATTGTCCTGATAACTGTGAAATATTACTGGTCACCAAAATGTTTTTGCTCTAGAAATGGTATTCTTGTTATGTTCGTTGTGAGAGACCCTCAGGTCATGCTTCCCCCACTATACATAAAAGTATTCTGTAAACATTACTTAGAAAAATAAAAACACAATATTATGTGGGTTTTTTTAAGTAAAATTTACAGAATACTTTTAAATACCATGAATCAAATATCTAGTTATGCTTGATTTGGGAAAAACGTTCCATTGACATTCCAAATCAGGGTACTTTGTTAAAGGGAGCCAAAACCAATAAATTCATTGAAATTTTTCAAACTCAATTAATCATGGAAATCCATTTCTTGAGCCTATTCCTGGCTTATGTTAAAATCTTAACCAGGAAATATGGTAAAAAGTCATTAAAAACTAGTTTTTTTGCTCAAATCAATTAATGTGGATCCGCAAAAATAGGGTTTGTTTACAAACAAATGCAAATATTACCATCACTTTGGCATTGTACTTCAGTTTGAGCTAGTTTTCACAGCTAATACTTTACCACTGACCTTAACTGGACTCATCTAACATATTTCTATACTTATCTCAGTTTTGCAAATTTGTCAATTATATTGGTTTTGGCTCCCTTTAAGCAATTAAATCATTGGAGTAGGTGATCTGATTTTAAAACCAGCACCCAAAAAGAATGTCATTATAATGTCAAGTCATGTATACACAGCAAGAACATAACGATAGCTTGCAGCAAAGTTATTGAAAAACATCAAGGTAATGTTTTCCAGAACATCATATTACCCACGGGCATGAACTCTCTAGACGGCACCATGCCTACTACTTACTTCTTTAAGAATAGAAAGGGTAGCACACTCTCCATTTTGGATTTAGCTGGTTCCTGTCAAAACCTATAAGCTGATGACCAGCAGATGCATAGGATTCCCACAAGACTGCAGTGAATGACCCAGTTCTATTTCATATTAATATAAAAAAAACACAACTAAACTTATCATCTTTTTGTCATTAATACAATACTAAATCATAATTATTGCAGTGTGTTTTGAATTTTTGTAGTTAATGTTTTCCAGGTAGATATAGCTCTATGTATGTTCCCCCCTTCAGTGCCCCTGACCTGAACAGAATACAACTCATTCATTGGATTGGATGGTTATTTATAGTGTTAAAAGGGTTTCCCCACAAACTTCTTCAGACATTCTCTGAACTCAATACAAGTAGAAAGTTAGTAGTTGTATAATCAGAGCCTTTATTAACACCCACATCTACCATGGTCAGAAATAGCCCAGAGGCTAGAGTCTAGAACTTCAAATCCAAAGGCAGGGGTTTCAAACCCCACCCATGTCAGGGCAGTGTCACTCTTTTAAATAAATGAAGAAATCACATTAAAAAGCATTCATTTGGGTGAAATAACAACAGAATGATGTCACATTCATGTCTATCCAACCATTTATTTATCTTTTATATAGGCTGTGTAAATGCTTATAACTCTACAGCTAATGACCTGTGTCTAATTGTAAAAAATAAATATTTCATTTTCCTTTTATTCAACTTTATAACATAAAGCTAAAATTGAAATATCTATGTGTATACCAAAGATAAATGATTAGCACTGTAAAAGTTGATAATAATATTAGATTGAAGATGATTTGCATAAGAAAGAGTGCAACATGGTCAAACTGCAACATGACTATCAGGCGGTTTGAACCACCAACCTTCTGATTTGAAGTCCCTCACCATAGCCACTATACCACAGTTTGCTGTAATGACAGTGGAACAAAATGCTTGGGGTGAATGAGGTTGCTGTATTATGTTTGGGATGAGGTTTTTGTTCAAAACCCCCTTTCAGGGGCCTCTTGTATAACTAACATGGTGATGTCACAGGGGATTCCTCTACCCTCCCATGCCCTAATTCACCAGTCTGAAGGAAATAGCAATGTACATTACACAATTATGGCAAAACTATGGGCAAACATAGGTTTTAACATGGACAGGAGTTATAAATACCATTGCATATTGCATATAATTGCCAAAAGGCCTATGTGCACATTGCCCTATATGGTTGGTCATGTGACCTTCATTCATAAAGTACTTTCCAAATAAGGGCATTGCCATATATATGGTATGCTGCAATACTGGGTGGGGTTTCATTTTTTTCTCAATAAAATGGTCAATTCCCATTGAATAAACATAGATATCAATAAAATGTGACAGTCAATTAGTTTTTATTAGTTGTCTAGGATGCTAACTATTTTTTATTTCACAAAAAAACATACAGTTTAAGCATAAATCCAAAATATATGTATGTGCAAACTGCAGGGTACAGTTTTAGGTTCTTACCCGTTTAGTATTATAAGTAACTATGAGACAGGGGTAGCGCCATCTAGAGAGTTCATGCCCGTGATATTACCACATGACAAATACCAAAACAGAATGCAACAAAACATCACTGCAATGTTGTAATAATGTTAAATTCTTGGCTAGGAAGGGGTTGGGATGGTGGCTGGAAAGGGTTCATGACAACTATGTGGTCACAAAACCGGAGTTGGTCTCGATAATTATATAGCTGAAAAATTGCTGAGTAGATCTTAAACCCCAACACATCATCCTCATCATCTTGGCTGGGATAACTCCCTTGCATCTATTCCTTATATTGAGTTTATTTAACCTTTTTGATTTTCATATTCGATTCAGCAATTTTGGCAGTTGTAGAGTAGGGGCAACTCACGGGGAAGATGATTTTCTGACCATACAGCAGTGTGCAATCACCCGTTTCTAGTGGGACAGATTGCATTTGTGTTACCATTTCAGTTCTAAGTCAGAATGGACATTTCCATAATTATGGACAACATTAACAGAACTTTGGTCCTCATGACTGTCTAAAACAACAGCAGGACGTGTCTCTATGTTTGAGGATGGATATCAGCAGTTTCTAAAGGAAAGGAACATAATGTACTTTTGACAATAATTCCCCTTCCCTTCAAGATAATGCCAACTAGGGTACGCTTTCGACCGATCCCAGGCGATATAAGTGCCAAGAGAGCTGACACCTACTCTTAGGCTGGTTAAATGACACAAAATTCTGTAACCCAGGGCAGGACATTATTGGTTGATCATGAGTTGACAGAAGAGACGATGGTGAACAAATAGTGTCGGGCTTCACTTTCGTATAAATGTTACATTGTTTGAAGAATAAACATGAAACATTTTAAAGAAATATTAGAACCTGCAAAGAAGAAAAACAGAGCAAAGCTACACTGCTTTATCTCTCAGAATCAACTAAACTAAAACAATTTCCAATTCAATGGCAAATATCATCTTCGAATAAATAAATTATGTGCGAAGTGGACCATCCACGCAAGACTAATACCTACATAATTATGCTTATCCATTCATGAATCGTCTAGAAGAATATTAAAGCCAGCAAAGTAGAACCATCAGTCTGTCTGAGGTACAACATTTAGGAACGAGGAGAAAAGGAATCGAAAAATTCAGGAGATTAGCAAAAATTCAGGAGATAAGCTAAAAAGGAAAGCCACAAGCAGTGATTATGTCAGACAAAATTGGGGTGCCCCAATCCGCATGGAATTAAATGAGACATATTTTCACAAATATGCTTCATCGATGTGCACCCTGATGTCTAAAGTTGAAAATCCTCAATGTTATAATGGCGCATTATCGAAAATGTCTTTGTGCCATTTTATATTTTAATGCGCCCAGAGCGCATCACGCGGCCCTAACATTTTCACTGCACAAGAGTATAGAATTCACGGTAGAACAACTTTCCAGACACAAAAGTAAAAACATTATTCTGAATCGAGACTGAGTCCAGACCTGTATTTAAAACCAACTGGCACACCTTTAGTTACGTAAAATATGATTCAGTCCATGTCCATCACCCTAAATATAAAGACACGTCCTCACAGTCATTTATCCTAGTAAAAAAGGGATATCTCAAAAGGAAAAATGACAAAGAGAAATACATAATCATAAAGACAAGTTGTTCTGCTCAATAAAGACTACGGAAGAAATGAGAGAAATAGCCTATAGTTCAACTTCCACAACAGATAAAAAAACACGAAACTGCTTAAGTAAAGAATACTTCAGTAAAATGCATCCATAACAATTTTCAAACTCAATCCGGCACCACAAAAGCTCTACATGGGGTAGATCTAATGATAGATATTGGAAACCAGGAGCTGTAAGGAGTTATTTAGTACAAGGAAAAAGCACCACGAAGAAAAACGGAAACGGAAAAAACTTGACGGGAAATGCAACAAAAATACGGTGAAATTGCAATGTGTTTGACAAATCTACAGAGACCAAAGAAAAGCAACAGTAAAAAGCATGTCATTTGCAGTTGCTCCGTAAGTCCAGATCCCAAAATTAAAGTACAATTTGTGACAAACTGACAAGTATGTCTTTGATAGGTTTTTCAGTTTGAGCCTGGGGATAAAAGGGAGTGACAGGACTTGCACATTGATACTTCTTTATCAATAAGACATGAAAGGGAAGTCAACTGTCTTGTAGATTAGTAGAAGTTGCTTCAAAATTTGTATGATAACTTCAACAATAGACATTATAATGACTGTAACCAATACGTCCACCATGGGTGTATACTCACAGCACGGGCATGAACTCTACAGATGGCGCCATGCCTACTGCTTACAAGTTAAGAATAGAAAGGGTAGCACACTCTCCATTTTGGATCTAGCTGGTTCCTGTCAAAACCTATAAGCTGATGACCAGCAGATGCATAGGATTCCCACAAGACTGCAGTGAATGACCCAGTTCTATTTGATATTTATATTAAAAAACACCATAAAACTTACCATCTTTTTGTCATTCTTACAATGATAAATCATAATTATTACAGTGTGCTTTGAATTTTCGTAGTTTATGTTTTCCAGAAAGAAATAGCTCTATGTATGCTTCCCCCTTCAGTGCCCCTTCCTTGAACAGAATGCAACTCATTCATTGGATTGGATGATTATTTATAGTGCTAAAAGGGTTTCCCCACAAACTTCTTCAGACATTCTCTAAACCCAATACAAGTAGAAAGTTAGTACTTGGATAATCAGAGCTTTGCTTGACACCACAGTCAGGAATAGCCCAGTAGCTAGAGTCTAGGATTTCAAATCCAAAGGTAGGGGTTTCAAATCCCACCCATGTCTGGACAGTGTCACTCTTTTTAATAAATGAAGAAATCACATTAAAAACAATTCATTTGGGTAAAATAACAACAGAATTAGTATACCTAAGATAAATCATTAGAACTGTAAAAGCTAATTATTGAAGATGATTTTCATAAGAAAAAGTGCAACATGGTCAAACTGCAACATGACCATCAGGAGGTTTGAACCACCAACCTTCTGATTTGAAGTCCCTCACCATAGCCATTATACCACAGTTTGCTGTAATGACAGTGGAATGAAATGCTTGGCCGTATGAGGTTGATGTATTATGTTTGGATTAGGTTTTTGTCAAAAAAACCCTATGTAGGGGCCTCTTGTAGAACTAAACATAGTGATGTCATAGGGGATTCCCCTACCCTCCCATGTCCTAATTAACCAGTTTGAAGGAAATAGCAATGTACATTACACAATTATAGCGAAACTATGGGCAAACATAGGTTTTAACATGGACAGGATTTATAACTACCATTGAATATTGCCTATAATTACCAAAAGGCCTATGTGCACATTGTCTTATGTGGTAGGTCATGTGACCTCCATTCATAAAGTCCTTTCCAAATAAGGGCATTGCCATATATGGTATGCTGCAATACTGGGTGGGGTTGCATTTTTTTCTATAAATTTGACAATTGCCATTTATTGAGCATGAATATCAATAAAACATGACAGCCAATTGGTTTTTATCAATTGTCTGAAATACAAACATTTTTTTATTTCACAAAATATCTTAAAGTTTAGGCTTAAATCCAAAACATATGTCAGTGCAAACTGCAGGGTACAGTTTTAGGTTCTTACCCTGTTAGTATTATAAGTAACTATGAGAGAGGGGTAGCGCCATCTGTAGAGTTCATGCCCGTGACTCACAGTGCCAGCTGCACTCAGTACGTAAATAGGGGATTTAATCTTGTTAAAGCACAACTGTGTAGGTGTATACTCTGCCTCCCTAAGTCTTTCACTGGACGTCTACTAGTATCTCATGTTGACTTTAGCTCAGACTAAAGTGGGAACGAGGCTCGTATTATGGACATGTCCATTAGTTAAAGGTGACTTCTAATTGTAAATGTATCATGTGCTTCGAGTACAATTCTGTAAATACCTAGCCTGTATGTTAATGTGACTCTGGAAAAGTGGGTGCAGGGTCTAGGCCCTCAAGCTGGGTGAGGGCTTTAGGGTTTCTTGGACCTTTGACCTTTGCCGTGAGCAAAACGTGTGTGTGTGTGTGTGGAGGGGGGGGGGGGGGTTGTAACAAGCCACCATACATTCACACATTCCAACATTCAGGTCTTGGGGTTTCTTGGACCTTAATTGGACCCAGGCTTTAATGGACAAGAAGTTGGTGTTTATGGTTAAGTAAAGATAACATTGACACTTTATTCTCATGAAGCAAGTCACCTAAGATAGTTGAGTCTAGATAATTTGTGTGTTAGAGAGATTGCCCAGGGGGTGACATGGTCTCAAACCTGCCCGGATGTGTGTGTCGAAAAGTGAAAGAGATGGGTCCTTTTTCAGTCTCAAATGAGTGAAATGAGTGAGAAAATTTCACTCAAAATGGATCTGAAATTTGTCTCCTCATTAAATATGGGTTAGGGATTCAAAAGGAGTTATACATAGTTATATAGAAAAGTGCTAAAACTAAACACTTTCTAAGTAAATTAGGGGAAATAGATAAAAATTGATAGGCATAAAATATTGTGGTTTAATGAATAGTTATATTTATTTATATTTCCATTAAATCAACAAATAGGGGTATGAAATATATTAATAACATATCTTCATTATGGGTAGCTTTTCCAACTTGTCCAATTCATTGCAAATTACGTCATTAGGCAGTTTTCGTATGCCTACATTAATAGAAACCATCTTCAATCATTCACGGTTTCTAGGGACTAACCAGACAGGATTTGTTTAACTGAATTTAGTTTATGGCTGCCGGATTTCTCATCGGAGTTCAAATATATTGCAACATTTTTGTCTGAGTAGACCTATGATCTATACATAGCATCAGGAACAGTCAGCAGTGGGTTGATTTGAGGGAGGCAACAGACTACGTCGAGTTGAGCCTATCAGATTGACATTGACGGACCTTGGTTCGCCAGTTTATACATCGATCTTTGCATGACGCCCGACAGCTTCGATGTCATGTAGGGAGTGATGAAACAGGTGGGTTGGCCGCACGCGTCCACAAAGCACGTGGCCGTCCTGCCTGGTAATTCTTTTCGTCAATGACTTCTTTGCACGTTTGCTTTTCAGTATGATAGTAATTGTGTGAGGGGAAATAGTGTTTCATTTTTTATTCCAAGGTTGTATAGTCTGTTCAGAGATCTTAAATGATTCCAGGTACATTGGGTCGTAATGTAAAATATTTTATTCACTGAGATGTTAGATTGGAAATGATGTTATAAACTGAAATCATTTATTGTGAAAATCAAACAACAGCTTGCCAAAACACACTTCTTTGCTTATTCTCTCTGACCCAGGAATGATATTAATTTTCCTTGCGATTTTCAATCAGAATTGAAATAATGATATTGTCACACTTAACCTTTTCTAAAATTCTACATTTCAATAAATTTGTTATTTTTCCTGATTACCATAATTATATTGACATGCCGACATAACATTGCATGTGCCATAATATTCCTATTGTGAATGCTTTCAGGTTCTATGGGTGTTGGAGGTATGGATGAAATCTGATGAAAACAACAACCTCTTACAGACGAGCAGACTAAAAAAAAGTCGGCGCCACGACACAAAACTAATGGATTTTGGAGAAAATTGACTAAAACTTACTTGATATAGTGAAACAAGAGACTTTTAGGAATTGACCAGGCTGTGGACAGTACGGGAAAACGGCCCATTTTGTTCTAACAGTACAGACTGACATAAGATTGCAGACCACGCCGCCTAGTGTGTACCTGAGGACCAGGACTGAAGGTTGGGACAAGCTGGAGGTTATTTTCTATTTGAGCCCATGTAAAGTGGGCATATCAAACCCCCCTTACCTTATTACCTACACTAGGTAGAATATTGCTGCAACAATGAACCCATAGTGCAGAACTTGATCTCTTTATTCATAATTATATAGACCATAATTGTGAATGGATGGATGTCTTATATTTTTAAACATTTTTCCGTTTTAAAAGGACGGTTTATTCTAGACAATGGGAAGGGTAGTCAGAGCCTTATTAGCATTATAGAATGCCCCCCCCCCGACCTCCATTAAACCGTGACGTGTGCGCAAGGTCTCGTTCTGACAGGTATTAACAGAATAACACGCCGCCTTGAATTAACAGTCACCACTTCACACGAACATTATCACTATAAGAAGGACCCCCAAGAGAAGGAATAGCCAGGCGCGGATTTAGGGGGGCGTGCCAGGCGTGCACCCCCCTTTTTTGGGCCAAATTCGGATTTTTTTAATGTAAAACTCCTGGACCCCCTGGTGTAAGGAGTTTTACATTAAAATTTTCCAATAGCACGCCCCCCCCCTTTTTTTTCCTTTCTAAATCCTGGATCCGCCCCTTAGCCACCTTTCCAAGACCTCTCCCCCACCATAAAGCAACCCAAAACCAAAGTCTCCTGTTAGTGTGACAATATATTACATGTTCTATTAACTATTGAAATACATACAGGGGTATAGCTGAAGCCTTTGGAAAGGTATAAAGTGTGGAATCTAGCTTAAACTTCATTAAAATGTCAACAATATTTTCTTCCTTTTAGTATTGTGGGTTAACAGAACTTCCCAGTTGTTTATAACAAAATGTGATGACATTACTGTCATAGGATTTCCCCCGATCCACCACTTAACCCAGTTCACACTATGCATACTGTGTAGGCCTATTTATTCCAAACAGGGCTCTCTCTGAGCTTTCTAGTAGATTAATGATAGGATTATTAATTAATTAAACTCTATAATTTGTCTATATTACTAATATGGTTGTGGAAAAACTTTCTCTCCTAAAGTATGATATTAGAATGAGATGCATCTCTAATAATTATACCAGCAATTCACCTAGTGTGAGTGTGGCCATAGGTTCAGGCTCGATTAATGAAATATACATGATACTGTGGTCAAGCATGTACATTTCACTTGACCCAGTTCCAGTTCAGTGCACATTGTTATTAACTCAAGACCAGTCCATTGATGGGACGAGAGCACACATAATCAATCCACTTAAGTGCCACTGTTTCTTTAGCAATGTATGATTAAATTGGTCCATTCACTTTGATAGTTATTTTGTTGAAACATGTTGCACTTGTGGGGTGCAAAAACCTTCCATACTATTACAAAATACAACCCACTTCCCCCTTTGAATAAAATGAATATGCCCTGCCAGCACTTTGTCTTATTTTTCTTAAAAGTGCCTTAAACACTTTGGAGGCATTTTCATCCATCACAATGTATCTTATGGCACATGAATGAATATGCAGGGTACTTTAGTAGTGCCAAGGGCTGTGTTAGACAAGTTTATGCCTTTTCATGAATCTATGCCAAATTATCTAGTTTGATTGGTTTTGGGTTGCTTTAACAGAATCCTAATGGTTCCAAGTCATGGAAAGGGACCTGAACCCTCTAATCCGATATTTATGATAATGGTATTGAGCGTTCAATGAGCTTGTCATTGGAGTTATCTAAATATTTAAACTATGATTATGTTATGTAATCTTAATATTAGCTATTTGCCACCTACATACCTAACAACTTATCAAAAGCGATATGGGACAACATTCTGCAAATTTGAATATGCATGGCAATCAATAAGGTGGAATTTTGTTACAATATCTATATATTTGTGTTTCTAATATGTGTATTTCCAATAAGGTCACTGGATGGGATTCTTGTTAGGTAATCTAAATAATTATTGTAGTCTAGATATTGCCCATACTAGGTTTCCAGTGTACCTAGGTTTTAACAATCTTTTTTTCTACTTATTTCTGCGACATACGTCAATTTTAACATATTAATTACGTCCTTATGTTGAATGAAGGGGTATCTATCTGAGTGTGATTCATACAGATCTTTCTTGGAATTTGCAGTACCTGACTACATCATGAAAAGGGGGTAATATATTTCCTGATATTATTCATCACCTCTACCATTTTAGGAACCACACTGACAACCTATTTATGGTGGCCTAATGCGTCCATAACTTGGGTTATGTGTGCGTCCTACTGACCCTCCATCAGAATGAGTCGATCACCCCCTCACCACTTAAAAGAGGGCCCACTTCCACATTCATGACAGTAGTTGGGTCTAAACATACCGACTACTATACGATATACTGCGTTCGAGAGAAATCAATGGTGGATAGTAACAATTCAGCTTGTAACTGACCAACGGAAATAATGCAGAGACTCTTCGTGGTGGTCATTGCTGCCTGCATTGTCAGTTTGTTATTGACGTCCAACGGTGAGTTCATCATTATGGGAAAACATCGATTATTTTCAGGCCTCGAATTTAAAAATCATAAGCATGCATTATTTTGTGTCTCACTCTTAGGCATTGAACAGTATCGTATCCACCATTTTGAAAAAAGGGGCTGTTGTGTTTACATCAATTTATTACAACTAGGACACATTACAACTCACAAATGCAAGGAGCTTCCACTCTACAGGTGGCCATGTGCTCAACTGACTGTTCGCCGCCAAACCGGAAGTGACAATCGGCCGGACCTTCAGGTCTCACAACCACAAATACTACATTCCCTTTTCTTCTCCATAGAATGTTCATAGACCTTTGTTATAGTCTCTGAGAATGTTCATAGTCCTCGGTCATCAGTGTCCTTAAAGTTCATACCAACTTTAACCTTTGACATTTACTGTAATAACACACAGTCACATATCAAACATATGTTATAGTCCTGAAACACAAACAATATATCAAGGTGAATACCTGCAACACAAGCAAGGCAAGTTATGACATGTTATGCAAACATCTTTCAAACAACATAGCAATCAAAGACATATCAAAATACAGTCAAACACTTTCAGACTAATATTTGTCATCATGTCAATGTTCACACTTCAAAGTTCAATCCATCACATAGTCTTTGAACTTCTCCGGCACTCTCACGGCCCGTGTTGGCCTGTGGACCGGACTCTGTGGTACCGTCACTGCCCTGGATGGCGTGCGTACCGGACTCGCCATAACTTGGGTCTCAAACTGTCCATTGTCTGAGATCTCGCCAGAGTCCTGTAATTCTTCCGCTGGTGGCACATAAGGCTTCACCGCAGAAGAGTTCCTTTTGTACTGAACTCCTTCTTTGGAACTGACTGTCACTTCAGCCCCTTCCTTTGACACAACTTTGTACGGCTCTGGTTCAAACCGTGTCGCAAGCTTCCCTGTTGTTTTTGTGTTCTTCAACAGTACCGTGTCTCCTGGTAACACAGTACTGGGTGTAGCATGCCGTCTGGTATCGGCATAGTCCTTAGCAGCCAGCTTGTGCTGCCAATCACGATCACTAGCACCTTCATGTGCAATGGCACGGTCACACCTAAGCTCTGGCAGCTTCGACCTCAGCTCACGCCCAAACATCAGATAGGCGGGTGTTTTCCCAGTGCTCACCTGCGGGGTCGCACGGTAAGCCAGCAGGAACCTCTGAAGTTCCTTCTGCCACGGTTTCCTTTCCGTAGCAGCCACTTTTAATACTTTTAAGAGAGATCGGTTTTGCCGTTCAACCTCTCCATTGGCTTGAGGCCACAGTGGAGATGATTTGCGATGTTCAATCCCGTTCACCTCCAGGAAAGCCTCGAATTCCTCTGACACAAACTGACGACCATTGTCAGACTTTAATGAAAACGGGTACCCATATCTGGCAAAGATGGGCTCAAGAGCATCAATGACCTTTTGTGTAGTCACCGACTGCATCACAACTACCTCAAAATACCGACTGAAGTAGTCCACACACACCAAGAGATTCTCTCCTGTAGGCAAGGGTCCCATAAGATCCACTGCCACATCCTGCCAGGGTCCCGTCGGTGGCGCTGTCACTTTCATGGGCTCAGGTGGGCGTCCCTCGCCAACAATCTGACAACCGTGACACGACCGACAGATCCTCTCGGCCTCACTGTCCATGTTAGGCCACCACACTTTTGTTCTGAGAAGCAATTTCATCTTGACAATGCCCTGATGGCCCTCATGTGCAAGACGAAGAACATCAGCCCTCAGGCTTTGTGGGACTACTATCCTTGTCCCCCTCAACACAAGCTTCCCAATAACACACAACTCTGTTTTGACACAAGCATACTGCGGCATCTTACACTGTGTCCAGTTCCCTGTCTCAATGTATTGTCGCACATAAGTCAGCTCTGGGTCGGTCCCCGAAGCCAACTCAACCTGCCGAGCAGTCAGTGCTCCAGGCAAGCTCTCCTGCACAATAGCCCTCACAAAGTCCACTGATTCACCACTAACATCCCTTGGTGAAGACTGGTTCAGTCGGGACAATGCGTCCGCTATGTTCGTCTTCCCCGGGCGGTACACGACCTTGTAGTCATACCCTTGCAGACGGAGTACCCACCGCTCAATCCTCGCTGAAGGCTTGGATGTCGGACTATAAATACACTCAAGCGGCTTGTGGTCCGTCTCAAGTTCGAATTTCCGCCCATACACATATAGCTTGAACCTCTCACAGGCCCAGACCAGAGCAAGTGCCTCCTTCTCTGTCTGAGAATACCGTCTCTCAACATCTGTGAGGTTCCTAGATGCATAGGAGATGACCCGCCACACCCCATTCTGACACTGGGTGAGGACTGCTCCTATCCCCTTAGGGCCTGCATCTGCTATCACTCTGGTTTGAGACTCAGCACGGAAATAAGCCAATGTCTCTGTCTGAGTCATCATCTCCTTGAGCTTGAGAAAGGCGTTCTCTTGCTCACTATCCCACACAAACTCCACATCTTTCCGAGTCAGCTCACGCAGCGGTGCAGCTACTGATGAAAAGTCCGGCAGAAACTTTGCCGAATACTGAACAAGACCCAGGAATGACCTCACTTCACTGGCTGTCTTAGGTGGTTCAGCATCCCGTATCCCTGCGACCTTCTCGTCGCTAGGATTGACCCCATTACTGGTCAACTCATGTCCAAAGAATGTGAGCTTGGACAACCGAAACTCACACTTCTTACGATTCAGCGTCAGACCCACTTCCTCCAAGCGGTCTAGGACCTTGAACAGACGCTGATCGTGCTCCTTGACACCATTCCCATGGACTATGATGTCATCAGCTATGTTAGCCACACCAGCACAGTCACGCAACACATCCTGAATGATCCTCTGATACTTTTCAGGTGCTGATGTGATCCCAAACATCAGGCGCTTGTAGCGGTACAATCCCCTATGAGTGACAAACGTTGTCACATGCCTACTGTCCTCCTTCAGCACAATCTGGTGGAACCCCCACTTGAGATCCAACTTACTGAAAACTGTGCTACCGTTCAAATCCTGAACCAGTTCCTCCACAGTAGGAATCGGGTGTCTTTCCCGAACTATGGCCTCATTGGCCCGGCGCATGTCGACACACACTCGCACATCGCCGTCACTTTTGGGAACCACTACAAGGGGAGAGACCCATCCTGTTGGTCCCTCTGGAACCTCCTCTATGATGTCCATCTCTAACATCTCATCTAACTTTGTATCTACTTTATCCCTGAGGCCAAATGGGATGCGCCTCACAGGTTGCGCGACCGGCTTCCTGTCTTTATCAATATGAATCTCCAATTCATAGCCCTTCAGCTTACCAACACCGCTGAACAAACTCTTGTACTTGGCATGTATGTCAGCCTCAGTATACTCTTCAACTATACTGTTCACAACCTCGGGACCTACCCGTAGGACATTCAGTGCTTCTGCCGTCTCCCGTCCTAGCAGAGGTCTACCTTGCCCTTTTACCACAAGGAACTCCTGCCTGCACTGTTTCCCACTTTCCGGGCACACTATCTCAGCCTCAAAAGTCCCAACCGTTTCCAGGGCTTCAGACTGCCCCCAAGCAAACAACTTACGGTTGGACTTCCGTGACTCACAACGGATACCTTTTCCCTTTAAGGTTTCCCAAGTACGTGTATCTAGAATGTTACAAGTCGCTCCTGAGTCAATGAGCATGGGCATCTGCACCCCACCAATCACCACATTGATCACACCAGGTCCCACGGAATTCACGAAACTACAGTCTTTCTCCTGGATAGTGAATGCATAGCCACTAGCACTACTACTACTAGCGCCCTCGTCCTTATCAGAATTTCCTTCCTGAACCTGATAAGCTTTCTCACGACTCTTAGGATCCCGCTTACAAAACTTGGCATAATGTCCTTGGAAACCACACTGGTTACACTTCCTGAACCGAGCAGGACAGACCTTATCCGCACAATAGTGTCCAAACTGGCCACAATTGAAACAACTACCCTTAGGCTTCTGATCCTTTGACTTGTTATCCTTATTCTGACTCCACCCATTTCCTTTTGTCTCCTTCTTAGAGTTAGGTTGCTTGTTCTTATGCTGTACTGCATTGACCTCGGTGGGCGCTGAAGATACAGACATCTGACCCATCTGTAAATCTACCGTCTCATACGCCCTAGCTATGTCCATGAAATTCTTAAGAGTCGCTCCCCCCGACTTCTCAAGAAACTTCCTACGCAACTTTGCGTTTGCACACTTTTCAATGAGTTGATCCCTTATCGCGTCATCTACACTCGGAAACTCACATGACACAGCCTTCTGTTTCAACCGACAAACAAACTGATCAACCGTTTCCCCAGCAGACTGCTCTAACTGCCTGAACAAATGTCTCTCAAAAGGCACGTTAACTTGGGGCAAGAAATGGTCATCTAGGGCCTTAATACACTCTTGCAGGGAAACATCCCTATCCTCAGGTACCAGTGTATAAAACAGTTCTTGAAGATCAAGTCCCCCTGTATGAAGCAATAGAGCCACTTTTTGGTCCTCATTGACAACTCCCTTAGCTGTAACATACAGGTTAAATGCCCTTTTCCACCTCTTCCACCTTACAGACAAACCACTGGGATCCCCCTTTGGATCAAACTGGGGCAAACCACCAACATCCACCCTTATCACAGTGTCCACTGGACCTGGCTGGGCATCTTGGCCCTGAGCACCACCTGCTCCCTCAGGCATTTTGAGAAAAGTCCACTTTACCAGACTTCACAGAAAGATTTTCACACTTTCAGATAGTCCTACCACCTTGTACCTCAATCCTCAGTCGCCATTTGTTGTGTTTACATCAATTTATTACAACTAGGACACATTACAACTCACAAATGCAAGGAGCTTCCACTCTACAGGTGGCCATGTGCTCAACTGACTGTTCGCCGCCAAACCGGAAGTGACAATCGGCCGGACCTTCAGGTCTCACAACCACAAATACTACAGGGGCGTTTTGGTGAAAAGAAATCGTTAATTCTTTTTCGACCTTACGTAGACCCCCCGCATCCTGTCTCCACTACTGGTATAACAATCATAGCGTTTTATACCCATCTACCTCCCACTTAATTAATTTATTTTTTTAATATTAAGGGGTTACCATTTTCAAAAGAGACTCAACAATACGGGTCAAACTATTTGTAGTAATTATGTAGTCATATGTCTAAAACGACGTTAATATTATCATAATAAAGCAGATGGAATAAGTAAATTCAAATTAAATACATTAGTCTTCATTTAGACCTATATGATAGTTAATAAACAGGTGAAATTAAACTTTAGGGGTTATGTGACAGAGGTCCAAAAATCTCCATGAACAAATTGTGGGAATCTGGTACTACATAGGGATGTACTGACGCGGATGGTCAGTCCATGCTCAGTAAGCTAGCGTAGTGTTTACGTCAGTGCACAACTTAGTTATAACTCGTTGTCAAAGGTGAAGAGTAAGGGAGGAGTCTAGGTAATGATGTGTATTGTATCACCATACATAAGGGCTGTCGCGGCTAGCACTCAGCCAGAGTAAGCTGAACGTTGTTGTGAGTTAACCATCCTGGAAAGGTTGCATCTGTTCACGTAATCCTGCATGGATTGGAATTGAAGCTGATAAACTGTTTAGTTGGCGGGAGCGTTGGCTGGGTGTGATTGAGTGGACTCTGTCCTTGAATCTGTTCATTGTCTTTTGAGACCTTGTCAAGAAATATAATAACACATGAAATAAATAAAGAACATCCTTTCACGCAAGCGTTATGTCTTGCATAATACTGGAACTATATATATCATTATACATGTATTGGACGAAAGTAGTCAAGAGCGAAGAGACTGCAATAGGAGCTAGCTATTATCCAAAAGCAAATTCATACCATAAAGAACGACCCTAACTTTAAATGGATAATAAACCCCTATAGTTCAGGGAATGCTTGGGTCACGGCCTCCTGCAGTGAATGGGTTAACATCTGGGTATAAAATAGTATTGGATGGACGAGATAGAAATAACTATGATAGTTAATCATGAAAAGACCACATTATGCATTGACTGCGAGATAATTAATAGTAGAGAGAGAAGTTAATATCCTAGCTTAGTCAAAATTAGGCAAGGTAGTTATTTGTTTTAGTAAGTGAAACTAAGGCAAAATCCTATTTCGTCGCCCATCCAACAGCTGGGTAAAGGATTATTCTAATCGCACACCAAAGGATCAATAGGATATGTTATGTATCTGGTGTAGACAGATAAGAGGCTCTTTAGCAAGATGAACAGTCCATACCATGACCATCATCATGCACAACTTGTAATTAAAACTATTGTATGTTTTTCAGGTGATGCTGGAAGTGACCAGGACGACAGCTCAGTGGCCTCCGCCTTCCGGGCGGTGAGGTCGTCGGCGGCGCGGGGCATCCAGACGCTGTGGTCGGCGGGGGTCGAGCGGGTCGAGCGGGCCGCGGGCGGCATGCATGCGCTGAGGGGCATCGCCCGCGGAGGGCGATATCGATCTCGGACACGATCCCGTCGGAGGGGCTCGCCTGGGAGGAGTAGATACCGCAGTCGCCGTTACCGAAAACGAGTTTATTCGGACTAAAGCGTGAGGCGTTCACCTGGCTACAGTCATGCCCAGCAGGAGAAGACACGGTGTACAAGCCTACCCAGCCCCCATCGAAATAATGCCTTAGCATAGGCCTATAATTATGATATTATATATGCATGTATATTTTAAAAAAGACCCTGTAATAGCAAGCCCCAAAAACGGGCTGCAGTAATGTGTGACACACCATAGGGAAAGGATGCTCCCTGCGGAAATTTAATATTTGAGAGGTTGTTTTTAAATTTAGAATGATACAAAACATATGAAATTGTGTTGAATAACAATCAAGTTACAGGTTGTGGAACATAGGAATGTCTAAAATCCTGAAAATATCAATAACATTATATTGAATTAGTCAGTCCTTATTGAGATATTTGATGATATAATCTGATTATATGTATAAGT
Source organism: Lepidonotus clava (assembly GCA_936440205.1). NCBI lineage: Eukaryota > Metazoa > Annelida > Polychaeta > Phyllodocida > Polynoidae > Lepidonotus > Lepidonotus clava. The sequence goes on from OW387134.1 coordinate 54,873,481, forward strand.
ACATCAATTCATTCAACAGTTCAAATTGGCCCATAGTCACGCTGGCGAATTTGTTCCAGAATGCAATCGCCACATTTCGCTTAACCCCTTCAACCCTGCATTCCTGAGAAAATCAGATGAAAATTTCTCTTAAAGACAATCGCTCCATTATAGTTCTAACATTGACATTTCCTTTAAACTTTGGGAAATAACAGTTAAGGGTCTATGGATTCCAGAAATTCAGAAAAAATAGGGGGTCACCATGCTAACTTTTGAATTAAAAACATTACAAAATTAGCGAAAAAACGAAAATTTCAGTATTTTCACAAATTAAAATAACTTAAAGAAATTCCTTAATCACATTAATGAAAATCATTGATTATGTTTTTAACTCATTTGGATATGAAGTCAACATGTTTATCTTTATAAATAATGCATTATTTGCAAAAAAAATCGAAAATAAAGTTATTTTGGGGGAATTTAATTGGATGAATCTGCTGATAAAAAAGAATAAATTCTTATTAAATTGGTAATAAAAACATAATCAACATTGAGAATTACTTGAAATACCTACATCTGATTGGGATAAGTGTTGGCTATCATTTAATGAAAAAAATTTAGGGGGTCACCGTTCTAACTTTTTCAGAAAATCCACATAACTCTTAATAGATTTAGACAAAAATTTATGAAAATTAGAAAAATTAATCAATTATGCTTTATGCTTATCAATTATTTCCAACACACATGGAACCTACCATTATGTACCTAAACATATAATTCTTTATACACATTAGTCTGATTTATGATGTACAGTTCAGAACCCATGCAACAGAAGCTCAAAGACATGCATCATTATTGCCAAAATGGAAGGGTAAAGTCGAAAATAATACTTTTATTACAAATAAATTCATAATAAATTAACCATCATGAATTTATAAAATCTGATGAAATATATGAATTGATAACGTTTTGGACTACAACTATGTCGCATACATTTTTGCAATCTGATGAGCCATAAGAGAGATATGAGCAAAAAACCATTTCCACCCCATAGGGTTCTATAGTTAAGCATTTTCACCCTGGTCATGGTCCACTGCACACCCATACATCCAGGCTGCGCAGTGTGTGTGTGCATAAACAAATGGCGCGATTGCCCTTAAAGTAAAAAATCTCAGCTTTTAAAAGCTGCAAACTGTTTTGTAATATTCCTGTTAGAACCTGAGATATCGCTTTTTGAAGCTACATACTTCATATTATGCTAGGATACCCTTCAATCTATATATCTTCAATATCTCAATGTATTTTCAGCTTGAACTCATACATACTTAAACATGAAATTAAGTCTTTTAATCATTAGAAATGTTGAAAATGCAATAACTTTACATAGTTTTGTTTATTTTAGTAAATGTTTGCGGTATTTAAAAGATAAAAACATCTTCTAAAGAAATCATGAAGCATATTATTTTCAATATCTTTATATTTTTTATCTGTAACCATGGTAACCTGGCAACCTTCCAAATACTGAGATTTTCCCTGAAAAAAACATTCTACTAAAAATTTCCCATAATGCAATAGTTACTAAAACTATTTTATTTGTCATAAGACCTCTGGGAAATTCTATTTAAGTAAGATTTTTTCATAAAACAGCATAAAAACTTAGTTTTTTCACAATAATTTCATAAATAATAGAATTATGGGGCTGATTTCGAGATATGGCCAAATCTGGCCAAAATTTGCCATAGTGGCCTGCATTGGCCATAAGATTCTAATAGAACTAAATGAGATAATGTGATGAAACAAATGGTAGGAAATTCCCTGGAACTCAAGGAATGCAATAGTCTTTCCCTTAAAGCTCTAGGTCAAATATATGTTTTGTAATCAACAAATAACCATGAAAATTGACCCATATTCATGGGCTACACCAGTGGTGAGGCCAAATATGGCCTTATGGGGTGGAAGGGGTTAATTTAACCAACAACAACAACAACAACAAAAAAAGGGGGGGGGGATAGAAAAGAGAACGACGGACTAAAGGCTGTTTCGGGAACGACTGTATTGACGTATGGGGATCATCATTCTGTCCGAGGTCGCGTTTAGACGAGGGGGGTGAGCGGCTATACCGCGAGCACAGGGCATCGTTCCTTTGTTGTATAACTGAGCACTAGTGCTGCTCTGTAAGTGTGTCATCTGTAATAACTATCACAATATATAATAAAATATTGTATATCATATGTATGGATAGTGTGGATTATAGTATGAATAGAATCTTTCATGCATGTGAAGCGAGTAGGACAATCACTATCAGTGGCGGATCCAGGGGGGTCGTCAAAACGGGCAATTGTCCCCCTCCCCCCAGACCCAAGGGAGAAAATGTTGGCATCTTAAAATTGGAAGCTCTGTGTAAAAATGGTGCTTTTAATTTTCATTTCTAAAAAGGGGAGTCAGGGTTTGTCCCCCTCCCCAGAGCACTGACTCTGGATCCGCCCCTGGTTATGTATAGGGCCTCCCTTGTACCAATGAGCATGCATGGATATTTCAATGTGATGACTTGGCGAGGGAATTAAAATAAACTACAATGCTCTAGCTCATAAGTCGAGTCGCTGTTGTACTTCCAGACCAAACTTTAGTTTAACCAACACTTACCAAAGGACGAGTGAATGGAAGAAGACGAGAAGATGCACGATATTACAATTAAGACATCAATCTTAATTATCAAAAAGTATGATAGATATTGATCCCCTAATTAGTTCAAGATGTATGAAAGTGAGCGTACACCATCTCTTTCTTTTATAAAGATTATAGCCTATTTAGAGGCTACTTATGAAAAATTGTAATAGTTTGACAATATCTTGTGTGTTTGGATAATGTCCCCTACTCACCTTCCCACCAGTTACTTCTATTACTTTGTAAGATATATAATTGTATAGAATTTATTGCAGGGTTGGATAGTATGGAATGGTTCTGAAGAAAAGATATTTAGGCCAAGTCAGTGGTTCCCAATCAGACTGTCTATAGGGCTAGAGCTTTAGAGAGGGTGTTAAGACGCTATCCTACAAACTGACGCTATCCAACATTTGTCACTTAGCAGCAGTATAAAGACACTATCCCTCAAACAGCTGCTATCCAACAAAACATTTTGTTGGATAGCGTCAGCCACCTGCTGCTATCCTACATATATGGATGCTATCCCATAATTCTTTTATTATGAAAAGAGATATAGCTGGAAACGGGGATATATATTAAAGAAGGGAAACAAAGACAGTAGTGACACTCTTGCCAATTCAAGATATACTAATAATAAAGTCTGCCCTTTTATTAATAATAATTTAACAAATAAGTAATAAATAAAAAGAAAAGAAAATACAAGGGTGTGGGGAATGTCTGAATCCTAATTTAACATAATAATGAATATTAATGAAGTAGTAGGACCGCAGCATTCCCCAAATATCTATCTATCTGATAATGATAATAATTATATCTGACATAAATAATGATTTCAATTATTTACTAATTATCATTTACAATATTATAATATTATGAGATATCCAATCTCATAATATTATAACATTAATTGCATTCCTTCTGAAGACGGTTAGTTAGATTAATATGTTCAGGTTAGATGATAAAATAATGAGCCCAAGGCCGGGAGTACACTGTAGTTTTGTCCAAGCCTGCTATGTGCTCAAACTATTATGCAACAGGTATCTAGGTCATGAAAAGACTAGTCCGGGAGGTGTCGGCCTGCTGTTATGTAATCACCCTGGATAGACCCTGTGCCGGTCGCGCATCCACCCTGATGAAACCCACAAGGTACTATGGCCCATAGAAAACCCGAGCGGTAGCAAGGTTTTTTTTGCGAAATGGTCAAGATCAAGGTAATGAAACCAATAGGGCTTCCTGGCCATGTCTCCGAGGGGGGAAGGGCCATAAAACTACCAACGAAGGCTATATAAGGGGCAGTACCCCCAGTCTGGAGATTCTGGGCAGCGAGGACTGTCCCTGCAGGAGCACACAGGAAAAATATTATTCATTTCATGATTCATTTAAATTTTCCTGTTTCCCTTACAGTTGAGGATTTTGCCACATGTCTCCTATTATCAATATCATACCGTCTGCTGTGTGAACTTTATGGTGTACATTATTATTTGAGTATGTGATTTTTGTGCACAATCCCTGTGCATTTCTTTTAAGTATAAGAATTGTATTTAGGAGTTTGTATTAGGCTTAGGACATGAAAGGACTGTCACCAAGTGGTTTAAGTTTTGGTATAGGTTTTATACGTTCTCATGAATTAATTGATATAATATTTCTGTGTTCATTTTTCCTTTCAGTTATACTACACGTTTCCCGTATTGTACAATTGTTTATCGATTTTCATATGTAATTATTGTTCTCTGGGAATAACATTATAACGTTTTTACAGTACACTACTGTATTGGTTTGTAATATTTTTGCGTACTTTTGTTTCTTTCCACAATGTATGCACATTTTATCTACTTTTTTTTTGGTTTGTACTATGTTGTAATATAACACAGATTTCTTTTCAGAATATGTGCATTTCCGTCAGATCTACGTTGCATATTTTCTTTGTGTAATCCTTATTCTGATCTTTTTTTCCCTACTTATTATTAACCTTATTCATTTTTCATTTTATTCCAGCAAGTGTATTGTGTGCTAGGGACAGCTCCACCCCCTCCCCTCCGACACCCCATGCAGGTCCCTTGCACACACATACACTCTGTCCATCTCCCCTCTTTGATCTGGTCATAAAACCCGGGGCAATGAGGGGAGGGGGAGCAGGGGGAGGGGCAGGTTACTATGGCTTATAGTAGGGCGACACACCCACCAAATACTGCTCTCTGATTGGCAATTTCAAAATACCATTTTCTAGGTTATGATAGGACATATATGTCAGACCATAAGCCATTCCCCGACATATAATTGATTGAGTAATCCTTTTGGCATTTACATTTGTTTTTGTGAATTAATTTGCAGAACATTAATTTATACTCCCCTCCCTTCCGCCTGTTCCCATCTCCTGCTCATCTCCTTACACCCTTCCCCCTCCCCCCTTCCCCCTCCCGCTTTCCACCTCCCCCCATCCTCTCCCCATCTCATCCCCCCCCATACCCCCATCCTCCCCCCTCTCCCTTCTGGTCCCCATCCTCTCCCTCCCGGGGCAGGCCTTTGAAGGTGCCATAAAACCCGGGAGGAGTTGTGGGAGGGAGCCGGGTCTTCTACGGGTTATAGAACCCGCAAAATTCTTTTGTTCTCCACCTCCCCCATGTACTAAGGATTTGGTAGCGAATTGTTGAGTAGGCTCAATGCTTAAGAATTAGTTTTGTCTCCCTCTATCTTTTATCTTCAGATTCTAAAGAAATGTTGATATCTTTGGAGAGCTGCGGCCTTTACCTATGACATATTAGAAAATCTAAGTTAATTGATGAGAAATAGCTAAGAAAACCAGTGTGTTCTGCCACCTTCAATGCCGTAGCTATAAGCCACCCTGATATAAGTGTGATGAATGCCTATTCATCCAAATACGTAAAGAGACCAAATAAGAGAAAATAAGGTAATATGACAAAAAGTATATATGTTCGTAAAAGGAACGAAAGTGTAAAGGAACGAATATGTAAAGGAACGAAAGTGTAAAAAGCCCAGGAAAGAGGCCCGAATATGTAAAGGAACGAAAGTGTAAAGGAACGAATATGTAAAGGAACGAAACCCGGAAAGATGTAAACCGGAAGTGGTATGTAAACCGGAAACGAGAAATGTAAACCGGAAGTGACGTCAGTTGTAGATCACGTGACCAAAAGCAGCCAATCAGAGCTGACCTCTAGGGTATATAAAGGGGCGGTGAGGCCCGAATAAACAGAGTTCTTTAACAGTTCTCCTTGTGTCCAGACGTGTCTTCTTCCCTTAAACAACTGCCGAGATGAGCCGATACGAGTTAATTAACCAGAAGTTAGAGTAAAACAGTAGAAGTTCGAGATAAATAGGCGAAAGTTAGGACGGGGGCCCGACGGCCCGAGGAACGGGAACGAGGAACGGAGGACCGAGGTAGGGCGCGAAGGCCCGAAACTGTCCCGGATGGGGTCCCGGAAGTGTAGGCGCAGAACGGCACGAAGGACCGGAACACGGAGCGGAGACCCGAAGTCCGCGGGGACGACGGCGCGGCTGGCTCGGCCCTACGCTACCAAACAATAGGCGACCGTCGGCCCGACGGCCCCGCAGACCGGAATCCGGGGTGGACCGCCCTGTCGAGGTGAACACCGGCCTGGGAGATAGAGCGAGACGAACCACGACCTCCCCTTACCCCTACCGTAATTTCCCTTCCCCGCAGTCCTCCGTCTGACATCGAGCACCGATTCCCGACCGATTCGCTCAGCCCCCCTCGTGCGCGAGGCACGACTCTAAAAACACATCTCGGTTCTTGGCCCGGATTCCCCGTCCGCCCGAGACCCGAACAATCCCCACGTTCCTCTGCTGTAGGAATCGGCAACCCCGACTTACCAGAGAACGTCACATAAGATATTTCCAAGATATAAAAAAGACATATGGTGTTCAGTGTTGAATACAGAATCCGATTAGCTTTCATTTCATATATTGGAAGTATCTGTATGATAACAATGAAACAAAGTGTAGGTACTTAAGATGTCACGATAGTAAACAATTCAGATGCATCTATTCCACTCCCCTATTCAATTAGTTCAGATTGAGCAGTGACATATATTTTGTCACTTAGCGTCTCTTTGTAGCTTAGCATCATAGGAGGATGCTAAGTGACAAATATTTTGTCACTTAGCGTCTCTTTGTAGCTTAGCATCATAGGAGGACGCTAAGTGACAAATATTTTGTCACTTAGCAGCAATTTTGTGGCTTAGCAGCTTGTGCAGCTGCTAACCTACAAAAAGATGCTAAGTGACAAAGTTTTGTTGGATAGCGTCAGTTTGTAGGATAGCGTCTTAACAGAGGGCATGTCGAATAATCCTATCAATCAATAACCTTGATGTGTTATAAGAAGGAAACAACTATAGGTAACCATCGATTTAATTGTTTTGACAAAAAATAGGTTTCTCTTTCTTCATTCAATGCAATGGAGCAGTAACCAGAGTATTGACTAAAGCTATGCCGGTACTGTATAGATCTATAGACATGGCTGGTGGTATTTTATGTAGGCCTACTGATTATCATTTTGTCTTTTATTTCTTAGTAAAAGTAGGTTTTAAAAAATTCGAATATGAAAGTAATAGAGACTAGAGTTGACAGTTTTCACGCATTAAGGAGCAAAAGGGGCAATTGTCCCCCTCCCCCCAGACCCAAGGGAGAAAATGTTGGCATCTTAAAATTGGAAGCTCTGTGTAAAAATGGTGCTCTTAATTTTCATTTCTAAAAGGGGGATCAGGGTTTTCATTGGCTCCTATTAGGCCGCTTGAAATCTATCCGCCAAATTTTAGACTCAAAACTTATTTTTGGTCTAAAACAGAATAGAAATCGGGGTCCACTTGTACTACAAACAAAAAAAAACAGGCCCAAGTGGACACCCTTGCAATCGACCATGCAGAGTATTCTCCCCTGATCAGTAGTGACCAGCCGAGGGGAAAGGGTACCCCGAGGTTGTTATATTTACTATCCTAAACCTAATATTTAAGGAGATAATGAGAAGATGAGTAGATTTATAAAAAGTAGTTATGATTTTGTCTTAAACTAACCTTTTGTGTAGAATTACCATACTCAAAACATTCCATTGTGATGGAATTTTTCTATATTTGGAATGTCAATGGAATGTTATAATATGTATAGTTGACTGTATTCATTCTATTTGGTTGCCATGGAAACTAAAGTTCATGAAATTGTCATAAAATAGTGTAAACTATGAGAAACTATATCATTTTCCGGTCTCCACATTGAAAACAGAATAAATTTATCATTTCTGGTTCAAAAATAATGGATAAAATTGTGTTTTCAAATATTTACCTGCAATTATAATAACTAATGACAATTTATGCAAAATCTCAATATGAACTATTGTTAGTGTTCGATTTAAGACTGCGTGATGTATATATTTAAGTTATCCATGAGTCGTTCATCCAAGTTATTGCGCCCATCAGACTGCGCTCTAAGTTAATCCATCCATTCCCCAATAGTTCAAAAGAAATGGACGATGAGGAAGCTCTTAATATGAAAGGGTTTTATTGAAGTAAACATCTCATCCCGAGTCAAAGCCACAGTGAATAAGTCTCCATCAGTCCACCTTCCCATCTCCTACTCAGCGATCAACCACATTTAGAATACAAGTTGTTCCAACACATCCTAGACCACCCTAGCGCTTAGCTCTATCACAATCCTTTGTCCGAGGTAGTTGGTATTGGTAAACTCCAGTATACTCCGCAGGAGCTGGTAGGTATAGCTCCGAGCAGCTCAGCTAACGCTGCTTACTTCCTAATAGTTACTAACTCCAGACTAAACTAACTCCGCTCCCTACTTTGCAACACCTTTTATACTGGTTAACAGGTGGCGCTAGGAGCGCAGAATACCTCTTCTTAGAAGTAGACTTGCTAGGCCTGATCCTAACTAGATTATACAATATGATAATATATTAAAAGTACTAAGCTATTAGTACAAATAAATACAAGAAATTTAAAGCTTTTCCTAATTTTCCGGTATCCTGATAGTGTAAGGTTTAAGGGCACATAACTTGCTCAATAATTATCCGATTTGGACATGCTTGATATCTTTCAAATCTAAGAACCTGCTCTACAATATTAATCTAATAGCAAATCCCACTCGGAGTACCCTTTCCCCTCGCCTGGTCACACTGTTATAAATCTGATTAAAAAAAACTATCTAAAACAGACAGACGCCAGTTCACACCTTTGTATTGATCAGGTGAACTGCCAAAGAAGTTATTTAGCACATGTAATATGATTCAATAAAAAAAAAGTCTACTTCATAATCTGCATAAATCGCAGCATGCAATATGTGGGCCAAACTAAAAACCGAATTTTAACTCAGGGCCATTTCCATGATATCAATCACAATAATGACACCATGGTAGCTCAGCAGGAAAACCAATTTGATCAAGGGCTTTAGCATCTCAGTTTTATCATTTATAAACTCCCCCCTGATTCCAACAAAGCACAACTAACAAGGGACAGGGAAAAGAGACGATGGATGCAATGACTATCATGAGTTGTCCCACCGGGTCTAGATGTAATGGACTGACTCCAGGAAAATACCATGTGGTCAAACTCCGTCAAAATAATTATGACATGATTAACAAAAATGTTTATAGGCCTACTTAAGCCTTATGATCATTTGACATATTAATTACCCAGCATGCATCCTGGTCCAGGCTAGTCTGCAGGTAAACCTCCAGAAATATTAGCTATCCGTGGTCGGGAGAATTTCGCGCAGTTTGTTACCATTTTACGCACATTGAATCATTTCTAGATCTATGTGTTAGATATAACGTAATGTTGAAAAAATACAAGACAAGAACTTTTGAGACATCAGAAATTGTTCTGTTGATACTCGTCATTTGAAATAACCATGATGAATTAATCTATTTATATTGTGCATTAGATCTAGATCTACACATTCTTAGTAGGTAGGCCTAATTGTTATGACAAAGCCTCAAACAAAAATTCGCATTAAAAAATACACATAAAAATGAACTATAGAGAGTTAATTATATGTTGTATCTGGTGTACGTAATTAGGCGTAATTAATTGTAGATAATAGCTACCTCCGAATGCAGTCTCCTCCTCATTCGACTGCTGTCGTCCAATACATAATTATAGTTCCCACATAATGTAAGACATAACACTCGCATGAAAGGTTGTTCTTGATTAATATTCTCCTGTGTATTGCCGTTCCGTGACAAGATCTCAATTGACAATGATCAGCTCCAAGGAAGGAATCCCCTCAAACACATTCAGTCACCGCTCCCACCTTCTAGCGCAGTCTGACTGCCTCTATTCCAAACAACAGGACTCAGCTTCTAGAACTCTACCTTTCCAGGATGTTTTACTCACAACAACGTTCAGCTTACTCTGACTGAGTGCCGGCTATGAAAGCCCTTATGTATGATGATACAGTACACGTCATGACCTAGACTCCTCCTTACTCCTAGACTTTTGACTAAGGCGTGTGCTTCTAAGACCGAACCTTTCCAGGATGGTTACTCACTCAACATTCAGCTGACTCTGACTGGCTAGAGCAGCATACGCGTCTTTAGTATGATACGTCAACCTTTGACTCCTCCTACAACCCCCTACTTTGACAGAGAGTTATGGCTTTTGACACATGCACTGTTCTAATGGCAATGCTATCAAGCCTACATGAATATGGACAAAAATACAAAAATACAAAAAATTACATGTAGTCCACTATCATGAAGTTGATCTTACTTACAGAAAAAACATATCCACATAGGCCTAAGGCTACATGCAAGTCTTTTCAAAACATTATCTATTTTTTCATGAAATATGAAGAAAAATTACAAAATTAAAGAAAATGTTCAAGAAAGATGAACGAAAACTGGCAACAGCCTATTTTTTGTTATTAGTTTGAGAAATTAATTTTGATAATCTTTATCAAAGAAATTCGTGATTTATAAGCTTTCCAATAATTTCATTGAACTGTATAAATATAAAACAAAGTTTGTGCCAAAAATTGCTAATTTTCATGAAATTTTGTCCCCAATGGAAAAAATAATTGTCTGTCGCCCCTGAATACTAAAAATCTTAAATGAGAATTAAAGACCCTCAGGGCAGTGCTTCAGGTGCGTCAAATCTAGAGCTGCGTCAAAACTGGCTCCTCTACTCTACTTAGATCTAAATCGATTTTCATGGGGAAAAAAAAAAAAAAAAAAAAAAAACAAATCTACACTCTATCATTTTTTCCCATTAGGTTATAACGTTAATTGTTTTGTGTGACTGGGAGCAGAGAATGACGTTTTTGATAGATTCTAGATGTAGCCAGGTAGCACACTGACGTCCAAAAGACGTTGGCAAATGGTCAGAAGAAGTGGTCAGTTATTTGGTCCACAGGACGTCCCGAGGACATTGGCTGCCCATCCAAATGACGTCTTTTAGACGTCTTTTGGTCCAAAACTGGTCCAAATTCGTCCCATTCAAAAATGAAAAGTCAGTTTAGAAAAATTATTAATTTATCAAAATTACATAGTTTGAGCGCAACTTTTTTTTGATATTTACATAAAATTACATTATTTTTTTAAAGGTAGCTATAAAAGAGTTACAAATCAGATTTTATATAGATATTGCCACATGTAGATGAACATTTTTTCATAAATTTTCCAAGCGAATTACCTTTGAAAAATTGTTTTATTGATATAGATCTACAGTAGATCTACCTTTATAAACATTCCTGACTAGATACATTACATTTTCAGTGACATATCTTTCGTATCAAAAAAAATAGTTTGGTCCACATTTGATTGGCATTTGGTCAATATTTGGACCATTTTTTTGGACGTCCTGAGGACGTCATTTTGCTGGAATTAGGCCTAGGCCTAATTTATAAAATGCGCATCCATAAAAATGCAGAAAATGCGGGAAAACTAGCAATGCGCGAAAACTGGCACCTCTATCATAGTCTATGCCTATGGGCAAATTCAAATTATCTAGGACAATGTAAATCTATAAGCACATTAATTAATTAGGCCTAGATCTAAGTAGATCTAGACCTAGGACCTATAGGCCTAGGCCTATGAATATGATTTGAAAGAATTTAATTGGTAAGTTATCTGCTACACAGTGCATATCAAATGTATGAGGGGAAAAAAACAATAAACAGATAAAAAGGCATCTCCATCCCATCTAACCCCCCCATTCCCTAATGAAGTTCTAGTTGAGAAATATATTGACAGATGGCAGCAAACTTTCATGTTGAACAGATTGAACCGAAAGATGGCGCTGCCAACGACTAAACCCAACTCTACCCTTACACTTTTAAAGTTTACGTCGGCTTTTGTTAGAATAACCGAATTTCAGTGTTGGAACCCCCCTACAAACCTCTATTTTTCCGTTTTGCTTGACACACATGATGATATAATCCCTCCTTCAAGATACGTGGAAAGAGAAGGGAAATCCCTGTTGAGGCGGTGCCCGCGGTAAGTAGGTCAGGGAAGCCCCATTCCCGCCCCGAGGTGCCCGGATGACAACAAGCCGACTTCCGCTATCTGATACTCTGTGTGCCCAAACTCCTTTCTCGCTTCAGATTCCCGTGTAATCATCGCTCCGACTATAGCATTCTGGGGAGTGCCGGAACTACTTTTCGCTGGGACTGGTTACCTGCCTGACTTAACACCTTCTATAAGAACTACTTTTTCGCGGCGGGCCACATGCGTGATGCGGTCGCGTAGTACTACAGTAAAAGTGCGTGACGAAAAAAGGCTATAGTCGGAGCGAGTATTACATGTGGAATCCGAAGCGACGGGGGAGTATGTCTGTGTGCCATGTCCAAGAATAGATCAGTAGCGAACTTGTATTACAAGGCTAAGGACACACTAAAGTGGACCATTTCCTGCGCAGCATGTGACACGGTTATCAGGAAGGATAATATTTCATAAATGTGACTAAAATGTCAGTGTCTAGGACGTATTCCTATCAGGTTTAGGACAGACATCGAGGACACTCCACCGTCCACCACGTCCATGGCTCATTTTCGATCGGATTCAAACTTGTGTTGTGAGTGGAGGGTTGCCACAGTTGGGGACATGTACCTAGTTTGATTAGATTCATGATTGTGTCTACATCTTTGTATTCTTCATCAAGCAATACATCATAACCATTACCAATCTGTGACCCTTGATGGCTTAGAGCCGATAAACGTGTGCATTCTTCTCAACACAACTGACATCGCGCCCACGGCTCCCCCACGTCATGTATTGCGGGTAGCCCTGGGAGCTATGTCAGGAAAAAAACAGCACTTCACGAGGATTAAAATGCTGCTATGAAACCCCCATCCCAGGGGCAGACGCCAAGGATTCCCGATGGAAGCCCTGGAGAGAAGGGAAAGAGACTTCCACTGGAGATACCCACCGACAGCCCCGGCGTCGGAGGCGATGGTTACCGTTGTACGAGTCCGACGTCCGCGGGGAGCAAGACCCCTTCGACGCCGGGGGCATCATGCCAGGCGCTCCGCCACGCCGTGTCCAGCCTCTTCAGACTGGACGATTTCCACAGGGAATCCCTTGGCACGGGTTTTTTCTCCGATGTGTACAAGGTGTGTATTTTTTCCTCTTTCAAGTAAATAATAGTCTAAATTGCTTTTATCATAAATATGAAAAGCAGAAATAGATTTTGGAATCAAGTCTAATTCTAGATAGAGTCTAGGTCATCTTGAAGAAAGACATCTTAAGTCTGGCCTAGGTCCTACAGTAGCGATGATGGGTCAAAATTTTATATGCAGCTGATCTCTACAAAATGTGCATTTCCTTATAGAATAGAATAAGAGAAATGCGTTGCTGGTTGAATTAACATTTCACATTGAATATTAAGGAAGTTATTGATTTTTGAAAATAAAAAGTATTAAATATTTTCTGTCAGAGTTTCGATCCTGCCTTGTGCAGGCTGAAATTTTGGCATTTTTTCAAACTCTATGAATCAAAAAACCTATTCGATATTTGGAAAGGGCAAATCAATAGTAACCAAACACACGTTTAAATAAGACTGTAGGTATTAAACTTAGTAAGATTTCGAATTTTGAAAAATAAAACTTCATAAATAACTTAATTTTACCCTCATTTTGGCCTATTCTGTCCCCACTAAACTCAAAATTGCTTCAATTCGCAGGGCTAGAATGACACAAAACCAACTGTTTGTTGAAGAAGAGATGTATATGGAGGCCAGTATATGAGTTCAATTTAGTTCAAAATATTTTTTCTTCTTGAAAAATTAGTTCAAAGTTAAAAAATCCATTTTTCTCAATTGTTGAATCCGATTTCCAATTAGATTTTGTGCTCAGGTGAAGGCTGAAAGGTCTCTGTATTGACCCCTGGCAACAGAAAAAAATATTGGAAATCATTGCACCACCCTGGGAGAGTTTTTCGAAATGATGTGAGCCTTGCGAAAATGGTGTTTTCCTGACGGCCGCGTGAAAAAACATCGCGGTAATTCGGGATTTTCGGCACTAAAATCCTATTGGCTGGTAGTTTCAGTGCCAGAATCGTGATCCTCGTCATTTTTAACCTATGATATATCAATATTAGTTCAAATTATCAAATATTAAGTTATATATCAGTATTTTTGTGGAGGGTGTTTTCCTATAGTGACAGAATAGGACAGCGCGATTTCCGCGGCGGTCCGTCATTGCTACCTACAGTAGTTTTGTTCACCATAAAGAAAGTGATCAAGCCATTTGTACATAAGATTAGTTATAATTTAGTAGACTGAGTGAGGAGTGATGGATGTTTTACGCTGTACCAACAGCCAGGATCATTTTCATAGTGAATACAAGTTACTAGGATGAAGCTTTTCAGACAGGTGTTTTGACAGGAGGGGATCAAAACCTAGAAATCATTTTTGCTGTACCTCATTCCTCAGTGAACCCAGACCCCAGCCGGGAATCAAACCCAATGATCCACTTGGTCAGTGCTAGGCCCCCCCAACCGTCACCTTTTACAATCAGCAGGGGCTACTGGGGCCTATATTCTTCCCAGGAGCAGAACCCCACCCCAGTACAGCCAAGGGGACAATTTATAAGACTACTGTAGATCTACATGATGACTATTTGGATGCAAATGATTGTTTCTCAGCTCTAAAAGGCAGTATGTTAGATCTTATTATTCTATCATTCACATCATAATGAATCAAATCTTTAAAAGTGGCTATAAATTAATACACTCTTTGTTATAAACTACATTAGTTGTGCGTAGTGGTCAAGCAACAGTACTACCAGTACCACAACTACAGTAATATATGATTACTCCTTGATGTGCACTGTACACATCGAAGAATATAATAGGCTACCTTAGAAAAACTTATAAAAGTGGCCTTTTTTAAGTAGAAGCATCAGTTACCTGCCAAGTATAGCGGCTATGCTATTGTTTTTAGAGGTAAGGAGAGAAATGTGTTTCTGTCGAGGTTGGACCTTCTTAGGGAAATGGAAAACACAGGTAGGCACTACAGAGACATTCCTCAGGTGCCAACACAAGGGCGTAGGCAGATACATTGTGTCTCATGTGGTTCCGTCCCCCAACTTGCTCATATGGCAGTGTCCCCATGTGCATACTCGAGGTGCAGTGGCAAACTTCATAAATAGTAGAATCCAATACATCTTGGGGAAGTCAGTTGTATTTTGTTCAAAGTAAATATCCATGCATTTAAAAGAGAATTGCAACACACTCTGACTGACTTTATTTTTAATCGAATTAATTCAAGAATGAAATTAAAAAAACATCAACAAGCCAGTGGTTATTTCTTTATGAATCGGTAGCAGAAGAAATCATTTCATTGGTTTTATAAATTTTCTACCCTGTGTTGATCAACAGTCCTTGCTGTGCACTTTATTCGCGACCCAGAATTCTGACCTATGACACGGTGACGGTGGTACTCAGACTACCAGACTCTGAGTCTGAATCAACTCTTCTACCACTACCTCTGACTCTATGAAGGCCTGTTTCTTAGTTATCCGCTCCTGCTCAAGGATCAACATCGACGATTTTAGGGTGGCTACCCCCCCCCCCCCCCCCCCCCCGAGGCCTCACTGAAGTGAAGTATTACCTGCCCGACCTAAACAGAAAAATCGAATTTACCATTAATGATTGAATTTATAGCAGTATTGTCTAGAAGATTATTTGGTTTAAACCAAAGTCTCCCCATCCCCGAAACTGCATGTAAGCTTCAAGATTTACCACTGGTTCTCATCTGAAGAAATACCTGCTCCGGTCGAGCCATGCACAGTGATGTCAGTGTCCGAAATTCATTTTGTGCATTTACCGAGTACACAAGTTACAAAAGTGTGCACCCGGGGACATTTCTGTGTGCTCACAACGGTTGTGAACACACAGAAATAGATAGAACCTCAAGGCAAGTGCTTCAATTGGTGAGTCTTAATGATTTATCAATTCTGACCGTTCTGTTGCACGGTGCACCCTTGATTTCGGACACTAGATGTACATACCCCTAAAGATTAAGATCATGTAGAATAGCGGGGGGGACTCAAAATTTAGGTTAAGATCATTGAACCTCTAGGCAAGTGCTTCAATTGGTGAGTCTAATGATTTATCAACTCTGACCGTTCTGTTCTTGGCGATGAGAAGATTGCTTCAAACAAGTCTTTGTACAAGTTGGCATGCACCACAATTCAACGGATAGCCTGATCCTCTGCAATACAATTTAAATTCATTATATTATTTTGCCTATAATCATTTTAGTTTCTTTTGCGGAAAACATCCCTCACATCTCTAACCTAGATGTTAAAGCTGCTCGGCAGTGCCAGCTGTACCTGCGCGCTCTGTCTCCGACGGTCAGTGCGCGACAGTCTTGGTCAGCCTATTCACACGGTCAGAAAATGGTGGCCAGGTGGGCCAGAGGCGCATTCCTCATAACTCACTCGGCCCCTGGAGGGCGGTGAATGCTAGTATACCAACAAGAGTCTAAACAATGATGGGCATCAGAAACATGAGACGTATGAAGATGATGGTGGTATTTAGACAATTTTAAGAACTCAAGCAAAAGTTGGGTGACCTCACCATGTTTTGCTGCACACCTGCTGAAAATTTGAGACTGTATTTACATTAGTATTATCAACGTAGTTCCAAGTCATGGGCAGATATATGACAAGGACTTCTTTTTCATAATCTTTTTTTTATTTACAAGCAGTTTCATGACAGAAAGTATCTTTTTAAGGTTGTTTTTGAATGGTATTTTAATCAAGATGACACATATAGAATAGTTACCCGTTTATATTAAAAAAAGTGAAAGATAGTATTTTTTTTAGTATTGACAATAAATATAAGTGAGAAAATTTCATTTCATGTAAAAGGAAAATCAACGCATTAATGAATTTTAAGATATTCTGTCTGATTTTGGACAAAGTGCAGTTAATTTTGATTTTGCTGATTGATCATAGTGCGAATAACAAATGTATTTATATTCTGTTTTTGTTCAGTAGCACCATAGGTGTCCGAAAAAGTCGTACTATTGTACTATTATAAGTAGGCTATAATGCTGCCTCGATTTCACACGTGATTGAGATCCCGTTATGATATACGAGGTGAAAGTATGCAGACAGTCTTGTGCCAGGTGTGTCCACAACCATTTTTACCCCAATTAAAATGTCTAGCATGCATCTACAACACTTTTTGACGTACCCCGGTACTATTGTCACGCAGGTCCCAGTAACTGACACATGATTCCACGTTGAAGACGAAAGAGCTTACGCTTAATAAAGTAACATTATTTTGAAATTGGGTACAACTGAAACATGATTATTAAAGTGAAAATTCGAGGTGTTGAAAGGTCCTGGCTGGATGCCAGGGCACCTCAAGATTACGGTAACACTTAAACTCTGGGTGTATTTGTCTTCTCTTGCTATAAATACATACCCCGAAGCAGTTGGAACGGCCCCCAGGAGAAGTTGGACTTGCTAGTTTTACCTCCCGAGGTGCGGTTAATTTAACCTGTGTTTGACAAAGGGCGGTCGAAGTTATGAGAAGTTTAACTCGTTAGGCCTAAAACTCCCAATACCCACCCGGTAACCGTAACATGGTATACCAGCTCCCGTGGGGCCCATTTCTTTACCGAGTTGACATAACCAACACCGCAACCCCTTTGTAGTAGAAAGGCTATTTACCTTTTCACATGGGGAAATGCAGGTGTCATTTAAATTACTAGATTATAGAACGACCGAGGGAAATACACTCAATCACTAAGGACTTTATTTAATTTTAACGATGCATGAGGTAGCAGTACTTAGTATTAGCGGAAAAATATATTAGAGATAAAAAGCCACTAAAATTGCAAACTATGAAAAGTTGCACATAACACATGCATGTTTACCATTGGAGATTATTAAATGATATGTTGATACGACCTTGGATGTCTCTTTCAGAACTTATTTTGCGTTATAAATTTAAACAAACTGATGTGAAAATAAATGTTACATTGGACCCAGATTTGTGACATGTACTTCGGTCAGTCATACTCATAGTATAGGCTTATACCATAAACTTGTTTTCTGAGATATGTAACAGTTATACAGATGGATCTGATTGTGGAACATAGATGTATTCTGTCTGGGAATCATTCCCCCTAGTGAATGTAGCATATCCCCAATCGTTTAGTACAATGTACTTGTTAAACCGACTTTTCTGGCTCCTGCAGCAGGTCGTTGGCATGCAACATGGTCGTATGTGATATATTAGCTCACTTTAATTGCCCCCATCCATCATGCATCGGGCCAATAACTATGCCCATTATAGAGAAGTGCCAGCAGAATGCGCGGCGATCCCGATGATTTTTCATAGTGGAGTACGCCCAGGTACTACTGTACATGTTAACACCTGATCTATGAGCCGAACATGAAGTCATTAAGGCAGAACGACCCCTACTTTCATCTTCGACTTGTATTTAATTGATCATCTAATCAAATCAAGGCATGATAGTATTTATAGCTGTCTCTTGGATTCTCACAACAGAACTGATTTTCTTAAAATATATATTAAAAAAATAGGGTTTATGCGTAACTCTGTTTTGGTAACACATGTATATCGAATCTGAAAAAAATCATATAATATATGAATACCTTATTATGGTAAGCGAAACGAATTAGCCACTTTGTGTGTGACATGTGATAAGGTTTATGCGGCGTTTATTATGTGCTTATTATGACTGATGAGAACCATAAAAAATATGAAATATTGCTCGAGTGAATTGCTGGGTGAATTAGTGGGGATGGGGGAGGGGTACTTGGAGACTCTGGCCGCATTCAGTCGTCTACGTAGAGTAGTCATGAATATAAGTATGTATTGCAGAGAAGTGCCAACAGAAGCCAGGATCAGTGACGGCGGTGGGACAGTGTGATCAGTGAACCCAACACCTCAGTGACAGCTGACACTGTCATTAGCAGTCATCAAAGCTGGTCCTCCTGTCACATAGAGGGAAGATATGAACTTGAAGGGCAAAGTACAACGTACTTATAATGTCATCCAGACATTTATTATAAATCGGAAATATTGTCTCAATTTGATTGGCTCACTTTCTTAATTTCAAAACCAAAATGGTGTCGCGGTTTACCTGGAAGAAATTAGGGTACTTTAATCTATTTTTCCCTCATAAGGGATGGTTAGTTAACAGAAATTATTTGTTGTGAAATTTGAATTTGATTTTATAGCAAATTATTGGTAGTGGTTGTGAAGAGCAACGTATAGTTGACTGGACAAGGTAGAATGACCCAGCGTGGAAGTCTTACTAATTGTGCATGATGTGGTAAAAAGAACATAGAAAGAAAGAACGAACGCGAGGCATAGCTAGGTTTCCGCCATATAGTTCTTAAATAGAATTCTATGCTTTTCAACCTTTTCAGATGTTATTTGGTTTGGATTATTATTGTAACAGATCAGAATTGCATCTTGTTGAAAAATGATTGAAATGTAACATTATTATCTTAATGTGTTTGTTTCTGAAATAGGTGACACACAAGGTAACCGGACAAGTCATGGTGCTCAAGATGAACATGTCGCTAAGCAATCGGCCCAACATGCTTCGCGAAGTGCAGCTAATGAACAGACTCTCTCATCGCAATATACTCAGGTAAGTGTGCATATACTTATGAATTATAAACTCCATTATTTCATATGCGTAAGGAATGGATAAGGTTCGATATTACTTCCTCAAACCAGCAGGTGAGATGCTCGGCAGATCCGAACATACAGAGGCTGGAAGAAGGTGGCGACTCTGGCAGCTATAGATTTCCCAAGCGGCTCGTCATCAGAAACATGTTAGAAGTCCCTGCCAGTCAGCCGACGAGTTAATGATCGAAAAAGTAGGCATAATTCTGATTGGAAACTTCGCCCAGGCTTTTACGTGCATATACTTGATATAGAGCAATACACTGGTATACCCAAAATGTGTCGGTGCACACTTGAGCCGCACAGCTCTGAAAAAGAGACTTATCTATGTGCCTCTCAGCGCACATAATCTAAAACTGAGCTCCCTGAATTCTTTCGGTGCGCCAGTCAATATTTAGACATAAGAAGTATACATAAACTATACCAACGTATGCATAAACTTAGTGCATGGATCCACACGGTGAGTAAATTTTGAACCCTAATTTTGAACACTGCCCCATAGGAGTTAGTCTCGGTCACCTATGATCATGGCTGAAATATTCTGCCTTTTCTGACGCTCTGATCTCTGACAGAAATGTCAGACATCACTGACCAGTTGACCTGTGACATGTGACCTGTGAACTTACGACCCGTCCCCTCGTGGTGCCAGGTGTTAGGTGGACGGCGGTGAATGACTGACATGTAGTCTGTACTGCTAGCTAACAGCAGGAAAAGGTTACAGCCACGTAATAGTAAATGTACGCGTGTGTATGGATGTAAAGTATCACGTAATATGATGATGACAGTCAAATTTATGAAGATGAATACGATGTACATAAACGATAATGATGGGCGTGGAGTGTTTTGCCATTCTTTTTGAAATGAGAAGTATGTGTCTCAATTGATAACAAAAACAACTCTGCGCTATGATATCATGATAGACAACGACCAAAAACATACCATCTTTTTAACGCTACTTATTGCTCTCTGACAGCCTTTTTCTGTGGGGCGGACACCGTATACAATTCAGTAAACATGTCATTAGGCTATTGAAATACCTAAGATGGTTGTATTAGCTTCGATGGCATTGTAATTGCTGTTTTACCACGACCGCTAGTTTATTCGACAAGGACCGTTCCAATGAGTTAAAATTGATGACATTCTTCAAATAGCTGACCCAGTACTTTAAACGTACTCATTGTACTGGGAATTGTCTGCGACATGTCATTAGGATGCTGGTAGCTTGCCATACACACAAAAAAACAACATTGTATTGTGTCGCCATGACCCATGAATGAGTGCTGCATATTTCTTTTTTGTTTGTTTTCTGAATTAAATTGGAACGTAATCTATCTCTGTGTATGTACATGTCCTAAGATGAATATTCCTCCTATGGTCGAAATGAAAGACGTAGCCTACAGCTGGTGTGCAACATGACAGGTGCACATAAATTTTGTAGGGATGTGTGTGCCCGAGGTGTAGTACATATACGTCTTAAATAGCATAATCATACATCAAACGTAATCGAATTAAGCGAGCAGATTAGTGGAATTCCAAATCTATATATGTTTTTCAGTTGTTGATTAATGTCATAGTCGGTCCAACTGCTCATGTACTAAACCATACAAAGTGGGTCACTATTATTCCTGGACGACTCAGCTAGACGCCACAAGGAAGATCTTGTTGACGGTGCCTTGTTTCTGTCTTTATCCCAAACTGCTATCCCTGTTCAGCCCTGTCCTACCCACAGATACCAGACCCTGCTAAGAGAACGCCCACTTAACTACCTCTGACAACCCCAAACCTCTAACTAGGCTCTGTCGACCTACTCTTGTACATGCCGTATAACTACCAGATATATTCCTGGTATTGTGAAAAGAAGGCACATGTATCTTTACTTAGATCTAACAATTAAAGCAGCGTTTGAAATTTGACGGTACACCTTCACATCACTGTGCTGCACCTGATTTAATTAAATGTTTTGTGCACGACCTTTCGGTGCATTTTACTGTCTAAATTGTGAAGGTGCACTATGAGGTTGTAGAATATGTGTGCTTGACAATCATAAGAAAAATGTAATGATTTTGCAACCTGCAGAGACAACCTGATGTATTACTAACGTTGATACTACCCTCTACATTGAAAAAACGTTCATTTGTAACCTGAGTTCGCATGTCTATATTAATGGAGGAAGGGGTATATGCTCAAGGTTGCGCTTTTCTGCGTTTTTTTTTATGTAAAATATGCTTCACCCAGTCCACTTTATGGCAGGTGCATGACGTCAAAAACAAACGACCGCTCTAGACTCATGGATCCGCCTCTGAGCAGTACATGTATCTTAAATACAGCGTTATGCGATTTCATAATGTTGATGTAAGACGGGCGTAGTACGCGCAAACGTAATATATTCTTTTGACGTCAAGACCGAGGCATTTGCTTTTCTTGGCGAAGCAATTAAGAATCGTATCGGTTTACCTGAACACGTAAAATTACAGGTAGGACCCTAAGATATGGAAATATGTCTGATAGCAGATGTATATTAAGCCAACATTGACAAAAAAGGAACTGTCAAATATATTAGGAAAAGGTTTCCATCTGGTTATACCCTGATTTTCTTTTGCCGAGAACATAAATTGGTTAAAGACATTATGTCAGCCGCTACACTATTTTAGTGGCGTTCAGGATGTTTAAAATATATAAGGTTTATCAGATGTTCATCTGGAAATTGCTTTGTGTATTTCCTGTTCTGCATCGTCGGCCAATTGGAAATTAGCATTGTATTCAACTCACACTAGATTAATTGACATAGATTGATAAATGACAACGACATATACTTATAGATATACATCGTCCTGTACACGTTACTGTCGTATAAACAAAGAGGCATGTAGACCGGCTTCCACTGGTCGCCTTCCAGTGTTGCTGTCATTGAAGGAGCAGCTCAGTAAAGGCCCCCACTAACACTACCTGCCCACCTAGGTCTGTCCCGGTGGTAATAACGGTTATCACAATAATAACACAGTCACGTTGATGACGGCAGCGCCATGTGTAGGCGGAAGGGGCAGCTCCGTTGTCATGGTTTCTGATGTAATCTGACACCGAGCCGCGCTCGTCTGCGCTGAAGGTGATTGCCGAGAATCGGAGAGCGGCTCCACGAACCCTAGTCTGTAGGCCAGACCCACTGTTTCCCAAAGTGAGTCTGTACACCGGCAACCATTTTGGGTGGGAATTCCCACCTAATTCCCAGCATGCTTTGCAGCCGCTGGTTTATGGCAGGGAGAACCATAAACCAGCCAGCAGGCCAAGAACCATCAAAGGGATTCCCCATGCCATTTATAGAGGGCCAATAAAAGAATTCCTTGCAAATTTTAATTGACCAATAAAAGCCATGGACTGTTGTGGGTGTACGGACCTATTATGTAAGAGTTAAGTAGGTCAGGGACGGACTACACGAACCCTACACTAGTACCTCGCGCTATTCGCCTGGCTACATAAGCACTAGAACAGCGTAAATTTTCAATGGCGGCCGTGCGGCCCTCGAAAAATTTGTGGAGATCATACGACATATAGAAAGAATGAAACTATATCATGATGATTTAGGATAATAACATATTATTTACCAAACTACTTTGGGGGACATGAGACGTTAGATTGGCAGTAAACAGAAAGATATCTAAGAAAACTTAGAAGAAGATTTGTAGTCTCTTCCGCGCATAGCACTCTGCAAAACGACGCTCCCTGAATAGTCATGCGTGGAGGTATAACTTGGTGCAGAATGCCGTAACTGTAGATACCGACGTGTCCTTGACATGGGCTTTGTACTTCCGGTTTTCAAAATGGACTTGCTATCCAAATTCAAGGATAACTTTGAAGTGTAAAATTCTAAACTTAAGTTTATTCCATATTCAGATATCAAGCACTAGCCTCGTAAAATATCTAAGAAATGGGGGCGTTACAAGTATCACAACTCAGAATGTAAACAAACTTTCAAAAGTTACGAAAATCCAAGATGGCGGCCGTTTAGGCTGTTCCAGTGGTATAGTCTGCCAAGCGAACCACGGGGCACCAGTGTACACGAACCCGACCTTCAGAGAAACAAGACCCAGAGTCATTGTAAAATATATCTATTGTTAGCTCCACTCGCAATTCCCACGAGGCAAATTCATCCATGGCTTTCCATGGGATATCTAATTAAAGTCTCGTTGGATCCGCTCGGTTCGGGTCCTACTGTAGGCAACGCCATATATGATTGAGTAGTCAAATAAAAGGATACGGTTTAATTAGGATGCTTAATCTTTCTTGAGACTCTTTGTGTCTCAAGAAAGATTAGGGATCTCAGTCTTAGAGATATTTATTTATTTTTAGGCCATAATGTTTGTTCCAATTTATACTGCAGTCGATTTCAGCAATTGACACAGAAAAAATATTCAGAAGTTAAAGTGTCATTGCAGGTCTGCCACTGGCACTACCCTTTATGCCACATATATAAAGTATCAAAGGTATATTTGAAAGAAAAGAGCGGAAGCTGCATACATGAGCGTCTTGTGCACCCCGACCCCTGGCATGTACATTCACCTTGCAATGTTGCATATAGTCAACCTATTCTAGTCAATATTTAAGCTTTTAATACCTACAAGTGGCTCCGCCACCCTATACCGCAGGTGGCCTGGTGTTATCGGTGCCCCCACCCCACCCCACCCCCCTCCAGGGCCGGCCGGGCCGGGGACCGGGGGTATCAGGTGACCAGGGTCGGTCGTAAAGGTAGTCCGTCCCTGACCTACTTAACTCTTACATAATAGGTCCGTACACCCACAACAGTCCATGGCCTTTATTGGTCAATTAAAATTTGCAAGGAATTCTTTTATTGGCCCTCTATAAATGGCATGGAGAATCCCTTTGATGGTTCTTGGGCTGCTGGCTGGTTTATGGTCCTCCCTGCCATAAACCAGCGGCTGCAAAGCATGCTGGGATTTAGGTGGGAATTCCTACCTAAAATGGTTGCTGGTGTACAGACTCACTGTAGGAAACAGTGGGTCTGACTGTGACAGACTATCGTAAAGGGTGTAGGCCCAACACGTGGGGGGGGGGGGGGGGGGGGGGCCTTGAAACCTGCAGTTTCAAGGGGGCCCAGACTAAAGCTATAACACCATTGGCCCATGTTGAGTCCCCACGAAAATCCCAAATCAAATATGGGTCAACCAGGGCAGGGTCTAGACCAATAAGGGTGCCAGAATGAAGGAAGGCCGTTTTGTATATAGTATGTAACCATCAACAGGTGCAAACATCACTTTAGAAGCGTGGGAGGTGCGCCTTAGGCTATTTAGAATGGCTTGCATAAGCTAAAGCTTACATGTGTAAGATTATAGCACCTGATCATTAATAAGAGTTTGAACTCTGATTCGATTCCAGTGTCACCCGCTTAACAGTCAAACATTTTATTCAATAACAGCGTCTTCTCAGTATAGTTAGCACAGAATATCACCTCAACGGCGACCCAAGTTTTTCGCATGATTGATTGTGCGTTTTTCTGGGAAATAATGAGAACCAGGACCCGGAACTGTAACTGGGACAAGGCAAATGAAGTAATCGAAATGCGCAGGTCGTGCATGAAAAGCATACAATGGTATATGTATCCGGATGCTTACGCCACTCCCAGGGTACTATTTCCGATTGAGTGGTCGTCATTAGACAAGTCGACCGGAGATGACATGCAAACATGCAGTTCTAGTTCTTGTATTGATATCTTAACTCATAAACACAGGATGGATGTCTTCTCCTCCTTACCCCACCTTATGAATGGTCTAAATGACTATAATAACCTCTTTAATGTGGCGACTACAGATATATAAGAAAACAGCCAAAGGTACACCCAACATACTGTTAATACAGGTAATAATGGCAAAGTACCAGAACCTCTAAGATGCCCCTCTTCTGTAATAGATGATATCTAATTGTGGAAAAGAAGCGCAGGTACCAGATAATCATGATACCAACCCACCCCACCCAAATCACCCGTAATGTGCGGACCATTGAGGGAAGGTCCGGCCAGCCCACTTTTCTTGGTATGTTAGCATTCCAAGCTGCAGCCCCGCAGACTAATCATACTCAGCTTATTGATGTAGTTATTTGCTCATTAATCGTCCGTGGTTTTCCTAAATCAATTACTCCGATATCCTGCGAGGAGGTTACAAACTGATTTAAGGTCGAGGAGGCGGACGTCTAGCATTAGAAGTGGACGTCGACCACCACCATTATTGTATTTTTTTCTCTCTTGGCGCTAAAATCAAACAGTGAAGTGGCCCTGGGCACGTGTAACTGCTTGGTTAACCTTATCAGGAGATAATCTAAGGGCCAAAAACAGGCACCTGATGTGGCTGCTAATGTTTCTATGGAAATGAATCGTTTTCCTCGTCTACGGGCAAAATCACTTTATTCACAAACTGCATACTTGTGTAAAGTTTTAAATGTCAAGTACATTAACCAATCTTATCCATTAGCCTGATCAAATGAATGGTCATGCAGTTGCTTTATTAGTTTATCACAGCCCACAAAAAAGCAGTGTACTGCTTTTAGATTATTTGTAATTGTATTTCCGCATTTTAGAATAGATAAAAAAATATTAAATGATTGAATGTTTCAGTGACTAGCAGGCCTGGTGCAAGGTTACAGTGCCACAGGGAAACGGCCCTGTACATTATATGTGTTGTTGTTCTATGAGCAAAGGCAGGAGATGGAATGTTTAGATGATGCTGTCCGTTCTCGGCCTGAACGTTTTTAGCACGCACGGTATAAAAACAGCAGTGTTCCGATGATGGTAGATAAGTACAGGCCGCGACTTTCGTGATACGCGTGGAGTGGGCGCCACGAGTCTGCACATAATTGGAGTCCCGCCCGAGAAACAGGCGGACAATTGTTGCATTTTTCTCTGCAATGTAAACACAAATAGCCTGCCTTTTAATGAGGCATATGATTGGACTGGTGGATTCGGTTGACTGCAGCCCACGTCGCATGTTGGTGCTGGTTTAGTCCACCAATAGAACCATTGAGCAGGCAGTCCAGATCCCCAAAAACTAGTTTAGTTCAACAAATGCCAGAGTCCAGAGGATATAAAAACATACAAAAAAATATTTCAATCCGTGAAATGCCATAGGCTTAAAACATTGAATCTAGAATAAAAGTCCTACTTATTCGTATGAAATGACACAAACCGTCATTTCCCCTTCATTGATTCCACGTATTTGTCTTGTCTTTCAAATACCGGGCCATTACATGCATTTTCACACCTTTATTTCAGAATTACATGCTTTTAGTACAGTAGCTGATGGTTATGACAATTCGCATATCTTATTGAGTAAGTTTGTGTGTAAGTGTATAAACTGACGTGTTTTTGTGTTTACTTTACAGGTTTATGGGCGTCTGTGTACACGAGGGCCAGCTCCACGCTCTGACAGAGGTAGGTCGACCACGTGACCAGGGTCGGGGTGGGGGCAGGTTCAATCAGGGAAGGAGGAAATAGACTTTACACACCTACGTGCTTTAATTTACATACAGTGGTGGGTGACTCAAAGATAGACAGGGCGTCTATTCACCTCAATGACCGATCTGGATAATAATAGGATTTTCTTACAATTACATAGGGGGAAAAAATCAGTTCAGAATGACCATGTGATATACAGTATATGACGTTTATTCTGGTTACTTTATGATCGCTGTTTAAGGTACTCAGTCATGCACATGGATGTGATTTATAAAACAAACAACTTCGGTTGTCATAAAATAACGAAGACACACCTGTACTTAAACTTGATTTAGGAACTAAGGCAGTGCGGTAACAAAACATTATTTTTTATTATCGATTAGATAGTAACAACACTCGGAGAAGCTGGCGTGAGAGAACTATGATGGTTTTGTAAAGTATTACATGCTAAATGCGTTCTTCCGGAATATCATGTAACAAGCAAATAATACACGTAACTAGGTCCTTTGAAATGTAATACGTTATATCCTGTTTCGCTAAATAAGCACAATGCTAAGACCACCCTCCCCCAGATTGTGACCTCAGCCCGTGCCCACAGAGGCGGCCCACCCCCTGACCCCAACCCAAGGTACACCGACGACTTTGAATTAGCTTACGGTATATTCAATCATTTAGTGTACCGCTTATTAAAAACAGCATCTCTAATTTATAGTCTTCCCTCGTACGCTGCTGTGGTTGATATATCATGCCTTTTGACACTGCACCTTCCCCCTCCCATACATCTGTATTGCATTTAATCATAATTATTGACAATAATTACATCCATAGCCGCAAACATGCTATTGTGTGATTTAGCAAAGCAGGATCCGACTGTATATCTGTATAGTTAGGCGCATCGCCCAGCGTCATCAACGTTTATTATATTGGTTTGGAGGCGGAACTCTAGCCGGGTGAAGGAGAAGGTGTGTTGACATTAGACGGGGGCAGGAGACCAAGGCTCACGTGCCGGGGTCACGGCCATGTGACACTGTGAGGGTGTCAGTTGACTCTACCTGACAGCAGTCATTGACACCTATTTCCTTAACCTGTCAAAAGTGCGGCATATCTGTCTGACGGTCTGGGCCCTAGTAGATACCGCACTAGATAATGCCTAAAAACATCAAAGCACGTGGTCATGAGGTCTCGGTGGTCTTCCTTCTAACCCTGAAGGTTTTTAGTTTTCATATCCTGTAGTGAAATACACAGTGTTCGAAATTAAGGGCGCACCCTGCACCCGGTGTGCATGATTTTGCTGCAGGGTGCATACTATTTTAGAGGTGTGCACCCGGTGTGTGCATCCTTTTTCAACAGTATAAATACCTTGATATACTGGTGTACACATGATAAACATCCCGGGTGCATACTTTTGGACAGCGATGCACCCGGTGTGTGCAAAGACAAATTCCTTAATTTCGAACACTGAATTACAGTATGAGGGGATGAGATCATCATGCCACCACAGGTTCTCGTTAGCAAAGGGAGTAGGTTGTGGTTTTGTAATATATGCACCAGCATAATTATTACCTTGCTTTTATGAATGCCTTCAAGATTTTGCTATTTAAGAATTGTAATCCGCTGACAATAAAAAAACATCTTTTAACTTCACCTTAGGGTAAAGCTCTAGACAGGTCGATGTTGGATGGACTCCCTCACATTCTAGCACGACTGTCCTCATACCTAAAGGGATAGGGGGTTATCAAAAGTCTCCTGGTCCTCTCGGTAAACAAGGTTGACTGCGAAGACCGAGATTATATTCCAACCTACGTTTTTACGGAGGGTTTGTATACACACCAAGGTTAAACAAAGACCAACGTCAATGTAAATAAAGCACATATCATGAATCAGAAATGGGAACCCCTACGGCAAGAATTTGTGCTGCTCAGGTTAGCTTTCCAGCCTTTACAAGCTTTGTGTCTACCAGACAAGGACTGTAGGTCCGCCAGCCAAAAAAGGACGAGGTAGAACGAAAACGTCGGACCTCTTGCCAAGAGTTAAAGCCAGAGCCTTTTTAATGTGCCAACAAGTGAAGAAGCGTTTCAATGCCGCCCTTTTGTCTAAAATGTCATTACTTCTCAGTGACTCGTGCATTTCGATTAACAGAACTCGTTTCGCCTGGTATCTTATTTTAGGTCCTGCTGAAGTTTTCAGGATATTAAATTGATTTTGTGGCTGTAAAGTCGGTGCACCTAGCCACTCTCAACCAACTCTCACGTGAACTGCATTTGGCGCTGTATGAGAATTTAAGTCAGATTATGAACATAAACAATTATATTAAATTAAATTTATGATTGAACTTTTCTTAATCTCAAGAGATCCAACTTTCGACAAAATTGGCTGTAATAAAGGTCTTAGTTTAAGTTTTAAATAAGGATGGACTTCCTGAATTATATCAAAAGGTACGCCTTGTTTTGTTTAATAGTTGAAATAGCTGACGAACCTACACGAATAGTTAAGTATTACTAATTAAAGTATGTTGTGTATATTAGCAGATTTTTATCAACCATTATTTCCTATGTAAGGACAAAAACACAGGCCACACCTATGGTAATGACCAATTTATAGTTTCTTTAACAGCTTACAAAGTACTAAGGCCTAAACTGTTGGTTGTAAAGGTACACAGAAAGTGTCCATTTTTTTGCCACTTTATCTTGATGAATTATACAATAGTAAATGTCCACTTATTCTGAAGAATAACATTACTTTTGTTCTCTGCAAAGTGGCAAAATGCTTCCTATACCATTAGTGTGTTGTCAGAGAAAGGAAAACAGACAATTACAAGGATACTCATTGTATCAGACTACTTTTTATCGTCATTGTTGCTTAGAACGATCCAGCTGTATGATATAAGCGAGGTTAACCTCATCTCGTCGGTCTGCTGATGGTGCTATATTAAAAATAAATGTTCTTTTATCCCGTATCATAATGTTTTCGGTCCTGGTTCCCGGCATTATTTTTTTTCGTGTGATGCGACAGTGACTATCATATCTGTTTACTTGTATATACTAATGGGGGCGAGCATGTACATCCTGTCACCAGGTCCGTGTCACTATCTTTTTTTAGATATATTTTTGAGATAATATACTTTATATGGTGTTAGCCTGTGAGCAGCTCGCCCTCTGCCGTGCCATGACTGGGTGAGGTGGGTGGGGTGGGGTGGGTAACCACCCATAGCTGCTCTCACCCGGGCTGCCGGGATCGGACAGTATCAGTGTACAAACCTGTGCCAACTCATTTCATGGACTCTTAAGTCCCACACCTCCATACAAAGTACGATTTTTTTTCAAGCACTACCTTTTTATCGGTACAGTTATGGCAACATGCTATTCCATTTGAGTGCCCAAACTTCTCAGAATGGGCTCCTTGTTATGGAGAACCTCGAAGCACTTTTCAGATTGAAAATAAATATCCTACCCCCCCCCCCCCCACCTTTTTTTTGAGTAACTATCCCAAATGCACATACGACTTTTTTTTCGTACATATGACATGTTGTTTCAAAGCCTGTTTTTCAGGCCCGAGGTGTTTCCATGCTCAATGCAGGCTTTAGGATATTGTCTCATTACGGTTTCGTGATCTTTAGTTCGCCCGCAGGACTTCCTGCTAACGTTTCCTGACCAAAGCTATAAAACCAGTATCTGATGATTTCACTCTCCCAACATTTAAAAGAGAAATGGACCAACATTCTTCTGAAATAATTCTGAAACGGTTGAAATGGCGACCTTGAAACCCAATCTTGACAGAAATCACAATCTTATCACATCCACGGTAGCTGTATCTTTTTTGCGCACATTGCATTGAGTGAGAGTGCATGTCGATGACCCTGTTTGATCTTAATAATGGAGAACATCAAGACCTCTGGGGTGGTCCCATACTGTAACATTTCAGTGAGGAACCCATATGTTAATTCTTGTGTGTGGTGGAGGAGGAGGGGATGGTTGTAGGTTATCTGGGCCCCCGGGGAGCAGCTCAGGTGAGCACCTCACCTTCAGGTCAGACACCAAACACCTGCTCTACTAGATACCTAGTGTCAAGAAGTCTCGTTTTACACGCGTCCCACAAACAGATGTAAGCAACCAGGTCCCTTCTCTAGGTTGGCCCGATAGCTAAACTTCAACAAACACTGCATAAAACACTTTTCTTTCGGTATGTTCTGTTGTGGTTATTTCATGCGTTTTACACATTGTAGCCCGTTGTGTCCCATTTGAAAATCGTATCACTGTTGAGATATTTGAATTACAAACATGTTACAGTGAGATAGGTTTTGAGTAGACGCGTTTTCTTGGACTGAAAGGCACATATTCATGATGGCCAGAGAGGATCTAAGAGTAGGTAAAGACTTCCTCGTCACACCGACATTGGTTCCTCTGTCCTCTCTTTCACGTTCCTGAAACTGTAGGGAAACCCGTCATTCGGAACGTAGAGTCGGCGCTGTGCCATTCTAAAAATAGTGACGCATGGGAGCCATGAAATATCTCTGTGGTGACCGAGAACACCACGAAGTTCTCACCCCATTAATTCTGTTTATGCTTGTCTGTATACGTGCCAGACTTGCCCTACCCCATTTACTAGATCCCACACGTTTGGGACAATGTGCAGGGGTTACCGCAGGTTGGAGAGGTTGACACAGGCGGCAACATGCAGTGTCAGGCCGGGGTAACGACAACCGACACGCGCGGTATAGGCTGAGAAGGGACGAGATTGCTGGTCAGAGTGACTCCAACGTTTACACTGCCTGGGCACGCAGGGGCCTTCAGGGGTGGGCGGAGCGGGGGTCTGAATTATACATCTCCATTTCCTGGGCCGCCCTGCCCCAGTGACTCCCTGAAGGTTCAGCCGGGGTCGTAGAATGGACGATTTCCTGGCATTTCGGGGAACCTGGAAATGGGTATTGTCTGAGGACAAACAGACCTACCCCCCAGTGAACGGTGCGTGTTTACCTCAGTGAAGGACGCTGATCACATCGATTAACGCAGCATAAATAAACTCGAACTAGTGTGGACTGAAACTCAAGAAACATGATTGTTTCTAAAATCTCACAAATAATTTTAAGAATAGAAGAAGGTACACGGCAGACAGTCATGTTGCATCAATCTCTCAGCATTTGCCTTTAAATGTTTGTTAAAGTAAATACATTGGCTCAGGAACTTCAAATTAATGTAATCGGTGTTTGCAAATTGCAGGTAGATACTTGTGATACTAAAAGCTTTTTCCCTTAAGAATGACCATTTAATGCTCTACACGATTTCACGCTTTGAAGTAAACAGCACGGCTTGGCATTTGCCGATGTCCTTACATGGGATGTAAAGGGATGAAGTAGAGGGACACAAAAAGGGCCCTCTCACAGTGTGGGTCGTGAGGTAGAGCCCGGACCCTGGAGGACAGGTGTGCAGTGAGTGGGCGGAGACAGACACAGCTTCATGTTGCTGCAGGTGGCCCTGGTAAACCTTATGAGGCGTTAACAACAATCTTCACAGGCCTACAAAAGCCCTAAGCCCCACACCCACTAGGCGATTTTTAGAGAGTCGGCCAACTAATCGGTGATAAAATCGGCTGATTTTAAGGGTAGAATCGGCCGGCTTTAGCGCCGATTCATACCAAACACCATCATTTCAATATTGTGGGTAAGGGGCTTAAAACGGACTAACAAGTCATATAACATACACGAAGAAGATAGTGTTTTGCCATATCAAATGAATCAGTTTATCAAATAAAACGGCGTACGTCTGTACCCCAACCCTAGTGATCTGAACGAGTCAGAAGGCTTACAAGTGGAGGAGGCCATGCGTGTGTGACCATTAAGGCTGTCACTTTATTCACTTGACGGAGACGCCAACTCTCACTCAGACCACTAGTCCCTTCTCACGGCCATTTCCTTCTCGGAGGGCCCACTTTTCATGCCCCATCCCATCAGACTGAAGCCCACCCTAATCAGTGTCCGAAATTAAGGGTGCACCCTGCACCCGAGGTGCATGATTTTACAGCAGGGTGCATGCTTTTTAAAAGGATGCACCCGGCAGATGCACACATTTTTGATAGAATAGATAGCCTTCTATCATTGAGGGTGCTTAGAAAGGCTCCCGGGTGCATACTTTTAAAAGCTATGCACCCGGCGTGTGCATGAATTTAAACCTTAATTTCGGACACTGCTAATGTGCCCCGCCCCTCACACACAAACACACCGCGTGGGGTGCGATTGTTCACCATTATTTCTCAATTTGTAGGGTTTCCTCGGGTCACGCAGCACTTTAGACATTTGGTTCATACATTTGCCGAGGTCTAGTACAAGGAGTACCACTGGAATAAATCCTTCCATGGTAGGCTATGAAGATGTCTTCAGGTGGTAGGAGCCTAGCTTTGTAGGGGCGAAAATATGTTAAAGGGGTGATGGGATTTTAAGATAAACGAGTATGTAGGCTGGCGGGTCTGCAGTGGAAGCAAAGTTATGGGATAGGGAACTGTCCCAAGCTGATCGATAAACCCTTGAGAGACATTAGATTGGCCGCGTTGAGGGCGTGTCAAAGACCAGAGGGCGTTAGTCGGTCCCACGGCCGCCAGGTGGTAGTAGTATAGGAGAAATGGGTTAATGGACGGCCTGGACAGGGCTAGTGGGGAGGACACAGGAGAGGGAGGGGGGCGGGGAGGGGGCGCTGACAGGCGACGGTCAACGACAGCTGCCGTCTACTTGTCCATTCTCTCATCCCATTAATCTAATAAACTTGTCAGGTCATCACCATCAAAATCTTTTAACCTTATCACTGCGTACCCCGTCAAACAGATCAGACCAATCTCAGACACACGAGGCACTCCCTCATTCCTCTTCATTCCTCAATTTTATACGCGGTTCAATGCAGACTCTTCAGACAGTAATTAATTTTAATGGGGAATTATTTTATTTCAATGCGACTATATGCTTCTTAACCCCAAATATAAAACACTGACCAAATCGTTAGTTTACCAGTCATTTTTTGAAGGCGTTACGTTGTACGCGGTCCACTATTTGGTTCTCTCTGCCTGGTGTAGGTTCCCCACAATTAGACCACGCCCCGATCCCCTTTCACTGACTGATCACCTAACACCTCTCCCCAAACGGTCACAGGGGACCTCCACGGTGCCGCTGGCCCTAACGACTGGAGCCACTCTCTCCAGCTAAATGGAGACACTCCTAAGTCCTCAAGCTGCTCCAGGGGGAACAGCAGGCCCCTGAGGGGTGACCAAAGAGTGGCGTCCTGAAGTCCTGGGTTTAGTCAAACTGTATGCTCCTTCATCACTCCCCGACCCACTGCCGCTGGCACGGGGGCAGTGCCGCACATTCACTATTGATTCCTTGGGCATTTTACTTTCCCATATTTTTCTTCGTTTTATTCAATAACAGATGGATTCGGGGGATATTGGGGAGTGGGACTCGTTGGCCCTAAGCGGTTTATCAGGGATTGGACTGATGAAGTCGGTGGGAGGGCTAAAAACGGCGGTCCCACGTTTATCACTGGTTGTTGTGGCGGCTGGTGATGGGTGCCGACGGCTGCACTGGGTACTATCATACAACATGAGCTTGTTTTGTTATACTCTCTGACTTCAGAGTCCTTATATGTATGATAATATGCCATTCCATATAGTTTTTCATGTACTGCTAGCGTTGTAAACCCCTCGCCAAGAATGTAATAAAATCATAATGAGATGACATCGTTTTGTAGTTGACTTGTATTCAACCATAAACGATTCTCATCTAGATATATATTACATATACATCATCATGTATTTGTCAGTCGTTAATTACTTGTTTACACTTTTGTGTCTTTTTTCCCACTTGTCTTTTTCGATGACATTAATCTGAGTACGGTAATATTTCTGGTTACAATGTGGTTTTGTTTCATGTAACATATAGCAACGCCACTACATAATTCTTCCTTTATTTGCATGTTTATCTCATATCATATATTACATATTGTCTCATGTATGAATATACAATGTGCCTACATTATTATCCGTCGGCACGATGAGGGGGTCATTGATGCCTACAGAGATAATTACCGGAGACAGAGGCGTGAAGGACATTTTCGGCCTAATACCTAATACATTACACCACCTGAACCATTCAAGCTGAATATAGGCGAGGTGCAAGGCCATAATGGATCATTACATGCTGACCATGAGATATGCTGTTACATGATCACCTACTAGGCTAGTCCTTTAATAGTAATAATGACCATGGACTGGCGTGATCATTAAAGCCAAATGAGGTAGTTATTACTTCCATATCCGTTATGGGACCCAATCGTGTCTTTCAACTGACCAGTACCTGTTATAGTTCCACCTATATATAGCCCCTCCCACCGTTAGCACTCCCGTGTTCTGCTACTGCATGCTAACGAGTCGCACGAAAAGCGAAACCAGTATATCTATAGGTTAAGCTCGAGTATGTAACTAGATAAACAGGCCACTTGTAGCAGCCGCTCCCAACCTACCTCCTTCGCAGAACAGTACCATTCAGAGATACTCTAGATTATCGGCAAGTTGTTCGATTGGGAACCTCATAGTAATTACTTGCTGACACGTAGAAAACTAGAGGCGTTCGCAAAACTACCACACCATACTTACAGTAAATATCATGTCTCATAATTGTTAGTTGCATGAACAAAGTTATCATGTACTATGTACTTTCATTCATGTCAATAAGTTCTTATTCGCAAGAAATCGATATATGGGAGAAGTGATTAATTTTACATGAAAGAGCTAGTTTGTAATTCGAATTATGACAAGAGTTGCTTTAATTTAGATCAATTGGGATTAAAGACCTGATTCAGTCATAATTATATACACTGAGATTGATTAATTGACTAACTGAGCACACTGTTTCAGAATGACACTGTCATACAGATTCTAGATAACTAAGCTTGGACTTTCTGATTACCTATATGATTATCTGTGAAGATGGCAGACCTCTTGCATATCAACTCCTTGACATCATGTTGGTAGGTATGTTATCGTTTAATGATGTTCAATATCTGTGATTGCAAACTGCTTACGATGGGAATACGTATTTGACGTGTTACGGCAACGGAGACATCTAGCCATGGCTCCGTTCTTGACAATCAGAAAACCTGAACCTGAACAGCGGCCCCTTAACTTCAACTCTTTGACTCGACAATTACAAATTCCTTGATCCCCGGTACCCGAAAATACGCAGTAGAATATTGGTTTCCGAGTCCCGGAGATAAAGAATAGGGGCTTTATTCCCTACTCTATATCTTTGACCAATGCTTTCTGTGTAGTTGGGCAACTGAGCTGGAAAACGCGTAGCACATGTGGGCCCAGGTTACTTGGTATATGAAGGGAGAAGTGTACACTACAAGGAACTAGCCCAGTCTCCCCCAGTGTGCAGTGGATCAGTTTGTGGTACCAAGGTCCCCGGGTGAAATGAGGGACACTGTAGGCAGTCTGAGATGTAAAGTAAATAGGGGATTTTGAGGGACAATGAGTAGTGTGTCTCTGGTAAGGGTTGTGACAAGTGAAAGGCTTGGCTGTTCATTGCTGTGGTAGAATCTGCCCTCTTGATCCGTGAATCACGGCTAAGTCGGGCGGACGGAATCTCTGTCCGGGATCCTGAAGGATCTAACAGCTATGGGGTCGTATGTATAGGTCCTGGAGGGCCCAGACCGCTTTTGTTGTAAGCTTAAGTGTCTAGTCATTCTCCAGTATAACATAATCTCTTGTCCCTCGTCTGAAAGCTCCCTGATAGAAATATTCGATATGAAATGATACATAGGCATTATTTGAATCTCCAATATCCGCCATATTATTTTATATATCATGACTAATGAAAATGAGACTGTCCTCATTAATTTAGTTATATACCAGTCTTAGAAAAGAAATTGGATTTACAAATCAATTGAGGTAGTCATTGAAGACGTAAGATAACTGTTATTGATCGGATCTCTGCGTATGAAATATAATGCAAAACCGTGTACACACTATAGCCTCTTTTTTCGCCTCTCATTTCCTTTGATAAAGCTGACCTGTGTCCACAATTTGTATATACCCTTGGGGAGTAGAAGGCGACAAGAGATGAGGGAATACTAGACCACATCAGATCAGACTGGAAAAGCTCAACCCTGAGTTCATCTGTTTACCCTTCGTTCTACCCCCTCCTCCACCCCAGAGCCTTCTAGTTCTAGCCTGTGGCTCACCCCAAGGTAGACAGTGACTCGGGCTGGGTCTGGCCAAACGCCAACAGCTGTACGCCTCCCAGCCGGGCCCTCATATACATTCACACAGCCCCGTGTATACAGGGCCTGGCCGGCTGGGTATAAACCAAGGCCTCCCGTGGCATCATAACAAACGGGTAAAAAAAGACAAGACTCCAGACTAACAACACCTAAGGGAACTCGTACCTGAACGTGATCACGTTAATGTACCTCCAGGGGAGGTGGATAGGTGGATAGTGTGCTGACCACACCTGTTGTCTCGGGGACCCTGGAGGTAGCCATCCTTACGTGAGGTTCTCACGTTTGGCACATACCTGACTCTTAAAATTCCACATGCATAACGAGAACTTATCTCAGAAATGCCTGTGGGTCCCCCACTTATATTAGCAGAGAACCCCACTTTTAACCCTTGTTAAGAGACCACTGTATTGGTTTGAGGTCAGAGGTGACCACTCTACCCGTAACAGTACATGAGGGTTACCTATAACTAGGGTCTAACCCCTACTGATGTCACTTAACGGCTCGTCGCTGAGTCTTTTGTTGGGAGCGACTGACCCCTGACATGCGCCCCTAGGAAGCCTAGTTTCCCACAGCTGGGGAGCTTTATGATTTTAGCAATACCTTTCAGTGGTGGGCCTAGGTAATCATGTCTCACTCATTCACTGTCCAAACTCTCTTTATTATGTACTTTAGAACATAATATGCGCATGCATAAGTTGTTCTGATTTTTATACAAAAAATCACCAAAGAGGGTCTTTACTCCAAATCAAAATTGTTTTACCTGTACAAATAAGAAATAACTATGACAATGCGGATTATGCAGCATATTCCTGTATGTTTTTTGTGAGAGTAAAGTAAGACCCTGTTCATTATGTCTTCCCCAGAAAGCCTTGTTTATCCGGTCTCCCTGGAAGCTGAGCAGGATACAGGTGTCACTGAGCGTAAGGCCGCCGCCTCGGCCAGCTGCCTACTCACAACTTGCTCATATCTGCTCAACTTACTCAGAACAACATTTTACCTACCCAGTTTTCCGTCTAAGTATACTTGGTGCTCTTTCATTAATCTAGCATGCTGTATATATCAGAACTCCATATCTGATGAAATAAAGGAATCGA
This sequence comes from Lepidonotus clava, assembly GCA_936440205.1. Classification (NCBI taxonomy): domain Eukaryota; kingdom Metazoa; phylum Annelida; class Polychaeta; order Phyllodocida; family Polynoidae; genus Lepidonotus; species Lepidonotus clava. The sequence goes on from OW387134.1 coordinate 54,912,088, forward strand.
TTCCTTTCTCATGTTTATTGAACCATTAATGTTTCAAAGTCGAGCCGTATGCCTTCCCATTAGAAGTGCACGTATAAACAAATAAGAAATATAGTACACAGTTCAGGGTCGGGCCAAACTCCGGAGGCCCTGGCCAACTGACGCTCCAGGGTAGCGGGGAGTAATGGCTCGTTTCTCATGAGCGTCCCACAGCGTCTTAGGCCAAGAGAGTAAGACCATGTCTGTGGTAGGGAGCTATATTACCCTTTCATAAAATACAATGAATAGAGCGATAGGAAATGTTTCGGCATTCGAAAAAATGTTACTTTGGCAATTGTTGTTGAAATCTTCATTTGAGAAGTAGATGGAGGTGATATGAACGTGACGATAGAAGTTTCTCGATCTTGAGGTGAGCCATATGTGAGCAACTGGTGACTGTAGCTCCAAGGAATCCCTGACTCTCTTAGTCTTACTCAAACCATGACCGAGAAACGTATTAGGGGGATCAGCTTCACCGTATGTTTAACTGACTAGTCATAGTGATGTACGAATGAAGTCAGTTACACATAGGGGGATTAAGTAGAAATGTACCAGCGCTCGCTATCTTCTAGAGTAGTCTCCATTGCTCAGGACTCATTGTGACAGCTAATATTTCCCTGGCCAAATGACCGATTTAGTGTTTGTATGGAGTAGATGGTTATCTTGGCAGACAGTAGCGAACTTTAGCTATCACAGATATCATAAATAATGATAACACATATTTGAATAACCTCGATCATATCGTGAAGGAAAAAAAACTCAAACGGTATCAGAGGAGTTTATTGATCGGCACTCCCCCATCAAGGCATGGCTGGGAAGAAGTGTTTATATCTCTACCCAAACGTTGCCTGGGTAATAGTGTGAGTTGTAACAGAATATCTAATATTGTGTGGTTACCTTGGCGATTATAGGGCCCTGCCTACTACACGGGCGTGGGAGTTTGGGGTGTTTGGAATGAATGGCCTGCTGTTCTAGGTTGCCAATGTGGGAGTGGGGGATTTACTCTGGGGGCACATCCTCCACGGTCAGAGGCCCCCTGCATACTGATCCCGGCCCGGGCCTGACCCGAATCGTCAACGCTGGGTCCACCTCCCGACTGATTCCCAACTGATTTCTGCTCCCTTCGACGCTTTCAAAGTAACCGATTGTTTCTATTCTACCACGGTGTTGTGTGTGTAGCCTCTGGCGAGATGTGTTTTCAGCAGAAGAATAAGGGTTACAGAAAACTTCTTAACAACGTCGGTCAGCTTTAAAAAGTATGGTGTTCTGTCTGGATGCTTTGATTTCCGGGAGTTCGGTTGAAAATCGTTTCCCCGCAGGACCATGAGGACGTCCAAGAGCCGTAAAACAAGGCCTCTTTGTCGGAAATCCAAACATTCCAGGAATAAATGAAACAGGAAAAAAACGAACATTAACCCGATACATTTAGTGCGAACAACACCGTTGGTGATGTACTCGCTGCGACCGACAAGGGCTGCAAGTCTCACATTGAAAATTCAGGGTTTTTTTAATGCACGACAAGCCAAATTCCATTTAATACCCGTCACTCAGTATGCTCGTCGCAGCTTATTTTTCTCCACCTTTAGAAGAGAATGCCGATGAATCTTGAACACAGAGGAAACTGCGCTGATGGAGCCGATGGTTATCGACTGGGACTGATGGATGGACCACTAGGAGGGGGGAGGGAGGGGGTCTGCACCCCCCCCCCCAACCAAACCCTCTCCATCATCGATCCCCCACGTCGGTATGGCAACCACCATGGAGCACCATATTAATGCACTCTTATTAATGCTACCACGTATCTTCCCCACCCCATTAATTAATTGATGAATGAGAAGCCCTCTAGTGCTAGAACCCATGCATACAAATTACCTCTCCGGTATAGTAGTCAAGATTAAAAACAGTCAAGTGACATGCATAAATATAAAACGTAAATTATTGGGTCTATTTATTTTCGGCGAAATGAGTACATTCCATCGATGTGTCACAATGTTTCTGCTAAGTTGGTGAATCCTGGGTTTTGTGGCGGTGTTTGTGAAGGCGTTGACATTGTGATGGTGACCCTCCCCCAGCCCTCCTACCCTGGTTGGGTTATATCCACACACTGGGTACAAACAGGCCGAATCAGAAAGGTATCGTCCCGTGTGTGTATACAACTTAGTGAACCGCCCTACCCCAGGCGCCCTCCCTTCGCCATGTACACACAGAATTAAAGCGTGGCTCTTGGCTCTGAAAGAAACTGTGCTAATTGCCAAACGGCCTAGTCCCATTTTTCACCCTGAGGAACATTGCAAAAGTCAACCTAATTTCCCTGTACCACTCATGAGAGAGCTAACGGAAAACATGCAGTAAAAACTAAGCTTGTCCATTAAATCATATTTTTCTTACACCCATATTTTTCAAGTTAGCATTGTAACAGGTTTTCTGTGTTTGTTATTTGTTGGCTGCCATGTCTAGGCACCAGTGGAGTGGGAGTAGAGCCTATTATGGTCACAGGAGACCTCCCCCGTACTCCACCACCCGCTCAGTGTATGCCCAAAAAAGGTGAACGATGATTGCCGATTACGTCAGTCACCATACTATTTCTACCGCTCACATGTTTCTATACCACAGGTATATATGGGGACTACTCATGCCAGGCTAGGAGGTGGACCATGATTCTAGTCACTCTACCTTTTATGGTCAAATAATACTAGCTAGGGTTGTTGAAGAAACGGGCTGGTCACCTTAACCTAACGGTTGACCGCATACCATCCATACCCTTCATACATAATCCTCATGTGTTTATTATCCACTGGATAATCCGTAGGATACTTTCATGTCACTGCAAACAGACTGGAAGTATTGTACAGATAAGCGGGTTGATCCCCGAGTAATCTGCTGATGAGAATGGGCCATTTCTAAATATATATCAACCTGTCATATAGGATCTGTCACGGCATTCCGACGCTGTCGGTTATCTCAATGTAAATATACACGTAAAACCATTGTTAATGTAGTTAATCTTGAAACATTTCCATCTACGTTTAAAAGAAGATCGATATTTCTGTGTATTCCACCAACCAATAACATTTCTAGTTATACGGATATTACTAGTGTAGTATGAATTTTTATATATGAATAAGTACAACTAATAGAATCTACATAAAATGCATTTATTAAATGTCAAAGGACTTCTTTTTCGAAACATTTATTACGATCATAGCCACGGCTCCAATTTTCAAAGGACGTGTGCTCCTTTTAAAGGGTCAGTGTCATGAATAATGCTCTAGGGTATTAATATTATAAAAGTTTACCAGCCGAAACGTAAGCTTTTAACAGGTATAAAACACGTTGGATGATAATGATTTTCAAAATAAAGATTGAAGCAAGGGCTCATAACTTGTACAAGCACCCTTCATATTCTGTGTATGGTAATCCTTACCGCTCAGAGACTGGGGAATCACCAGATGTAACCACTGAGTAGAATGAAGTGAATGGACATGTACGTGAACACTACCATCTGTTCTCTCTGTTATTCGGTGCGAAAGTGTCACTTTTGGCGTTTATTTCGCCTGCGTTCCCTTTATAGCCCATGAGTGTGTTTTAGTGTAGTTTATGGGGTTGTAACTCATGACTGCTTTAGTAGCGCACTGTTGCAAAATTCAGACCGGTCTGAATATAGTTTGTTTTATTGAGTCTCTTTTCTATGGTTTCAAACAATCGAGTTAGCAGCAGATAGGCTCCTTGAACTTCGTATACTCCAAAATTTAATTAGATGTATAATATTAATTGAAGGTTCAACTATAATAATAGAGTCCCAATTTTATACTTTAAAAAAAGGAAGGATAATGTTACATCCTTATTTGGAATAAAGGCTTAGTGGTCGTTTTAATGATCGAGTCTACAAACCTCAATTTCAATCATTTTGATGGCCACTCAAAAAATGATTTAGATAACAAGACTGCCATATCATGATTTACCTGATATGAGTATTTAATTTCCGGAAAATTTTAATTCTTATATTTCACCTATCACTGTTCTTTCACCTCACCTTTTTTGACCAAAACATATACAAGTTATCTTTGTTTCCCGTGCAGTACATAAACGGCGGGTCCCTGGAGCAGCTGCTGGCGTCGGACGTGTCGCTGCCATGGTCGGTGCGGATCGGGCTGGCCACCGACATCGCGCGCGGCATCAAGTACCTGCACGACAAGGGCGTCTTCCACCGCGACCTCACCTCCAAGGTAAGCTGGCAGGGCGACGGCTGATAAGGGGGGGTGCGGTTATTGATTGGACATTTTTCTTTTCTTTTTCTATTTTTTTTGGGTTAAAATTTCGAGTTTTTTTTTTTTTTTTTTTTTGGTTAAAATTACAATTTTCGGATATTTTTTTAGATCTTGAATGTCGCCACGGAAAATGTGAGAAACGTAAAAATATATACTTGGAGTGTATAATTAGACACCTGGCATTTCCAAAGAATAATATATTTTCATGTCAAGCTCTTTTTAAAGTTCATAATTTCATTGACATTTAGATTTCCCAACGCACAGAAATATAAAATTGATCAAATGATCTTTTCCGGACCAACTTATCAAAATATACACACATATTCTGTAAAAAGTGAGGAATAGAAATGGAAAGTAGGTTAATATACGAATATAGCTGGAAGAAATCGATCCATAGTAGCTGTAAAGCTGTAGAATTTTTCATAATCTTTAAGAAAATCCTGTGCAACGTTGTTATTATCATACATTAATTTATGATTCAACCTTTAGAAAAAATAATAAAGTGTAAAAAACATTCATAAAAAGACGTACGTGACACTGATGTAGTAGGAATAGAAACCATTCTGTGGCACCATTGTACAACCTGTATTTTGTCACAAACGCCGATCACGTAAGTTGGTGGGTGTACTTGACGCTAACGGATATAAATGTAAAAGGTCACCCAGATTTCCGGAACTCCGGACTCTGGGATGGACCTGAGTTTTCGGTTAATGGATACTAAGTATGATGCGGCGGAGCTCTGAATCCCAATACAAAGTGGTTTAGACGCCGTCCCAGGGGTGACTTCATTGTCTGAGTGTGACGTCAAACCATGAAACTGACCACTCCTACCTATGAGGGTTACCACTTCCTCCAGGGTCGGCTGGGGTCAAACATATAAAAATGTTTACACTAGACCAATTAGTATGAAAGTATAATATGCAATAATGATTTGTCGATTTTAATGAAACCAACACGATTATTGATTCCCCCTGTGTACCATATTGTTGAGGGTTAACCTTCATTTTAATTCGTGTTTATTTTTCTCCACACAGAATGTATTAATAAAGAGGATAACAGACAACGAGTTCACTGCAGTGGTCGGGGACTTCGGTTTAGCGTCCAAGATTCCGGACCCTCTGTAAGTACACAATTATTGTAGTCATATGTGTTATAAGCAACGACCTTAAGTTTAAGTATGGTGAAGAGGATATGATACGGAAAAAAATAAAAAAATTTCCGTATATTCCGGTTGATATATTATATAGGTACTTCTGGTCCTATGTAACATGTTTTAACTAGCAGCTGTTAGGCGAGGGGAGGGGGGGGGCATAATGTTAAGGAAATGTCATGATTTATTTACTAATCCATTTACCAGGCCCATTTTACCCATTTTATACACGTGCGGCTGGACTTTGTATTCTCTCTGCCCGCCAATATTGTACTCTTTTCGAGGATATTGCCATCTAGAGTCAGATGACATTGATAACGGATTCTGGCCAAGTGACAACCCAATCTTTATCGCCTATACAAGCTATTCCATGACAACAGTTGGGACCTCCAACTGCGGCTTATTGACGCCCCAATAGAGCGCACAATAGTCGTTGTATCGCCTTGTCAATACAGGGCCGTGGGCGTGGTGGGCGGGGGTACTGCAGGCCTAATGAAGCCACGCCTCAGGCCTAATAAATCCTACCTGTCAATCAGGTTGACACCTGACATTACCACATATTATCTCTCACCTGAGTCGGCAGGTTCAGAGTACACCATAAGAGGTGTTTTAGGGGTTGACAGGCCCCTGTTTGCAGGCCTGCTAAATGAGTGGTAAATAAGGCCAGGCCCAGGCCGCCTTTATTGCTTATTGCACGCGGCGATAAAGAAGCGGGGGACACCTGTATTGATTGTGGGTGGAGCCGCCGTACGTGCACATATTGATTTTCTCCTGGAGCGTGTTTATATTAAGACTTTAAAGTTTGTACCTCAGGGCATGTGTTCAGTTTAAACGTACGTATTTTGAATTGCCGCAGTTACACCACTCAAGTGAGATGCAATATTCTCTCATTTAATTGAGACCAACTTTAGAAACATGCGTGACAACCCAAATAAAACTGTATAATGTGGAGTGAGAAATCTCCGCATTAACTGTACAGTCTGACGGTGTACAGTTAAAGTACTCAGGTCCCAGTTTCTGACACGAGTGGTGGCACAGTGATAGATTGGGAGAGGTCCTTCTGGTGTACAGCTCATTGAAGATAAGCCCACTTATCAGCCTTGTATTAGGCAAGAAGTTATCTGCCACCATCAAATAAAAGGAAATGGTGTGATATATCATCATGATCTCAATAGCAATGCTATCCTGATATTCCGTGAGGTAATATGGGGCCAAGTCAAATTAACTACATTCATGCTGTCATATGAACTTTCATAATAGATTGTTCTGACCTTTGTTTAATAGAATGTTATCAGAGTGCTGAAAAGCATTCCTGTCTTTACCAGACGTTATTCCCAACGTAACATGAGCACCAGGTAGACTGACATGAGTGCATTACCTGGAGTGGGTGCCGTCACTTCAGACGTACGGTGGGTGTCCAGCCCACACTGTAGTGTCCAGGGTCTGGTCAAGGCCACTTGTCTACCTGAGTGGTCCTCGTAATGGACCACAGTTCGGGCTACAGAAAAAACAACACGTATATCCCATATTGAAAAAAGTTCAGTTCTAATACCCATATGTTTTGTGACAGGTTAGTTTTCTGGTGCCATTGAGCAAATATACATGATTTTTTAAAATGATCCCTTTTTTATCATGAACAAACAGGGTTCATTTAACAAACCGGGTCTAAGATTCACTCTGTTAGAAGGTTAAAACAAAAGAAAACACACATAGGTTTTTCAGATCAATAATATATGTAATCATCCCGAATCAAAAACAGAACCCTGATACCACTTGTCTAACCTTAATCAGGCGGTGGGTATCCACTCAACTATGACTTCACCCCGATAGCTCCAAGGAGGATTAGCGCCTTAAGTAGATTACTCTGATAAGATGGAATTATTGGATTTGTAGGTGTCAAAGTAGTTTTCGTCAGTCAGATATTGTGAGGTTATAGACTGAGTCAGTATGTTGTGTATATTTCAATTACATTTTGAAGATAACAAAATAAATTTAAAAAGGATTTGGTGAGAACAACTTGTGAAACATTTCATGCAGATATTATAAGCAAATAAAATAATGGTAGAGATTTTTCTCAACGGAAAAAAATATATAACATGCGTATTCATGCTGTCTACCAAAAAAAGACTTACTGTTTTGATTTTACCAATTATATCGACGGTACGTGGTCGTGCAATGGCTGTGCCTATCATAGGAAGGCGTTGGTCGACCTTCGAGTGAAAAATGGTTTGCTCCAGCTAGAGACCCACTAGATGGCAGCAGCATATAACAGAATGCTCATATTCTTTAGATTGAGCTTTGTCCACCATTCACCAGGGGTGCATGGCAGACTCTACCAGAGACATTGTACACTCATCGTTCTGTGCCTATCTGATCACTTTATGGTATCTTGTGAGAGAAAGAAAATGCCATAACAGTGATAATACTAAAAATAGCCAGTAATTGTGTACCCCGATAGTTATTGTGTTGGGTAATATAATATTATACGATGTTTTACAAAATCATTCACCATTTGTGTGTTTACCCTTTCATCAGGGGCCTTCAATTATTGAGAATACATTATACAATCAAGTTGGGGCAACCAGAATATCTGGAAAGCCTCCATGCGTCTGTGTTAAAAACTAATGATGGATATAATAGAATAAGTGCAGCCTGTGGGAATTTTCCTTCAATAGATCCACAGGGAGGGAGGGGTAAGGGGTCTAAACTTAACTTATTAAGGGAAAATGGATACGCCATTAATGGACGTACCAATGATACATCTTAGAAAGTCCCACTAATGTTAGGTTGTGCGTGGTTGTGGTTGCAGGGACCGTAAGAACCGGCTGCCCATCGTGGGCTCGCCCTACTGGATGTCCCCGGAGTGTCTGACGGGCGAGTGGTATGACCAGCGGGCAGACATCTTCTCCTACGGCATCGTCCTCTGTGAGATCATCGCCCGGATAGAGGCCGACCCCGACATCCTGCCCAGGACAGAGGTGAGTGCTAACCAAGGACAGGGAAACAATCTTTAACATTTCCTCGTCTTGGCATTATTTTTCAATATCAGTACAGATAATATAACACCGCAGAATAAGACATCTTACTAAAAGAGGGACAGAGTGATGGATATAATAGACTTAGTGCAGCCCTGTGGGAATTTTCCTTCAATATTGGAGTGAAGTACTCGTAACAGATTGGTTTCCATTCTGGTTAGTATTACTCATACGCTAATAAAACTTGATAGGTAAATTCAGTTTTCCATTTCACTTGGTAAATTCAGAAATATCATCAAAACAATATTTTTTTCACACTTTCTTTGTGGTATTAAAGAGTATGACAATGCTTGTGTCTTTCAGAAATTCGGCCTGGATTATGTGGCGTTCAGTAAGCTCGTCGATGACTGCCCGCTCACCTTCCTTCACCTGGCCTTTAGCTGCTGTCAGGTAAGACTTACCCACATGGCAGCGATGCCTTAGTTGGGAGACCTGCCTTGTGTTATGGTCTTGTTCGGATTATCTGAAGGAAATTGATCAGTTTAACCTAACCGCTTTCCAATTGAATTGGTAAATTTGAACACTATTTACTGGGTTGGAAGAAGGATATAAACGTGATAAAGAAATGTAAAAGTGGTATAATGATAAAAAAAAATGATCCCAGTATCAAATAACGATATTTTCTTCCTGAATTTAAAGTTCAGACTGCACCATGGAAACTCAGTATCAGTGTTGCATGTCAATTCGTTGTGAGTTGTAATTGATCTCTCCCAATATGTGTTCCTTCAGATCGACCCCAAGAAGCGGCCGACCGTTGAAGAGATTGTCGCCTCCTTAGAAGAGATCAAGAGCAGGTCGCAGATGGCCATCGTGTTGGCCGATATCTCCAGCCTCAACCTCGCCCACAATGACCTCATCAACAAGACAGTCCTTGAAAAGATTCTTGGTCAGTGCTCGTTCGTCCTTAACAGAAGACGTTTGTGATTTAGTTTTAGACTTTTACCAAACATCATAAGATTAGATTGGCATCACCCCTAATGTTGCAGTTACTATGCGGATCTTAAAACCATTGTTGTTTTTTTCTACAAAAATATTACTTGTTTTCTACAAACCATCAAAATGCAAACAACATTGCAGCATTCTAGATTCTTGATCATTCTAAGTATGAAGGCGTAAGTTGCTTCATTTATAATTACAACACAGTTCATTAAACATAACTGTCAAACAATGATATGTAAATGTGAATTGTGTTTCCCCTCCATTTTTCAGACGCCAAAGGTCATAAGCGCAACAAGTCGGACGAGGGCGTACACATGGTGACGGTGCGGGTGCCGCCCAGTGAGAGTCCCCTGGCGGAGACGTACCGCGACGTGCGTGCCCCGGTCTGCGGGCCGCCCCTCACCCAGATCAACGTGACGGCCCACGTGGTGGGCAAGGTGATGAGTCGCGACGACCTCTTCTACACGCCGCACACCAACAACCCGTTCGCCCGCCACTACAAGGACGGCGGTAAGATCGTGGCGCGCGACAGCTGGGCCTCCATGATGGACCTGCCGTCGCCGACCTCGCCGTCCACCCCGCCCTGCACCCCGGTGAACCCGGCCACGGGCAGCAGACCGTCCCGCGCCCGACTACGACGCTCCAAGTCGCTGCCCGTGTCGCCCACCTTACTGCGCCGGGAGCTGGAGCAGGAGGAGCGCGACTCGTGCCCCCCGCGAGCCCGCCGCACCTTCAGCGCGCTGCAGGCCTTCCGTAAGCTGGAGGACGAGTCGGTGGACGACAGTCTATACGAGACGCGCAGTGACGGCAGTTCGAGTAACGACAGCGCCGTGGACGTGCGGGTACGTGCCCGCGACACGCCGCACACCCCCCACTCGGCGCGCCGCTCCCGGACGAGGACGACGCCCGGGGCGGGCTTAGAGACAGGCATGTTACTGAACACGTCGTGGGATGGGCGGGGCACGAGGACGGAGATCCTGGCCCGCTGTATGGAGGCCCGCCTGGCCGGCCACGACTGGTTAGCGCCGCCCCCGGCCCGCCGCCTCACCTTCCACCACCACCACCACTGCCCCGGCCACCCCGACGACCACGTGGACGGCGTGCCCCGCTCCTACAGCTCCTCAGAGTCCTTCATGTCGCTCGACGAGTCGTCCGTTCTCTCCCCCACCGGCTCCCTGTCGAGCTACTCCGAGACGGACTCCGAGGCCTGGCTGAGCCGCTCACACTTCGAGTTCTATGAGTCCCGGCTGCGGTCGCGCGAGCGCTTCCAGGAGCTGGTACGTCGGTGGGAGGCCAAGCAGGCGGCGGGCGGGGAGGGCCCGCCCATCGAACCGCCCACCGAGCCCCGCCCACTGCACGGCATCCGGGAGAGGAGCGAGCCCACCGACCTGCAGATGGAGCAGCGCTTCAAGGAGCTCAGACAGCGCTGGGAGGCCAAGAAGGACGAGTCGGCCGCCTGCCCGCCCGCCGCCAAGTCCCCGAGTAAAGGCTGAGAGCTGCCGCCCTGCTAACGGCATCCTGGGCCCACCACCATCAGGTTCTGTGGCACTTGGCATGGCATTTCTATACTGCAACTGAACCACTCACTCAAAATGGACATTTGTTTTGAGTGATTCGTAAAATCCATCGGACGCAGCGTGACCTTAGGTTGGTTATTACAATGCATTTGACGGCAAAATCTTCGCTCACGTCTAGATGGTAACCCCTAGACACCCTAGTCGGCAACTACAAGTTCTCTTTCCCCCTTCATTGAGAAGCCCCCATATAGCGTACTATGTAGACACCCACTCATATATCAAAATGTACTGTATTATAGCCACCTTGTAATCCCTTCCGCGCCGTTTGGGGCGACTCCTTGGGTACCTAAAACGGCAAGAGGATGGCAGCTGGAGTAATGATGGTGCTTTTGAGGTGCCCTCTAGTGATGAAAATCAAAACTAGTTTTTAGATCACTGCCCCTGGTGTCAAACCAGAGCTACAGAAGTGTTTCACACGAGCCGTTAGGGCTGGAACTTTAATGTTGTAAAACAGCGTCAGGAGGACAAACAAAAGCAATGGGTGATGGGAGCCCGACTTTTGGTAATCTGTGATATGTTTTCATGTGAAGTATTACCTAACTTGTACATGTTATAAATTGACTCCAGCCATTGTAAATTAATGACAAATTAAATGTATCCCCGGTCTTTGTCGAGAAAGGCCTCGTAGTGTCAAGTAGATAGGAGTATACCGGCCACAAGTTTCCTCATTCAAACAATTAGAAATTGGACTCGTTGTACAGTACTGAGAGGAAGAAGAGGAGTATTTCGGCACAGTCAATGACGATTACATATTCATATGTTCTATTCTTTATTATACTCATGGTATAAATTTCTTCGTTCAAGATCAATCAGAAGGTCCACTTCACACTTCAAAAACATATTCATTTTCGAAAGGAAAAGTGTTCATATCTGTTGTTTTTGGTTTTAGAACTTGTGCAACACCTTGAAACCTGATGGAGGTCACTGCCCCATTGTTCTGTTTCTATAGAATAGATTTGATATATTTACCTGTCTAAATTCATTTTTCTGTGAGCGTAGTGCACTCTTGTAAAAACATGAACAGCCTGTGTCAGTATTTTCTGAATTTTCTCAGTCGGAAATCTAGATAATTCTATATAATTCGTATTCTTTGTATTTGGTTAAAGAAATTTTGACCCTCTATTGTCAAACATAACATTTATGGGAAATGTACATAATAATGGTATGTCCGTCAGAGTACCCAGTTGAATCAACACCTTTAGTAGTCATATTTTTCGAGGGAATGCAATACAAGCATCCTAATTTAGCTTGTATGTAGCCCAAGTTTTTGGAAATTCTTTACACCCCAAAATGTTTAGACAACGTTTTATATAGCTAGGTAGCATACAGGGCCCGAAAAAAGGAATTTTTCTCTAAGTTCGAAGAGGAATACTTTTTGAAGGCAGACAATCTGTGCCATGCTATCAAAGAAAGACAAGTCTTCCCAGGGTTATCACGTACCACCAGTATTGTTTGTTTACATCATGTTTCCCTAGTTGTTGTCCTCTACCATGTTTGATGAACGGTCGGGTTTCCAGCAATTACTTATGTGAGGCCGTGTTAGAAAAACTATCCGTCGGTAATGTTGGAAGAAAACAATACCGGTATTTACAAATTATTAACACAGATATATGAAGGAATCAAACTTATAAGTAGATCCTACTATTTTATGCCAAAGAAAGATATTGTTCTTTTAATATGACACGGTCATGTTACTAAAACGGAGTGAATACATCTGGGTGTCTCCCACCTTAATCTAATCAGCCAGGTAGTTCTGGCTATGTGACATATATAAAGTTTGATGGAACACCATTGCAGCAAGCAAATATGTGATGGAAAGGGAGCGCCGTAGTTTTCCCGAATGGGTCTATCTTTTCCAAGCCTCCAAACAGAGTCACGTTTATCGAATTCATGAGGCAAACAATGTGTGATAACAAACTGTGTTACCCTACTTTTCAATCCACACGATAGATTTTTTTATAATATGTAACATCAGTACCACCGTAGTGGAAGTGCTGCGCACCTGTCCGGCCCTTATAGTCTTCAACAGGTTTAAAACCCAAGTTTACATCAGCATTGTTATAGGTAGTAGTCCAGCACCAGTTGGAGGCGTATATAGTAGGAAACACATAAGGTCCGTAAACCATAGTGATTCAGATAATCATTTTCAAATATCAAAAGGTGCAGTCAGACGATTGTCAAATATCTGGGAATTTGTCAAATTCTACAAACAAAAGTGCATATACCCGTAATGTCAAACACTGAAACTGCTGAGATGTTTCTGTCCTGTTTTCTACACCGGTCCGGTCTGTTTATACAGTTGCTATATACATGATAACCCAAGAAAGCTCAATCTGTTGACATTTTCTATAAAGGCTGTTTATACGTGTTCGTTATTGAAAATATGGGGAAATATAATTATAAAGTACCTTGTAAGCAGGGTTTCTAAAGCTATGTTTAGAGGATAATTCAAATGAGCTTTCTTTTCCCATTGTAGATATGAGTGATAAGCGAAGATTGGAATTCTTGACACATTATACAGTTCAGTGATACTCTTGAATGAAGATTACACACATTTGAAGAAAACAAACCCGGTTCCAATGTGTATATATGTAGAATAGTAGATTAAGTTATTTAGTGACTACCTTCCCTTTTTTGATGATATTGATATTTAAGCCTGTTATAGACGTGGTGTATAACAGACTACGAAATTTGTAGTACGATAACCCCATACATTAGTTTAGGATGCATTGTATACATACAAACACATTTATGTGATGTTAAGTCGATAATGCACCAAAGCGCGAAATTTAACGAAATTGAACCATATTTGTGTTCTTTTCGAAAACGTGCTACAAGTGTCCTACCAGGCATGCTCAGCATTTCCATCTTCATCGCTCAAAAACTTAGAACGCAAAAGTTTAAAATCTAAACACCGTCCTTGACTTTACTGGCTATAAAGGAGCTTTTTAATTGTAGAGCATAATGGTTTCTATTATCTACAATATGCACGATGTTGAAACTTGCCGACCCCTAGCTCTCTGTTCTGTGTTAACAAATATTTGTAAAATCTCCTACATTTAATATTTATTTCCAAAAGCTTGTTGATCACAATGTCAGTACTTTTGCCTAGCAGAAAAAAACATTTATACATATCAACGTATTTAGACGCAATTAGATTAAATGAGACGCTCGTAGAGAATTTATGAATATTTTCCTAATAGGCCTATATTGAAATAAGATTTCAGAATTAATCAATTATAATGTCATCGATTTCATATAGTTAAATCACTGATTTTTGGATGTGTGTTTTCTTAATAGAAAGTAAAAAACTATTCTTTGTAGGTACCATAGCTTATTTATTTCTTTGAAAATAGCTTTAACACGTGTATTCGATGATTCGAATATTCTATTTAAGTTCGGACTTCTTCAAATAACTTTCACGTGGTCAGTGAGTCTTAGAGCGGGTCCTTACAGTTAAGATTGGCCTTCTTTTACAATTTCTTTCATTTTGATACACTCTACGATGCACGTTAATGACTATGTTTTAGTATCTACCCTGTTGATAAGTACAATTATATGATACATTATAAAAACAGAATTGATATTACATATATGTAAGGTTGGACAGTGTCCTATTCCCAATAACCTTGTACACCAGTATGAATAACTATTTTGTATAGGTTTCAGACGCAGCTAGCATTAAATGCTGCTCATCGTTGAGCAAGACGCGCCTGTTGAACGTTCTGAAGAAAATGTTGGTTTAAGTTATTTCATATGTTTGTACTAGTCTTCTTTCAATAATATTGTTCGTAAACAAATGTTATAAAGATGTTACATAATAATAAAACTTCTCAGAATACAAATGTCTTTGTTTCTTTTCTGTTCGATGTCAACCTCTTCACAAGAAATAAAGTATAAGAAAATATGATTTATAATTGAAATGAAGGTACGTAACATTTGACAAATAACCGACTGGATTATCTAAGACGTTAAATTTTCATCTTTTATGCCCATGACAAGACGTACTTAGTTAAACAAGTTGCATGACGTAGAGTTGTGTCGGGTTCTCGCATCTATGCGTGGAGGTGCTGTACTGAAACCCGGGACTGCAACACTAAAACAGACGCCCTTAATTCGAGCTTGCTTTATACCAGATTCAAATAGATATTATTTTAGGCAACCGTCAGTCAACATTGAAGAATTGTGGGAGAGATCTCGTCGCTCAGAGTTTGTACATGAAAGGATGTTTGAGAGGTGTGCCATTCTGACAAAAGATATTGTGTCTCTTTAAAGTGCTTATCCTTATCTTATCACTAAACCGATTTTCAATCGTTAAAATGTTATTTTTAGCAGCATGTTATTGAGTCATAAATTATAAATGTGTTCCTCGTGATATTTTCTACCTGTGTCTATATCTTTTCGTGTAAGGCACAACATTTTCGCAGGCAGTTATATTCACATAAACTTAATCTTATTGTCATGTGGTGATCGGGCTGGCCAACAGCGACCTGCCCACCGCCCAATATAAACAGTAATAATATGTGACCTCAGAGGAGTCATTAAAATCCAAATGTAGGCTGTGGTACGTGTACCTTCCTGAGAGGGTCGATTCCATCTAACCATGGTAGTCAGAACTTTTAAATACCACTTTACAATATCGTCTTTCGTCACCTTGCTTCTCTAAAGTGTCCTTTACAGAGTCGCATATTTCCTGAGTTGGATTCCTGTGGTTTATAGAAACATTAAATAAAATGATTAAAGTGAACCTATCATGTTTCCTTGGAATCTAAGTCCTTAAGTGGAGGACCTTTTGGATTTCTGCTTGGCGAACCCTCTTGTGGGACAGGCTCCTTTTGGTTCGCCTCTAATCGAGATTTTTGTTCGTTCTCCTCGAATTCTCGTAGCATGTCTGCCTGGATTTTCTCAATATCTTCTATAACTGATTCTACAGGCGTTGGTTTTGGAGCAAGCGCTGACTTGGGTGAACCTTCTGCCGCTGGACTAGCACTGTTCTCTCCCCCCACCACATGACGTTCGTCTACATTTGGCTGGTCCGCACTGCTCTTGTACCCAGTGTCAGCCTCTGGCACGGATACCATGGAATCGTCTTGTCTAGATTCTCTTGAATTTTGACTAGACTTTCTGTCGACAGCACCGACCGTATTCTGCACATCTCCCTGTGAGAGAAGCGACCCCTCACCAACAGGTTTAAAGGTCGACGTCCCATTTCTACGTGCCTCCTCATCCCCATCATCCCCCTGGCCAACCTGGTGTGTGGAGGCCTCTTCTGGTGAGGAGTTTGTGGGGGTCACCATGCCATGCTTACGGATGAATAAAGGTGTGGAGCTTGGGTTGGTTTCTGCTGAGTCAGCTCTCGAATTGGGCCCTGGAGTAAAGATGGAGGACGTCTCGACGCTATCACTAGAGAGGAGCATGCTGCTCTCCCCCGGTAGGAGGGAGCGGGACCTGCGCCGGACCAGGCACTGCACGAGGAGGCAGAGCAGCAGGAGGCAGCCCTGGAAATGAAAGTTGACAAAGGAAATATTTTAAAAGAGAGAAACACATAATAATGGTATGTTCAGCCTAAGTGTATTTACTATGCTTAGAACGTTGGTGTTACAAAATATTAATTTCAAAATTTACTGTCTTTGCACAGAGATTTTCTTATTTTTTCAATGAAGATAGTTTTCTGCATCCATAGAGCATTTGATAATGAAAGATAATGAGAGTAATTACGGTGAAATTAATTTGTCGTGTTATAGACCAGCTATTGACTAGTATACGATATGACTGTATACACCCATCGGGATATAAGCTTTACCAGTTTACAGATGACCGGAGGTAACCGATCACTGCTGATAAGCCAAAACAGTCAACATACCACTGACATGATGATTGCCCCCACGATGACCGCTGCCCCGGGGAACTGGTATCGGTCGTTCAAGTACCCGCCAACAAGTGGTCCCCCAAACGATCTTCGGAACGAAATCAGAAATTTATTATATGCATTGTTGGTCAAAATTTAGAGACGGTAATCATTCACAGGAATGTGACGTTTTCTGTACTCTATAACACGATAACGTTTGTTTGGTGTAAAACCTGATTTTGATAGATCTCTAAAATGTCTATCTATAATAATCAAGTACATTTATATTATGGTTACGGATCTTATGATGTAAGAAAGATATCATTATACTAACCCCACAGAGTTAAATGAACTAATAAGTCCAGCTAACATTCCCATAGTCTCAAGATTTTTGGGATGTCCACGCAGCCTGAAATTACAATACAATCACTGAATAATAAAAAGGTCATTCAAATGAGTA
This sequence comes from Lepidonotus clava, assembly GCA_936440205.1. Lineage (NCBI taxonomy): Eukaryota > Metazoa > Annelida > Polychaeta > Phyllodocida > Polynoidae > Lepidonotus > Lepidonotus clava. The sequence goes on from OW387134.1 coordinate 54,929,383, forward strand.
AATCGTATCGTTGTGATCTGCTAGAATAGTATAATTTATTCACGTCCCAAGCCAGAAGCGAAGAGGGGTTTCGGGGTTAGGATGACACTCTGATTGATCCCAAACTTCCGAATGCGTCTAAATATTAGAATCCCATTGGCTCTCCTAAACATAAGAAATATGAAGATTCAATTGCAAACCTACATTTCAAACATACTTTAACTCTTGGTTAATGCAAATCAATGGAATGTACGTTGCAAGTCTAATTGAAAAAAAAAACACCTCCATTCCCCCCCCCCCCGCCTCCGCCCCCCTCCAAAAAAAAGACAGACAGAAAAATTAAAGAAAGAGAAACGCGATGAAAAACGCAACGCAATAAAAAAAATGATTAAAAACTTACCGTGCCTCCTCTGCCATTATTTTACCATTGACCACATGTGTTCCTATTGCCAGTCCCATAATGCCATAGCTCAACATGAGCACCCATAGTTCTGTACTGAAAATAAGATATGTGACGTACATGTAGTTGTATGTAAGAATTACATATTGCTTACTTTGAATAGCGAAATAAGTATACATTCAGGTAGTAACACATTAGGATAAACAATGAAAATATTGAAATAGGCTGATGTTATTCTAAGGATATAAAGAAGGCGTACTTTGGAATAGGTAGAAATGTAGCGGGACCCATCGTCCAAAAAGCTAATCCTCCAATGATGGTCCCGATTCCCATAGCAATAGGTGCAGCGCTGGGCTGAAATAAAGCAATTTTGGGTTAGCAACCAAGCAGATAATTCTAAATGTGTGCTGTTTCCACGACGAAGAATTGATTTTTGCATTTCATTTGTAGGAAGGATATTTTGGTAGGCCTACTTATAAACAAAGGTCACATGATTTTCATTATAATTATAGGCCTACAACAGCTAGGTACCATAAAAGTACCACGGAGCACATTTTTACCAGTGTTTCTAGGTGAGAGGGGGCGGGGGGAGGGGGCAAAGAGTTCTTGTCCAACGATTTTCCAACCTCAGGACAGGGGGAAATTCTCTACACACCCAGGCAATTGGGTGATGTTTTTGAAATCCTGCAGCTGCCCGTTTTATCGATAATGTATGTGTGATGAATGTCTATTCATCAGATAGGTAAAAGACCAAAATAAGAGAAGTAAGGTAATATGACAAAAGTAAAGTATATATGTTATAAGAGGCCCGAAAGTGTAAAGGCCCGAAAGTGTAAAAGCCCGAAACCCGAAAGGCCCGAAAGAGGCCCGAAAATGTAAGAGGCCCGAAAATGTAAGAGGCCCGAAAGTGTAAAGGCCCGAAAGTGTAAAAGCCCGAAACCCGAAAGGCCCGAAAGAGGCCCGAAAATGTAAGAAGGCCCGAAAGTGTAAAGGCCCGAAAGTGTAAAGGCCCGAAACCCGAAAGTCCCGAGAAATATGTAAACCGGAAGTGATATGTGAACCGGAAGTGATAATGTAAACCGGAAGTGACGTCAATTGTAACCACGTGATCAAAGCCAGCCAATCAGGACTGACCACTAGAGTATAAAAAGGGGCGGTGAGGCCCGAATAAACGAGTTCTTTCACAGTTCTCCTTGTGTCCACATGTGTCTTCTTCCCTTAAACAACCGCTGAGATGAGCCGATACGAGTTAATTAACTAGAAGTTTGGGTAAAATAGTAGAAGTTCGAGAGAATTAGGCGAAAACTTAGGACGGGGGCCCGAAGGCCCGAGGAACGAAAGTAAGGAACGAAGGACCGAAGTAGGGCACGAAGGCCCGAAACTGGCCCGGATGGAGTCCCGGAAACGCAGGCCCGGAATGGCACGAGGGCCCGAAACCAAGGACTGAAGCCCAGGATCCAGGGGAATAACGGCGCGACCGGCTCGGCCCCACGCTACCAAACAATAGGCGACCGTCGGCCCGACACCCCGTATATCGAGACCGAGGGTGGACCGTCCGTAGGTACGGATACCGGCAGGGAGATAACAAACGGCTTCCCCCTACCCCTACCATATTTTCCCTCCCCCGCAGTCCTCCGCCCGTCGACGAGCACCGATTCCCGACCGACCCGCTCAACCCCCCCTCGTGTGCGAGGCACGACTCAAAACATCCCATCTCGGTTTCTTGCCCGGATTCTCCGTCCGTCCGAGACCCGAAACAATTCCCACGTCCCACGGCTGTAGGAATCGGAAACCCCGACCTACCGAGGAACGTCACATATGTTATAAATAATAAACAAAGCATGCTGAACTATGAGGTTTTACTTTGATGTTATTTATAGGGAGTAGTAAGTCTCATTCCTTCAATTCATTATTCCATTAGTTTTGCTAGTCCAAGACACAGTCTTCTGATGCTGGACCACAAATCAGCTCCAGATGTAGTTCAGTTATCAAGAGTTGAACACACATGGAAGAATTTTTCTTGGGCAAGTCCACTCAGCTCTCACAACCGAAATGCTTCTAGACAATGTCAAGCCTATCTGCAGAGTTCCCTCTTATACCCAGCCTCCTCGCCTGCTACCATGATGTCCTCAATAGCCAATGGTTTGAACATCTCCAAGCTCTCAAAGTTCTGGTCCTGCCTAATGACCCACTGCCTATATAGAGATGGCCTTGGATCCCCCTCTCTATGGAGTCATGGAGATTGACTACCTATGCATTGGCAATAGTTTTTATATGTATGATATTCTAAACTAGGACTGACGCCACATCAGTGCAATACCTTATTCATTGTAGGGTATACGTTTCTTTAGTTACCTTCTTGTCAGCGAGACGGCCCCATACTGGTGCAGAGAAGATGAACATGGCAGGGGCAATGAAGAACACCAGACCCGTCCATCCAGGGCCAAGATTAAACTGAAGTTTCAACATGCATTGAACACTTTTAGCAAAGTTTTTAAAGGTTTCTATTCAATCCAGCTGTTCACAAAAAAATCTGCCACATAAAGTCATAGAGATGGATTGTTCTTCCATATACAGCAAAAGAACATAATGAACTAATTAAAATAATTGTATTATCTTCTCTGTATTAACTTTTAATACTACTCGCGTTACACATATATAGGCCATGGTTATTGAGCATAACAGTAAAAAAAAAGAATAAAGTCTGATATCTTACTTGTTTCTCTAGCCTAACAGAAAGTGAAACGTCCAGAAAACCGATGCCCGATGTCCCAGTGGCGCCTGTAATTCCAACTATAACCACTAGGGGACTGAGGAGGAGTGACCATAACGATTTCGGTGTTGTCTTGGACTCTGTTTGAATAAAATTCATGTCTTTTTTACCATCATTATTGTGTAAATTTTCATTAGAAAATCACGTATCCAAAGTGTCCATGACCATGCAGCAATAGTTGATTATCAGTTTAAGATTGAGAATTAATGTACAACGAAGTTATTCTAACGACGAAGTCATTAATTACCTTTAGACATTTCCATTACATTGCAAACGGCTAGAGTATCATATATATTACATGTACTCTATTATGATATAAGTATACAGATTTACATTAACCCTGTCCTGATGTCTTGACAAATGACTGCCTAACCATTTCTGGAGTCAACTTACATAAAGAGGTGAAAACCTTAATTATTACAAGGACAGTTTTTGATATGTAACTACATAGGGTTAAAAGAGTAGTCATATGGTAAGGCTTACTAAAGGATTTATAGAAATGTTAATCAGAGTTGGAAAGGTCATTGAAAATAAAGAAAAATTAGAGGAAGCATTGAAAGTGCGAATTTATTGTTATACCAACTTGTCTTCATAATCGACTAAATCTCACCATCTACAAGAAAGGTAATTGAAAGGAAATAAAAAAACATATTTATCAAACGGCCAGCGGTCAATAAAAATGTCAATGGTAATTTTGCATAATAAACGGATACTGATATTTTTTTCCAAAAAAAGTTCCTCACCTTTTATTGAGGGAACAAAGAAAAAGCAAACCACTCCCATCGTCAGAAGTATAGTTCCTGCCACGATAAAGGGCATTTTGAAGCCTCCCAGCTACGACATGCAAGGGAGAAAATGCAAAACATCAAAAACCGAATGTGTATATCTGCGAATCGCTATACAAAAGTATTCATTAATGTGGCATAAATAGTCATAGTGAACAGGTGAAGAAGATCCCATTTGCTGTAAAATGCAACAGTGCCTTTAAACCATGAGTCTTTATATATCAATGAACATAGACTCATATAGATAAGTTACTTGTAGCCTAAGTTGATCTATCAAATGTTATATAATTATGTTCAGTCCCACTTGACCTATCGTTGAATGAAAAATCAAGGGTACCCTTGATATTTATTTCAGAAAAGAATCTTTTTTTTTCTTAATTCATTTATTTATACTGATACAAAGAATTAGCAATTTAACGCTAGTTTACATCAAGCATCAGTTATACATAATATTATATTGGATCTATGGTAGAAGTAGGCATTGATATCAATTTACACAAATCAATCAAATATTAAAATCTACCGACAGTAATTATAAATGCTAAAATTTTAAAACGTGCATTTTGTATATAGTTTACTAAATATTTAGAAAAACACTTACCACGTACAGCCACCCTCCAACAGGGGGCCCCAGCATTGTGCCCAGGCCAAACGCCACCTCCAGTAACCCCTAGGGAAGACGAGGACAAAGTAGGCCTATTAAAAGGTGTTTAGAATTTCAGAATGAAATTTTAGTCAGGGTATTATATTGGATTGGCAATGAGATCCATGCAAAATGTGAACGATATGAACTGTATACGTGCAGTGAGAAGGATGCAATAATGTGCTGACAAAGTTAACATCTTTGTATACACATCTACTTGTGATGCTAGATACAGGTACACATAATTATTTGTCTGCCCAATAGGGAAAACAGCTCACGTTTATGTCTAAATTCTTGTTAATATCACATTATCAGCTATATCATGCACATATGAAGACAGGAACATATCCCTTTAAACTCACAAACATTGTGGCCATCTGACCAGGGAACATAGTAGCCACCATGGCAAACGTGGCCGTGTTGAAGGCAGCCCCTCCTGCCGCCTGGAAGGCCCGGACCAGAATACACATGACGGCATAGGTCGTCGCATCCCCAACATACTCCAAAGTTCTAGAAAAAAAGGATTTTAAAAAAGGAAATTGTATTTCATTCATCAATATACATACATATATTTTTATTGTTTTGGGCTATTGATTTTTTTTTTTTAGAAAGTTGTCTTATTTTTCATGTATTAATATGATGTGAAATTAATGATGATGAAATGATGATATAAAATAACAATAAAATAATGTTCTTACCCGAATAGAATTGCACAAGTACCACAGAAAAGAATTCCCGAGAGGAACACAAATTTTGCACCGATTTTTCCTAACTGCAAAGCAAACAGATCATTATCATGACGTATATCCTGCCCGCATAGTGGTTGATGTAATTGTCTCAAAAGAAACGTAAAACATTTTGCAGTTTGCAAATTGATTTGTGTGTAATAACACTCTTATGATAATCAAAGCGACTGTGCCTGCTATTGTTTTGTTAGATCAAATTATTGACAGAGGCAGAATTTCATGGCCCATGTCATTGTGTTATACTTACATATCGGCCCACGAATGGCGATATTACAATATAAACGACGGGATATACACTGAAGACAAAACCAGTGACTGTATAGCTAATTCCTTTAGACCGAGCCTGAAAGAAAACAATATTGAGCAGTTGTTATCTATATTGAAGTCATTGAAACCATTGAAACCATTTCATGCAGACAATATAAATTCCATTTTGGGGATAATTATTATTTGTATGGAACAGCATGTTCTTATGTCTTGTTCATAGGGGGGTTCGTTATGTACCACAATTAAACTGAAAACTCATAAGTGTGATTTAAAAAACACACTTCCTCTGCAGCAAGAGGGTGTCCTATTAAACCTAAATTCTCACCATGATAGGGATCCACTCATACTATATCTCCACAAATCTACGCCAAGAATTGTGAGAACGTAGATACCTTTCATCTGTTGCAAGACCATTTAGCCATCCACAAGGATATGTTTTTATCATAGGATTACCATTGCAATAGTGTTTCTTATAATCAGTTCCTAGTTTGAATAGAATATATGGGCATAGTCATGGGACCAACTAAAGAAAGAACTTACCTCATTTGGGAAAAACGGACCAAGAAGCGAGTAGAATGTCCCCGCACAAAAGTCTACGAAGAAGAATGCAAAAAAGCAGCCTTTCTTCCTGGCGGACATGGCACAGAAACCCTCATCGGGATCATGCTGAGCCTGGCTGACGGAAAGACTGGATGCGATGTTCTGACCGAAGAAGGTCTTGTAGCCTGTGTACTTGGCTTTAGTTCCATTCTCTATTTGGTCATACTGCAGGCTGTCTTTGCGACCGCCTTTATCTGTACTGTGTTCTATTTCCATTTTGATTATGAAGAATAAGGTAACACTAATGTGTTTGGTCAATTTGTTGACTTCTGTTTAAATTCTTGCTATGTCTCAGGCCATTCTGCTTCAGTGTCCTGTAAGAATCATATCATCATAATTAAATTTCCTGATGCAGTTTTAGAATGCCGCAAATGATTGCGAGTGACTTGTGCTACTTGGTCTGTATAATTATATAAACCCCAATGATCCCATTGATTTACAGACTAGATCTTATTATAGTAATTCAACGTCTATCATCAATTGCTGACTGTTATATAAATATTTGATAATCTTTTGTTCTGGGCGGGTCTATGTGTTTATACGAATATGCCGGTGTCTCCCAACACAGAAAGGATGCTCCGAGGGGGTTATATCTTAAGCTCTACAGCTAATATTAAGGGAGATAATTATGGGTAGATTTATAAAAAATAGGGATGAAAATGTCTTAAACCAACTTTTTGTGTAGAATTCAGTTATCCCACTCTAAACATTCCATATTGTTTGGAAAACATTCTATTTGGAATGTTAATGAAATGTTTTTCCCCATATATTACCTAACATTAGATGTTTGGTTACCATGGAAACAACAACATTTTTAGGATTTTGTCAGAAAATGTAACCCATTTGGAAAAACTTGACTTCATTATAATTATTATCAGTCCAAACTAAAATAGATTATCTTTTCTAGATCAAAAGTTATCCAGATGATAGCTTTTTAAGTTCGTTTTGTTAACTTATGGGAAAATTTTAATTCAAATTACTAAATATTTAGATAGACATTCAATGTTCAGGCTTTTTGCCATCTTCAGGGATACTGACAATCCTGTGTTCAACAGCCTGTAACTTCCTTGAAAATTATCCAATTGTGATGCCCTTGGTATCATTTGAAAGCTTAAAACATCCTCTGTAATGCTTAATTCCCGCCTGGAGCATCCTTTCTGTGTGGGGAGACACAGTCATTGTTATTGGTTATCTTAAATATGTTACTTAAATTATGGAAGAGCATAGTTTTCCTTTACAAAGGATCCAACTATCACTTCGTTTTCTTTGAAAACATACCGAATTCCCATGTGGTGCAACCATTAGCAATCGCCGAGTGGCATTGGCTAATTAATGGAACTCCTCTACGATTTATGGTCAATTATTCTAGAAAAAGTTTTCAACATGGTTGATTACAAAGCTCAAATCCATACGCTTGTAGCTCAATGTCCTTCAATAAATACCAGTTGTTCTGAGTGACTTGTGTACCTAATATAGGCCCATGATACGCTAGATGGCAGTTCTGTCGAATCAGAATGCTTACAAAGGGAAGCATTCAAATAAGTAGGTTCGGGTGTAGCCTTGTATCACATGCCGTCAATCTTATTTTTAGCATAAAATAATTATTATCATCTTCATTCTTCCACGGGTTCTCCATAAAAGACCTAATTGTTTTATCTTTAGAGGTTTAGAAAGTGAGCGTCGTGCAGTTGAATAACAGCTATAATCAGATAATCTTCAGACACTGATCTTGTGTGTTTATCGACACAACTTTGACCCGAAAGATCGAAAGACGATAAAGGAACATAGAAGAAAAACTATAAGTAATAATTACACAAGCTATGTCTAGCGGATATTTCTGGATATGAGAGGTCGATGATCCTAAACATAATTCCTTCCGCTAGGAAGATATCTATCCCAAACAGATCTAGATATACTTGACATTCCTTCATCAAATTTGGTAGAATAGATCGCCTAACCTGACACGGTTATATGTAGTTAAGATAAGAAAAGTGAAAACGCTATCAAGATAAGTGTGTGTCCTCATAGGCAAAGGCGCCGTTCATGACAGGGACTTCAAAGCACGTTATCAAAAAGAGCACACTTTATCTATCTTCACTTTACTCCTCTCTTCCCAGTTTTTGTGGTCGATTTTGTAAGTACCACTGACAGGGCTTCAGACAAGAATACATAACCTTACTTGGTTGAAATACAAATGGAACGGCTAGAGTGTCACTTGGACAATATAATCTATATAGACAAAAGATGTAGCATTCATAATGATTATGTCATAGCTGCAACACATAGCTGATAGATGGTACCTGTGTCTTGTCTTGGATGGTATATAGAACTTCGATTATGATAATTATGAAGAACGTGATTACTTCATAAATAATTCTCTCAAACGAAGAATTTTAAAAAGTGTAATTACCCGAGTTGATCTGTTCCTTACTAAGTCGTTGGTACCTCTCGTGTTGCAGAGTAATATTCCGTTTAGGGAGATGACTCTCCTGTGATAGCTAGTCCCAAATGTGTTGTAGGGCGGATGTCAGTGTAGTTGGGTGACGGTTCTACCCATGTAATCATACCAATCAACGGTCTCAGGCAAATACTCCTATCACTCCATGTGTGTGCATGACCTATCGACTGGACGCCCACCTTCTAGGAACCCAGACCACGACCTCGGAACATATTAAAGTTTCTACGAAAGTATCAAAATTCCCTCTGCAAGGCTCAGATCGGGACCCACCTGAAGGGATATCTGCTGCTATAGTATAATGTGGATCATAAACAGAGATAAGATAGATGTAGTAATAGTATACATATAGGTCATAGGGTTGAAAGGTACGTGTATGCTTGTAGAGCAGCCTATAGCGTGCTGACCGCATGTGTATGATGATTGGTGATTTACGCAAAAGAAATGATCCAGTAAGCGAAATGGGCACTATATCTGTCATTTATATCTTGTGATACAAAATCACATGTCGTAATTTTGAAAGGACGTAGCTGGAATTTAGAATCAATCTTTACAACCAAATGAATACCCTATACAGATATCTTGAGGTATACCGGTATCTAAATCTGTACAGCAGTCTGTGAGACTAGAAACTAATAAATGTAAGTACTTTATGCCGCGAATATAGATTTTCATATTTATTGAGCTATGACTAAAGCCCTAAATATGCTCATGTTTACCAAAATAAAGTGCATTTTGAAGATTTCCGTTTGAGGTAAGATAACGGACTAATTGTTTTGGGGATGATCATACTATTGGCTTGCTGCAGTTACCGTGACCATAATGAAAAACTGTTGTCTTTAAGTACCGTGTTATATTAATTTTGTTATTCAGCTCTACTTAAGTGTGTATGCGCGTCACAAAACAGAGAAAGAAGTCAAAGACAATGCCTAGAGAAAAAGAATTGTTCTACGAAATGTCAGACATATCAATAAGATTACAAATAAACATAACCGCCTGACTCGTGGCTTTAATCTACGTCGACACAATGATATGTCAAAGTGAATAAGCATATCAGAGTAAATCAAATTAATCGTCAAGTGATCGTCCCCTGGTCCCTACTCTTCCACACTTGTGAACACATCCACAGGGACATTGAAACTGTGCATGTGAGTCATACATGCAATAAAACGTTTTTTTCGCGAGCGTTTCTGAATAAATTCTTCTTTTTTAGGTTTCTATGGAAATTGTTTTATTTGATTGTATATTCAATACAAATGGTAACAATGCTTAGCGAACGCACGTGTTACCTTAAAAAATTATAAATGGCCACTCTGCCATAAAACAGCTGCAACTATTCACACCCACCCTCCGCTGTAAAATGAATCATAATATTTTACTGCCAGTGACGATAGTCATAATTATGAATCCTCGTTCGAAAAAGATAAATACAAGTAACCTGAATCCTTTGCAACCCCTTACCTTTGTGAGAAAAGTGCATTTTTTACAACGTGTATCCTGTTAGGCCTATTGGTGAATGCAGGCATTAGGCCTAGGCTATATTTTCCAATATCAAATTTTGAATAATTCAAAGGCGAGGTAGTTCAGTAGAAAGCACGTAATATTTGAGTGGTCAATATAATGGAACCTATATTCCCCGCTAAGTCGGAAAAAAGTATTTGTAGCAAGAACAAATTCACTTTGCGATGGCATAGCCTGTAGAGATTGAACCTGTCATGATTCCAGCTAGTTCCCCGCCCCAGATCGCCAGGAGACATGGGGCTTCGCGGAAAATAGGCCCTATAACTTCCCTAATCTACCCTGGCAGGTGTTCTTATCTGATGTGATAGAATTTCGTGGAACGAAACTGATGCACTGAATCTTAACCTTTTTATAGCAGATCTCTATTATAATTATGTAAACGCACTAGGTTTTTATCAATGATCATACATTATTCACATAATGACTTTTTAAGTGTAGACTGTGTCTTTTTTCCCAGGAAGGGTAAAAAGGTCTCGTCGATTCTTATTGATTTCCGCTACAGTCGCAACATCTAAAATTACCTTTTCACCATAATTTGTTCGAACTGACGTTAAAAACTGTGGCGGAGGTTGCCCTGTCCGACTGATGAAGAGGCCAACAGATGTTGGTTCTAAGTACATATATATTATGTAACGCCTCATTTATTATCCAGATGGCGTCATTACGTTTTTATGACACCGAGTGGCGTGTGTGAGTGAGATGGGGGTTGGGGGGTTGTGGCCTTGGGATCCTAAGTTGCTCAATAAAAGTGGACGGCTAGACAGTGAAACGGTTAGCAAAGAAAGTGTAATACACGTATTGTTATTTTGATGAGTAATTTCAGATTTGGAATGGTGCAGCCCCATTAGAAGAGAATAGCTTATTCAGACGTATGTTCTTGTCGGAACTTTAGATTTTGCTTTGAGTTTCCACTACGAATATAAGCGGTGTCTATTTGATATTATGCATTTGGTGACTTAACACCAACAATAGTGCTGTAGGACTTCAGCTTTGTCTTATCCTACAGCATTGTGTGAAAGATAGTATACACATGTAATTAAGGCAAAGTGAATAAAACTCGAGTCAAAGTGGTAAAGTAATATATTTTGTGCATAATATCTCTATACATACCACATAATACTTAACGTTTCCATCTTTTATACTATCAAGCGTCATAAATAATTACATAAAAGTCTTTCTATAACATCAGCACAAATATACAAAAACGTGTCCGATCGGGCATCATCCCAGTCTCTATAATATCACTCATACTGAACAGAAATAACATGGCTGCTGCTCCTCTCTATGTAAATCAGACTGAGCTCTACTTAATCATGTACGTCAGGCGGTACCTTTCCAATGAAAAGGCCTTGGCCACCGCTTCCTTGAACATGTGAATTCTGTTTTGAGTTTCGAAGTCTTTGAGCTTGTGCCAGGCCTCGTCAAAGACGTCCCTGGACTCTATGAGGGCCATCCTCAGGTGGTCCTGCATGATGTCCCCACACCAGACCTCCAGCCGGCGCTGGACGTTGGCCGACAGGGGCTCGCTGACTAGGAACAGGGGCAGGGTGGTGGTGAGCACCGAGAAATGCGGCCTGCCGTTTACCGTCACCGACAGGTTGCCGAATACTACACTACACAAGGTGGCGATCTGTACCGTCAGGTAGATCCACACGAAGATAAACAGTGTCAGCGGGCGGCCCCTGGTGATGGTGCCGTCGTCCCAGGCCGTCACCTCCAGGTTGTGCCTTAAGGCCCGCTCCCTCCAGTAGAGAGTCAGTGTCTGCAGGGTGCGCACACCCAGGCAGTAGAAGGCCAGCAGAGTCTCCACAGCAGTCAGCACAGCTGCGTGCTCCTCGTCCATGGCGTGGTGAAGGCATTTCACGCATCCGATTAAGAACGTGAAGAGAAGAATAGTCCAAAGCACCATCCCTGAGCTCAGCCACCGCCACAAGAAATAGCTTGCAAGTCCATCAATGCACCTGAAATTTAAGAGGATTAGGTCTGAGTGTCCGGGCCCTGAGATGAAAAGGGAGGTTTAAATACTGGGACCGCCCCCATTCTCTCAGAACAAAGAGCCAGAGATTGCTTTGTAAACCGACAGTTCCCAATTTATTGCAGCAACCTTCAGGAAATTACCAAGCGCTATGATGAAATCACTAAATCAATACTTGCAATTACCATCAAAGTGAACGACCATAATATGATAATACCCGAGAATTTTAGGGACCTGTTTGCATAATTTGTTTCGTCAGAAATGCCAGATGATTATGACACAGTGTTATCAACAATTTCATTTGATGGCCATTGCACACGGAATGGGCTAGTTAACCCTGATATGGAAATGTTTTCGAGAACTATGCCTAACTATTAATTCTTGGAAAATATACCACAACCATGCCATTAATTAGGAAAATACAAAACTAAAGAAATGTAAAATCATGATAATGCAAAACCAATTGTTGCTGTAAAATATTAGTTTCAACACTATTATAAATGGATGAGACATTAGTTCAATAACAAAGTATTATACTATGTTTTCTCAAAATAACAACTATGTATAAAATCAATATTCAATACCAAATCAAACGTATCATGTACAGACTTGACGAATGCATTCTCTGTCCATGCTTAGATGGCTTTCAGTGTCTTACCCAGGCCCATACCTGTTGTCATATACCGTCTGCTCTATTTCCTCGGTGTAGGCTTTGAGTCTGACCCTTGCTCCAGGGTGGGACTCCACCATGGGCTCAGTAGCAAAGAGGCGCCCCTCCAGGCAGGGGAAGCAGCCGACCACGCTCTCCACACAGGCGCCCCCCGGCTGCCTCTCTCTGTCCATGTAGTGGCGGGTCGGGTACTCGTACACCGACCCTCGGCCCAGGATGAGGGCGCCGATGCGCACGGCCTCTGGCGGCGGGTGGAGCGACATGATCCCTGGTGAAGTGGGGGCTGTAGGGCCCCTTCAGGAGGACGGGTCGATGGGGGTCAACGGCAGGCCTGCGGGCAGAGAATGTAAACACTCAGGTGACAGTAGATTACAAGGTATGTGTAACTGACCAAAGGGCCAGTGCACTCACGGTAATTTATACAGCAAATGGATGGGAGATGCGGTGCTCAGCTCACTTTACCAAAATATTGTTTGATGAAACCTTTCTGTTAAAACCTATGCCTCCTAGGGATTCTATAACATTGTATAAGTGCTTCAAAACTATAGGGGCTTTGTTTCGCTAAAATAAAATAAAGTTTGTATAAGAATGTTTAATTACGATTAAGTAGCATTTCCCATCGGATTTTAAGGTAAACAGTTGTTTTGTGCAGGGAGTTAACAGAAAAAAGTATTCTATTTTGCTAGCGGGGAGGAATATGCTATTTCCAAATTAATGTAATTGTTGTTCTTTTGTAATTGTATTCGTTGTTTTGGAAAACAATTGCTATGTCCTGGGAATGGGGGTCAATCACCAAGACCACTTTGGGTTGGCATTCATATTCAGGATTAGTCATGTTGCAATTTGAGGGCAATAATTAGCCTATTTATCAGGCAGAAGGTGACTTGCCAGTTTTTGTTTTTCTTTACATATAATCCAGATGCACCGCCAGGTACACCGTTAATTATTCCAAACCAACGCTATCAGAGCTTCGTTTGATATTTTCAAATGTTAAGTAAGTTAGATCACCTCTAATCCGAAGACATTATGTGTATGCACTCACTTGTATGAATTGCAATACAATTGCTGTTACAAATATGGCTAACCTTTGTATCTCGAATCATACTTAATTTGAGGTTTGCATGAGACGATCACATTACTGTGTGATAATGCGGAATTAGATATTCTCGCTAAGTGAATTATGTAAAACACGTAAAGGTTGTATATGCCATATGTTCAGGCTAATTGAAGTGTGTAATATGTCATATGATAATGAACCAAAAGGGATTAGCCTGCTGCCAGGAGGGGTGTGTTTAACGACCTCGGGACACTTAGTAAGGCACGGCCTGCTGGCACTGAACAAACACACACCAGAGACCCGGTGTCCCCTTAATGATCCCTAATGAGATGAGCCTGCCGACAGCCCGCAATCTCTATAATCCTATACCCACAAGGGTCTAGCGGGGATGTTCTTGGCTTTGTTAGCAGGCTTCCCCAAAGTCTGGCAGCAGATCCGAGCCCTAGATACGTAACTCATTATCGACACCATTCAGCAGACCCTCTGACCGCACGCCGAACTCTCGGCAGCACGCTCCCATTGGCGTCATCGTGCCATTGCATAACTCCCATTTGTATATACTACTCGTCTGGAACCGCGCCTGGCGGGGTGCTACGGTAATGCCCGGTCTATAACGTTACCACCGGTACCCCAACCCCCAATCCGTCCTCGGCCCCGTGGTGCTTCATACTTCAGGAATAATACAAATTACTACCTGTGATTCGGGCTTAAGTAAGCGCTTTCGTATTACGATAATCGTTGCATAACTAGAACGGTGGTGGTCGTTAAGCCCAATATGGCTACATATTGTCTGCCATCTGCGTGGCAGGTTTAATTCTAAGGTTTCAATAATAAACTTTGCTGGTAGAAGTAGCCTAATACGTTTGTCTACCGTCAATGGTGTGGGTGACCGAGGACAATGAACAGTTTCTAACTGTATCTTGGTACAAAATGGGTTTTGTAGTGGGGTTTTCATGTCAGGATATATGTTGTAAATATCCACTGACAAAGACCATTGAATGCCATCCTTGGAAATGTCGAGTTCCAAGACTATACCAGCATGTGCATTTAACAATGGTGGTAGTTGTTTCTAATTGCCGGCAACAAAGTCAGCATTGAGGGAAAAACGCGCCCGTACAAATGGTCAGATTCTATCATTTGCCGAGTCAGTAGTACTGAAGGCTGTATACTATACGAGTCCATATGCTTTTATCTCCAGTGAGTCCATATGCTTTATCTCTAGTTTTAATCTATGGCAGCTGCTCGGTTATTTCTGTCTTTGTGATATTTTAACTCTTGTACCGGTGCAGTCATTGAATTATTTCATGCAAGCTTCAGCCAACCGTCCAAAAAGAGACAGGAATACGCATAGATGATTTATAGCCGATTCGATTGAATATGTGACAATCTATTCACATCTTGTCAATACCATGTGTAAAGTGTAAATGTACTTGTATGTGTCACTGACCCGAGACCAGTGACCTATACCATAATTGGGTACTCGATTTCAACCAAATGTGTGCTTTAATTTCCGGGACCGACCATTCAACGCGCTGCATGGGAAATGTCACACCCTGCCCCCATAACCGGTAGGCCATACCACGGTAGAATTCTCACCATACTACCGAGCAGGTCTGGTGTTTATGTGAAAAAGAGTTTGGCTATTGGCACAATGACGTGTTAGAACCAACAACAGCAAGGCTCCGGCCCAACAAAGAGGACAGGTAACATGCTGCAATGTGGATTTGTAAAAGATCAATAGCTCAATGTTGCAAGGACAACATGGCACTTTAACAAAACATGTCTACAATGTGCCCGTCGCTAATATAACCCTGCCATCTATAATAGATAGAGGCAACCCACCATAAAGCTAGGTTTATTTTTATAACCTGATATTACTACGGCAGCTAGTCCTTTGATATAGGTGGTTGGCTTTTACTGTGTGGAAAATAAAGCTGTACCCTTATGAGTACGGGCAGGTGCAAAGAGGCAGTGTTGTCCAAACAAAGCTCCACTATGCAGGGTTTCAATAGAAACTGTAAGGACTTAATTTAAAGTCAGTCAAAAAAATTCAAAGTGAGTCATATGGCACAGTTTTCATGAGGTGCACTAACATTACTTATCTCGTAGGCAAACGAACTAAGTCTGTAATAAATGATAATCTCCTTTGCTGAATCATCTTGCATTGGGGATGGAATCACTAATCCGGTACAGAAATATTGGTTTTGATATCCAATATCCCTCCCGTTAATACATAAACACGTGTATCATTATAAAAGATTAACTTTCAGGAGTCTGTTATTACCGATAGGTTGATTGAAAACCATTCTGCTCTCGTTGCTTTTGACTTCGACTCGTCCACTATATTAAGCCATTCGATATGGGTCATTTGCAAGATTGATTAATGGCGATACAACTAGGGTTAATCAGTGCAGTGTTCTCCCCGATGAAATAATCAATTAGTGCGTCATTTTGCCTGGGGAAGTACAAAGAAAACATGGCCACGTGTCACATCTGCCTCCCACCAAAGGACTGGCCATCGGGGCTGACCGGAGGTGGACGCTAACAATGCCCTAATGCCCCCCGATTCACAGGCCCCCTATAATAGGCCGACACCACACACAAACGGGAAATATATTCGGCTAGCCATATCTTTCCGTCTACTTTCACTCGTGTGGGCCGTAAAAGTCAAGAGGTCCCAGATGGGGGACGCTCCGGCCATTGTGGGCCCTGGTGGCCGCGAGCGTCCCACCTCCTGGGTGGGGCTGGAGGTAGCCGGGGACCAGGAGGCAATCTGTCCCCTCATTCCCCTGGGCTATGCCCTCTCCTCCTCCCACCTCACACCGGTATATGGGTCCCAACACGGCCGGCCAAGCTCGCATCTGGGTCGTCAGCCCCGTACACTGCCACCCCGGGTGGTCAATTGTCCCCAACAACAATGCCCATTAACCACTTTTAGCCCGAATTTTCTTTACCCTTTTCAGATTCCTAAATCCATGCACCAATAAAACCTACAAATACCGAGTTTCCCACCGAGTACACTGTTTGCACCTTAGCACCTACTAGACAGCAAACTATCAGGAGGTGTGAATAGTAACGTTGGGGTCAATGTTAGCTGACTAGGACCAGCGGTGTGCAGGGACTATTGTAAATGTTAGTCCAATAACGACGGGTGTCCAGCAGCTGTAGTTGTTACATGTTTAGCGTGAGAACAATCGATAGTTATCACAATAATAATTGACATTCATAGGGGTACGATAAGGCTGGCGCGGTGTGATAATGACCAGGCCAGTGGAGACGACATCATTAAACCTTTTCTATCAGTAAAAAATAGAGACCTGGTTTCCAGGTCGCATGTCAGGTTTGGCGAGATGAGCATTGACTCATGGCGGCATTCAATTACAGGCGTTTTTCACGGCAGGTAGTTTTTACGATCCCCCCTGGGGTGCATGCTAGCCCACTGGTCTGGGTAGGCAGGCCCGTGTTTCACCTTTTTCAGGTTTGGCCTCGTTCTGCATGCTTGGAGATGATGTGTGGGTGGAGGTTTTTCTCTGGGGAGAGGATCCTCGCTGACCCTAGTCAGGGGGTTGGTCCTTTGTCGGTGTGCTGAGGTCGGGATGACAGGGGAGCGACGACCCCTCCCATCGACCCCTCCCCCTACCCCTCCCCTTTTACCCTCCCCCAGGCCACTCCCCCTCCCTACCCCCTTTTACAAAACACCGCCCACGGCTCTAAGTAAAGGTACAAGGGTCATGCTGAGTGAGATTTGTTGAACTCAAAAACCCTTTTCTTGTTTCAATTTAATTCGAAGTGTGTGAACTGTAACCCGCAAATAGGTCATTGGAATAGTGAATAGGATTTTGAGTTCTATCATTTACCTGCAATTGTTTGGTTATGAGCTGGGGGTGGGTTGTTGTGACACTTCTTCAAAAAGCATAACATCTAAAGATCCAAAGGCTTAGTATCATTTTGATACTTGTGTCCCAATTCAGAGAATATTATGTGTCGTGAATTATTAAAGGTGGATATATTCGGATTATCAATAAGAAGGTAACACTTCATTTGAATTGCTATTAGCATGTTGATAGACCCAAATAACCAAATGGTTTTCAATCGATTTTTTACAGAATAATCTTTTCTTGTGGTCGTGTTTAATTATCAATATTTTTTATGAATGTATTTTCCCCGTTTACAACCGTAACTGGGTCAACCAACAACATACAAATGCATCCCATTCCTGTTGACTTACTGAGCGTGGTTGCTAAGAGATTAGACTTGTATTTTAATACCCAAACTTGGAACTTTAGACGTTAACCTCATGCAGGCGGGGTTAGGGAGGCTGCGTCACATGCTGCCGGCCAGGTGAGCCCCCATTTCACGGGGACGAGGTCAGGTGCTTGTCACGTCAGATCCTCTCTTTGTGAGCTCACCCCAGGGGCTGACACAGCCGGGCCCACTCTCTATCACCAAGCCCCCTTCACACACAGAGAGCCAGACCCTTCCCCCTAAGGTGACTGCTGGAGCCTGCCCTCGCCCAGATAAAGGGTCAATGTAGTCAAAAAAGGCACAACATTTTTATCGGAAATTGCATGTAATTCTAATCACCTAGCCGCGTGTCTATGTCTGATAAAACCCAAAAGTGATAGCCTTTCCTAATTATACCCATTTGATTTGGGATTGGATATGTGGTACGTTTTCAGTGTAACTTGGTGATCTGTGAATTGCGTGGTATTGTGGGGTTTGGCAAAATTGCATGACCGTGGTTTTTAAAAGGACTGAATGCATTACTTTGATTACTCTTTTAAAAGTAAATGATTAATTCTGATGAAATCTAAATTGGTTAAAAAGCTAAAATTGGTCAGTAGTGTAGGACGCCACGAACAAATTTCGGAGTTGTGTAGTATCATTTTACCCACTGACAGATGTAGCGTGTGCAGGGGACCAGCAATGTGATTGATGGTGAGCTAATTGAACGAAATAAAACCTACACGACAGCCACAGGGTCAAGAGTTGTTTCACTTCAAAGTCAATTAACTGGAATCATATAAGCCGAACCCATATGCCCCATTACCATACATGGAAAATCAAGTACATACACTTAACTTCAGAGGCCCAGAGGACTATATCTACTCTCAATATCTGCATCGAACCCTACTTTGTATTCATGACCTGGTCTTAGTATAGTTGACCAGATGATGACTTTAGGGTCTAGGTCTAGACGTTGATTGGGGCAGCTCATGTGTAATAGGGTTAAACGGCACTGTCAAAGCGCATTGTGTGTCTACAAGAAAGGCCACAAGCAAGGTCCTATAGAAGCAGGGCTGCAGGTCAGGCTCTCGACGTGAAGGTCTTGGCAGGTGAGACAGCCATCTACCTGACCCAGCTAGACAGCCGGATGTATAGGCCTTTGAGCTACCTGTCCATTACCATGACAACGGTATGGAGGTGGCGATTTGGGAGAGGTCCATGCATTGTAAGACGGTGAAAAACACTGGGCCCACCCACTTCAACCATGGCCTACAAAACGTGTGAATTAGGTTGAAAATAGCCGAGGGTAACCTCCTGCCGACCTACCACATTTCTCTCAAGGGATTCACCCAGCCTTTGGAGACACTGTGGGCAGACTAATGCATCTTACCACGTAAAAACATGTCTACTATGTGGGTCGTGGATGCTCGTGTGAACCCTTACAGGCGCCGGCAGCGGCCAGTGGTACATCCCACTCCCTATGTCGACATCAACTTAGCATAAATTAGGCTTAGAGCCCTCAAGAAAGTGAGGAGCAAATCTGTGCTAATCGATGCCTTGATGTGCCCGGGTTAATCAAAGGGTTTTAATTGAGGGAGGGAGGAGTCTGCTCCAGGGGTCTGGGGTTATTTGAGCTGCTGTGTAATCAATCAAGCAGGCCACTGGTGATCAACCCGTCAGCCAGGCCTGGCGCTGGATCTTCCGATCGCCAGATGGCGCAGCATGTGCTTTGCTCCGACATTCATCATTCATAAAACAGAACCGAACCACCCCCGCCACGGTGAAAGGATATATGTTACGTTTAGTGCACGGTGCTTGCTGCAGTGTTGGCAAATGGTTACTGACGCTGCTACTGCTAGCTTTTGTGATGCAGTCTTGTAAGCAGATCATGTATAAGAAGATAGTAGAGAGGGGATGGGGCGACAATAGCAGGTCCGGGTTGGGTTGACTCACCTCGTTGGCAAGGAACCAACGTCCATCCAGAGACGGCATTCTAAACTCCAGTCCGCCTCACACACGTCGTCTTAGCAGCCCCGGCTCCAGGCTCGTCTCCAGGGCGGTGTACAGGAGGAGGCGGTAATCCATGCTTGTAGTCTAGACATCCTGTAGGTCATGTGACAGCGAGGCAATGCTCCAGACTCAAACGATGCTGTGTAGTGACTCTCCGGTCAGCAGGGGGTTAGCAGGAGGGGGAGGTGTCAGAGCGCGTTGGATACGCGCGTGTGTGGTTCAGCGTGCAGCGGCTTCTCTGGGCGGCGGCCGTGGACGGCAACCACTACCATGGACGGTGTAGGCCAAAGGGGCCGCGCTGGCTACACTCCGCTGGGGCGGCGCGCTCCACGATTTGCGCCTGCTGACCCGTGCATCGAACGCGGCCGTACGCGCGGCATGCAGGCGAGGCAGCACGCGCGTGCACGCGTGTGTCTGTGTGTGTGCCCCACCCAGCCACATCAGCAGCAGCAGCAGCAGCGGCCAGAGCAGTAGCTTCCAGCAGCCGGTGCGGTCGACGCATCACTCGCGCGAATCAATACCAATTACCATGCTGAATAGTGGGCTTCGAGCGGCATCGCTGTCACTCAACGCCCGTGGTACCTATACCATCTGCACCCAGCCATGAGGCAACACACGCCCCACACCACCTAGGGCTAGCCTCCAAATCCCACCCAGGGAACAACGACAGGCGGAGAACCCACATAAAAAAGAGGGGTTGAATAGAAAAGTTTTCACTTTCCGTTTGGCCGCGCTCTCATTGTTGCGCGCGACGCGCTATCTTCCGCTCACAAGACGCGACCCAACCACCGGAAGTAATAGCCGCGTGGCGCGACGTCGCCGGAAACCCCCTTCACGAATGTTTCCTCGGAGGATACCAGTCTGACCTTTACTTAATGAAATGTCCCGATCGTGTCTTATTTCAAATGTTAGACTTTGTGTGAGCTTAGAATCCCTCCACTGTCATGCCCTTGAGAGTCAATGATATTAAGCAGAACCCCATATGATTAGCGTTGACGCAGTCCATGTCCCATGCACGTATATAGATGGCAGTTGGGGTTGGCCGGGCTCAGATAACGGTGATGATTAGTCCTGATCGGTGCCAGCTCCAGTCCTCATCGCAGCCTTTGTCGTGACCAGGGCCCTCCCACTCCGTGGACTCACACGACCCAGAGCGCGGCCCTTGAAAGAGGTTGAGAGCCACTGACCTTGTGTACGATGTAATTTGATTTTTAAATGGGCTTAGCCGATGTAAATCCCCAGCGAACTCCCCATGAGGCAGACTTCCCCCTGGGATCTCGTGTGCAAGAGCAATGCTGGGCGCCTTGAAGAACAAGGGAAATGGTTTCCAGTCATTACCACCACAAACAAAGCACGAGGAATGAAATAGTGAAAATGCTCAAGCCTGGACCCATTACCATTGCTTTCTGGGTTCTATTCACATTCTGTAATCCGCCTGAACGGCGGTGTTAATTCACAACTGGGCGTGTGACCAACACCTTCAGGGCATTACATCACACAAAGAAACTTTTAGTCCAGTTATAGTGGGTGGATTAGGGGTTGCACCATTCAATCTCCAAAATAAAGCAGTTCCTTTCACTGCATGTGCTGGAAAAAAAGACTCACAGCTAGACCAAATGGCTCTTTACACGTGGGGAGGCTAAATATTTAACAAGATTGCGTGGTTGGTCTGCCACTTGACCGATTTTTTTCTGTAGATATTTTCAGCAAACCAGTCGACTCATTTTTTATTCCTAGAATAAATAAAGGAAATCAATATTTGCACCATGTGCTAACATGATTTCTAGATAGACTAATCATCGTCCTTCTTGATAATATCCTTACACTATTTACTCCACAAACATTTAACGAAGCAATTACCAGACCAATAACAGTCATTGGTCTTATTTACCTGAAAAACATTCTGGGTTGTATTCGAATAACACATAATGAAGTGAACTATTTGACCATTAATTTTGGGGTAATATGATAAATACGTTTATTTAGAAAAATGATTAGGATGAAATGCAACATGTATACAAAAGACGAACATTAGGAGGGCAGTTTAATTCAAAATGCTCCCACCACAACAAACGAATACTATAGGTCTTTAGATGGTTAATCATCACTAGATGGAGAAATGCAAGAATTACAGTACACGTGTTTGCAGTAATATCAAGGCCATAATCTAACATCAACAGCTTCAGACCAATGATATTCTATGCATGTATATTGGATCTTTCTTGGTATTATAGTTATAGGCAATCACAATCAATATTTTGTCATTCTACACCCACTATTATCAAACCTCGCATACATACAAACGTGCAAATATATCCATAATAAATATTGCAAGTATTTACAAATAAGGCATGTCTTGTTCTTTTTCTCGTCTCTCTACATAATAGCACACAATGACAAGAAAGTTATACACTGTCTGTGTCCTCACAGGTAGATAGGTGGTGTTTATAGTGTGGGAACCAGGCATTAGTTTTGGTGGTGCTCGCCTGAATGACCTGTTCTCCGTCGGCGGTCACACTGATGGACTTATCCTCCCGGTTGTGACGACGGCGCTGGCACACGATGGTGAGTATAACAATAATGGCAATGACCAGCACGGCCAGTAACGTTAGTAGGAGGATGAGAATGGTCCTGTCACGGAGGAACTGTTCTGACGGGTCGTCGAGACGGCTTTTGGTGCAGGCAGGACCCTCATAGCCCATGTAACACTCGCAGTGAAAGCCATTGGCCTCCTGTATGCAGTCCCCATACAGACAGGGACTAGTGGAGCAATTTACAGCAGCTGAAAGAAAAAGGAGAGGTAGCTTTTATATTTGTGTACATCATTTCAGAAAATTATTTTCAAAACAACTGACTCATGTTTGTATTTTGCAAAAGTATCATCATATTGCTGCTCGGCGTGAGACTATGATATCACTTTGTTTATTACCAAACCTATCTTGCTTTTTTTTTAATGCTACTTAACACAGAAGTATTGTTATTACTTAACCAATTGCGCATTAATCAACCTTTATCCATGATAAATGTGAAGTAAAAATGAATTATCTACAATAGAAGCAGGATGTATAATTACCCCCCTGTTGACTTTAATTCCCATTGCTATAAGGCATGAATACTTACTCTCACACACCATTCCAATGAAACCTTGTCGACAAACACAATAATAAAACTCTCCTTCCTGCATACAGTCACCACCATTGCTACACGTATCAAATATACATCTCCCGAATTTCATTGCTGAAAATGAGAAGAAAATTATTATCATTATTAGAAAGAGGTTTTGGCTTTTTGTCGTCAAAGGTTAAGAGAAAACAATGGTCTAATGATAAAATGTGATCCATGGGGAGGCCATTTCTTGCGATGCCCTCATTAATTCTACGATTGATTACGGAGGATTTGGTGTTAATTCATGTCATTAAGATTATGTTTGGGTGGCGAAATCCCACACAAAAGGCGTTATCTGAAAAATTCATTAATCGTGTCATGTTTTGTGAAATTCGAAGTTGATTTGTCACTCAAATGTTAAAAAGAGCAATACTGACACTTTTTTACTTTCTTAACAACCAAAGGGACGTCTCATGAATTACGAAAGAAAAGGGGCAATTTGAAGTTTTACCCAAAATGTTGCAGATATAATTTCTTTTTATTTCTTTTTAAGAAATATTTACCCTTGGTGGTTTTCTGATGATAAGAATAAAAGAAATAAAACCATGCATTGTGTTCTCAGTTGGCCAGTGCGATTGCGCATTTCTCAAGTGTACCATTTTCTGATACCAAACTTAAGACTCTCATACTTTCAATGCTGGATTTACAAATTTTCGTGCACGTACACTCGTACACTGGCACATGTACTATTTTATTCTAATGCAATGAAGAGAATAGCGGACTGTGCGTGTAAGGCCACTCATATAGACATCGTTTGTGTTGCGATATAAGTTAATCTGTACCACATGCATATGCACCTCTGGGAAAAGAAGATTCACTTTCTTTCCTTCTTTGATTAAGAGACGCCACATGAAATACGGGAGTAAAGATGCAATTTTGAATCGATATCCTTAGGCCAAAGTTAATAACAATCAAGCAGTTGTGTATGGCGTCTTCTGTATGAAATTGTCTTCTTAGCATTATAAAAAAAAACATGATCATCACAGCGATCTTCAATGTACCTGGTTGCCATAAGATAATGTAATAATGGGGCCAAGATAATGTGCTTGTTTGAAGTCCTCAGCTCTGGTCACACTAAAACACACCTGATGTAGCTCACGTGCTTTGTTTTCATATCATTCCTAGTTGAACCAAAAGCAATTAGCAATAAATATACATTAATTTTCTTTCTTTCGTCATACATATTCAAAATGCAATAACCTCTCTGACAGACCAACACAGATCAAATCACTAGGTAGTTTTCAATGGAGTAAAGAAAAAACACTTTTGTTAGAACATTTAGAAGAAAAAAATAGTCCATGCAATCCAAACAATGCTTTTTGTGCCGCCATGTTAAAAAAGGTACTGTTGCTTACTCTGACCTTTAATAGTTTAAGAAATGGGTATGCCATGGCAAATTGCCCATTATGCAATTGCCATGAATAGATAGAATGTTTTTATAATTATGATCAAGCTCTCTGGGAAATTCTACCCAGGTACTCATTTTCAGGAAACTATTTATCGTTAACTTGTTTTTATCAATAACTTACTAAATAATGGATTTAGAGCAAATTGTCCAATTGCCTATCCCTCTGGATTACCATATAACGTTACTGATAACGCATTGTTTCCCATAATAATTATGTTATCCGTTTTGCTTTTGTTATAGGGAGTATTGCATCCTGTCATCCCCTTTCTTAGGGATGACGCTGAGATTAGATTTTTGCTTTTCATGACCCCGGCAGTGTCAGATGGAACAGAAAACCGAGAGTCATAGTGAGTGGGGGAGTCAATATACCGACATATGATATTATAGAGTTTCAATTAATCATGAGGCAGATGTGATAAGCAGACATGTGCGTACGTATTTCACAGTTATCTCCGGTGAAGCCCACGTAGCAGGTACAGGCCCAGACGCCGGCCACCACCTGACACACCCCCTTCTGGCAGGTGAGGCACAGCTCCGGCTTCGTCGTGTACGACACCACCGGCGTCGGGGTGTGCGTGGTCAGCGGCGGCGTGGCCCGGGTGGTCCTCGTGATGAACAGACTGGCCGTCTGCATGGCATACGTGGGGATGAACGGGGTGGTCACATGACGTACCCGGCCCACCCGGGCAGTCGACGTCCGCAGCTGGTACTTGTAGGGATTTCCTATAGATGGCGCCATGGTGGCTCCGTCCGCCGACATAGCTATGAAGGAAAAATAGAAGACATCACAAAACGCACCCCTTGAGGGCAACGGTTATTCTTGTCCCACCATCAGACAGAACAGAAGGCGACATTGTGTTTGAACTATCGGACAGAAATAGTACAAACAATTTATACATGTATGTCATATAATGGGTTGACAAGCTATTAGATGCGGTGTGCTAATGAGCCTAATTGCTTAGATGATATTCTCAGCAGAACGATTGCTCTGAACAAAGGCCTACACACAACCCATGCTGCTGAATTTCGCGCTTTTAGCAACTAAAGGCATATTCACCCAATCAGGATTCCGCGCATTTAGAAGTTATTTCATTTGTTCGTTAATGTATTTCCATTCTTTTTCCACTATCATTGCACCTTTGCGCACGAACGACAGTGCGTGGAATGCTCGAAAAGAAGCACACCGCCAAAATCAATATGTTTACAGCAAGGTCAATGTAGCATACATGTAGGCCTATATTGGTCTTAGTCAAAGTTCATGGGAGATGTTTTGCACAATATGATGTTGAAAATTCAACAGAATACTTTTGTTTAACGCAGGGGACATTAATAATAATACATATCATACCCTAAGGGTATACAGATTCAGTAGTTAAAAGTATAATGCATCACTGATACAAACAGGGTGATAAATTAAGTGTTAAATCATCCGACACAGTGATACAGGAAGGGAGCTCCAGAATGGAAAATAGTTAAGTTAGTCTGTGCTTTAAGAATTATCTTAAAAATATTACCAGGGTATGATGAATCCATGACCAACCAGGGAAAAGATCCTCAGTAGGTTATCAACCGTTGGTGTGTCAGGGGTATCAGACTGAGGGCATAGCCAACAGGGCTGCCTGAAGGCTGATATCCCTGGCACACCTTTTACTTGGGTTGATAACCCGCCTTGTACCTCCTCTCTAGTTGGTTATATATATATATATATATATTATATATATATTATATATATATTATATATATATTTATATTATATATATTTATATTATATATGATATATATATATATAATATAAATATATATATAATATATATAATATATATATAATATATATATAATATATATATTCATTTAAAAATCCACGAACAATTAACTTGCTTCCTAGTGTCGTGTCTAATTACACCCACAGTCGAATGGCTTTATACGAACATTCTGTATCATAGTATGTGTATGACTATATAGATTTACATCCCCCTGGAGACTTGACTTACGGGTGAAGTGGTAGCGTATGAAGCCGTCGCCGGCGCTGTGGGCGTTGGAGGTAAGGTCGATGCGCACCCGCTGTAGGTCATTAACCTTCAGAGACATCATCATCGTGCCGTCGTCACTGGCCTTGTATTTCTGTCGATCAATACAAAGAGGATATATCAGCGGCCATTCCCACCCCGGGCACATAGGGCAGCCAAGGATGATCTCTCAGGGAACGACCCCTTCACACTGAGCAACTCCGCCAATCACTCACTGCCAGGCCGGGCAGCGCGGTAAGTATGGGAATGGTCGAAGTAGGCTCGCGTGTCACATTATAAACGAGGGGTATGTTCACGGTATACTTAACACACGCAACCCATACGTGTATACTATACTTATATCATCTATTATGTATGTTACGCCCCCCCCTCCCCTAACATTGTGTTTAAATGGATGTTATACTTTACCGATTCTCTACTGTCTTTACCATAGAACTTCGGCCAAGAAATATCGAATATTCCTGTCGCATCCATGAGATTCAATTAAGTGAATTCGATTGCCGAAGCACCGCCTTATGCATATGAATGAGGGCAAGTCGAGTTTCGTTTTGGGAGTGTGTACACTTACAGCAA
The DNA here is from genome assembly GCA_936440205.1 of Lepidonotus clava. Lineage (NCBI taxonomy): Eukaryota > Metazoa > Annelida > Polychaeta > Phyllodocida > Polynoidae > Lepidonotus > Lepidonotus clava. The sequence continues at coordinate 54,956,664 of OW387134.1, forward strand.
CGTAAAAGTGGGGCCTGTCGGTGGGGGCGGCATAGTAGAGGAGTAGGTGATGGAAGGTTTCTCCCAAGGTGCCAAATGCCAGATTCATCTTCTCCGGACCCCAGGCTGCGACGCAGTGAAATTCCGAGTGGTACGGCTCAGCTGGAATAAAGCAATAAACCATGGAGGGCTCATCCGCCGCTGATATTCAGTAGGAAAAACGTGAGAATCATTGCTAGTCATGAAATATCTACTCGGCGATGTCATTATTTCTATACATGATCTAAAGATAAAATACTTTTTCTTCAAAACCATTTTACTAAGACCCAGAAAATTAATTCCAACCTCCCAGACTCAATCAGTTAACAGACAGGACGGTAGAGTCATTCTGTTTTGTTAGAAACTACTGGTTAGAATGAACTCATGGATTATGGATTACGTGATAAGCCGATGGGGGTCCTACAACCAAACGAGTTGACGAGATGTCCCATAGAGGCGGGCCACAGCTGCATCAAGGTTCCGCTGGGAGAAACCATTGTTTACATTCAGTAGGTTCTGTTGGGCCCAACAATGGCTTCCAGACAAATGTATATATGCCCAGGCCTCAGTCTTCCGTCAGAGCTTTTTGTCAAAATAGGACCTTTCTTTTCCAACCAGATAATGCATAGATCATATATCCATTTCATTTCCAGGAAAGTATGAAAGGATATCTTTTTCTTTTTGTTCATATATGTACACGTCAAATGTTATTTCTCTTCTCTAATGCTTCACCTTGTATGTCTATGCCATCCTTTCCTCTATTCAAAAGCGCAGTCTCGCCAGCCAACATAAAGCGAAATGGGAAAACAAGCATACGATAGAGTGATCATCAGATTACGTATTCGTAAAAAAGGTCTTTCGCAATACTGTATTCTCATAATGTCGACACAAACTCTTCTATTCTAAGCTTTTTTTCGTATTTCACGTAAGAGCACCTTCGCATCATTCATGTCAAGGCACCTTAGATAACCCCGACGGGGTCGTCCGTGCTCAGGTCTAACCCCACTGCGAATTTCAAAGGCGCACGACATCCTGTGATTTGGACATGGCGGCTATCACTTACCGTAGTCGTCCCTGTTAATGCAGCTACTAATCTTCATGATTGGGCCTGTTATTTTGGTTGTCGAGCTGAGATCCCCCTCACATAGGCCCTGTGCGGCGTAGCCAGACTCGTCATAGATGGCCGTCTGGTAGAGGGTGTGGCTGAAGGGACAGGCCATCGTCTGGATGTTAGCGTTGCTGTCCACTAGTAGTATAGAGAAAGGGGCGTTAATCACTGGCACTTTGGTACTGGTGCATTCTACCTGTTGTTTAGGAACGTCTAATATAAGAGCGAGAAGATTAATGAAATAATAGAAGATGAATTGCTATACAGGTACATGTACAGTATTCAATTCAGAATGAAGGGATCCATAGTTTGTTTACCCTATGTAAATCCATTTTGGATGAGTCTTACTCACGAATAACATTTAAATTGAAATGTAACACTAACAAGTAATGATACTAGAAAAAACTATTTTTAAATCCTAATTGGCTGCACTACAAACATGATTAGGCTGCCAGCCTTTGCATCTTACTTCCCTGTCTGTTTTGATACAATCTTATATCTCCAACCCAACGGTATTATTTCAGAAGACATCTGACATTCTGAAAACCCTTTAAACTCGGCACGCATCTCCGTTCCCAGCTGCGATAACCACGTGTGACAATCGGTTTTGCCGCAGGTTTTGTATGGGACCTTGGTGGCTTTGCCAGGGGAGAGACGGCTGGCAAGGCTTCGGGCTTTACGTTTGGAACCTGGCGCTGCCAAACTGTCAAGGAAATGCTGGGTAGGTTGGCGCCTACTCTACACTCGGCACTTTGGTCAATAGCTGGTGCAGTGGGCGGGTTGCTGAAGATGTATGACAATTGATGTCGTATAATGCTAGTGGCGCCACCTGAGGAGGAAGTGAGCAAAACGGCTTCGCCCCCATTCCATTCCCTCATCCCAAAAGGCAGTTGGCGAGGGCCATTAGGATAAGGCCTTGTGAGGAAAGTAGTAGCATAAGCACCATTGGGCGGTGTTCACGTCTACTTATCGTGCATGCATGGCTGACCCTGTACCCCTCCCGCGAGCATTTGGTCTGTCGATCTAAGGGCGGCCTACGCGGCACTACCTCATCTTTTTTAATCAGCAACAAAGAAGGGCGCCCGGAGATGCGCACTGGGGAATATCTTCCATTTGGTCCCTAAAGCATATGGGCTTATTCCCACCGGCGGCATTTTTCAAATGCAGATTTAGTCGATCCTCGGATCTGTTGGGGTGTGATAACGGAGAAGGGGAAAGGTCTGCTGATGGCCGTTGGGCGCGGCCACGAATTGCTCCATTTCTACACGGGCCTGTGCCTGTGAGTGTGCAATCAGCCGGCGGCCTAATGCCCGCGGGGGGCGCTCTGTCGGCATGCTACTCACGCTGGGGCAGGACGTCCACCATGGTGTTGGCCGACAACGTGTCCAGGCAGTCGTAGATGGTCGGCACCATACCTGGAATACCACAATCACTGTTAATAAAGTCACCCTAACAAAGTGGAGCTGGGAACGGGCAACAGACATGGGTGAGACCTGAGACACAGCGAAACAGACTGCCCGACCCGACTGGTTGTGGAAATATAAGATGAGAGCAAAGAGGTGCAGGTTTAAAGCAAAACATGTAAATTGTTCAGTGGGTATAAGAACATAAATAGATGTAAAAGACATATTTTATCTGAAATAACTGGCGACAGGCAGTAGGTACATGACCCTCTCTCGGCACCAGACTTGGAGAGTATTCTACAAACAGAACCTTTACTATACCAAGACTGGTAATCTCACCAATATGATGTTCAGTGCACTTTCAAACCATTTCCATCTCTGCATCACACAAGTCACGAATTTCAACTTTGACATTAAGATTTAATTATGTCATCAGATTTCATTCTCGGAAGGTTGTCAACAGAATCAAAGAGATCTCACATATAGGAAGAAATTCTAGGAATTGAATAGTCCTTCATTCAAATCCATACCAGTGTCTCCTTTTATGGTAATTTGTTGGGTTTCTATAATATTCTGGCATTTAATATTTGGTGAATGCTTTTAAAAGAGAAATATAAAGAGAAGAATAACCAATAGGGAAAGCATAGACCTTTTACAATACGCATGCGATTGTACATTTTCAATAGTCTTGAAAGTACATGGAAAAAACGTATGATACAAAATTACATCAACTTAGATTATTGACAAATTTAGACATGAATTTCCGAGGTTATGGGGGATATTGGATCGAATTTACGTTAAATGTGGATATTTATAAATCAGCATCAGGACCTAAATAGTATACATATATATAATTCTTGAAAATTGAATGATTGCCCCTCTGATGGCCACGATTTTAATCTTTTTTGGAATAAACACATTCAACAGGTCTGTTGAAAAGAGACACGACATTAGTTTGAGAGTATATGCAATTATGTTGGTCGTCCGGATCATGCTCAGAAACCATCAGCTCAGCTTCTAATAGGAATACTTTAGAGGTTCCCAAGAATGAATAACTGTGTAACTCCTGCAAAAGAATCATTATATAAGTCCCTATTATATATGCACAGCTGATTGTATAAGACCTGGAACTAAACGTACCGATGTTTATAATCTTATGCTTGCGTACCGATGTTTATAATCTTATGCTTGCGATTTTATACAACACTTATTTTTGTATGAAATGAAATCTAATCTTCAAAGAAATGCTGACATCTCATTTACTATACTGCTTCAGGATAAAAGGGTATTAAATACCCTCTTATCCTGAAGCAGTATAGTAAATTAGATGTCAGCATTTCTTTGAAGATTTGAATAAATTTTATTGCTATACCGAGATTTATTGCTATACCGAGATCAAGTTTGAAGATATTGAATTGGTATTGAAGAGGTTGTGTGGACGCCTTTCAAATTTCCGTAGTGAATTATATTATATAAAAGTAAGGGCCGATAGATCGCACCTGTTGAATCAAATGTATCAAGTGTAATGCAAATTCAATTAAAACTAAATCACTATCAATCGAAAATGGACATATCATATTGCTTTTCAAGCTTCAATTGTCCTGTGCACACCTGTATTCGTGTCTACACATGTTGGTCGTGTCAGTATGGTTGTTTGTGTCCGTGTCTGGGTAGAATTATGCCCATCTTGAAGTTTTGTTTCTGTCACATTTCCCTTCTTGAGGTGTTCTGATATTTCAGTGTCTCAAGTCTGACAGGTTTATTGCTAATGAAAACATTAACATTTCTTACATTTTACAGAAAGAAATTTATATCAATTTAATGTTTCACCTGATTCATATAATATTATAACCTTCTTTTCATTAACGTTATGTCAAGTTATATTTTAGGTCAGGTATGAATTTTGTGGACTAACATCCACTGGAACCTTCTCAATAACATCTTCGCATGCCAAAGCGTGTATAGTTACTTCTGCCTAAGAAAAATAAAATGCATTATATATCACGATAACCAAGATCATAAGTAGGAACCAGGTAGCTTAGTAGCAAATCACAGAGAAATGCTATGGCAGTGAGAAGAGAAACATTTTCACTAGATCTATGGTGGTGACTGGCACATTAAGAAGTTCAAACAGTAAATGGATTCCGGAAAATTCACCAAACAGAAAGAGGACATTACGTGCAGTTACTATGAGCCACGGCTGTCCCATCTGGACGAAGACGAGCTGGAAAGAAGTAAAGAAGCGGGCTACCAGAGCTTAATAGGGATTGACGTAACGAGATCAGTCAAACTAAAAGACAAAAAGGGGATCACAAGGTGCCTCAACCAGAAGAGCCGATAGGGTAGAATTGAATCATGAACTGCTTCTAAGGGCATTAGCCTTTTTAGGCTAATGTTGTACTCTTTTTTTATTCTTAAAGCACATTAAGTGGGCACGAGTCGCATCACGTGATAACGCTGGTCTTGGTTGAGCGGCGCCCCCTATCTATTAGGACACAAACCGCATCATCTGTAAGACCATGGGGATGAAAGGAAATTGGATGATTACTAATACAAAAATGGGAATCTACTGTGGCAACTGACCATCAATATATCTATTACCAAATGCCGTCCATTAATCTCTTCCGTCTATTCATCGTCATCCATCTATCTGTGTCTGGCACATGGGCTAGCGAAGGAGAATGAAGGCAATAAGTAGAGTACTTAGCCAATTGCTATTCGAAACAAATATGTTTTAGAGTGAATTGGGCCTAAACTTACTTACTTAAGGGAAAAACATCAGGAATGGGGGTCGGGTCTCGATAACGGGGGTGGAGGTCGATTATGTGGTATGGAAGAAAGAGGAGAGGATCTCGTTTATGGTGAATATGTGCATATCATAGAGGAAGAAAACAAGAATCGAGCACGTCTGCTATAGTTGATTAGATACGTGTATGCACTATTACCGACGTAGAGACCGAGGGCCGGGTCAATGTACACTCCTGCACTGCGACACATCACGTCTCGTTGAATTTCACAACTGGGAATAAAAAATAAAGCTAACGGGAAAGGACACCGCTAGTTTGAGACAGATAGTCATCGGGTCTGCGGTGATGCGTGCTAAAAGCGACACACCACCATGTCTAGCTGGGCACTGAGCAGGGCAAAAACACCCTCTCCAGCGGAAAGGGGAAAAAGTAGAAAAGAACAATACATCACCTCCTGCTCTTCCCCGGAGAACCCAACGCAGCAGTAGGATGGTCCCCAGCTGGAGGTACTCCCGGCACTCGTACAGAAACGCCACGTTTTGCACCAGGAAGACGTCTTTCAAACTACTCGAACTGGATCTCTCGCAGATAAATTGGTCTGCAAAAAAAGAAAGTCATGACCTCTTTTTATTTCATTTTATTCAATGGCTAAAAAGGATTGGGAAAACTGCATTTGCATTAAAACCTCCATATTGAATCTCCAAGATAAGGTCTGTGGTGGGGGTTGGAGACTCGGAGGCACTTACTTAGTGATCCGGAAGCAGAAAGGTGATACGGTAAGTGCCTCGTCATGCTATCTCATACGTCTCCCCGCGCTAGGAAGCAGAACCTAATTGGGGGGTCTTGGACGCCAGAGTAATTCTGGTTCTCTTACTGAGAGTCTCGCCTGATATGTTCCATCATTTCCCCTCATTAGACCCAGCAAATTTAGCTGTCGGTGCGCTGTATCACACGAGGCTAAGTAACCGATAGATTTTTACAACCAAGGTGTAATACTAGAGTAGTGCCATTTAGTTTTTATATGAAAATTACCTTATTCATGTTAGGTATATCCAATAATACACATATTGACATAACCAGATAACTGTGAAAGTATTATGAAGAAGATGGAAAATACTGTTTAATTCCTCGCTGATCAAAAACATAATATTCGATTTTCTAGATGCATTTTAATGAAAGATATAGTCCAGTTCATTGTGCTTTAGAAGCGTAGGTAATTCCGATAACTTATCATTCTTCATATTACTTTTGACAAGGAGAGACAGTTCGTTGACAGAAGATGTCTCTGAAATGACTAATATCCTTAGCTGATTCATTATCCATTCCCGCAAGAGCTGAAATTACCAGACGTATAATTAAAGAAGGCCAATTAGCCTGCATCATTTGGGACGCGTTCACGTAAAACTGGGAATCCAACTTGACACCCAGGAAATACTAATGAATATGATTTGGTTATAAGTCACCAAGTGAGAATTGTCCCTTAAGGGTAATGGACTCTGAAGGAGTAGCACTCTCTGGAGACGGAAGGTTTCAATGGACGTTAGCAGGATAGCATATTCATTTAGCATTGGCCACACGTGCAAACATATTAGACACGACATAGGACGTCAGGGGTGGGAGGATATTGTTCTTGATTCTATAAGGTCTCAGTCAAAGGTCTACATCGAGGGGAGCATAACGCATATGCATACTTCTGTTTAGCAACAAGATTTCAAAACAGACTTTGTATGTATTTCAACTAGCAATTGCTGTAAACTTAAACGTTGCTAAAACGTATCAGAATACACGGTAAACACTTCGTTGATAATTCTTTGGAAAATCGGCCTCCAATATCTTTGATGCAGTGTAAAAGTAGCTGTTGTCCGGCGCAGTCTGAAAGGTTCTAGAGAAGGCAATTTGATGAACAAAAATCACCTTATTTTGTGTACGTATTATCACAGACCATCAACTGGCTTCATCGAGTATCCCTAGTATCATCGAACTCGATATATGCTGCAAAATGATTGCGGCTTTAGCTCTGAAGATTGTCTTAAGACGGCATTGGGATTCCATCCAGCTGCATATTGCCATAGACAACAAAGTGATATAGGCCTACATAAAGTATATACTATGTATTTTAATGCATCACCCTCCCCTTTCTATAATAGGTTTTTTCATAACCATACTAATTATAAAAGATGCTATTTTTCTCAGCTCATATCCGGAACTCGTTCAGTATAGCCTGTAGAAGTGCATCACTCTAAGTGAGGCTGCGCCTTTATTACTCTATTCCATCATTCTGTCATTGCCCCTCCTTTTCCTTCTTACATTTGCATCTAGATTATACGAACTCCAAGAGGAGCAGACCCTAAAATATTCAAGTGTGGTAACAGTTTGAGGCGGTCATGCAGGGGGCAGCTTCTCGTTAGCCATACTTATTGATGCACCAGGAATTAGTTACTTAATGTTGCTACACATATCTCTGTAAGAGAATTGGTAATATATTATTGATACATTTTCCCTATAGCAAATTAGATCTGTAAAATTGTCTCTCCCTAGGCCACTTTGAGCATAACACTACGCCTTCCTGATCTGCTGATAGATATGGCTTTGCTTTGAGCGAATACTTGTGATTAGAGGTCTCTGTGTGACTCTTGCTCACACTTAAACATATGACACATTTTCATTCTAGACATTTCTAACAGTGATTAATACGATGCCATATTGATATCGCTGCCCACGTAATGTTTGCATCCCATTATGCTTTTTAATGTTTCTTGAGTAATAGAATGGTCGCGGAATCACCATGCCAATGGCTTCTTTGCGTATATCTTGGCAGGTCTAACACACGCACATTTCGAATTAGTCTACTTTATAGTCTGTATCTTGACAGCCTAAATGCCTTGAATAGTTTGGAATGTGCATCCAAAATGCCTTTATATACAGATTTATTTCAACTTTTAGACAACCTCCACGGACGCAAGTCGCTCATTAACGTTATACTGTTTGACCAAAGAACCACCCACTTAACCGCAATGCATTCGAATTTCAAACTCAAAGCATATAATAACCACCTGTCAAATCCACGTGCGGAAATCTACTTCAGGCTAGCACAAATATCAACCCGGATCAAACCCACGCCAAATGGCCATAGGGCACAGCTATACCAGTTAATCACAAACACAGGAGGAAGGCGTCCTTGGGGCCAGCGTCATCTGCAGTCTTCGGGGAGCACCTTGTCTTACTTGACCCACCTTGTGTAACATATTCGGTGCTCACCAAACGCCACTTGCAGATGAGCCCTGGTATTATTGGTAATGCCTTTGGCACCTCATAAACTAACACTCGCCCGCGCAGGGGATGAACGCCGGGTGATGATACACCCTGTAGCAAGACCTGCTTTACCTGAACACTTCATAGGGTAGAACGCTCTTAAACTTTCTTCATTTTCAAGAATGCATAATACTATCATGTGACCAGTCCCGTGATATTGTAAACGAGTGGGATTTTAGTCATTTTGCTTTAAGTCCATTATTAATTGAATTATTGATGAAAACAAGCTAATGATACATATTTTTCCCCAGGAAATGTGACCCAGAAAGAGATTAAAATTATGAGATCAAAAACACTCTAGTTATTTTATAAAAGTTACATTGTGGCTAATTTTTAAGGAGCATCCATTTTAAAAGGTGTGTTACAATAAGGAACGTTATCATGTTACCATGGCAACAAAAAAAGAATGTTCAGATTGCAAAGTTCTTTTACTTTGCCGTAGCAAAAACTGCTATTTGAATGAAGATCTTTGTGAAAAGTTATTGTATTTTTAATAATTGTGATAATTAAGAAAATTGTATCTTTTGAACAACTAATTATGGTTTAGTTCAAAGAGCTATAATATGGAAATTGAGCACCAATGGTAAACAGGGGTGTGCCAGTGTGTACCATTTAGGGGATTTCAAACTCCTATATCTCAGTCTATATAGGAATATCTATAAATGGTTTGCATTGATTGAAAGATAGGATTATAAATTCAAATTCATACTTTCCCCCTCTAGGACATCAAATCCCACGATTAGTCATAATATAGTATTCTTTTCTATAGAGGTTAATGCACAGCATACCATTTTTTTTATATAAAAGTTCTAACTTAAATATCACATCGGGAATATCTGTAGCGCTTGCTTGCTTGCTTTCTTTATTAACTTGCTTTACGTTTGGTATTCGCATTCCTCGATGCCACCCCTGTGAAATTTAACTCATATATTATACGGTTCCAAATTATGCATTATCATGCAAAGGGCGGCTCCCTCTTAAGGGATACTCATTTTGTATCCAAATTGATCAGCACTGCTTCAGTTATCTGCCATGGGAAGCAGCATACCTGCTATTAGATGCAATATCTGCACCATCTCACACCGGTACCACGAAATCAAAAAGACAGCTGTCCGTATCAAATACCTAATGCTCATACTGTTGTAACACACAGTCAATGTTTCCTTTACCACACTGTTAAAACAAGTGTTTAGAACCTAAACATTTTCCTAAACACTTCGGTGCATCCAGTTTTGGAACACTTTATTTCCCTAAACATGTTTAGAATTATCGGTGTTTAGGGTTAAGTGTTTAGAAATGTGTGATGTTTAGCTGTTTAACCATGAAGTGTTTAGGTCCTCAAGGTGTTTAGAATCGAAACGCTTATGCTTTTTTTATGTTTAGCTGTTAAGTGTTTAGAAAACTATGATGTTTAGGTGTTTATCTATGAAGCATTTAGGTCTTCAAGGTGTTTAGGGTTAGGTGTTAAGTTAAACAGTAATATACCGTAATATGTACAGTGTACTTTCATTCTTAAGGATGAAAACCATTTTAAATTTAACAATACTATACCGTAGTGTGTAAAAAAAAACCGTAGATCTTACATGTAAAACACTGTATTGGTACTATGCCATTCAGTTTACACCAGATGTAATGTTAACAGCATTGAAAGTTTTATTTTTCCTGTAATCACACTACAGGATCATTGAGCCAATAACCACATATGGCCTTCCTTCTTGGTTTAACCTTGCATGGACTGTTTGATTGTTAGAGGTAAAACCTTTAGGGGTATAGCTGATAAAGTTCTTGTACTAAAAAGGTGTCTACATGTTAATCCTACTAAAAAGGTGTTTTAAAACATTTTGTAAATGTTTTAGGGGTGTTCTGGTTGGTTGACCGTACCTAGAATAGCAGGCCACTGAAGTGATTATCTTAATGATGCTACAAAAACTTAAAAATCTAACATTTTTAATCACAAAGTTCCAAATTCCTAAGTGTATGAAAAAACTATTTTACCAATCATGGCCAAAAATATGGAAGGCATGTGGCAAACCACTAATAGTACAACTACTTCATAGTAGTATTTTGGTAACTTCCGTAGCCGAGATTTGAACCCGGGGCCCCTCACATATGAAGCCTATGCTCTACCACTGAGCTATGGAGGGCTGTAAGTAGACACAGCCCAGCTTTGCTTCTTAACTGAATAAGCAGGGGTATGAAAGTTATGACCTAATGTCTGTCTAATGTTGATCACCTGTATAGTAGTACTGATCCTACTCATTGGTGCTGACTATGCCAGTGTGTACTGCATGCAGTCCAAATTAGCTCAGTTGGTTAGGCTTCTACCTTGAATGTAAAGAATGTGGGTTCTAATCCCAAAGTGTCCATTTTTCTTTTCCATAGTATACAATTGATATTATGTGTTTAGATTCTAAACATATCCCATTCAAAACATGGTTAGAGGTTACAAGTGTTTAGCTTTTAAACACAACTAATGATGTGTTTAGATTATAAGCATAGTTAACCCAACATATGTTTAGAAGTTACAAATGTTTAGGTTTTAAACAGATATGGTTTAATGTATTTAGATTATAAACATGTTTATGCCCTTAACACATTTAAATTCTAAACACCATTTTAACAGTGCATTTCCTGTATTAGTTCTTCTGTTTCCAGACCGACTAGATCAATAATGTATAGTGGGAAGGCAAATTGTATCTAATTAGCAAGTCTTAGTGTATGTCTACTCCTTTTTAGAGGCTGTCCGCTGAGTGACACAAGCAGACACCGAGTTAAAGGTCCCAGAGTAACCAAATATTGGACTCACTAATAATTAGGTATATCATATGAAGGATATTATTATTACATGTTTACATGTTCAACGTAACTGTTTTTTCTCGGTTCTACATCACTTGGACTGTCCATCCTAGAGCACCTTTAAGCAGCCAAATTACTGAATATCATACAGGTCCATAATTGTCTGATACTATCCAACGCTCGCTAACTTTGCCCCTGATTTACGTGGCCGAGCAAACACGCCCGCGCGTGGTTCATCATAGGAATAGCCACAGAGAATGAAGCATGGATCTCCCTTCATCGAAAAACGTAGAGCATGGTTGAAATACTGCAGACTGCAAAAGATCTAGCTTGCTATAGAGAAAATAAGACGATAGTCTCGGCTGCCATCCACTAGTCAACTTAACACAACACTCAGGGATTAGGGTCGGGTGGCAGTGCTGGTCAAAGTTTATACAAGAATTACAAAAATACTTTCCAGACAAGAATATTGATGTTATTATTGGGTTTGGTTGAATATTTGTTATCAATATTGGTTAGAAATCGGGGGCTGTGCCCCCAAGCCCCCCTTTTTCATTCATTTTTTCTATTTCTAAATTTTCTTATTAATTGCCCCATAAACAATAACCGACCTAAGACAAACAAGAGGGGATTATCTTCTATCAACACGTTGACTACTGATGTGCACCCGATAGTCTCCTCTATTTAACCTGTCTGGCCGAAAAATGAATGCAGTGAGTAATCTATTTACTTGGAAATGTATCTCCTGCCTTGAAGTAGACCTAATCTACCCCCAAGGGCATAACTATGATAAGTACTGTTTTCTAGCAAGCATAAGAACATGTTGTGAGTAATTCATGATCAGAGGATTTTGTCAGCTTCGAGGCAAATGCTTAAGGGAGGGACTTGTTATAGTATTTTGTGACATATTCAGATGTCATACAAAACACACACACATAATTATACACACACAGAAACATGTTTCTCTCCAAGGCTAAACATAGGCCTAGTGGCAGAATAGGTCAACTGAGTCATTCGCCACTGACTCTTATAAATATGAATTGACCGTTTGGTATGCCTTTGATAAATCCAACATTGGTAGTATTCTCCTCCCCATAAAAGGATATTCAACATCATGATTCTTCAATATTATCAATTGTGTGGTTATTGTGGCAGAAACACAAATGGAAGCCTTAAAATACCCATCCACGTCAGTGTTGACTGAATCCTTTCCGGAGCAGCAGAAGAGCCTGTCATATTCTAGGCTGTGTCTCCCATTGGATAGCCGCAACACATTCGATAGGAATCCGGTGGCCGTTTTCTTTCAATCGATCACTCGACCGTCCACAAACATTTAAAATCAGCTCATGGCGGTACCGGAAGCTGATTTAGGTTTTCTACAGTTGTACTTTTGCATTCTATAATCATATGTGTAGTTGACTTTTGTTGTACTCTTATAAGATAGAGTAGAAGGTAGTACTGGGGTGGACGTTTGTATAGGAAGAGTTCAGAAAAACCTCCCCATGAAAGCATTTAAATTTTTTCTCCATTCATATTTCATATCCCTTTGATAACTACAAGTCCTTAAGTCCTTAAGAAGCAAAAACCACATTTTGGTGAGTAATTTTGCATAACCTTTTCAAGAATGGATACTTTTTTTTTCTCTTGGGGGGGGGGGGGGTTAATGGTAAATAAGATGAGTATAATAATGAAAGCAACCCGACCTTTCAAATAGCTATAGGCTATAAATAGATATGTTGCAAAAGAAGGAAGATGACGACGACATGAACTGAAAGTTGCATAAAAATGACAGTTAGGTACTGGGCAGAATTAGAGAAACGCACAGGTTCTATGAAAAAATTAGCAGTACATACAATTTTGTCTCGCAAGGCTATTGAGTGCAATGTAAAGGGAAGAAAGGGATGGAGTTATAGAATTTGGATCACCTTCCATATATTGATGTGTACCCAAGCCTACCGAGAGGATAGACTTTTACACCTACTTTTATCAATGACGGACTCAGAGACTATGAGGAACATTGAACGAAGGTTTGGTAGGAATATAAATACGTAAAGAATACACAATATTCCCCGAACCCGTCTCCCGACCTGGAGGAAAAGTCAGAAAAACTCACCAGTGAATGTGAAAAGACGTGAAGGCAGATTCCACCATAATAGACACATTAGAACAGAAACAAACGTAAGCACTGTGTTGTTCTTTCCTTCGGTGGTACAGCTAGGTTATATGTACAAAGAAAGTCTTTACACAGCAGCATCTCGCGATCGGCTTTTGAGGATACTTGGTGTATAATTAGATTATACACAACGAATTTAAAAACAACCATAGCCTTATCTTAGCCTTAGTCTAGCTTGCCGAAGATATGAACATAAATCACATACTGAATGCACTTTTGACTGTGTACCAGTGGCACAGAAGGGAAAACAAAAATTGTTTAGACACAAGCACTTTTCTTCCACTGCACACGTCTGTGGGAATATTATGAAAGATTGCAAACTACGAAAAGTATTTATCCGTCTGGAAAACATCACGGGACTATGTTGTCCAAAGTATAGAGTTGTTGTCGTTGGCTACAGTCGTCCAAAAAAACCCACAAAAACACAGGTTAAATATTTTGTCTTTTATCAATCTTTTCATTCCTGCAGTCACTTTACTGTCGTTTGCAGTCGTACACTGTTGAATTTTCTTCTACTGATTTGTCTTTTTTCACTGAATTATTCTCCGAACGACCAACACTGATTTCGAAATATTTCCCTGTCTTAGGTTGTCTTGAGGAATATGTCGTTTAGTGGAAACAGGCCTTAAGGGTAAGCAGAAAGGATGCAATTGATAAATAGATTACCTACATAAATAAGTCTTACAAGGAAAAACATGTAACCAAGAACAATTCCTTTTATAACAAATATTTCTTCTTGATGTACATGTTTAAGTAATCTAGCTTCAGGAAGCATCTCTGAAGACTCGGTGATTGCATTACATAGACAAAGCACCTCGTCTGCGGAGCAAATGTAAATTTGCAGAAAAGTAAGTAAAGTATAAACGCTAGTTTTGTGAATCTGAATGACTCTCTCTGAACAGAAATGAGCAACAATAAATCAGATTTATTTATATTAGAGAGAGGATGGACCTAATTCGCGCACATCTAAAGCCCTTTCTGTCTAAAGGGAAACACGATTTTATTTACCGAGGGCAAAAGACTTTTACTCCATGGCTTGTCGTTTGTGGTAAGGTAGATCAACAGTATCTGTCGCCTTTTTAGGCTACTGAAGAATACCGTGCCCGGATGTTAGATCCTTACAGATGTGTAGCTAGTACCAGCCAACATCCCTTCCACAAGAGTCTCAGTGTGTTTACACTAGCCTGCTCTTGTCCTATTAAGGCCACGTTGGCCTGGACTTAGAGTCCCCAAAGTGACACAGCCCGACCAGCGACCTTTTCGGATTTATCACCTGCAGACCACGTTCTCTACGATCGATGCCGTGGTACTTAAGGCCGACTTCACTTGGACCGAGATGTTCGCATCACAAGCCTTGTACTCTGTAACGCAATTTTGTTTTTGACTCCGAGTTGCTCTCAGGACATTCATCATACAGCCCGGCCTGCTGTCAGTGTGCAGGCTATTCTTATCTCTCTGCAGCCTAGAAGGAAGTTGTTATTGGTACTTTGTGGCGCCATAGGAGGCCTAAGTGGAAAGTCTCAAGTAGATTAACAGATTGTCCGATAAAAGTAGTATGTTGAGAAGATGTTTAAAATGTGTAATCAAAGTGTGGCACTATTTGAAATGGTAATAAAGTCAATCCCATGGTGGGGGTTTGGTGGGATGTAACTGGTGTAGGAGAATGGAGATCCCTATCCACACAACATATTGAGCAAAGTCAACATTATGCGTTTCATTAAAAGAAAAGAGGCAACATATTCATGAATTCTGACTGCAGGATCGCTGAGACTACGCCGCTAAGATAAAGCTGTTTAACATAATGACCCTGTAGTCTACCTCTAACATATTAAATATTTGGGTTTGCTTTGAGTCATAAACGAATGGCAAAATTTACCATTCGTTAATGACTCAAAGCAAACCCAAATATAACATCACAGGGCGAACGTGCATCTCGTAAATAAAGCCAGCAAAGACCTCTCTGAATAACTGACCGTTGCCTTTACTTGTGGTAACCGTCCCTTCGGGAATGTGTTACAAATCGATAGATTGGACCACGCATGTTGCCTATAGCTGAGGACAAGCAAGTCCAGTATTGACCTGGTAGAAGCCCATGACCCTGACCGAATTTTGTTAGACATTAGGAGTAAGTCGTTCATCAACCAGCATAGTTTCATAAGAAGTGCACGGCCTTACATTGAGCGCAAGTGAGTGATTTTTTTATCACCTTATTGCTTAGGGACTTTAGGACCAGAACGGGGTGATATTATGGTGTTGAAAGTCTTGCAAGGTGTCTGTTCTTCCGGACGTTGCAGATCATGTATTCTATATGAGTGACATAATTATATCATATGTTAGTACATGATGGTTGACAGGTGGAAGCGATCAGGTAATTTTGATTTATGGGCGAATCTAGATGACCTTGCTTACAAACATTACAAGACTTATGATCTGTAGATTCAATATTATAGGCCATGCTTTTAGTCTAAGCCAATGCCAATCCGCACTAATAGGATCAGGCTATCAACTGGGCACCGCCCGTACACATAGCTATAAACGGATGACTGCTTAAGATACTTTCTTTTCTTGGACGGTACACGGATATGGGACATTTAATTGGACACGAATACTACTATACTTTTTTTCAATGTATCAATTCACGAAAAAGTAATTAAGATATAAGATATAAGACAAAAATAAGTCATAAAGATATTGACCAAATTCAGGAACTTATAAGCATTCTAAAAGGGTAAAATTGCAATGTTGTTTGGCTTCTTAATCGGAATGGTGATAGACTGATGGGCTTCAGAACGTTCCCAAGGTCTGAACGTCTGCCAAACAATATTGACAACCAATCTACACAGGTCGGTCTTCGGAATGGATCTTATTTTTTTTATTGAGGCAAATGGACTCACGTCATTCTCTCTGAAATCAATACAGGATAAAACCAAGCTGTACACCTGAAGCCGTAATGACGCTCGGATGACAATTTACGCTGCCCCCTTATCAGAGATTCAACAAAACCCCGGTTTGAAAGAAAGAATTGTTTTTAGGAATAACCGAAGATGGAGTTGTCAGTTCCGACTCGAAAACCGATAGCCATCAACCTGATGGTACTTAAGACAAAGCTCAGCCTTCACTCTGATTGTGACTTCCCGACAGAACATGATAGCCACTACATGAGAATACGCGGTACCATATGAAGATAATAAACCCTACATGCTAATTAGGTCTTGCAACAACTCACCAAAGATTCAAATTACGACTGTTCAAGAACACAGAAGTATGTTATTGACTGCTTACACATCACATATTTTGGCAAGGTTTAACATCTCCGTATACTCTGTAAATGTAGCAAAATGTCACTAGCATTAGAGGAAGTTAATAAATGTAAAAACAATCGATTGTAAGTAAGGAATAAACCTGTTATCCAAGCTAAAGGTCCCAACTACTGGTTTTATACACCCACGCTAATGAATGTGACGTATATGGCCAAACGAGTTAATTAACGTGTACGGGCTCGATGATAGCATGACCTTATGGTATGACTCCACATTTCCTCTCGGAATTTTCAGCGGCGACAATATTGGAACTTTTCCAGTTGCAGTTGTTAGTTTCAGTCAATTTCCCATGGAATCTTTCCATATGTGCAGTTAATGCAATTATTGTAACCTGGTAATAGGAATAATACAATTATTCTATTTGCCCGTTGCCGACCTTTAGCTGGGGATGCTGACTAGAATATCAAGTTTACAACGTTAAACACTAGCCCTTCTCGCTTGCCATGTGCCGCATGGTGTAGCAGATTCATGGTGAATGTCGACTTCAGATTCACGAACAATGTCGACTTCATATAATATATTTATCAACAACGCATAAGCATCAAATTTACAATATCCTATTACAAATCTAGCAACAGAAAAGGGATCCTTTTTTCATCTTATCAATTAGGCAAGATAATTAGGTATTTCCCATTATAGGCCTATACATATATTTGATATGTATACATGTAATATGTACATGTGATACAGAGGGAGAAAGACTAATGATTCCTGGGACATGTATTGTAGTATTAGTCCCAGGGCCGGACTCAAATATATACGGATGTAAGTCCAGCTGGGGAGGGAGATAAACAGTAGAAGGACAGATAATTATTTGTTGACGAAGTGCATTGGCGCAGGAGGTCATCTTCTGAGGACCGGAGTGGTTGAGCCGCTGCCCACACGGCCGGGGCAGGCGTGGGCCCTGAGGCCCGGCCCGCCCGACGTGCAGGGGTTGGCTGATGTATGTAGGGTTAGCAGCAGCAGCTAGAGCTACGAGTGGCTCCGACAAATATCTGCTCGTCGCTGAGTAACTCACATTTCCACGTTAATGGAATCTTCTCCCCATACCCGCACTATGTTACTGCGTGCTGTGGTCAACATTACAAAAACAGGACTGAACAGCTGTCGCCGGTAGGAGTCCCCGGTCTGCGGCAGGGAAACGGCACACCGGGGGAGGGCGGCTGGAGAGAAAAAAACAGGTCAAAGTTGCCGTCTTCAAAGACGGAGACGGTGATGAGGGCCTTTCCTTCTATTTATCGCAAGAAGGCACGCGTCTTTAATTTGCTACATATCATTCACCCTTCTCTAGGTTCAATACAGATTTAATCATCTGAGATTTTTTTTCATAGAGCAGAAAAACAGTTCAATCATAAGATGGCTCCTTGGTGGTGACTCTAAGACTGAGGTTGGCGCCGTAAAACAGTAGTGCAGAGGGAGAGCTATTGGATTTGTCTGGGCTTTAACGGGGGCAGCCCCAGCCGGCAGTTGAAGCTGGCCTGAGCTGATGCTGAGAAGAGCCCATTTTCCTCTTTTTATAGGCGTCCTCCGCAAATCCTTTGCGTACAGCAAACTTAATTCCGGTCAATGGATGATGTATACCGACGCCTCAGGGTGGGAGACGCCCCGTCTTTGTGAGATAACTATTCTAAATAATTGAGCAGTAAATTCAGTACCACAAATCAATCCAGTGCCCCACAGTCCCGTCTTCAGACCCTCTTTTTCAAAACCGGGTATAGTATGAGTCCATCACATAGGCATACTGCTGTTTAGACAGCACGAGACGGACATATCGCCTTTATTAGGACATAAGCTTACTTAGAAGATCGTGAGGGTACAATTACTGAAAATGCCCTGCGGCATTTTGTTCAGGGCTCTCTTGTATCGAGTCGAGAAGGTCAGTCCGTGGCTACAGTACCAGCATCATCTGGCGCATTAAACATGGATGAAAGGATGAGCGGTGCATGGTCTGGTAAGGTTTCACTGGCGAGGGGCTCACAAGAACACCTGTCACAGATTGTATGCCACTGTTCAGCTTACGCCCGGGATAAGGCCCTCGTTCCATATACTACTAACTGAAACCCCGGCTGGCAGTTGTTCACATGATTGGTGAATGCAAGGACCGCCCATATATCTTCATTATCTTAATGCAGGTCAGGCTCAAATTTACCTGAAGTGACCTCTGTCCATTTGTAATACTGATTATACCGGCGTTGATCCCTGTTGTGTGCTAGACGCCGTCAGTCATAATTGCCTGGAGGCATTGCCTTGAGGCAGCAAGGGCACCTGGTGCTTGAACAATTAGCCCCATCCAACTAATACAGCTTGACGATCACTCCCCACACATGAGGAGAAACAGCAACAAATAACCTTGTTTATTGATGGCTTTCTCATTTTCAAAACTCACAGTGGCGATAAACAAACCACAAGTATTGGCGCTTTCAATAGGGTATTTTCAAGTAATTAATTTCAGGGGCGACCTATACCTGCTATACACTGGGGAAGAACGACCACTGAGACAACCCCTCCAGATCAGATACACATGTTCTGTGCGTACTATGAATTACATATTCAGATAAATACATCAAGAAATACTTAATTAACTCAACTAATAATGATCTCTAATTGTGAAAGATTGCGTATAGGCCCTATGTCAATGTTTGAGTATAATATTTGTGGTTTCCCGAAACTTGTCCTGTTTTCGGCCTGACTTTATTTATCTTAGATCACATCAAAACCAAATAATTCTAAAAATAGACATAGAAATCCATAGGAAACTAACATATGCTTGAAGTGACCAGTTTCTTTAAAGCAATATAAATGGAAGACTAGCAGTTGTAAGCCCGTCATAGGCTCTTCTGTAAAAGTGTTCCCCTGCCGAGTCAGCCACGGGAGGTGTCGCAGTCTTTAGTTCAACTCCCTATATGGACCTCGGCCTGATAACAGCAACTGGAATGTAATATTTTGTGGTGCGAGACCTCAACAAAATAATTATTTTAACGGTTCCGCTGACGTCACCGCAACGTAACCATGGCTCCGCCCACTTGTTGTCACGTCACTATAAATACTGGGACTCGTTACCAACCATTCATTCTCGTTCCAACCACCATCAAGACAACATCTCCAGCATGCTTCCTTAAGGGGTTTAGGAAGTTTTAGTACGACTATTTAACGCATTTAACGCATTTTCTAACGCATTATCAACGCATTAGAGGTTCCTCTACGCGCCAGCTATGGGGAAAAGACAGAGAAAAAACAATCTTTGCAAGAAATGTGGAGTGAGACACGAAGCTCCAACAGGCAAGAAATGTGAGTGTACAGATACCTTGGTAGTGTCAGTGGATTCTGATGCTGCAGGAGAAGATGGTGGTGGGGCGAAGAGGGTCGTAGCCGTTCTGGTACGATCCGGGGTTCATCGTCCTCGACGAGCCCAAAAGCAGTCCGGCACCAAGTTCCGACGGACAGGATGAGTGACAGGATGACAAGACTGGAGCGTACCGTTACCTGCATGGCTGCAACCGTTCAACAACTGGCGGAGGCCAGCAGGAGAGCTTCAAGAGGGGTCCATGGGTCGTCAGACTACGCCGACTCATCATCGGAAGAGGTCTGGCAAGAGGTGAAGAAGAAGACCAAGTCAAGACGGCAACAGCGCCCATCTAGAAACAAGGAGCGTTCCGCAACGAGTTCAGACCGTTCTCGGACGTCCTCTGGCAGCCCCTCCTCCTCACCTGAAACAAAAAAAGGTAAAAAAAGAATTTTGCCCAAAAAAGATTCTGTAACAAGGGGGAAAAACCAAAAAATGTAGAGGAAATTCTTGTAATTGGTCTCAAAACAATTGAAAAATTAATCCATGATAAGAAAGACCCTCAGCCTGCAGTAAAGCATGTTAAGTTACTCGCGGAAAAAGCCTCAAAAAGGATGTATACCTTCGATTGCTTTAACAAGTATGATGTAACCGTTAGGGAACGGGCGGATAGGTTAGGTTACGAGCAGTTTGGTGTAATCGAACAAGAAGATGTGTTCTCAAACTTTAGCTTTGACAATACCTATAAGGCCTCAGTTAACAAGTCGGGGGGCTCGTACAAGAACAAACAGAAATATTCTGGGAGTGCAAACCGGTCAGAAAAGATTTGTTTCCGTTTCAATTCCGAGGCAGGGTGTTTCGGAAAGTGCGGGTTACTGCACGCGTGCATCATTTGTGACCAGAAAGGTCACGCCAAAAAAGATTGTGGGCGTAGTACAACGACCAAGAAGTAGGATGAGGCTTTAAAATCTGGGTTGCTAGACGCGCAAGCTCTTAGTTACGACTTATCTGATAGCTGTGACGTCATCGATTGTAGTGTAGTGACCCAGTCGCGGGAAACTCAGCCGGCTGCTGAGATCAAAACTGTTCCTTTTTACTCCTTAATTCGCAAATGTTAGGGTAATGTTGGGTTCCTCCGTGTTCTTGAGGACGAGTTAAATCCCATAGATGGTAATTTCACGCCTGAAATTGAGGTAATCCATGATAAAGTTGTTCTTGAAAATGAATGTTACTCGGACACGTCCCCTTTTTTGACCGGACAAGCCGGTACGGAAAGCGGTGACGTCACGGGTTCATGTGCGCATAGTACACATAACCTTACGGAGAAGGAGGGTGAAAAAGTCATTTTGCAGGATGAATTTCTGGATTTTAACGAAATATTAGCCGATAGAACCAAGGTTAGTGTCGATAATCTATATGATGGAGTATTTGTCGACAAAAAAACAAAGTTTGAAGGGAATCTATCGGTAAATAATGGAGATATGGATTTTTCTCTAAATAATATCTTATTTGTGTCCCGCTCGCCAAGCGGGGCGGACATTACTGTCTACGAAAAATGTGCCCGAGGCGTTTGTACATGTATCCACTATATTGGGGGCGAAATAGCTCAACTTAGGCCCTGTCGATTTGAATATCTATTGTCTTTTGGTACAGAAGATTGCAAAAATAGGTTTAGACCTACTGTTGACGGTATCGTTGACGGCTTTAAATACGATTGCAAAAATTATAACTCGGTTTTTGAGGGTGAGAACAAGTCAAAAATGGACAAAATTATTGGGAAAGAACTCGCCGAAGGCTATTTAAAAATAGTAAATGAAAAACCATCTTATATTCATAGAATGGGAGCTGTCCCAAAACCTGATGGCGGTATAAGACCGATAACAGATTGTTCTATGCCTGAGAAATATTCAGTAAATAATTATTGTGATGATATCATACAAGAGTTCAAATATAAAAGCATTGACAATGTCCTGGCTATGTTAAACAAGCATGACTATATGGCAGTAGTAGATATAAAATCTGCGTACAGGGCTGTTCCTTTATTTCCTGACCACAGAAAATATATGGGAATTCGTTGGGAAATAGAAAATAATGAAGTTTACATCCAGGACTCACGCCTGGCATTTGGCCTAAGGCTAGGGCCAATGTATTTTAATGAAATATCTGAATTTATATTATCATATTCTATCAGATATGTATAATATACAAGCAGTGAATTATCTGGATGATTTCATTGTAGTTGCCGGCACAATAGAAGAGGCCGAATGGGCTCAAAATGTGGTCATAAAAGTCCTGAGATACCTTGGTTTTCATATGTCTTGGGGAAAAGTAAGCCCCCCCAGCAGAATATGTAAATATTTAGGCCTGGAAATCGATTCAGAATTAATGGAAGTAAGGCTTCCAAAAGAGAAACTCGAGAAATTAGAGAAACTCCTTGAAAAACATGTCAAAAAATATACTATTTCTAGGAAGGAGCTTGAAAGCTTAGGGGGCCTATTGTCCCACTGCTCTCATGTTGTTGATGGAGGCAGAATATATTGCAGACGCATATATAACCTGTATAAAGTATTATTAAATAATAAATTAAAGGCAATAAAAATAGGCCAAGCATGCAGAGATGATTTATTATGGTGGCAAAGATTTCTAAAAAACTTTAATGGCAAAAGACAAATAACATATAATGAATTCCCCCTCCCACTAGTATCAGACTCATCAATGAAGGGTTTTGGCATATACATGGGTAGTTCCTGGCTAGCTGGTAGCTGGGATGATAGCATCGAGCTGGAAGGGTCCAGCTGTGGTCATATA
Organism: Lepidonotus clava; assembly: GCA_936440205.1. Classification (NCBI taxonomy): domain Eukaryota; kingdom Metazoa; phylum Annelida; class Polychaeta; order Phyllodocida; family Polynoidae; genus Lepidonotus; species Lepidonotus clava. The sequence goes on from OW387134.1 coordinate 54,979,632, forward strand.
ATAAATGCTCCAACAGATATTATTTATGACAAAAATAATATAAATGAATTAGAACTATATCCCATAGTAAGAGGGGTGCAGGCATGGCTGAGCCAACTTGCAAACCATAGTGTCAATATATTTACAGACAATACACAGGTATACCACATGATTAGGAAGGGAGTTAGTGTTAACCCTACATGTATGAGCTGGCTTAGGGAATTGTTTTGGATTTGTAAGATATTTAGAATAAGGCTAGTTCCTCATTATATTAATACAAAAAATAATTTGGTAGCGGACACATTGTCTAGAATTTTATATGTAAAAACTGAGGAGGAGGCCAAAAAATGCCTGGCCGGCTCAAATTTGTGTTGTATTAACGCAATTTTTAACTTTTGCAGAGAAAAAAGAGATAAAAAAGCGCCTGCGAGCGTTGAAAGAGTCCGCCGTGGGGAAAAACACCCAACTTTTACGGAGAAGGCAGTGGAAAGTGTATGAAAAGGTATGTAAAAAATGTAATTGGCAACGCTATAAATGTAATTCTTCTCAAGCTTGCCTGTATGTAGCATATATTTCTAAATTTATGAAGCCTTCATCCGTAATTAGTTATTATCAGGCGGTTATATATTTTCATAATGTCAAGGCTTACCCAGTAGCAGGGTGGTCAGACCCAAATGTAAAGATGACCATAAAAGGTGTAAAAAATTCTGTAAAGTTACCAGAGGACAGTAAAGATCCACTGGAGGAAAAACATTTAGAGAAATTGTATAGGAAGGTAAAATGGTCTGATGAATTTTACATTTTAGTATGGATTGTCATAGTGGGACACACTGTCAAGTCAGTTCATATGTTAAAAACAGAAAATGTAAAATTTTACTCTTGGGGATGCATTGTAAATGTTCCTTCATCCAAGACAAAAAAGCCAGGCCAGACTCATGAGATACCTTTGAATAGGCTAGATAATAAAAAGATCTGCGCAGTATATTGGCTTGAAAAAATGTATTATTGGTATCCCAAGTCTAGGGATGAACCTCTATTTTCCAGTAATGATGTTGAATTTTTAACATATTCTGGTGTTAACAAGTGTTTCAAATTGTTGTTATCTAGAGCAAATGTTATTGGTAATTTTTCTACACATTCCCTAAGAAGGGGGGGCACCACAATCTTCATAACAAGGGTGCTTCTATATCTTATATTAAAGAGAGAGGCCAATGGAGTTCAGATTGTATTTTCAAATATATTAGGCCCTCTATTAATGATAAAATTAAATGTGATAAAATTCTTTCACTACGTTAGGTTTGGTTTGGACACTTGGAAGGAAAATAAATATTTGTATATATCTATGTCCAAATCAACCTAACTTGTTATCGTTGTTATATAATATTCTATAATGTTATCTAACATATTCCGTTTATATATCGATACTCTAACAAACAGGGAACATGTTATAAATGTAATATTTTGTGGTGCGAGACCTCAACAAAATAATTATTTTAACGGTTCCGCTGACGTCACCGCGACGTAACCATGGCTCCGCCCACTTGTTGTCACGTCACTATAAATACTGGGACTCATTACCAACCATTCATTCTCGTTCCAACCACCATCAAGACAACATTTTTAAGCTTTAGAGTCGATGTATTTAGGAAGGAAAATAAATATTTGTATATATTTATGTCCAAATCAACCTAACTTGTTATCGTTGTTATATAATATTCTATAATGTTATCTAACATATTCCGTTTATATATCGATACTCTAACAAACAGGGAACATGTTATAAATATACCCTAATACGAAAGCTTATAACGTGCACAATTACCTTCCGTGAAAAGCTGGTTTGAGCTTTATAATGGCATTGCACGAGACTAGCTATGTCCCCAGTATAATGAAAATTTCATTTAAAAATGTTACCCAATCAATATTGCCGTCTTTCCATCCAATTTTCAGCACACTTGTTAAGGCGTTAGCAAAGACTAAGTTAATGATTAACACGTGATAATAATCATTGCAGGAAAAAATCTCCCTCGAAGTTGATGGGTTGGCCTTATTAGGTTCACCGATTGCAATTTCTGATACATGTCTCTCCTCACCTGAACAACCTGGACATTACATCAATTTCCCCAGCTGCAAGTACATGTAGTTGCCTCTGCACGTAAAGGAGGCAATATTACTTGGGTAAAAGGGGAAAACTAATCAAAAACGGTCCGACAACCCATATTCAAGTAATAATGCACAAGATAAATCCTTGCGTTACACATAAATCCTTGAGTTACACATAAATTCGTTAGCATTTTCAATTACTTCTGTGATCGGATAGAATTTCATTAATTCTATTTTTCTAGGTATACTAACTAGTTTTACCTTTCAAAATAATAATTATTATCAAACGTTAAGGGTACTTTGCACTTACCCGGGCCTGCTAAAATTAAGAACATAGGAATACCATAATAATTTAGCAACATTCATAGAGGGTTGACTGCTCTTTGTAATGCTTAGGTGGGGTTAGAAAAGCTATGTACATTTCTGCTGTTCGAACCGGCAACACGCTATAATTACGATGCAGCACTTCTCCCATTCTATCAATTCCATTTGCAGATAGATGCATCTTGTATCAGGCCACCCATATTTGAAGTGTAACAAATCATCACTGTCTGTAGATGCGCCTTTGATAAGAGAGTTTTTGCTCTTACTATTTCATGAGGGTATTAATGTAGAGGTCCAAAACGACCGATTGAAAGAACATTTACAGTTCAGAAAGAATTCGACTGCCACACTTGAGCTTCATGAATCTAATTGCTAGAAAATATTGACTTTTCACTGTCTTATCGGAGACAACTAAACCCGATTTCATCCGTCAATTTCTGATAATATCCACTGATTGCAGCCCAAAATTGGATTCTTAAATGGGCGGGTGTGCCTTATGCCAAAGTAATCAATGTAAGACAACTATAAAAGTTTCTATGCAAACGACAAAAATGGTATTTCAAATGAGATTGTCGTGGAGGCATCATTCATCTGCTCATCCTTACGAAAGGGAGCTTAGAGAAGCACACGTTTCTGATATTCAATTCCACTTGCATTGCAAGCCGTGACACCCGGCGCAAACAAATCACTTGTCATTGTGCCACGGGCCCTTTAGACTTGTGTAGTGCTGCCAGGGTTCTCTATATCAACTAAAAGAGTTTGCCTTGGTAATTGAAGTGGATAAAGGTTTTATACGGGATACTCTAATACTACTTAACGACCTCGACATTCAGTGCAATTTTAGTGTTTCGCTGGTAATACCATTATGTATATACATTCCTTAGAAGTACCCAAAGGAAACAAATTAGATATCGGAGAGCCATTAATATGAAGTGACAATACGCTGAAACCAAGGCCACACTCGGTGATGGTATGGAGTGTCGATGAACGCACTTGAAATGGCCGTTTAACTGTGTATTTGATTTGAACGATTTACAACAAGTTAGATGCTCTGTTTGCAATTATTTCATTGAGTATTCAAGCAATCATTTTATTGAGTATTTCATTGAGTACTTAAGCAGTTTACACATAAAGAAACTCTTTATTTCTAGATGTTATCATAAGTACCAAAATCGTGAGTAATGGTTTGCAATAGTTTACGATGCTCCATCCCCTACGACTTCACTTATTTATCACATTGTAATAAGACCGGGGCAACATAGTGGGATACAATGAATGAAAATGCTATATTAAGTGCAGCTCTGGAAATCATTGCATAACACAGCGTACAATGACCACATGTATATTGTGGCCAGACACATTTCACGATGGGTTTTTTTTCTCATTGTATAGGCCTAATAACTCACAATTTTGGTACTTTCAATGATAATTAAAATGATATGAGAATAATATAACCCCATTCTAGATGACAGTTTACTCATTACTGCTCATTATATTTGAAAATCGGATGGTAATTAGCTGAGATAATAACAAAAATAAGTACTATCACAAACAGAATATCTAATGATATTTCCATCATGAGTCATGGCAAGCGAAATTAACTAGCAAACAGTCAGTGCAGGCCCACCTATGACGAGTCTAGACCACGGCATTACGTGGTCGGGGAGTACAGCGTTTACGAACCAGCACCACTCATTCTTAAAGGTGGGGCATTCGGACAATATATAGAGCCCATTGTATGTCGCGCGCACACAGATATTATTCATTTGGCGGATTGACAAGGTCGCAAGGTTGTGTGTTAATGGCCTGTCTTTGCTCTTGGCAAAGTCCACACTGACGTTTTGCTTGTAGCCCAAGGGCCCATCGATGTCACAAAGCAGAGCCCTACACCATCAATAGCTCCCTTATCCAGTGTATTGCTGGAGGATGTCTACTTTTTGCCTGTGTGTCTGATCATATCGAAATACCAATGATATATATTGTACTTGTCAGGGTCATGTCCATTGGTCTAGAAGGTCATTAAGGAATGCAGCAGCAACGTTGGCCTCTTGTCAAGTCCATTGAAATATTTGAACCATCATTGTTAACAAGGTCAAACTACATCTGATATATCTTGCATTGCCTTCTTTGTTGTGCGCAAATTATCGGGGCGGAGAGATTGGCTCTAATAAATTTTTGTAGTTGTCTCTGAATCGACTTTTGGAAAAACAACTCAAAATAAGTCCACCTCTACGGTTGTCTGCTAATATAGTTCTATCCGAGAACAGGACGGGACGAAAGCAAGTCTACATTAAATCTATGCACTTGAACGTCGTGAAGTGCAACAATATAAATCTGATTAACTTTATTTGGTTATTCATACTGCGTACAGCGCCAGACATGTCCTTTAAAAGAATGCACCTCACATCCTAATACAAATTGTGTATCGCTGAGTAATTTCAAATCGAATTCGATACTATTTGGTTCTTACCCTGCTTTGACTAGTCGTACAGGAGCTATTGGTAGTTTTTCTCGGGACGGTCTATCCATAGACATATTTCATGTTGTAGCCTGCGGGTGATGGCTATTTATGCAGGGCGGGGAGCATTACTACCCCTCCGAGTATTGGCACATCCTTCCTTTTAGGAGTAACACATCGTGTTACGGGGTCAAGGTGCAGTCCCAAAGGTTCACTCCGAACAACGCAGGGAATAACTTTCTCACAGTACATTCATAATAATGATCAACTTCCTCTCTTCTGACAAAAGATAAGACAACATTGGGCATTCCTCAAGAAAAACCGAGTTCCATAGGCAGTAGCAAACAGAGATAAACAGAAATAAAACAACCTAAAGTCAGTATTGTCTAACGGAGACCTTCCAATGTTGTATGGAAATCAATACCAGCATATTGCATACATTTACATGGGCATTTGCGTCAAAGGTCATATCATGTTATCATGAGGGCAAGAGATACTTTTATTGATGCACGCCTGCCTGCCTAAGGGGACCTATAGACGACAAAGCGCTACTGACCTTGTATGGTGAGTGGCATAAGCTGGCGGTGTTTGACGATGGCATCGCGGGTGAACGTCTCGTAGTAGAAGTCTTGGATGCTGGAGGTGGAGCTGACGTACCCCCTCCACCAGCGCCGCCCGTCCTGCCACCCCGTCGGGTACGTGCAGTGCCCCATCACTCCTGCGCAGAAGAGGACAGATTAGGGCACGGTCCCGCGCAGCCTACGCATGGTAAGTACATCAGTGCCCATATATCAGGCAAAGCGGGGTTAGGAGGGCCATCCCCATAGGGGGCTAGGAGGCCCTCCCTTGTGACCCTTACAAAATGGACGACCGGGACGTGAAGGCTCATCCCGGACATGGAGTTAGAGGGGACGGGAGGTGAAAGTAGGGGGTAGGATCTGGGGAGAGTCCCTACCCCTATGGTAGGTGGTTGGCACATACAGGTGACATACACTCTACAGGTAAACAATGCGTAAGCGTATTCATAGTTTACCCCCGAGTTTGCTCGTGGCAGATATATTAACACGTGCGACGACGCATGCAGTAGTTAATGAAATACTGCCCCCTGAGCAATGGGGCAGTAGAAAAACATGATTTAAACTGACATTCCCTGTTTGATAAAAGCGTAAAAAGTATCTTTTTAAGTGTTGAAATCTGAGTAGAAATCTGAGTTTAGCACAGTGAAACGAATATCGTCAGTTAATGAATGCCTCTGTTTCACCTGCGGGCTGTCTGTATTTTCCCTTTTCAGTCCTTAGCTAAGAAATACCGTATAACTTTGCTGTTAAAACGAAATACATTATGATGCTTGGTGGCATATAAGGGAAATGCTGATGCCATATCATTCTGCCATGATTCAGATCGCGAAGTAACTCGAGTGTTGTAACCCTAAACGTGCTGGCCAGTTGGTTGCTGGCGCGCCATGCAGGCTAAAGTGAAGAAATCTAAGGAGGTTTACCCTTTCACATCTATTGCATGGTGCTTTATAAAGACTGGCATTGCCAATAGCTATCACTCTTCATGAGCCGGAAGAGACGAAGCTGGTAGATTGTGCACCTGCCTCGATATATGGCTGTGGTACCTCTTTCCCCCGGTGCCCAGGCTCCCATACCTCATAGAGGGACTGACTTACCTCCTACTGGATTTCTCATACGAAGTCTATGGCATGGGGGTTAATGGGCAAGTATGCACTTCTCATGTCCATACCCATAACATTATGGGAATCCCATGTCAGTCAAAACAGCTTCTCTGTATGCATATTCTCTTCTCGGATAATCCTTTTGACAAAGGGGAGCGCAGGTGTGATCCTCAGACCTGACACCCTCTGGTACAAATGTATGCACAGAAAAAGGGCCGAGCAGTAAATCACAAAATGTGCCCCGAGAGTCCTCGCTTATGACAGACGAGGGGCAGCTAATGATTGCATTACCATACCGTATGTAGGGTCTAGATATGTCACTGACATGGCCAAACCTACTAGGAGACAGAGAATGACACGTCGGTGAAGGACATAGGTGTATGCGTGTATAATAGAACTGGTGCAAATGTTCGCAATGGGGTAATTGCTTTATGCTTTCCAATATTCCAATTTCGGAGTTTTTTGAGAGGGGGTTCGTTGTTTTTTTGCCTAATACTGTTTTTTCAGAGGGGGGGGTCTTTTTTTTAATTTTGTGCTAAAATATATGTATTTTCTTAATTCATATTGATATCTTAAAGCAGGGTTCGTCCAAGGGGGGGGGGGGGTGAACCCCCGACCGCCCCCCCCCCCCCCGCTACGGGCCTGAGAACGATCATTTTTTATATTCTCAATATTGTTAGGTAAACTAGAACGACTGTATATTCTCGATATGCCAAGCTGGTTGATTTAGATTTGCATATTTCAGAGGGTTCGGGAATAGGAATTTCTTTTTTCACCTGGGACACCAGCAGTACCTCTACACTAGTAGGAACCAAGGGGCAAAAATTTAGCTCTTCATATTGATAGTAGACAGTAAGCTAGAGCTGGCTGTTTCCTAAAGGGAGCAATTTCCATGTAATTGGGTACTACATAACTCGGATGTAGTAACCATAACTTGAGAAATGATTGTAATCTCATACCTTGAAAACTTTCTATTTTCTCGGCATATGCTTCAGAGACATTTGATACTCTAAGGTTACTTAGGCCTACACCTGCATGTTAAAGTTCTCAATAGTTAATTCTTCACCGGGGAGTTTTCAGAGATTGGATCAACAAAATACCTTTTATCTACATACTTCATGCTGCACCACGTTTTCATTATACATTTCTTAACGTAGTACTTTATCAGTATCTTACTCACTAGGATGCAATTTGTAAATTTACAATATTGAAGGGATCAGTATAAATTGTGTTTGATATATAAATGACGTGCCAAAGGTTGGTGTCCCAGTTCGGACTAATGAACAAGCCATTTGGCTGAGTGGTGCGTCGGAAGGACATGGCTGGCGGTTATTGCTCTGGGACATAGGCCCACAGTACGTGTATGGTCGTTAACGAGCACGTCACCGGATCCTACAAGGACCCTCCAAATGTCACCTCTTCTCTGTGGCCCCTTGCAGTCCGAAAATACCTCCAACCGACCTGGACATGCTCTGCATTACGGCCCCTGCTGACCATACAGTCGTTTTGCCCAGGGGGCAATTATGGACCTTGCCTTGCAGGACTGAAATATTGGCTACACAGACTGATATACCCTGTACAGACTAGCCCTCAAAGGTGCATTATGCCTTCTTTACACTGTTAATTTTACTACATTGTGAGGCTCTTATGCCCACTGCCTACTCATTTTCTTCTATGACTGCTTACGAACTCGCGAAGAAATTATATCGTGTCGTATTTCCAGATCCTTCAATGTATTAATAGTGAAAATCCCAATTGCAGTGTCAAAATGACATTTCAACAAACACTTGTCAGTCACATAGTAGGTTTGGGCCAGACATTTACGACCTGTCAGCAGTGCACAGACTGTACATACGTAATTGTAATTGCGATGATCACCTTGTATTGCGTTATAGTTTCCACCTCTTGTTTTCTAGGTTGGCTGCTATGGTAGAATGCACCTGTCGGCCGACTGACCCCTCTCACCTCGCCCATTGTCGCCCGGAAGACCCCGGAGGTGAGCACCCAACGCGAGCATTTGGACTTCCGACCAGCAAATGCATACAAGTGATATAGGCGACGGTCCCCGAACTGATTGCTAGTATTTACTCGGTCGTAACCAACCCATCATGTGGTTCTGGTGCCTAGGCCTGTCCTGCTACAGTATTAAATGCTATACGAAGACCTACATGTACATGTTCCTGGTAGTAATTAGCTTAGATTAGAACTGCGTCTAGCTTAGGGAGATGGGATTCCGGGAAGCATTTAATAGTCTTCTCGTTTTCTGCCTGTTTTTTGCTTGTCATTATCAACAAAAGTAATTTTGGGTTATGATTTTATGATGATGTTACAATGATTGTATCCAGTGAATATTTGTTGTGAGAACAATAAGGCCCACTTGCAGTCTTGCATAACGGAATACAATGGACCAAAATGAAAAAAGAGAGAATAGGCAGTAAAACACAACATGGAAATAAAAGAAAGACAAACAGACAGCACACAGGTACACGGGCCTTATAAAGAACGGGAATTAGACTTTGCTGGGAAACAAGATGGATTGAGGTATGGATACTGGGAGCAGACGCTTAGAGTTTGAAACATGGGGAGGGAACCTTACATGAAAGTCTAATGGGGGCGTGCTGTGCTGTGGATTTCAGTAAGTGTTTGTGGCCGGCCGGGTGAGCGTTGGCCGTGTTGGGACAGAGAAGGCACTACTCACCGATCCCCCGGGTGCCCCGGGCGGTGGGGCCGGGCCGCGGCGGTAACGTCGTGCTGTCCACGCTCAACAGTCGGCGTTTGACTGAAATGGAAACCGAGAGGAATTAAGGAGAGAAGAATGAATAAAACAGGCCATGACCAAACAGAGTTGGGGGCCAGGCCTAGGGCAGGGTACTAACCACTGCATTCTATCGTTGGCATTCTCTACACCATAGTTGACAAATAAGCTTCCTATATTTCAGCGAAGATTTTATCACAACTCAATAGTATGGCAGGTAATACTATTTCAAGAAAAAAATAAGGTAAGCTTATGAATTGAGAAGGTTATAATGCATATAATTATAGTGACACTAAGGCTACTACCCCTCATATACTAACAGGCCTTCTTAGGCAAAACTGCCAATTGATTGAGTAACTCCCTGGAAGATCTTTGAAATATCAAGCCGGCTCTCAGACCATCTCATCCATACCATTCACTGTATATATTTCATACCCATAATTATGTTATATTACTTAATCTATACATCTATAAATTGATAAATTTCATCAAGATCTAACATTCAAGACAAACATAATTGTAACGTCTGGAAGATCAGACAACTCTGAAGACGAACAAATAAAAACCTTATCAAAAAAAAAAAAAAAACAGTTTCTGACTGAAGGCCTTTTTAATCGATATGAGAATGTAAGTCCCAGCTAGGAGCGACCCGCCTTATTAAACTCTCATGACATATAGCTTCTCTCATCCAGCCAATGCCTAGCCTCTAAAGCTAAAGTGAAACTTGCTCTTACAGAGAGGATGTCAAAGACTAATTTCCTTGCCGCATGTGGGCTCTTGGGACTGTGCGCCTCTAACTGGGTAGGGTGCGTTCGTATCGCTCCGACGGTCCCTGGCTGAATATATTGATTAAGAAATTGACTCTCGGTGCGGCAGTTGTTTTTAGGTGGGTCTCAGTGGAGGATTGGACATGATTCTTGATTAGGTGGCGTTTTAGATTCATTTGAAAACTGACATTGAAAGATTACTTTTACATCGTGAGCCCTGATCATATTGCACAATACCCAAAGCTATTTCTGTAAAATTTTAGATTCAATCGGGAATAATGTGACATGTCAATTTTGCGTTGATGTCTGCTTTCAGGTTCAGGTCGGTAGAACCGATAAAACATTCAGCGAATAGCTGGTAGATTGCTGGATGAGTCCTCCCCTGTTCATTCCAGCGTCTCTAAAATAATATTTACATAAGGTCTATTGACCTGTTCTGGTATCGATACCTGCCTTCGATGGGATTCTAATAGGGAACACTTTTTGCTTTTGCAATAAAACATCCTTGCCTTTTGAGACGCAATATCACCCCAAGCCTGAGAATAAATGCGTCTGTTCTTTCTTCATAGAAATGTGTTTCCTCTGACATTGCAAAGACACTTAGAATTACCCTTGGCTACTCAAGCGCAAACTGTAGGCGAACATGGTGCTTTTTGCCTTGCTGTAGGGTTTATCCTTCCGCCTCAGTAACCACTCTGCAGCGAAGGTGCACCCTATTGTAAATAGCAGGCATAGCATTGCCTTTTTATTGAAAACATACTGTAATTAATACATCCACATCACTTGGACAATAAATAAGACAACCACTCTGACATAAGGGATTGCACATCGAAACTATGATCCGTGCCGGGGATCCGTGTACTTGCAAATACATTAAATTTCTAGTGGAAAGCTGCTGAGTAGGTGTGGTTTCAATGACATAATGGAGGCCACGTTTCACAGAGAAGTGTTTGTAAACGCTTAATGTACGTGGTTTTCCCTCTCCAAGTAAGCTGGGTATTGGCAATTAAATCGGAGCCACTTCGCATGTAAATTCTGGGCGTGATGGATCATATAACGAGATTGCTAAGCTAATTGGTTTTCGTGTCCATCTATGAAATAAAAGCCTTGGTCAGAGATGGTAAATGCTTTAATGTTTTCATTATTCACACTTTCCACACCTGGAGTTGGGTTGTAGGAGTCCGTGACACTGGCTTTAATGGTGGGAGCGACATCAACCATCCCTGTTTTGAAAAGAGTCACAAATTAATAAACAATGCCGCCCGTGGGAATGCCATTACCTAAATGGGAGCCAGTCGACTTACCAGACGCCGACTCATGACAAGTAAATCAATATGAGGTAGGTAGCCTCATAATGAAGGGGGCGGTGCACGTATACCACACCCAGCGTCTGCTTCACCCTCCTGTACATTGGCTCATTTTACTCAGCATACAGAAGAACAAAATAAAAAACACTTCCACTCATTCCATATCAATTTACTGCATAGTTCTTATATTAAGAATAGGCATTGTAAGGGACCGAAAATGAACCTGAAACCAATGCTCCTATTAACCTCGGCAACGCTGAGCACTTAAAGCAGTCCAGGGCCTGCTATAAACATGCTTTTTTAACGCGGAAAATCAGAATTACAATTGCCAGACTTTGCGCAATGCCTCCCCCGGCAAAGATGGCCTATATGAATAAAACAGAAAGAACATTTTCCTTTTTGCACACACGCACATACAAACACACACCAAACACTCACTTATATAGTGCCTATAATTATATACAAAGAGAGAAAGAAAACGAGATGGAAATAATAACAAGGTTCCTCTTGCGTCTGTGTAAAGGTATAAGGGGAATGTCATTAGACGGGACTGACTGACCGCATCCTCTTACTGACATGATGGATCACAATGCTGTGACCTCTGTATGGTGAGTCTAGAACATGCCCTTTACATATTCATACAACAGTTACTTGGTCCTGAAGCAGGGACACAATTACGTTTGCTGCCCTCCGGCTCACAATCCCGCCATCCGATTTTATCGAGAAGATAATTAGAACTGTGCCTTACGTCTCATTGTGACGGCGAGATGAAGGTCTCCGGTGGTCCGCGCAGAGACCCCTGGGATACAGAGAGCGTCCTCTGGCGAGTAGAGGTAAAAGGACATCCTCACCGTGCCCGCCTCGTCGACGGAGTAGCGCTGCGATAAGAAAGAAGTCATACAGGCGTCAAGATGGGAAAATGACGGTGTCGGCCCTGCTAGTAATATGGGCCTTCTTTATCGGGGGAAAGATCAAATTCCAGCTGGCAGTGATAAGTGTTACTACCTTGTAGACCTTCTTAAAGAAGATGGGTAGCGGCAAGACCGCTAGCTGTGGGGGCTTTTCCTCTAATAAAGGACAATCGTGGTAATGGCCTTTTGCCCCAAAGTGAAGGCGGAAGGGACATGTCTAAGTTGTCGTGGATTGCTTTAGTAGGCGATAAGGCAGAAGGTCAATGGGCCCGTTGTAATCTCTGAGGGGAGGTGAGGCGAGCAGCTCACGTGGGGGGAGCAGTTCTAGGACCTGCTCGGGGGCTGTCGGGAGGGGGTTGTCATGGGAAGCCCCTGTCTCATACTCATAGATGGGTGGCCTCTGTGGACCTGAATATATCGATATGCTGTCTCGGCCCCTCTTTCTGAACCAGCACTCGTGGGGGATGTACGTATAAGTTGGGGTTGAGCACTTACCGAGCAGTAGAAGCGTGGCGACTGCTTATGGGTTGTGGCCAGCAACAATAGGTCATCGTGGCCGCCGTCGAAGTCCTCTCCAGTCACGTAACCTAGGCAACGCAGCGACATGCCAAGCACTGTGGAGGGGAAAAATACAAAATAGATGAGGGACAGGACAGAAAAAGAAAAAGGGACAGTGCCACTGTGAAATACGTCATGGAAAGCCGCCCACCCGTCCCCTGTTTTTCGTATCAGTAGATAAAATACATAGATCACCCAAGAGAGGTGTCGCGATACACCCTAACACATGGACTATGGGTCTCGCCTTCCACCTTATCAAATAGGTTTTGTTTTTTGTCCTGGCTTCTCGGATAGTTGATGGCGAATTGCTCTTCCTACAAAGTGCATTTTCGATTATATAGCAGCAAATGCCTACCGCCTACCACAGGCAATTCGCAGCATTTGGTCCATTTGCCAGCGGCTTACTCGCAATAAGGCTTCCAGCATCAGCGAATGGAACGCCACGAGACATGCTTTAATTCCCTTCTGCATGCATCCCCCTAACAACAGGTGTAAACAGGCTAATATGGACAGTCTGTCAGCATAATTGGCGTTTCAGATTGTCAGGAAATCGTCTGTTTTCCCTTGACATGGACCTATTATCCAGCAGGACAAGTCCCCAGATAAGCCAACAAGGAAATGACAGAAAGTCAAAGGAAGAACATGTGCGCGTTAGGACACGCACCTCTTTCGTTGTTGCCGGACGAGTAGCAGCCTGCGAAGGTAATCTCTTCGTCGACGATGGCGGTGGAGGAGGACAGACATTTGACGTCACTGCCACTGGTGTTGAGGTTGTATGTTCCCCTCGTGAACGGGCACTCCACGCCGACAGAGGGGAAAGAAGAGCCGGAGACTGGAAAATTGAAGGGTGACATTTTGAGGGCGAGAAACCTGCTGTGAGGGGCAGCTCTGCTAAGAGTGCAAGGGGCGAACGGCACATGTACACTCTCCATCTCAATTGCAAGTGCACGCGATGACATTACTTTTTATTTCTTGTATTTTTAAAGGAGAGAGCTGTAAATTATAGGTGTTCTCGCTTGAGTTCTCGTGCAAGACAGGATTGTAAAATGTTTGTACGATCTTTCGAGGAGAGCCTAATGGCATAAGAGTGAATCTAATGACAATATCATTTTGTACACATAGAAGATGTAGAGAAAGTAGGGAATTACAGCATAGCAAATGTAATGGAGGCTATCAGGAAATGAAAAAAACGAAGAAATCTTCAAAGGGAATGCAATATCAAGTATTAATGTGTAATCTTAGGAAAACTCATTTTGTTCCTTCCCCCCTTGCGTGCCTTATCAGTACCATAGGAATGTAATTAGAAATGTATTAGTAGTGCAGAAATGTGTAAAACTGATGACGCTTACATCTAACCTGCCACCTGGAGGATGCCCCCTTCATCAGGTCAGCCTTGGCGCAGTCTTCCGGCTCCAGCCTGCCCGCTGAGGAAAGAACCGTTAAAAAGATAATTACTTCGTTTAGAGGTTGCAAGAGTTGAATTTCCCTACGGATGTTGCAGAACACGATAGTCTATTCTACCACAAAGAATTTAGTGAACATTCCCTCGCCGTTAGACCTCAGTGTACCCTGTGTGGGCGTTCCTCGTTACAGCAAGCAGGGGGTTTAGATAATTCATTACCATGGTATCTAATGATCAGTGCCCATGTTCTCTATTAGGTGTGGTCTCTGGGGATTCTGCAGCGGACCTGATTGCTGCAGCAGAGCATGTATGATGTAGGGCCCCGTGCGCGCTATACCGTGAAGGATAAGGCCGTACAGTCGTGTAAGGGTTGCTCGTGTTTGCTCACGCATACGTTGATCACAGCCCGGAGGAGGTGGCAGATCAGGGACACCCGTCAGTCTACACATACAGGAGACACTCACGCTTAGGGTTGGGCTTCCAGCGCTGGAGGAGGGCCAGGTTGCCGGCGGCCACCGTCAGCTGCACACAGACCGTCTCCCGGTCCTTGGCCAGCACCAGGAAATACGAGGTCTGCTCGGCGTGGGAGCTGGCCCGGCATTCATACGGTATCTCTGTCAAAGATCAAGATAGCTTTACGGCCGACATGGGAGCGGTTTTCATGGCCGCCCTACCCCACGCCCCCTGTAATCTTCATTATGCACACCCTAAGGACGTATCGTTATACCCCGCCCCACCCATCGCCCCCATCACCCACAAGGGGACCATTGATAACATATCCGACTGTGGCCAATCTTCCCCTTGCAACAGAGCCAGTCAATATAATATGGTTATGCGGAGATGGCACTTGGCTGGCCGTGTGCAAAAAAGTAATAAGTCAGATACCCCGCACAAATAACAAGTAATACATTGGGGGTGTATTAGCATGCACACTATCGTATATATAGTTGAGATTGCCTACCCGCGTTGTCTTGGATCTCCCCCGAGACGAGCCCCAGGGACTGGCTGTAGCGGTCGTTACTGTAGCGGACGATCCAGCGGCTGTGGGTGACCAGTTTCTCGTAGTGGTCGAACCAGGGGGAGAAGCGGACCAGGGGTGGGATCCGACATGACCCTAACGAAGCACATAAGGAAGAGATATTTACGGCATGTCTCGTATTCCAAAACGGCCAAATAGAGCCGACCTGTTTGAAATGGGATCCGTGATCCCCCGAGTTGTACCACACGTATCGATCTCCTGAGATCACAATGCGCTAGACGATGAAAAGAAGGATTTAGAAAGGGATCTCAGTGAAAATTATTCATATTCAAACCTGGCACCGACGTCAATACCTAGACCAAGGGCCCTTTAAATCCAACCAGGCTAAATAGTGATAATACCTGCAATTTCAGTTTTAATCTGATTATCATTTTGATCGCATTTCTCAATAGCACGCAAACGGTTTTGGTTGGATCGTTATGCATGATTTTATCACGCGGGAAAAGAGCATCAATAATATTGACAAGCAAAGAGCAGTTTTCACCAAATTGAAAATTCTTGCGAGAGAATATCGCAGATTACATTCAATAAAATGATGTAAGAGGAGTTTGCTGGATGGGATCCGATTTCGAGTTTGGTAATATTGCATATTTGACCAGCAACAGCTACGCCTAGTTGAAGTGCTATAACCTCGGCCAGTGTGGAAAAAAGAGGTGTCACTGTTGGCAAATGCACAAATTGCTCCGGGACCATGATGTTAGCAACAGTTTGTCTCAGTCAACGCTTTCAAAGATATTTTCACACTTCATGTCCAAATTGCAAAGGGTAAAAAAAGAAACAGTTGCAATTGTCCATTTGTTGTTAGTACAATAATCTTTAAACCGTGAGTTTAGTGCCGGTTTACCACGAAATATTTTAAATGTTTGCTTGTGGCCCGTCGCATACTAATAATTATATTCTATCATAAAAAAGAGAGTTTGAGCAATGTCATCTAACCAGGGGGCATTTTCAGAACAAAATCTTAGTTAAAGTTTCTTTTTCTTTGTTGCAATAAGATTTTCTGAAAGATAAGAGAGGTTTTAAGAAGAAGAAAAGAATTCTTTGTAAAGGCTGTATAACAAATCTTTGTTCATTAAAGAGACCTACAACCTGATCTTAGACCCAGTATGGTCAATGTTATATCAATGGCAAAACACAGGTAAGAAAGTAATTTTACCTAGGTATTTCATAACATGATGTTAAGAATCAATCGATTGTTAAAAAGCATCTTTGTACAATTCAACATCAACTTTGAATTAAGAATATCTTAATTGAGGTACTAAGATTCACCCGTTTCTTATTATTTTGTTATGAAATACCCTCCAGGACGTTCTTGTTTCCATAGGTAGCCTTCTTAGAATTGCAGACATTCTTACGGTTTGATTTTGAACACCAATTAAACCAAGATGTGAATCAGAGCAATATATGAAAGCGTCTGTAAATCAAACAAAACTGTTAAAAGAGATGTGTTGTTTTGGAAAGTCAACAAGCAGGTTAACGTTCCTTTTAGGTCTGGTTTGACAAGGATATCGTTCTTTATGGATCAATGTCTCCCTGTTTATTCTGGGACGGGCCACAATGACGACAACAAACTATTCGCAAAAAATGAAATAGCGGCAATTTTTAGAAACATCGTCGGCCGGTTTTAGTTTTCTAACATGGTAATTCATTGGCGGATACAGACGGGTCTTGCCCCCCCCCCCCCCCCCCCAAAAAAAAAAAAAGAAAGAAAGAAAGAAAGAAAGAAAGAAAGAAAGAAAGAAAGAAAGAAAGAAAGAAAGAAAGAAAGAAAGAAAGAAAGAAAGAAAGAAAGAAAGAAAGAAAGAAAGAAAGAAAGAAAGAAAGAAAGAAAGAAAGAAAGAAAGAAAGAAAGAAAGAAAGAAAGAAAGAAAGAAAGAAAGAAAGAAAGAAAGAAAGAAAGAAAGAAAGAAAGAAAGAAAGAAAGAAAGAAAGAAAGAAAGAAAGAAAGAAAGAAAGAAAGAAAGAAAGAAAGAAAGAAAGAAAGAAAGAAAGAAAGAAAGAAAGAAAAAGGAAAAGGGAAAAAAAAGAGAAAAAAGAATAGAAAAGGAAAGGGAGGAAGGGGGGGAAAAGAAGGAAAGAGGAAGGTGTGCGTCCCAGCCATTTCTTCCCTCTCCTGGCCCTGTGGGTCTCCTCCTAATCCTTTCTTTCCTCTCCTGGCCCTATGGGTTCCCTCCCGGCCTTTTCTTTCCCCTTACGACCCTTTCTTTCCCCTCTTGGCCCTGGGGGTCCCCTCTCGGCTCTTTCTTTCCCTTCCCGGCCCTTTCTTTCCCCTCCCGGACCTGAGGGTCTCCTCCCGGCCATTTCTCCCCCCCCCCCCCCGGCCATTTCTTTCCCCTCCCGGCCCTTTCTTTCCCCTCTTGGCCCTGGGGGTCCCCTCTCGGCTCTTTCTTTCCCTTCCCGGCCCTTTCTTTCCCCTCCCGGACCTGTGGGTCTCCTCCCGGCCATTTCTTTCCCCTCTCGGCCATTTCTTTCCCCTCCTGCCCTGACTTTCTCCTACCCCTTCTGGCCCTCTCCTATCTTTCCAAGCCCTCTCTTACCCCTACTGACTTTCTCTTGCTCCGCCAGGCCCTCTCCTATCCCTCCCGGCCCTCTCCTACCCTCCCTGCCCTCGCCTAGCTCTCCCGACCCTTCCTTACCCCTCCCCAGCCCTCTCCTACCCTCATGACTTTCCCCTACCTCTCATATAGCCCTCTTCTACTACTCCTGGCCCTCTCCTACCCCTCCTGAATTTATCTTACCCCTTCCGGCCCTCAAGAAGAACTCTTTAGCCCCCAATCCGGCCATAGTTGCCCAAGGGTGTGCTCCCCAATCCTGCCATAGCCGCCCGGAAAAATGACCGTTTTTTCAATATCTTTCCATATTTTTCAAAGGAAAATATTTTTATGAGTATTCAACATACAAAATTGGCCAATATAGCGTTGAAAAGCTTATCTAATTTCATTTCCAATGCTACAGGTTGCATTATAATAACGTTCATTGTTGGGGCAGGGTCAGACTTTGAAGTTCCTCAAATACAAGGAAATTAGGGAATTCTGGTGGGAAATCCTGTGAAATCCCGGGGAAATCAAGCAATTCATGTATACATGCAACCTGTGGGATGTAAAGGGTTAAGGGGACCCCTCTCATCCACTGACTAGGAACAGGGACGAGTTAGTCTTTTAGGTATGAATCCCAGAAATTGTTTCCCGGCCATCTCCTACCCCTTGCGGCCCTCTGCTAGCTCTCTCGACCCTCTTCTACTCTTTCTGATTTTCTCCTACCCCACCCGACCCTCTCTTCCCACTCCTGGTTTTCTCCTACCCCTCCTGACTTTCTCCTAGGCCTCCCGACCCTCTCCTACCACTCCTGACTTTCTCTTACCCCTCCCGGCCCTCTCTTACTCCTATATAGTGGGCCTCTCCTACATCTCCAAGCCCTTAGCTAAGAGTGCTCAAAGTTTGATTAATGACAAGTTATTATCCTTAGAGAATAGAAATCTAAATTAACTCAGAATGTCATAATTTCATAATTGTGAGGAAAATGTTTCAAAATTTTCCTGGTGGTGGCAATCCAATAAGCCCCCCCCCCCCCCGTCGGAGGGGCCACCCCTGTCCCTAATATATTTCAATTCCATGCAAATTTCCCCTGAAAACGATTCTACAAAGTTCACAGTTCTGGGTGAGGATTAGGGAGACCTCAGGGCATGAAGAGAGGGCAAGGGCCAACAGGTTTCCCAGATTTTATATTTGAGGGGATAACTTTTCAAAGGTTGCCTTTGGGTGGCCCCCATAACCCACCAATCCAAAGATATTCTCAGAGGGTAGAAATGAAGAGTGCCCAAGATTCCATAAATCAGAGGTAATTCCTATCAGATTATAGGTATCTGAATTCACTCAGAGGCTCCCAGATTTCATATTTGAGGTTTTTTTTTCACAATTTTCCTTTGCCGTCCCAAGGATTCGTGTATATACTACTCATAACTTCCTGTGGTTACACTGCTTAATCTGGAATCTGAGATGAAGGCGTTTTAAATCCCCTAGACTTACTACCAGGAATTCAATGCTTCTATCTTGACTATTTTCTATTTAATGGGTTATGAGTCATCTTGACAGGAAGCAACACACCATGGAGAATAATCATTCCCTATTCCTTGAATATAACGCAATGGGTCTCCAACATTTCATCGCATGCATGGCCATATTTATGAAAACAAGATAATAAGCCTACTTGGCTAACAAATGATGTTCGTGCAACAATCCGAGTGAAAAACAAGTTACATTCAGTAGCATTGAAAAGTGGTAAGGATGAGGACTGGGCTAAATTTAAGGAATATAAATTATCATGCACAAAGTATATTAAAAATTCAAAATTGTCTGCGGTACGCGAAAAATTGGACAAATATAAACAACAGCCCACTAAACTATGGGAGAACCTGAAGCCCCTTTTAGGACAGTCAAAGGGCACGAGCTCAATAACTGAACTAAATGATGGGGATGGAAATACATTAACGGGCAGTGCTGCATCTGATTTTGCAAATAAGTATTATGCTACAATTGGGGAGAAATTAGCCCAAAAAATAACAACAGGATGGGATTCTTCATATACTAAGCACATACAACCGTTGACAGATTTTCATTTCCCCTTCATTACTGAATCAGAGGTTTTGAATCTTGTTAAATTAATTGATGTACATAAATCATCTGGAATTGAAGGTTTAAATTCTAGAGTACTTAGAGACTGTTTTGAGATTTGTAGTATTGAACTAACATACATTTTTAATAGCTCTATTGAAAAAGGCGAGTTCCCAAAGTCATGGGCAGAAAGTGTTATTACACCCATTCCTAAAGAAGGAGATTTACGATTTATTGAAAACTGGAGACCAATCCATAGCTTGCCACTACCAGGGAAGATGTTGGAAAAGTGTATGCACTTGAGACTTGTTAACTATCTGGAATCTGAAAACCTATTATGTATAAATCAGCATGGTTTCAGAAAAAATCGCAGCACTTCTTCTGCTGTGTTAAGTCTTGTGTCACATTTATTTGAAAAGTTAAACCAAGAACGCCAAGTTGCCTGCTGTTTTATAGACTACAAGAAGGCGTTCGATACCCTTGACCATAAAATTTTACTAGAAAAATTGAAAATATATGGCCTTAAAGACAATTATTTAGACTGGATGAAATCGTATATCTCTAACCGAACGCAACGAACTAAAATTGGTAAAAACATTTCAAGTCCAATGAATGTGTGCTACGGTGTACCCCAAGGGAGTACATTGGGGCCACTACTTTTCATTCTGTATCTAAATGATTTAATTGATTTATTTGATAGCAAAAATGTTTTATGAATGTATATACCGACGATACAGTTATTGTCAGAGATGCTGTTACTATTACTGATACAATGACTAACTTAGAAGAAAGTATCACTATGCTGAAAACATGGTGTGAGAAGAATAGTCTGACCATAAACTTTAAAAAGACCCAATACATGAAAATATGTACAAAAAACTCAGTTCTGGATTGTATTAGTGGCGATGACTGGATTATTGAGGGTGTGGATCAATATTGCTATTTAGGAGTATGCATGGATAAAGACCTAACATTTGAACAAAATGTAAACAATGTGTTGAACAAGGTTAACCGTAAACTATTTGTTTTTTCAAAAATACGTGCTTATTTGAATGAATATCTCAGTAACCTGATTTACAAGCAGACTATTCTTCCATTATTAGACTATGTATGTATTATGTTTGACAGCACACGTATCAGTAATGCCCACAGATTACAAAAGATCCAGTATCGGGCTGTTAAAATTATCAAGAAACTACATGGACATGTCGATTCTGATATACTAGAAGCTGCCCAGAAGGACTTAAGACTTGAGACACTGATAAATAGGCGCAAAAGATATTTATTGAATTACATGTTTACATGTAAAAAACAGACCATGTGTGTAAAACTAGATCGACCTGATCGGGTTTTGAGGAGCAATGACAATGTAAAATTTAATTTACCTTTCACACGAAAAGGAAGAATTATGAACAGCCCATACTACTGTGGATGCAGACTATGGGAGAAAATCCCTTCTACTATTCAGAACATAAACATGACACACCTTTTTAAATTAGCAATCAAGAAAATTGATATGACAATATATACCTGGAACTAGGGATTAGGATTATTCCTTTCCCTTTATACTGACCACTGGCATAAAGTACTTATCAACATGATTAATGAGGGATTATTCCTTCAACAATCAGTTCGGTTTGTAAATTAGCCTAAGATTGTCGTTAAAACTTGAGATAGTCGGACAAATGGTGTTACTTTATCTGTTAATACCTATTAAGCAAATGTGAACGAGGAAGGATTATTCCTACCAACAACATTCACATATGAATATAGAGAAGTCATATTATTATGTATCTATTCTTACTAAAAGTTGTTAAATAGCATGTTATACCCTATATCACTCAACATCTTCTCATACAAATTCTCCCACTCATCTGTAAATTACATCACTATATTCTCTGTTGGAAGAGCACGTCAACCTGTGAAACAGATTAGTTCAATAAAAAAAAACAATAAAAAAAAACGTAGTAAAGCATTAAATCAGCTGCATTCATAAAACTATGAATGCAGACTAAACTCTCGTGTATTTCTTTCTCAACGATACGGATCTACCTTATTTAGAATGTAATACTTCTTATTGAGAAATGATCGTACATAAATGTCAGAAAACGACATCACAATGTCAAACTGAGAGGCGATTATGAGACACCAGACAGACTGGCATCAAGTTAAGCCCGTGGCACACTTTGCGCTTTTTTATTTTACGGAATCTGATTGTGAACTGAACTAGAGGCAAGTTTCACACTAGTAATATCACAAATACGTTTTTCACATCTTAAACTGAAAACCAATATAATTGACAGAATTTTCAAAACTCAGATAAGTATAGAAATATTTTGTCTAATTAAGGTCAGTGGTAAATTTTTAAAAGTATTAGCTGTGAAAACTAGTTCAAACCAAAGTAGAATTCCACTAGATATGGTAATATTTCCATTCGTCACCACACTAGGAGACAAAACCCTGTCAACAGGCAGACAGCGGATCAGCAACTCCTCATCAACAGGATGGCAACACATAACAAAAATTGTTGCCGGACAATTAGAATAATGCTGCCCATCGATAACTCTTTTGTTGCCATGTTGTAATAAGCTCAGCAAAACATGTTATAGCAATACCCTGGCAAAAAAATATTATTTTTGCTGAGCAATACTTCGCTACACCACTCCTATCTTAGCTGGAAAGGCTGTTTTCTATTTTGGGCATATTCTGGGGCAATATCTTAGTAACAACATATTCTTTGCCAGGCATTGTGATACCATGGACCTGATAACAAACGTTACATTTTACAAATTGTTGCCTTATGTTGCCAAACAACACTTTGTTTTTGTGTCTCCTAGTGAGACCCCCACTTTATAAGGGGATTTGCACATGAACAAAAACCAAGCAATGAGACAACAACCTTCCTAAATTCTTGCCGTCCTGTTGCCCAGAACAATGAGGTTGCTCAGCTTTTGCTGAAGGAGTCAGAAGCAATCAAACTTGGTTAATCTAATTTTAGCAGTTCCACACAGTAATACTAGTCCTAACATTTATTTGGCGATTGTGCCAATTACCTTTGTTGTCAAATTCTGAACAATGATAATTGCAATTTTTGGCTTCAGCAAAAATATTTGTTCCAGATATTTTAGAATTGTGAAAAAGCATACTTTCAAAACGATCACCAACATGACACCCGGACCCGTTCTGGAAATTGTTATATCGTCTGCACATCTATAGGGGATCACTGTTACTTCCTGCTGTTGTAGCCCAGGAAAACCACCTTATCTTCAGGAAACTCATGTTGTATGGTCATCAACAACAAGGTGCTTGGCATTGCATATATACTTGTGACTATGATGGTTTCATCACTGTGTATTTTTAGAGAGCAATCAGACATTATATTGCCCAGCAAGAAACTGTATTTTGTTGCCAAGTATTACCAAATAATTTGTTGCTAAACATAATACCACAGAGCAAAAAGAGAAAGTTATAACTGGCTGACACTTTCTAAGGTGTTGCTGAACTATTGTTTACTGGCACACCCTGTTGACTGGTATCACTGGTTTATAGCCATGTATGTAAGCAACCGTGAAGGCAGGATTCTAAAATTAGGATTCAACCGGAAACAAAGGGCAGTAAAATTAATAAGTTGTCAAATTTAATCATTTCCATCGTTTAAGCTGCTTGTATGAAAGAATTGAATTTTGTGAACATGCTGTTGGGTTGTTGCTTGGTCTTCGCCGAGCCGTCGTTCGGATTCTATTGCTACACAGAACCTTATCCTAGCAAGTTCTTGTAGTTGGTGGCCCAGAAGTGCTAATCCCTACCACCCATATTTAAGCCATTAACAACCGCTATAGTTACTATGGATTGTGGTAAATAGGTAGCACTAATCGCTGGAGATTATAGTCGTCTCATTGGGATGTGCCTTTAAGGGCTATTTCATGCACATGGCAACATAATTTTGAAAAGCTTGTGGCAAAGTCGCGACCTCGAAAATATATTTCTTCACAAACGGTAACATAATTATCAGAATATGTATGTATGTGACCAAGGAATAATCCTATATAGTTTAAGTTTGGGTGAAAACAGAACTAGGAAAAGAAAATTCCCGTTGGCGATGACACAGTATTTTGAAAAATCGCAATTTTTTTATGGTCGACCTTCCAGGTCTTCAAGAAGTTATATAGGCCCTTCACGCGGCAATAAAGGTTTGTGACTGGGTGACCAGGGTTAAAGCCGTCATCTGGTAACAACCTTAAGAGAAAACGTCCCGAGATGGAAAACAATCAGCCACCAATGGAAAAACCTAATGCCAAGGTGTGATGCTGTAGGTGACGAAAGGAGAAGCAATAAGGAAGCCAAAAAGCTTGTTTTTTTATGCAGGACTGGCGCCATGGTTTGTCTCTGAACATGATGATTTGAAGCAAAAAATCAAGCAGGTTTGATTGGGTTTTCATTTTTCACTGCCATCTACGTTTCTCAAGCAGCATGTGGCTTCAATAATTACTTGAAGTCAGCCTGTCTTCCTCCCCTGGGGATAAACTCTGACATGTGGCTTCATTATTGCTTGCCACTTTTCCAGATATTTATCGCCTCCTGGAGACATGCACTTGAAGCCAGAAGACCGCATTTCTCGCCAGACAGACTGCCAAGTAAAGGATGGATTCCACGTGGCAACAAAAACACAGCAAATGTACAGCAACCGTAGGCAACAATCTTTCTGAATTGTTGCTGTTGTGTTGCCCATAACATTTACATTGTCCAGCCATTGTTGAGGGGAACAAATTCAATCAAACATGGTAAATCTAAAGAAAGCACTTCAGCACAGCAATAATATTCTTAAATATTTAGTGGGCAATTGTGTAATTCACTTGTGTTTCCCAGTGTTGCCAATGAAATTTTCTACATTTGTCATCACATGGAATTCCCACTTAGATTAAGGGGGGTTTTCGCATGGCAACAAATGAAAAAGATTCCTTTGGCAACACTAAGTCTTGGTGTCAGAGGTAATTGGCACAATTACCCACTTGATATTAGAAAATGTTATTGCTGTATTGAACTTCTCACAATAGATTTACCATTTTTGATTACTTTTATCCTTGTTGACAATAGCTAAGCAACCTCATGATCAATTATCTTGGCAACAGGACAATTGCAATGTAAGAGGGTTGTTGCAGACACGTTTCATTGCTTGTTTTTTGTCACCGCTCTCTTATTGTACAAGACACTTCCAACCGTGCAATAAACCTCGGCGACCAAGAAAAAACTGGTAATGTCGGTGACAAACCTGATGAAACCTTGAATTTTTGCAACCAAACACCAGTGACAAACATAATGTGTCTCTAGACAGATTGGCGCCTGGGCAACAAACTTTGTATTGACACACTTGTCGCTGCCTACCTCTATTTCAGAAAGCAGCCCAACATGGCGATAAACGTTTTCTGTCACCGAGTGTTTTTTAGGAGTTCCTGGGCGCCATTTTTCACCTCTGGCACCCAGCGACATACCTGTATTGCCATGGTTTGACCGCCGCTTGGAGACACGGCTTTAGGGAGGGTGGAAGAAAAATCAACAACAATTAACCAGTGTAAATAGACTTCACGAGGCAACAAAAAAATAGTGCCAACGGGTTGATGGACAACACAATTTCTTTCAGCACAATACAATGAACTTTAATCAAGATTTGATGGGCAAAACTGCGCAGTGGGAATCTTAAATTGACACTGACGGCTTGTTTACACTGAATGATTTTTAGTTTTCATGATTCTAGACAATTTAGGACGGAACTAAAAGGTTAAACTGAACAAAATCTGTAATCAAGGTGAGAAGCGAGACATAAACATCTTCCCCAGTTAACATGTTGTAGGACACAGGATTCGGAATGTGAAATCTCGTAAAGGAAAAGAGATTCTGGGGGGATTCTGTGGATCCGGCTTCTATAGCGAGTTTGCTTTCCAAGACGACCCTACTTTTAACTCAAGTTTTCACCTTAGAGGAGACTCGCGCCTCAGGCGCCCCCCTTAAAATCCGTCACTGACCACTGACGTATTGCAACTTCGGTTGAGGGGATAGGCTATACAGTCGTACTTATCGCCCCAACGCAAATAAAGCCTCAAATCCTAGGGGCGGATCTAGGGGGGGGGGAGTGTCCAGGGGGTCCAGGGGGGCCCTGACCCTCCCCCAACTTGCCAAAGAGAAAAAACGTCACATGCATGTGTATGAATGCACATAGTTTTAGTACTTACCCTATGTGTGGACCCCCCCCCCCCCTTTCAAAATCCTGTATCCGCCCCTAAATCTTATAGGATCCGCATGGAGCTGATTCGCTATCTTCTTTCCTTATGATGACTAAGTACAAGGCAAAAGGGAATAGGTTTTGTCACCTCGTGTCCTGAGGAAACACTGATTAGACAAAAGAACGCTAGCTGACAAAATGTAGTGCCTTTTGTTACTCTATGTTGCTGCAAACACTGTTCGCTGCGAATCTATCACCTACGTTTGAATATTCAACTTAAAAGAAATAAAACCCTGAACTTGAATAACAACCATTGTTGCTTTGACAATTCAATGCATTATCAGGTTCCCGTCGTTAAAATGTCATAGGGTCTTATGCAGTTAGGCACAGTTGTTCAACAAAATGATAGCCTAGATCTATGTCTGATAAAGCTGAAGGAGTGGAGAATGTTATGTCCGAAATGTTGAACAGGTATGTTCTTTTTGTAAATAAAGACAATCCGACTACTGTTTTTGTCCTTATGCATTACTGATATTAATGCCCATTCCAGAGACATATGTGACCCGTTTTGGCGAATTGAGTCGGATGTCGCACGGGGTCCATTTTTAGAGACCTATCCCATCAGAAAATACAGATTCTTAGCTTTAAAATGAGGTGTAACAGCCGACATCCGACTCGTTGCGACTTCCGACCTGATTCGCCAAAACGGGTCACATATAGCAAAAAAGGAGAGATGAAAAGCAATATATGTTTATTGTTTTAACAAAATCCCATATTTAAACAAGACTGAATCTTAATCTTTAAACTTTAAATAGGGGTTTGTGTTTATGGTTATTTCTTGGGCATTTTATTAACATCAATATTGAAGGCCAACTTTCCTAATGCCTTTCTAAAAGGCACACTGTTTTATGCTGTTCAGTTAATATTGCCAAAGTAAACAACATCTGCTGCATATTATCGTTTAGCTACAAGAACCTAATAAGTCTCATTAATTTCGTGATAGGAGAAAATGAATATTATGTTTGTTAAATAATACAATGTAAGTAAGAGAGCAAAATATAAACCAAGAAGATATATTTTGTAATGGACGTGTCTCCCTATGTATTAATAACCATGTGAATGATAACAATTTGTCTAGAAGGTGTTGACCATTAATACCTTTATAAAATACTGATCAGCTGTTGAAAACCATGCTTGATAACCTGTTATTAAACTTAATGTAATTATTCTATATGTATATCAAACTTGCATTAATATTGTTGGTGTACATTCACAACGTGTGACGTAACCTATACTCACGACTGTAAACGGGCTGTGGACTCGAACTCTTTTGTGCTTGCGACCGGATCTCTTTTTTTAGAAATAATCAAAGCGCACAGGCATATCACCTGTGATATTAAGGCTTATTTTAGCACGTGTAACAAAAGGGCGCCATATATACATATAACCAACCAAGAAGGGAGTACAAGGGTGGTTATCACCCCGAGCCGGGACCCCAATATCAGCCCGAGGCCAGGGCCTGAAGGGCCGGCCGAGGGCTGATATCGGGGTCCCGGCGAGGGGTGATAACCGCCCAAGTACTCCCTTCGAGGTTGGTTATGGATTTATTATACCTTTTCTGTTAGATCTGAGATCCCAAGAAAGGATGCACAGCAATCAGTGATGGTGGGACTGTGATGCTGCACATTTTTTCATGTTTTTTTCATATAATTCTTTTGATATCCATCAAATCCACAAACAGTAAGCAGTAAAATGTAGCTAGGAACGTTGTGCAGATAATGCAAATGTTAGATTTTTTAATTCTTGATGATTTTATTTTTTCATGAATTTTAGAAAAATAAAAAGTTTCTGTATCACACTGCAGTGTGATACAAAGCTGGTTATTACCCAGGTTTGTATCGCCCTGAGTTAAACTCTTAACTACTAACCTTGTATCACACTAAGGTATAATAAAGTGTTATATAGGTTTTTGTTGTGGGTAGTGAGAGGCATAGACTATATAATTATGTTTCAATGGGCACTTTAAGAGTGGAAACTAACGAAATAATTCCGTTCCAATAACGATGAAAAGGAATGGCAATACTTCTTTTTACATTAATACTGGTTAGTCTTGTTTTTCTAATTGATTATTTGATTTTCTACGCACAGATAGGTATTCACAATCCAAACCACAATCGTGCAAATAATCTGTTCAATCATGGATTTGGTGATTTTATCAATCGATGTGGAGGAAACTATTGTATTGTTGCCTTTCAAAAGATGTATATACTAAAAAAATCAGCAATACAAAAGATGAGATCAGAGACGGCTTTTTTTTAAAACAAACATGCTTTGAGTAACAAGTCCCCCAATCATGCAAAGGCCTTTAGTTTTCATTAAAAAGAGATTGGTGCAATTGTGTGTGCGTTGTAACTCTTTGACCGATAAACAGCGACCCAACTGAAATTCTGGTCAAATAAGAAATCTCCTTTAAGGGGCTTTCCATTAAGTACGCACGCACATTTTCAAAAATCTTATCCCCCCAAATATGCATTGGATTTGTACAGAAACGTGTACACACATTTGGAACCCCTCCTCCCTTTATGCCAATATCAAAAACAATAAGGTTAAAATTTTCCGGCGATTGACCATTTTCTGATAGGTTTATGGTTAAATCGCTACATGAATGGGTCGTAGTCATAATTTTAGTTGGATCGTGCAATGAATGCCCACTGCACAGGTATATAATTATAGTCGTTGTGGCATGAATAACAGTCCAACACAATGAAGGTGGGAACCACTTGAGTGATACGATTGGAATTCCTGTCGAATTGGAGCTCGCTAGCAATCGGTATGAGCCATAATTATACACACTCTCAGATATTTTCTATGTGACTGACCATGTTTTGACAAATTTATGGTCGAGTCAATTGGACCATCGTTTCTGGGGTTTTTAGCTAAATGGATAACCCCCGTAAGACACAACGTTCCGTTTGTTTAACTATGTATGTAGGTCTACATGTATTTGATATGGTAACGAAACAAAATGAGTTATTTGGTGGAAATATCTAAATAACGCAATTTATTTTATACAGAAAATTGTCAAAATTTGTAGGACCAGTACACTATGGGAAATGTTCAACTGAATTGTTTATAATTCATCAAATTTAACAATGTAGCTATCATGTTTACGTGGTAACAGAATCAAAGAGAATAAAGTATTTTAGAAAGTAATTGCTTTAGTCAACATTGGAAATAGTACGTAGATTTAACATCAATTTGAAAGTGTAGAACAGTTAAACAAGTTACAATGCATGCAAACTTGAAAAAAAATCCAACTAAATATGGTTAATTTCAATGAGACATAACATTGAAATTAACTTCAAACAACAATCACCTCCCCTAAAACGGGTTTTGAGTCATGAACAGGTCAAATAGTTTCTCTTTATTGGATATTTAGGGCATTTCACCACTAGGTCGACTTCCCGCCATTCCCATGTTAGGCCACTTGTGTGTATAGATTGGCAAGATGTATAGATAGGGTGTTTTTCATAATGTACCCAGAAAAACTAAACCATGTTTTGGAGCAGCTATAACCCTACAGGGTAAGTTGGCACACAAGGCAGCACTGACTGCCAAACGTTTAGGGCAGGGCAATAAAGAGGTATAGTTAGCAGCCCTTCTTAAGGTGTCAAGTTTTAAATAGGTGGCGTCAAATATGAATACTGTAATACACCTTGTCCGAAGTGAAGCCTTTAAAATGGCCAAAGTAATATAGCGCCAACTTAATTCGAAGAAATGCAGACAGTTTGATGAATTCATCAACTGACTCTGATGTTACCCGAGAACAGCAAACTACATTGTAAGGAGAAAGGTGGCAGTTACCTGACACTCTCGCCGCCGCCTGAAAGAAAACATATTGGAAAATCATAGATGTGATCAGGTTTTGGATTACTTGTCTATGTAAGGAGCTTCAATGTATGTAAGAAATTTCAATCAAAATGTTTTCGAAAAAAAGTGTGCGGCGGGCACGGAGAGGGATGTGCATAGTACTGTCAGTTTGAATTCAACAACGAATCTTTAGCACTGGTCTACTAAAGCGCCTAATTAAGTTACCTCACTACAGATCTTTCCTTTCTAATCATCTAATCAAATTCATGGAGTGATGTATAATCAAACAGCGCGGTACAGGGAACTTCAATTATTGTTCTATTGCGAATATTGGCTTACCTGCATAACAAGCGTCCAAATCAGTAAAAACTTATCCATATTCCGATATTTTCCGATAAGAGGACAAAGGCCCAATTAGATGCAGTAAAGTTCCATCACATTTCGCAGCTTAGGACTCCGAATAATCCTGTAGTTCCGTCCATGAATTGTGTGACTGCATTCATTAGGTTCCAGGCGAATTGGAATTCCTTAAAAGAAGGCAGTAGCCGGCCTTGGCTTCTAATTCCGGTCGGCACTAGAGAATATGAAGTCTGTTTTTATGTCTCCAAGTTATAGGAAGCTTATCATTCAATCGGTCCCGTGAGGTCTGCTGTATATGTGTGTGTTGGTCGGCCCGCCGGGGCTTTGTAATGGTGGTGTCCGCGGACCATCACGTCTGTCACAGCCAATATAAATCTTCGGTCCCCAGCTCCACCCTGCTATTTACTTTGTTATCATTCGACAAGCCGCCCTGCGGGAGGACAGATTTGTCATGTGGCGAAGAGACAGAGTCGCCAGTGGGGGTGGCTGAATGTACAGGAGGAGGCGACAGACGCTGTGCCGTCCGTGACGTCATTGACGTCCGTGTCGTCAGCTCTGGGTGCCGCTGCTGGAGTGGTCACAGACAGGCGAGGGTTGGGGCTGACACTTGGGGCATTGCCGCCGCTCAAGTCGGCCCTACCCCGGCCCGGCCAGTCGGAAGGCAGGAGAGGACGCTTTGCAATTATCGCAGTCGCATCCCGTAGGCTGGGCCCTGTCTGGTCGTCAACCGGCAGTAGACGTCGGCGAAAGAAGAGCAAAGGAAGTCACAAGTCGTAACTGCGCATTATATCAGCGGTGAACGTTGACGGATCGTGAGGAGGGGGCCCAGCGCCCGCCGAACAGATATTGGTCTGTCGTTTTGGCCCGTGGCACGCCAGCTCACTGTCATTTGTTTCTGCTGTTTGTTACAAATCAGTCAAAAAGCCATGCGTCTTCGAAATGACTGAAGAGACCACGGACTCCAAACCTACGGATATAAAAGATGACAGTATTAAGAAAATGTGGAATTCAATGAAGGTATATGAGATTCATTACAAAGGTAAATGCAGAATGTGCATTCATTAGTATCTCCCATCACATTTCTACCATTACTACCTTTAAAGGCTGGAACCTATGAGAGACTAAACTGAAATTCTGGTCGTTTTCACCAGTTCTGGTCGCTTGGTTCTGTTTGAAATGGTCGGAAACGACCAGAAATGGTGTTCCCACTGGAAAATCACTCAGTGGGAACACCTTTTTTGTGTTTTGTGACCAATTCTGGTAGTTTCGACCAGAACCAAGCGACCAGAACTGATGAAAACGACCAGAATTTAGTTTAGTCGCTCAATGGGTTCCAGCCTTTAGACTTGTTTGAATCATCCGTGTAATGTAAATCAAGTATACCTTTTTGATAACGTAAATGAATTAGGGCAATATACTCTGCTCATTGATAAGTACTTTGTTGAAACAATATTTACTGGAGCATAAGACCAAGTTATAAATAAAACCGTCCAAAAAAGAAAGAATGCTGAAATTTGGACACCAATCCCATACTCGGTATTCGATTTGAATAATAAGATATTCTATTCGTCTCGATGCAAACGTCCATAATGCAATGTTTTGATATCATTTTATGAAAAATTGAAAGACCCTTTAATGCATTCGCCATACTCGAGGACTTGAAATGATGAAGATTGACATTTGAAGTAAGTCTTGCCTTCTAGAATGAAACACTTATCAAAACGGGTTGTATCAATGAGATTTATTGATATAGAAATAGAATATGCTCGGTGCGATGGTTTAACAGTCATTTGTTGCGTTTTTCAATGAAGGAGGGAGATAAATTGTACCGTTAGAAGCATAAAAGAAAAGATGGAGCAGCAATACCTAACCTCGATACGGAGTATCTTCAACTTGCATGTCTTTGTGTATGATACAATGCACAGATTATATGTTTTTTCGTTCTGAACTTGCCAGCCAACCAAAATTTTATCATATAAAAGAAACTCTGAGAGGCCTGTAGTGAAAAAGACTGTATGAACATCAAGGGTCTTATCCTGAAGAATACTGTCTTTCGCCTATTCCGTAGTAGAGAATTGAAGTGTGGAAAAGCAGGTGGCATTGACGATGGATATAAGGATTCATTCATTCTGCCTTTGATCTATGTGATAGTATGGCCATGGACAGGGAAATACCTTTATGATAACAGAATGAGGTTTGATGTAACGCCAGAAAAAAATCACACTATAGAGGAACAGTATAAGGATCTTTGCATTGTTTTTAGAAACCCCTTGGGTGATGAACGGATTTAGCTAGGGCATAATATACTTAAAAAATGGCCTTCTATGTTCCTTTGAGAGGGGACCTCCATGGACACTTGAGTCTGAACCGCACAGCTGAATAGCTGAAGGGCTTGCAGTGTTTCTTAATTTGTGGACGTTGCAAAACAAAGAGGGGCACCAATGGCGTTTCCTTGCCTGGAGGAATTTCCTCGCGCGTGTTATCGATTCTGGTTTGGCTAACCACACTCGCAATTCTACTGTTACAATTAAAATGCCAGCCATCCTGGGATTTTGGCGCGAATGAGATTGTTCCGCCAGGATTGAGATTGTACTAGGGGGACTGCAGGCAAAGGTCTATAGCTTGTGTAAGAGGAGGGAGGCAGGGCTAGAGTTCGAGGCGAACCTAATGTGAAGGAAGAGGTGAAGTGGAATTCATGAGCAAGCGTGTGAATGAGTGGGTGAACGGGTGAGCGAGTGAAAGAGTGAGCGAGTGAGTGAGTGAGTGAGTGAGTGAGTGAGTGAGTGAGTGAGTGAGTAAGAGAACGTTTGAGGGAGCACTCTAGGGAGCTAGAGGGGAAAGAGAGCAGAGGGTATGGTGTAACTAAAAGGGTGAGAAAGAGGTGTTGACACAAAAGGAAGTGGAGTTATAGAAGTGCGTGCGTTCTGAGAGGAAATCGAAAAGGAGGCCGATAAACTTAAGACATTATTACGGGCCTGCTTGTCTGCTGCTGTCCTTTCCCCCATGGCACATACAAAACTTCAAAGGCGGAGAAAGGGAAGATCTAGGCCTGTATTGGCGGATTTATTGGCAGTGCAGGCCAATCCCCAATCCCCTCCCCCCTATTGCCAGAGCTTCCTGCAGCGCCTCTCCATGGTCTACATCACTGGAAACCCTCCTATCTGCTAATGGGTACAAACAATCCCGTCGGACCCAACACAATTCTGAGTTAAGCTCCGGACAGACATTCTGACACATAGAGCTTTTCTTATCTACATGGTGGCGCCCATTGCGTGACACAAACCGTCACATAGTCGTGGATATCCCCCAGAGCAGTTGACCCTTAATGCTTCAAGTATGATGCAGCAATCTCTGCAGCGCCCTGTAGATAGACGCAATCCCCGCTCTCTATAAGGCCTGCTCTCAATGGTTCACCCAGCTCTGCCCGAGTGGACATCAGTCACACCCACGGCAACCCCATGTACAGTAGGCAGACCTCCAAATTAGGAGTCAGCTCGGTCAAGTTTGTTTTTTAGGATTGTTAGTCAGTGTCACAAAAGTAACTAAAACCAATGTGAAAAGGCTTTTAACCGGAGAAGGGGGACTTACCGTGGCTGGGAAGGTTGAAGTAGGAGCGGGCGCGGCGGCAGGCGCAGGTGCGTCCGGCCAACCAGTGAGCTTAGTCCTCAGTGAGCCGGGGCAGAGACAACGCTAGTTCCTCCAGTGTGCGCGGGGAGCGCCTACTCCCACACAACCGCTACCACCAACACCGCCACCGCAGGCGGCCGCTACAGCAGTGGATCCCACGTCCTCCTCCTCAGCCCCACCAGCCCGTGAACCATCGACAGCCACCTCTGCCTCCTCCCCCACTCACACTATACTAGTCCCATGGCCCCCTGCCTACCGCCACACCCCTGTTCCTCAATTCCCGTCCTCCCCTCGCGCCTCAGCCGCTCAAGAAATGGATGGAAGTGTCCTGTTCTCGTTGTGAACCAACCTCGGCGGTACGGTCGGCCTTCGATAATAACAACAAGAAGATAAATGGTAGTCGCCTTTCCTTATGGTGCGGTATAGTAAACAAGTTATTAAGAAAGAGGGGGAAATTATTTTTTCACATATATTTACAACTTTCGCGAGGTGCCAGGGTATTAGAGTAATCATTTCCCTCAATTCTAGCTGCATCAGTGAACAATGGATCACCCACAAAAAAGGCCTTTTAAAATCAAGCCAAACATTACCAAGTGTCTTCCACTATGTACACCAGGCACTGGCACCTACGGTCCACCTGAAGTGATATTCGATCGTCTCGAAATTTAGAAAAGTAGCCTACGTTCTAGATTCGTTTCATAATAAATTATGTCAAGATATATTATGTCAAGAAATATCATACAAAGTTATTATTTTGTAACATGAATCTAATGCAGATATTATATGTTTTTATAAAAAATAGGCAGAGACATACTTCCCCTTAGAAATGGTTGGTAACATGTAAGATTTCAACTAGAATGTATATGTCCATGCGATATCCCATTTGGGTGTGATTAAGAACTATGATGGCCTATCTATACGTGTGGTCATGATTAGCCGAAAATAAATGTCATTATTTTTGCGTCATATTTGGGCAAACACCTTTGAAAATAATGAGAGGGCTGGACCAATCCTAAAGTGACAATCATGAGACACAGCAGGACGCCGCCAGCTTTATAGTTCCGCACCTCGGCTTACTTCATTTTCAATATTCAACTCTCATACACCGGTACAGCGTTTCCATTTCAAATTTGCATTAGAAAAGAAAACCGACGGCGTAAAACTACACTGCATAGGATTGTATTAGGAACATCGTGTAAATCTAAACGTCCTTATCACATACCTTTGTTTTGCATAGTTTGAATACAGCTGCTCACGTTTAAAAGCAGCGAAAAATACGTCTCTATATAAGAACATCAAATACAATTATGAATGGAATCAACTGTCTTTTGAAAATAAATCTTAATGGTCTTTGATTAAAAAAAGCTAACTCCGACCTTTTAAATGAAAACGCCGACATGTGAAATTAAGCAAGACGAAGAGGAAAGAACAATGGGCCTAATGCAGGAACCTTTGTTATTTTAGTTCAAGTCCGATTGTTTCCTTTCTATATTAAAGTTTGATAATGTTACATGAATCAGCATATGATACGTACAGAAGTTCTCTTTGCTTGAATGTAACAGCACTTTCTAATGTCCTGGTTGCTGACAAAACTAGCCAGATCCTCTATTATACATGACAAGTATTGGGGGTGATTTAGACGAGGACCAGCACCCTCAAAGCCTTTAATTAGATATATCCTGCCCTCAATTTCTGAAGGTCCTTAGAGGCAGGGGATGTGCACCAATGTATGTCTTCATGATATGATCTCCGAGGTGTGCGAGCGATACAGGCCCGCTGGTGGTGCCCGAGTTATATTGTCCGTGGGGACCACCTCTGGCGCTCCAGGATCAATATGAACAACTGATGTGCACCTCGGGAATTTAAAAAATCAGTACACTGGCCTCCCACGTGACGACTCTTCATATGAGATAAGGCTTGCTTAAAACGCAGGCCCGATTTGCCAACACAACAGGGTCGGCGAATGCAGAAGAAATCCCCCACCCATTCCCGGAAGGCCCATAATCATGTTAATGCTGGTCAAAACTGACCATGCGCGAGATTTGATTGAAACTCTGGCCGCGGCCCCTTGACGGGGGTGGTCGGGAAAAAGTCCTAGAGGTTGTTCTTCTCGTCGTGGAACATCCCTTTCGTCCACTTTCACCCCATTAACCCGGGCGGGCGGCGGCCCCCTGCCCCCCGCCGTTATTGCCGCCCACGGCCCACCTGACACCAGCAGGGACAGCCCCCGCCCGCCGGATCCCACAAAGCATTCGCTCAGGTTCACTGACAGTGAATAGCGATCTGGATCCCACTCTGAAATGTATACGGCATTATATTCAATTGGCCGCGGTCTGCTCGGGCTAAAGTGTGCAGGTCGGGTCGTCGGTGAAGGTGGGTGCCCGTAGATAAACACGGGGCCCCGCCCCTCCCCTGGGGGGCCGACAAAGGGGGCTCGGGGAGGGGGTAAACGTCGGGGGGAGGGGCAGCACGAGAACCATTCCCATGCAGCACCTTTTGCCGCGCCATTCATCTTCTTCTCCATGCCGACCGCAGCGTGGGCTTGACCACAATCTATTGGCATGATGGAGCGGATCGTATTCAATATACATACACGTCGGTCGCCTTGGCCGACAGACGGACAGGCGGACGTCGCTCATCGGAAGCTTTATACAGTCCGATAGCCCTGGGGTTGCTCTCAGTATAGAGTGCCTTTTTCAGTGCGCCGCCGGCTAGTAATGGAAAAATGGAGAGGCCGGGATCTGAATTTGATTTTAAACCGTTCCACGCGACTAGTGCGGGGCAGGCGAGGCGCAGCCCGGCCAATGATAGCATCAGTTGGTTTGGGGGCCCCGGCCGTGTCGGAAGGCCAGATCAATTCGAGATCCCCGGGGCGGGCGGGGCGGGCCTCGCTGTATTAATCGGCCGGCCGCATCTCGCCAACCCAACAGATCGCACCTAATGATCTACAAGAACAACAACACATGCAGATCGCCCGGCCCCCGCGCGGCTGACAGTCCCTTTCAGAGATTTACTACCTCGGACCGTGGTCATTGCTGCTTTCATTATCGTTGTCTCGCAGACCGCAGAGGGCGACCAAGGCGCGCCTTGTCGGCCCATCGTAATGGTTTTCTCAAGGCAATCTTGCACGGCCGATGATGCACTAGAGACCTCATATGTTCCATAAAACCAATATTCTTTTTGTAATGATATGGCTAAAGCATCGATTGACCTTTCAGCGAACCCTATTTTATTTAGTTGATGCTTTTATTAATCTAATGCTTTCAGTATCCATATACGTGGCCTGCTTATTCGCCCGTTTTTCCAATACTAAAGACTTATATCAGTCTTACAACATTACAGATTTATTGTAGGTTCAGCAGCATTTTCCCCTATAGTTCCGTCAGTATAAAGTTTGCCCTCCCCCCAATAAACTTAAGTTAATAATTCATAAAGTGTATTTTGTCACAAGTTCTTAGATTAGCATAATTATGTATTTGGGTTCATAAGCTATTTGTCAGTTTTTATCCCAAAGGTACGATGTTAAAGCACTACGTATACAGGTCCGGTTACATCATTATTATAGAGACTCAACTCAAATCAACAGCTGAGTTTAGTTGGGTCTCTAATAGTCTGGATATGTGACTTGGGTTTAAGACTGATCAGCCTGATCTCTCATCGTGAGAAGATGAAAATTGAGCATGGATATATATAGTCTTGAGTTGTTAGTAGGACCCGTCTCTATATGTATTATCAACAAGTTTGAATAGACCTATATATCCATTTTACTCAGTAAAAATCATGATATGAGGTATATCTCTATTTGATTACTTTTATGATGTGGCATTTATCAGTATACAAAGGTTATCTCATGTCCAGAGGCTTCAACCCTTTCATTGCCTTGCCTGGGGCTGCAGTTGTGGCCCAAGTGGGATCCCCTTTGAGGTCTGAAAATAGTAACAGTGAATCCCTGGGAATCCCAATTTCGTGTCAGTCTGCATGGGAATGGGCTCGAATTGTGCAATAAAAGTAGGGTTTTACTCTTTTTTCTGTAAGTGGCAAGAAATAGTGAAATATTGTCAACAAATTATCACAGATTTATAACATTTCTGTAAATAGAAAAAAGACATAGTTTGGATGGTTTATTCAAAATGTTTAACTCTTGAGCTTTGTACTATTTCCTCTAAATATTTTTTCAATTTGATAATTGGTTTGTGCAGTTGATAGGATGGTTGTTAGAGGGGATTCATTTTATTTTATGGCTAGGGGTCTGCTTATGTCAGCGGACCCCGGGAGGGGGAATAAACTATTAGAGATTTGAGAATCAATTTATTACTCTCGAGGGGAAGGGGTTAACTTTCTGAATTCATTTCACAAGAAATGTCTAGGATCTGAGAAAACGTCTAATTTCATAATTTCTTAAATTACGTACTGTTTAGGGGCCTTCCATTTAGTACGTACGCAAATTTTCCTAAATTTTAGACCCCCCCACCCCCCTTGGACCAAAGTACGCATTGGAATTCTACAGGAACGTACGCAAATTTAAAAAAATCTCAGACCCCCACCCCCATCCCCCTTGCTGCGTACGTACTTAATGGAAGTTCCCTTATATAGATCCTTACGTCATCGAATGAAAACAACAAATAGCTTGAAACTGTGTTATGCGGGCATGCTTCTTGCAACGATGCAAATTCAGTTCATTCTATCGTACCAATGCATGGTAGAATGGAAACTTGATAAACAAGTCGATAGTTTTCTACATATTATTATCATAGGCCTCCTACTGCAAGTTTTAAAAATACAATTGATTTATGTTTACCTTTTGCTAGGCATTGAAGGATCTAAATATCAACAGTTGAAGGTCAGATTTGGACATGTTAAGCAGTTAAGTTATAGATCATATGTTCTATAATGCATACACATAAACATGATAAGGAATGATTGAAAGCGCGCATGAGACACGGGAGGTTCTAAGAAAATGTAGTTTTTTTCAAAACCAATATTGTACGATTGAACATCTACAGGAAAATATTCTCATTATACTAGTGCTTTACTGCGGGATAGACTCTCCAACATATCAAGTGTATTGATAATAAAATATATTTTTGGAAATGCTTATGAAACCTTTAACAATCCCCTATTTCATTGACAGGTATAAGGTTGCGCTTAACTCAGCCTGGTTATTTTGATTTATCATATTATTAATAATATGTAAAACGTTCTATGCCATCTTTATCAAAATACTCACAGTAGAAAAATCATTGCCAGTTGAAGAGAAAAGGAAAAAGAATACTTTGCAATTTGGAAACTGTCAAATAAGTAGCAAAATATATCATGATTGCATATCTAATAGAATGAAAGGTGCTGCAGCTCGAAAGCAATATATATTGTTGCCAGCCATGTAAATGATAGTTGTTACCATGGTTACTTCTGACTTCCATTACTCATTTCACCAAAATTGAATAATCTGAATTCATATTTCTGCTAGAAGCTAGATTTGTGCATCATGTAATTGCTTTGTGTTTTTCGGATAGACGTGAGATCCGAGATTTCTGATCTGTTGCTGCAGTGCTTTAAAACAGCCCTGATGAAACACGAGCAAAATGATATATCATTTTTGACCGATATGTCCTAAATAAGATCAGACAAAATTAGAAGACACAATATGCTCTTAATATGATTCTCTATAATTGTCATTTCATCTTTTGAGAGTAATGCCATGAATAAAAGATTGAAGAAGCACCATCAAAAGACATTAAGAATAGGTTTAACATAATTAGATGGATCGCGCACATGCATAAAGATGGACAAAGGATGACAAAGGCTTACCAAAGAAAATGGGACTTTTCAAAAAACTGACAATGTCATTTAATTCAATGAACAGTCTTACGTTAACTGTGAATGCGCACAGTGGCGTCACATTAAGACATTTGGAAAGAATAATAAATCAAGATTCTAGAACTTCGCGAGGTGGACTGACAAATGAAATAATTTGTCAAATAGCATAGACCACGATTGCATGTCGGCTTTCAGTTGCCGAAAGCCGGATTATACATAGATCCAAATTCCTTTACCTATTACCTAGACGCTGTCTTTTCAATCTGTCATAATAGAACAGCACATTTTTCTGTTCGCATCTTCATCAGGCACATGACTTCAGGATAACCCATAACCAAATGTAAAGCCCTTCGGGTCAGCCGAGACGTCCCTCTCAAGATACACATAGAGATATGGCTTCCCCAAAGCTCGTTCTCTCTTACAGTCGTCATGTTCTGTCAGTCTTGGATGTTCTGTCTGTCCCGGATGTCAGACAGGAAGACTGCATTATACAGTTCATCACTCGACATTATGAAAGAAGAGGTAGCGGGAAACTTGATTCCCTGCCTTAGATAGAAAGACCTTGCCAGTTCTAAGGTCAGATAGACATAGTTACCTAATTATGTGCAGTTGCATACTTTAACAAAGGTTTCCAAGTGGTTTACATAGACAGAGAAATAAGCTTTAATGAATTGTTACTATTCATCCAATAGAAATACATATAATAATATATATAATATCATAAATATAGTTATAAGAGCTCTTATTCAAATGACTTTGAATCTGTCTGTCCAGCACTGTCAATCAGCTAATGTATGCATCACTTTGATATTGGTCAGCAACATTCGACCTGAGCCCTGACTCACCAAGTTTGTAATATCCTATAAATCATGGCATCGCGCCCCCACCTTTTTCAAAGAAATTCTTATTATTCCAAATGTTTTCCAAAATTTACTGGATTTTAATTTTTTTTCCTGACCTCCAACTACTTAATTCTACGTAGAATCTCTAATCTTCATTTCATTTTATTCCTGTCAAAGGGTGTTTAGCAATTAAATCTGGAATCTACTGATGTGCCATTTACCTATAATGCCTATGGTATTCAGCCAATGTGCACGATCAGAAGCCAAGGTCAAAAGTCCTCCCCTTACACCTTCACTCTGCGAGCAGCTCGTTCTCCATCAGGTAAACTGACGACATTGATGATGAAATATTACCATTTAGGGCAGGTTTTTCTAGTATGCTATCTGCTACCGAGCAGCAATGTGAATTCATTGATAACGTTTGTATTTCTTTGCTATCCTTGTCATATCTCGATGTTCATTTCACATATAGAAAGTATCTAACAATCTCACTATCTGGGAAAGAACAGAAATATTGCAATCATAACAGTCTGTGAGGTTTCATGTAAATGTATTATCTATGAATTTTATGGATAATCATGTCCAACCATGTGCTTGTATCTTATAAAGACAGCACAAGTGTCATTTTTGAGTTGTCCACAGAGGTCAACTTTAGTTACATTTAGCATTTTCCATATTGAATGAAATCAAAAGCTTAGTATTTACTCAGGCGATTAGGCTGGGGTTATACACGCGGACCCGACAAGAAGATCCCGCGTGTGTAGTAAATTGTCTGGACGCGGGTGTAACATCCGCGCATATTGGGGGCTATATACACGCGGGATTGCGCCTGCGTATATAAATTAAAACTATATACGCGGATTTCTTATTCATAAATCGGGGGCATAGCCCCCGAACCCCCCTTTTCACTTTTTTTTTTCACTTTCATATCTTTTCTAAAATAAGAGAAAATGATTTACTTTTGTAAAATCGATAATAATACCACATCCATATACTCAGATAAATAGATGTCCGCGTATATAGGAGACCTTTATATGCGCGGACGTTGCGTCCGCGTACGTAAGAAGATCAGTATGCGCGGACTTTGGGTCCGCGTATACAAGGAAATTCTATAAACGCGACGTCCGCGCCGCGGACCTCGCGCGTGTAACCAGTCCCCTGAGGGCTTGCTAATATTAATAACCGCGAGGAGCATTGACAGCAAGATTTTGCTAGTATTCCTTAATATATTCCCCTCCTACAAATTATGGACATCAATGATCAATACGTGCTCATATTGTAGTTCTAAACATTGGACAATCTTATTAGA
Source organism: Lepidonotus clava (assembly GCA_936440205.1). NCBI lineage: Eukaryota > Metazoa > Annelida > Polychaeta > Phyllodocida > Polynoidae > Lepidonotus > Lepidonotus clava. The sequence goes on from OW387134.1 coordinate 55,021,565, forward strand.
TCTATGTTCGATGATTGCTATTTGCTGGATAAATCAATAGGGATAACTTGGATTATCTAGCATTTCCATTATTACATTCCATCCACTGCAAAATCATTTCAATATGAATTATTGTTAGCCTTCTGAACTATCCTCTTCAGTGTGAAACATTTGAATACCATAGTTCCATTTTTAAACATTTCCAATGCCTGAGATTCTCCAAAAATAAGCCACGCTAGGCCGGCACGAACAATGTCCTAGTTGCTAGTTCAGTTTGAAGAAGCAAGTCAATCCACCCAACTTTAAAAGTAGGTAGCCGATCTCTGATTAAGGCCTCAATAATTAACCAACGTGATTGGGTGTGACTGATGATAGCTTTTTACAAAAATGTATTGTGTACATTATGCCCTTCCCCCTTCAGTGGAGTTTGACAAAAAACATCTGTAAACACGACCTATACCTCGAACAGCTGAACTAAGGGGTGTTGGTACATGTATACCGTCATAATCGTGAACATGGCTGTCATTCTGATTAAGACCTCTTTACAGTTATTATAAATAGAAGCATTACATGATTGTGAACAGGCCTATAATAAGGAAACAACATTTTGTTCAGGGATAGAGATGGGTTATCCTGGGGTTATTTGCAAAAATTGATTAAAAAACCTATTTAAACTGTAAGATAACAGAAAATCTGCCCTTTCGTATGATGTATGAAATATCAAACAATCATCAGTATTTACAAAACTTGATTCTTTCACATTTTTCCTAGTTATAACGGGTTTATATTTCAATTAAAGAAAGGAACAATTTCTGTGTAAAATTATGTTAAGAGGTATGTGTAATAGTTGTACATGATATCTGGTAATAACATAATAAAAAGACACTATTATGGAACATGAGATCCAATATATTCACTGTTGGCTTAATTGGCCCTTGCTCACCAGGGCAAGGAATCAAATTAAATCAAATGTGGATATAATGGGCCAAATATGACATAAGTGTATCTTCTTTACCAAAAAACTGAAAAAGGATCATCGAAAAAATAGAGATACTGTGGTACTGCTGGTGATGTCAGCATCACAAAGTTCAGCAATGTCAACATCTTGTTGGCTGTCATCATAGCAATGCGGCTGTCTTCATAGTGATGAGGCAATCATTGCAGGTGATAGTATAAGATCAGATATATATACCTTGTTGTGGAGGTGCCTTATATTAATCACTTGTACTACACCCAGCCATTACATATTTAAGTGATTGTCACAAGATATATATATATATATATATATATATATATAAACACAGAATTAAGCACAATTTCTGAGCCCTTTACTCCACCTGAATCCCCGGTGTGAATCTGTACCTGTTGGAAGCCCCCTCCCTCAAAGGAAGCCCCGATAGCTCAGGGGACTGTAATACCATCTGCTATGCAAGAGGTTCCCGGTTTGAACCTGGCTGATTCTCAAGAAAAACACTTACCTTTCTGAAGACCCTCTGTCAACCCTGGGTTGTTCCAGTAAATTTTGACTTTTTTGACAACCAATGTTTATGGTATGTGGCACCATTAACTAATGACCCTAGGGTTGTCAGAGACAGCCCATGACAACCTTGGGCTGTGGTTTTAGGCACCATTTTTGACAATTCTGTTGTACTTACATGGCGCCAGTCCTAAGTTAACAAAGCCACATGCATAAAGCACATTCCACTATGCGGTGGGTGACCACTGGTAGTTGTCTTAACAGCCACCACAAGCAATTTGCTTTTCAGAAACGAACATGTTTGTTTCCCCCACCGCAAGCAATCCATAGAAAATCTATAAAATTTACTTGTGGTGCTCTTGCGTTGGGCCAACATCTTGTGGTGCTTAGTTTAACTAGCAGTGGGGCCAAATGCCGCAAGTTAATTGCCCACCGTGAGCAAAACGCCCTATAGTGGAATATGGCCTTAACTCTTCTTGATATGCTTGAGGAGTGTGAATAGGCTAAATCAAGCGACCAATGTCAAAGCAAGGCCAGCAGCGAGCCACAGGTTAGAGTGAACCGAGCTAGCAGTTGAGTAACACCTCACATAGAACAGGCAAGAAGACTAGGATTTTATTTAGGGATTTCTGCAGACAGGCTGGCTGTGTGACTAGGAGCATTGGCTCTAGGGGTTGAGCAGATTAACCTCAAGAACTAATTATTGTCAACAGTCCTGAGCTCAGTGATGCATATTACATGTATGGACTTTAATAAGCAACATCGTTTCATACGACTGTTCTGTCAACTCTTGATGATTTGCAGCTCTAAAAGCAAGAATACTGTGACTTGGACTAGCTAATATAATGGCATAATTAAAGGAAATAATTATAATGCTTAAATATTTCCTTACAAATAACAGTAAAAACAAACCCTATACCTAGTTCATTGTTTTCAGTGCATGTATTTTGCCAAATGTGGCAGAGTATGGTAACTTCGGCTCTTTTTCCAAGCAGATGCAGCGGACCAGAATGGGATTAACGGCAAACACTGGTGGATTGGGGTCTATAATGTTATAACTAAGATCAAAATATATATTACTTATTGGTTACATGATGAATTAGAGCGTCTGGATCTCCTTTGTATATCATATATGATCGATTTGATTTTATAGGCGGCCCAAACTGCCATGCTAAAATTGAATAAACTGCCGTAGCTACAATCCTCGCATTTCTACAGCAACTAGGCCTACCTCTTGGCCATTGAAAACTGAATCATCATGTACATGCACGGGCGGAGACAACTTGCCTGGCTTCAATCAGAAAACAATTCGTAGAAGCCATGGTTACATAATTCACACACGCATCATTCAGAGTAGTAGTCAAATATCAAATAGGCCTACCATATGGGGCTAATTATTTTCCGGATAGAAATTGTATTAGTTCTGATAAATAGAGGCCTGATACTGATATAATATCACCGCGTTAGATAACATACCAATTATTAAGGTTCATTAACGGTCATACATTATTTTCCTTGAAATCCTCACGGGTCGACATTAAAACTTTGAAGAAATACGTAATTTAGTCTAACAGCTTCAAAACAAGAAGTGAGAAAGAGTGATTAACTTAAACTTTGGCCAATCATTATCTGAATACTAAAGAAAATTGTCAATAAAACCCAGTCACTCTGTTATCAATCATCCTGGAGGCGTCATGAGTAGAACCGTCTTCCAGAAGACTGGGAATGCCATGTTTAATGGGAATTCATTATCTCTGGCAATTAATCAATAGGTCGAGATAATTGCTGTTTATCCCCACTCTTCTCCAGCCATGCGCTAGGAAACCGGAAGTACTGACGACTGATGATAGCGCTTGACCCGCCCTCTCGGGGCAGACATAGGGAGGTTTTTAGAAGGCTTTCCATGTCTTTGGAAGCAAGAATGGCAGGGGACCACCCCCTCCCATCGCTTCACCGACTTGCAAAGCTCAGAAGGAACAGGCCTTTTTAACATCAGAGACATTGATCTCAAGCTGCCATGATCAACTTTCCCAGTGCGCGTTTGTCGGAACTTGGTAGACCACTGGCGCCACCTAAGAGATAAATGATAGAATATGGTAGTCCATCACTTCAGGGGTTCCCGCATGGTCAGTTATGATTAGATCTATACAGTTTGTACCAACTGTAATATTATGAGATGGGAATCATGGATATTTCATTTACAGATCAGGTAAGCAGGAAATACCTTGTATTGTTTTTTTTCTGTACGCAAGTCCCGAAAATTGATATAATTTTGGTTTGAAATAAGTCCATGGATGAAGTCTTGTTCCTCAGGAGAAAACCCTCTAGACAAGGCGTTGTATGATCCATCATTCACAAATTAGTGTTTTTAAATTTGAATACAGAAAACCAGTCAAGAATATTGTTAATTTCCCCTTATTCTAATCTAAGTTATTCGTCCGTTATTCCAATTCAATATCAACAGCTGCCATAATTATGATGAGAATATATAAGCTAAAGAAAAGTGATAAATTAAACTACTCCTCAGTGTTAAAGACACAAGAATGAGGCTCATAAAATCTCGTTCAGTAACAGGGCGAGCACATTGCTGTTTAACCATAGGCAACGGCATAAAAGAAAAAGAGAGATGCATCTATAGAACGCCCTTCAAAAATAACATCCATGGCAATGTTGACAATGTATGAGGCAGAAAATATTCATTATTCTGCTAACCAAAAGGGACTGTATCAAGCAAACATAAGTTTATATAGGCATACATTTCTACCCGTCTCTTGTAGTAATAACACACTAGCGGTGGCAAAACAAGAAAGACAATCCGACGAGGAGGTGTTCTAAAAAGATAAACATCGCGGTATAAGTTTCAAAATAATTGGAAGGGGACATGTTATTCTATAACGTCCGAAGAAAGGCCTTCTTTATATCATTATTCTATTCTGGGTTTATCTGCAGCAAGAGATGTTTGCGTTTCATGAAAAGAACTTTATAGCTTAACAACTTACATCGAAACTGTGTATGTATAGGCCTACTTTATGCAGACAGGGTCATGTGACCAGATTTTGGTGATCATCATAACTCATCATGTGATATCCATAACCACGTAGTCTTTAGAAAACAAGACAGTGTTTAGGAATTTAGACCCAAATTTGAAATAATTTGTTATTGGTGCCTCAAAATATCACAGTATCATTGAATTATGAAGATGTAACATATTTTTCAATCAATCAAATGGCCAAATGATCACTACTCTAGCTGCCAGCGTCACTGTGACGACATCCGCACTACGTCTATATACAGCTGTTGCTTTCAACTTTTGAGAGAAGGACACTATAGACAACAACGATATTATCTCTGATGTCAGGCGTCTTATGATAAGAATATTATTAATACAGGAGTCCCTCTCTTACTCGGCGTATAAATACTTAACATAACTCTCTTTCTGTGCGAAATCAGAAGCAAAAAATAAAATCAGCACCAAGACAGATCGTCGCGGAAAGGGTGGCAATCCAGTTTTCTTGAGGCTGTCAGTTTCAGGATGTTTTCGGGGAGATAGAATATCTACTTCCATAAGCCCACTGAAATAATCCGTGCACTGCGAGAGAGGCCAATTAATGGGAATGTAACGATATCTCCAAAAACACCAGCTACTAGAAAGAATAGACACAAGCCGCTCTTCCACCTGATAAAACAACAGTATCAGTTAGCTTCCAAAGTTAACATTTTCAACTGATCGTTTTCGAAGGGAATAATTAGAATTCACCAGATGCGACAGCTTTTGTGAGCACTATGATTAAAACAGTGTGCCAAGACGTGTTTACCGCCGCCACTGGCAGAAGTGGGGGCTCAGACTTAAAGCAATTGGTTCAACGTAGCAGAGCCGACCTCAGGGCTGTCAGTCCAGGGTCTCTGCACGCCTGGAGGTGACCTCTTGTCAGCTAACTAGGGTCAGAGGAAAGGGATGGGAAAGGAGATGTCAGGATTTTATACTATCCAATTCAACAAGGGAGTCCATGCATCTGCCGGTCTGAAAATGTTTGCTGAGAAGGAAAATCTAAGAGTCTATAATATCATAATTTGCTTCTTTTCGTTTGCTTTAAGAGAACCTCCCTGGTCAGGCTCTCGTCTATTCATCTAACCGACACTTACAAAAATCTTCCGTTTGTCAGGGTAAATTTGCTGTGGTGCTACTTGTATGGTCAGAATGTAATGCGTGGTCGTTTCACTTTTGTATTCAAAGAAAGATGGATGAGGTGCACTGTGGGGCCTGACGTCGATGTCGTCTCTCCGATCTCTTGTAAGATAAGCGCCTTGCACATTAAGTTGCCTTCGCTGCATTCTATGTAAACACTACGGCGTAAATATGTGATTAACTACATACCTGACAGCTCCAAGACCCTTTGTCTGTATTTTCCTTGTATTAATCTATTCATCGCTTACAGTGTTCTTTATGTCGGATGTATCAAATTTAACCCTTTCACTGCCAGATATGTTGTGAAGTAACTGATATTTACTGAAATATTGCCCAAAATAAGAAAATTAGTCTAAAAAATGCCTAAAACTCAAATTTAATTTACATTCTTCAGGTGGAAAGTTTTTTTCAAAAATGTCGATGAAAATGTTCCAAATGTTGGCACTTTGCCAATAGGGCAAATTTCTTATCAGGTGTCATATGCCTACCATATGCTTTTTACCGGTTTCCATGGTAACCGATAATTCATAAAATATCTATTTCACTTTTTATAAGGATAACATGAAAACTTTATCTTTTTCATGCAAAAGAGAGTTTGTAATTACCATAAATGAAAGCAAAGTTATAGCCAATTGAAAATCATGTCATTTACACAAATTTACCTATTTTTCATGATTTTTGACATGTATGGTAAGTTCTAATGTAAGTATGTCATTAATGGTTTCTCTAATTGCAATTCTAATATTTTTTGGTGACTCGACGGTCTGACATTCAAATAGCTGTATCTCTGGTTCTAAGTGGAATTTTTGAAAAATTCTTTCAGATTCTGAAAGTTGTATTCACCCTCTTTCAATGGTGTTCTTATGGGATTTTACTATAGGGCCGCATATGCGGCCTCTGGCAGTGAAAGGGTTAACATGATAAGGAAACAGTAACAGTACTGCAAGGAATTATATACAGGAAACACAGTTTGACCGAGCCTTGCTTTCAGTTATAAGATTAATCTCATTTGTAAGCTGTCTCGTAGGCTACATAACAAAAAGGTGTTAACGCCGCCCGCGTGTATATAAAAAAAGTTCGGGCGATATTGTAGATACAGTGGAAAGCTGAGCAAGTTGAACTGCCAATATAGGCGTAGTATAAGTTATAACATTGTTTTACTGGACTCATTATGTAAACAACATCGTTCGAATCAGAGCTAATAAGTGACGTGGCAAGTATACAAATCACAATGGACTATTAACGCGACAAACTAACATTTCCATATACTACTCATACATCGCGTATGTCACACGCCCGACCCGAAACGGCCATGTACGCGACGTCGTGTATGCGACGTCATGTATATTTGCTGGGGCATATATACACGACCAAAGAGGAAGGAATGGAAAGGTCTTTGAGTTTGACACGACGTGGCCTGAATAAGCTCGACTATCTACGCGACAACAATAAACCATCCACAAAATTCATATTTCCATATACTACTCACATGTCGCGTGAATAAGGGAAGCAATACAGGCGACAACAACACATTCATACAAGTCCCCGTTTGGTTTGCTCTACACAACTGCTATATTATGGAAATCACGTTTGTGTCATAAATTCTCATGCCACAAACGTCTTTTTTTTTTTTTTCTTCTTCAAAATTTCACAATGGCACTTGACATGTGTGCTGAGTTGGCATGTTGATTGCCGAAGGTGAGGAACAGTTGGCAAGAAGAGGAATCGTTTCCGATCTGTCACCGAAAACAAGACGACAGTGAAACCCTTAAAAACGGAATGCGAAGTAGACATAATGTAACCTGGCGGGTGAAAGACAAGGTGCCGTCGGCACTCTGAGGGATCATAGAGGCAGGTATAAAAGTGCAATAGTTTCCCCATTATGCACATTTTAGAGAGATAATAGGCCTATAGCCGCAGGGATAGCTGAGCGTTGGGCACTCGCTAGCAGAGACGCAATTGTAAAGGGCGCATTACAATTCGTTATTGATATCACAATAAAATGTTAACATAAAAAAAATCATATAGTGATAATTATTTCGCTGGCTTACATTTGGAGATTTGTATTTAAAAAAATAGCAATATGGAAATCAAATAGCGCGTTTAGTGATAGATTGATTCATTATCCTCACGGTATGCTGCCCAAGTTTTGTTATTGTTCATCAACGACTCGCTTGATTGGATATTGGCTGGTGGTGTTATGTATAATTATCAATGATGTGTTTCAGCAAAATGAACCTATCATGATCTCGTACTGTTTCTGGGATTTAAAGATTGCATATTTGGTAGAGATGTGGGCCTGAAAAGTTGGCACATTTAAGGGGTCCAATTTTGCTGCAAAACTTGACCCAATCTTGGGTAAAAAAAATTGCAATATTGGTAAAAGTTTTGGAATTTAATATTCAAATTTGAAACATGTTTCCTCCACATGTTCTTTTTTCTTTTTAGTCAATGAAATGGTACTGTACAAGGTAGGAAATCGTATGATATAAGGTTCGAAACATGGCATGAGAAGTCCCAACTAACTTATGCGAGAATTTGACCCATCAGCCTACAACTTTTGTTAATAAATACTGCACTCTCTTCAATAAAATTATATGACATTCTGACATTTTATTACACATCAAGAGGTCTACATAAATGTAACATCATTTCACAATGTCTGTATCAGTCGTTTACGTGTTCGCAAGTAAATTGCCTAAAATGTTTTTTGATTGGAGGGGGGGGGGGGGGAGAAGAACCAACGGTACTATGATGTTATAAGCCACAGTTCTTTTGGCAGTTAGTTTAACATGCATATTAATTTTCTATTTACCTTTTCACTGTCACATTAGATGGTACTTTAGAAAATAATGCTATGATGGATGGAATTTAGGCCTTTGTGCTACAAAACTTCTAGGTTTCCATTTGAAAGTATGTTCTAGATTGCAATTTGAAAGTACCTTTTAAATAAACCACAGGGAAGAAGCTATTAGCAAACTGTGGTATGCCTCTGTACACTGAAAACTAGGTATGTTTGTGAGATAATATTTTGTTACATCATAAACAGTGCAATTTTCTCAAAAGGAGTGTTTCACGGGTCAGTGGGGGCCTACTCAGCTGGCCAGTCACTGCTGCAAACCCTGTTTGCTGAGGCGCCAGTCACTACGCCCTGTGTGTATTAATTGTAATTACGAATAGACAGCTGAATATTCTCACTTTGTTGCCTCTGAGATTTGATTAATCATAAGATCAATATAATTCTTGACTGACTGTGATGGATATCTAACTAAAACAGGATATAGACGTTGTGAAGATGACGTCACAATATTAGACGCCATATTGGTAATCATGTCTATTGGTATGTCAAACTTATTTATGAGCATGTATTCCATCACATCAAAGTAGATAGATTGTAGTTTAAGTGATTGGACCATATTTCCCAAAGAAGAAGATGAGCAAGCAATTTACCCCAAAATCGCTCAGGTTTTTATCTATGATCCGTATTTCAAAATCTACAATTACCCATATTGGATCAATCTTGGGGATAAGTTATATGTTTAATCAGACAGAATACATTATGATAATACAAAAGATAATTGGTACACCGCCAGAAAGGATCTGGGAGAAAAGGAACTGTGATAATAAATATTTATATATATGAAAATATTTTAAAATAGAGTAAATGGAAGTAAGGTATGATAGAAAAAGGAATTATTGTGCATAATATGGGTGAAAACATTGGGGATTTGATCATTTGATGGTAGAAAAGGAAACCTGAAAATGAAAATTAGAAATAAAAAGTACCCCAAAAAAGGGTGAAAAAATGGAAAATTTTAAATCTGAAGTAGGCCCCAAAAAAGTGAAAAATTGAATGGACGCTTTATACCCTCGCCGCGGGTAATGTGACGGGTATCTTAGTATTCAAAATACCTTAGAAGAAATTTAGGAATCCCTGAAGATCCCTGGGGATTCACCAGTGATTCCCTGTTACTATTTGTACACCCAAAAGGACATTCCCCATTTGGCTATGATAGAGCTTCTGGCAGTTAAAATGATGAATCAGGTATCAACGAAGAATAATCTGATTTTGAAACATCTTTTTAATGGGTTATAAGGTAATTTGTGTCCCAACCTGATGAAAGACCCTGCATCTTACTCAATGTCGAGCTGAGGAATGAATGCCACGGCACGCAAAGCTGCTTTATTGGAAGTTTTTTCTGATAAAAACCTTTAGACCAAAAATACACCTCAATGCGGTTAAGAAATCGTACAGATGCCCTGGAATAAAAGACCTCTGCTTCTGGCCATTATCCCTAAAATTGCCTGCTGGACTTGTGGTGGTTTCCCTTTCCGTTCCAAGCCTTACATTTCGGGTAGCAATAGCAACAGCATGAAGTGAATTATCTAATGGAATTCATTCAATTCTAAATCTTTCGACCATACACCAATCAAAACGTGTGCAATATTCTTACGGTAGAAAGGGATTAAATCAACAGGGGTGGCAGTCTTATATGTATGTTGCAAACCAGCACAACACATCTGTTTTATTCGCTGTTTTTTTTCCAATAGTCAATTCCTAAATCATAGTTTATTGTAGTATTCTCAAATTGCTGTAACTGAATTGATATATTTCTCAAGACCAGCGTTTTCCCAAGAGGCCGTCTTCTGTACCTCGTTATTGACAAAAGCACACCACTTTAGGATCAATACAGAAAAGTGGTTACCCGACGCTCTGGCTGCACGTTAGAAATACTTCACCCTAAACCAATTCCAGTCAAGTAGGCTGTGGTCCCCCGAGCTGCTCCGAGGAGCTGCTCTTCTCGGCGATCTTCCCACAAAGTACATACAATCCTGCAGGATAGGCTTCTCGGTCCACGCTCGAGCAGGACCCATAGCCTGGTCTGTTTCAGGGCCAATTTCTGTCTGAATACAACCCACCTCCGAATGGCTTGGGCTGACGGTTAAATTGGTAACCCTAGGCCGACCTGCCAGACCCCCAAATTGTATTCTGTTTTTGCTCAGCTGTTTCAGGGGGCTGCTCGGTAGTTCGTTACTGCCCGTATGTGTTGGGTACAGCTATTTCGCTCAAACTCATTCCTCGAACGGGGAAGGTGCTTTAGCTCGCAGCTAGTTAGTGTTGGTTTAATAACGTCACCGTGACAGCAAAGGACCGGGTCCTGACCGTATAACACCATACGTATGACCCCGAGTCAGTAGACCTTGTTCGTTTCGCTCAGTCTGTATAATTAGTACAAACCTCTGGTGGCAGTTCGACTGAGCCGGAGGCCATGTTCCACCAAATCACAGTAATTGGATTTTCTCAGCTCATGACTCTTCAGATCTGAATTCTAGACTGCAGCTTTGGCTTCTGGAATTTGGGTTGTATGAAAACACCACAGGAGTATCCACCTAAGTTGTGTCATCTCTCTCACGATAACTTTCTTCAGCCTTTATTTCTTCCCCATCTTGTTGACAATTTAGGCCTTTATGTTAAAAACTTATAGGTTTCCATTTGCACTAGATTGCCATTTGAAAGTATCTTTTAAATAAACCACAGGGAAGAAGTATTCAGTGAACCATGGTATGCCTTTGTGCACCGAAACCTAGGTGTGTATGTGAGACAGTTTTCCATTACATCATCTTGATAACTATGACAAACAGTCCACTATTCTCATAAGGAGTGTTTCACGAGTCTGTGGGGGCTTACTCAGCTGGCCAGTCACTGCTGTAGACCCCTAACGGTTTGCTGAGGCACTGGGCACTGCGCCTTGTGTGTATTAATTGTTATTATCAATAGACAGCTGAATATTCCCACTTTGTTCTCTGAGAGTTCATTAATCATGACATCAATATAATACTCGACCGACTGTGACAGATATCTAGCTAAAACAGGATATATTAGGGGACCGACTTGATGATATCAGAACCAGTAGTAGTACTATACATTGATACCCCAGTCCGAAGATTTCCAGAATTCATTAATCATTATAGTGCCCCAACCCCGCAGCATCCCCCAACCGGCGCCTGTTATCATTAAGATTACCCTGATAATGATTGATAGATTAGTTCACCGTTATTGTCGTTATTGAATATATTCAACCTTAACGCATTTCCCATGTAAGCCGCTGTGCATCTCTTTCACAGGCAAATATCTCATCGAGTCTGTAGAGTGATCCTAATCAGGATGGATTTAGATGACACATCCCATCGCGGCGCATCTCAGTGTGGTCCAGGTTTAAAACATTGAAGATCAGCGTCAAAAAATATATTTGCAAGCACACAATGAAGAAAATAGTTAAAGGACGTACATAGGCCTATATATAGATCTTGATAACCTGTTTTATTATACATTATTATCAGTGTTAGTTGGGAGGATCAGGCCATTTCATTTATGTTACTACTACTACTACTACTACTACTACTACATATCATATATATAGAGTAACATAAAGACATATAGATCATGCATAATTATGTACATGATATATATGTGCATAACATTATGCATTATCATGTACAAATATGTACATAATTATGCATAATCTGTATGTATTTTGATGGCTTACATGGATCTATATGGAAATATATAAATGTAGAAGAGAAGGGGAAATATATATGTGCATAATTGTGTACATATAATTATATGTACACATTAATACATAATCTATATGTCAAGGTGTAACTGTATAATGTACGCTATGTAGTAAGAGTAGTAACAGTGGTAGTAGTAACGTTAATGTAATGGCCTGATCCTCCCAACTGACACAATCCTCAGTATGCTCCCTGCTCAAGGGTCCAGGGTTCTATCCCCACAGGGGCTTAGCTTCCATTTTCTATGTGTCTATTTAATGCCCACATTACAAGAAAGGGTTATCTATTTTATTACTACGTTATCATAGACCATTAAGTTATTTAAAAGATGATACAATGGAATCCTAGGTATACTTGCTTGGTATATATGAATTAAGTCCTTTGTGTAATATCAATCATATTGCTAGCAAAATCACAATAAAACTTAACTGAAGAATTCAAACAGAACTTTCTATACATTTCAATAGCATTGCAGTGCAACGTCACAATGGAAGGTTGCAGCAACGTTATTGGAAGCCATCAAAATAACATAACAAGAACCAAATCAGATCCAAACAGAACGTTGCTGCAACGTTATGATAATGTTGCATGCTTGGCTGGGGTAGGTATAGACAAGTGAGCCAGTGAGTAATGGATGCTTTGTGCCGTGTCGACAACTAAGGTCATATTCACAGCGGAAACAGGTTGGAATGGATTCTGTCTTTGGTGATTGTATCTATGGAGGAAGGTGACAGGGTGGGCAAACAGCAGGGGATCAAAACCAGGAAATCATTTTTGCTGTACCTCATCCCTTAGTGAACTGAGCGCCAACTGGGAATTGAACCTAAAGAACCACTTGGTTAGTGCTGGGTCCCCCCTATCAGATGTGTCGCCTTGTATGATCAGCAGGGTCTACTGGGGGCCTATTCATAACCAGAACCTCCACAGGGTTTAAAGACAAGTTGTTTTGCTTAGCACCAATGAATGTTGATCTTTTATTACCTGAGTAATTCTATGAAGTCTTTAAGGTTCTCTTTTGGCACAAAAATAATGGAATGTGCACAAGATCAGGATTATTGGGTATGAGAAATATGATATTGGAAGTGACGTCACAGGGTATCACGATGATCATGGAACCTTTATTAGCCAATCAGCATCAATTTTCGGGGTATAAAAGCCCAAGTTTGTTATAAAATAAACAGATCCTTCTGGGTTCTCAGATTGTCAATAATTTCAAGGAGTCAGGGAACACAGAAATAACTAGCCATGAAGAACAATGCAGCATGCCTACACAGTATAGTTACGCCATTTAGACCGCTATTTGGACTTAGATGAAAAGACTAGAGGAGAAATATTAAGCTATACTTGTATTCCAGCACAAACTTAGTGCGATCAACATGACAGGCAGAGGGAGAGAGACATTGGGCATTAGGCCAACATGTTACCACTTTATTATTTTTGGCATGACCCCAAGGTGCAGTCTCCCAGCCATCTGTCAACTATCTGACAAGGCTGACACTTCCCATCTCTTCCCTCCCATTCCTATTGCCATATTGTGCTGTTGACCCTTGTTCATGAGGCACAACCTTCCTTCCCCAAAGTTCTCTCTGCCTCGCCCTTTCGGATCCCATGCTCGGGTATGAGATCAAGGCTCTTTCCACTCCCATTCACAGATCATAAGAATGATGGTCGGTGGACCTGACACCGCAGGATCATAGAATTAGAGCAATTTGTCCCATACAGCTTACATAATGTTATCATACTACATAACAAATAAAATATTTAACCAGAAAAACGGTTTTGTGTGCTTTGAAGCTTTGGTTGTGGATGGACAGTTTGGTTAAGATTGAAATAATTATATTCATGCATATTATCTTTAGTAACAAAAGAAAAACCATTTCAAAATGAATGATTTTTTGTTTGTTTAAAAATACACCACACTACGACATTATAATCTTCTTGGTTTACCGTCGAGTGGTCAACGAAGTATTGTAATTGTTAACAGGGAACAATAATCCTCCAGTTAGGATCTAGGCCCGAGATTAATTGCATGGAAAATAAAAACAACATGGGAAGATAAAAGGGGCAGATTCATTGCGAGTTGTTAGTGATAACTGTCAGTCATTATGCATCCTTCGAACCCATTCTTGGACAGGAACAATTAAAAAGAATGCCGATTCGTCCGTTGGTCAGGTTGTTATGGGACCTTCGATTAAGTATGTGCACACCAAGAGGATCATGGGCATGAACTCTCTAGATGGCGCTACCCCTGCCTCATAGTTACTTATAATACTAAAAGGGTAAGAACCTAAAACTGTACCCTGCAGTTTGCACAGACATATATTTTGGATTTATGCTTAAACTGTATGTTTTTAAGTGAAATAAAAAATAGTTTGCATCCTAGACAACTAATAAAAACTAATTGGCTGTCATATTTTATTGATATCTATGTTTAATAAATGGGAATTGACCATTTTATTGAGAAAAAATGAAACCCCACCCAGTATTGCAGCATACCATATATGGCAATGCCCTTATTTGGAAAGTACTTTATGAATGGAGGTCACATGACCAACCACATAGGACAATGTGCACATAGGCTTTTTGGTAATTATAGGCAATATGCAATGGTATTTATAATTCCTGTCCATGTTAAAACCTATGTTTGCCCATAGTTTTGCCATAATTGTGTAATGTACATTGCTATTTCCTTCAGACTGGTTGATTAGGGTATGGGAGGGTAGGGGAATCCCCTGTGACATCATCATGTTAGTTATACAAGAGGCACCTGAAAGGGGGTTTTGAACAAAAACCTCATTCCAAACATAATACAGCAACCTCATTCAGCCCAAGCATTTTGTTCCAATGTCATTACAGCAAACTGTGGTATAGTGGCTATGGTGAGGGACTTCAAATCAGAAGGTTGGTGGTTCAAACCACCTGATGGTCATGTTGCAGTTTGACCATGTTGCACTCTTCTTTATGCAAATCATCTTCAATATGATAATTATTATCAACCTTTACAGTGCTAATCATTTATCTTTGGTATGCACATAGATATTTCAATTTTAGCTTTAGGTTATAAAGTTGAATAAAAAGAAAATGAAATATTTTTTTTTACAATTAGACACAGGTCACTAGCTGTAGAGTTATAAGCATTTATACAGCCTATATATAAGATAAATAAATGGTTGGATAAAATGAATGTGACATCATTCTGTTGTTATTTCACCCAAATGAATGTTTTTTAATGTGATTTCTTCATTTATTAAAAAGAGTGACACTGCCCTGACATGGGTGGGATTTGAAACCCCTACCTTTGGATTTGAAGTTCTAGACTCTAGCCTCTGGGCTATTTCTGACCATGGTAGACAAGGGTGTTAATGGAGGCTCTGACTGTACAACTACTAACTTTATACTTGTATTGAGTTCAGAGAATGTCTAAAGAAGTTTGTGGGGAAACCCTTTTAACGCTATAAATAACCATCCAATCCAGTGAATGAGTTGCATTCTGTTCAAGTAAGGGGCACTGAAGGGGGAAGCATACATAGTGCTATATCTTCCTGCAAAACATTAACTACAAAAAATTCAAAGCACACTGCAATAATTATGATTTAGTATTGTATTAATGACTAAAAGATAATAAGTTTAGTTGTGTTCTTTTATATTAATATCAAATAGAACTGTGTCATTCACTGCAGTCTTGTGGGAATCCTATGCATCTGCTGGTCATCAGCTTATAGGTTTTGACAGGAACCAGCTATATCCAAAATGGAGAGTGCGCTACCCTTTCTATTCTTAACTAGTAAGCAGTAGGCATGGCGCCATCTAGAGAGTTCATGCCCGTGAAGAGGATGGGGGTCTGAAATATTTGAAAATGAGCGTACATTTTTGTACGTATCCAATGCCTACTTCAGTCCAACGTACCCAAGGGAAGGCCTCTAGGAGGGAGTAGGGAAGATGTGCATTATGATATTTACAACACCTAGGCCAATTCACAGAATCCTAGTAGGGAGGTACTATTTTGAATTTGATTTACCAAATTAACCATAAGCATTGTCATAATTTCAGAAACAGGGTTCCGTATTTTCGCCAAAGCAACCTAGGCCTATACTCTAAAAGTGAGATCACACAAATAACTCTATTTATACTTCAATGCAATCCCAATCCTATACATACAGTGCTTATAATGGGGCCCTTGATGGGGGGTGTCTGTGTCGCATGTCGAATTTAAGAAATGGCAATGTCGCCTGTCACTTAACTACCCATGTCGCATGTCGCCTCTAAGAAGGTGCCATGTCCCATGTCGAATTTAAGAAACAAGCTATGTCATGTCGCTTATTTTTTCACTCATGTCACTAAGCCTCATGTCGCATGTCGATTTTAAGAAATGGCCATGTCGCCGTGTCGAATTTAGGGGTCTAGGGCCATTATAATACCAGTTCGTAACTACGATATTACGATTATGAGCCATTGATTTTGATGTTATAATCAAACCCAATATTTTGAATGTCTGTTAGTTAGGTTCAACTTTGATACTATAAGCCTGACGATGGCAGTTCAATTTCCCGATCCACAGACATTAGCTTAAAACATTGAAACATCTCCATATAGGGCGAATCATCTCTATCTTGTAGGAAAATCAATATTTAAATCAGGAAGTATACAAAAGTTAAGAATCAGCTGTTTCAGGTCCCTAAGCCTGGTTAAACCTAATACTGAAGGTTTCTTCAAAGGGATTCGATCTATTAATTTGAGATTGGAACCTTTTGCAGCTATTACATAAGCAGATAAGACTTGGAAATTCAAGTTTTTCGAAATACCGGCTTATCGAATACGGAAAGTGCGATACAACATGCGACGAAGGAATGTGACACTGATCCACCTACTGGCCAAAGGACAACTAAGCACTTGGGCATATTTAGTCCTACAGATCAATTTACTAATATCCTCTGTAATCCAAATACGGCGATGTCAGATCCATTTACATTGAAGACGAATTACCCATCTGTGTCCCTCTGACCGCTGCAATGTCGTATATCAAGCAAGCCCTATCTTTCAAATTACAATATGTGTACGTGTTTCATATAGTAATCGTGATTACTACGAAGTAACTCTACCTTATATAGGGCTAAATAACGAACGATCGACAATAGCAATTAATTGAGGATTCAAGAATAAACACAATATGTATAAGGGTTAAGGCTATGGTAACAAATTCCATAGACAATAAGCTAACAAAATAAGGCCAGTAAACAGATTGATCTCAAAGCGCCTTATTGCTCATGGCGGCTGCAGTAAGCCCTGAACCAATATCGCCTTGTTGTTGTACATGTGCAGACAGGTTGTCTCGAGGTACAAGGGTCAGACATGCCTGTTTGGCGAAGATACATTGCTATCAGCGATATCATGAGGCTGACTGTTTGAAAGAAAAACTAAAAGAAAGATCTAAATAGTGATTCTAACATTGTATTTGCAAATATATTCAGGATGGATTTTTTTTATTAACAAATGTAAGGAACGATATTACAATCTATCGGTACCCCGACCAGAGAGCCAATGCATACATTGAAGAGAGATGGGGGCATGGAGACAGAGAGTAGAAATGGCATGAGAGAGGGAAAAGGAGGGAAAAGCTGAGGACGAGAAAAACAAAGAAAGAAGGGAAATTGGGGCGAGAGAAGGAATGAGGAAGGGAGGAAGAAGAGCAGGGAAGGGGGATCGGGGTCGAACGAGTCAGAGCCGACTCCGAGCAGAGTTCTCCTTTAGAGTACACAAGGCTGTGGACTAGTAGGCTACCATAGCTCTGGTTGGAGACGTACTTCCACGTTTGAAGTGACCTCTGGTGGAGTTGGTGTACACAGGGGAGGGCCTGGAGAGCGGGGACTGGCAGCTGTCGGAGACTGTTGATCCTCTGGAGAACGGCAACCACCCCCTCCTGGCACCCAGCCGACCCCCTGTTGGATTCTGGCTGAGCTCGCCACTCGTCCAGTCAGCAGACCCGTCGCCGCACCGGTACTAGTCAGTCCACTCCATACACCGCACACACATACACACAGCCACCATGGCCACGGTAGGTCCATGTCTACATTTTGTATGACATGTCCAATTCTCATATGACCGGTTTGTTAGACGATTTTATAGTCAATAGGAAGAGGCTGCAAGCCTCCATGGGGCTACATTTTGAAGGGGTCTGTTCACCAAACTTGATATAGAACTATAAGTAAATCCTGTTGACTCCCGCACAAAAATAGTTTTTAGTTCAATCTATTTTGGACTTGGTGGTATTTCTCATGCAATTGAGGTCCTCATTAATTGATTAACTACAATAAGCATTGAATTAGAAAACATCTTGGGCCTATAAATCTGAATGTTCCTGAGTTCCTATATGAAGGAAAATTGTGTTGAGTCCATGGCCTATCCAGCAACGCAAAAGCGGTTTTAGAATCATGAAAGCCGATTACTCGTATACAATACTGAAGCTTAGATTGTAGTTGTGTACTTATTCATACGTGCAGCAAGCCCAGACAGCCAACAGCTCTAAGTGTAGACAGGCCGGCGGGCGGGCCCAGGTGTGAGGGGCCGAGAGGTGAAGGGCACCGGTCAACCTGACGCAGCTTGTTACTCAATCTGTTGGATAATGTTCTTGAGTCGCAAACATAAGACCGGCTCTGCCCTCAAGATGCCTAGCGTTGAGGCATGTTACTTCTTGATATGAAATGTTCACTTCCAAATGTAACCTTGCACCGGCGCCTCTTTGACCTTTTTAGCTTTGCTCCGCAATTATGAACCTATTCAAAGCTGCAATCAAAACGACAAACTCCTATTAAGTTGTGTCGGACAACGTTTAATACAGTGGTGTTGGCTTTCATCGTCGACGAGGTATGCGTTTCTTCTTTATAAATAGTGACATTACTTTTTGGATATATTCACATTGGCATCTGTATTGTGGCACGAGCCAGTTTTTAGAGCAGCGAAACGTTTATTGGACAGTGTGCACTCTGTGACAGTCCCAGGCATTACACATACACAGTCATGCAGTAATATAAACTTGGACAGAGTTATCATATGCTATTCTTCTTTTCGCATGGCTCAGCCAGATTGACACATCAACAAGAACAAAATACAATATAGCCCTATATAAAACATCAGACCGATATGTAGGCACACTTCCCCTCCCCCTAGGGTAAAAATTCCAAAAGGTTCCACAATTTTAGTTCAGGGCCGGTAGAACTAAATCAATTTAGTACAATGTGCTTGTACTTATTAAGGTCTAGCTATTAATTGTAGAAAATGATAAAATAGGTCCCGAGGCAGGAATGATACTGACATACATGTGAAATACTCCATGATCAAACGGTTTTTCATAGGAATATGTAGCTTAATCGTTCTTTAATTGTGACTAGTTTATGTTCTAGTGTGGTGTATGTCATATAGGGCCCTACTTTATGATGTTTGTGACCTGCTGACATAAACCATGGACACAAAATGTTTTATTTGGTCTATTCAGCTCGGCCTGGCTATCTCCCACCAACTCCATGCACTTGATGACTTACTATTACAATATCAGTGGGGCTGAACAAACATTACATAATTAGTACAATTTGAACATGATAATACCGGGTAATTACCAAATCATAATGATGATGACCATATAAGGTCGAAGTGGGAGAATATATAATATTGACATCGGGCAATTAATTATCTTCGGATGAAATACCGATGTAATCGGGTATATCTTGTTGACATCTCCCCTAATCAGCTAACAAAGAAAGGATAAAGGTTTAACAAAATAACACAATACAAAGTTAAACTTAACATTATTTTACGCTGAATGCAGTACCACAAAAGAAACCTCATGGGTCTCCGGTCTTCCCTTGGCAAAACTATTTGCATTCCGTTGGCGAGCCCAGGGAGTTTCTTGAGTCGATTTCTGCCTCATGGACGAGCAAACTTGCCAATAGTAGTATTGACTGAGAATGCGTTACATCGATAGTCATTCCGTTGACATTGATCTGTGTGCTTTGGAGACCCTGCAATCGCTTTATATGATACGTGTCCAGAGCAGAATTGCAAGAGATATGATAGATGTTTTACAGGGTCATTCTAACTCGCACCCATCAAAGTACCGGTACTTATTCTGGTGCAATCGAAGACTGATGTGTAACCCAATAATTATGCGCTAATTGTCGCAGGTTGGAATTAAGTCACTAATCAATGATGTAACTTACTTTCAAAGGATACCAAGCTTATTAATTGATATGTTCTTCATCAATGAAGTCAGTCTTTTGAATGAAACACACTTGCTAATCGTGAAAAAGAAATCCATTAATTCATTATTTATTTTACAGTTGGTAGTACAGTTAGTAATAGCTGGTAACAAAATCGTATTTCTACCTTTATCAAGTAAGAGAATTGTCTAAATTTCTATCTTGTGCTTAACTTTTGATTGTGAGGGACCACGGTAACAGGTTATCGGCCTTACCTTTCACATAACCAGCTGATAACATAAGCACTTTGATTTGTTAACCTGGTGAGCCGGAAACAGTGCAATTGATCGATATTAGTATAAGGAGTTGCTGGTAAAAATTGAAGTTTTAACATTTTTATGGAACATTTGAAAATAAATACTACGAACGATGAGACCTTTGATTATTATCATTATATATAGGCATAATGAAATGATACTGATCGATCGATTAATTTATGAGGAATAACCTGATAACTGAGAATTTTAAAAAGAAATTTGAATAAATTAATTGAATCACGAAAATGGATTGCTATAAATAAGACAGCAGCTGCTGTAGGCTTAGCCGTATGGTGGCGTGACAGCCTTAATGGTTCGCTCTTCACGTTACTTCCTAAGAAGGCTTAGCCTTATTACTCCATCCCCAGGGGACTGAACTGGCGTGCTTGGCGCATCCAGCTGTCTTGGGGTGACATCCTCTGTCGACCAAGCCATCTAAAAAGATTTCATCGTGTTATTTATCTAACTTAAATATGCACTATTCGAAAGTATTCTAATGCAATTTGAAGCTTTAGTCAAGTTTATTAATATTTGATCTGGTACATTTGTTCTAACCCTTTTATGTTTCAACCACTATATATATATATGCAAGAGACGACAAGTTCAGGTAGCGTGAAGAGAACTTGGCGAAATGGGAGAACTGGGTGAAGGTGTTAGGAACCCATTCTTTCAACAAAAATGGATACGACACTCTAAGAAACTGTTAAATAACAACACATATCAAAGACTCCATTAATAAATTAATCATATAAGGCTGTGATGAAAGGAAAGACATTTGAGACTGAGATGGCATAACCTTTTAACCCTAAACAGACGAGAAGTTCCAAACGAATCACACTTCTCCGATTTTGACTCCATCTCTCTTATCAATAAGTACAAAGGCACAATGCATGGAACGTGAATCATATCAATAATTGCAGAATCAAACTCCCTACATCAAAACAAGACGTAAGTTATTCAGCAGTAATGATAATTATGACATGGATTAATGAAAGATGCCACAGCGGTCGTATTCTATTTACAAAAGTAACCTGCTAAAAATGAAAAATGATAATAGGTTTATAATCATAACGTAGTGATATTGACACCCCAGTTAATGTACCCTCTGTTGCTTATACCATACAAAAATAAACCATTTTCCTAATCACTGGCACTAGGAAAGATTCCTACCCTGTAGATACACCTCTATGTGTGTAGCACCAGGATAAACATAGTTGCTATTTGCGACTCCCCTATCAGACCCTATAAGCGCTGCTCAGTGGGAGACCCACTCTCCAGCAGGAAGAGGGTCATCGGGAGTGTCCAAACACCGATGCCTTCCAAGTGTATTAATGCTCCTTTGGTGCAAGAACTCGTGAACTTGAGATTTTCCGGGAAAAAAGCTCTCATTTTCCCAAAGTGACTAAGATGTGATTCAATTGATTTAACATGAATATCCTCTTTCAAAGTGAGCTGGATCAAGATTTTTCGTGACATCAGTTACAAATGTATTAAGGTCTGCTATGTCATGCTCAAATACCAGCAATTTTTAAATTTTGAAACGATTTCCATGCACAATACCGATTGTTGTTACATCATTTCGGTAACTTAGTACTGAACCCGATGCTTATGTCAAGCCCTACTTACCTTCAACATCTTTCTGCTGCAGGTATTCCCAAACCCCGACTTCAATGCTGAAGAGGCTGCTGAGCAGCTCAAGGCCGCCATGAAAGGCTTCGGTGAGTACTCTTTCAGTAGTTATTTTATAACTGTGAAGCCTACATTAAAAGGACTTAAAATAACTTAAGAAATAATCTAACTAGTTTAGCAAAACGTAGTATTGGCATATACCCAGTTGCTGATGGATGTGACAAAAACATACACAGGTGATATATGTGATCAGACAGGATAACATAAAAGAAAGTATTATACAAAACATCACATAGTAACCTAAGATCTAGGTTTGTATCTAATAAGAAAAAGAGAAAACGAACAGTTCCGATTGTAAATACAACGTATACAGTTCTCAAGCTTTACCTCCTCATTTTACTCCCGCCAATGTCCAATTCCTTTGACAGAAAATACCTCCCGTTCCCGAATCAGTCTCCTCCGTAAGGTAAAATCACATGACATAACATGAAATTACATACAGCTGCAGTATCCCTTCCAATTACGTATGCCGATTATCTTATTATTGCAATTCTTTACACCAGAATGATATGTGCTACGTTATGTCCCCCTTATATAGTACTCAGATGATAAGGAAGTAAACACGTTTCTTTTTTGAAATTTTGAATTCGTTTGAATGACCTAGCCTTTTGTGTTTACAATGTTGAATGGACTATGTCTTATTTGCGTTTATGATGGGTTTCCGTTTAGTATTTATGTACTTATGAGTTCCACCCTCAGTAGTTTGTTACAATCTGATATTGTGTTTTGAATATGCATTTTTGCTTTGGAGGCATCCTATAGTTGTTATTGATAATGGTGCCCCCAAAGGTTTTTTCATCGGATGTTCTGCATTGTATAAAATTGGGGAGCCATAAAATTGGTCCTTTGTGTGGTCTTGTTCCTAATTTGTATAAAATATGTGACAATTATTGCTTAATGGGCCTGAAGTCTTGACACCTGTCAATCACTGTTACTGTCAAACAATTGGTCACCTGCCTTCTCATAGACCTGTCCACTTTGCCAGCTAACCCACCCCTTACTTCCATGATATCAACATTTTTTTAAAATGTTCATCATACTTGATTCACAGTAATTTTCCTACTACTATTACCCAAAATTAAACTTTATAAGCTTTTACTTTCAATATATTGTTAAATATGTAGCTGTAGGACTGGAAAGCAAAAATGGCATTTTCCCATAGGGAACAGTGTTAAAGCCCTTCAGCTTTGCTCACAATGTCCAACCCTAAAATCACAAAAACATACCTTATTTTGATTCACCTAAAATGGAGGTAATTACCTGATTGAGAGAAAATAATAATTCATCCTAATTTATCAACACCTTATTAACTTAGAAAACACAAGTACTAACTCATTCACTCAGATTTGTGTCAGTGCCTGACTTTGCAAAAACTACAAATATGTCCGACCTCTGTATCATGCCAGCAATACATCCTAAAGTGGACAGGTCTATTGGCTGTCTGCAGGTAGGGGTCAGTGGCACCATGCCTGTCGGGAGGGGCCATGTACCCCGATTGAAAAGTCCCCCTCCTATTTTTCGCCACCAAAGCAATTAACTTTTTTTCAGTCCAAAGGACTGAAAAATGTGTATTCTCAAATGTGCGCAAAGAAATACTCATAGTACAATTACGCGGGGAAAGTAACCTGATTATCATAAGAACATCTTACGCAGCATAGGACCATGTTTACTGTCGACGAATGGGTTCCACGAAAGGACAGTATAAAACGACCAAGCGTAAATCAAGAATTTTTGAAAGATAGAATTGTTCTCCTTAAGTTTAAAGATGCGCATATCAGGAGATCTTTTGACATATAAAATGAGGGCCCATAGTTTCATAACTGACTAAGCAATCACTAATAGGTGTGTTGTGATTAATCTCTCCTTGAAAATCAAGGCTATCAATGGCTCAAGGTAGTAATGTTATGGTAAAATAATCATATCAAGGATGCACTTCTAGGCATACACATTTTTATGACAGATTAAATCACTAATCATGGAGACGTTAATCATATAACACCGATCAGTAACAGATCAGCCAAATTAGTTACAGAAATAATAATAGGCCTAGGTATACAAAGTTTCCTACCATGGATGTGAAAATGCATTCTAAAAACATCTGACATAACATAAAACATATTTTCTGGCTGGCTAAAACCCTCCGTTGCATTCCCCCTTTCGCCCTTCTTCTTGTAAAGTCAGCCAACGCAAACCTCAACCATGTATCCAAAATAATTAAAATCACCAATTGGTATTATTTTGGCAAAGCATTCTTAGCAAAAGATTGGAGCATTAAGTTGAGAACAAGATAGGACTTGATCCCCTCCTCCAATATCAACTTAAAAAAGAAAACAAAAAGAAATGTGGACTTGAGAGTCCTGTTCATGGTCACAAGTGTATCCTATTTCAACTCTAATATCAAATAACTTTCGGAAAACCTAGAAATCGTTCTTTTTGTTGCCTCGATGAATTGCCTTCATGCCACATCTCCTTAAAGGTTTAAAAGGAAGGTTTTAACGTAGTTATAGAGGAAAGACATATGCAAATATACTTAAGGCCGTATTCCACAGTACGATGTTTGGCACAATTATTAGTGATAATTCTGCCGATGTTTGGCATAAAAAAGCCAAACCTCGTGATCAGTCACGGTATTTGGTGATTATTTCCTTTCTGTATTATGCTGTTTTTTTTTACCCAGAATACCTTTCGGAACATTAAAAAAAAGTTCTATTCAGAAAGCTTGAAATACGGTAGAGGTGCTACTCAACAACTTAACTTGAGGATCACTTAGTTGGAAATTTGAAATTTACTTGTTTTTATTTGGTATGTTTACTGTGCAATATCTCTTATAGAAAAACTCATCAACGTCTCCTTTGCATTTCAAAATATTGTGTAGCTTTAATAATCATGAAAAATACATAGAGAAGCATGTTGTCTTTCACGTACCTGCTTAAGTCATACTTACAATAAATGTCTGGGTAGCACCGGCCACAGGTCAAATGCACACAGTTAGAAGGGGTGACCAACGGCATAAAAGGACAAGGTAGTCAGGGAAAGGCCCCAGTCTGTTGTAGGTCAATGATGGGAAGAATTACAGTGTATACTTTTCAGGTAGGGCATATATGCCCTGGGTAAGATCATCTGGTCAGTAGCCATGCCTACTGCATCACATACGTATAATATGAGGGTTTAGATAAACAGCCAGCTCTTATATTACATGATTTAGATTGGTGGCACCTATGAAGGACGATTATTGACCATGAATTCACGATAGGAATATTGTACAGTTAAGCTTCATGTAAAGTTGGTTAAGTGGTTAAGGTGTGGTTAAGCTGGACGGTCCTTATGGATCCGTTTTCCTGAATCATTACACCATGTGATAAATGAATCGTTCGTGTTCTTTATGAAAATAAAAGGAACAGATGAGGAGGACATTATAGAAATGGTTGTGAGGCCAGTGCACGAACGACTTGCATTGAAGGAAGCCTATCTAACAAGCTTTGGCCAGGTTTGCAAATACTGAAGTATAGAAATGTCATTCTCATCCTAAAGCAGAAGCATGAAGAGACACCCCACACTTGGTTTCTCGATTTGCCTTTCGTTGGTATAGTAATACATATATACCTCACATATCTCTGCACAGTAAGAACTTGCAGAAGGCAACCGGACCTTCAGACCTACCTGGTTTTTGGTTGTCCTGCAGCTTCTGATGAATACCGTGTAATATAGCATTTGCTGTATGTCATTTACCGTTGAGTTGCGTAGACGAGAAGAGACGCATTTCTTTTTCAGTTTTTCAACAAGAATAAATTAGAAGTAATTTTACCATCTAAAAAGTGTCCATCTTTGTACACACTATTTATCATCAGTTAAATTGTTAATTTTCTACCTCAGTGTACCACTTAATGTGTGCGCATATTGTGTAATAAGGTGTTATAACAAAACAAGCTGTTGCCTATTGCTTGTCAGCATGCTTTCATACAGAATTCAATCTTTTCTGGGGAAATATATTTCGTATTGTAGCTGGTACATCTGTCCTTAAATATGGTTTTATGGAACACTAAATGCATGTCGTAATGCATGCCCCATGACATTTTCTGGAAATAGGAATCCATCAAAATGATAATTGGATTTACTTCTTTTCCTTACAACTCCACAAAACACTACAGTAGATAGAGTTTCCATTGTGTATGTTCTGCATGGAAATTCGAACCGTTTATATTTTTTGGGCACCCCACTGACAATGGGTTGCGTAGGTAATCCCGTCGTTGAAGAGAAATTATTGTACTACTGAAAAGTATTGCTTCGGGTCATATTACAACTGATTTCATCAATGCCCGCGGTAGGGTGGACTCAGTGCGTGTCGAGTAAGGTTTGTGAGCCCTCCAGCCCCCCAGCATCCCCCATCTCAGAGATCCAAATTTGATTTGGAAACACGATTGCCTGCTTGCTCCCCCCCCCCCCAGCCTACCTCAATGTAACCTAATGACTATCTACAACTTGACCCCTTCCATGTCTCCCCTTCCCATGTTTTAGTTTGTTGTTGATTTATGCGGTTTGCAGGCACGAGCGAGGAGGAGATCATTGCGGTGTTGGACAAACATTCCAGCGCCCAGCGTCAGGAGATAAGCGAGGTGTTTAAGTCGAGTTACGGCAAGGTAAATGCACAAGAAAATAGGGGAAATACAGATTTAATTACACTCACCTGTCTGGCAAACCATTTTCCCCCTTCCTACGTCCTGTTTCCCCTTGGTGCCGTTTTTAGGTCATTTTCCTGCCTATCCGACACGCCTTTTAGAAGTGACTAAGCCGCTTTGAACAGCTCCGAGTCTCTCAGAGCCCTTCATTCTTACAGACGTCCTGAGTAGCTCCTACTGCCCGCATAGCACTAAGCTTCCCTCCATTAAGTGCCCAGATGTGAATGTTCCTCTTTTTGTTCAGGCACTGATGAAAAACGGATCATCAAAGTGATCGCAGCCCATTCTTTCGCCCAAAGGCAAGAGATCTCAGAAATTTTCAGAACAGCCTATGGGAAGGTGTGTATATATACGCCGGGGACCTTAGGTCAAGACATACAATTTCCTAGTTTGATGCAACCGTCCACTGACCGATTTTATACTTCTTCCTGATTTTGATTCACATTCGTTTGGTTGTAAGGAAGTCTCAACTAATTATCACTCTGATGTTGTCAATATCTCAGCACCTCGTTATTGTCAACCTATAAGCACCGTAATACAATACCTAGCACCTCTATCAATATTACCCATTCAGATTTGTATTTGGTTGTACATTATACGATATCACCTTATCCTAATTCAATGATATTTTAACAAATAGACCCAAGTAATATGGCGAATCGGTTTCCTAACTAAGAGATTTATATACTGGAATCAACAATTAAAAGATAACATAATTGTATGATTAAAATATAGTGTGTATCTTGTACACATTTGACTCGTGTGTGGTATATTGTAGGATTTGGAAGATGAGTTGAAGTCGGAGCTGGGCGGTCACTTTGAAGACGTGGTGGTGGCACTCCTGAAACACCCAAGGTTGTACGACGCCAAGCAGCTCCGTAAAGCCATGAAGGTACAGTATTCCTCAGGAGCGCATCCAGCAAAAGGGGGGAGGGGAGGGTCAGGACCCCAGGCCCCCCAGGCCCTCCCCCTTTTGCTGGACCCCTAAACCACAAAATGAGGGGGAAATGTCAGACGCGTACAAATGCACGCCGTTTTAGTACTTAACTTTTATGCTGACCCCCCACTATAGAAAATCCTGTATCCGCTTATATACATTGAACAATAAACACTTACAACCGTTACCTCTTTTGTGGCACAATTGCGTTATGCTTCATAATCGTCGCGATTTCCAGAGGGTTATAACCCTACAAAATAAAATACCCTTATTTTTGCGAATTGGGTTTAGCGCAATAAGATACACGGGTAGGGTAAAAGAAAAAACCTTCCTAATTCCATTTGGGTCGAGTCACAAGGCTTACGTGCAATATCATATCAACCCTTTCAAATATTACGAGAACTTTTGAACTTTCATGTAAAGCTTAAGATTTCTTCTTCAATTTAAGTATTGATCAGCGATATTATATCCGTCAAGGCACACGCACATACCAATGTCAAACAAATACACGGGTGCAGACATGTCAACATGCACCGTTGTCATAGATTACAAAACTTGAAATGTACGCTCTTTTTACGACCTTATGCCAAAATCGTTTTCGCGGTCTTATGTGTCATGCAACACGGTGCTGCATTCAGGGGCACGTGAGCGGCAGATGGTACACAATCAACTGATATCACTAGGATGTCTTGGTATTGTACACTAATTATTCAGGCATTGAGAAAACAAAGGATTATTTAATGTCTCATACACCACCCTCTTTTTGCAGTTTATATTCCTGATACGGGTCTAATCTTTTTACGCGCAATATAAAATTAGTATTCTCCTATAATATTATAACAGTAAAATCAAAGTTTTCCCCCAGTGTTTTATTGTTGTCCCTATCCAGATGTCATTATTGCTTTACCTCAGATGTATTAGATCGTGTATAGTCATGAGTTACTTTGAATGTGCCACCGTTAAATAACTGCATGATCATATGTAATCAAACATCTTTCTTCAAATACTTCATTTTATGAAGCCATATCAACGGCTGTCACCTTCGTGGAAGATGTAGACCTTTTAGGAAAACGGTTCGGTAATAATTATTGAACACAAGGTAGAAGTCAACCTTCCCCATATAGTACCTTCCCCACCTATTGATACGGTCTCCAGTACATATTATATTCATCCAGCAGATTATATTACAAGAAAATGTCCTGACATATCTTTTCCTGATAGGGCCCCGGAACTGATGATAGCGTCCTAATTGAAATCCTATGCTCCCGGACACCTGATGAAATAGCTGAGATCATAGAAGCCTACGAGACAGGTGAGATATTTGGCCCTACAGTATTCTACTTATGACGCATCTTTCCGATGCTGAAAAGGAAACCTGTGATTTTGCGTGTAGTCATCACTTTCTGTTTAACGTTTTCATCGCCAGTATCACACGGAAACATCTTTATTATAAAATTGCTTTGTATCCTATACCTCTCCATGTGATATTCTCTGACGGAAAAAACGGTCTACAGCATTCTGTTATCCGTATTCATCTCTGTTGCCTCCTCTCCTACCTCTTGATTAGAATTTTAAAAAGAGCTTTTGCTGATACAGCAGTTTCAGGTTTCTAAACATTGTGGTTTAGGTGAAAAAAGAGCATGAAAATAAAGTGAAAAGGTGTTCGTATAGGCGTAGGCCCTAAGTCGTGCGTGGACAGGGATTACGATTTATCTGAAAATCGAAAGAAGAAGAGAAGATGATGGTGTCGTCATCCCCAACATCCAGCCCAAGTTCAAAGCCATATCTTAACAGCCATAATGAAGTATCCCTTGTCCTGGTGAACCAATGATATATCAAATAGGTATATTTTTAAAGCCGGTTTGGTTCCCAAATGGGGACAACGTACCAACAATCAGTTCTTAGTTCACAGAACCCCTAGTGTATGTAACCGATGACATAAAAACAATTGGAAATTTGACAAAAGACATGCACAAGTATCCCTGTAGCATAATTGGTCTGTGCGAAATGTAACTTGAGAGCTCAGTTACGTCTTTGAGGGATATGACAATATACCTCGCAAGTAACACCTTCCCAAACCTATACTGAACTTAAAAGGCTCACATGAAACAGTCGTCTAAAGGTCGTGTAAAGGTATCATTGCTATTACCTTTCATTCCCCTCCATTTTAATCCCTCCCCTCTTTTCATCAGCCATCCAAAGGTCAGATTTCATGCAGCAGTGCTTTGTATGTGATGTGCTGTCAGTCCATCCTACTTGTATTTCACGTAAGAAGTTTACATTAAATGTCTGGCCTGGACTGACAATGCCTGACGCCTTGTCCCTGGTGGTTGCAGAGTACGAGGGCCGTAACCTGGAGGAGGACGTGGTGGGCGACACGAGCGGTCACTTCCAGGCCCTGCTCAGGTCACAGGTGACGTGTGGCAGGGACGAGGGCTACGACCTCGACCACGACCTGGCCCAGGAGGACGCCGACAAGATCTATGCGGTCAGTCCCCTGTATAGGTTCCTAGGAAAACTCACTAGTTGTGTTAACGTCACCTCATCCTTTCCTAGTAGTGCTATAATTATTTAGGACGGCAAAACCAATTGAAGAGTAGATTGAAGTAACATTGAGTATTCATTCCTAATTCTTTTAAAGGTTTTTATTAGTAATAATCTTCAAGGTTTCCCTTGATTTTCAGAGTTAATACACTTATAAATGTGAAAAATACTATATACATTATCACTTTAATTCATTACAATATGGTTCATTTTATACAAATTCCAAGTAATGCTCAGTCTAATAGTCAACCCTGCGTGGTTGAAAGATCTTTGTAAGAAATTATTCGATTCAACATGCAGTGGTCAACTTTGTATATGTATAGAAGAAAGAAAATGATTCAAGCATGTAAAAAACAACTGAGAGATTACCATACTTTTTGTGAGCCCTTAATTATAGTTTTTAGTATTGTAGCTTATGGGAAGGGCTCACTCAATCAGTCATGTCTTTTGTAGGTATTTGGGCTTTGATCTGATTGCCCGGTTACACAATCTTACATACAAGTAGCTACAGGCCTTTGTCCACCGGCATGCATTTGTAAGCAGGACAATTAGTGTGCATCAAGTGTAATTTAGTGGGCAGGCCTCTCCCTTGCACCCTCCCCCACCCCCACTCCTTGAACTCAGTTCAAGGAGTGGGGGTGGGGCAGGGTGCAGTTTGAGAAGCCAGAAGTGGGTTACATAACCAGTACTTGAGCCACAGTCACCTGCATGTGGGTGGGTGCAGGGGACCGGGGCATTGACAGTCCACTCAACATAGTGGTGGTGGTGGTGGGGGGGGGGGGGGGGGTGAGGCAGTCAGGGTCTAGGCAGTCAGTGTATGCAAGGCCTGGTAGGGGGAGGAGGAGAGGGGGGGGGGGGGTCATGGTTGCTTGGGCGCATGGACAGTGATATAGGAGGGAGTCCTATTGGTCAATCAGGTTGACCAATGAGTGTACAGCTGCCCCGGACAGCTGCACTGCCCAATGGACACTACTGGGACCCCCACCTCTATGATGAGATTTCTGATTTCTAGTTAAGGGCGAACATCGATCGTTCCAACGATCGGAACTTTGATAGTCATTTGCTTCTTGTTATTTTGAGACTCGCTTCTTACGAAAGGGATGTTGTTAATAGCTTATAAATAAATGTGTGAAATTAATCCCGGCGGCAAGGGAGAAATCTCTACGTAAGCAATCTCTACGAGTTACTGTTTCCT
This sequence comes from Lepidonotus clava, assembly GCA_936440205.1. NCBI lineage: Eukaryota > Metazoa > Annelida > Polychaeta > Phyllodocida > Polynoidae > Lepidonotus > Lepidonotus clava. Next base: position 55,053,327 of record OW387134.1, read on the forward strand.
TTTTTACAATGAACAATTCAATATGTTTCGGTATTCAACTCGTCTCTCCATATGCTATAATAATAGCTATGTATCAACCCCAATTTCAAGTCCCGGGTCTTTTACGAAATCTGTAATTGCTTGGGAAATGCACAATATTCTAACTTTACTTTCCAACACATGGCAAAATAAGGCTATATTGAAACCGAACACCTTAATTGAGTTTTTGTCAAAAGTTGTCCTAATAGTGACGAGATCGTAGGTGTGTTTGCCGACACTCAATTTCTGTATCATAAATTTATTGCCCCATACGCACCGGCTCATCAATCAGACAGCTACTTTGAAAGTTTTCATAACAAATAGGTAATCTGGGTGTGTTGTTTGGAACCGGCAATGATTTATTTTACGGGATTATCCTTGTTTGAAAGCAGAGCAGCAGGTGTTTTTGGCCAACACTTCTTTTTATTGGCCCACTTCGTAACTCGGTCCCAAATTTTCTCACTCTGCTCCCTAATTACTGGTTGCCCCGTGCCTTTGCTCGTTTCCTGCAATGACCTACCCCCTGCCAATGACTGAGCGCTGCTGTTCTCAACCCTGAATGAATGATTTTTTTCCGGGGAAATCAATTGACCATCTAAAAACGTGATTGATAAGGTAAACTTAAAAAGAAGAAATATTAATGACCTTAGTAAATCTTAAATAAACGCAACCACACAATAAGGACCCCTTCTGCTGAAATAATGTTATTGAGATGTCAATAAGATCATTGGTGAGAATGATTTGACATACAGTAAGTAATAAACGGGTGATTTTTCTTTGTCAGAAGCTTTTAATCGCTCTATGGAAAACGCCTTTCACCCTTCTCTCAGCGTGAATGAACAAGGTCTGACGAAACACCTTGCAGACGAAAGTGTTAAACAGACACACATACTTCACACATTACGTTACATCATTTACACATACACAAATATATATTTCTAAATATTTTTAGAATTTTCTATGTAAACTATTTATCAGGTTCTTTTTAAACCTACTTGGTGACATTAAAATAAACATGCATTACTTTCTGTACAACCAATTAGGTAAATGGTAAACTATAAAATAAGCACCCTATTTTAAGGTTCGGAGTGAGGGAACTTCCCCATTTTAATTAGATCAATCTAATACGAGAGCTTAGATAGACACACATAGGCACTGGAAGGCTTCGGGGTACCTTTGAGCAGCTGCCAAATCGTCTGACGTGCCTTGCTCAGAGATAATTTCAAACACAGCAGTCTAATATGCCAGGGGCGCCCCAAAGGATCTTGTGCAAGGGAAGGGTCAGGTCTAGGGTCCCTGGAAATATTAAAGAATATCAATATTGCCACTCTGTGCTGGCTATCTAAAAAGAAGCCATTCTACATGATCTGACGCCTGGCCTTTTCTTCTGCAGGCCGGAGAGGGTCAGTTCGGCACCGATGAGTCGGAGTTCAACAAAGTGCTGTGTTTGCGAAACTTCAGACAGCTCCGGGGTACGTTTGAAGCCTACCGGACCCTGGCCGACAAGGACATTGAGGACGCCATTAAGTCGGAGATTACAGGCAGCCTGGAGGCTGGCTACTTGGCTGTCGGTGCGTCACACATTCAGCTTTTACCCACAGAAAAGATGGGATTAACAATATTGGAGCAGGTGTAGAAGGGTTTGACACACAGCTGTACTTCCTGTGTGAAACGTGTCATATAGCCTAGTATGTATAGAATGCTTTCTTGAACGAAATTATCTTTGCATTTTAGATTGTCGATAAAGCTTATACGCAATTACGTCAGTAGGTAAATAAATGGGGAGTATATTTGTCATCGTAACGGGCTGAACAATAGAGGCAAATTGCTATTCCTTGGTCGTTTGTTTTGTTGATATACTAAAATGATAGAGTGATATCATTTGCTTATAGGATAAATCATATGTTATGTGCCTATGAATTTGACTATAGGAACCTTTAATAAGAGTTATGTATGTCATAAAAACATGAAGCTAGACGCAAAGGATCACAATTAAAGAGAACGTTGTCAGAACATGTTTATTTATTAGGGATTATGAAGGTGGCAAGTGCTTTGAGAATCTTGAAATACATCACATGCATATCATATAGCCAGTCTGTATTATTGGAACATGGTCAAGGTAACATATTTTGCATGAGAAGCATGTAAAATGATTGGTATTATCTGAGAGATATTTTTGCTCATTCGAGCAAAAACAGTAGTTGCGGCTTACACGTTTTTATTATTCAATCTTGCAATGCATTCGGTATTGTCACGATCACAGCTCGTGAATCTATTTCTGTCATTAATTAAACTTATTGAAAGATGCCTTTACTTCCTGCTCACTGTTTCTTTTGGCGCGCACCTGTAACCAATGGAATAAAGATCAGTAATCTAAAGAAATCATCCATAATTCTAAGCCGTATCCTGTTAATTAAAGAATTCATTTGCAAGAAGTTAATCAAACCTAGCCGGAAACCTGGGCGACGGGTATTGTTTTATTGTGTGTCGACAATATTTAAGTTAATTATATAAATTTATCAAACTTATTCTACGTTTCTTCCGTATATTGCAGTGAAGTACGCTAAGGATCCAGTGGCCTTCTTTGCTGAGAGACTCTACAAGAGTATGAAAGGGTTTGGTACTGACGACGACTCACTCATCCGCATCATAGTTACCCGGTCAGAGGTCAGTTCACGAGTAACCCAGCCCTTATGATACATACGGATCATGCCAAGACTAATTTCACTGTGTAAACAATGTTAAATTTTATATTTATAGTTATTCAATGTACGCTGGTAAGGTCCACTAATCAAAACCATCAACGATAACCCAACATCCGCCTTACATATTCCACAATACACACCATGACAAAGTGCAAAGACCTCAGAACCTGATCCCCATGTTAAGGTAGTCATTGTTATGTAGGAGGGTGGTAATTTGATGTGATATATCAAACCCACATACATAAAAACGGTTTTAGTACCCGTAGTCTGGTAGATCTCCATCATAGTATATCGTTCAGCTAACTGGTTTATTAGCCAATGAACATGTAACACGACGAGTATGGTTAATGTCGGTAATCAATTTGATAGTGCCAGTATCCGTGGTGACAGTTTGATAGACGCGCGCTGTTTATATAATTATACTGAACCCAAGTTTCAGTGATTCAAGCAACAGAGGATAGTATTATGACATAATTCCAAATTAATTCACTCATATTGAAACTATATATACCCGGTATGTATACTTTATTATTACTCCGGGACTTAATATCTGCCCGTCATTATCTGTTGAAGAGATTCCCAAATTGCTAGTGGTACATAATGTGGGACTATACCTACAAAATAGGAAAGGAATTGAGAAAAGAAGCACCACTTAGTTTTGGGTTTGATTTCAAACTTCAAGGATGTTTTCATTAACTGCATTTAATACTTTTTACGAAATGCCATTTTCGGCACTTACGTGAATAGAAGATGGCTCTGCGTTTTTCTTTTTTGCCATCGCAATAAATTGTAGTACTCAGAAAGAGCTCAATATGAATAAGGAATAGGCCTACATCTACCGCAGGCACCCATTAATTTTATACAAGCTGCAGCTTTTATTTCTATCGGATTAAAAAAAAAACACGGATAAACCTTGTGAATTATGCAAAACTAAGTGATTACAATCCCTCAATGCAATCTGTTTTAATGTCCCGAGGCACTCGATCATAGTCAAAGCATAGTGCGTCTTTCGATAAGCGTTAAGCGAAGCATTCCACACCGCAACTGTCTTTCATACAGATTTTATGAATGTCGTACTGAGACAATTACGTGGGTTCATGAATGAATTATTCCAAGTTTTAGGGAAGATCTCTACAGACTGGGCATGCATTGAGAAAGTACTGACAAGTCGTTGGTGCACTGCTTGCCAAAAGCAATCATATCCGTCAACATGGTGCTGCGTAGTGATTAAACGGTTCCCAGCGCAGCATTTCTTATTCAATTACATTGTCACAGGAGTTAAGCCTGAGAACCAAGAGATTGCAGACCTAACCTGAATATTGCCAATTTCATATGAATATGTGTTTTGTGTTCCTTTTTGTGGACGCGACTATTCATCCTATGCAGAGAAGCCATCCATATAAGGCCGAAGCTGAGACATTACAGGCTTGCCTTAAAAGATATGTCACTGAAAGCAATATCGGAAACAATGCTTCTAAAATAATAGATTGTTTTTAGCTGGTTCATTTGTTCCCATGGCCTTATGAGTTCTGTCACAATAGTGGACTACATCATAGGGTACACACTTGTCGTTTTTTGCTGACGGGGCGCAAGGAGTTATCAGGACATTATGCATTGCAGTCTCACGTTTCTGTCGGACTCAGCCTTGCGTGCAGACTGCAATAAATGTGGGGATCGGTTTACACTGTCGCTGTGGGTTCTTCGGTACCTAATTAGTTAATTGGCCGCAGGTTAATGAGAGCTGATCGAGAGCGCAATCTCCTGAACGGTTAAGGAGCCACAGGTCCTTAGGTCCTACACGGTGAATTGCGACGCGGGGCAGGGTAAAACTAAGGTAAACAAATGACATGATATGAAACATTCCGACATGCAACATGGAATATATAGGACGTGGGGGAGAATCTAAACTACAGGGGACATTATTGGTCGTAAGTTGCTTTTGGTATGTGAAATATGAACCTCCATGCATTAGTTGAAGGCCCTGTTGAGCCCCCGCGGTCTGTTCACCATTGGGTGTGGCGGGATGGATTGTATAATACACCTTGAGGATGGGAGTAAATAAAGTAACGAACTAAGACATTTGATCTCTTTTAGGTTGATCTTGCTGAGATCAAGCTGGTGTTCAAGGAGATGTACGAGAAAACGCTGACGTCATTCGTCAAGGACGACTGCAGCGGGGACTACAAGAAGATGCTGGTCGCCATCATTGGCTACGAATTTGACGAAGAGAGTTAGATTTCATTCGACTGAAGACGGTTTACGGAAGAACTAAACAGGGGGGCGTTTACCCTCTGTTTTCATTTTAGTGAAGAAAGCAGTACAACTCGCATCCTTTGATTGTACTTCGCATTCGGAAATAACAATTATTTGATTATCATCATCTCATCCATCTTGTTTGCCACATGAACTAACTGATAATTAATGAAAATGTATAATAGATATACATTTTGTCAACGTATAGGCCTATAATATTATTCTATCATTATGTTCACAACTAGTCATACGATGTGATACAGTTGAATGTGATACAGTTGAATAATTCGATTCATGTTACTGTATCTGTACCAGTTATTACAATGTGATACAGTTGCAAAATTCAATTCAGGTTACAGTACTACATGTGCCTTATATAAAATGAGCCGACCATATGAAACGCATCTTTACAATGGCCTTCCGAGTTAAGCTCGTCCCAAGGCACAATGCACGTATTATACTGATGTCTCCTTTGTTCCCAGGCGGCTATCACACATTCTGTCAGAAGTTCGTGTTCTTTGGGACTGGACGGCGGCGGCCAGAAAAGTATTACTCGATGTGTCTGTACAAAACTATGGAATAAAGTGTCTGTGACAATTTAAAGTAATGTCTTGCCTTACTGCTATATTCCGTTGCTCCATTTAAGTAATTAATCATTTTGGGGATAGTCAGATTATTCGTGTAAGGAAATCCTACTCAAAGTTTCATGTGTCCGAAAATACAGAATTGCCACTCCATACATTCACCTACTTTGACCACTAAAAGAGAAACGTTATCTATAGCCAACAGGGTGGGAAAAAAATGCACCAAACATATTTAGGAAGGGAATAGTTAGTAACTTAAAAATTGGTAATAGTAAAACCAATTTCCAATGTGATTTTTTTTAAAAAAGAGTAACGAAGGTCAATGGTAGCTGGACACAAATCAACAAAATGTGCTGAATATCATATTATGTTCCCATAGGCGCAAAGCTTTCAGGGGCGTTCCCAAATGATGATAGTCAATCCAAAGACGATAAAATATCTAAAGATTCTTTCGATTTCAGATTAATTGGTTAATCTTAAGAACGATAAGTCAGCAATTTAATTCACCAGGAGCCGCCACAACCTAATGAAAAAGGTGTATAGATTATCCCCAAATGCAAAACTGCGGGGATGCAACTCTAGTCTGTAAAGTAACTGGGGACGTGCTCCGGGTCTGTATCTTATCTCTGGTGTTCCTAAAACATTATAGCAAAACTTACTGGGGTCACTTCTCAAGTAAGTAGGTCATTAAAAATAGCGTTCATTATGTCATGAATAGGCCTACATGTTTTTAAGGATGAGTGCTTCTAAGGAATCCTATATGTATGTTATAGAAAGGAAGACATTAAAGAGTATGTTTCAAAAAACTTGAACCACTTGGAATAGTAGGTAAAAAAAAGTTATTTGTCTAACTATTATGCAGATTCTTGATTTTAGACCAGTAACTCACCATCCAAAGTAGGAATACTCCTGTCTTCCCTCACCGCCAGCCATAACTTATTCTATTACAGGCTATTCATAGTTTGTCAAATCTTTAACGTGATCATTATTATACAAACATAAAGTATTTAGCTTTATAATGATATGAGACGAGGTAAGATGAGATGAGATGTATGATTTATAGTTCATGATTCAGAAAGAATTCTAGACCAAGCAATTAACAATAATTCCTGAAGTCAATTTAGCTATTTCATTTTGGCGATACATTTCAGTAATATGTCTCTTCAACTTCTGTTTAAATTCTAATATATGTCTCTAATAGTCGTAAATACCCTAGTACAGTGTAGTTTGTTCCAAAGGGCTTTTGCATGAAATACAGGTGATTGTAACATATAATTTAGTCTTGTAAACGGTACATGTACCGTTGGAGCCTGATTCCGTCTAGTTAACCTTGCCATTGGACGCATAATATCAGTCTATATAGACAGTAAAAGAAAATAGTCCTGTCTATATTCGATTGATAAGAGGTTTGCTCTTGTATACAGATCAAAAATAAAAATATCAGTAGGATTTTGTATTCGCAGTGAAATCCTATGGGCCACGTTCAGCAAAATATCCAATTGATGAGTCAGATGTTGTAGGCACGCAGTGAAATAGATACCTCCCATGTCATATCATTTTCAGATGAGCTGGTGCTAGAATATTCAAATGACCATATCTCTGGTCCTAATTGGAATTTCTAAAAGATTATTTCAGTTTCTGACAGCTAGATTCCTTCACTTTAAATGGTATAAAGCCACCCGTATGGCTTCCAGTGGTGAAAGGGTTACGTATATCAATTGTGATATATTAGTTAATACAATATCTGCATAGATCTAATTGTGTCGATAAGAACAATATAAAAAAAAGAATAACACAGAGGCATTTGATATTGTATTATCATACCTTATTAATGTGATGGAGCTAGGCGACGAGGGGCAGGGGACCAGGTGGTAAATCGGTGTGGAAATTATTCGGCAAATCGGATTCAGTGGGTTAAGCATTGGCCTCATACATCCAGTATGTTACCAGTAATCTGTGAAGTCCAACTACAGACCGAAACTACAACTATCTAGGAGTCACTCGGATAGTCGACCGACAAGTTTCTGAATGAGATAGGCCTGTATGACAAGAGTATACCAGTTAGGTAAGCTGCTGTAATAGTTTTAAAAAAGATACATAGATATAACTAGAAATATGACACGAAAGTGAACATGACATGAAATATGACATGGCAGTATGTTAACACGTGATGACGTGATCAATCTCAGTGGCGGATCCAGGTTTTTGAAAAGGGGGGGGGGGGCGCTATTGAAAATTTTTTCATCTTAATTACCTTTAGGACGAGTTTTACATTAAAAAAATGTAAAATTGGCCCCAAAAAGGGGGGGGGGGGGGGGCGCGCCCCCGCGCGCCCCCCCCCCCCCCTCTAAATCCGCCACTGAATTTATCTGGAGCCTGGTGATCCTGATAACTCCAGCACCAACTCAACTGAGGATGAACCCCAGAAAGCAGGTTCAGGCGGGTCTACCAGCAAGACCTAGAAGTTAGATCGGATACTGGATACCGTTATCACAAATATGTAAGACTTCATGGGCAAGGCCAGGTGCAACTTCAAATCCCCCCGCCCCTCTCTTTTCCCCACTTTTACTCAAGCCCTAAACCACCATGAAACCCCCGAGCCCCAACCCATTTTTCATTTAGCAAACGGGTTAGGCGTTTACGCTGCGGAAGTATGTAAACTTAAGTACTACTTAATCTGTAAGCAGAAAATATTGTCTATCTGTGATTATGCTGACTTCATGGTCTATAGTATATTAATCATTTACAGTAGCGATGGAAACGATAGATTACAATGAGTTACAATGAGCACCCAAGGCGTAAGATTGAGCAGTTTCCATGAATCTATAGAATAGGTTCCTAAAGCAGGGAAGAAGTGAGCGTATTACAGCATTGATGGACAGTTCATTAAAGAACATGCGTCGAACAATTTGGGACATTCTCACTCAGGACTTTTGAAGTAAAGTTTGACATAGTTGACAATTTATATCCAAACTACTCATAAATTGTTGTCTGATGAAGTTATTTTATCTTGGATGGATCATTGCAAATTGCGTTATGAATACGGTTTATACTGATTGCTACAATTCATCAGCACCTCATTGATTCATCTGCACAATGATCGGTAAAACCATGTATAAATCATGAAATTGACAATAGGCCTAAACTAATTAAAAGAAGTCGTAACACGGAAACCCTTGAAGAGAAAACGTCCCTTGTGAGATATCCCTGTAACGATGAGCCTATGAGATACACCACTAGCCATTTTAGTGATGGAGACTAGCAAATGGCTCGACTTATAACGTGCCGCGGTCCACGCTGTGTCTGCCTCCACGGCCCGAGTTCCAAACCAGACAAACTCATACGGCGAATCGAATTGAACGTACGGAGGGGCCACCTAGTGTCTTCTAGAAGAAAAAAACAGCAAGTTTAACATGATATGAACCGACTGGTATTCCTTTCAGTTTCTTGTGCAACGTTTGTGCAATTGCATTGGATCACGTGGGCCCTCATTTATCCGAGTATCCAAATGAAATAAGTTACTCCTCTTCCCTGGCCTGTGCTGCTGCTTTATTATGAAACACACTATACATTTGTCCAACATATAGGCAATAAAAGATGAAGGAATTGTTCATTAAACGGCATAATAAGGAACCCTGTCGGTCTTAATTAGGTAAAGGTATAGAGAACGCAATAAGTAAGGTCCCCAATCAAATTGCAGAGCTATATATTGGACCCATCAATTTGGCATATTGCGGCCAAACAGTGATATTGAACACGATGGGTATATTTTATTGTTCATGTATTAATCTGTGTTTAAGTATAAAGAGGGAGTTGCTAGATTGCAATGCTTTACTGCTGCTTATTACCTTTGATAATATTCATTCTAATAAAGCATCCAAATCATTAATGAATCCTGTTTAAGTTAGTATATTGATGTTAGGGTAGAATTCTCCTCATCTGGGTGGTTCAAGTCCAAATGAAGACACTCGCATACAGAAGCGAAATTGGGTTTTATCATATCAGAATATACAATTATCAATTGAAGTGTCTATCCTTTTGCCAAATGATACTTCATGTCCAGTGGCCAGACTGCCCATGAACAATGTTCACATTTCATACAATCAAGATGGCCAGCTTGCTCAAGGTCCTGTTAACGTTGTTACCACTTTGCTGTTGCTGGTAGACTGCTAATAGTATTGTCCTGGTCCATAAACTGCAACAACACCCAGCATTTTGTAGATGTCCTATACACTGCCCAGCACAAAGTCAAGTGTGGTCTGACTAAAGGAAAAAGTCACTATCACGCCAGTAAAGTAAACTAATGTTCCCACTATACTCCTTATGTATACCTCCATATAGTTTTAGGGTTACTCTGTCTCTTCACCTCATCATCTCAAAACAGCTCTTTATATACCATCCCTATCATAATGTTATATCACTTTTCTTAGCTAAGCCTTTTGAAAGCAGATGTTACTGTTATACCATCACAGGCATTCATGGTTACAACCAAAAGTCTGAACTCAGATTAGAAAAAGACTAACTACTCAGAACTACATCACACTTTATTATTTGTGGCTCTTTTCTGAGGTTACCTATTCAGTCGATATATTGGTGATGTTACCTGATGATCATCTCCTTCTTACCTGTCTGGTTTATTATTGGTTACACAATCCCATTAAAATTCTTCAGTTCTCGCCATACAACAATTATAGCTAATCATAGAAATAAATAACCAGTCTAGCCTGCCGTCTGCCATAAAGCAACCTAACTGCATTTAACATTTCTTACCTTGCAGCTCATGCATGAGTTTGATTTTGACCTCAGTGTAATGTCGTTAGTGCCCTCTTCTACGAATTGAAGTTCAATTATGGTTATGACCTTGCAAAAATAACTACACTATGAAGTCATCTCCGTGTATGGGAGGAATGAGGCTGCTTTGTATCCATTTCCTTGAACAAAATTAAGATTTGGAAGGGATTTTTAGGTTCCGCTCCCGTACTAGACAGTGTAACTGAAAAAGAATTAATTTTCTTGAACAAAATTGATATTGGGAAGGGAGTTCTTGGGTCCCACTCTCAATAAGTACTAGTGTAACCAAAAAGGTAGAAGAGTAAATGGAAATAGTTTCAATTAAATCTATAAAATCTAAACAACTAAAAGGTTGAGCCAGCTGTGGCTTGTTTCATAAGGCATTACGGAGCAATTAGCGGTTCTTTGCATTTCATAAAGTCATTTTTCGTTGCCATTAGCTACAAAGTTTGATGCCCTTACGGTTGGTTTAAGTTGCTTAGCGGATGTTGTGTGGACATCAACGGAAACTGCTGTAAGTGTGGTGTTAGCCCAGGGGGGGGGGCACTTACATTCGTTTACACCCGGATGTGTGTACCCAAATTTGCAGGAAATGGGTCCTTTTTTAGCCTGAAGTGAATGGAATGAATGGATAAATTCTCATTCAAAATGGTTGTTGAATTAGGGAGCCCATTCGACATGGGTAGATATTCAAATCATAACCCATTCAATATGAGTGTAATTTGTTCACTATAGGGAGCACCTGCAGAAGAGCAGCAATTGCACTTGGTGGTGAGATTTAGCCATTCAATATGGGTAAATATTCAAATCATGACCCATTCGATATGGGTGTGTTTGATAACCAATCCATTCACTATGGGTGTTTAAGGTTTTTGATACATTCAATATGGGTGTATTTTACAAAATTTATATCGAGGACATTCAAAATCCGGTACACACATCAGGGCAAAAAGGAATCGAGTCGCCCCCCTGGGACTGTTAGTAGACCATAAGTGTTCCGTATTAACCGATGGTATGATGAAATATGTCGCTGATATAAAGCAGTGTTTCCTATTGCTATTCCTAAAATGATCAATATGACTAGTGTGCACACACAGACGAGGAATCAGGACGGCTTACATTTGGGGAGGTTGGGGTGGCAATGTATGCACAGTCCAAGTGCATAGGTATACACATTACACGCAACCTAGGCTGTCTTTGGGATGGCATAGCTTATTGTGATTTATGTTGTGTTACTTATATACTCTGAAAAGGTTTTAGAATAGATGTCCATTGTTTTGAGAAAATGGTATGACAAGAACAATGCACGTAAAATTATATACAATAATTAACCAGTAAATATGGTTTCACTAAATACATCAAGGCAATTGAAATATTAGGGTACATTCATTATGAGACGGCATTTGCAACCTGTTTTCACCCTGGTTCCATATGACCATTTGGTCTCTATATCCTGAATATAATGCTCTTATAATTATTGGGTAGATACTGCTGAAACAAATGTTCTGTGTCTAAAATGTATCTTTCATAGGTAATCCAATCTCCAACCCCCAGACCCTCCCCCTCCAGTTTTCTGTCTAGTATACTCAGAGAATGGTAATTTCCATTGAGCCATGGAAAGCACCACAAACTATAAGCCTGTGCACAATAGACCCTTAGGCATAGGTTTCGGTCTAGGAGTGGAGGTTAAGGCTAACAATAATCCCCTTCCTGAATTCTTGAAAACAATACAACTATTGTAGGTATATTGCAATAAGCTGTTATACGCCTACAAATTAAGGGTCATGAGTATGAGAAACTTTGTTTGGCGCAATTTCCAAAACCTTGATGAACGTTTTGTTAAGTAAAACCTCCGCTTCCAGAGGGTGCGCCGGGACTATTTTCAATATGTGCGAGCCCCCTCCTTTCCAAAATTTCTGGATCGGCGCCTGCCACCCCCCCCCCCCCTCCCATGGATAATCCACTTATACCCCGTTCAGCGAATGTAAAGCTAGGAATGTGACCTGACAAATTTATAGAACAGTGGCGGATCCAGGGGGGGGGGGCAAAAGGGGTAATTGCCCCCCCCCCCCCCGACCAAAAATGAACTCTTGTAGTTTTGACAATTCTGAGGAGAAATTTTGCAAGCTAAAATATGGGGGGTGGGGAGCAGATATCTGCCCCCCCTAGAAGACAGACCCTGGATCCGCCCCTGTAGAATGACAATAAAACAATATATTTTAGTAACAGGACTGATAATTATTTAATATATGATAGGTACCCAGTAAATACAAAATGAGATCTTATGGAACAATGAACGAATTTCGATTGGGAAGAAGGTTGTTCATTGGAGAGAGTGGAGGAGAGCTGGTATAATGAAAGTCAATGATTTGATTTCTGGACAAGGGGAGCTTATGAACAATGATAATTATGATTAATAAAGCTTATGGACATCAATGTATTTTTTTTTGAGTAATGCAGATCAAAATGGCTATTCCATGGATCAAAGGTAATTTTATAGCTGTCCTAGACTTATCACCTAGAGATATCTTTGTATGTTATGATTAAAAGCCTTTGAATGCATTTTAATGCACTTCTAAAAAGCTGTTTGATGTTTTTTGCGGAATTGATAATTACCATTAAAAGGTTCATGATTAATGGCAAAGGGATTTCCCCAAAGATAATTTCAATTTACAAGAATTGCAGAAATTGTACAAGATGGCTTTTATCTCCTCAGGGGAAGCAAAGATACAGTCTCTTCAATTTAAGATTATACATCAGATAATTCCTTGTGAAGGTTATCTTTTTAAAAGAAAGGCTCTTGAGAGTCCTGAATGCCTTGTTTGGTGAGAAACGAATAATATAGTTAATTTTTTCCTCACTTGCCAGGTGGTTAGGGATTTTCTTATAGAGATAAAAAAAACTGGATGGGAATGTGTTAGAGATTGATTTAAAAGACCTTTCCGACAAAGATTATCTTCTTGGCATTATAGGAGGTGGAGTTCGTAACAGGACTATCAATTTTATATTTCTGTTGGCTAAATTTTACATTTACAGGCAGCGACTTTTACATAATAGTTATCTAAACATACCAATGGATATATGAGTTGTGCTGTAAAATAGCTGTGGAGGGTTACATATGTCAACGTGAATATAAGAAAGAGAAGATACCATGCAAGGATCTGCTTTCCAGGATACACAGTTTGTAATTATAATTTTTTCCTTCTTGAAATTCTAAATATTAAGTAAGTCTCATGTTCACTTTTAGAGCTAGTGGATGCATAGTTCATGTGGAGTGGAGGTTTCAGTGAAGACATATTTTTGCAACTTGTACCTTTGTTCTTCTTTTTTCTTTTTTTTCCTTAATGAAAACTCTGTGAAAGAAGGTTCTTATTTGATATTGTTATTGAAACTGATTGTAGTGAAGACATACTTTTGCAACTTGTACCTTTGTTTTTCTTTTTTTCTTTTTCTTTTCCTTAATGAAAACTCTATGAAGGTTCTTATTAATTTGATATTGTTATTGAAACTGTTTACCTACAGAGCCTAAAAATTGGAGCAGATAGAAGACTTGTATGTTTTATTGTGAAATAAAATTAGCACTGCTCTTTATCAAAAAAACAAAAATTACTTAACATTATGATAAGAAAATGCTGACGAGTGTATGACCTGTCATGGAGGAGGCCGGTCCTTGCTCCGCCTACTTGGACATTGGTGAACCGCACGTGGGATGGAACCAGTCAGAAACTCTACGGTCACGGTAGGAAAGGCAGGAGTTCTCATCCAACGTCAGAACCAGTGGTCTGCATGTTCTATAGACACTCTCCCGGCAGAGGTTTCATAGCCCACGCACCCTGGTGAAAGATGAGTGACTAGAGGGAAGTTCCGCTTGGAGAGTTGACCTGGCTGCGTTCCACATCGCGTCCCACCCCCACCACCCACCACCCACCACCCTACGACCACCACCCACCACCCACCGACGACCACCGGCTGCACCATTCCCTTTAAACTAGGTTCACTTCTGGTTCAGACGTCCCACCACTAGTCACTCGACTCTACCGGCGCCGGTTGGATCTCCTGGATCGAGACCTCAATCCCTGCTCAATCCTCCAGCACGTCTCTGCCTCTCGCAAGCAACCCTGCAATCATGGCCACGGTAAGGCTGCCTTCACCTGTTTATTATCGATTCTAGCTCTGCACTGCCTGCAGTGAAACGGTGACTCATTTCCAGCGTTCTGGCATTCAACTAGCTCTAGAACTCAGCCAATGATGCCAATGGCTAGCCAATGGTGGACTGACAAAAGATGTATTTTCTTGAAATTGCATGTAATGATGTTCAATACACTTAAACAATTTATCTTATTAGACGTACCCAACGAACTAATTATATATTGTTATAACTACATGCAATATACATCTACGTGCCTTACACGTACAAAGTAATTATGTGTCTAGAGAAACGAATGGCTGAATGTGAGAGGTAGAACTATTTCTATTTCTTATTACCCTGATGTATAGTTGGACGGTCACAAGGCGGAACAGCCGGTGTCCGATGATTCAGCCTCATGAAGTGAAAAAAGACCCTTGTTGAACAGTACTTTTTGTTAATCATTCATGGGGGCAGGTTCCCATGGCGCCGTCCCGTGCGTGGAGACATGGGCGTGGCACTTCAGATCCAATAAGCTTGCCAATATCCCCAGGTTATGAAGCCAAAATGAGCTCTACAATAGAGATTGTCCATTGTGGTAATTGTAACATTTGGATGTACTTCATTATCATTGAATTACCTATATGAACTAGGTCAACCAATCAATGTATTGCAAATTCTACTGAGAGTCATACCAATGATGTCAAGATCATTGCAATGAACGAAGAATAATAGTGGCAAAATAATGAAAATATGTAGAGTAATGACTTATAGCAGCAATTTAGAATTTCAAAAGTTCTTGAATTTACCGAAAGAAATACTAATGAAAGTAGGAAACGTCTAAAAGGCTTTTATCGATATAAATTACCGTTGTGTATGGGTTCTGAATTGTGCAAACAGTTTGCCCTAGGCCTGCATAATATCTAGACCAACAGAAGGCCCCCGTGGACCCTGATCAATGGTTGAACACGTCCAGGTGTTGCCCGCCTCCACCATGCTACTGGTACTGTTCGATCCAACGCCCTTTGCATAACCTTGAAAAAACAGTATTAGGCCCCAGCATGTTACTTTTGTTAGATATATCCCAACCATAGGAACATACAATAGAGTACAATAGAATCTCTTAAAATGATGTGCATTTGCAATTCCATTCTGGCCTGGATATCTCTGTTACCAAACGTCTTGTGAAAATATTTGCTTTTACTCACATTAGCCCATGGCAGAAAGCGGAAATTGTGCAGGCCCAGATACATTATTAATGTGAGTAGGCCGGGTAGATGTGCGTGGGGCCTACCCGTAGGTAAAGGGGGTTAACAAAACGGCCGGCCCACTGACACGGTTTGCGGAGTGTGACCTAGACATTCCATGCTTGGTGGTCACACACGGAAATATAAATAGAACTTGTCATTGTGTTTGACTGTTCTCACTATGTAGTCTCATGGCTAATAGTTGTACGTCTTGCAACCAAACACGGATTTCTCATCAGGGAGATTCATATGTTAATATTTACTAGGATGCATGATAAGCTTATGTTATTTGAATATCCAAACCCTCAGCATATAAACTATTACTATTTATAAACCTGGGCTTAGCCAACACTATTCCACTGTTGGGCTGCTTCTTTTCCGGTCTTTTTATTCTAAACTTGCAATATGTGCATCCCATTTTAGGTGCCTATGTCTGTCCATGTTTAATCAGTGCTATAGGTAGCAATGAATCCTGGCAGTCTTATTTTAACATTAAAGTAGAAACTATGTTGAATACCGGTATACATAATGCATGTAATTCTATTTTTATACCGGAGTTATATTATAATGCCTATAAAAAGAGAGGACTCTTATTAATTTCCCCAGGGCCTTGCTGACTGTTCGGTGCTGGGAATAAGGCAGAGGCCCCTCAGGTAACGAACTTGAGTAGTCAGAGGGCTTGATGGATATAAAGGGTTTGCTGGTAGGACTTTCGGAAGACGTGGCCAGGAATAGCATTAACACCACTCAGTGGTGTATTTAGGGGGGCGGGGTTGGGCGCCCGCCTTTCTTTCGGATTTTATTCTAATGTAGAATTCGGCCAAAAAGTTGTCATTCAAGAGAACACATTTCCCACACCGCACCCCTTTCTGAACCCTAGGAACGCTATTCAGACACCTACCCCGTTGTTTGGATGCAATATTTAAAGTTGTTTACCGTAAATAAATCCCCACCCCACCCCCTCCGCTTTCAAATGCCTAGTTCCGCCACTGCCATTAACCGTTGCCCGTCCCCTATTATGAGACCTACCCAGCTAAGAAGGTATCCAGCGGAATGCACGGAACGTTGGGATGTTGTGAGCTTTAAGTATAAAAATAGCCATGCTACCGCGCACCTGTAACAATAATCCGGGTGTACTTTAGTGCTTAGGCACCCAAGGCACTAGAATTTGCGTTGGGGGATAAGGGAGTTATTCTCTATAAGAGCGCTAATTAGGCCTAATGCAGGGGTTTAAGGGGTGAAGGCTGAATCTTTCATCTCCCCGTTTCCCTTTTGCCACCTGCCTGACAACTGAATAGGCCCTGACCTGTAGGCAATGCGCATTATGGTAATCCGTCTTTCTCGGACTTACTTAGAATCAACAGTACAAAACATTCCCGTTATCGTTTGTCCCTAGGATAGAAAATATACAAGTGCAGATTTACAATCAAACAGAAGCAAACGACTAATGCCTCTTAATGACTTGTAGGAATGGGTTCATGCTTGCGCCTTATTTCCACTGCATCTAGCACGCAACATGTGACGCTCAGATGCACTGGGTTTAGCAACATGCCAGTAATCTTCTCTTCCACTGAGTCTAGCATCATGACAAAGTTCTAATATAGAGGGCCTAGACCAGGGTTATACTGTATCTAGTAACATGTATGACTACCGGCAGTACACAGTAGCCTCCCCTCTAGCCTGCGCCGCATCCCCTCCTCCCACTCCCCCTGTCCGCTACGGAGGGCATGCCTGCAACCCCGTTTCAAATCTGTAGTAGGAGCGGGGCACTGGTATTAGGGGTTTATCACCTAAATTTGGGGTTGCTAAACCTTAGGAATCAAAAAATAATGGCGGGGCACCAACTTTGAATAAAGTTTTAAGTTCAGATATCTAGAATGAGAGTGTTAAACTCTTGAATCGATCTCAAATTCAAACATGGCGCCTGTTATCTTCCATCTGCTCCAACCCGTTGCAACGCAAGTTTTACTCGTGCTTTTTTAACAGGGTTCTGTTCGTCTCTGGAATGGGAATATCCAGAGGCGAATACTTTGTCTACCTCCCCTCGCCACATTGGGATTTGCCATTATAAACAACCTCAGGCGACTCTCTATATCGCTCCGGTCAATACGGCGATGGATGGGGATTGAATTACGTAATATAACAACATGCCACGTCGTTGATCCATTGCTAACTGTACATTCTATAAATAAGAGCCGTAACTTTAAGGGGTGCTGATGGGGCTGCCCCAGGTCGAATTTACCGAAAGGACATTGTCATGACATTGCCAGTTGTCACTATACATCTAGACTATTTCATTTTTCCTGATGATATTCGGAAGCGACCGTTTGTTGATTACGTTCAGATTTTTTCTTAGTGCAATACCCCCTCCCCTTTGGCTGATATTCCCATGCGGATTCTTTAAACATTTCCACACCCCCCCCCCCCCCAACCTCCCATTATCCACCCCACCGCCCTCGACTCGTACGTATAATTAATGGACGGTTTGACCTTCCCTATCCATGTCACCCGTCTAATCTACGAAATATACCCTATCTTGTCAGGTTTCCTTCTCATAATGCTTCGTCTTGTGGCGAATTTAAGAAATAGCCATGTCGCGCTATCGAATTGAGGGTCTATTCAGTGGCAATACACTGACCTATAGATTGGGGAGCCCCTCACTAGTCAACGTGTTGTAAGAGGATAATCCGGTAGTGTTTGGGTAAGACGCCGGTCCCGTGGCCGACCCGGTCGCCCACCCGCCGGGTTTGTTTGTTTAGTAGTTAAAAAGAGTGACTAGAAGTGCCAAATACGGCACCGGGTAGGGATGTTGAATAGACACACCAAAGTAGGCACCGGGGGGGGGGGGGACCGAGCGCACCCCACCTACCCCGGCCGCCCGTACCCTACTCAAGGCGGTAGGCCCCTACCACGGCCCCCTTCCCAATCCCCTACACCCCCCCTTACATAAAGTGTAAAATGACTTTGAACCGCATCATTCTCACGCCGCGCGGTATTTTTTTTTACAACCCTAAAGTGTAAAATGACTTTGAACCGCAACATTTTCACGCCGCGCGGTCTTTTTTTTACAACAAGTTTTTGTAAAATGACTTTCTATTAAAATCATAATCCCCAATAATAGCGGCTTATCTGAGCAAGACAACTTTTTGTGTAAGTGTTGGCCCTGAAAAGGGCCGTTTGAGAGTCATTAAACTTTACCATTTTAATGGTCGCGTGTCCAGCGTTGCTCGTGCATTCTCCTGTCGTCTTGGTCTCTTTTTATCAGGTCCTTCAAAAATGTGATATACTCGAACGATTCGTAGTATAAGAGTTCATCATGTAGAGGGCTTCTTATTGTGAAAACATCCAAGTCGTAAGTCATTCGATACTGGTACTGTGGAAGGCGCAGGGACATGTCCGGATCCAGGAGAGATCGGAAGTTCTCAAACATGGCAACCTGGAATTCTGTCCATGTACCCCAAGACGGTAGTTCGTACTGGTGGTCACGGTACTGGACCAACATGTAGAATGGATCCTCACTGGACTCTAGCACCGTGTATAGCCGACTCTGACCAACATCCCGCATGACCTTTCTTACATGAAGATCCAACGAAATGGGCATGCAGTCACGGAGAACACGGGAATTGGTCAAGAAAGACGGCACATTGCGACTTGCCATTCTCCTCGCCATGTCTCAAGTATTATAGATTAGGGTTTCAAACGGCCGCGTTCAAAATCAATTTACAATTAGCATATCGAAGGCTATCTGTTAAGCTTATAAGCAGGTATCGGTGGCTCAGGTGAGCGACGCGTGTCCGCATGAGACGTGTAAGTGCGCTCACGATAAGTAACTCTGTATGCGACATTGCCTAGGGGCAAGGGCTTCTATGGAGGTGCTCGCGTCGAATCACGGGTATGACGCCAACTACCGTTTCAGCGTGAGCGTCGTCACGACACAGGTAATTGCAAGTCATTTTACAATCTTGCGACATTCCATATGGTCAAGGGCTTCTGTCGAAGGACTCGCGTTCAGTCAGTCAGTCAAGAGCACGTCAGCCGCGGCACGGTAAAGGCAGTGCGCGCCATCCTGCGGGGTCAAGGGCTTCCCTCCGCGACAGGTGAGCCCCGCCGACGATGCGGTCGGTAAGACCGCGCGCGCCCACTCGCGTGTTTGAAAATCATTTTACATCGCGTGTGACACCCGCGTCAGGGTAAAGGGCTTCCATTGAGGGACTTGTGTCGGTCAGTGCCAAACTACCCTCCTCCCTCCCCCCGCGAGGACATTTCCCCTTAAATATGGCACCCTTTACCACTGTTCATCATTCCATCATGGACCTACCGCATGCAATCTTTGCTGCAATTGACATTGTCAACAACGCTGAAGCTGCTAATGTACCTAAACCTGAGCTCCTGCTGGAACCTGAAGTAGCTGAAAGGCTCTTGGAACCTGAAGATGCTGCAGCAGTACCATATCCACCTGAACTTGATTTAATTCTGGAAGAGATGCCGCTCATACCCGAACTGCAGCCACAGACACCAGAAGCTGGACATCGCCTTCCTCCAGCCCCTGATCGTGGTCTTGAATTATGGCCAGCCGCCGCACGACCAAGGCGTGCCGTCCGTCGCCGGCTGATGGAAGGGCCTAACATGAACAACCAGGAAGAAATGGGCATTGACGAGCGTCACGTATTTGTCGAGGGCAAGCGTGGTAACATGATTTTGAAGTCCGGTGGTTACAAGTTCCACCGCAACGGCGTTCAAGGTGTCGGTGAAAATAGGAAACAAAAATTTATCTGCAGTCACTACCGCATCTCCAAATGTACTGCCAAGGTAACTCATTTCTTATCCCATAAATCTATGTAAGCACTACTTAACCCTGTAGCAAATCAAATTTCTCGTACACAAAACGTGTAAAATGACTTTCAAGTCCTGTGGTTATAAGTTTTGCCGCGACGGTGTTCAATGTGTGGTCGTAAAAATGAAACAACTATTGTCTCAGTTCAGTACTATGTAACAAATCAGATTAGAGATGCACGAAACTTACTAGGGTTACTCTCTCATTTCAGGCAAACTATATCGGTGATGACCAGGACAACGTCAATTTACAGGGCTGGCACAATCATCCCCCTGAGATCATAAAGAGGCAGGCTGAGGAAATCGAGGCTAGGATCCGGAAGCGGGCACGGCAGGACCTGCAGACACCGGTGAAGGCCATCTATGAGCAGGTGGCGAGGGAGGTCGTCCGCTTAGAAGACGGCCGCGAGATAGTTGATGCCCTTGCAACTGACTACAGTATGGCTGCGAGTCTCCAACGGATAAGGAAGACCCAGCAACCACCTCTACCGAGATCACTGGGTAACATCGACCTCAGCACATGCAAGGACCTGCACAGCGTCATTATTGATGATGGGGAGGAGGATCGCATCCTTGTCGTGGGGGACAAGGAGAACTTTGCTCTCATGTGTGACTCTCGCAGGATCCACATGGATGGGACGTTCCGCAGTTGCCCCATACTCTTCACCCAACTATTCATAATCCACGCCGCACTTATCTGTGGCAGGATCCTACCAATGCTGTACTGCCTGTTGCCTGGCAAAAATTGTACCAAGTACACTCGTCTCTTCCGGTTGCTGAAGGAGAAGGCAGTTGAGCTTGGACTGAGGTTTAACCCTCCCACGGTGTTAGTTGACTTTGAGCGGGCAATCCACCGTAGTTTGGTGGAAGTGTTCCCTGATGTCCGCATACAGGGATGCTACTTCCACTACTGCCAGGCTGTAAGAAAACGCTTCTCTAAGCTGGGCCTTTGCCAATATGCCTTCCACCGAGGTACTGTCCGGAGTGTCAAACGTCGCATCCTTGCGCTGCCCTTCGTTCCCCTTCCCAAGATCACCGAAGTCTACCGGACCTTCAGCAGCGAGAACGGATGGGATGTACTGCCTGGGTACGTGGTACGTGACATGAGGAAGTTCCTCCGGTACTTTGAACGTAACTGGCTGAACAATCACCCGGAAAGGTGGAATGTTTTTGATGCAGAGGTCCGTACAAACAATAATGTTGAGTCCTACAACAAGCAAATTAACTCACAGTTGACCGCGCATCCAAACATATTTCGCCTGCTGTCCTACCTGTCCGAACAGATCGACACATCACGACTCAAAGCACTTCAAGGGAGCGCACAAAAGAGGAAACGTCCGCAACGGCTTCAAGAACGTATTAAGAACGCGAAGATAGAAGAGGCAAAGGCAGCCTACTTGGGTGGGGAAGCCTTGATGATCTTCCTGAACAAGGTCGTCGACATCTACCACCCACCCAAGAGGACCCCAGTGAACCTTGCCGACCTTGCCGAACCTGATGACGTTGCAGGAGTGGTATCAGACGGAGAGCCAGATTATGAAGACGATATAGCCTCCATTCCTGAAGATGACTTGGATCCTGCAGAAGAAGACTTCGCCAACTTTGATGACATTCCTGAAGATGACTTGGATCCTGCAGAAGAAGACTTCGCCAACTTTGACGACTGATAACCCCACCAACCAAACCAAACGGCCCTTTCCAGTTTATAGACTCAATGTCGTTTTACGTATACTAAGTATTCTGACGCAGTTCTATTTAATTTAGGTTTCTGCAACAATTATTTTCCAAATCCATATTCGTCGATACTCAATGTCGTTTTACGTATACTAAGTATTCTGACGCCGTTCTATTAAATTTAGGTTTCTGCAACAATTATTTTCAAAATCCATATTCGTCGATAATCAATGTCGTTTTACGTATACAAAGTATTCTGACGCCGTTCTATTAATTTAGGTATCTGCAACAATTATTTTCCAAATCCATATTCGTCGATATTCAATGTCCATAATCAATGTCGCTTTACGTATACTAAGTATTCCGACGTAGTTGTATCTCCAAAAATTATTTTCCAAATCCATATTCCTCGATACTCAATGTCGTTTTACGTGTACTAAGTAATCTGACACTTATATCGATTTCATTAAAAGAATATTTTAGGTATATGCAAAAATTATTTTCATAATCCATGTTCGTCGATACTCAATGTCGTTTTACTTGAACTAACTATGGCCCCCTAAATATTTGGACGTGAAATTCATTAAACGCATAAATAAATTAAGCAAGGGAGATGCAAAAAACTAATATCATGTTAACATATGTTTAAGAGGGAATAGAAAACAAGATTTCAATTCAATTCAAACAAAATCTATTAATATTCAAACAAATATATACAGTCAATAAACAAGAAAAAAAGCCAAGTACATATAAATAACACACAACAGCAAAGTCAAAGTCAGTTCTCCTCCTGGTCGGACGGCTCCTCCGCTTCCGGCACCCCACCACCCAGCCGCACCATGGTCAGTGTGGCAGGTGGGGGTTGAACCTGGGCGGGTTCCACCTGTGGGGGTTGGGGGGGTGGGGCGTGGCCCCCCAGACGCACCATCGTCAGAGGTACCAAGGGCCTCATGTTGAGTTCTGGCCCGAACTCAGGCTCGGGATGTTCAACAGGAGGGGTGGGGGGGGTGGTGACAACCGACCAAGTCTGACCATGGTCAAGACCTGGGGCTCGGGCTCGGTCGCTGCGGCTGGTGCGTCGGGAGGGGCGGGCCCGCGCTGGAGTGCAGGAAGGGTCTGGATGGCGAAGTCTATTGTCCAAGCTGTGTGGGTCTGGAACGCCTCCTGCTCTAGACGCTGCTCCTCCTCCTGGGCCCGCCCCTCCTGCTCCTCCTCCCAGTGTCTGACCTGGGCACGCCGTGCCTCCTCCGCCTCGTTGGGACGGATGGGGTCCCCCTCGAGCGGAGGAGGGCCGTCGTCATCCTGGTCGTCCTGGTCCTGGTCGTCATCCTGGTCGTCCGGGTCCTGGTCGTCGTCCTGGTTGTCCTGGTCCTGGTCGTCGTCCTGGTCGTCCTGGTCCTGGTCGTCGTCCTGGTCCTGGTCGTCGTCCTGGTCCTCGGCCTGGTCCCCTGGCGGCTGGTCCTCGTCCCGGCGGCGGCGGCGGGCACGGGGGGGGACGCACGGGGGGGGCTCGTGGCCGGCAAGGGCTGCAAATGAAGGTGACCATAAAGTGAAAGGCGGATATAACGATAGCGATGGCAATGAATGTAGAGATTTCTAATAAATGTCTGATCCTCTGGCAGAGTAAATTAGTACTGCCCTCTGTCGATAGTGGCGCCACTGGTCCCCGCTTTTCCCTTCATCATGAAACCTTGCCTAAAATTATTTTCAACATCCATTTACGCATCCAGTATCTCCTTATTTCATTTGCGTGTTGGGAGTCTTTTACTATAGATGAATATCTACAATAAAATTTACGCATCCAGTATCTCCTTATTTCATTTGCGTGTTGGGAGTCATTTTACTATAGATGAATATCTACAATAAAATACTCACGCCTTTTGGTGAAGCGCCGGCCGGGGATCCCCGCGTCCCGCCGCCGCGCCGCCTTGGCGGTGCGTTCATGCCACCGCTTCAGCTCCCGCTGGGGCCCCTCTGGCGGCGGAGGACCGGTGTAGTAGGTCTATAATAAATTAGCAAAATTTAACTTACTTTCAGTACTTATTTGGTTACGAAAATTACGCCCGCCCCTCCCGCTTCCTTTGTAAACCATATTACAGAATATAAAGCTACCCATCACGGCCCATGTAGAGATACTCCTAACCAAATGAACGTTTTTAGGCGACGTCAGTTATAGGTCCTACGAGAGAGATGGCTACTTATTTAGGGTATGTTACTTTTTACCTACCATAACGCGCGCCGAGGCCAAACGCCTTGGACTGGCCGTTTCGGCTGCCTCCCCAGGACTAAGGGGCCGCCTTGGCCCCCGCCGACCCCGCTGCAGTGGCGGCAGTGCTAGTACCTAAGATTAATTAAGAGGAGGCGCCATTTATAAATGTATTCAAAACCATTTTACTTTGGTCAATGAATGTAACTATTGGGAAATAGAGCGCCAACCAATACGCATACCAAGCAAAATTTATCACCCCCCCCCACCCCTTCTCCTCACCCGCCGGACTTAGTCTCGCCCGCCCGCCCCTCTTCCCTGCCGCCCCCCCACCCCCCCCCAACCTGGCCATGAAAATCGACATGCTGAATTCTAACGGGGCCTTTCTAACTAAGATAAATGGTGCGTTTGAAAGCCATGTTACATAATTTTAAGTTACGGTTCGTCCCCACCCGGCGGACTTTGGCTAAGTCTAAAGTCTGCCCCTCCCCTCTTCCCTGCCGGCCCCCCCCACCTGGCTATGAGAAACGACATGCAGAATTCTAACTAAGATAAATGGTGCGTTTGAAAGCCATGTTACTTAATTTTTACTTACTGTTCGAATGTGTTGTCGGGCGTTTTCCGTGACCCCCAGCACGTAATCGGGCGAGCAGGGCCGGAGGGGCCGGTGAGTGGGGGGCAGCCCGGCCTGCTGCCGAGATCGTCGGTCTTGCACCTGGCCCGCGTGCGCCTGGTCCTGCGGCTGTTGAACGTCCTCCCCCTCCCCCTGGTCAGAGTCCTGGACCTGGTCCTGCTCCTGGTCCTGCTCCATTGCCTCGTGCTCCTGGTCCTGCCGCTGTTGAACGTCCTCCCCCTCCATGGTAGCTGGGGGCTCCGCCTGAGGGTCCTCCTGGGGGTCCTGCTGCTGGTCAGAGTCCCGGACCTGGTCCTGGACCTGCTCCTGGTCCTGCTCCTTTGCCTCGTACTCCTGGTCCTGCCGCTGTTGAACGTCCTCCCCCTCCATTGTACCTGGGGGCTCCGCCTGAGGGTCCTCCTGGGGGTCCTGCTGCTGGTCAGAGTCCTGGACCTGCTCCTGGTCCTGCTGCTGTTGAAGGTCCTCCCCCTCCACCTCCTGGTAAATCTCCTCTTCCTTTACCTCGACCATTCGAAGGTCCGCGTATTGCCCAACCCCGCCCGCCTCCGTGAAGTATCTGGTCACTCGCAGGAGAAAATCGTTGTAACTCTCCTCCGCGGGATCGAAATCGGCGGCACGTTGTTCGGAGGTCATTTTACCGGTAAATAAAGCGGAACGCCCGATTGGGGTTTTTATAAGGACCGTGCCCGGCACGCGGGAGCGTGGGCTGACGTCAGATAGTGGGAGACGTGGGAAAGGGTTAAACGTGGGAAAGACACTGAAAGTCGACGACCTATCTTTGAAATATAGCGAAACGTCACGAAGTACAGATAGCCGCCATGGGAAGGGGCCCGTGAGAACGACACTCCGCCTGTTAATTAGATGGCGTTATGAACGTTTGGTTTTTTAAATTTCATTTTACAGAAATATTTGTGTCTAGCTTTGTTCTTGGAAATCATATTACAATCCTTTAGTTGAAAGAAAGGGGGAGTGGAAGAGTGGGGAGTACCCAAGAACGCGGGATACTGACCGCCTATTATTGTTATTGGAAATCATTTTACAAACTTTTATTTGAACAAAAAAAAAAATAAAGGCGGGGTGGGAGGCGTCGAGAGCGGGGGGGGGGGGGGTTCCCCCCGAGTAGTACAGATAGCCTCTGTGGGAAGGGGCCCATGAGAACGACCCTCGATGTTAAT
This sequence comes from Lepidonotus clava, assembly GCA_936440205.1. Classification (NCBI taxonomy): domain Eukaryota; kingdom Metazoa; phylum Annelida; class Polychaeta; order Phyllodocida; family Polynoidae; genus Lepidonotus; species Lepidonotus clava. The sequence continues at coordinate 55,079,573 of OW387134.1, forward strand.
TAGATGGCGTTTTCCACGTTTGGTTTTTTAATTTCATCTTACAAAAATATTTTTGTCTAGCTTTGTTCTTGGAAATCATTTTACAATCATTTAGTTGAAAAAAAGGGAAGGGAAGAGGGGACAGTACTCAAAAACGCGGGATACTGACAGTCTAATATTGTTATTGGAAATCATTTTACAAACTTTTATTTGAACAAAAAAAAAAATAAAGGCGGGGTGGTAGGCGTCGAGGGCGGGGGGGGGGGGGGGGGGGGTTCGTCCCGAGTAGGGGGGGCTGGAGACCGTGCGAGGTAAACAACCACCGGGGTATGGGACCGTAAGGGTCCGTCAAAGTTGTGGCCGGGAAACCGGCACTTGAAAAGCGTTTTACAGTCAAGACCCGTCCTAACACTTTGCCAACGGTGCTTGTTTTGGGAGTTCTAGTCACTCTCACTTTGTTTGTACAACGGTTTAGTGGACCGAGGGCGACCGACCCGGCGGCCTAATCCCCTCCCCCCCCCCCCTCTCCCAAATCCCTATGTTGTGATACGTTGACTAGCGAGCGGCAGCCATAGATTGCGCCCAGGGTGGGTGCTGTGGTTGTACATGGTATGCACCAGTAGCCTTATTACATGCTGCCGTGTAGCCGTAAGCTGCGGGTATGGCATGCGTCCATAGTATTGATCCAGGCGCCCACCCTTAGAATCACGGCCTATTTTACATCCAGCTTGGTGCAATGGTTTAGTGATAAAACACACATTGGACGAATTTCAAGCAGCCCTTTCCTTTTAGGAGATTATCGTGATTATATGTCTGAATAAATAAAAGAAAACGTGGTGCCAGGACAAATACATATGATCCAGAGCCTGGATATTTGACAGTGCAGCTGTATACCTAAACGTAACGCTGACGCACCCCGCTCCGAATATTTGGGCATAAACATATCCCAATAAAGAGTAAATGTCTGGGAGTCAGGTTCTGAGAGTGGAGTGGTAAAATGTTAATTATTGCATGATAGGTAGACATATCCCCAAATCAGTACACTAGGATAAAGGGTTGAACATTAATGCAACACGGTAGATCTGAGTAGAAATAACCGGGGACTATATATGATTGATCATAATTATATGGATATCAATCTGTGCATGAATAAAAGAAAAACTGTAATTTCGACTTTCGTAGCACAATGGGCTACACCTCCATAGTCATGTAATAATAACCTCAACTTCAAAATTTCAGAAAATCTCATGGGCTATTGAATGAAACTAACTACTAATGCTGTTGGCCCTGACAGTTACCGCGGGTACTTAGCTCGGACAATGGGGTGGTATCCAAAGGATAACTTATTCAACTACAAATATATAAAAAGATATACTCATTAGACCGCACACTGTAGGGATGTTGTTTTGTACATGAAAAACAATCTTTAATTCCATGAATGCATAATGATTACAATGATTATTTTTCGTGAACTAAAGGCCTACACATTATTATTATTAATCAAAAGGAAATATTTTAGGTCTCCAGAGTAAAGAACAGTACTCAAGGAACATGAGCTATTTTATGGCAAATTGGTACAAAACATTCCAACGCTGTTTCTGCATGTGTATTTGGACGAACTATGTTTCGACGTTTCATTGACTTATCTACCTTTGATCTTTTGTAGATTCGCCCTAATTATGATTTTGATCCCGAAGCCGCGGCCGCTGCACTGAAGGCAGCCATGGATGGACTTGGTAAGAGTTTAGTGTCTCAGAGGCATAATCAGATAATGCCAATTTCCTGTACACTGCCTTTATTGAATAAGATATGACGAATTAAATATATCAAGGGAATCTGTAATGAAAGGATGAAACCCCAACCCAATATAACAGATGTTGCTGCAGACAAAATAACGAATCTTCATTATTTAATACAGACATATTATTAAAACTAACAAACTGTTTTTCTTTCTAACTCTACTAACAACAATATTTTTGCACATGAACTTAGGTTGTAAATTCAACTTCTTGGAAGATCAGACTTAAGTCTGAAAGTTTGTGGAAATAAAAAAAGGAAAATAAGTCTGCATTGTGTAAAATTGAGATGACATTCCAGTGTTCAATTAGGTGAGCAGCACTTAATGGAGCAGGCATTGTTTGGGAAGGGCCTTAATGTAAAAGCACTAGACCCTGTCATTCTCAGACTAATTCTACATGAAAAAAAAGTAGATTCATGAGCTACGTTTTAACCAGCTAAAAGTAACTATCACGCATTTGCACTGTGAATGTATTTCATTGTTATAGAATCATGATCACAATGGTAGTTAGTGGTAGTCGTTTCCTAATGGTAACCATAGTTTCATGATTCGAATATTGACCTTCAAAATTAATGATATACATGAGAGAACAGCATTAAATGCTGTTCTCCCTTGTATATCATTTGAATAGAAATCATGAACTAACTGCGCAGATGAATTTTGATTCATCTGCGCAGTTGGTTCATGATTTCTATTAATCTTTACCGATTATATTCAAACATTGTGACCGAGCTCACGATACCCTTTCATAAAATGCACAAAAGTACTATAGTTGTTAATGTATTCACCTGTATGCAGCGCATTGGGCCACGATCCTATAGAATATCATGGTACTGAACTATGAGGTTTTACTTTTATGCTATTTACAGGGAGTAGTAAGTCTTATTCCTTCAACTCAGTATTCTGTTAGTTTTGCTAGTCCAAGTGACATTCTTCTGTCACAGGACCATGAATCAGCTCCAGATGTAGTTCAGTTACCAAGAGTTGACAAGAACACTCGCATGAAAGGATGTTTCTTTATTGTTGTCTAACACTTGAAATATATGTCACTGACTTCCGTTAACATTTCACCCATCCTTACACAGGTCTACTCAGCTTTCACAATCAAAACGCTACTAGACAAAATTAAGCAAATCTGCGGAGTTCCCTGTAATACCCAGCCTTCTGGCCTGCTACCACAAGGTCCTCAATAGCCAATGGTTTGAACATTTGAACAGTTCCTGGCACTTCAGACCCACCTAATCACTCGCTTCTTAGCAAGCTCCCTATCTCTGCACAGTCATGGAGATTCACTGCCTACACCCTAGCAACAGTTTTTAGTGAAAAAAATGGATTTGTATTGGTGTATTTGCGTGAATGGATACCATTTTTTTCACTAGTAAGCATCGAACGTCGATCCTTTGTGTTCTGTTGAGTACATAACGGAAAGTTGTGTAGTAGTTAGCGCTCTATTGTGTGCTCTAATGGGCCAGGGTCGCCACCTTCAAGCCTCAGTAGTTTCAGTAGTTGGTCAGTGCAGCTATACACTCATTGGTCAGTGTGACTGACCAATAGCAGGATCCCCTCCTATACCACCGTCCGTGCGCTCACTCAGCTGTGACGACTGGGAGGGAGAGGGGGTGGGGAGGCGACTGGCATTAGGCCTTACCTGACATGGGCTATTTTTAGCCCCACGTGCGTCTCAGTAGTGAGGTCGGGTACAAACCCTCGCCGCTCTCCCCATACACACAGTCATTGGTCAGTGTGACTGACCAATAGCAGGATCCCCTCCTATACCACCGTCCGTGCGCTCACTCAGCCGTGATGACTGGGAGGGAGAGGGGGTGGGGAGGTGCACTGGTTCACTGTACATGTGGTAATTCCGCTACTCTACATATACTAGTATTAGCGGTAGCGGACAGGGGCAGGAACCAGCCTAGTGGGGAGGCGTCTGGCATTAGGCCTTACCTGACATGGGCTATTTTTAAGAATAATTGTTCTTGCATTTTTTTCACTCTAGATCGTTTACGATCTACCTTCATGGGTTTCTTGTTATATGTGTGATCTTTTAAACTAGGACTGACGCCATGTCAGTACAATACTATGCTCTTCATAGATTTAATAGCATGCATGTTTATAGACAATGACATCCAGGGCCCCGTGTTTTGATGGAGTATTACAATATCCAACCCCTCTGCGTTTTATCAGGAAGGCTTTTAACCAAAGGGGCCCAAATGTCACAAATATAAAGATAATAGGTCGCATGCCGTTGAACAAAGCTGTTATTAATGGATACAACTGTTTAAATCATGTTCATGTCAAATAAGGTAGCTGGAAACATAAATTGTCACTAATCATCACACAGCATCATACATCATATGACGTCATATTTCTTTTCAAGGAACAAATGAAGAAACAATCATCAAAGTCATGGCAAATCACTCGGGAAAGCAGAGGAAGGAAATTGCTGACTATTATAAGACTGCCTACGGTGGGGTAAGCAGAAGGATTTTAAATAGTTATATCAATCAGAATACGCCTATATTTTACTGAAGGGAGAGTATTTACCAGTTTACAGCTCTATATTCTAACACTATAATGACTGTGCTGTAGGATTAATGCATTAGCCCAAGGGCATATGAATAAACAATTCTCTGTGGAATCAGGAAAGTATAGTGTTCATTTCAGTATGCTTACTTCTAAGTAAGCGTTTTTAGTCTCCATTTGTATGCGCTGTTGATACAACATTAGCGTGTGAGTTTCTAATCTAACAAGGAAGATAGAATCCAGCTTTTAACCATAGATTTAGCTTTTATTCCTAGGAGTGTGATCGACAGGACTGTTTTTTCTATATTTGAAGGATTTAGTAGATGACCTGAAGAGTGAAATCGGCGGAGACTTTGAGCAGGCAATCCTAGCGATGTTGGCGCCACCTCTCGTGTACGACGCCCGCGAGCTGCACAGAGCTCTCTCGGTAAGTGCTCATGGAGGGTTTGGTAATTACACCAGATGTCTAACTTACGGCTGCTTACAGAAGGGTGGGGGGGGGGTATCTTATACAGGGGAAGGATCTGGGAAAAGGGGAAGTAGGGATATTTTACCCGAAATTGTTCTGGTTGTATTGCTGGTGGTTGAGAGGGGTATTTGTCGTTCATAGTGTCCCCCTAATTTTATAGACAAAAGAAAAACACTCTGTCCGTAGGAGGGTGGGGTTGGCATGGGAGGGGTGGATGTTTATATACATGCGCCTTTCCTGAGACATATGCATAAAGTCTATGGCCATGTCGATCTCTTTTTTTCTGTAAGCAAAGTTTTATCAGGTCCTTTAATGAAACTTTGCATGAAACGCCATAACACAGTCACAATTTTAGATATTTTGATACTAGATATGGACCCATTCAATTCTAGACCCAATTCCAAACAGCATAACCCGGATCTGCTATATTCTAGGCCCCACAAAACCTTGACCAGAGGAGAACGTTACAGTCTACCTCCTAAACACATGTTCTGACCGGTCCCCTCTTCTAAACCCGATTGTACTATGTAGGCCGACCACATGCCGACACAACCCCGACATCCCTCACTAACACCAATTCTGGCACGTACTTGGCCTACTCAATGTGTGTGCTGCCACAAACCTTAACCCCCATTTACGCCCCCTTTCCTGCAGGTAATTGCCTCTCCTATAGAAGCCTTCTAACTTGTCCCGGCAGCTACAACTCCTGCGACCAACAGCCCTCCTCCGACTACAAAATAGAAATGGTTAACTTTGCTCACCTGGCTAACAGCCGGTGCAAAGACACCCCTCCCCTTTAGAATAGTACCCCTTTAGAACATTGTTATATATCCAGCTTAAATCCGAACAATAAAAGCAATATACGTTATATTAATTATTGGCTTTAAATCATGCTATGTGTTTTATATTTACTGATAAGCCTGCAGAAACCTGCAAATAAAGTCAAATAGAAGGTTATAAAAAATGATGGTAAACTTATCAATTAACAGGTTGGGGCTATGACGGGAAAAACGGGACGTCCCGTTTTTTCAGGACGTACCCCTTTAATTCATTCTAAAACATTCTATCATATTTTTTTTTAATTTCAAGTATATCTCTACATGACAAACAATCATTAGGTTAAATTAGAATCCAATCCAATCATTATAATCATGGTTTTAAAGGGTTTCAAAAGTATGCCTGAAAAAACAGGACGTCCTGAAATAACAGATCAAAAAAACGTCCTGTTATTTCAGGACAGGCTGTTTTCTTGGTATGATTTTTGTAACTTTTAAAAAATATAAATCAATAGAAAAAAAATGCAACGATAGAATGTGAAAATGCAATGATCATTTTGATGCAAAAGATGTGTACTTTCATGATAAATATTTTTTTAATTTAGCAACCTCCTCCTTTTCTGAGCATTTTTAGTTATGTAAAAATATTGATTGTGAAATTATTATTTATGTATTTTTCAAGATGGAAAGTGTTAATAAATTCATATTAAATGCAGAATTTCATAATTTTTTTATCTTGCACATATAGAAGTATTATATCATGTTTATCTTGTGCATTATTCATGTATAATTTCATCTGCAATAGTTAGATAACATACTTTTTCATAATTGCCTGTTATTTCAGGACGTCCCGTTTTTACAGGACGTCCCGTTTTTCAGTGGTAACCCCAACCTGATTAATACAGTGACTCCTGTTGATTCTGGCTCCAATCCGTCTTTCCCCTATGGCTAGTTAAGTGCCGATATCTAGCCTATCCCCTATTGCTTAGAAATTTTAATCTGTTAAGGTCCAATTAAGACGGAAATTGCTGACGTATAGGTCTGCTGGTTACTGGTGCCCCAGTGTGACCGAAACTATGCATGCCGCAAGCTGGAGACCAATCAGAGTCATTGAATTTTCTGATTTTGTCAAAAGAAATGCAAGCAGAAATGTACATTTCAACTCCCTTGGCGGTATTGGTGATATTCTGATTATTTACTCAGAAAATCAAAGTTACGACTCTGTGATCCAGATAAATCAAAATCGTTATGTGGTTCTAAGGGTCGGTATAGCAAACACGCACAAAAGGAACTGCCACCCTTTCGAGGGATACCTGGATAGCCATTCAAATCGGAAAAAGTAATCAACAAGCATTTGTTATTACAGATTATGTTTTAAATGACAAAATAACAATTTGTGTTTTTGAATTGCTGCCATTATTAGGTCGGCACTGTGGGGAGCAATTTGCTCTCATATTATCGCCACAGTATACTTGTTGACTGTTACTGCAGTTTACAAAATAATAGCTCCATTTTGCAAAAAAGTAAACATAACTATCTTCTTATAAATATACATGACATCTAATTAAAAAGAAAACCGTGCTCTTTTCTGCATTATTCTCGTTGCCATTGGCAATATGCTGGGTCTAAAGGACATGGGGTTCGATTTAGTTGCATATATAATAATTGTGTCAACGAAAATTCAGGAGACCTCGCATATTTCACTTGGAGTACTAATTAAAGGTTCATTTTCAGGGAGGTGGCACGGACGAAGCCTGTCTCATTGAGGTTCTTGTGTCGCGTTCCAACGAAGAGCTTGCGGAGATTAGGGAATTATATACTGCAGGTAAATCGATTCTATTTGTCAAGGGACTGTTCAACATGCTGCATCGTTATAAATATGAATAAATCAATAATAGACTAAATGGTAATTATGTCGGTATTTATGTAAAGCCATATTGCAACATTGTAGCACGCAAAGTACAGACCGTTCCTAATCTAATATAGACATGGAGAAGAGATCCTCTTGTTGCTTTATATTTACACAGACTATGCATGAACACTGCCTCTATGGACCCAATTCCCTTATGATCGATAGAGACAAAACGAAATGAGACCTCAACATTAGTATTGGCTGGTTATTACTTGTATAGATCTGTATGTATTTTGGAAAGATTGGAAGTATGGCCCTTTTGTAAGGAATTGCATTCATTCCCCTCGTGGCTAATTTAAGACTACATACTACCAGCTAAGTGTTCAATGGTTGAAATAAACATGTCACTCATTGAGTATTTAGTCTATTACTGGTAATATTTATATTTGGGGTCCTAAAAAGGCTATGATTTCTGTCTAGATTAATTGATCTAATTCAGAGTAACAACACTGAATTCATGTTTTTCTACAATCATTTGTATCAATTGTACTCCAACCCAGAATTTGATAGTAACCTGGAGGAGGACCTGGACTCTGACACTGGTGGTAACTTCCAGCGCCTCCTGATTTCCCTGGTTAACGGTAACCGGGAGGACGACCACGATGTGGACGACGACAAGGCAATGGCCGACGCACAGGCAATCTTCGACGTAAGCGCGATAGCACCAAAATTAATTATGATCAATTTTAAGTAATTAATGCCTAATGAATCATTTGCCGATATGAAAGATCATGTCCTTCTACACGGGGCAGTAATCTATTTGTGCTCCTTGGAGAGCAAGTTTCCTAAAAAAATATCTTAGAATCCATATTCGACGTACAATGCATAATTCCCTATGCATTATTTATGGCTATAGTTGTGTAATTCGCCATTCAAACTACATTCAATAGACCTATCCATAAAGTATAGGTTGATATAGTTGGTAACTACAACAAATGCAAGGTTACCTTGTTCTTAGGTCATTGTCGTTGTAAAAGCCTACTGTACTTTGTAACTAAAATTACCTTATTTAAGTAATTTCAAGAAAAGTTACATGTATCTTCTGGTACCCTTTTGATATAGGGAATAGTGACCGATGTCTGTTAGAATTACCATAATTATAAAAGTTAAGCATAAATATTGCTTAGGTCGAATAACTAGTGAAATAACTGATGTTTTTTTTCAGGCCGGGGAAGGTCAGTGCGGCACTGACGAAACAGAATTTAACAAAGTGCTGTGCCTGCGTGGACGGCGTCAACTGTACGCCATGTTCGAAGCCTACGCCAGCATTGCTGGAAAGCCCATTGAGGATGTGATCAAAGATGAGACATCTGGAACTCTCCAGGAGGGTTACATGGCTATAGGTAAGTTAATCGATAGTGTTCTCAACTGCCATGACAGAATAACGACCGCATAAACTGTAAGTGTAGTCCAAATTAATGAAGACTTGTAATTAACTTATGCCTTTTTTGCGCAAAAGGTTCGGATGCACCAGAGTTATTATTTTCGGTTATCGTTAGACCTTACTTAATGCATTTCAGGGGCTGATCCGAAGGGGCTCAAAGACTTCCAACACCCTAAAATACATGTATTCATCCACATAATTATATGGGATGATTATATTGAAATGCATGCATATATGGAGCAGCACCTTTATACTGAGGTCGATATACCTCATTATTAGGAGATGGCAAAAAATTAATGTTAGTTAGGTAGCTTTTCAGCAGAGGATACAGGCAAAGATCTTTATTAGATGCTCGTCCAAAAGGTGGTAGAAGTTGCTATTGCAAGAATCCTAAGGTACCCATAAGTTCTGTATACTCTACACTAGATGAAGACTGCAAAAGAATAAACAGAAATGATGGTCATCAGATTATGTCACAAGCTCTATGAATAACAACAAATTAACTGCGACTGCTAATAGATCAAAGGTCAGCAACAGCTGGGAATGAATGAAACGGTCAAAACAACTCCTTCTCACTGAACAGTCGACGTCAGACTGCTCGTCTGACTCTGTCTACTTATATAGACACTAAAGTTCACACATTTTCGCGCATTCAGCACTAAGTGATATTTTCGCGCAATCATAATTTCGCGCATTTGGTGGATATTTCTATCTGATGCATAACGTTTATTTTATCATTTACATCATATTTTCGTGCATATAAGGTAAAGCATGAAATGCGCGAAAATATGTACAGCGGGAAAATTAGTAGTTCACAGTGTACCTATCAATCAGGGTTGTGGACCGCCCTCGTGGACCTTGCATACCTGCATGGTCGAACCGGATGCCTCTCAGCATTGACTTAGTAGCACTGAGGATCGCCTTCCCAGGTTTGTCCATTACCACACGGTGTCTGGGTGCTTGAGCATGTGTCTGACCGGCAGGAAATCATTTTTAGGCTTGAGAGGTCCATTATCAGTAATCTGTCTCAAATATCTTTTTTAATTTATTATTTTTTGTACATAATTTTTCACTGATAGATCGTTTACGATCTTCATAAAAGTTTTCCTTGTTTAATACCACTATATAATAATTTTGAACTAAACCCCATACTTGTTCACCTTCTCCCCCTTGAATAACGCTTTCATCATTTGCCGTTGATTGGATTTGAAGAGAAGCATGTGTACCACACAAGGCTAAGGTTCAGATTACCATAGGAAGTTCTAACCTCATTATTGACGCTTCCCAGGGGCAGATCCTGGAATTCTAGAAAGGGGGACCCCTATATTAAAAAGGATCTCAGCGTCCCCGCTGGAGTGCCAATTTTACATAAGAAAATATTATTTGACTAAAAAGTTGAGGTGCATGCTCATGCACATCTCCCTAGATACGTCCCTGCCTCCCCTCTTCAAGCACCATTATAAGCAAAACATTACTAGAACTTTCTCTTTCCAGTTGCACACACCAAGTACCCTGCCGCCTACTTTGCTGGCCGTATTCACGAGGCCCTGAGTGGCGCCGGGACCAACGACGACACCCTCATCCGGGTTATCGTCTCACGGTCAGAGGTAAGCAATCAGTCATGAATATATGTATGTACAATGTAATGTACATATAGATAAATATGTTTGTTTATATATAACCAAACAAGGGATTCTGTCATAAAAGTAAAACCACAATTATGGCCCGATCTTTAGCCATCTTGTGGGTAGCCTAAACTATGATTGATTCATAACCAGATGTGTATTCTGGCACGTCTTTATGTATAACCATTTACTATTCAACATCTTTCAATCTGTATGCATGCCCCATTAGCCCAATATAATGATATATATTCCACTCTTTTATAGCTGGACCTTAAGCGCATCAAGGACTACTACTACGAGAAGTTTGAAAAGACCATGGAGGAGGCCGTTGAGGGGGATTGTAGTGGAGATTACAAGAGGCTGCTCCTAGCTATCATTCGGGGTGGAGACTTTGAGTGAATCCAGCCTCCCCAGACCTTGGCAGCCACGTCCATTCCGTACCAGAACAGCCCCTTTGATATGTCACTATATTATAATTATGGTGATGGGCGATTTTTGCCGAAGTCATCAAAATTTGAGTCAGTTTTAGCTAGCTAAGTCAGGTCTACATCCAACTATGTGGGATTAGTAGTACCGTGCAATGTTCACTTTTGTGATGATCTATCTAATTGCATTAAAAAAATAATTACATTAATTTCATATATGTCTTTGGAATTGTGGTATAGGCTTATTATTGTCATTGTAACTGTACTCTATCTGAAACGCATATTATCAAGTCTACAACTTACGTGATGAATTATGAACTGGTCAAAAAGTGGGAAAAGGTGTTTACTTGTGCATATTCCAAATAGAAACAGCTGTACCCCAGCCTGTGATGATTGTACCTTATGTCATTTATTTGCACTGGATGTTTTACTGGTTTCTTTAGAAAATCTTTGTAAATGAAACTGCCATGTTACTATTCCATGAAAATAACCATACATATATTATTCCAGAGCCTACAAAAGTCACTCTGTCAGGGATCACTCTAATCATGTCTATAGTTTGTTCTGTCTTTCTATGACACTATTGTATGTCTATATTCTGAATTAATAAATATGGTGTTTCCATACGTATCTGTGTTGCTATGAATTTCTTTCAAATGATACTGCCTGTATAGTGCATGTGAGTGCTGGATGTTTTATGCCATACCGACAGCCAAGGTCCTTTTCATGGCGAAAACAAGTTGGGACAAATTCCATTATTTCAGACATGCATTCTGACTTGGTAAGTCTTGGGTGATCATATCTACGAGATGAGGGTGACAAGGCAGGCAAACAGCAGGGGATCAAAACCTAGCAATCATTTTTGCTGTACCTCATCCCTTAGTGAACCCAGACACTAACCCGGAATCAAACCCAATGAACCGTGAATCAAAACCAATGAACCACTCATCCCAATTCTTCAGGGATGTAAGTTTTCTGATTTTTGTCAGATTTCGGATTTTTTCTCTCCAGCACCCCCAAAAAAAATCCGTTTCAAAATTTGATGTTTAGAACATATTTCACACATTTTAAGACACATTTTGATTTTCTTAGGCATTTCCAATCTTTTGACTGTCCTCAACTTACATCCCTGATTCCTAGTCACTATTTTCCAAATTCTGTGACGGGGACTAAAGTGTTTACCCTCGAGAGCCCCGTCCCAGGGGAAGTAGCATTCCTTGGGGTTTATTCGAAGGCCGCCCCTACTGAGGGCCTATATTCTTCCCAGGAGCAGTTCCACCCTGGTACCCCCACAGGGGTATTGCCTTTATACAAGATGACGAAAATGAGGCTCCATCAAGGCATAGATCTAATGGACAATATATTAACAGTTCATATAATTCCAAATGTCAAATAGATGCCCAGCTCCTTTAAGTTTGACCATACTCTTGTCTAAATAATATTGTCAATGGTATATCATGCAGTTGAAATGATATTTAAGTTGACTGACTATGCAGAGGCGACCAACAAGACGATAGTCACAAGGAGGGGCATGAACTCTAGATGGCACTACCCCTCCCTCATAGTTAATTATAATACTGTAAGGGTAGGAAGCTAAAACTGTACTCTGCAGTTTGCATAGACATTTATTTTGGATTTATGCTTAAACTCTGTTTTTGTGTGAAATAAAAAATAGTTTGCATCCTAGACAATTAACTAATTGGCTGTCAAAAGTCCAAAACAAGGCTGGATGACTTGCAAACACACCAAAGTACTGCTCCATTTCAGAGACAGAATTTTGGAGGTAAAAAGCAAGATAAAGACCTCAAGAACTAATATCCAAGACATCATACGTGTATGATACATACTTTTGATACTGTGAGTCTTGGAAAAACTGGAAATTTAGTGAGCGATAATAGAGGAAATTAGCAATCCTTTGACTGTGAACTGACAAAAGGCCCCATTGGAGCTGCTGCTTCAACACTCCATTCAGATCATGTGATTCTCGAAGCAAGTTTCCACGACAGTTCCACCAGGTCAATATCAGCTCGTCCTGGACATGTGAGGCTCGCTTTGTACTAGTAATCTGGGATTATAGAAACTACGCTTGAAGAGGCGTCATATTGAACTCTCTCTGGACTTTCCATATGTGACAGTGTTAACTTATTTAGTGAAAGTGAGAGTCCATTACTATTGTGATCCAGTGGTCAATTTTGCGGTGCTTCATCATATGCCTGGTTGACTGCATTATGGATGGTATAGAGACTGAGGATAAGAGGAAATGGTCAGAATCAGGGTCTGATGAGGAGCACTCCAGTAAATGTGCAGCGCCAGGAGTTGTGAAAAGTATGGAGGAGCCAACTTTGTCTGATATTTATAGGGAGATTCTGCCTTTAAAAGCCAAGTTTGGTAAGGTGGAGAAGAAACTGGAGGATAGTCCTGATTAACAGTGTTGAAAAGAAAGCTGGGGACCTTGAGGTGAGAGTGGATGAACAGGAGAAAAGGTTGACTGAACTTGAATCTAACATTGGATCTGGGGTCCCCGGGGGACGAAAAACTTAGAGAAGATCTGCAAAGACAACAGGCATATACCAGACGTTTCAACCTTGTGGTTAAAGGCATTCCTAGGAAAGCAAACGAAACTAACAGTGACATACCATCTCACTTCGAACAGTATTGCTTGTACAAATTGGGTGTTAGTTTGTTGAATATCGACAAAGCACACCGTCTGCCTGATCCAAACCTCATACTTGTTCGTTTTGTGTGCCTGAAAGTTAGGGACAGGGTATGGACTGCCAGGAAGACATCGTTGGCTGAGTAACCAAAGGTCGTATCTCAAAAAAATCAAATTTATTTTTATTTTTGAAAATGTTTCTGTTCGCCCTAAGATTTTTAGAAATTTTTGAATTTTTAAAATTTCTCAAATATTTGGATGGTTACAGACCAGTAAACAAAGGTCGTATCTGCATGTTTTCACTTTTTAGTGAGTAACCAAAGGTCGTATATGAAATGAGCAAATGTTTTGTCCTAGGAAAATATATGAATTCATACAAAATACAAATATCTTCTAATTCAGTTTTTAAGATAAATATCATGAAAACATTATTCCACAATATTATTGTGAAATTTGTCAAATAAAAGCCATATATAGGATTATAATGATAGATTATTATATACGACCTTTGTTTACTGAATATCTGTTCTCGGTGTTGAGTAAACAAAGGTCGTATGTAGGTTGCATTTAAATTTGATACTGTAAATATCATATAAATCTCTACTATTTTTGTGAAATCAATTGTAAGAGATTCTAGAATATTGATTTTGGTTTAGAAATCTTATTTTGTGTTATTTGTATCAGTTAAACTGATTTAATTTGAATTTTTCTATAATTTATGTGTGACAGATACGACCTTTGGTTACTCACTGATTTCCACTATTTCTACTTAAAACTTAGTAACCAAAGGTCGCATTTGAAAAAAAAGATTCTACATTTGTTACTATAGTAACATCCTAACAATCAAGATAATCAATTTTACTCACCAAAGGACTTTTAGCATATAATTGTACTGAGGAATCGAGAATCATAATAATTATGTATATATTTAGAATTATATAGGCCTTAAAAATATGTCATTTTCCTTTAAATGGCATTTACTCAGGGAAATATCGAACCTGTTATACAGGTGTAGGTATACTGCGGAACACTCCAAACTTTACAAGTCAGTCCGGATTGCTGGAGGGAAACTTGTACTGGATGGGACTGCTTGCAAGCCAGAGGACCTCGAATCCCTCCCCCAGCAAATCCGGCCTTCTACACTTGCTACAAACAATGATGCTTTCACCTTGGTCTTCTTCACCAGGTTCGGCCACTTCTCAAGCCACAGGATCACTCCTTTCTCCTTTCGGGGAGAACGGTACAACTGCATGGAAAAATTCATCACAGTTGCTAGGGCTAGGTTTGCGAAGAACGAAGACATGGAAGCACGTGCTTGGAAGACACACTACCCACCTGAACTGAAAGGATTACTACACATCATGTCAGCAGATGGTATGGAATCAAGATGGGAAGAAAGTGTTGAAGAGGAGGTAGATATCCAGCCCTTGTGGAAAAGTGTAGGCAACACCCTCTATTTTGTAAGGCCCTCTTGGACACTGGTGACAGGGTTTTAGGGGAGGCGTCTCCATCAAAACTCTGGGGTACTGGGATTGCCCTAGGGAAGAAAGACACTCTGAAAGTTCAGGCATGGACTGGCCATAATTTGATGGGGAAGATGCTGACCAAAGTGAGGGACTACTTCAAAAAAGAGGACAACTAAGTAGGGTTTTGCTATGAGTGCATGCATGATCTTTATGTAAGCTTATGTTAAGTTGTGTTTGTTGTCACTTGTGCTACCTGATTTGAATAGCGATCGTGGGTGGGAAGTTTTTATACCAGAATAATAGTTTTCAGTAGTTGGCTTAAGGCATTTAACTCCTCTTCAATATTATATAGTTATTGATTCTTATTTTCCTCAGTTTAAACTAAAAGACACATATTTTTAAAACTTGGGCCATGTTTCATTTGACTTGGGTTGGTGGAACAAAATGTCTCTCACAGTATTAGGCTGATCAGAGACACTCTTGGTGTTTTATTCAAGAAGTTGTAGTGGTACATGGGAATTGAAAGATTGTACATTTTGATTTTTATTAATGTAATTTATTTGCTCCAACTCACAATCTATCTATCGTATAATTTAATAACTATTGTTTTTTTGTTCTTTTATCTAAATTTGTATATGCATTCTTGTGTTGGTAATACAGATTCTGAAGGGATTGTGATATTTTTTAACTTAATTTTCAGAATCAGACGTGGAATACACATCAGCATTGAGGGAAATGGAGATTTTTTGTATGAGCCATGACTAGTGAGGTTTTAAAAATGTGTTCTTTGAATGTGAATGGTCTCCGTAGCAGAGTCAAAAGGAAGTCTATATTTATGAAAATTAGGGAGGGTCAATGGGACATTAGTTTGCTACAGGAAATTCATAGTGATGAAAGCTGTTCTTCTCTATGGAAATCTGAGTGGGGTGGTGAGGCCTTTTTTGCACATGGGAATTCTGCTTCTAGAGGAGTTGCAATTTTATTCAAACGAGGTTTGAACTTTGAAATTAAGGAAATTTTGTATGATACTAAGGGGAGATATCTTGTGATGAATATTTCTTTAGAAGATCAATGTTTTTGGATAGGAAATGTTTATGCTCCTACCCAGCAAGAGGAATCAGAACAGATCTTGAACTTGAACCATGTAGAAGAAATCCTTGTTAGGAGAGACCAAGAAACTATCTTTCTGGGGGGAGATTTTAATATACAGTTAGATCCACATTTAGATCGTAAAAATGATTCATATCCAATAGTTGCTGCAAGGTACAGGACAACACTCTTGGATATGATGTACAGGTTGAGCCTTACAGATATCTGGAGGGTGAATAATCCAGATTTGAGGAGATATACTTTTCATAGGAAAAATCAGGCTTCCAGGATAGATCTGTGGTTAATTCCAGAATGTATATCAGGGAAAGTAAGGAAACAAGTATTTTGCCTGGCATATTTTCTGATAGTATCATAACATTGGAAATTTTCATGGAAGATGTAGCTAGAGGTCCTGGTTGGTAGAAGTTTAACAATAATTTGCTAAGAGATGAAAAGTATGTAAATGAAATTAGAAATGTAGTACAAGAAATGATATTTGTCGAGGGATTAGACCCGTTGGATCTATGGGATTATACCAAATTTAAGATCAAAGGCCTTTCAATTAGATATAGTAAAAAAAAAGAGAAATGAGGATAAGAAAGATGAAAGAGAGCTTGAAAAGAAAATAGAGGAACTAACTCAAAGGCTAGATGAGGGAGAAAAGGTGGAAGATGAGCTTATGTCATAATATTCAAGGGAACTTCAAATGAGAAAAAGCTTGGAGGCTCAAGCAGCCATCCTGAGATCTAGAGTAAACTGTTCAAGCCATAGTGAAAGACCTACTAAATACTTTCTAAATCTAGAAAAAGTAAGAGCACTAGAGAAGAAGATTACAGCCATTGAGACAAAGGATGGGTCGATAACCACCAATTTTCAGGGTATAATTAGAACTCTAAAAACTTTTTATGAAGAACTATATTCTTCAGTTGAAAATGAATCATACAAAAGAGCTCTTGAAAGTGCTTTGAATAAATCTAAAATTCCGCATGTATCAGACAGACAAAGGGATGTGCTAGATAGGGACCTATCTGAGGATGAATTCTATAAGGCTCTTTGCTCTATGAAGGGTAACAAAAGTCCTGGCTCAGATGGGTTAACAGTAGAATTTTATAGGTTTTTCTGGCAAGACATCAAACATCTACTGATTCAGGGCTTCAATTTCTCTTTTGATAATGGTATGCTTGGCAAAGAACAAATTTAAAGGAGGGGGATAATTCGTCTTATTCCTAAAAAAGCGACAAATAAACATAAACTATCAAACTGGAGGGCTATAACCTTATTAAACACAGATTATAAAATTCTAACTAAAGCCCTGGCTGGGCAACTTAAGATTCATCTTAAAGATATCATATATGCAGATCAGACAGGCTTCATGAAAGGTAGATATATTGGGACTAATATAAGGCTTGCAGAAGATTTGATTGAACATTCTATAATGGATGAAGAGCAAGCTTGGCTTTTAGCGTTAGATTTCAATAAAGCCTTTGATTCAGTATCATGGGAGTGCATAATTGAAACTTTGGAATTGTTTGGGTTTGGGGAAAATTATATCACCACCTGTTGATTAAAGCCAATGTAATTGTCTTATAGTTGCCGACTTTGAAAAGTTTGGTCAATAGATTACAGTCTATTTATGCAATGGAAAGGGGAGGGGGTGAAATGAGGGGAGAGTACAATTAACAACGAGAAATGTAAAGTCCTTCAACCTTATCAAACACCAATTAGGTTGTGATTAGATAAGACACCACTGGAATCAAATGTCTTGATGTGGTAATTTTGGCCGGAGACTTCACTACAGGGGGTGCTAAGTTGTTGATAAGGGGGCTGATACACTGATAACAGCAGGGGTCTGTTTTAGATGGCAGTGGCGGCCAGATGACAAGGTGCTTATTACACTTCACATAGGCCGCCATCAGATGTTATAACAGAGCATTTTGATGGTTCCTGTCAACTTGCTCAGTTCTGAGAAGCTCTCAAGATGCCTGGACAGAAAACTTTGTCTCTCAAAGAAAAGATTTGTTTGCTGAATGATATAGATAAGGAGACAAATACATCACATCGTTTCTTATCTGGAAAGTTTGGATTATCCAAGTCGTACATAGGAAAAATTCTGGCAGCAAAGGATAACCTTAGAACTGAGTGGACAAAATGTACTGAAAACGGGGAAGGATGTAGGGATAGGAAAAGGCATAGAGAGGGCAAAGACAGTGAAGTAGACGAGGCTCTAAAGTTGTGGTTTTTAGAAGCAAGGAATCGAGGCTTACCTTGTTCTGGGCCACTATTGAGGGCAAAGGCTGAGGATCTTGCTAAGAATTTAGGGAAAACAGACTTTGTGGAAAGTGATGGTTGGTTTTCAAGGTGGAAGTTTAGACATGGAATTGTCCATAAATGAATGCATGGTGAAAAACAGGATGCTGATTGTAATGCAGCAGCAGACTGGACGTCTCAAGTGTTGCCTGAGCTGAGGTGTGATTAAAAATCTGAAAACTCTGTATAGGAAAGAGGTCCTCTCGTCCATCATAACAGAGATTGATGATAACAGTGAATCCAGTGAAACAGCAGTGAACATTGTCAAACGAATTTCAATCCTCTATGCCATATACATGATTGCAAAAAGTTGGGACTCTGTAAAATGTTCAACAGTCTCAAACTGCTTTCGCAAGGGGGGCTTCATCCATGAAACCACAACTCAAAGCTTTGAGGAAATTCCCCAAGAAGGTGTGGAAGAACTCCCCGAGGACTGGGTCTTAAATGAAGTGTATGGTATTGATGCAACAAATTTTGAAACTTATGTCGATTTTGACAATGATGTTCAGTGTACTCCATTGTCCACTGAGGAGGACATTGTGGAGAGCATCACATCAAAAAGAGCTCGAGTTGAGACAGAAACCAATGAGGATGACTTAGAAGAAGAAGAGCAGGACTCAGTTCCAACCCCAGTTACATTCAAAGAGGCAACTCTGTGTATGGCAAAGATACGGCAGTATGTTTGCCAGATGGATAATATTGACCCTAAAACGTTTGGACACTTATTTGCAATTGATAAGACGATCAATCAAAGCCAAAAACTTCAGCAGTCAACTATTATGAAATTCTTTTCTAAGAAGTCGACCTCAGAGTAGTTATCTCTCTGCAGGAAATACACAAAATTATCATAACATTTTATGGACTTTCATGGACAGTTATAATTATTATCTCTTTTAACAAGGGTTCATTATTCTGAGTAAATATTCAATGAACATTCTATATAGAATAATCAGCTATGGACAATAATTTCTATAATTATTCTGACTTGATTAATCAGTAATTCCTCCACAAGTGCACTTATTTGTAAGTAGTTTTGCATCAATATACATTTTAACTTGAAATAACAGAATTTGTTTTTATTATTTTGCATTTCTTTACAGGTGAGTCTTGATTTATATTGTAATCATCTAACTGTATTCTCAGTCACATACCCTGAACCATTGCTTCTCCCCCCCCCCCCCTTTTCCCCCTCCCCCCCCCCCCCCCCCATCCTCTACAGGTCGGATATAGTGGCCATTCGGATATAGTGGCCACTTGGGCCTGGCCCAGGGTGGCCACTATATCCGAAGTGCACTGTACATCTTGGTTCTCCCCAACAAGAGGTGCAAGGCAAGGTTGTTGCTTATCTCCGTTTCTATTTGTTATGGTAGTAGAAGTCCTAGCAATTTTGGTAAGAGAGAAGGAGACTGTAAGAGGAATTATACTAGATAGTAGAGAGATTAAGATTTCCCTCTTTGCTGTTGATGTGACATGTTATTGTAGAAGTAAGTCTGATTTGTTCCGTATTTTTGACTGCCTAGAAAGATTCAGGAGGTACTCTGGCCTGACAGTAAATAAACATAAAACAAAGCTTCTGCCTATGGGGAAAAGAGTTTCTTTTGTAGAACAGAATATGCCCTTTGAAATAGTAGAAAGTTTGGTATTACTTGGTGTGAAAATTGGTAAAGTCAGTGATGAAGGAACAAGATTTAAGTGGAACTTTGAAGAGAAATTGATTAGGTGTGAAAGAATATGTCAAGATTGGAATAATAGAAATTTGTCCATTAAAGGGAAAGTGGTAATAGTTAACAGCCTACTTGTGCCCATATTGCTTTATCCAATATCAATAACTTTTACTCCTGGAAGAGTTTTTGATCAATTTAAAAAAATCATATGTTCATTCATAATTATGGTCTTCTAGTGTGAATAGAGTAGCATATGCAACAATGTGCAGGAAAATTAAGGATGGAGGAATGGGTCTGCTCGATTTAGAGAAATTGGTTCTGGCTTCTAAAATATTCTGGGTTAAGAGACTATGTTGCAACGACTTTGAATCATGGACTTTCTATTCTTGGAAGATAATTAATGTTAAGGATTCCCTTTATATAACTTTCACTACTAAGAATAGGAGCCTAGGAAAAAATATCTGTAACTTGTTTTATAGAGACTTATGGGTAGCTTGGAATCAGTTCTATAATAAGAGTCCTATCTCTGATATAGAAATACAAAATGAGATTTTGTAGAACAGTGAGAGAATTTTGATAAGTAATAAAATGATAGACTGGCACGATTGGAAGAATGCAGGCATACTGATGGTTGAATTGTAATGGACTCTAAAATGATCAAAGAAGTATATGGTATCAATTGCAACTTTTTAGAAGTTCTACAAATCAGAACAGCTCTTCCATGGGTAAAGTCTCATACTCTTGATATTCAAAATGTATCACCTAGAGATATATATTGAACTGTACTTCCAAGGCTTTATATAGAATAATATGTAGTGGGAATAAAATTACCAATAGGATTCATGAAAAATGGCAGAGGGATTTTCCTCAACACGGAATGTATGTCAACCAAATTATAGTATAATTTTATAAATATATAAAAAAAAACACGTTATCTTTATCTTTTGCATTGACATAGACTGGAGCTAGTGAATCATGGCCAGACTTGTAGAATTGAAATACCCATTGGATTGTTCTTTTTTTATGTTTTTTTTCCTTGTATGTTTTAAGACTTCTGCAGAAAAGTGAGATATGCTGACATTGTGTAAAAGAAAAAAATGGAAGCAGGTTGTTAAAAAGAATTTATGTAAAGTTCATGAGAAAATAAAGTTCTGCTCATTCAAAAAAAAAACGAAAAACTAATTGGCTGTCACATTTTATTGACATCTATGTTTAATAAATGGGAATTGACTGTTTTATTGAAAAAAATGAAACCCCACCCAGTATTGCAGCACACCATATTTGGCAATGCCCTTATTTGGAAAGTACTTAATGAATGGAGATCACAAGACCAACCACATAGGACATGCAACTAGGGCTCATGGTAATTATAGGCAATGTGCAATGGTATTTATAACTCCTGTCCTTGTTAAAGGGAGGGGCCAGTGATCATAAATGAGTATACTGCAGTGATCCTTACCATCCAGGGAATAAACGTACCAAATTTTATACTTTTATCTCTAACAGTTTTTGTTTTATACAGATTTGCCTCAATCAAAATTAATTCCCCTGCCTGCATCTGACACTGCCTGCACAGGGCACTTATCTGTTTGTGACGTCACAAGCAGAACAGTTAAAAGATAACTAAATTGAAAAAAATACCAATATTGGTTTATATAAGTGTTCTTTATGAGTCTAAAAGTATTCAAAATTACCAAATGAATTGACTTATGACAGAAAAATCGAAAAATATATTTTATTAAGGAATTTATAATTTTGAAAAAAAATGTAACGGTTTTTTCATGTGACGTCACATACAGACGTCCTCAGCAAGGGGACAGGGGGCCCAATGTGTGATCAAATATAAGGAACCAATTTTATGTACAAGGGATTGCTTCATGGATTTAATAATGTCACATATTCATAATAGGCAATATCCCTATGGCATGGTATGAAAATTTAACAATATTGAAATTTCACTGGCCTCTCTCTTTAAAACCTATGTTTGTCCATAATTTTGCCATAATTGTGTAATGTACTTTAACTTTCTTTAAACCGGTTAATTAGGACATGGGAGGTTAGGGGAATCCCCTATGACATCACAATGTTAGTCATACAAGAGGCCCCCAGATGTTGGTTTTGAATGAAAACCTCATCCCAAACAATACAGCAACCTCATTCAGCCCAAGCATTTTGATCCACTGTCATTACAGCAAACTGTCATATAATGGCTATGGTGAGGAACTTTAAATCAGGAGGTTGGTGGTTCAAACTTCCTGATGGTCATGTTGCAGTTTGACCATGTTGCACTTTTTCTAGTGCAAATCATCTTCAATATGTCATCTTTTTTCACAGTTCGAATCATTCATCCTTGATATACACATAGATATTTCATTTTTAGCTTTATGTTATAAGGTTGAATAAACGAAAAAGAAAATACTTGTCTGCAATTTGCAGGTTACGAGCTTTAGAATTGTGAGCATTTATATAAGTATAAGATCAAAAAATGATTGGATAGACATGAATATGACATCATTCTGTTGCTATTTCACCCAGATGAATGATTTTAATGTGATTTCTTCATTTATTAAAAAGAGTGACACTGTGCAGATATGGATGTGATTTGAAACCCCTACCTTTGGATTTAAATTCCTAGACTCTAGCCTCTGATTATACAACTACTAACTTTCTACTTGTATTGGGTTTAGATAATGTCTGAAGAAGTTTGTGGGGAAACCCTTTTAGCACTATAGATAGCCACTCCAATCCACTGAATGAGTTGCATTCTGTTCAAGTAAGGGGCACTGAAGGGGGAACCATACATAGAGCTCTATCTTCCTGGAGAACATTAGCTACCAAAATTCAAAGCACACTGCAATTTTAGTATTAAATTTTGATTGATAAAGAGACATTACCCACAGCTAGAAGTAAACACAAGCTTTGCCAATCACGCTGGGTTCCAGAACATTCATCAATTGACATTCCAAATAAAGACAACATTCCATTTAAATGGAACATTTGAGTGTGATAGCTTGTTTCTCCTTTTAAAAAAAGTATGCCTAATGCAATTTTTTTTTTTTTTTTACTAATTTTTACCTTAAATATTAGTCTTAGGATGCCATATATAGGAATGTTGAAGCATCCATTCCCCTTGGTGGGTCACATATTGATATATCAAACGTCATATTATAGACCAAACAAGGAGGAAACATTTTTTATCATAATAAACCTACTTAATAATTCTAACAAAAATAAAATAAACAGTTAATCATAGGGACTATTCAAAACCCTGAGTCACCACTGGAAGGGGGGTCTAGCTATAAAAAACACGTGTGAGACAGGAGTTATAAATTTATAAAGAATGGGGGGGCTGTCCATGACGTCATGCAGTAGGGGGGGAGGGGGTTCATGCTTCTGTGACCAAACATGACAACGCGGGGGAGGGGGGGTCATGTGGTGCATGATGTCATGTTGGGAAAGATTTCAATTTTAGGTTAGGTTGGGATATTGAAGGCTGATTTTTTCATTTTCAGTTAAAATCACAGATTTTTCTAAGGACAGTCATGTTTCTAGGCAAAAAATATCATTCCTTATTATATTATTTCTCTGATGGGGTGGGGGGTCCGCTTGATATGACTTCATTTCTAGAGGGGGGTCAAGGGCCACATGACTAAATATGACAAGGGGGAGAGGCGGGTCAAAAAAGGTCACAAATAGCATGACGTCATTTATGGATGGCCACTGATGACTCAGAAACAACAGACAGACCCCACACAGAAAGGATGCTTCAAGGGGGATATATCTTAAGCTCTACAGGTAATATTAAGGGAGATATGGGTAGATTTGTGAAAAATAGCAATGAAAATGTCTTAAATCAACTTTTTGTGTAGAATTCAGTTATCCTACTCTAAACATTCCATTTTGTTTGAAAAACATTCTGTTTAGAATGTTAATAGAATGTTTTTTCCCCAAATACTACCAAACATCAGATATTTGGTTACCATGGAAACAACAAAATTTTGCTATTTTTGTCAAAAATTGTAACCTATTTGGAAAAACATGACTTGATTGTATTATCTGTCCAAACTGAAAGAGATTATCTTTTGTAGAAAAAAAGGAATAAGCTTTAAAGCTTTTATGACTTTTTGTTTATTTATGGAGAAATTTTTATTTCATTACTAAATATTTAGATAAATATTCAATATCCGGGCTTTTTGCCATTTTCAGGAATACTGACCATCTTGTGTCCAACAGCCCGTAAATTCCTTGAAAATCATTTAATTTTGATGTGCTTGGTATCATTTGAAAGCTTAAATCACCCTCTTTAATGCCTAATTCCCGCATGGAGCATCCTTTCTGTGTGGGGAGACACTGTTGCACCATCACTTGTGTCTCACCACAGATAAAGTATGCTCCTAAGGGCAAGTAGGCCTACCCCATGCCATAGGGGCAATATTAAGGGAGATATGAGTAAATTTATGATAGATATTGATAAAACTGCCATAGACTATCTTTTTGTGTATATTTCAATTATTATACCCTAAATATTCTAATTCATTCCAAAACGCCCTCATTTGGAATGTCAGTGGAACACATTTGCAATTTTGCCATATGATATTCATTTAGTTGCCATGGAAACAAATAAATTTTAGGAAATTTATATAGAAAAAAGTGACAATATATTAGGAAGTGTAACTTGAGAAAATTCCAACTTCAAACAGATACAGACTTGCATTTAGGTAAAAAGTTATAGTCATATTAACATCTTAGAACTATCAACATATTTATTTAGATAATTAGATTATATCATCAAAAATCTTTATAAATACTGAATAATTCAATATACTTGCATTTTCATCAACAGACATTTCAGAACCTGTAACTTCATTGTTATTCAATGCAATGTTGGTTGGGTCAGGTTTGTTGTTATGTTGTCAAGGTAGCAGTGTGCTGATTGGTCAGTTGTTGCTGAATAGTCTGTAGTCCGTAAACGTACCCACTGTTAAGGCTCAAAAGGTACGTTCATGGGTGTTGGAAACATGGATCTGATTGGTCAGGGGACCCCTGAAGAGATCAATTACCCCATTGGCCTGCTATTCTTGGTATGGTCTCATGACCAGGACATGCAGTAACACCCCTAAAACGTTCACAAAACATTTTAAACACCTTTTCTGTAGGAGTTAAATGTAGACACCTTTTTGATACACTTGCTTTGTTAGTCAGACTCTGGTAGGTTTCAAGCCCAAGCAAGGCTACATGATCCTCCGCTACAAGGTCTTTATGACCTAATGGATGACAGCTATGTATGAGACATGATGCATGCATGAAATATTTTTATTGCTGGATGTTATCTGCATAAAAGGGCCTAGTCCATATTAACCTTTTAGTATTACTGTCTACAGTAAGACTGTTTTACAATGATTTATCTGGTCAATACATACCATTCCCTACAAATACATGTGACCAGCCAGGGGGAAAGGATGCTCTAGGCCGGAATTCAACATTTAAGAGGATGGAATAAGCTTTTGAATGATACCAAAAATGTGAATTTGTGTTAATTATCAAAAAAGTTACAGGTTATAGAACATCGGAACATCAATGTTCCTGAAAATGACAACAACATGAATTATTCAGTATTTACTGAGTTATTTAATAACAAAACATAATTCTTGAAAAACACAAATGGCTATTTATGGAATACTATTGCAATCATAACTAGTGATCTAAAAATGGCATTGATTATCTGTTTGAAGCTGGAATATTTTCAAGTTACATTTTCCAACATGATGTCACCATTTTTTTTAATAAATCACTAAAATTATTGTCTCCATGGCAACCAAAATACCAGTGTTTAGTAAATTTTGGGAAAAAAACATTCCATTGACATTCCAAATGAGGATATTTTGGAATGAAATAGAATCTTTGGAGTAGGTCAGCTGAATTGTACGCAAAAAGTTAGTCTAAGACAGTTTTAACACTATTTTTCATTAAATTACTCATATCTCCTTAAATATTAGTCTTAGAGCATATGAAAAATCCCCCCCGGAGCATCCTTTCCCCCTATTGAGTCACACATAAGATAATTAGGTCTATTTCTTCAATAAAGTTCAACATTATTCATAAAGACTCAAATCTTTTATATTCATGAAGAAAGTAAGTTCACTTGTTGTGTACTATTACTTCTGCAGAGTAATTGCAGGTAACAACTTGTTGCTGAGGAGCCTTGAACCTGGGACCTCTCACATGTGAAGCCTGTGCTCAGACAGAGCCTAGCAGTGTTACTGAACTGAAATAATAGGGGTATGGTATTAGGTATAGGTAATAGGGTAATCACTGTCCCACCAGCCAGGAACAGGCATGCGGGGTGGTGGAGTGGTTAGGGCGTTTGTCTGCTGCGCGGGCGGCCGGGGTTCAATTCTGGCCTGAGCTGACTACTGCTCCCCTCTGCATGTCTCCCAGTGGCAACAACTGGGTTATCAAAGGTTCCTAGAGGACCACCGGCTGTTGTATGTAGTGCCCTGCCTATGGGACACTGCATATAAAAGAACACCTGCCTTGGTAAAAGTGTAGGGGTATGGTCTCTACCTTCTCATAGATTCGATCACCATCACCACCCTTGATATTACCCTGGCAGTTGATTAGGGTGTAAAGCAACCAATAACCAACCAACCAACCAGCCAGGAACAAGTCGTCAGCCATTTGCCCCAGTGCATCATGGGGGAGGTGGGAAATACCACCTCCAATGGTAGACATGATCTGACCTACTACTCAGTCCCTGGTGAGTGTTGGCAGTACTCAGACTAACCAGTCTGCTGTGTGAACTCATTGTGGTTTCGACTATGTGTCTTATTAGTTGATATTTTTGGCCTATGTATAAGCAATTTTTATTTTTTGACTGCAGTCTGCAGATTGTGTGTTGACTCATATTTTTGTATATGGTAAGTATTTTGAAAGGCAAATTAAATTTTGCTTTTATGGAGCCTAGTATTTTTAGTATGCGTTGGGTACATTATTTATCTAATGTATGGTCAGGTAGCCACTGGGTTTTTCTGGCCCCCAAACGGCCCCTGAAAGAATTTTATAAAAAAAATGACAGTATTGTTTTCCAAAGTCTTCTCAACTAGTCTGCAAGGGCTTGTTTTAATACGATGTAATGATATACAGCAAAAATATGTAATATCTAGGTATCTTTTACCAAATTGAAATTTCAAGTTTTAAAAATTATGGCTTCTCTGTGTGACGTCACACACAGACATCCGTAGGGATGCCAATTTTACATTTAAAAAAATATTTGACCCTCCTAGATCTGTCCCTGCCTCCCCCCCCCCCTCCAGCATCATAATGATATAAACCACACATTACAGAAAACACTCTCTTTCCAGTTGAGCATGCCCGGGACCCCCAAGGCTACTTTGCTGATCGTATTCACACAGCCCTGAGTGGCGCAGGGACCACCGACGACACCCTTATCAGAGTTATTGTCTCACGGTCAGAGGTGAGCAACCAGACATGTATATGTATGTATATGTACATAAATATATGTTTGTTTATATATCACCAAAGGAAGGTTTCTTTTATAATGGTAAAACAACAATCATGACCCAATCTTGTAGGTAGTCCAATAACTGTGATTGATTTGTAACCAGACCATAACTGTGATTGATTTGTAACCATGTATAACCAGGACTGTTCAATGTCTTTGAATCTTTTTGCAAGCCCTATCAGGCCAATATAATAGTATATTCCTATCTTTTACAGGTGGACCTTAAGAACATCCAGAACTCCTACAGTGCTAAGTTTGAACAGACCCTGGAGGAGGCCGTTGAGGGGGATTGTGGTGGAGACTACAAGAAACTGCTCATAGCTATCATCCGGGGTGGAGACTTTGAGTAAATCCAGCCTCCCAAGACATAGTCAGCTGCGTTCATTCCCTTAGAGAACCGCCCCTTTGATATGTCCCTATATGTTATGGTAATGGACACATTTTGCCAAACTCATTAACTATGTAGACCCTGCTTTGATAGGGTACTTGCATCCACACTTGACATATTCCACATCGGCATACATCCGTCATGACAACCATAAGATATATGTAAGCCTACATGCAAGTTTAAGTTAGTGTTAGCTAGCTATGTGGGATGAGTAGTGCCACACAATGTTCACTGTTGTGAACATCTATTAAAGTGCACTGAAAAAAAAAACAACATTAATTTCGTTTTATGTCTTTGGAATAGCGGTATAGGCTTGTTATTGTAATTGTGCTCTTATTTGAAACGCATATAGTCTACAACTTATGTGATGAATTATGAACTGGTCGAAAAGGGGGAAGAGGTGTTTACTAGTGAATATTCCAAATAGAAACGGCTGTGCCCCAGCCCGTAATGATCGTATCTTATATCATTTATTTGCACAGGATGTTTTACTGGTTTCTTTGGAAAATCTTTATAAATGAAACTGCCATGTTACTATTCCATGAAGGTAACCATATGTCTATCATTCCAGAGCCTACATAAGTCACTCTGTCAGGGATTACTCTAATCATGACTATAGTTTGTCCTTTCTACGACACACTGATGTCTATATTCTGAATGAATAAATATGGTGTTTCCATACGTGTATGTGTTGCTATGAATTTCTTTAAAATGATCCTGCCTGTATACAAGATGAAAAAAAAGGGGGCTAAATCAAGGCATAAAGGGTGATAATAATTATATTAACAATTCATATAATTCCAAATGTCAAATAAACTCCTATTCATTTGATCACGTTTTTGTCTAAATAATATTGTCAATGGTATATGCCGCAGGTAAGATAATATTTGATTTGATTGACCATGCGGAGGTGACCTACAGGATGATAGTCACAAGCAATTACAACCAACACTATTTCTAATTCTTGTTCCTGAATAAACTGCCCTTTTCCATATACTACTTATACCAAAAACAATACTGCCCACCTCTCCATTTTAAACGGGTTTATTTAATAAGGTGCTTGAATTAGAGTGTATGCTCCTACTCACATTCCACATGTAAACTGTGTTCCGAAACTATAAGGGGAACGGGAGTACCTACTGACCACTAGCTGAAATATTTACATAGTAAAAATAACAGAAACCAATATATCACGAAGGCAAAGCCTTTAATAAGTAATCTTGTGTAAAACAGACAAAAACAAATAGATATAACCAGGAAGCATCTGCTACCACATTCTCACAAGGTACACATATCGTACGAGTGAAGGTGATAAATTATAAAGATGCATCATTATAGGAATACTTTAATACCAATTCCGCAACCATAACCTGGCTAAATGGATTACATCTTAAACTGGATTATTTCTGTGACAATTAATATACATATTTATTTTATCACGTGGATAGGCAGCATATTTCAGTAACATTTGATTACCCCAGTAGTAATTATAATGGGATCATTATTCTTGACTACAGAAATAAATACACCTCGTTCCCATAGTAAGCCAAAATTATGCAAATAGTCATAAATCTTTATAGTAAAAATGTTTTCTGTAATAGGTTATGTAAGATCTCTTTGAAAGATGTAGTATATATTAAAAGTTCTAAAGGTAATTAGGAGAAAAAACATTTTTAAGAAATACTGAAAAAAACTAAACATCTTATACATAATTTTATGCAAAAATAATTGATATGGTTATTCTAAACAATTTGTTTATGATTTCTTTATCACCTTAAAAATATTATGTTTTCTATGCTTGTAAAATATATGTATTTAATACAAAGCACCAACGAAATGAACATTTGTAATGGTATTGCAAACTATAATATCAAAAAATTTGTAAATTCAATATTATCAACTTTTCAGAGTACCTACGAAGATTATGGCAAATTGGAGTATTGTTGCTATAATCACTACAAGTGCGCAGTTTGAATTAAATAGTAACTCGTGGTACGCTCACAGCTGTTTACATATGCCTAGGTCAATTTACTTTCTTCAGTGCATACTTTTGGAATAAATCTTTATAGAACAACACAGACCAACTGCCAGAAAATAAATAGCGAATCAACAAAAAATTACAACGTTCCTTTTAAGACGAGACTCAGAATTATATTTGACACTCTCATAATTAAAACCCACTTTGGTGCCTTCTAGATCGCAGAACCATGAACATCATAACTCTTATACAATCATAACAACCATTGCATCACCACGTAACCATGTCATCCAACCGGGAAATAAGAGACCTACTCTAACCTCTCAGCAACAACTGTCTGTGGAAACAAGCCCTTATTCAATCTCATTAGCTTATTATTTGTACATGTGATCACATAGATTTATTAAATAAGATATGGCGTTTACTGATAGATGAAAGCACTGAATACATTATAAGGATTTTAACGAGGCTTTGCAAACCCAGACATACCTTAAGAGACAAATACTCGGCCAACTATTTAAAACTGACCTGTGTTCAGTAATGCCCCAAGCGGGGCTTCGTTGGTCGTAGTCTACCGAGAAACGGAGACTATATTTCATGGCTGGTAAACTCGAACTGCTCGATCAAAGATTAGGATGAAGTTTACTTAAACTTTGGATCGCCCTCTGTTAAATTAGACACATTTTTAAACATGAACTCTGGAACTTGTTACAGTCAATATTGAGTGGCCTATTCGTAAATAAGGATGTTCCGTCAGAGAAAATAGTCTTAACTTCTGCACCAACGTGTGACCGATTATAGATTGGTTAGTGTCAAGGTGGGTTCCTCAATGCCAGCTAAGACCAATACAATCTACACATCAGCCCCTGCTCGTCGCTCTTTAACTCTGTTTTGTGTTTGTATAATAAAGTCCATGCCTGATTATATCCATATTAAGTAAAGATTATGTCCAGTGGCACCGACTCTCTAGTCACGTGTGACCAACCCTTCAGTTGGAGCTTTCCAATCCCTCATCTGGACCCTAGACAATCGTTACGTGAACCCCATCGGCCCCTCTGTACGTCCCCTTTGTACGTCCCCCCCCCCCCCCCTCCCCTTTCAGTGTGCGAGTTCAGGCAAACTGGGGTCGCAGCAGGCCCAGGTAGTTCTGGTCCTGGAAGAGCTGCGTGGCCAGGTGGACGAGCACGTTGGGGGCGTCGAGCAGGCAGTGCGCCGAGCTGCTCGTGTAGGTGACGGCCCAGTCGATGTGCTCAGAGAAGGCCGAGTAGTATTTGTTGGTGCGCAGGGCCTCCAGCTGGCTGAGGGCCGCCGTGGCCGCCGGGCTGGGCACCGGGCTGCGGGGTCCCGACCCCCTGCGGGAGGGGGACGGCGGCGGGGTGGTGTCGTCACCGCGCACAGCCCCCGGTGAGTTGGGGGATACTCGGAGAGACGCCTTGTTGGGCATCTGGGCCAGGAGGAAGACCAGGAGGCAGCGGACGAGCAGCCGGAACCTGTGGATGGAGGGGTGGGGCCATGAAAACTTGGTGAATGAACTTGGCAATGTAACGTAGTCTTACAGAAATAGGAACATTGTAAAAACACCCAAATATAAGACAAACATCTTGAAAAATTATTCCAACATAAACTGACTATGTATGAGGCGTGAGTATTGTGCATAGCAATAACAGGGTCTCCACTCAAATTTCAAATACCCTGTGATTTCCCTGAGAGGGAATTGTTTCGCCATTTACTTTTTCCCTGTGCCGTTGGGACCCTGGGATAAGAACAGGTACTTACTTGTAGGAGAGCGGAGACTTCTTGCCGAGCCCGATGGCGCCCCAGAGCCCTGAGGACGCCTTGTCCTCGCCCAGCGTGGCCAGGGCCGGGGTGAAGGCGAGCAGCGCGTCCAGCACCGCCTGGTGGTCGGCGTTAAAGTGCACCTGACGGATGGTCAGCTCCAGCACCTTGCCCCACCACAGCAGGAGCTTGGCTTCATTCTCAGGCCTGAAAGTTGGTCAAACAGCAATTATATAGAGCATTTGTAAACAATAAGAAAGACAATATCTACCAGACGAAAACAAAAAGAACTCTTGATTTTCTTAGTTTACAGCTAACCCTTTAATGACGCCGGTTGCATAAATGCATCACCGTGCTCTTGACGCCAGTTGCATAAATGCAACACCACAGTAAAGACGCCAGTTGCATAAACGCATCAACTGTAAATTCTTGAAAATCTACATAAAATCCTAAATAATTTCTAAAATCAAAGATCTTTTTTACATGTGTGAAAATAAGCAAAATTATTAGGATTTCTGTATGCTTTTTATTGATTTGACTGGGATCTATTCTTTTACCTATCAGGTAACATAATGTGCCGATATATAGTGCACAATTGCCCCTGACGTCCTATAGGGAAATCTATGGTACAGAAATGACGTAAAATGCTAAAATTTAGCAGTATACATGGCGTCATTAAAAGGCCTTTCGAAAAATGGGCTATTTAAAGAGTGCTTTGGAAACATACGGTAGTTAAATACAATCTTAACTTCCATACTGGAGTAAGGAAGTAGGAACATCGGTAACCTTTTTAGTTTTATCTACAATACATGTGTACTTGAACTCTCCTTAATTAGGCGTGTGGGGTGGTGAAGTGGTTAGAGTGTCCGCCTGTTGTGTGGGCGGCCTGGGTTCGATCCTGGGCTGTGCTTGGACTGCTACACCTCTCTGTATGTCTCCCTGTGCCAACAACAGGGTTATCAAAGGCCCCTAGTGGGCCACCGGCTGTTGTGTGTATGGCCCTGCCTATGGGACCAGGCACATTAAAGAACACCTGCCTCGGTAAAAGTGTAGGGGTATGGTCTCTACCTTCTCATAGATTCGATCACCATCACCACCCTTGATATGACCCTGGCAGTTAACTAGGGTGTAAAGCAACCAATAACCAACCAACCAACTCTCCTTAATCACAACTGTCAAAGTTTCACCGACCTGGGCCTGACTTTGGCCGTCCAGCCGACGAGTGCCTTGAGCAGGGAGAACTCGTTCTGCGGACTCTGACAGAGCGGCAGCTGCTGCAGCACGTGGGCGAACAGCGTCAGGTAACTGCCCTGGGTGATGCACTCCGAGACGAAGTCCTCCTGGGTCAGTTCGGGAACCTGAACAGCGGCCAGCACCCAGCCCCAGCCGCACGCGTCCTCCATGCCAACGCCTGGAGAGGATAGCACAGGGCACTGATTACACCAAAGGGTTGTACACCAGGCGGGAGTAATCAACTTCTTTTTCAGGAAATGTGGACAAACTATCTTATGTTTGACAAGTTTAGTTTTAGTTAAAGAAAATTCCAAATCCTTGTTGTCAGGAGACTAATTTTAGCCACATCTACCAGGTCTTCTCCCAGGTTTCAAGTTGAGGCTGTTTTGGTGGGATTATATACAAAATCCGAATGTATTTTGACTGCTGATTATTGTAGGCTGGTCCACAACATCCTTCACCATAAACCAGATGTCTTTCAAGTTTGAACCTACTTCATCAAAATCTGTAGTTTCATAAACTGCTAGCAACCCTCACTACGTGAACACAGATAGACCAACACCAGCACTCAGATCTAACGCACTGCAGCTGACCATGCCCTTACCTGAGACGAAGTGGGCGTCCACACTGGCCTCCACCAGCTGCACCATGTGGGCCAGCGAGGCCAGCGTGCGGCCGGCCGCACTGATGATGGGCAGTAGGAGGATGGAGGTGGAGGAGGACTCGAGCCACTGGAGGAGGGCGGTGAGGACGTGGGCCGCGCTCCGACTGGCCGGGTTCA
This sequence comes from Lepidonotus clava, assembly GCA_936440205.1. Classification (NCBI taxonomy): domain Eukaryota; kingdom Metazoa; phylum Annelida; class Polychaeta; order Phyllodocida; family Polynoidae; genus Lepidonotus; species Lepidonotus clava. The sequence goes on from OW387134.1 coordinate 55,113,324, forward strand.
GGTTGTTCAGGGCCGCCAGCACCTCCGAGCACAGCGTCAACGCCTCCTGGTGCTGGCTGGTAGGGTTGGTAGCTGAAGACAGAAAGTTTCTTTGATTTCAGTTTCAGTTTAGCGCAGTGTATAGTGGGTGGTTTGAAAATGTTAGAAAATTGTGTGTGTATATATAGGGGGTTTCAATGTATGTTCTCGTGTCATATCACTGACAAGAGAACATACATTGAAACCCTTATTTATACACATACAATTTAAGTATGAATGCAAACATACTGTATTAGACAATGGCGAGGCAACAGATGATAATTGTATAAACTGACTTAATAAGAACATCCCTTATTCCTTAAGGTAAAAATATGCGGAAAATTGAAGTTCAATTGATAAATACGGATGTTATGAGTTGACTTTAATGCACTATCCACACGTGTATGTTTGACACCCGTTCATATAAGAAAACCCCGTGAGTGACTCACTCGTGCCGATGACGGCCTCCACCTCGGTGAGCAGGTTGGTGGTGAGCACGGCGTACTGCTCGGCCGGCACGTCGGCCAGGTGCGAACACCGACACATCAGTTTGACACAGCACCGCACGTAGGACATACGCTTCAGGGGTGTCTCGGGGTGCAGGGCCACGTTAGAGTCGTGGACGAAGCCGGCGGCCGAGCGCAGGAGTCTGGAGGGGCAATACAGGACAATTTACTTTAGGGGTGTAAGTAGAAGTCAGTTAAAAAGTCGGAAATACTGTAATTAATTGAGTTCTACACACTTTGATTAAATCTAGACTTTTTAAGTAAAACTTATATCTTATAAATCATATCTTCATTTCACATTGATTGATCACTGGTTTGATTCAACAGAAGGTTATGTTCTGTCTACTACTTCGGGACAGTCTTGCGTCCACTTAGGTACTGTTGGGCATAATGCGCCTTAGGTTTCAGTTAGTTCAGTGTTATCTCATAACGTGGAGGGCAATGGTTTTGACGCGGTGTACCTGAGGACTACGGCTGTCTTGGAGCTCCTCTCGGCCACCACACAGCGCGGGTCACAGTTGTCCAAGAACCAGTTGACGGCCGTTGTGTAGCTCACCGTGTCCAGGAAGCTCCAGTTGTAGCCTTCGGCCTCACGCAGCAATTCCGGCAGACCCGTATTCTACAACATGCAAAGCAGTATATACAAGGGCATTCCAAGAAAACAAATATTCCATATTCTCGCAGTTTATGAATGTGCAATACATATATGAAATCCCTCTTCCTCTTCTCCCATCTACTTAAGCCAATATAATGCTTAGAAACTGACCCCTTAGTTAAGCATATACTTCATATTTAATTCGAGAACAGAAGCAAAAAACAGATCCTAAGATACAGAGAAAATATATATCAGGAAACAACGAAGTATTTTCTCTCTGTTGTTGAATCGAGTTCTACAGCCGAATGAATTTATAGTAGTGATAAATCAAAAGTGTTTATTCTAAAAGATGAGCCCTCCTCCTGAACCCACCATGAGCAGGTCATTCTCGCGGGCCATGTAGATGAGCAGCTGGAAGAGCGTGGCGTGTGACCGGGACAGCGCCTCGTGGTTGCCCACCCGCTCCAGGATCTCGGCCCACTTGACCGACGTCATCACGTGGCCGGCGAACATGAAGCAGCTCCGGGAGTGGCGCTCCTTCAGCTGCACCACAAAAAGGGTAACAGTTATTCTCCTTATCAAAAAAAAACTTTTGATATTCAAAAAGTACAACTACTTCTGATCCACTGAAAAGTCTAATATATATCTAGAGTATCCAACATAAGCGTCTCTCGGATCTTTAGTTTCATTGCTAAAATTCTAAAGCAATGTAAATTCAGTAAGTCTTGAACTTCCATATTTTTGTGGAATGTATTGCAGAGGTTATAAATTATAATAGAATTGAATAACATTTTTTCTCTTAGCCAAGTTTGGGTAGGGTGTATTTTTAACAGAAGAGCTCACCTGTAACATCAGCGCCATGGCCTGTGCGTCGGGGTAGAAGTTGCTCCAGGGTAGGGCCCGTAGCTGGGAGTGGAGGACCTGGAGGACGTGGTCGGGGGTGCCGGGCAGACTGAGGTTGTCCACGTAGTACGGCCACACCAGGGTCAAGGCGTCCTGCCGCGTGGGGCCCAGCAGGTCTGAAATCAACTCTTCTTGTTTAGCAATGAAATTACAGTGAAAGGAACACGGCCCTACATTATGTTTAAATGTTTGCCAAGAACTTTTGAACTTAAAGTCAGCTGGCACCTGGTAAAAAGATTTAGTGACGTAGTCAATAGAATAGATGATATATACGATTCACCCATTAGGTTTTCTATATTAACATCTATCTAATGTACACGCAGGGAATTCGAATATAATGATCCAATTTAATATTCAGATAGACTAGGCTATTGATTTTGCCAGGGAACACAACATCAGTTTACCAAAACAATCATTGACGGCCTACCTTCAAACTTTTCGTAAAGTGTCTTTAAGACCTCCACGAATGTGCCGACCATGGTGGAGGCCATGACGATGTCACTGTCCAGCCAGGGGGACAAGACCTGGCCGTTATTGTCTAGGGGCTGGATCCAGGGGGCGAACGCGTCCACTATCTGCTTCCAGAGGTCTAACACAGCTGTGAGGGATATGCCACAACAGATTACTAATGATAACACGTGTTTAAACTCGTATGCACAGTCGACAATCCAGGTATGACAATGAATTGACAAAAATGAAGAATATGATTACCTATTAATACTACTGAAAGAAAATAAAGTAACCTGGCTAACAAAAGAAAGTGATTTTCGTCAAGTACCGTATTCATTTATGATAAATATTCACGAACAGAAAAGTTATTCTTTTTTTTTTTAATTTCATTTTTTAGAAATCTTCGGTACCATCCATACAGTGTACGTTAGCCACGTATTACCACTATTCAATTAATTTAGACTTGGTACTTATAGTTTACACAAACGTGGATCTACCTACCCTGCTGTGGGGAGATGTCGCCGTTCTTGCAGACGGCGGCGGTCTGCAGCACGGTCTGGGTCGACAGATGGCCGAGGAAGGTGGCCACGTAGGGAATGTAGGGCTTCCAGCGCGGGTACAGCCCGAAGCTGGCCGCCTCAGTGCTCGACACGCGCGCCGTGAAGTAGGTGCTCGACAACCACTCCAGGGTCTCCCGCATCTAGGCACAGCAAAGTTATTGGGATCACATTGATGGTGCAACTATCTTACTTAGACAAACAGCTCATATAATTTATGGGATAAGATAACAGTTTTACAAAACATGAAAAGTATGTTGTGCATTATATCCGTCAGATTTTGGCTATTCAACAAAATATTTTACTCTCCCCTACCACCAGGATTGGGGGTGATTGTCTGTTTAATGAATTCTATACATTGATCTCTTTATATAAACTGAAATCTCTACCACGGAGAAGATGTGCAATAAAAAGTCTACCTCCTTGGCCGACAGGACGATCTGTGGCTGTGGGGGAGGGGAGGTGGGAGTGACGGCCGTTCTGTTATCGAAGATCTCGATGATTTCTAGGTCCTCTATTGGGGGGCTGGCTTCAAGAACAACCGCGCAGCCCAGCGTCTTAAGGAAGTCACCCCAAATTTTGGGATTCAATTCGCCTGATTTTGAACCTGCGGGAGAAGAAATATCGACGGTTAACAATAGAACAATATTGATGAAAATACAACTACGGTAGGTAGATTCCAGGAGAAATTGCCAATGCAAGAGAAAACCACATTAATCCACTACTTTCGGAAATCATTTATTATGATTGTCACAGTGATTCTGTTACATAGACGACCATATGGTGTGTTTGGTTGCTACATTTATGATTTTCACTTACTTGTACGTGTACTGTTTGTGCAAACATTCAGATACATACCGTTTACGACCAGACGTAGAACATCTCCGTAGTGGTCGGGGAATTTGTGGGTGAACACTTGCATCAGATGAGATCGATATACCTGTGAAAGTGAGCGGAAAAATGTTTAATCTTTAACATGAAACAAAGGCGTTGTTTACCTATCCAAACTGACAACGACGAGTAAATTGCTTAACAAAAGTAAACGTTAAAAATTAAAAACCGATAAGTTTTACCTGAAAGTGGTCATGTTGGTTCTTTAAAAAAAGTTAAACAAAGCTGAATTTGATTCCTGTATTCTGAATGCATATTTTCATTTCAAAAAGAATAATTCAAACACCTTTATAACAACACTCGTTTCTGTAGATTTTGAATAACCTTCCGTGATTGTAATCTAGCGGGGTCCTAATTGCATCATAACTTAATGTTAAATCTCAGTAATTAAACAGTATTTGCTGGGATGCTGTAGAGAGGCACAACCAATGGAAATGCCATCGGAGCTGTTTAATAACTATACTTTAGGTTGCCCACTGGTTTACCTCAAATGCAACGGCGAGAACACTGTCAGGGTCCTGTCCACAGGAGCAGAGGGCGCTGCCGATGACCTGCACCAGAGCGGCCCGCTGGGAGAGAGAGGGCTTACTGCGGGTCAACCACGCCTCCACGTCAAACTGGTCACCAACAACAAGAAGGAGTGAATGACATACCTACATAGCCGTTCAGACACATTCATACATTTTCAGAGCAAGAAGCAAACTAGTCTTTAGTCAAATTCCTATCTATCGTTGATGTTGACGATGTTATATAACAAATACTTATGGTCGAATGAAAACCAAATGCATGTCTCATGTCCTGCTATTGTTAAAATCGCCAATTGACATAAAAAGGGGAAAAAAGGACAATCAAGAGAACCAATAGTAGTTGTGGCTAACGTACATCTTCGTTTACAAGGTTTATAAGCGCTTTGGGTATGACAGAGCAGCACATATCCTATTTGTTATCCTAAATACTGCACCAAATCAGCTTTTCGATATTAAGTAAAATGTGGCACGTTCTCGTTGGTTAGCTCCTCCTATACTCTAGGTATTTACCTTGGTAAGTAGGGTGAAGGCGACGGCGGGGCCTTGGTTGACGGGCACGGGGATCATGTCCTCGTACATGGTGATAAAGAGGTGCGGGCTGGCGTTGGGGCTGAAGTTGGGACTCAGCAGCTCGGCCAGGGCCGGCGTCTGCAGGATGGCCTGCATCAGCGGCTGCGACTGGGCCGGGTGGCCACGGATAAACTCCTGCAAAATAATTTCTACGTTTTATTCCGCACACAAACGTGGAATTATCGTATTATTGGAAGAATTTATATTGGTTTCTACCATTAAAAAATGTCCTTTCTGAGGAAGGCAAGTACACATATATTGACCCCTTGTTATCATTTCTTCAGGTACCAAGTTTTTTTCTATATGATCCAAATACAATTAAAATACTCTTTTTTATATTTAAAACAGCCTCAAATTTTGATACTAAAACGTCATGCATATCAAATGAGATTATACCAAATGTATAATATCGATGGTCTTGACAGAAACACCTATAGATGCCAATAGGTGGCCCTACGTGTCCGCTGTATACATTGTAAGTTATGTACCGGTTCAAGCATTTACATCTGAGTAGATGTTCCGTAAGTGTATCTTACCTGGCCCAGCACCTCGATACAGGCAGCGAAGAACTGCCGTGTGGGTGGGTAGTACTTGGTCTCTTCGGAGATGAGGGTGGCCAGGTAGTAGAAGAGGGACGACCCCACCTCCTGGGTCTGACCTTTCTTACTGCTCTCCTGACTCTGGTTGGCCTGGCTTTGGCGTATGAGGGCACTGCAAAAACACAGTATTGGTGAGAAGAGAAGGGAAAATCTAAGGAAGTTAGGAACCAAAGCACAGAGACATGTGTACGTGGCTATACTATTGATATATGTTTTATGTTGCACAGCCTTAGACTAAGTGTCTGTTTGCTCTTATACTTGACAATCGACCTACCAAAAACCAGCCTAATACTGAGGTTTTCACACACGGCAATATATTTCTGCGAGGTGACGTCAAAGAAACACCTACTTCTCTAGATTCAGAGAATAGATATAAGAACTTTACCTGATAGCATTTTCGACGTGCACGACGGCACTACAGATGTTCTGCGCTGGCGGTAGCAGACTCTCGATCATCAACTGTTTGTACTCCACTCGGTTCTCCTCCACCTTACGACTGACCAACTCCGCTCTCTTCTTTGCTTCATACTGTGGATTACAAGAATGTCAATGGTGATTCCAAAGGCTAGGAAGGTTTATAATTTTCCAAGAAACTTTCTGAAATTGTGTTCTTATTTGTATCAGGTATTAGTGTAAAAGAAATGGCAAGTAATACTATTGTATCAGGTATTAGTGTAATAGAAATAGCAGGTAATACACTCGCAAACTTATTAACCTACTGATACAATTATCTGTTTTACTGTAGTACCACGTCAAGTATCAAAGTATAGCGTCCTACCTGTACAGTGAGGGAGGCGGGCCCCTTACAGCGGTGGGTCGGGTTGAACGTACTTGTACAGGGGGCGGCAAGCACGATCTGGAAACAACAGTCACTCTATTAACTTGGCGTCCAACAGATTCCAAATGGATGTTTGTCATTTTCAAACCTAGTGTTGTTTAAAAACCAGTTGTTACATCAGTTTACAACACTTTTCAAACAGGACCCACCTCTGTCGGTTCATTCCGGTAGAGTGAAGGTAGGAGGTCGATGAAGTTACAGTCGAGAGCCACATTTTTGGCCACGCGCTGCGCGAACAACCTGAAAGAAACACGAGCACATTGCTAGAGAAAAATCTAAGATCGTGATAAAGTCTCATCGCGAAACTGGGCCATTTTAAAAATAAATTGTTAATCGTGTGTAATGGTGATTTGATGGGTTTATTATACTTTATAGACACATTAAAATGAAAAACCGTAAACTTGACAATCCTGCTCATTCTTTTTGAAAATAAGGCAACTTCTTTTATACTAAATACCGCAGTTAAAACACCGTAGGCTCACCGGGCGTAGTCGGAGATGGAGTGGAGGTCTGAGCGCAGGGCGTACAGCATGGCCTGTTTGTCACACAGGATGGACGGGTGCACCTCAGGTACAGGGGCCCGAGCCTTCACCTGGGCCGGCGGCTCCTGGGGCCGGATCGTCAGCTGCAGGCGGGACAGAATCCGCTCAGTGGCTGAAGGGGAGGGAGGGGGAATTACTGGGTAAGCAGATTCATATGATATGTTGAGTACCAGAAGACAACTTTATGTTTAGGTCTATGCAATGATTTAGTTTTGTTATGTATATCATGTAGTTACTAGAATTGAGCTCGTATTTCAACATCCTATTTCTACATTAATTTGCGAAGTTTCTACTTAAATTTCTGTTGCTCCTGTCAAATATCAAATGATCATTCCACAATTCATAACGTCCTTTCGTTATAACAAATATTTCTCTATTAAATACTTATTCGTTAATTATTTTCTAAATACCGTAATGTAAGCAAGACACATAGTTGTGATGCTGAAATATATGGATCAAGTAGACGACTCACGTGTTTCGTTTTGACCAGTGGTCAGTAGACTGGCGTCCAGCCGCTGTACGTTGGAGGCGGCCCACTCAGCCGACATAGCGCCCAGTCGGTCCTCCACCTCAGTCAGTCGGACAAACTCAAGCCACAACTTCTACAAAAAAAAAAAAAATTGGAGATAAGTGCGTTACACTCCAAAATTAAAGTTAGGAAGGAAGGATGCACTAGTGGTTATTTCTCAGGCTGTGAGTCTACTCATCTCCCTTACCTGGTTACTGTTGAAGAGGCTGAGCAGTTTCTCGGCGTCGTACTGCGGGGGCAGGGCTGGCAGGTAGAGGTGGGGGTCGTGCAGGCGGGGCTCGTCCAACCAGAAGGTCATCGTCTGGTACAGACGCACCAGACTCTCGTGGAAGGCCCGGCCCTCGTTGTCCTGCCGCCCCTCCACCAGCACCAGGCTGTCGTCGGCCGACTCGGACGTTGGCGACAGCACGCCTATTGGACGGTTTAATGAGAGCGAATTTATGTTTGATAAACAGCATCTAACTAAGCAAAAGTGTCTGTTAATTGTGTGGTCAGGCAAGTGCTTGCGTTTGTTGTAATAAATCTCAATGGGCGAATTATTTAATATATTTTAAATATTTAAAAGGTTTCTGCTATCATGAAAATAGCACTTTCATTTCGGAATATCAGTGTACCATCGCCAGAGGAAACCTCTTAGCACCATCTAAATACACTTAAAACATATGATTGACCTTGTATCTTAACTGAGCTGTCATGGTGGAATTGTGCGAGAATATTTTCCATTTTCAGCCTTAATGATATTACATTATGTTAGAGTGTCCGTACCCGCCACGTCGATGGAGTCGGCTGTGCTGGTGGCCATGGCCGCCTTGTGGTGGTACTCGGCCGACTCGTTGAGTCGTTTCTTCATCTGCTTCATGAGCGAATTGTTTGCCGAACTCTCGAAGAACCTCTCCCCAACACTCCCTCTCTGAGGCAGCCTGAACCCGTCAATAATAGGAGTGATTAGTAAGGCCATTAATATGTATATACCCTTTAGATCACACGTTCTGTAATAACCTGACCATGTCCCTTCAGACGGTCAAAAAGTGATTAATTAGGGGTTCCTCTTCCTTTAGAGTTAGGTGGAAGCCTTAGCAACTCCCTGGATAAAAAACCAGGCGTGTTATTTTTCCAATACATCTAGGCATTTGTTAAATTTGTATAGTACTACTTTATTTTATCCATCACATTTTTAAATGAATAATATAAAAAGGGTGATGTGTTCTGCACAATACGTTAATTAATACTCAAGCGTGCTAAACCGAAAGAATGCCCAGCTTCACGACTTTAACATGTGTATATTGGTGACATAGAAATCTATAACTTTAAAGACAAATTATGTGCTACCTATCAGAGACTATTGTTTTATCACCCTAACAGGCCAAAGAGCCTCTTCGTTGTTTATTCTAAAAAGGCCTTAATCAAAGATGGAGGACAACTTGGTACTGATATGATCCTCATCATTACTATTTTGAATATCTAAGTCTTAAGTATATAGCATTAAATTGATAAAATTTCTCGGATAGATCTTCTTGCCCAGAACTATTTTCAAGAATAGATCTAACATTCTGAAGAGATAAAACTGTAACATGCGACCCATGCAGATAGTCAGTGTTTTCAGATTGCACAGCAGACGACCCGAGAGAACCTGCTTGAATCTAACTCTGGAAAGTTTGTGGGAACAAAGAAATAAAGTTCAGTAAGGTAATCTAGATACCTTGACTGCTCTTCCGACTCGCTGAAATTAAAAGTTTTAAATTTTAATGTATTCATACATATCATTTTTTGATAATTTTTCTGGAACGCTCCTATATGAATTGATACCATAAATTCGAGTTTCGCTGATAAACAACCTGATACTCACTCATGCTCCTGTGTGAGTCTTCCTAGGTAGCAGAGGAAGAACTGTTGCCACAAAAGCGGTAGGACCGGGTGGCCTAGCGGGGTGTCGAGGGCCTGGTGGGCCCACCGGTAAACACAGAGTCTCTGCGGGGCGGCTGTCGCCTCAAGCTTGGCCTGAGTCGCCGCCTTCTGTAGAAACAGCAAAAAAACATTTCAGAATATGTAACGTGGCTTCAGAGACTGCTGACGAACAAAACCTAGCGAAGAAAGACCTAGCCAATCATACGAAAACGTGACTCAATATCCAATAGGGATAAGATACAGGAAAAAAAAAAATCACAACAAAACATTAAGGCGCAACTTATTCTACGGCGGGAGTTATTTTTTCACGGCTAGATTCCTAACGGCAATACTATAGAACACTAATTTATTTTTAATATCGAGTGAGTGGTGGCTGTACCTTGAGGGCCTGTTCGAGTGGCAGGTTGGGGTTGGTGAAGAGCTCGACCTGCAGCCTGGTCCAGAGCCCCGACTCGTGCTCCAGTTCCCGCTCGGCCAGCAGCACGCTCCAGGCGAACCAGGGACAGTCCGGGCACGACTGGGCCTCCAAGAACGACGGCTGGTTGTAGCCTGTCGCGATCCACGACACGAACGACGACATGACGCCCTGCTCTCGCTGACCACGTACCAATTGCTAAAAAAAGTATGGGCATCGCCATTAATATGGTTTTATGTTGACATAAAAAGAGGAAAAATTAGTTCTTACGCTAATAATATGATGCACCCCCAAATACACATCCCATCTATAAAACGCAAACGGAATTTTGAATTGAGAATTACATGTACCAAATGTAAGGGTATAATATAGAATACCTCAGCATTAAAAATGTTTTTCCAATTCTCCCTACCGTGGACAGCTTATTTTACAGTATTTTAACCACCTGTCGGTTAATTTGGACTAGTTTTGTCGACAAAACGACAGGAAATCCAATATAAATATCATAAATATTTGCTGTATATCTTTCTCCAATCAATGAATTTTCAAATCTGTTTGAAAAATATTCAATAATAGTTGTCCATTATCTTAAACCATAAATGATGCCATGAAATTGCTAGGGTTAATCCTTGTGGCTTGTCAACATATTTCCCAGCATGCATTTTGACCCAGGCTTGTCTGCAGGTAAAACACAGGAAATATGCTAGCCGTGGTAGTGGTAGGGAGAATTGAAACACAGATTCATTTAGGAAAATGCTTCTCTTTTGGTAAGCGGGAAATTAGACTGAAATATCACATGCTGTACACAAAGTAGAACATGTGTATAGTAATGGGCTAATGGAAATGGTCTTACTTTGTTGATATTACTGTAGAACTGGCTGACCACATCTCGGCCCTGCTGGGTTCTGAAGGCGGCGGCTATTAAATGATCCACCATGTACAGCACATTTCTGTTCAAAACAAACCAGTAATCAGTATTTTACCTCGATCTTGTAAAGCTATGCAGTTGAGATTGGTTCCTCGTACTTCATAGCTCTTCGTTTTCTTTACTCGCGGTAGAAGTAGTTATTGTATTAAAAGCAAAGAGTCATACTTTTTGATCCCATATGTCAGTCAAACAAAGAGCAGCAAAATAAAGGCAAGATATCTTTTTATGCTAAATATATTATATCGTACAATGTACACTTGTTTTTGTGACATTTTCATGAACTCCTCCGAGGGAATAAATATTTGAAGATGTTGTTTTATTGTAGGAAATGAGAGGGAAGACCGTTGTAATAATTATGATGGGCGATCAATTTAATACACAGGTTGAACATTTAATCAAAAATAGAAATAAACATAGTATTAAGACGTCATTGAGTAAACAGCTCACCTGTCCTGGTGCCACCTCGTCAGCTGTGTCAAAAGCTGAAGCCAGAAGAGTATGACCGGAGCGCCCCCTGTTGCCGGCGGCAGGCACTGCTGCAAGATCTGATTCTGCAAATTATATGACAAAGATGTTTAATTTCGCGGCTCTCCAGATTTTTTTTTCGGTGTCAGGAGTACATACCTTTTTATTTTACAACCAGAATAACGTGACAACTACATCTATGTTAGAGATGGTTATAAACTAGTTTACATAAAGTTAGGTATACAGAGAATCACAAATATCTTAGGCAGATTCTCACCTGTGTCATGGCAGTGAATTGCGCGGTTACGTCCCCGGGGAACTCCGTAGACAGAAGCCCACGCTTCTGGCTGTCGGCCGTGACCAGGGTCTGTAGTGTGTGGATAAACCTGGCAGGAACAGGAATGGCACCTTTACCCCTTGAGTCCATCGTTAAAGCAAACCCTATCGAAGAATCTTAGGCCTCTGATAAATTAATGAGTGACAAGCTGTATCAGATCTCTTTATTACTAGCCAAATAGTTCATGACATATACAGACATCAATGCATGTAAATTGTAATTAATTAGTTTGAATACCCCATTGATAGAAATGTATAATTTTTTCAAAGTGCATAAAAAGTATACGGCTTCTATATTTTTAAGTTACACATGTACCTGTATATCTAGCAGCACGGTCGAATACATTTATCTTTATAAATATCATACAAACAAAGTGCCTCACTTGACGCTGGAGGTGAGATACTGGGGGCACTGGTAGAAGAGAGGGATGACGAGGGATAGGGCACGGATGGCCGGCGTGAAGTGACCCTGGTCGACGAGGGCGGCGAGCAGCGCCACCCCCTCCCCGCACACATCGGTGATCCTGAGGGAGACAGCAAGGTTTAACCAATGAATCGCTACAACCTGAGCCAGCTCAAAATCAAGAGGTGCTATTCGGAACAAGACTTAACTTTCCAATAAATGTTGATTAGATCAAAAAAGTTTCGAGAAACTAATTTCCCGATTTGCTGTACTTTATCTAACATTCCTTCGCTAGCTATCATATTTAATCTCCAACTTACGTGTGCCCATACTTGGTCATAACCAAAGCTAGATACGAGGCCAGAGCCGACTTTTCCTTCACGGCCTTTAACAGTGGGTGTAGTTTGGGGTCATCGCTGAGATTTGGTGCGTCGAAGCCCTAGAGAATTGGGGGGGAAAACACGTAAGACTAAGAAGTAAATATATTCTTATTCATTAATGCGATTATCTAAAGGATATATACTTGAACTACAGAAGATTTACACTCATCTTACAATGCCTTTGAGTCACTGAGGTTTAAATTAGTACTATGAAATGCATTACCTACCTGAATAACGCCGGAGGTGGGTGAGGCGGCGACCGGGCGCGGCTGTTGGTGGGCGTGGAGCTGTAGTTTGAGGGCCACCTCCCACAGCCACGAGCACAAGGCCTGCTCCGGGGGCACGCTGCTCCGCACCACAGACGCCACCTGAGTGACAAAGAATCAGGGGTTTCAATATCGCCAGTTAACTATGTCGTAACTGAATCCCAAGTGACTTGATACACTTTTGTATTACTCTAATAGGGATGTTTTATGCTTGGGAGAGATATAAGGTCAGTTGATAAAAGAAGTAGGCGAATGATAACATTGCCTAGAGGGGTGCAGCACGCACCTGTCGGACGCTGTCGGTGATGAAGCTGGCCATGTGTTTGTTGGTCAGATGTCGGGTGGACACCTCCACCAGTAGGATGGCCGTCTGACGGTGAACGGCCAGGGGCAGGAACAGGTCCGAACCCTGGAGTCAAAGAGGCATAAGTAGGTGATAACGTCCAGTCACGATTAGGAATTAGGATAAGTTAATTATCTGAAATGCACTTATGACTCGTGTTAGTTCTAAGTTAATTGTTATCCCTCATATTAAATGATATTTTCAAAAAGTTCAAATTAGACTGATGGTTGCCGCTTTCATTAAAATTTAATATTCATATAGAAGGGTTTTTTCCTACCTGCGGGTTAATGCCCCAATTGAGGTTGGCGTAGATGTGACAGGCGAGCAGGTGTACCGGGGAGCCGAGCTGCTCGTTGAGGAGCCAGCCCCGCAGCAGCTGGTAGTCCCGCTCCAGGGGGTGCCACAACGGGAGGGGAAGCTCGCGGAACAGGTAGAGGGACACCTGGAGCAGGAGGTGGGCGTTAGTAAGACGTGAAGTCTGAAGTCACTACACTAACTGAACGTGTACAGACACACAGCCGATACACAAACACACAAGGGCACAACAGACATCTCAGTCGTCCATGCTGGGGCGAGTTTTGAAGGCTGCATCAGCTGGCTTCGGCCCGCCAAGTAAGAGAAGTTCATTGCATCACAATCTTACAAGTCTGACTATTCTGCACTGTATACCAGTTATTTTACTTTAGATAATATCTTTAATTCCAAATTCTGAGTAGGACAAAATCCATTTGCTAGCTTACAGGATACGTATCAATATATACCAGCAAAGTCTGATGATGTACCTGCTAACTATGGCGGGGATCATTTAGATCATTTACATGCGTCTACATTTTTCAGTAACAATTCCATTCACTTTTTCTGACCTGTATTTCAATGTTTCTTTTAAACTCTAATGGTAAGAAATCTAAATGAAGAAAACCAACCCTTTCAATATACATGAAACATGCAAGTAATATTTCACCCCATCTATGAACTAGTAGAAATGTGCGTTTTTAAAAACATTTTTAACCTTGCAACTGTTCGATCTGATCTCGAGGGTTCAGCTGAGCTATTTATTTCCTCAGTACATCCTGTTTAACTTATCAAGTACAGCATAAGTGTGGCATTAAGAACCGGTCTTTCACACTGACATTTTGACCGATGCAAAGATTCTTTCTCATCTACAGTCTTACTCACGGCATAGAATGATCAAAACATTTAAAGTGTCTAGATCATTTATTACAGAAAGGACGCTCATTAACTCGTTGAAATAAACATTAAGCATAGTTATGACCTGTGCTGACAAAAAGAACATTAGAAACCATACTCAACAAGGGACTTGTTTAATCATTTTTACAATTCAAACTCTACTTTTTGCTCTGATAAACTCTTAATTAGAAAAAAAAACATCTAAAGCTTTACAAATCTCCGCAAGAAACAAGTAATTTTAATCAACTTAGCATTGGATAGAAGCAAACACAATTCAGGGACAAATCTCAGGGACTACATTACCTCGGCAAAGTCTTTCTGTTCTGGCGAGTCCTGGTCACACAATAAAATCATAGCCAATCGGTCAAACAACATTCTCCCGTCACATATTAACATCTGCCACTCCTCTTGATTTCAAATAGGCCATGTTGGCTAGCTCATTAACAGACACTCATTCAATCGATTTTATTCTTACAAATTCATTTTGATGTTATGATATAAAACACAAAAATTTAGACACATTTTGAACATTAAGCTATTTTTATTTTCGGTCTAGTTTCTACCTGATTTGTCTAACTATAATCGAGACAACATTGATTTTTCTATCAATTTTATAATGGGGGCATTCTCAAGTTCCCGGTTATTTGACAGCTAATTAATGTTTTAATTTGCATAGTTATGGTCCATAGAACTTTACGGAGAAAATATTTCGTTTAGATCTGCCTTTCATTTGTTTATGATTTGTTTCTAAATAGAGAAGTATGTACATACCACGCCGACTCTGTCGATGGTCACTTTGATGTGGTCGAGGATGATGGACACGATGAAGGGGTGGTGGCGTGCAATAGAGGCGAGCAGCTCACGGCCGACTTTGGAGCAGAACTCTCGGGTATGAGGGCTGATGTAGGCGATCTACAGAATAAAACACTTCATGAAGTACACAATGACACTAGCAGGAGTTGAATCTCTCTCGTTATGTAATGGCGGCAATTTCCAAAATTAGAAAGAGAAAAATTCTCAGTTTTGCATTGATCATGACATTGATTAAAGTAGAAGAAAGAAATACAAAAATTTGAAACATGATAAAAGATAAACTCTGCCAGACACAATTTCACTAGTTACTCGTTCGTTCACTCATTCGTTTCACAAGTTCACTCAATTTTCAAATCCATCGTGGGGATCGAGGCGTGGCCTTACCTGGTAGATCTCGGAGGCGATGGCCTCTACAAAGGTGGTCTCTGTGGGGTGGCGGGACGCGGCCATATTGGCGAAGGCGGTGAGTAGGTAGATGGCCTCGGCCGTGGGCATGGCCAGCAGGCGCTCCTCGAACTGCTGGCGGAGATCGTCGTCTGCACGGGCAGGGAAGAGCAATTAGCAAATTTAATATCATCACTTCAGCATCTAAAAACAAAGCAGTCTGCTTTCTCTGCAATTGCATGTGGGACTACAACTGAAATAATGGAAGCCGTTTAAATATCAATACCTTTCTTTTGAAATTTCTGAAATTTCTTCTCTCTTTTTTTTTAAATTAGGAGACCTGGGATTACTCATTACTGTCTTCCTTACCATTGCGATAGACGGACTTGAATATAGGACTACAATTTTACATAATGGAAGCCATTCAAATATCAATAAATTTCTTTGAACGTTTCTTAAATTCTTTTTTTTTTTTTTTTTTTCAAATTATGAGACTTGTGATCTCTGTCTTCCTTACCGTCTAGATCAACGACGCATTGTTCAACTGCCATGTTTTGGTCAATATCCACCAACTTGTCCCTGTAGCCATGGTGCATCAGCCACACCAGTTTCCACATCATCGTCATAGAGACACACGAGTAGGGCATGTCAGCCATGAACTGCCACGATCCCAGTCTAAGAATTTAGGATGAAAAAAGAAAAAGAATTAATATCGTGTTTAATATCTTCACAAGTTAATAACAGATTTTAGAATTCTGTATTTGTAAAAATGATATTCATTGGGGATATTTCTATGGGAAGGGGTCTAAGGTTCAAGAAAATCAGCCAAATATTTTGTATCAAATATGTGACAAAAGATCATTACCGTTGAGCAGACAGGATGGCCCTGGTGGCGCGGTAGAAGACCTGGTCATACTCCAGTTGTAGGCGGTCTTCTGTGGTCGGGGACAGGGCGCTTAACGTCACCTTGTAGTTCTCCCAGTGGTCGGACACGAAGCCGATCACCTGCCTGAAAAGAAACATTAAGAACCAATTCAAATTCACTACCTGGGAGAATCAGTACGATCATGATATATCTGTAAGTAAAACGTGCGTCTTTTAACCTTGCAACTTAACATCCTTTCATGCATTAATCTAATATGAATCCCCGAGAATCCTGGAGAATGACCTTCACGTCCGAAACATGTGGGTTTGCATTCAATAAATCTATTGATTCATCAACACTTTAATTTTCAACTCTCCGCGTTGGTTTTGGTCATTCAGTCACTAAGTACCAACACCTACGTCTTTTTAGGTGCTAAATTATCCAGATACATTGAAGACTAAATGTTGTAGCTTACTTGATCAAAGTGCCGATCCTCTTGTTAAACTGGCGATAACGGGACAGTTTGAAGTTGTGGAGACCTTGTCCAAGTACGTTGAGCATACACGACACAAAGGCGAACATCTTTAACAGGCTGGACTCGCTGGTCTGGCAGATGTCGTACGTCAGTTTCCCACCTTTACGTGATAATTAAGATACATTGAATAATGAGTATGGAAGGGGTCTAGTGTGAAGATATGAGGCTTCGATGTATGATCTTAATACGAATGAATGTCACAGGAACTTAAAAGTAAAAACTTACTTTGCTCCCTCTCTATGAATAGAACATGTTTGAAGACGTCATTCAGGGGGAATTGCTGAAGTATTTTGACCAGATCATTTTCGTGTAGATAATGCCATCCTTCTAAATTGTCTTCGTCCTGAAATCGATAGAAATACAGTATGTACCTAGTAATAGTATTTTTATACTTGCTGCCAATCAAATACAAGAGATTTATCTATCGCTGAAAACAGTTGTTTCCACTTTCTTTTTTTTCTTTCTTTTTAATCTAAGGTTCATTAACAACTTACTTTTTAAACAAAATATGACACGTTTAACTCCTCTCTATTCCCTCTGTATGCCCTTACCTCTTCTCCGTCCGAGTCGACCATGATCCAGGGGTGGTCAACCGTCTCCTGTGAGGGGGTGGCGGCCGCCTTCAGCTGGTAAAGGGCCTCCTCCCGACCTCTGAGTAAAGAAGGTTTAATTCTTAACTATTGAAAGATAAACGTGATGAGCACATTTTACCATGTAAGACCACAACAAGTGCATCTTTCTTATGGAACTAAGACAAAGGGCTTTAGAAATGACATTACAAACGGTAGGTATATTTTGACTTGTACAATTGTTATTTGCCACTAAATTTTACGCCACTTAACGTCACAGCACACAAAGTGAAATTTCACTTTAGTGAATTCGCGATATCACGTAACAACGGTCATACACAATGCAAGGATTACTTTTTCAAATTACCATGATGATTTTTGATGTTTCAATTAATGACCTTGGAATATCCTCGACTTACTTGATGGGCTTCATGAGGAGGGCCAACATGGCCAGGCAGTGGTCGAGTAGTGGACTTCCCCAGGACGTTCGACCTCCTGCTGTGGGCGGTGGGGCCACCTGGATGAGGTCGGCCGCCCAGCTGCCCACCCCGGCCGGACAGCGCAGCACGTGCTGGAGCAGCCAGAGGTGGTCCTCCAGGGTGGCCACGCGCAGCAAGGTCGCCACCTGAAGGAAGAACAGGTCAGTGATATAGAAAAAATATCTTATATTGATAAGTGGGAAGGTCAATTCTTGATCTATGTGTCAAGTATATCGGACAACTTTGGACCGGGTATCAAAATGCCCATATAAACTCAAATCAGCACAAAATTTCACAAAGGTGAAGAAGAAGGGGTTCTTACCAGTCTGTTGATCCAGTGTCGGGTATCGTTGATGAACACATTGTCTTTGGCTGGCTTTCTTTGGAACATGAACAAAACAGAGATACAGTCGCGGAGTCCAACTACCTGCTGAGAAAGAGAGGGTTCTCTCTCCCTTGGTAACCATGCTGTAACAAAACAGTATTCATTTAGGCATTTAGCAATTTTAGCAATGATATTGTAAATTGTCCTTTATGATATATTTCACTTTTGTTTGTCTAAAGTAAGATTTTACTTGAATATGCCTGAATATACATCCAGCCTAAATTAATTGAATTGCAGGGGTTGTGCTACCCATCCCCAAGCTCGTTATACTCACATCGAACTGGCAAGTTCTTCGACAGGTCCAACAAACCCGGGGACCTCATGTAGAAATCATATATGTAGGATTCCACTTGTAACCTATGAAAATAAATACCCAAGTTTGTTTAACACAAGTTTTCATTTTTATGCATAGAAATACTTAAAATAGTATATTCTACAATGTGCTTGAATATCCGGTATTCTAATTCACTAAGATATTCTTATGTGAAAGATGTCACTACCTTTTATTTCTGTAAGTCTAACTGGTGTATGTGTCTTTCTTTTTTGGAAAAGAGCAGTGCTCATTTTATGTCACAGTAAATCATACAATTCTTTATCTATCTTCTCCACTTTTTGGGCTTCTGTAGACAAACACTTTCTAGAACAACATAATATAAGAAATATTCTTCAACAGAGTTTTTATGGAGGAGATGTATGTATCTTAGTCTTTTCTTATCATCAACCATTATCGCAATTCTTCATTACATTCAAAATCAATACAGCTGAATTGGACCGACGGTCGGTGGTCGGTTTAAAGTACTAATTTCAAGTAGAAATAAAAAAGAAATAGATAAGTGCTAACCTTGACAGCTGGGAGGCGTAGGCATGAAGGGACATCTGGTCATGGATGTGGGTGCGAATTTCCTTCAAAGTCCGGGAGAGATCATTACAAGCTTCTTCACTGAAGCTAACCTGGTCGAACTTGTGCTGCACGCTAACCTTAGCCTGGTCCGCACACCGACCCTACCACCAAGCAAAGGATGTATAACTGACGAGCGTCAGAAATTTAAGTACTTGCCACTGCACCTCCCAAAACATTATATTATATTCAGCCTTAAATGTTTGCATCTATTCATAGTGATGTATGAATACATACATTTTTTTAATGAATATATGCATGTTCTATTAGCACAGACTATGAAAAGTATGTACCCGAATCAGACACCATCAGCATATACTCTTTCTGTCCACGGAAAAGGTTGTTACAGGTATATACTCATTCATAGTATGTGTGCGACGGCAAAATAATTCTTTGATAAGTACATGTAGATTACCTACCTTTAATGTTGTGTAATCACTCAAAAATTACATGTGTTATGGTTTTATCTACCAAGTTTAATTACCTTGAATGGATATCATAAAACAAATCTCTGAATTATAGAAATTAGGCCTGATCTTCTATAACGGTGTTGAAAGCTTGATCATTAATGCTGTTAAACGGAGCCAAAAGTAATGTCGAGGCAAAATTCTGCGAATTTTGTTAACTATTGAAATACATTCTTTGACCATAACTGAGGCCTATGATGAAGTAAAGGCTTTAACATTATTTAAACACAATTAAACATGCCCCTGGTGAATTTTGGTGACCCACCACAAAAATTGGTTTGTTTAAAAACATTATTGTTTACAGGCAGAAAGGACAAGAGTTTTATAGAATCAATTTTCAATCACAGTTACTTTTCATGGTTTAAACTGTACAACGAGCTTAGGTTAGACTCTTAGAACGTATTTGTTTCAGTTAGTAAAGTTGTCACATTTTAGGACATTGTTTTGGCTCCCTTTAAATGAAAAACACAGAGTAACACCCTTCTCCTTTACCCCAAAGTCTAGTACCCACCTGGACGAGCATGGTCCTCTTGCGTGTGACCCAGACCCTCCTCCCTTACCCCAGAGTCCAGTACCCATCTGGACGAGCATGGTCCTCTCGCGCGTGACCCAGACCCTCCTCCCTTACCCCAGAGTCCAGTACCCACCTGGACGAGCATGGTCCTCTCGCGCGTGACCCAGACCCGCTCCAGGTGCTGCTCGGCGTCCTCCCGCAGGGTGTTGATGTCATGTTCGGCGTTCACCAGGTGGTTCCGAGCTCGGTAGTAGTTCAACACCAACTCATAGAACTCGTGTTTGTCATTGTTCACATGCTTTGGGATAAATGTTGGAATTTAATTAGGGGTCGATTGACCCTATTGATAAATGCTGGGATATTTCATGAAATGAACAAAAGACGTACAGCAAAAGGCATACATCCTTTACGTTTTTCATATCTGTACCAGGGGTGGATTCGTGGAGAGGAGGGGTCCGACCGAAATTTTGGTGGGGTGATACAAAATGCACAAAGGGGTGGGGATGGGCGATCCAAACGAGTGTGCACGAATATGCAATGTTGTAATACTTATACATAGTCTACATATGAAATACCACCCGAATCTTTTTCAAAATCTTGGATCCACCCCTGCACTGTATGATCGATGGCCAGATGCATAATGTTTCAATTTTGTTTTTATAGTTTTACATTTTTACTTTGATAATTTGCCTCCGTGGTTGTTTTATGTGCTCACGACCACAAATATATATAATAGTTTCCCTGCTCTGAGAATATAAGACACGGTATTTTTCATTAATTACTGCTATGCACAAAAGAAATAAGGAACGTCTTTGAAATGTATCTACTTTATGACAATCACAATGACGCCCAATTCTATATTACAACTTTTACCCCGGTAGTACAGGCGGAAAAATGGCGATATGAATTACACTAAAACGATTAATGCTTTCCCCTTGAAGCTAGTATTGTTCAGTGCGACTAAAGGTAAAACCCACTTTCATAGATGGTTTTGAGGGAGTAATCGTCTCAGTATTTACTCAAGTGACGCCACCATACTAAAGGCAAAGCAAGTCATATGACTGGGAGATGTATCAGGTGAAAACCACTAACGCTAGCCGCACCTATGTAATTTGCATAGGTCGGCAACGTGCCAAAACGCCACCAATCTTTCAACGGTGATGCACCAGACTGTGAAAGGAAAGTTAACTGCGTAATTTTTATGCTTGAAAATATTTTTGGGAGGCAAAAGTTCTGGAATTTGTGGAAAGGGTGGATGTCTATTTGCACTAATATATATACCAGTGAGACAACCTGCGGTTTACTTCGATTTTGACTCTTCTAAATAAAGTGAACTACATTTTACTTTAAGTAAACTTTCATGATAAAAGAGTGATTGCTGGTTAAGCAAAAGAAAAACAAAAGAAGAAAAAAAGTTGTATTTACCTTAATGAATTCATCCGTATACTCATTGAGCGACTCAAGCTCCGAGTTATAGTACAAAGTTTTGAGCTGCTCGTCGGTAAACGGGCGCAGCGTTTCCCCAACCATCGGTGGAGCGGCTATTCCTTCTAGAGCTGGGTAAAGTTTGCGATGGGCCACCTTGGGCCGAGTCAGCCTAGGTTCTTTGCTCTCCTCTGCCGACTTGGTTGACTGGTAATTGCTACTACTGGGTTTGTCAGGGTCATGTGATGCCGCAATTTCTTGAGGTTCCTCAAGTTGAAGTGTCTTTAGTTTAATCTGTAACTTGGGAGAAGCATTGGTCTCTTCTTTAGCTTCTTCAGTTGTACTTTCACTAACAATGCTGGTTGCTTCCTCAGTCTCTGGTGAACGTATAGCCAGTGCTATTTCACCAACTTCTTCGTCCATTGGCTGTGCTTCATTCTCGCTACCTACAATAACACGATCGTCTACGGTTTGGTTTAAATCTTCTATCACAGATGAGCTAGTTTCTCCTGGTGGAGTACCCGCTTCAATAACGGTCTGGTCAAGCTGACCCTGTCTATTTAGATCTACATCAATAATATCAGTCTGTTGTGTATCTGGGGACTCGGAGAGGTTTCTGTCGCCATAGGATGTGGTCGGAGAAGTGTCTCTGGTAGGATCGTTATATGTGGCATCACAAAACTCGGTTCCCTCGGTTGAGTCATTGTCCAGATCATCTGAAACACTCTTTTTACTTTCTTTGGCCTGAAACGAGAAAAAAAACACATGTAAGCATACAAATGATGCCGTATCACCCATTTCCAAGAATCTTTACCAAATCTGCACAAAAATCATTATTAACTGGGACGAAATTTGAATAATTTACACAAAAACGTTTCCTTGAATCCAATACAAAATGAATAAAATTGGGCTGAAAGATAACAACCTGGGCCCACGAAGGCACCACTTGCCCAGATGGCTGACCAATATATTACATAACCTTGTGAAACGTCATCTGGTGCAAAACAACAGAATGACAGAATTGCATGAAAGAAACACTGGATTGTGCAATTGTTATTTTCAAGTTTTTCTTAAGCTTCTTTGTCTATTCAGATATAAATTCAACAAGGCTTGTATTTTTTCCATCTTATTACAACGTGTAAAATATATTGTTTAAAAATGCAGCATAAAACTTTAATATAAATACAATTAAAGCCACACTCGAGCCCCTTGTTTTCAAGTCAACATAAACCGACGTTACCTTGAAGACGAGGTCAATGGCAATGTGATTTGCCCTTTCAGAACGAAACAACGCAACGTTATTGGTCAGGTCACGAATTTGGTGCAGAGCTTGACGCCCTCATGGACCCAGAGAACGTTGTTTTAACCATTGTTCAACCACTGTTCTTGCAAATCAAAAAAGGCCAGAAACCAGATCTACGTGCAATGTGCAATGTGGCCAAGCAGTGGGAGAAGGCATAGCTCCCTTAGCCTAGGAGGTGAGTGTGGTGTCTATTCTGAGTCTGAAAAATGTTGTCCTCTTGGACATAATGGGGAGGCTGAGGAGAGCTTTTCTTGGGTCTTTGATATGATCTAGTTTGCTAATCCAACTGGTGGAGCAAAACAAATTTTGTGTGTGGTGATCGATATTCGTCCGATGTCCACTTGGGTCCTTTCTAGACTTGGCAGGAGAGTAACATCTTGTTTTTAGTTTTGGTCTGTTGATGGCCATGTTGGTCTCAATGTCCTCATTGCCAAAACCCCCAAATGACTTGGGGGGGGGGGGGGATTTTTGTGGGCATTGGATAGCTGTCTTTTCAAGGTTCATTATCCGAGTCTCAAACTCTAGTAGTAGTATATCTACAGGGGGAAGGCTGCCTGACGCCCGCTTCTCAAGAGACAAGCCCTACTAAATGTATTATGAATATTGAATAATCATCATGTTAATAGCAATTTTGAGAGTCTCTTTACATCTATTTTTTAAATGTAAATTGAGATTGGGTAATGTTTAGTCACACTGTGAGCAGGGCTGCCAATTGTCCTGATATAGTATTAGTAAGGACAGTCTTTGATTTTTAGCCTATGTCCTTACTGTCCCGAATGGATAAACACATGTCCTGATCATGATAGAGTTGAAGTAACTAGATCTATTGTTAGTTTTGTCAGATAAATATATCACGTTGTTTATCAAAACATTATCAGGCACTCTCATGTACCAATCTGTAGCTCCCCTCCAGGAAACTCATATTTAAATCATAGTTTTTCAATGCAAAAATGGAAATGTATAAAAAAAACAACAGTACTTTTACATAGCTGGTATGGGTGTGTATATTTCAAATGACAATGACAATGACAATGAACTTTATTCACAGCCTCCATGAGGCACAGGAATACATAAATATATACAGTATTAACAATGTTACATCAATATAAATCTAGAGAAAGGAGAAGAAAAAAACGAAAAAAAACCATGAAAACTAGAAAATACAAAATACAGATTCCAGCTGTAAAGTTTGACTAGTGCAGTACCAAACTGAACTCGGTACCAGACGGATATGACAAGGTCTACTGGTGACACCAGTGAATATATCTAGAGAGACTTGACTAGTTTGATTTACAACATTCCATAATTTGGTATACAAAAGTTGCGAGGTTTATTAGGTGTTCGATATTTTGTGTGCCAAATAACTTGTTCATTCGTAAGTGTAAACGTTCTTCTAGGTACTGTTGGTCAATTAGAAGTGCTCTGTTTTCAGCGAAGTAACTACAGTTGAAGACAATGGAATTCGTCACCTATTTCCTTATTGGGGCAAAGGGTACACAGACAGTCTTCCTTGCTAATGCCAAGATAGCGGCCAGCCACAATTGGTAGTTTGTGGTTTCCTGCCCAGAACCTACAAAGGGTAATCGCAAACTTCCTGTGAAGTAGTGTCAGGTAGGGTTCACGACCAGGTTTGGTTTTGATTGTCTTGTATGTTTAGCAGTGGCCAGAATCTGCTATGGCGCTATTTAAATTTTGCATTGACGTGTCTTTACATAACTGGCTTATGGTGTGTTTGAACCATTGTGGGCTGAATTCCTCTGTGTTCCACAGGTATCCTAGACCTAGTTAAGGTTTTCTTGAATACAGGAGAGCCATTTAGATGAGTAGTTGTCATGCATATGCATTTTCCTAAGTAATTGGTAGATAGAGTGGGAGATTTTACTGTGTTTACCATTCACCAGGTTTGCCCAATAGTTCATCATTCTTTGTTTTACAAAGTGTTCCATATCAAACCTTCTTAGTTCAGCTAAGGCAATACAGTTTGCTGTGCCTCTGTTCAGGTTTAGCAGTTGCTTGCAGACCTGCGAGTGGAAGGTTTCTATATGCTTGAGGTTAGCAAACCCCCACACCTCAGAGCCATACAGCAGGATTGGTAATACACAACTATCTATTAGGTGGCACTGTATGTCTAGTGGCAGGTTAAGTTTATGGGATTTGGCAGTAAGACTGTATAATGCACGTTTTGCTTGGGTGACTTGTTTTCCCATTGCCTTCCCAAAGGAACCGTTATAATTAAAGGTGACCCCCAGATATGTATAGTCATGCTGCATTTCAATATCAGCGTTGCCAAATTTCCAGATAGGGACCTTGCGCACTTTGCCTCTTGAAAAGACTACTACTTTGGTTTTGGTTTCATTGACTGCTAAGTTCCACATTTCACAGTATGAGTGTAGGCTATTGAGAGCTATTTGGAGGTCCTGTTCAGTTTCACTGAGTAGTATGGTGTCCTCTGCATAGAGTAACGTAAAAAGTGTGATATAATTGTTGAAATCTGGCCCAAGACACTCAATAGTTGTTCCCTTACATTAAGTGCTGAGGAAATACTGGAGATCATTTAAGTAAATCGCGAATAATAGTGGAGAAAGGTTTTCTCCCTGACGTACTCCATTACTACAGGCAAAGAGATCTGATATTTCACCGTTGTGTCGGATACAGGATTTAGCCTCTTTGTAGGTATTGCTTATGATTCTAATAATCCTACTGCTTATACCTGTGTCTAGGAGTTGCGACCACAAATATGTTCTGTTGACCGTGTCGAATGCTTTGTGAATTGTGGTAGTCAATAAAGGCACAGTAAAACCTTTTGTGTTTACTTAACAAGTATTCTATGATTAATTGTAGGGTTAACGCATGGTCCATCGTAGAGTACCCATTGCGGAAACCTGCCTGTTCCTCCCCAAGCAAGCTATTGTTTTCTAGGTAGTTACAAAGACGCTGATTAATTAGTGCCAGAATAATTTTCCCAGAAAGCTGAGAATAGTCATGCCTCTCAGTGGCGGATCCAGGGGGGGGGGGGGGGGGGGGCAAAAGGGGCAATTGCCCCCCCTAGACCAAAAATGAACTCTCGTAGTTTTGACAAATCCAAGGAGAAATTTTGCAAGGTAAATCATGGGGGGTGGGGGCAGATATCTTGCCCCCCCCCCCCCCCCCCCCCCTAAAAGACAGAATCTGGATCCGCTCCTGCCTCTATAGTTCTAAATGAAACTGTAAATAACAATTCAACAGCTGCGCCTGTTTACCGACGAGCAGCTCAAAACTTTGACTGGTCAAATGTTGGCAGGCCTGGGTCATTTGGCTTATGGGAATAAGGACCAGTGCATGTGTAGATATTGACTCTGCAAGGATTATTGGCCAAATGAAAACAAATGGTTGCAGAGCAGCTCTTTATCTAGTGTCCTAGAATGTGCAAAATGTGCGCACTGTGACCACCAAGATCAGAGATCATGGAGATCACAGTGTGCACAGTGTGCACAGTGTTCAAGGTGCACTCAGTGATCACGCAGCAACACAAAAAAAGCACAACAGTGCAGTTCTTTTACATAAACATCAGATTTTCCTGGGTTTTTTTCAGTTCATTACAAAAGAAAAAAAAGTGACTAGTATGTGAAGGGTTGGGTGACACTTTCTTATTCTGTGCGAAATTCTGTCACAGGAGTACATTCTTTGCGATGCTAACGTCATCTGAAGTGGCCTCAGGCTAAGCCTAAGGTGAATAATCAGCTGACGAGTTTGGATCAACCCTGCCACAACGACGCAGACTCGTGGACGTCGTTAGCATTCGAAGAGTCTGAAGCTAATTTTCAATAAATTGCATATGGAATTGGGTCGACTGACGTTAACGTTATTGATGAACCACGTATATAAGAACGTATTTATGTTAATGAATTCCTCCAATCATGTATCAAAGGGAATAGGGATTGTTATTTTCGTGCAGAATTGGCGAAGTGAAGACTTCGTCATCCCAACGAGTCTGCGTGATCCGATGCTGTTATTGTTTTGGCGAAAAGGTCAGGGTCGATGTCTCACAATTTTGCAAAGCCAACCCGTTTTTAGTTGTTCTACTGAGTTCAAAATTCGTTAGCGTGATCACGTTCACATCTATACTCCTACTCTGACAATACATATGGAAATCGAGGAAGACGGAATGGTAAACAAACCTTTGTTTTCTTCCTTGTTTTGGATTTGACTCGTACTGCTTCTGCCATATTGATGTCTGTGCACGTGATGTTGTGTTTACATCCGGGCGCCCCCTTGTGAGAAAAACCGACACTCGGCCACTTCCCGCCAGGGCGGCGCACTTGTCAGAGTAGAGAATTTCGCGCGCTCAGAAGAAGCCAGATCCACCAGGATCTGCCATGGGTGAGGACAGGATTGTTAAGCCTAGGCCTATTATGAAAAATGAATAAAGGACTTAAATAATTCTTGGTCTAGGCGGGATAACATTTTCGGTTAAAACAAAATTTGGGAAGAATGAGAAATTTCAAGAAAATGTGTGGAAAATCCATGGAAAATGCATCAATAGGCTACTTCGGACTGCTCAATTCTGTGTCTTTAGATTTCAGGCGGGGATCCATTTTGTAAAACAGGTATTAACAAGTCTAAAATGATTGCATGGGTCACTACTAAGGCCAATTTGGTAGTACGGTTGAACCTGTAGGACAGGCCAATATTCTATCATTGGCATTTATCTGTTGATTACTATATTTTCTCAATTCAAAACTTTCTTAGAAAATCAATACTTTTTGGTTGATTTTCTGAAAAATTGACGAAAATATCAAATTTTTCCTAGAAATTGTGGGGTCACATGACCCTGGTCACTTGACCAGAAAAGAATACTTTTGTAATTCCAATGCTAAATCTAGAAACTTGAGGTTATGAGCTTTCCATTGATATATGATATTTTATTAGTTTGTGAGGAAAACAGAAAATTGTAAGCATTATCTCCCAAGCCAACCAAAAACATGGAAAAATGTTTTCCCGTCGGTCTGGAAAGGGTTAAAAAAAAAAGGAGAAGAAGTGTCTATTAGAATGCATCAAGTGTGTC
Organism: Lepidonotus clava; assembly: GCA_936440205.1. Classification (NCBI taxonomy): domain Eukaryota; kingdom Metazoa; phylum Annelida; class Polychaeta; order Phyllodocida; family Polynoidae; genus Lepidonotus; species Lepidonotus clava. The sequence continues at coordinate 55,141,159 of OW387134.1, forward strand.
AAAACTAGAGACGCATAAAAATGGCTCCTCTGTACTGACGTGGGTGTCAGTCCTAGGGCTAAAAGGGGGATTATCGCGCATCTTATTTAATGTATAGCCATCCCTTGCTCAGCCCTAGGTGTATATATGTGGATATAATGTTTTCGTCTCTAGCCTTAACCCTTATTGATTAGGGACACATACAGGGATGGACTTAGAGGGGGGCGCCAGAGGCGTCTTTTGTTAAATTTAGATTTTTTTAATGTAAAATTCTTGATCATGGATAGTGCGCCTCACTAACTGGTACGCCTCGAATTCTATGCAGCTTACAACATCAATGTACTGTTATTGAAAAAAACATCAACTTTAATTATTTTAATACATTAATAATACTTTGAACTACCACTCACCATGAGTGTTTCTTGTAGTAAGGAAAAGAGCTAACCGGATCTTTGGAAATATCTACACTACTAGTTATCTGAACCACAGTCTTACTCGACAGTGAGTAAAAATATTGACAAATTTTGCATTTTTTAGTATATGAAATTTAAGGTATTTGACAAAAATGTGTTGGCCATCTTAGATTTGATCGCTTGTGTAAATTCCAGAGGCAAATAATTGAATTCCTTATCCTTTAATCTCCCAAATTTTGATTCACAATGTGTTTATAAGCATTTTGGAAGCTGAGATATAAGATCATTTCTCTGAAAGTCTGCCATTTTGGATTTTTGGTCCCCAATAGGGTCATATTCATATGACAAGGTGGCTCCATTTTCAGATTAAATGAAGGGGTCCTAGGGGATTACCACACTAAATAAAATGAAGAAATCGTGTGATGAAAGAGTAAAATCCCTTTCTTTTGAATTATTTTGTAGTCTAGCGGTCATTGTCATAAATTCAGCCATTTTGAAATTTGTGGTATTGTATTGGATGAATACTTTATCTATTGAGCCCTCCAAGTTATAAGCAACTGATAATAGCAGGTTAGAACTGTTTCCTTTTGTCTAGATACCGTAGCAGCTGAAACAGTGAAAATCATTGCGTTTCTCAAAATTGGACATCCATCTAGGATTTTGGATTTCTGCATTGATTTTAAATGCAAACAATTAAATCTCCCAATTTGTAGACCAACGTTGTCTCTCTATAGTCATTTAAGAAGCTGAGATCCATCCTTTTGATACTCCAAGGTGACTACCACCCCCCCCCCCCCCACCCCCATAGTTATGTCTCGGAGATGCCCCATACCAAATTTGGTATCTTTATCAAAAACTAGGGGTATGAGGTATTGTTGGAAAGCTCATCCCTTCAGCTTTATGATTTTTATGTTGGATTTGTTTAACAACCTCCCATTATGTATGGTAACCATGACAACACTTTCCTTAGAAACCAATTTCAAATTTAAAAAAGTCCAGGAAAATTGCATAGGGGGAATGTGGGTTATATCGCGCACATAGTGCGCGATATAACACCTATAGTGAATACTAGATAGAGAGATAAAGTAATAGTAATATCAGAGGAGTATGAGAAGAAAAAAGGTGACAAACAAAAAAATGATTTAATTTTGTGATAACATAAAACCCATTTTATCACAGGTTAATTACGATTTAGGAGAATAACACCTCGTAATTATTGATGATTATGCATTGAAATTGTCATAATTTATCTATCAAAACGGACACTTTCATTACAACCAATGTGCTGTTGTTATATCGCGCATTTAAGTGCAGTATCGCGGATTTGAGACACCTATCTTTGATATGATGATATAAAGTTGTTAAATATAAATGATTGACAAAATATCAGAGATTGTGTGCATATTGCCTATATTTTCTTATGAAAAAAATAGTTAGCAAAATATATTAGATCAACATGGTTTTCAAGTGAATATTTGACAATAGACACTTGGTTTTGCTTGATAATTGAGAAAATAGCAATTCCTGGTCGAATTACTGATTTTTTCTGTTTTAATATTTCACATAATAGATGATTATCATATTTTCTACTAGGAAATTTTATATTTCTATTTGACATAGTTCACGTTTGACACATTAAATGGAGAGATATTCGTGGTATCAAAAATACCTTAAAACGTCAATTTATGCCTGAAATTAATGAAAATACAATAATTAGAGTAATATATGTAAAGTTTGCACTCAGCTGCGCGATATAACACCAAATAATACACGATACAATACCACTTAATCTTATATTTTCACTTTGGAATATAATTGGAAAAAAATTGTCTTTCATTTTTGGAGAAAAATTACATAGTTCACAATTGCGCAGACTTTCTGCTTGGATAGAGAAATAATGACTTATCAAGTTAATTAATTTGTGGTAACAAAATCAATGGATTCCCAAAATAACTCAAAGTTAAAAGCAAAATGATGAAAATATATAATAAGATACATACTGGTTATTCTATAAGTTATTCAATAAGAAAAGTGTTTCCAGGTATTGCATAGGCTGTCGTAGGCAATACTGCACATATGCCTTTTTGAATTTTAAAAATCAGATAATTTCTTACCAATTTATGAACATTTAAGTACAGGTGCGCGATTTAACCCATGTGCGCGATATAACCCACATTCCCCCTAGAACATGCCAAAATTTTCAAAATCAATTGAATGGTCAAATTCTAGATCATTTTCCAATTCATTCTGGAAAAGAAATAATTTTATGCACTAAAAGTATTGGTTACCATGGAAACTTCAATAAATGTACCTTACTTTAGGGTAAAAAGTAAATTAAATTCAAGAAAAATACAAAATGGCATGGTTACCTTGGTTTCAGTGTTCTAAAGTCTTTATTATGCCATAAGATTCTAAAACAACCTATAAAAAACTAATAATTATGTATAGAAATATAGCTAATTATTATGAAATAAGTGTTGCAATGGAAACGGTTTGATTACATTGTCAAATTTCCTAATTTTGTGCATTTTTATGCATTATTCTAGACAAATATATGCATTATCCGACATGTAATATCTTTTGACATAAAGTTGCTATTGAGGCACTTAATATATCAAAATTTAGAGAATTTCATTGAGCTCTTAATTCAAGTGTTCATGATGTTTTTATTATAATTTTGAAAATTTGGCCAAACAATACATGAACACTTTAAGAATTTAATATGATATAGAGAAAAAGCTACAAAACGGTTGCCATGGTAACCAATAATTCAAATTATTGCAGTTTCCTAAATTTTCAGGGCATGAGCTAAAGAATGATATAACGTAACATGCCCATCATTCTGTGAAAAAGTATGAAAAATATAATATTGATCAAAAGCACATCCATTTTGCCTAAAATTCCCCCAAGGAGCATAGCAGTTACGGGGCTAATAGTTGTATATCTGAGATTATTAGAGTAATTCTATTAAATAACGAAGGTTCTCCTTTTGGAATGCGTATTAGTACTTATAGCATGAAAATGAGAGTAGCGTACGAGATAATGAGTAATTAGGTAGGAAAGAAATGGTACAGGGTGTCATGACAATCATGAGCCTCTGTATTGACAAATCAGAATCAGTTGTATGAGTATATAAACCCCGGTTCCTGCATGAAATAAACTAGGTACTCAATATGTCATCACTAACTTCCTTCTTGAACAGGATTTCTTGATAACTTAGACAATATAGAGATTGCTGAGCACAGCCACCAGAAACATGCCTACACAGAACAGTTAGGCTGATTAGCATCGACAATCAGACTTAGAGTAATTCTGGATAGCAGAGCGGTCAACTATATTAATGGTACAGCACGGAATGGCAAGAAATCACTGGACGGGCATTGGGAACGAGATGTCCGGCACAATGCCACTAAGCTATCACCCTACTAAGACTGGTGAAGACCCCAAATACATTTCTCCCATTAGTGTCCTAATATCACAGTTGATGTCTCACATATGGAGACCACTCTGCCCTCTCATTCTCCCTTCCCTTCATTTCTCTCTCAATGGATACTATGCAGCCGTCCCTCATGTGCAAGGAACAACCTCTAGAATCCCTCCCCTTGTTCTCATTCCCCATGCATTCTAGCACCCTGGCAAGAAGACAAGGCAGTGGCCATGACCCGAAATTGCAAGATTGATAGTCAGTGAACCAAAAAGACATCACACTTTCAATGATAAATAACCCATGCTCGGTAACAAACAGATAAGAAAATCGTGATTAAATTAAGAATAATATTGCTTTACCATTAAAACTGCGACTTGAATTAGAGATTGAAGACAATAAATGCTACGCATGTATTTTGAGTGTGGCTGAAACGGAAAGCATTGGCCTAGAAGTGAAATACTGAATCTACTTGCACAGTGTAATCAGAGAGAGTAAAATTAAAACTGGTGTAACTAACAGATAAAGATGACCATACAAATTGTAACATGTCTTAGATATGTGGGTCTCAAAATCGTCCAAATTGTTCCAATGCTAGAAGTGCGGACCTATTTTACGCAAAAAGTTGAAATATTGTTCACATATTTATGAACGGCACAAAACTCAATCGGATCAAAAATTGTGCATACTTGCTCTTCTGTTTTAGAAAATCCATAATGTTTACAAGGGAAATAAAACCGGTTGGTCACTCTAGGGAGTCTTGGATTTAAAATTTCACCTTCAGGTCAGGGGCGGATCCAAGGGTAGGGAGGGGAGGGGGTCAAAAGGGACAGTTGTCTCTCCCCAAGCTAGATTAAGGGTTGATTTTTGAGATAAACCTATATTCACTGATTTATACAATTCTGATGACGGGAGGGGGGGGGGGGGGGGCGTCCCAATACCGCTTTATCAGTTTATATTCTAACCATTTTTCCAGAATGATTAGTCCGATTTCAATTAGTTTGTCATACTTCTGGATGAGTGGCACGCTTGCTTTATTTCAACAGCAAAGCAATGAGACGGTATCACTTATAGGAACCGTCCGGTATTACTTGAGTCTCGATTGGGTTTTCAATTGAAAGGAATTCGATGTAAATGTAACAGGATGGATGAAGCATTAAAATTTGATGGCGTGATTAAATTAATCATTCCATATTAAAATATAGAACCAAAGTCTGAACGTGGTAGATATCTCTTTGGCACATTGTAATGGTCCTTACTAATGTGAGTATATGAACATATTATAATTTATAATCCAAATGGATACAAGCAAATTTCTTTGTATTTTGAGTGAGATGTTCCGAATTATCAACCGCAATTTTATACACAGTAGTCAGACCATTAAAACTAATGTGTTATATCTAGAACTATAAAAGATGTCAATGTGATACATAGGACTTAACTATCTGATGAACTAACCTAGCTGCTAACATGGCAGCTTCCGAAGATTGGTACATTTTCTAAGAAAATAATCTGTAATGATAATGACAAAATGGATATCACTATCAGACTTATAATCAGACTTACGATAATGAAATAGAGGAAACCCGACATAAGAGCCCTTAAAATACCCAAAAGTAATTACATTTACACTGACAAATAAATCAGCAGGCTTAATGTTCTAATCGCGTGGAGAAATTATATTACAGGGTAAGGAAATCTGAAAGCTTTTGGGGCTCATTAAGTAACACCACACCTCGAAGGTGAGGCGCCGGAGAAGTTGGGCTGGAACCGACTCGCGGCACCTCTCAGCCAGCGGCCCCTGACCCTGCCCCGCCCAATGCCCCCTACCCATACAATTACGAATTAATCCATAAGATCGAGCTGGGAGCGGACGGCGTCTTTGAAGTCCCCCCGTGTTCTGGGTGTTACTAGGTGCAGGTCGCTGGCGTGTCTATGTTGAATTATTGAGAAGATGTTTTGGTTGGTGTGTCACGGATCATTGCCTATCGATCCGGCCGTGCCTTGGAGCGGGGGCCCGCTGTGGGGTAGGGGGTGGATGGTGGCAGACGGAGCGAGTCGGGCCCGCTGCCGGCCCTCCTCAATAATACATGAGGCGGCCGGCCTGGCCCGGACACCTGTTTCTCCATGGCCCCGCCTGGAGAAGGAGAAAGGGACGCTGAGAAACCCGAAGGTGGCCCTTGGGTCAATGACCATCACGGTGTGGACGGTAGGCTGGACAGGTCACCCTGCACGTCACCATTATATGAAGACAAGGGACGCGCACGCCTTTCCCACGCACATTTATAATAATGATATGTAGGAACTGTACTTAGACCCTATGTTGAACCGCAGTCATACCTCGGTGCTCTTTTGGACGACACCTGACAGTAATTCCAGGTTCAATGGGTACAACCCACATGAATAGAAAAGTCCTCTTTCCAAGTTCCCCCCCCCCCCGATATGTAAATACTAGGGGATATTAGGCTTACTGTAACGCGACAGATGGAACAGAAACTGGGAGTTACGTTGTTTTTTTTATACATAAAAGTAAGAGTATGTTAGTGGGCTTTATAATTTTACTTTGCATTATTAGAAACCTACGTGGTTTGAGCAGTATAACCAGACTAAACCGAAAAAAACCATTTGAACACAAACAAGTAATCTGCAACCCGACTACACGACAAAATACTATAAATTTAACTGAATCATATGCCTAAATGCTAGCAATGAACGTGTTCCATCTCCGGGTGACACAGTCTAACATTTTTTAACGAGCTGGTATTTGTTTAATCCCAGAGCAGGCAGGGGATAGTTTTGGTACGGAGGGTTGGTGCACTTTTATTGGGGTAGAAATCAAGACTGTGGTTATGGCGCTGCTTGGCTCCTGCCTCCGACCTTTTAAAACTGAAGGCCCTGTAAAGTTGGGATTCCAATCGATGGGGTTACTAAAAGATTCACGAGCTGCCATTGAGCTGCTCCGCGTTTCATCTGAGCGAGTCGCTGGCGTGGAACCGGCCCTGCTCAGTCGACCGTGGACTCTTTGGGGGTGGTGGCTTAGGTAGAGGTGGAGTTGGCGACGGGGATCGGTCTCAGACTCTGCCCAAGCGGCCCGTGTACGTGCGGCCCATTGATTGGATCCCCCCGGCCCTTACCTGTGGCCCCTCCCGGCACGCCCGGAGAAGAAGCAGGAGCCCAAGGAGTCAGTAATAAGAGAGGGGTGCAGGTGCTCGGGCGGTCGGGAGAACACCGGCAGGTGAGCCAGGTGCCGGTAGTCTTCGCTCACCTATAGGTGACTGAATGTCCACCTTGGGAACTATCATACTGAATACCTCCACCCCCTGTTACTTAACCCGTGTCTGTTGCCCACCTGGAGCAGGAGTGAAGTCGTCCAGGAGAGGACCTTTCTAATTACCTGTAACTGCCACACAGGATAATATGTGTATTGTGCAACGCCCGGTGAGTCGGAACCTGTTCTTTCATTATCCATCACGATTGAAATATATGGTCGTCAAAATCTATAATCTAATACTTGTATAAGAGTGTTCTATAACAGACTATGTTTTTACAGCATTGTATTCAAGGTTACTAAAGGTTAATAGGCCTAAACCTAAATTTGGACGATGAAGATATTATTGAGCTTCTGCGTACACATTAAGCATTCCTACACAGCGTACATCAATTGCAGTACTGTATGGTAGGATTTTGTTGACGGAATTTCCGCGCCCGTCGAAAACTCATTTTCTATCTACATGTATTATTAGTTATATGAAGAGAGAGGAGGGGGCAACAAGCTGTTACGCTCAATATACTGTATCTGCTTTAACATACCAGATTACCAGTGCTTCTGCGTTTATTCTGTGTACATACATTGAAAAAAAATAGGGTAATGACAAGGTACATGATACAATGTTAATCTAAGAACATATCATAACAAGTCTGAGTGTTTAATCGTATGCTGAAAATGTAACCTGGTTAAAACGTTCATCTTCATAGACTACTCACATCTGCAACCTCCAAATAGAGGAAAGTAGTTAATACTGGCAGAGAACAAAAGGAGGTTCATTTAGGTTATTGCTTAGAACTCAGATAATGTGCTACATAAATATATTGGGACGTATACCAGTGCCCTCAAGCAAACAGAGTGACTTTGTGAACTATAAAAACATGAAGGCCTACTTGGTAATACCAGAGAACTACATGTATACACATGCTGGATTGAAGACATGGCCAACAGCATTGAACAAAGCGTCTATTCAAATATTGTCGTCTTATCACATTTAAACTTTTTTTGAGGCAAAAACTCAATTGTAGCACACACTAACCTGTGGCAGCCCTACACATTGATTAACCTCATTAATCATGCATGACGGTCGCGTGAGGATACTGACTGACTGCCTCTAGCGCCGTGACCTTCGCTGAGAATTTGGCGCCGTTTACTTGACCCGCGACCCAGGTCATGAATATACCAAATTCTGACCTACTAGGAACATGGGACCCCATAGACGAGAGAATCAATTTTAAAGCTAACCAATATTGCCAATCATGTTGCTATTAAAAGCAACACATGTCTATATAATCGAAATACTGGTGTCTTTTTTAAAAGAGCTTTGAATGATAATATTGATTTTGTAATGGCTATGGGTGTAGAAAAAAGTACAGGACAATGAATTGTTCCGATGAGGTGTTAAATCACTGCGTCAAAAGACCAAGCAGTGTAAATGTATTACCCGTTGATGAGAGAAATAATGTTTATTTAGGAAATCCTGGTTGTATACTAATGCCTTTTAGATCGATGTTACAAAAACCTTAGCTGCAGTGACAATGAACAAAGAGGGAACACATGATCGAACTCAAAGTGTGCAATTGGCCAATGGACGTAAACTCAGCGTAACGTCTCTGAGGCCCCCAGTAAAGCAACTCCCTGGATTTGGGGCCAGAAAAGTCCCCATTTCTGAGTTCAGAAAAGAAAGTGCCAAGGTTCTGTAACCTAATGTGGGCCGGATAGATAGTCCCTGGCCGTGGGCCCACGTAAATAGTCCCTGGAATTGGCCAGGCAAATAATCCCATGGCTTTGTAACCAGACAAACGAATCATTGCATTGAGGGCCAAACAACGAGTCCCTAGGTTAGGGGCCCGGTAATGAGTCCACGTTTTGCAGCCAGGTAAAAACCTAAAAGTCTCTAGGTTTGGGTCAAGGTAAGGAGTACCTGGGGTTGGGGCCGGGTAGTGAGTCCAAGGTTTTGGGGCCAGGTAAAAAGTCCCTTTTTGGGGGAAGGTACAAAGTCCCTGGTTTTGGGGCCAGGTAAAGGGCCGGGTTAACAGGTAAAGTCCCCTTCCCAGCAGGGGGTCAGCTTACAGGCCTCGGACCAAGGGAACATCGACCCTGGAGGGGAGTCAAAGACTCTGCAGGGTGGCTGGCCGGTCCGTCTCACCTTCCCCCAGAAATCTTCACTTATGAAAAGGGTATTTATGTGGTTGCCACAAACAGCAATAGATTAAGCAATTTCGTATCGACGCGGTCTGTGCGCCACTGCTTGATTGGCTCCAACATCAAATGCCGGCGTGTGGCCGAAAACATAAAGGGTGGGTGCGAGGGGGAAGGGCTCGGGAGGGGGGGGGGGGCAACAAAGAAGTATAGTATTTTATAGCAATAAAGGCAAACAGCATAAGAAATGGGAGCCCTGTGTTGGAAATTATGCATGACGAAAGGAGTTGGAAGCCAGGCTCAAAGGCAAGATATGTAGTGTTTAGAAGGGGAAGTAAAAAGGTGTCACTAAAGAATATTACTACTCGTCAATATTTCTGTGTTCCATGAATGATTCCCATTCCAAGAGAACATTATTGTTGATCACATAAGTATCAGCATTACTAGTAAAAGGTTCAGAACAGGCAAGAACACGATTCGAATCTTTGTGAATGTACTATATTTTCCTCTGCAATTCATAATCAGACTCCAAACTTACCATGTCTATTCAAGACAATTGCCAGCGATGTACTGAGGCAGAGGGAATATTGAAGGCACTAGGCATTCTGAGAAAACGATTATATAATTGTTATAAAAACAAAATCTGTGTTCAGTGTATACAGAAGTAATGTATATTTGGAAGAATGAATGGTATGGATTAAGCGAGTATAATATAGTGACAGCACTATACCGCAGTTGGGAGTTTATGTCTGCGCATGCGTGGACCTTTGGCGCGAATAGATTTCGGGGGTCAAGCGCGACTTTTCAGCCTATCAGGCTGTCCCATACCACAACATGGCGGCGCCCAGTGGCCCTCTCCCGACCGCGGTATAGGTTGATTATTAGGTTAACTCTAGCTGGTTCAGATAATGATCATCTTGGCTATTGTCAAAAACAAAAGAAAATGACACCACTTTATTCGTGCTGATGATATGCATAGGTGCAACTGGTAACACGAAGCATCGACATGGAGACGATCGACCGTAATGAATGGTTATCTAGCATTTGGCACTAGTGGAATGGTCATCTACTGTGTGATGTGGATTTCATTGGTGCCAACACCCGGATAGCCGAGCAACTACAGACCAAGAAAGAAGACTAATTTAAAAGCCTTTTTCTATGATAATTTAGGCAACTCTCTTATTATTAAATGCACAAGATACAGTGGCCCAGCCCCGGCAAATTAAAAGCTCCTCTAAATTGTCTGCACCTGGTAAATTTGGGTTGTGTACGGTATTTGGCACTAGTGGAATAGTCGGACTATTCAACACGGTTATTCACCGGCGCCAATTAACGTGCCCGACAAAAGACTACATCATCACCGTCACTTGGACACATTAATATTTAAGTGGTATATTGAAGGTTTATGTATGCTATTGTAAAAAGTTAACGACGCCTGTTAAAATTGTTGTACATTTACATTTCTATACAGTTACTACTGTAAGTCTTACTTTTATATTGATCTTTATGTATATATCGTGTGTCATATCATTCAAGTATGACGATGACTTCGTATCGGATTCATAGTCGTGCCACTTACAGACCTGTCGTTGCTACACTTTGGTATACTCACAGACAACTTCTTGTGTGTGAGAAAAAATCTCTGGGATTCATACCTAAACGGCTAACTAGTCCCTAGTCCACAGTTTAAAGGTGGGGAACAGCTAAACCCTATAAAGCGGCCCGAGTTTGACGGCAACCCTTGTTCTCCCGGCCCAAGTTCAACGTCGGCCCGAGTTCTCCAGTTACCCTTGAGATTAGATTTTTTAAAATTCAAAAATCATCATCAGGGCAAGCCCTGGGCCCATATCTTCGCGACTGGTTTCTGTGATTAGGCTAATCAGCTGAAATTTGATTAGTGTCTCATGATATTTTACCATGTCTGTTGCCATATGTCCGGTTATAATTTCAAAATTACATTGAAAGGGCATTATTGGGTGTAGTTACTTTGATTGAAAGACAGAATTAATAGGAATAAGACACTTATCAAAATTCACATGATTAGCCTGATCACCAAAATCAGTTACGAAGATATAGCCCCTGGTCTTCCGGACAATACATGCATGTAGAGATAGAGATAAAGTGTAAATATAGATAATGTCAATTGAAGTACGATAAGGGCATTTCAAATTATTATGATACTTGCAGAGCTTTTCGGCAATACCTCAATTTTCAAATCAGTTTTTATTAAAATTACTAATACCACTAGGCAAGACAAGTAAGCAGATTCACACTATTAAAACAGACCCTTTCTTGTATACGTGCATATCAATGAATGTACAAAGTAATACATTTTGGGGGCTTGAGGGGGAGGGGATGTCTATATTAAGCTTGCCCCTATTAAAAACTGCGGAATAGGGACGAGTCAGCCATTTGGGACTGAATCTATTAGAAGAGAGGGATTTGTGTTTAGTTTCCTCCCTATTACTAACTGTGGAATGTGGACAAGTTGGCCATGATCTGAGGATGAATCTAAGAGATCTATTAGAAGAGAGGGATGTATGTTTAATTTCCTGGGCTCATATCTTCCTAACTGATTTTCGTGATTAGGCTAATCAGCTGAAATTTGATTAGTGTCTCATAAGTCTTGATTCTATCTGTCATCAAAAATCAGGATATCATATGAAAAAACATTAAAATGGATTGTTACATGTTATCACTTTGATTGTTAGACAGAATAAATTCACGTGGTTAGTCTGATCATGGAAATCAGTTATGAAAATATGGCCCCCGGGCAAAGTGAAATGCAGCCATGGGGTGATCGTCCTCTAATCCCAAGAACATGATTAGATATCTTGGTTCTGCCAGACAAATGTCAGCCGATTTATTCATTGCCATGTGTGCAGAAGCAAGGTTTCGAGAGGGTCTCAGGTCACAATTTTCATTTTCTTATAAGCAAAGAAAAAGCATCTGTACCAACATATATATTTATCTGTATACATTTTCATTCCGCTATCTCAAGAAGCGTCCGCCTATTGTCACAAGATTTCCACCCTACATTTGTTCAGGGTTGCCACAGACCAGAGACATAAAAATTCCCTGACTTTTCCCTGACAAATTTAGTTGGATAAGATATTCCTTTCATTAAGCTGATTAACCAGCCTTGAACCACCCATTGAACTGACCTTTCTTACATTTAGTCTAGGACTTGTGAAATACACAATACCTTACCATTTTTCTTAACAACTCCTGTAACCAAGGTGTGCTGGATTGGGACCACAATTACAAAAGAGTTTTTGCCACACCAGATTCTGGTGACTCTTCACTTGCAGATTTGGAAAATCCTTTTTCCCTGACTAGAGTAAAAATTTCCGACATTTTTTTTAAAATTCCACTTTTCCTGACCAATTCCGAAATTTCCTGACTTTTCCCTGACCTTGAAAAAATAACTTTTGCCTGAACTGTATGTGGCAACCACTAAATTTTATATAACATTTTCTCTTCCAAGCCATGCTTCATGATAAAAAAAATCATTCGCTACATCTTGATTTTTGTCTGCATTATGTGAGAGAAAGTCCCAATGAAAAGGATGTATCAGAATTGATTATTAGTTTCCAAAATGAATAGGTAAACGCGATTGATTTGAGAAAATACGCTTTCAATGAAATCTTAGGAATATTATGGTTATTCCATAGAATAGAATATGTACATTATACAGTTTTCATTAGTGTGGCACCCTTTTTTGTGTTGCATATTTGAGCTAATATGTTGGGGTATGGTCTGGAATGGAACTAGGCAGCCTGGCTCAAACTGGCTGGTTCAAAGCATCTAGGTGGGGGGGGGGGGGGGGGGGAATTTAATTCTGAAAATGATTTTGACTTATAATTCTAATAACTTTTTACAGGTGCTTACCCGTGTGGCATATAGTAAAATTAGTAAACTATAATCCTCATTTATAATGTACATTAAAAAGGGTATCTTAGAACAAAAAATGTGTTTGAGATTGCAAATACTTAGTTAGCTGAACAAAATAACGACACGAACATTCCTATTTAAGTAGTAGCATCTATTGATTATTTTAATTATTTTGTAATAAAAAAAAGCAATTGCGGGATGCCCTGATAAAATCAGAGTAAAATTCTCGCAACATTTTTTGTTTATTTTCAATGACATACTATATCAAAAACCCGAGCTATTCATCTGTATGCTGCGTGATCAGCAGGGAAGCGACGCGTTGCATGTTTAGAAGGTAAGAGAGGGGTCATAAAACAGTACGTGGGGAGTGGGGCGGCGTGAACGTGCAGGCACCGCGGAGTACAGCCGGGATAGCCTGAGGGGCCGGCGGCCGACCTCTCGGCCACCACTGGTCAGCCTCAATCAGAGCTCTCAATGAGCGGGCATGGGACGTGGGACAATACTAGGACGAGCTTTAACCTATAGGTCTACGCCCATTTAACAGTACACCAAACGATTCCTTGCAATTTGTAATGATTAGTTCTACTCAACTAACTTTGAGAACTTATTCTTACCGGTACTGAGGGAATAGGAAGGGACTACCCACCATCAGTGGGTTACAGGAATACTATGAACAGGTGAGTGAGACGCACATTGTTAGTATACCGATGTGCATTTGTGGTGTTGCATCATAGACAACGGCTAGGTACCTTCTGTATTTTGTTATCGGGCAGATGTTTTCTTTTGAGTACTATATTTTTCTGTTAAGTGTAGGCTATGTGTGAAATCAGTCTTTGAGAAGTTACTAACATGTTCATACAAATGACTGTCGTGACATATATCCCTAGTTCTGAATGTCCTTTTTAATCCCTTAGATCAAAGCTCATAAAGTTAATCCTGTTACAAGATCAATGAAGATACCTTTATGCTACTGGTGAATTTAACTTTGTACAGTTTGAAAACTTAGGGGGCCATGAGGAGGGCAGTTACTGGTCTACTCTACTTCCTGTCAAGGGCAGTTCGAAACCAAAATTATTTCGAAAAATTTAAGCACAGGCAAGTCAGCCAAAGAAAGGAATTTCCGTGGAAAATCCTTAATTTCAATAAGTCCATATCTAATTTTTAGTGAGAAAGACATACTAATAGTATTACGTTACTGGGAAGAGGCCTAAAATTGAGTAGGAAAACCCTCCTGAAGTCTAATATATTTGTCATAATCTATCAGGGAACCCCTATTTACAAAGAACATTCTCCTCGGATTTGGAAAAATATCAATAATGACCGAAAAGATTTTAAAATCGCGGAATTCCAACCTCCCTGAAACAGCGATTTAAAACTAGCTTGTATTTTAGGTGCCTACTTGTTTATCAGGAAATACCAAATTTTTTTATTTAGAATATTTCTTTGGAAATCCTGATATCAACATTTTCTTTAATAACGAGGCGCACTCATTTAAAAATCTACTGCCACTGAATATACTTATAACTTAACTAAACAAGAATAATCTGGCAATTCAATGTAACAAAAAACAGCTAAACTGGGTTGTCTGATCTAGTTGTCGCTTTCAAACTTACCTAGAGGTTTGACCCGTCAGGTTCAACTCACCTGCGCAATGAGAACTCGAAATATAGAATTACAAAATCTTTATTCATTAAAACAGTAATTTTACATGGCGAATATGAATTAGTGACTGAGATCTATTAACATACTTCACATACATACATTTATAAATACAAACATCAGATGTGTCACAGCTCCTTTTCCTGTGACAAGACTTCGTGCTCAATATCTTTCGATGAAATGACAACACATTGATACTGGTTCAGGTTGCGTATGACAGTTACACAAAACCAAATAAATGTAGACATGAAATGTGTGATGTAAAAGAATGATTTCAATGGTGCATATACAGTGAATGTAAAAAAGGTATTTCTGTCTAACGCAACGACCAATTTTGTATCCGTATTCCTAACTATAATTGAAGACCATACAGATCGGCCATAAAGATGTATTTGATAAGCGGACTTTTTATAACGTAAGGAAAATCAATCTATCCACCATGAGGGAAATGGTCGATGTTCATAACGGAAGTAGAAGTAATTCACTATTCAAAAGAAGGAGTAAAGTCCTGTGCATCAGAACTTCATTAAAACTTGATCGGAATTAAAATACTAAAATAGGGCCGTGCCTAGTCACTATTGTTGGCTATGTCTCTTTGTCTGTTTCAGGGGGTCCTTTCTGAGGCCGATGGAGGAGGTGCCGCGCGTTCTGGACGTCATTGGCTGTCACCGTGAACTCACCATCGCAGGTCACGTCGACGTCATTAAGTACCTGCCCTTCCGCATGCGGCAGCACGTCCAACTGGTAGAGCAGTACTACCAGGAACCGGCCAACTACGATGGGCGCTACTCCGACTACTGCGACGCCTGCTCCAGGGTGCTCGACTACGGCTCCAACTACCTGGCCATCAAACTGTACGATGACATCACCAGGCCAGAGCTGGGGGAGTTCCTACTGGCCAAGGGCTGGAAAATGATTGGATACACAACCAATAAGGACCATAACAAAACATATATTCTGGAGAAATGGTGCAATTTACGAGATCATTAGGCCGAGAAAGGGGGCTTTTTCTTAAGACATTTTAGTTTTATACCAATGTGCTTTTTTTCTAGTACATAAGTATCTATAGATGGTCCACTTATTTACACCGTGATGTTATTTATGGTCGCTTTGTCATGAAATCGATTTGAAAGTTCAATACCATTGACTCAACTGGTGAGGCATTCATACATTATCTGTGTAAGTGTTTCTATCTCTTGATATTTCTTTTTCACGAAGTTTTGATGAGGCTGGAGTTGTGCAATTTTGAATAAATTAATGAATGTCCCTCACTATGCTTTGAACACTTACGCTTAAATGAACAGATACTATAGATAAACCTTTCATGTATTTATAGAATCTTTTATGTAAAATATTTTTTCTGAAAACTGCAATCTCCTCTATATCCCCCCTTTTCTATACCTTATATGTACAGGAAGTATAATGTTTACAACAAAAAATATCATTACTAATTAATTTCACCGAATGAAAAACTTTGTTCCCAACTTTCGGATCAGACAGAACAAGATACGACATCTGTAACCCTGGGCCATTTTGTTGTTTCGGAACAGTTATCTGGGAAGGCAAGTGTAACTAAAAAGTCACTGTTGTTGTATAGACCATAAACTGTAACTATTCATTGTATCTGTCCTGACTTGGCATATACCGTTTAGATTAGAAAACTGTCACTTATCATACCAATAAAACTTCTTATACAAAACTAGTTTGTTTCGTAATTTTTCAAGTTAACTGTTAAAGTTAAACTGAGATTAAGGTATTTTTTAAAAAGTACTTTTGAATGGCATTTGACCATTGGTTTACATCCTCAAAACATTTGATATCGGGCAATTGTAAAACTTCATTTTAGATTAAAACTAATTAAAATCAAAATTAACGTAACGTTTTTCTTTATTGAACATTATGTTAAATGAAGAAAAACGATCACTTTGCACAAGTATTATAGAGATTTTGGAAGAAGCACGTTAGCACAATCTGATGATAAAAAATGTAGTTAGGGTCATAGGGTTCTTTCTTAGAAATAACTCAGTAATACCTTCAAGTCCAGCCCCAAGCTCCCCATGATAATACTTTTCATATACATGTATAATATTTGTCAGTTTCATATTTTACCGTTTGTTAGTGTTATTTTATCTTTTGGAATACATGGACAATATCCATTATAGTAAACATCGTTATTTTCTTCAACCACTCACTTAGGCATATTGCATACCTTAAGTCATTGTGCGGTCTCGTTGGACTGGCTCCTGTCGTCCGGTTGGTCTCCCTCCACATCTTGTTCACTGGACTCACTCTCTACCCCTGAACTCGCCGACAAACTGGCAGCAGCTTCACCTTCCTCGGTACTTGTCAGGGTCTAAAAGGGACCGGTAAAATAAATGAATGTATTAAACCACTTTTCAGTTCTGCTTTTCCCAATAACGTCATTTGAAGACAATTCTAAGTTTATGAAAAATGACACGATCTACACAAATTTACTGGAGGAATAGTGGCTCAATTCAACATATCTTTTGAGTTACTAAAGGTTCGTCAACAAGAAACGGTGGAATGATTTCAGTTTCAAATTCAAACCAAAGTGTTGATACAACGGGCTTATTTATTTAGGAAAGAAAAATAACATAGAGGCCTATTTACCTTGAGGACCTCAGCGAAATATTCTGCATCCTTAGCCGAGTCTGTCAATCGTTCATTTTCATCTTGGAGAAATTTGATGTCGGAGTGTAGCTGGAAAAAAATAAGAACAGAAATATATAGGTCCACTCTTTTTTCCTAATAAGCAATATGGAAAAAATGACATTTTCACTCTGGGGCCAATTACAAGTCTAAAAGGCTCTTTATCAGACTCAGGGATACAAGTTTGGGAGTAAAAACATCGGAAATAACATCAAGAAAATCTGAATGTATCCTAAAATGATGTGGAACGTGTGCTAAATATCAAATTTTGAATCTAATTTGTTGCGGTGCTGGAGGGGGGACAAACCCCAGAAACAAAACACACACACAAAACAAGGAAATCCGACAAAAATCGGAAAACTATCATCCACAAAGGGCCATTTGCTAAATTTTACCTGTTCGTTTTCTATTAGCGAGTCCTCCAATGCGGATCTTCTTTCTTCTGCCAATGTCTTCCAGTATTCAAGCGGAGGTTCATCTATAAAACGCAATACTTAAATGGTCTTTGGCAAGTAAATCTATTAAAGCGGTCGCAACAGGTAAGCGTGTATAAACCTTTAGGCGATAAAAGTATGGTTAGAAACATGGCTAGGTTGAGTAGTAGCAAAGCAACTATAGATCACTGGAACGGAAAGGATTTGGGAATTGTCATAATTATAGAAGTATCATCACTTATAGTATGACCGTATAGTGGTATTAGGACGGGGTACCTTGGACCATGAGTCGGTGGGCCTCCTCCTCGGCAGTGAGTTGTTTGACCGGAGTGCTGTGGGCCACACACTGGGGACAGGCGGCCCCCGACACCTCCGTCTGCACCTCCTCGTCCTGCGTCACCCGCTTACGGTCCTCGTACACCTTCACCCCGGGCTGGGCCACGATCTTCTTGGCCTTGAAGAGTTTCTACAATTATACATAACGACATATTACCTTATTGCGGGGAAAATGTAACTTCCTTTCCAGATTAGGATACTTCTTTAATTTGCGTGGAATACAGGAATGGAATATTAATTTCCATATTCCATTTTCTGGTAACTATGCTTTTTAAAATGTGCGTCTTCTAAGCTAAATTTTGATACTAAAACTAAGAGCAGATAAAAGATGTAAAGTACCGTCGGAGAGAGAGGCTTTACTTACTAAATATGGTCTAACGAAAAAAAAGAATACAATGTGGGAAAATAATTAAATTCTCTCATCTCAGATTTTTGATGTAACACAGGCCTATCGTAACGCACATCTCCTCATAGAAAGTATGATTTTTATGAAAAAAAAATGTATATCCAGGATTGGTAAGCCGACTTATTTAATAAATAACCCCGCCTTCTGGGGAGAGCACTACCCACCTCTTCTGGCCGGGTGAGCCCCCTGTCGGCGGCCGACTGAAGCGTGCCCAGGGTCTGTCGGGGTTTGGAGCTCGACGTGACTGCTGCATCAGGCTGAAAACATAGGTAAAATAACGTGTAAATTATGTTTACTTTAAACGGCGATGAAGCATACATTAGCGAAGCCGTTGAAAAGGAGAAACAATACAATTATATGCATTGGGTGCAGTTAATGTGCTGACATGTGAAAAAAGATTCAGGTCCACTCAGCAGAATTTCTAGCTATATTAGAACCAACTTGAGTGGACAAAGTACTGATGATCAAATCTATGGGGATGGAAACAAAAGGTGAGTGGTCCACCAGCTGACAAGGCTCAGTACCAAACCTGGGTCAGCCACGTGCGAGAAGATGTTGAACGACAGACCATCCCAACCATCTATGTGAAAGATGTTACAATCGAATTGGGACTACTATTAATAAGACTATACTGAAGGCCTTATGTTTAAGAATACTGAAGACGTTAAAGTACTTTTAAGAATGCTTGGTTCAAGGCTGTCTACTCAAGAATATATCAGACCATAGGTTGATGACAATTGCTCGGAATGAGGCGACCATTGTTTCCAATGAAAAGCGACCACTGACCGGATCACATGTCTAACCCATTTACGTCTAACTTACGACTCCCTTTTTTTATCTTAGCCTCAGGCGGTAGGCATGTTGACCTATAGCCTACGTACGAAATTGGTAGGCCTGTTTAATTGAACGTTAATTTAGTGTATGTAATGCGATTAACTATAATACTACAACAAACTGGAAGGTCCTTTCAATTTCATAGTTCTATCAATATAAGAACGGATTAAGTTTACTAAGTTAGCAGTTAAAAAAATAAGTCAAGAGTACTTAATTAAAGAAATATCAACATCTAGGTAAACGAACGCATGTCACTATGACATATATAATACATCGACACTGAAGACCACAATCATATTGGTAGAACTATCTGATAGTAGTTCTTTCAGTCAATTTATCACTAGTAAAAATTATCATGGCATGCATTTAATACCAAAAACTGTCACAACAAATATAAATGTACAAACTGGCTTATTCGTTAATAAGCTTATAGAATATAGTAGTTTCATTATAATAATGTAAATGCTCATTATCAAAGGAAACTTTCCGGTTCATCAACAAGATGGCGCCACGCGTAGCAGCAACAACCCCTACTGCAGCCCCATTGGTCGCAGCGCTGGCCCGGTTTCACCTAATGATTCATTCAGCTGCAGTGGCTGGCATCGCCTTGCCCCAGCCTCCCGACCTTCCCGTACACAGCCAAGCAGGCCAGGAAATGGGAATAATCTATAGGACACATGGCAAGTTGCAGTCTCCTGGCAGTGCGGCGACTGCGCACGGGCCCAGCGAGTGAACACGGCTGAGTCTGCTGTCTGTCCTGTACATCAATTCTGGGCATTTCCTGGCAAGGAGAAACGATAGGAGCCGTATGTGACAGCGAGCAGTCAGGCCTAGCGTGGAGTGTTTTTACAGGCCTTTTCTACACCCTGAGGGCTATGAACATCAACGAACGAGGAGGTAGCGAGCCGGGAGTCCGAGGGGTATGAAGCTGAGCCCCGGGTGGTGCCGTCAACGTCAGCAGCTACAGGCACACCTCCTGCCCTGCCCACCAATGCAAGTCGTTTCTACCAGGCTGCAGACTGCAGCAGCAGGATCGGGGCTGTAAGCCTACCGGTGCCACCGCCCGGCCCAGCCTTGGTAGGGCACAACCCCGGCCCTCACCCCCCAGACCAGCTGGTGTGGAGACTGCAGCCTGCCGCTGCCATATTACCTGCCCCCACAACCCCCCTGCTTGGGGAGGATCCAACTGAGGAACCAACAAAAATACCAAGGTAAGATACTCTGGGCAGTAGGCATAGATGTCTCCCCTACCATGTCCTCCACAGCTGACGCGCAGTGAAACTTATACATTATTAATGCTATACAGACTTCACTCAGACGACATGGCTGAATAGATATATGCTAATTGTGACCGCGGCGGGCAGAATGGGCATTGTCAATGATCATCTTTGTTTCTTCAATAAGCTTTCTTAAGTTTAGGAATAGAACTTTCTACAAACCTGTACATTTTGCCCTTGAGGGTAGGCGTGACCCGTTTTACATTGCAAAGGTCAATAGCAGAGAATGTCAGAAGGTCGCGGTAAGGAGGGCTCACCTCAGGTCAGACGCTGACAGCCTTCTACCAATATTGAACATGGTGGTGAAAACTGACTTCAGGTTGCCTATATAATTTGCCTATCTTCTGCGGACGTCGACCAGCTCCGTGAAAGGAGAGCTGTGCCAGGAGTTGCTGTCAGAGTTAGTAAAGGCACTAGCTTGTGAGCAACAATGGATGACTAAAACTTATAATGGTATAAACACCACTTGAACTTCCGAGTATTCCTAATTGTTTTCAAATATACGGCAGTTGGATTCATAACTATAATTCTTAATCACAGGTCTTCCACTGGGGCTTCTTCTAAATATTGATATAGGGCTTATGCTCGATATAGGGTTAATGATGTGCAAATATAGGGTATGGCAACAAAATATAGGTCCTATAGGCTATAGACCTATAGAAGATGTGTTTGAGGTAAAACCTTGATAGCCAGGAATCTGTGGAGACTCGGTCAGTGATATCTAAAACCAGGATCATGCTATAGATACCCCCCCCCCCCCTCCCAATACAAAGATAAATGAATATGCAGATGCGAAATGCAGCTGGTAATGATTTCAATATTCATCCCAAATAAACAACCCAGGCTTAAGCATCTAGAGTTAAAAAAAATAATCAAAGATATTTGCTTTATAAACATCCAAAGAATTGGCAAATATCTCACACATTATCCTTTTTCCGAACTCTTTATCATTTCCACATGATGTAATGTAAGCAGTAACGTTCCTACTAATAATGAAACAGAAAAGTAATAACTTTTTGTTACATGACATATCTATATTGATTGAGATAGTAGAGAGATAATTGAAAGTTTCCTATATCATTATGATAGAAGCCAAGGCTGTTATTTCATGATTAATAATTTGCTAATGCTTATCTTCCTACATGGCATTCATGGCTGCCAACCAGAGAATACCAGAAATGCAGGGTTCCCACATACCTCGACAACCTTTTGTTATACCATATTATGTAATATTATGTAATATTACACCATCATTAATATTTCTAGTATATTTACTATTAGTACAACTATATTGTCATATAATCAAAAACCATAAACCAAATACTAGATTCATTTCCATCTACATAATATTTCATACACAATCTATCCATATCAGTCGGTGATAACTTCTACCACTAATTAACCCACAGGTGTTGCTGTTGACACCTCTTAATACTACTACCACTTATTATCAGTACCCATATTGAGCTACAAGATTGTTTACCCTACTTCTTCTAAAATGATGTCCTTTCGCATGTTGCTGCCTACATACTGAACTTTCTTCAGGTCTTAACAAGAACCAGCGAAATGTGTCATAACCAACCTGTCCATCTGGTTGCTGTTTTGTTAAACTGCTTTCAAAAGGAACTGTGGGAACCAGCGAATTGGGTCATGACCCCATTTCTTAGTTCCAGCCTCATCCTCCATGGTGTAGTGGTTAAGACCCTCACCTCCAAACCCAAAGGTTGTGGATTCGAATCCTGGCGAAGCCACTTGTTCTCTAATAAAATCAGTTGGTCAGTCAGTCACACGGTGTGGACGCATTCTTTATTCTTGTCATTCTCACGACATGACACTGGTAGAGAACCCGTAAGATTACTACCTCCACTTAAGGACACACATGAAAACACTCTAAAATTAAGCAGTGCACGGTAAGACTACAACGTATACCACTCTTAGGAATATCTGACAGCCAATTCTCACGACATGAAACTTCCCCCCCATGACTTTTCCATGGTCAAATTAAACTTTTCGGTGTACATTTTTTAGGTTTCGCAATGCCAGCTCCATGCAAATTGTGCCTATGTGCTATTTTGCAGGATTTGCCTAAATATTTCAAATTTTAGAACTAAGGCGCGATTTTCAATTTGTGAAGAAAACAGATATTTCTGGAAAACATTGAATAAAATGCCATGTCTTTTTTAAACACAAGACTTTTCCATGGCCATTTGATTTTCCAAGTTTTCGATTCTCTGTGGTAAACCTGTAATAATCCGTTTGCCCTGAATTATTAGGGTTTCAGTGCTGTAAGAACTAGACCAGGCCCAATAACAAAGGGGGTCATTAGGGGAGCGTACTCCCCGCGGTGGTTGGTATCCTGGCCTCCATCAGGATGTGTGCTCAGTCAATAGGCCGACGGCGGGTAGGGACCAGTCTCTTCCAGCCGGCCGGCCGCACTGAGTCAGGCCAAGGCTGACTCCTGACCTACATCATCATGTCAGTGCTAGCCATAGAGTCTATAGTACTGCGGCCAAGGAGGCTTTTTGGGAGTTGACCCCAACCGGAGGTATAACAAGCTGAAACCAATTTTTTCCATTTGTACACCATGTCCCACAGCCTGCCTGATAGTTTGTACTAAAAAAAGTGCGTCCCAGCATATCGTAAATCACTGGTTTCCATGGCAACCACCCAAATATCAGGTAATTCTGAAATCAACACTATTTTTGATATATCTTCCTTAATTATCAAGGTAGAAGCACAAATGAGATATCAAAATTAAGCATTCCTAGAGTTCTATGGGATAGAAGGCTGAAATGGGTTGTCTTGGTTACTGGGTTGCCATGGTTACCAGAAATAACTCCAAAATTGACCATAATTTCAGTTTCTCTTCTCTTCTTGTTACCATGGCAACCATAAATATGGGTTTAGCAAGGAACAACATATCTCATCTCAACAGTACATATCCCCTCTATATGGAAAAGAGTGTTTTTTTTCAAAACAATGATATGGAATGCAGTAAATGACTGGTTTCCATGGAAACAACTCAAAATTCATGTTATTTCAAATTTAACAGTATTTGGACAGTATCTCCCTTAATATACAAGATAGAAACACAAATGATATGTCAAATTTATGCACTCTGAGAGTTACATTGGATAAGAAACTGAAATTGGTTGTTTCTGTCACTCGGTTGCCATGGTAACCCAAAATAACCTCAAAAATGACCATTTTTTCACTTTTTCTCTCATTCCCGTTACCATAGCAACCAAGAACATAGATTTTAAGGTATAACAGAGTACAGTCTATCTTATCTGAAGTGTATTAATCTCTTGTGTGTATATTTAGGGTTTGTACAGAAATATCTTGAGCATAGAATATAATAAATGACTAGTTTCCATGGTAACCGCCTCAAAAAAATAAGGGTTTCTTAAAAAAAAAGCCTAAAATGGCCATATCTTCCTTAATATTCAAGCTAGAAGCACAAGTGAAACATCAAATTAAAGCACTCTGGGAGTTTTATTGAATGGCACATTGAAATTGGTTGTCTTGGATACTCAGTTGCCATGGTAACCACAAATAACCTCAAAATTTACCATAATTTCAGGTTTCCCTCCTGTTTCTGTTACCATAGCAACCATGAATTTAAGGTATAACCAACCAACAACTATCTCATCATAGGGGTAAATGCTCTTCCTTAAAGATTTGGATGAAATCATTTCAAAACCATGCTAGGAAATATAGTAAATGACTGGTTTCCATGGAAACCACCCAAAAATCAGGTTAGCTAAAATTCATCAATATTTGGGCCATATCTTCCTTAATATTCAAGATAGAAGCACAAGTGAAACATCAAATTAAAGCACTCTGGGAGTTCTATTGAATGGTATATTGAAATTGGTTGTCTTGGATACTCAGTTGCCATGGTAACCACAAATAACCTCAAAATTTACCATAATTTCAGGTTTCCCTCCTGTTTCTGTTACCATAGCAACCATGAATTTAAGGTATAACCAACCAACAACTATCTCATCATAGGGGTAAATGCTCTTCCCTAAAGATTTGGATGAAGTCATTTCAAAACCATGCTAGGAAATATAGTAAATGACTGGTTTCCATGGAAACCACCCAAAAATCAGGTTAGCTAAAATTCATCAATATTTGGGCTGTATCTTTCTTAATATACATGATAGAAACACAAATGTCTTGTCAAATAGATGCACTCAAAACATTCTATGGCATAGAGGACGGAAATGGGTTGTCTTGGTTATTCAGTTGGTATAGAAACCAAAGATGACCTCAAAATTTATCATAATTTTGTTTTCCTTTTATTTATTTCAACATAGCAACCAGTAGTACAATCTTTTCAAGTCCAAGAAATACAACATATGACATCTATAAGGTGTACAGATTTCATCTATAGTCTCAAGAAACAGGCCTGAAGGATAGTCATCACAAGGTTCCAGGTAGATCTTATAGATTCACACATGGTTATAAAACCGAAAAACTCTGGTCTATTCATTTTTATTTTGAGCATATAATATCAAATCGATTAAATATGTGGACTAGGAAAGGAGTTATTGGCGAAACAAGAAACAAAAAGATTTATGACCATGATGCTGATGCGGTCCTCCTGCCATCATCCATGTTGACATGCGGAGAGTACTAACCTTGCTGTCGATGCTGATCATGAGTATTGACATAATTCTTCATTTCATATTGACCTGGACCAACTCTAAATATTAATAATCCATAATATATCCTCTATAATGCCTGTCAATACTGATTTAAAGGTGTACAAAGGGCTGAAATGTGGAGGATTGAGACCACCGTACCAACCAGGACCACACCATGTTGACATCAGCTGATGCTATCTTGACAATACCAGTGAGCAGTCTGTGATCCGCCCTGGAAAATATGTGTGCATCCCTGAACTAGTCTCGGGTCAGACCACTAGCACCTGCCATGCTTGCAGTCTTCACCCTACTTTTCATAATTTATTTCACACTGCATGGCAGCTTAGACCGTATAGGTTTTCTAGTTTGTGGAGTATGTGTACCCCCAAATATGACCATATATAGAAGTCCTTCAATCTCTAAGAGGATGAATTGGGGACCCAGATTTCATAGGAACTCTATGTTAAACCTACAATCTTCTCTGTATTTCTGGTTTTTGATTACCAAATTCCAGATTCTGAATTTGCCAGCAATTTCCTATATATTTCTATGGTGACTTTAGCATAAATGACCAACTCATCTCTCAGGCTTGACCAGAGGACAACAGCATTGCGTTTCTAGAGAAAAAGGATATGACTGATGACCAGTATAGATGCTTGAATTGACAACCATCTTAAACTAATCAATCTCTCTTACAATATAAAAATGAATGTCTAATGAAGATCATGAACGAAGTTCATGAGTCAAAATGTATCTGTCATAACTAGTTTCCCTGTTAATACCAACAGTTATACCAAAAGAAATCAAGTATCCCTAAGAATCCCATGAGTACTTACCATTAGATGCACCTACAGGGTGCCCACACATGTTTTATAAGGTTTTATTTTGGTGCTGTCATTTATCAGGCTATTAGAAACGTCTTATTTTGCAGTCAGAGGTTACATAATCATCTTATTTTGAGGAATCCATAAAGGATTAGAATTACCATGAACATACCTTTGCACAGGTATGTGGGACTGAAGAGGGTAATGCTTCGACATAGCTTTTACTCAGTGCCTGACAGGTTTGTGCTGAGGATTTTTCATTAAGCCCCATGCCCATTAACTGATTTGGGACAGTGGAAGGGTGAATCAGCATTCCCACCAGCCCACCCATTGGAGCGGCCGTTGATAGACGCTGACTGAACAAGGCATACCAACGCACAATTAGCTTGGCTTTCTAGATACAGGAAGATGATGTAATATCGGTGCCCCCGGGGGGTCTCAGGGCCGGAAGGGAGGACAGTTCCTTGGTCAGACATAAGGGGGGAATTGACCTCAGTCTGAGCAGCTCGGTTCTGGTACCTCCTGTGGGGATGGGAACAGTTTAGAATTAGGTAATGGTGTAATCTTAGGCCATGACAACACAGTTAATGGGTCATTTTGTCCCCATGGTCAAGATTTTTATGTACAAAATGGTCATCAGTCAGTAGGGGTCTCTGACTACAGGAGGGTGCTAATTAATGCCACCACTAACTACCCCTCTGATCTCACCATAGGGTGGGGGTGGTTATTTTCAGGGAACCATGGAGCATTTCTCCCTATATTTACCCAACTTGTTTTGTATATTATTACTTTACACATTTATGGAAGTATTTCCAGTGTTTTGATCAGATTCAATGGACAGATGAGGATTTGCTTTTTCCAAATATATAATTTTCCACCCCTAAAATCATTATATTCCTTGTCTAAACTGGAAATGAAATATGTTTCCCATGCATTTCTATAGTGGGGAGGGGATAGGTGTCCGTCCTTCTGGTGTCTGGACGGGCTGGGAACAAGCTCCAGTCCCTTAAACTGTGGGAAACCCGTAGGTCGAAAGACGTGTATTACCACAGCCATCGGTGCCAACCACTGACACTGCTGCTGATGGCCATGTGAATCCATATTAAGCATGTTTCAAAATTTGGCATCGGTAGGGCATTTAGGGGAGGAAGGGAATGAAGGGATAAAGGGGTAAAAGGATAGAGCGTACCTTAGACATCTTAGGGGGACTTTCAGGCATAATTGTGGGAGGTTGGATGCATCATAGGCAACTTGAGTGCATAATAGGCACATCTGGGAGGCTATTGAGTGGATCTATTAGGCACACCTGTGGTACATCTTAGGCATTTACCAGGGGAATCCTTGTGGGATCTTAGTGGTTTTATATAGAACATAGGCTACAGGGTCTATGAATTTTGAGGCACATCTTAGGGGCATCTTATTGGCATCTTAGGTGGTCCTTTGGGGCATCTAGGTGGAATCTTAGGCACATCTTGGCACATCTCAAAGAGATTTTAAATGCATCTTAAGGGGGATCTTTATGGGATCTAAGGGGCATCCTAATGGTATCTCAAGTGCATCTTAGGCATATCTAAGGGGATCTTAGGACCATCATATATCATTTTAGGTGCATGTTTGGTGTATCTTAAGCGGATCAATTTTGGGATCTTAGGTGCATCTTTTAGGGAGATCTTTGTTGGTTCTTAGGGTGGATCTTTGTGGAATTTTAGGTGCATCTTTAGGGCATTTTGCAGGATCTGTTTTATGATCTTTAGGGCATCTCTGAGAGGTCTTTGATCTAAGGGTGCATCTTTGTGGAATCTCAAGTGCAAATTGGGCAAATGTTATGGGAATCTTTATGTGATCTTAGGTGCATCATTGAAACATCTTAGGTGCATCTTAGGGAATTATTATTGAATCTTGTTGCCATTCAGGAGGTATGAAATATCCAGAAATTAAGGAGGATATTTCCAGATTTTTTGTTCAGAAACTAAAAAAGTGGACATATTCAACAGGCAATGTACATCTATGGTGTAAATGGATTAGAAACAACAGATGTATACATTGAAAAGCAGAACTGGTGACTTGGGTTGAGAAAAAACTCATGTTCATACTGAACTTGCAAAAATCTGGAAATCTCTGAAAAAATAAAGGGAAAATGATATCTCTGATCTTAGGCACATCTTCTGGATCCCAGAAAAATCTTAGATGCATCTCAGGTGAATCTTTCTGGGATCATACAGTGATCTTTGGTGTGTCATAGGCAAATCTTATATGCACCTTAATTGCACCTTATGGGTAAGTTAATGGCATCTTAGGCGGATCACGGACTGCTCACTGCAGCTGGTATTGTCAAAACAGCATCAGCTGATGTCAACATGGTGTGGTCCTGGTTGGTACGGTGGTCTCAATCCTCCACATTTCAGCCCTTTGTACACCTTTAAATCAGTATTGACAGGCATTATAGAGGATATATTATGGATTATTAATATTTAGAGTTGGTCCAGGTCAATATGAAATGAAGAATTATGTCAATACTCATGATCAGCATCGACAGCAAGGTTAGTACTCTCCGCATGTCAACATGGATGATGGCAGGAGGACCGCATCAGCATCATGGTCATAAATCTTTTTGTTTCTTGTTTCGCCAATAATTCCTTTCCTAGTCCACATATTTAATCGATTTGATATTATATGCTCAAAATAAAAATGAATAGACCAGAGTTTTTCGGTTTTATAACCATGTGTGAATCTATAAGATCTACCTGGAACCTTGTGATGACTATCCTTCAGGCCTGTTTCTTGAGACTATAGATGAAATCTGTACACCTTATAGATGTCATACGTTGTATTTCTTGGACTTGAAAAGCTTGTACTACTGGTTGCTATGTTGAAAGAAATAAAAGGAAAACAAAATTATGATAAATTTTGAGGTCATCTTTGGTTTCTATACCAACTGGATAACCAAGACAACCCATTTCCGTCCTCTATGCCATAGAATGTTTTGAGTGCATCTATTTGACAAGACATTTGTGTTTCTATCATTATATATTAAGAAAGATATGGCCCAAATATTGATGAATTTTAGCTAACCTGATTTTTGGGTGGTTTCCATGGAAACCAGTCATTTACTATATTTCCTAGCATGGTTTTGAAATGACTTCATCCAAATCTTTAGGGAAGAGCATTTACCCCTATGATGAGATAGTTGTTGGTTGGTTATACCTTAAATTCATGGTTGCTATGGTAACAGAAACAGGAGGGAAACCTGAAATTATGGTAAATTTTGAGGTTATTTGTGGTTACCATGGCAACTGAGTATCCAAGACAACCAATTTCAATATACCATTCAATAGAACTCCCAGAGTGCTTTAATTTGATGTTTCACTTGTGCTTCTATCTTGAATATTAAGGAAGATATGGCCCAAATATTGATGAATTTTAGCTAACCTGATTTTTGGGTGGTTTCCATGGAAACCAGTCATTTACTATATTTCCTAGCATGGTTTTGAAATGATTTCATCCAAATCTTTAAGGAAGAGCATTTACCCCTATGATGAGATAGTTGTTGGTTGGTTATACCTTAAATTCATGGTTGCTATGGTAACAGAAACAGGAGGGAAACCTGAAATTATGGTAAATTTTGAGGTTATTTGTGGTTACCATGGCAACTGAGTATCCAAGACAACCAATTTCAATGTGCCATTCAATAAAACTCCCAGAGTGCTTTAATTTGATGTTTCACTTGTGCTTCTAGCTTGAATATTAAGGAAGATATGGCCATTTTAGTCTTTATTTTAAGAAACCCTTATTTTTTTGAGGCGGTTACCATGGAAACTAGTCATTTATTATATTCTATGCTTAAGATATTTCAGTACAAACCCTAAATATACACACAAGGGATTAATACACTTCAAATAAGATAGACTGTACTCTGTTATACCTTAAAATCTATGTTCTTGGTTGCTATGGTAACGGGAATGAGAGAAAAAGTGAAAAAATGGTCATTTTTGAGGTTATTTTGGGTTACCATGGCAACCGAGTGACAGAAACAACCAATTTCAGTTTCTTATCCAATGTAACTCTCAGAGTGCATAAATTTGACATATCATTTGTGTTTCTATCTTGTATATTAAGGGAGATACTGTCCAAATACTGTTAAATTTGAAATAACATGAATTTTGAGTTGTTTCCATGGAAACCAGTCATTTACTGCATTCCATATCATTGTTTTGAAAAAAAACACTCTTTTCCATATAGAGGGGATATGTACTGTTGAGATGAGATATGTTGTTCCTTGCTAAACCCATATTTATGGTTGCCATGGTAACAAGAAGAGAAGAGAAACTGAAATTATGGTCAATTTTGGAGTTATTTCTGGTAACCATGGCAACCCAGTAACCAAGACAACCCATTTCAGCCTTCTATCCCATAGAACTCTAGGAATGCTTAATTTTGACATCTCATTTGTGCTTCTACCTTGATAATTAAGGAAGATATATCAAAAATAGTGTTGATTTCAGAATTACCTGATATTTGGGTGGTTGCCATGGAAACCAGTGATTTACGATATGCTGGGACGCACTTTTTTTAGTACAAACTATCAGGTCATAAAGTTGAGATATTTATCTTTCTAATGAGGTATGGCATGCTTTGTTATACCTCCGGTTGGGGTTTTTCCTTAAATAAGGCTCTTTTTGAGTTTGGCCGCTCTACTACTAGTCTCTAGTCTGTCTAGAGTAGCTTAGAATAGGCGAAAGTCATATAGAAATACCTATGGGTCAAATTCTAAACCCGAGCTGTCCATCTTTCCAAAATTCGTAGGAATTGCATATTCATATTGGTCCCACAAGCTGTGGGGTAAACTAATACCCTGTTATATTATCAAGAAGACTGTATTAATAATATAGTCTAGCTGACAGATACTGATAGGCTGCAATGCATGTACCTGACAGCTTATTAGATTGGGAGGCGAATCAATTTAAAACACCCTGACGTCACCTTTAACAAACGTATAATGGGCTGGCTAGTTCGGGAAAGCTTAATCTCTTTTGGTGGATTTTCTTCTGTGATTAACACTCAGTAAAAACCTGTTCTTAGTTTTAGATTTTTTTTCTGATCCATCTTTCAAGAAAAGAGCATCTGGACCTATAAAACAGACTAAGAATATGAACCTTACCATTCCCAAGAATAAGAATAAATCCTCCTACTGTGGTTAGTGTGATCTTCTTTCATTGTGAAATACTCATTACAATTGAATTCATTATCCACTGAGCAACCCATGCTCGGTCTGTGACGTCATTCCCAATGTCTGCAGAGACCTTCTGGTGTGGCAGCAGGGAGATTATTCACCTTAACCTCTGCCTGCAGACCTTGTGGTACCGCCCTGGTTGTGTTAACCTAACTCAGACCAGGCTAACCCAACAGATCCTAACGTACTGCTAGTATGAGACCTCCCTTCGTCTAGAAGGACGAGGGGGCAGAACATCAGACTTAGTCACCCTGTAAATGTAGAGGCCATTTTATATTCCGCAAAAAAAAAAAATTACTTGAAAATACCTACAGGTCCCAACATCATAAATCATGACTATAGCAACAACCTGATTTACAGCATGACTACACGTTATTAGGATACAGCAAGTCAGTTGTCAAGGGTCTTGGGTTTTATCTCATCGCGTGTGCCCACACATATCAACGCCATGTAGTCATGTACTACAGTCTATATCGAGCGCTGTTTATTTTCCCACTCCTCCTTAAAGTATTGCATACAAAATGTACGCAAGTCAAGGAGTGGTTCTGCAAGCTATCTTGCCATGCTGGGAGAAAATATGGCAACTTCTGCCTCGTACAGCTGTTATAATTTTGGCTTAACGTAAATAACTAATACATTTATTGATTTTTGTTATGTAGCATCCACGCTTGTTTACTTTCAGTTCGTATCTCAATGCATAATGCTGTAAATACTAGACATCTTTCAGGAAGACTGAAATGTGCGTAACAGTGATAATACGCTCAATCCATGCTCGTAAAATGTTGTTACTGGCGCCCGTGGCTAATGCTGACCTCCCCTCATACTGCGGCAGTGGTCGTCCCTGTGGCTATATTTACAGCCACTTTTTACCCCTTTCCAGAGCTGGCTGATGTTTGAGTAGACGGTAAGAATAACCCGTCATTCTGCACTCGATAGAACTTTAGTGCACTGGTTATTATGAAATAAAGTAATTAAGTGTTTCACAATACAAGATGAACTATGCATCATTTGCATTTATTTTCTCCCTCCATCTTTTTTGATGTTCAGGGTAAAATTGAGGATGACTAGGTATTTCAATAGTCAAATCAAACCTGTTGGATTATTACCAAATATATAGCAGCAGTATGACTGGATACCATCTGGTCTGTAACATTTAATAGTCAGGAAGTGGATCACACGTCGTGTAGTGGACGGAAGGATGGACAGAATTGGGTCGGGAAAAAAAAGACCAAACGCTCGGCTTTGTCTAGCGGGGAGTGGATAGCATAAATCATATTTCCCCGCTACTTCAGAGTGGTGGTGGATGTTGACTTGATGTGCCGGGTCCGAGCCCCAGCACCACATGCCAGTATTTACATCTCTCTGTGGGACTGCCTATTCCTGGGCCGTGCTAGCAACAACAAACCTGGCTGGACTAGGGTCATAACGCCCAACTGCACTAAAGGTCTCAGGGAACTAAATGTTTTCCTGTATAGTTTAATGTAACGCGGCATCCAATAAAAAATATTCAGAAAGAGTGTTGCCCAAAAATTCAATTCTAAGCCTCTAGACAGACCTTTCATACACAACATATCAAAATTTCAGCATAGGTTAACCCTGAAAATCTTGAATAAGGGCTAAAAATGTGTACCTACCCTCATTTTGACAGGTCCGCACTGCCAAAATGCACCTAGAATACACCCTGTCCTAAAGGCATTCTCAAAAATTCTAACAGTCAGATACCAGACTGTATGATATATAAATCAATTCAGGAATAGTTGGGGAGCATCCTGAATTTTTCCTTTGTTTTTCACTAGATTTTTCATTCTAATATGGACCAACCAGAGCCCAGCAAAGTATTCACTGCAGTCCAGAAAGATATATGACACTACAGATGGCGCCACATTTAGTTCTCTGAGACCTATACCCCTGTTCACTGTGCAGTATCCCTAAACCCTTAAGTTATTCTACATGGGGGCCTACGACAGGTATTCACTCTTTTGGGTAACTAGTGATTTAGAGAGATTGATACGTTAAATGGTTGTCAAAGCCATCGGTGTAGTGTGACACGGGATTAAAGTGTATACATAGAACTTCAACTGTTAAATGCCCCACAACTGACCAATTTAAATTGAGTACATAATATCTATAGAAACGTAGGAAAATGAAGAAATATGCTGATGAATGGCGATGCATTTAACAGTACGATATGATCTAATAGGTACATCCACTACCATAAAATCTTGATTGAAATAAAACCCACATATTTGCAAACAGAAATATGTTTGGTTTCTGGTAGTTCCTTGAAATTTTACCTCACTATCTTAGTGAAATTTTTAAATACTGGGAAATGACGGGCGAACTTATTTAAGATAATGTCAGTGGCAGCTCTGCTGACATCACATTTGAAGCTAATTGGGACCATTCCTGG
Source organism: Lepidonotus clava (assembly GCA_936440205.1). Classification (NCBI taxonomy): domain Eukaryota; kingdom Metazoa; phylum Annelida; class Polychaeta; order Phyllodocida; family Polynoidae; genus Lepidonotus; species Lepidonotus clava. The sequence continues at coordinate 55,175,008 of OW387134.1, forward strand.
ATTTCGAAACCACTGGAATGAAATGGCACCCATTTTTATACATACCCAAGGTACATACATTAAAATAATCAAAGTAAACAGTAATACGCTTCATGGACTAAGGGACACAATTCACTCCACGTCGAGGGATTGAATGCTAACGAGTCTTTTTAGAGTTTCATGGTGCTCATGGTGGCCTACTTTGGCGGAATTAAAATGTGATTTAGTTGATAGGTGTTGGCATCAACTCTATCTCTGCTCTGAATACAAGTACATATACAATACACAAACTAGTTTTTAATAAAACATAACTGGATCCTACGTGTCGGACTCTTCAAAGGCCTGGAGGCTATACATGATCATAATGTCCATTAGAATTTCCCAATCCGTATTGAAACTATTTTAAAACGTAAATATACACTTCCTTGTTTATCATAGTCGGTAAGCTCATTACACTTGCCAACTGAAGTGACTGAAAGGAATCATAATATTATGTAGATATTTCGATTTGATATTGAACAAAATAATACTTCGTACATTCTAGCCGGTCCCTTGTTACCAATAATTCAGTTACACTATATCTACTCCGTTGTATATTACTTTAGACCTCTGTAAAATATCAGAGCTAGTCGAGGAAGTTATATACAGTACTGACTCAACGCGACCTAGATCTAGATTTCAGCCTCGATGTCTGCGTACATAGCCCCTTGCATTGAACTGTGTAGTTTGTCGAGACCGAGCAGCTCTCCGAGCAGCTTTCTACTTACTTCTGTTTACTTTATTATGAAACCTTTGCAGTTGATAGGAGACACTCCTGTACCAACGACCCAACTAGAAATCGCGGGCATATTATAGGTTTAGACACATGGTCTTGACCTACGTTTGGTCTACCTTCTCTAGGTAACTTGTGCTGTGTTTTGTGATAACTTTCAGCTAAGGGTATTGATAGTAAAATATTCAGAGATAACTTTAGTCGCGCATACCCGATGACCTTTACTGTCAATATTATGACAGTCATACGCGGTCGATTCTTTGAGCTATTTGGAATTTATGATACAAACAGTTCTGTAAAGCCGTAGCCTTGGGATGTGTTTACCTACCAGACTTCTATACTTACTCATACTGTATACACACACAATGTTTGACTAAATTGAGTCATGGTCGACTTCACTAACCCTTTGCGTAGAACCTTCTCTTAATTTAAGTCTTTAATGTATGTGAATATAAAAAGTACTTTACTTATGACATAATTATGAGTCGATTGTAATAACAATTAACATATTGCATTTATCAGCTGACAGAAGTCTGAGTGAACGCCAACGGTATACAAGCACAGGCGGATTTAAAGCTAAGGGCGCCCCTCCCCCTTTTGTCCAAATGCTAGATCCGACACTGAATACTTGTGCGTACACATAGGCATGAGATTCAACTGAAAACAGTTTGATTTGTAGAAATGAAAATTAAAGAGTGGCCATTTTCCGAAATAACTGTAATTCTGCTATGAAGTGAAAAGGTACACATGATATCGAGGTAAATGGCCTGCTCTTAGATGGCATTTAAACAAAGTGATGAACAGACTTCAGTTACACTAACAGGATAAATAATTTACATAAATTTAATTGTAAATGGGTAGATGAGCTTATTTTCATGTCTGCATAATCATGTGGGACGGCGGTTGGCACATGACCTCTCCTGGGGGCGGGTGTATGTGTGTATGTGAGGCGGGTGGCTGTGTGTATGTGGAGGGGAGGGGGGCAAACAGCATGTGTCACGGCTGTTTTAGTGATCCGCATCGGCGCAGATGGTCGTGCTGGTGTCGGACGTACGTCTTGAAGTGGTCGCCGTACACATGATCGGGGACCTGGCGGTCCGACTGGCCTACATAGACACCACCGCCGACCCCCAGGCTGGGTCTAGTCTACGCCGTCACTGGTAGTGGTAGTGGTGGTGGTGGCAGTGAAGCAGAAGGGCTCTGTACTCGCGCCCACGTTCACAATAGAGAGGATCCCGACCCAGGAAGAGGGGCAGGCCATGACCGCCGTGTGACCGCTGGGTGGTACTAACCAGCTCTGACCGTTTGGATGGGTCCGGCCCGGTCGACGTGTAGCAAGGGCAGGTGACGGGGGTCAGTCGAGGTCGGCCGGTACAGAGCACGGCCCGCGGACTGGGCCCACCGCCCGGGGAGGAGGCCCGGCCACGGCCGGCAGCCCACGGCCGGCGGGCGGCGACTGGCATGCCGACTATTCACCAGATGTGGGTCAGGCAGCTCGAGCCGTCCTTTACGTGATAGCACCAGCCGTTTTTCTCCTGGTAATACAGCAGCAGTAGCCGTGAGGGGAGGCGGCCGGGGCCATGGAGGGCCTGTCAAGCCACACGCTGTGGAAGCTGAGGGTGAGTTGAGATGAAGGGGTTTGGGGAGTGATATCAACAGGCCACGACCCCCTGGAGGATAAGGATCCAACAGGTGACGGCGGGGGGTGGGAACACGGCGAGACGTCTCCACACCTCTCAGCCTGGAGAGGATGGCGGCTCAGTTACCTCAGTGTTACTCTTAGGAAACAGCTTTATCCGATGTGTAAATCTCATACATCATTTGGATAAATCGCGGAGGAACAAATCATTTTCAGATCATGTTGCCCGGCACCAAGGCCTGTCTTAAGCACCCCCTTTATAATGTAGTTTACCAATGGACAACCGATGACCTCATTTTAGTTGCCAAGTAACATTCTGTCATGGTATGGTTGTCCCACTGTCGGACTCCCAGGCTACTGGACAGCTGATTTATGCCTCTCTGATGATAAGAGACCGATTTACTTGTGAAAGCCATTTCCGGGAGTGTAGACAGGAAGCAATATCTTACACAGCACATACAGAGTTGCTTATATACATATGGTTATATACATGCCTATAATTGAACGGAGTGATGTCAGATTCAGAATCTGACAGCCGTGTATAAGTAAGCAGCTTCATCACTGACTATAGGGGAGCAGGATGGCAGATTGACCTGGCGGCCCGTTGTGCGCCGACATACTGGTGCCTGTATCCTGGTGGGTAGGTACCGTCCGGGTGCCTGGTGCTCTGGTCCGGCTCGAGAAACCCAATCTGGGTCTGAGTCACAGAGGTTGCAGGTCGAGATAACATTTTAAACGCAGTGTCAGCGTACAATGTGACCCTGCATCGGTAGCGATGTCATCGATGATTATTTCACAACAAATATTTTTGATAAAACGCTAAGCTTTAATCCTTGCCTTTACATTTAAACTCAAATGACAACTTAATTGGTAACAGCCAAGTGGAAGAAAGATTGAATACAGCGGCAAAAACAAATAGACCTTGTCCCTGGTAAAAATGAAGTTAAGTTTAACAGGAAACCACATTACACTGAACAGTCCCTGTATTCATTCAAAAACAAAACTTACCCTTGCTAAGTGCAAGTCAAAACTGTTTCCTTGAGGCTTTGTTAAAAAATGGGATGAATGGGTGTATTATAACCGTGATAACATGTAGTTAGAAGATACGTGGACCCTTTTCACTAAAAAGACGGTGAAAGGAACTTTCCGTCAACAATGGCATTTTCGTATCGGTGTGCCAATCAGGTTCTTGAACAACGGGTCGGAGATATTGAGGGGTTTATTTGATTGATAGTTGAGTTAAATATGGTAAATATTATGGACCTAACATTATGCCGGCATGTGTACAACGACTTCATTTATCTGGTATACTTAATTTTTATTCACAGCAGGCATAATAATCCGGATATGGGGGATACCAGCAATCTTCGGTTGTAGTGACGCATCGATTTTCCATTTTTTGGGGGACAATTACTTAATTTGTTTTTAGTATGGCATCTGTATCTCAGCGGATGGTGAATATTTGAAATATACTTTTTTAAAAGTAGTAGTATGATTTATACCAACCCTAATTAACTTAAGCATTCTTACTGAGCAATTTCACTTTGTAATAATGTTGGCAACAATAGAGTTAAAGAAACAGTAATCAGAACACCTCATGTGAACTGGTGCCTTACCTAAATTGATTCTATTGGGGTTTAGGCTACTGGGTTTGAGGCTATTACGTATATCTTAATTGTTTGAACTTCTCTTGATAGGTAGTGACTACTATTGTTAAACGTGTACTGATAGTACCTTTCCCTCTCAATTCTTCTAGCTTGATATGGTGGTTTATTATAATCTAAATCATTGTAGCCATATTGGCAGGATAGGGGTGATTTTATCATTCCAAATATGGCAAGCTTGTCAACGCACATCCTGTGTGCTATGGTAAACCTGGTTTATAGCCCGACATAGGGCGCCAATAATTTACGATGTGAATGCTACATTTACACTATACATACAGGTCAAGAATAATAAATTGTAGCACTTGGCCGTTAGTTGAGATTTGTATCTACTTTCGTGACAAATGAATAGCTACTATCACAGTGGCCTAAATTGAAATTGTATCTTGAAATTTTCAAGGTACAACCATAACAATCATGGATATATAGGCGTGATATACCTCATACGTGAAACTAAAATATAATAAACAAATTTAGTCTCTTACAAACAAGGACCCACCCTTCCTCTGACTCAAAGTTATCAAAATGGTATATAAATACAATATAACTATATCCATGTAGGGCAAATATCACGCCACTTCTTAATCCTATTGTGCTTCGGACTATCCTTCGTCCCCTTAGCGTAAAAAGGTTGTTACACATAAACTGATACGCCTTTTTACATCTGCATATCTGGTAACTGGGATGCGTTATATATTAAATTTAAAACCATATTTATATATTAAAGGTAATACATGATAGTGCTAATTCTGTCTTTCCCTTGTATTTTACCAGATGATGAAAAGGGCATCAACCGGGGGCAAGGATGAGAGCTACGAGCACGTCTTGATGTGCCTCATCTGCCGCAGTCTCTTTGACGACTACGACCACCAGCCCAAGTTCCTACCATGCCACCACACCTTCTGCAAGGACTGTCTCCGCGAGTACTGCCGCCAGATCGGCGACGAGATAGAATGCCCCTCGTGCCGTAAGATCGCCAACATCCCCGCGGCTGGGGTGGCAGCCCTGCAGACCAACTTCTACGTGAAGTATATCCAGAGTCTGGTGAGTGGGGGCAGCGGGCAGAACTGCCATGCACTGGAGTGCTCCAAGCACGCCAAGGAGCAGCTGCAGTTTTACTGCAAAGACTGTGAGACCTCGATATGTAAGGAGTGTTGTAAGGAAAGCAGTACCCCCTGTCTAACGCATAATAAGGTGCCCATCACCAAGATCACAGAGGAGTCGCACCAAAAACTGGACTCGTCTTTTAGCAGGGCTAATGCAACTATTGAAGATAAAAAGGTCCGACTTGAAAAGGCTTTGAAAGCTCTTGCTGAAGAAAAGGACAGTGCCTTGTTAAAGATCGATTCAACATTCGAGCAGCATGCTCATACGCTAACTAGGAGAGCTACCCTCCTGAAAAATAAAGTGATAGATATCTATAATGAAAATGTAGAAAAGCTAGAGAATGACTTGATGGAGATATCCACTGCTCTTACCTGTATTGTAAGTTTGAAAGATTACCACGAAGACAAAATTAGTCACGGAGATTATCGGGAATTTAACAAAGGTATAGAAGAAATTGAAGAAGTAGACAAAAACATTGATCTAAGGATCCACCCCATTGAGACCCATATCGTTTTTGAAGGGGGACATGGCACTGAAAAGTACAGAGCCTGTGCAAAGGACCTGGGGCGTGTTAAATTTAACCGCATGGTCAGTATGCCAAGGACTGAACCTGAGGGCAATGACAGCGCCGATGGGGTGGCCCAGGCCTCAGGGTCAGTTACTCCGAGTCCTACTGAGCCGGTCAAACTGGACAGCCCCCTCACACCCACCACACCGACCCAACAAGAGGGTTTTGACCTGGGCTCTCCAGTGGGGACTCCAGATAGTCCAGCGATGCCTGTTGGGGGGTGTTCTCCTGGTACAGGGTTCTGTGACAGCACGCCGTCTACGCCCAGTCCCACTCACTCCACTGAGAAACAGGTGAGTAGTGGACTTGAACCTGTCTCTGAAACTGTGAAGCACGACCTAGTCAAGTCCTCCATGACTCAGTCTCTGAATAGCAAGTCCACTCAGTCAAAAGTCTGTGATGTTAAGCCTCGCACACCTAGCACCTCTGATAACAATAACCTACCCAAACAAAGTCTAGTTAGTGAGCAAACCAAAGGAACACACCCTGCACCTGCTGATCTGTCTTTGTCGGCAACCAAACAAAAAACTGGCCTGAGCACCGCCGTCTCCTCCAAAGCTGAACCCGTTAAACAGACTGTTAGATCAACTCATCAGATACAGCTATCGCAAAGTAAAACGCCACCTTCACCACCAAGTAGTAAAGAAGTGACTCGGGTTGTGCCAGGTGCTAGTAGTTCTAGTGCTTCAGGTATCGCCGTCATCAGCTCTGCTGCTTCAGGTATCGCCGTCATCAGCTCTGCTGCTGTCAGCAGCGGGGGCAGAACTCGCCCGCGATATCTGTTAACCCCTTCCCAGCAAACCAGCCCGCCTCGACAGGTAAAGGTGGCCAGTGATAAACCAGACTCATCATCAACTAATTCCCTCCAGGGTGCTACAGTCAAGGGAAACCCTAAGAAATCTCCCCAGGAAGGGGTAGCTTTAGCTTGTGGCGGGCAAGAAGTAGCACCGAGGCCGAGCCGCCTTCCGGGAAGTTCTGGCCTCTGCCGAATACCCAAGCCGAAAGGTATGCCCGGTAAAGTACAGATGGATTATCGCAAAGGCCCCGGCTTTATGAGGAAAAGCCCAGCGGGCCCACGACTTTCTCCAAGCGGCCAGTTGAGTCAGAGTAGTGGTAATGCCCGCAACAATGGCAACAGCCCCAAAGCATCAAACCAGACCGTGGTCCCTGCACGAAACGCCAACGGGAATATCACAATGCAACCCACTCCAGAGGGAACTGCCAATGCAAACGATAGCGAAAAGGCTAAGGCGGAAAAGGAATATTACCATCTGCTGTACACAAGTTATGACGAAGAAGAACTTTTAAAAGAGTTGAAATCTGGCAAGGCCAATCTCGATGACTCTGACAGCTGGATGACTATCAGCAGTGGGGACGAATCCAACAGCACAAACTGTAGTGATGAAGCATTGGTAGAGTCAGAGCAGACCTCTTTTTAACATTTGAAACACTAAATCTAGCCCCCATACAAAGCAAATATTAACCATTTCTAAATGAACTAAAAGAAAATCGATTTGAGATAATAGTCTCCTTTAAACGTATATTTGTGTCAAAGACTGAAGTGCAGTTTTAGGCATTAAAATTACACTTTTACTTTCTGAATGAGAATTTTGAGCAGTGCATTTTAAGTTTTCCTTTAAATTTTTAGTACCAGTAGTAATTACTTTTCCCCTTTAACTCCTGCATATCCTGATAGACACGTTCCTTTTAGTTTTAAGAAACTGCTTCATTATCGTATTATATAATCTGCTGATAAAAAATAAAGTACAACTACAAACTTCATTGTACCGTTGCCATTCTTATCATATATGTATTCTTCATTTTCCTTACAGAGGAAAGCGTGTCTGCTTCTTGAAGGAGGCCAAAAGAAAAACAAGAGGTTATCTGATACCATTTCCAGTTGATTTTCTACCATGTTAATTTAACAAAGGAATATATAGAACAAGTTGCATATAATCATCATTTTGTATCTAAAATGTTCAAGACTGTGAAACTATTATAATACAACTTTTACAAAATGAGGTAAACAAATCCAATATGTATGTTAAATTATGTAGAGAATTATTCTAGATGTGTATGGATAAACCTAGAGTAACAATTGTTGTTAGATAATCAATAAGAAATAGGATAATATGGTTAAGATGAGCAGGTAAGGAGAACAGCTTACCTGAATTTTTCTTAAACTTTAGGATAGACACCGGTGATGGAAGCGTGATATTCTTTTGACAGCAAATGAAAACCAAGGCCTATATAAAGAGAACTGAGACGCACTTCCTTCCTGATAAATGTTATGGGAGTTTCTGTGACGTATCATTGTTGAGAATGGAATATAAAAGAATTATTTATATCAGTAAAAAGATAAATTTGTGAGCTTTAAAGCACATTGAAAATAATGTTCCTAAACATATTATAGTTTCCCTAGCAGGCCGACCATGACCGGTGTCTATCATTGAAAAGTTATCATATTTTCTGAATAAAATTCTTAGATGCCTATTCATACTGAATGGCGCGAGATTTCGGTTATAAACGAGTTCTATCGTTTGCGCTGAGTGTAAAATAAGGGAATTTTGAACACTGGGTGGCTGACGTACTTGTATGAGAAGAAAATGAGAGTATTACCTTTCCTATGGTCTTAAAAGGCTTTCATACATTCCAGTGTGATAGCTTTGTGCATGTATTAAACACTGATCATTGTGACGATGTATTTATGTTCATAAGTGACACATGTATTGGCTAAGGCATTATCTCTTACGCAGAATTAAAGTGTGGCGAACGATTGCTTACTCTAGAGAGCAAACTTTGCAAGCCGTTGTTTTGCGTGTTCAATATTCTCTAATGTTATCGTCTCCAACTGTCTGCAGATTTGCCTGATGGAAAGAGGTAAAATTCAAGAGCACTCCGCAAAAGCTTTGCCACGAGATTTTCAACCAGTAAATTTAGTAATACTATTACTAGTAATTTTCAACCATGTCAAGTAAATTTCATGAGAATATGACCTTACTTTGAAAATAAAACGTATTGACAGGATTTGTCCATTGTATCCACTGGTCAACTACACAAATATTTGAAACGCGTCAACCCGATTATTAAGACGTTGAATACATATTGTGGTGAGACAGTAAAACTGAAACTTCCATGGATTGGTAAGTTTCATTGCAAAACGTACTGTGAAACTATGGACAAAGTATGTATCATCGAGTTGCAATATAATCTTTCTGCTATATTTAAACGTCTATCGTTAAGTCATGGACCTGATTATAGACGACACATTTCTAGGAGGAGGATGTGAAACGAGTTCTCCAAACCGACCTACACAGCGCAGATAGATCGGCATTTCTTACAGCATTACAAGTTACAAACAGTGAAACTTCAAATCTATGGGTTTTTTTTTCTGTATGTGAACGGCGATGTTTTTTGAGGAAAGGCGAAATGATGCTGTATAATTATGTAAATGGCATTGGTCTTATCCATACTACTAGTAATAATACCAATGTACCTTGGTATAAAACAAATTTTTGAAGAGCATAATAAAAATAATTTTCACGCTTAGGTGTTCGCTATTGGTTCTGCTTTTACTATGAAAATAAAGTGTCGTAGCAAAAAAACTGAACACTTTCACATGCGACTTAGTGGACGTTCTTGTGCATGCCTTGAGTCAAGTTCAATTCGGAACCTATAACCCAACATACTGGATCGGACCTATAAGGCTAGCAGGGTGTGAGACGAATGAAAAATGTCTATTAACGGTCTTATTAGGACCAACAGACTAGTCTTCCTCAAATATAATCTCCAGCAAAGTGTTACCGGCATCGTAGAACGTGATAATATTACCGAGTAATTGTCGATATAAATGATAATATATCTGATGTATGGATCTTGTCCTGTATCACGGTTCTAGCTGTCAGCCTCATCCACATGTGATGAATATGATAACACTATGATAATGATTCAAAGACCTGTCAAACGTAGTCCAAGTTATCTAAGATTTACCACGCGATAAAAAAGTGATATTAAAGCTGCCTACCAATGGTTCTATAATGTATGAGCTTTTACAGCACTGCAATTTTGTCAATGTCAGTTGTGTTATCACCGATTTGACTGCCTTATAATACGTTATAGTCACAGCTTTATCCTGTCTGTAACTGTCTATACGGAGGGCCTAGCCCTTCCTCCTCTCTCTTGTCTACATATATATGGCCTGAAACATTACAATGTCATGTTTGACACATAGCTAAATCAAGGCCGAGAGTGAAGGGTTGAATCCTACTCTTGGTAGCTTATGAGCTTGCTTGCAGATTAAACATCTCATGTCGATATTATCTTTGTAGACACGTGAAATCACAGAAAATAAATTCAACGGGTTAAAAAAAACCGTCTTAATAATTATAGAACCTGTGGTACCGATGGAAAGAATAAAGAGTTATATGTATACCTATTTTGGGGTTCTTTTAATTTCTGCCTATTTGTAGTATATGAAGTGAAGAGACTATTTCCCCGGTCCCAAAAGGTTGACACAGTGGTGAACTCGTAGGTCCGTTGGAAAGGTTTACAAGGCTACCCAAAATATTTAAAGTATGATATAAACGTACAATGCTATATCTTAATCCGATTAATTGTTAATCGACATAGGCATCTGAACTTAACTTTGGGAGTAAAAATGCATTTGATTTTAAGAGGCTAGGGAAATCCCTTTGTAAACGTATCCTCGACGACCAGAAAATGAGTTTTGGTTGTCCTTATGACTAAATATTTTCTGAATTACTCCCTGCAAAATATTGTTTTTTTTTGTGTTAATCTATTTTGATAGCTCATTTAAATTAAAATATGCAGAATGTTCTCTATATTGTGGATAACATATAATCAATTGTCGCTAATTGTCGTCCACTGACGGTCACAGTTGTGGCCGAATTTTCCGACCCTGACACCAACTTAAAGTGCTGACATATTTCACTTAAAAATCAGTTTGCGAAGATAAAATGCACATAGTTTGGGCAATCTTTCTCAACTAGGGAACAGTCTTTCAGGTTTTGTTTGGCTTGTAAATCATGTTCTAGTTAAAAAAATATTCACTTATCATGACTTTTGTACGTTATTTTCTACATTTAGGAAAACAAAAGACTTACATCAGAAAGTGACATACGCCTCTCTAGATAGGAAGATCATCTACATCTAATAGGTTTGATATTAAATTTAGGGAGATGTACTAGCACAAAAAAATACAAGCAAGAAGCATTTTTGCATTTTCCGATTTAAGCACATGATGGCCTATTCAATTCTATCATGACAATTTTATATGTCGTGAGCTAGACACTTTACTTGGCTATATTATGGTATGTTCTGAAACGTGATATGACAATCATTGAATGATGTCCATGTATATCGAATGAGATATTCTGCATCTATTAGACCGCCGCGAATCTGACCGTATCTATGAACCATATCGTTGCTATCTTTGAGACCTTGGCGTTGCATTTGAGACGCTTCACATAAGACCGTTAAAGACATGAGTGTGCAACCTGCTTTATTTCGCTGGGTGCTATAATTTCAGAGATGCCACTCCCGACTGATGAAAAAGTAGAAACACTTTTCCTACTTTTTTTCTGGAAGCAACTAGGAGGTAAATAGCCTTTAGGAATAGAGACCTGACATTGAATTTGTATTTGAATGCCTTTAAACTATCACAATAATACTCTAAAATAGATATCAAATTGGTGTAGAAAAAGTTTGTTGTGCAATCCAAAATGCCCAGAAAGTAGGAAATCCTACAAAAGTAGGAAAAGTGGCATCTCTGTATAATAGTAAATACTGGGTAACAAGTCTCTGGGTGCCCTGTGGGTGCCACAAAATATAACTTTAATTACCTGATAATTCCGAAAATTTTGATGCAACTATTTTTTTCCAGTCCTTGACATTAAATTTAGGTTTCTCTTAATTAATCGTACACTAGGCCTTAAATAGTAAAAGATTTACCCGATCGACCCTAACTTTTTAATTTTATTATATATGAAGATTTTTTTGGTCAAAATGCAATAGAATAGGGCATGTGCGACCAAATAGCGTTGCAAAAGGGCTTGATTGATACCAGCCAGAAAGTGGTACAGGTGAAACACCTTGACCATCGGCACATGTGATGCGCCTAGTGAGACATATCAGTCTAGTGAATACCACTGTTACCCGAAATCAACAAAATCATGATTATTATGCAGTTTGGTGCCCAGCTTGACTTACTTCCGACCGCTACTGGCGAACACTCCCTCAGTGAAAATGTTAGGGCCGCGCCATGCGCCCTGGGCGCATTAAAATCATAAATGTCACATTAGTTTTGAGATCAATGCGCCAATGGAACATTAGGAATTTTAACTTAATCAAAATCAACTAAAAATGGCGCATTCAAGCAAAAATGTCCCCCTAAAATTAACAGGGAGTGCGCCATTGTCGCATGCTAAATTTTTCTAACATTATCACTGCTCCCTATTGCGCAAAAGATCATGGAACAGCACATATAAGATCAAGACATACATTTCAGGTGCTAGAAATTGTTCAAGAGGGTGTTTGACGGATTTATCATATTTTCAACACTGTCCGGGTTATTTCCTTAGTTGAAAAACAAACAAGAAGCAAAAGAGCTACAAAGTTTCGCTCATGCATGAGCGATGGTCGTCTGAAGGCCTTCCTACAACCAGAAGGCTATATTGGCTATGAGTAGTGACCACCACCACCAATCCTGCTGTCACCAGGGTGCCCACACTTTTTCAGAAATCAAAATGAGACCTAAATAAGACCTTTATAATACCTTGTTGGATACCAAAATAAGACCTTTTCAAGACATTTCTAAGTCAGATGATATTTTTTAACCCTTTTAAACATTTATACTTTCTACCAAAAATAAGTAAACAGTGAAATGACAGGAGGAAAAATCATATCTTGTTATAGATTCAGAGTGACCAAAAATAATACCTTTTTAATTCCTCTGGACCTAAACTAAGACCTTTCTAATAGCCTTATAAATGACAAAACCAAATTTTAAGACCTTATAATACCTGCGTGGGCACCCTGTGTCACACACAACTCAGGGAGGGGTTTAGGAAAGGGGCTGCTACTGCATGCAAGCTGCCATGCACCCAGTACTGAGTGACCTATCACTCACCTACCTACACCTGTCCACCTGCAGGTGACAGTGGAGATCCTAATGTGGAGGGTTGAGGGTTGATTGGCTCAGGTAGTGGTTATGTAACCTACTTCTGGCTTCTCACACTGCCTGACTCTAACAACCATGGTAGGACAATGCCCTTCAATAGTTGAACATGACATTGTGTAACCGGTCATTAAAAACAAAAGAGAATCAAATGACTAAAGACATGACTGATTGAGGGAGTCCCTACCAATAGCTACAGTTCTATATAGATACAAGTTAAAAAATGCAATAAACACAAACTTAGTAAATAGGTTAATTATTATCATAATTAAAGCCTGTGCCCTGATGAAGTATAGAAAATTTCGAAGAAATTCTAGTTTTCACTTGAGTGACTAGAAATGAGTAAAAATTTCTGCAAAGTTTAAAAATTTGAAATTCATAACTAATTTCTGGAGACCTACCTAAACATGAAAGAGAATAGAAAATTTGAGAGTAATAGCATTAGGAAAATTAAAATTTAAAGATGTTGAACTCATATCTGTACATCTTGCTAATTATGAATAACGATATGAAGTTACATCGCTGTGACGATGCAATGAAGTTGACATTTCATTTGTAACGGTACTAAGTACAAAAGGGCACTAAGTTAGAAAATTATTGACTTTCATTTGTTAATTATTTATCATTAATTAATTATTATGTCAGTGTTCTTTTCATTACTAATTCATAACTAATTATCATTTTTGTGACTGACGTTTTCTGACTTAGTCCCTCTTAGTAAGTTTTTGTGGGTCATGACATCCCCATGACGTGGGACATGACATCTCCATGACGTGGGTCATGACATCCCCATGACGTGGGTCATGACATCCCCATGAAGTGGGTCATGACATCCCCACGACATCCCCATGCCCACCCCTTCACCCTCTTACCCCCATATGAAAATAAAAAGGTCGAGTGAGACCTATTGTGGCATTGATGTATTCATTATGTTAATTAGACATGCATTCCCACAATGCTGTGAGACAACCATAATGCAATTTTCTTTTGTCTTTTGGGAGGAAACAGATGCGGAAGTAGAAACGTTCTGAAAGTTGGTTCCCACAGTCAGGCTATCATACTCCTTTCTCACTTCAGATTCCCGTGTAATCCTCGCTCCCATTATAGCATTCTGGGTTTCTGCAAGTGCCTGGATGTGGGCTTGACCTAGTTAATGGCAGCGCGTAGTGATACACTAACGTGACATTATGAAAAAAGGCTATAGTCGGAGCGAGTATTACATTGGAATCCGACGCGACTAAGGAATATGTCAGGCTATTGCATAGCACTTTAAGAGTTTCAGGCCGACACCAGCAATCTGAAAACACATTCCTAACTGGTCCTTTGAAAAACATTCATAACAGTGATAATCGGGGCCACTCCGGGCCCAGAATAACATAGGATTCTCAAAAAACTACCTAGGTCCCTTAATTTTTTGACTCACATTAATACCTGAATACAACTATAATTATATATTTATATAAAATGCTATAAAAGTTGCAGAAAAGACACAAACCATAAATTATGTTTGGCCTGGAGTCGGCCTAAGGTGTCCGCCCTTTTCTATGGCCGTTAATTTAGGAAAACAGAACTGTAGTGCAGTGAGAGAAGCGGGTACTGCTTAAGTTGAAGAATTTAATAAAGTGAACAGACCACTCACCAGTAGTTGCGAAGTAACACAGGCAGGTGAACAACTATAGGTGGCAGCACCCAGCTTGATGTCTCATACATACATTCATTTATATCCCTATAACATTTCTATAGGTTGACATATATATATATATATATATATTGCCCTATCTATAATTACACACGCATCAACGTGTATGAATGTTTAACTAAAATAACAACAGTTACTCACTTGAGAAAGTATCTTGCCTTGTTGTACGGGCACATTTTCACTCTTTGTATTCTTAGTGCTGCTGCCCACCTACAATAATAAAATACATGTATTACATACATTGGTTGGTTGGCTGGTTACTAGTTGTTGTTTTTTACGCCGTATCAACATCAATGGTCATTTCACAGGGGAATAAGGTTTGACAATTCAGTATTATCTACTAAGTATTTCCTGAGGCAGAGCAAGTTGTGTTGACATCAGAGGTGGACTGCTCACATGGCCACCCTACCACCTTTAGTGTATACTTATGGAAACAGACCAGCCGTCCAACTCGACTGTGGTAAAAAATATAAAAATTAATGATACACGTCCGTATGGGGCCTTGTTTCACCCCGGATACAAAGTCGCCTATCTTTTAACACTGAAGGACACCTGCGCACCGGCCCGGGCAATACAAGGTTTGTATAGCCCGGGCGTGACGTCACGCCCGGGCTATCCAGACTGCTTCAAAGCATTCACCACTTGCACGGAGCTGGGGCGCCACCGTCGTTCGCACCTCAGAACGAGGCGAAACGCATAGCAGGCGTGAAAGCCAGTCTAAATATAACCATGTTTAGCTGACAAACTCTGCGAATTAGGCCAAACCTGACACTGCTAGGGTGTTAGGACATCACTATTATAAGTAGGGTATGTCGACAAGCAATAGAAGCTAATGGTTGTAGTCTTTTGGACAAGAATTGGGCAGTTGGTACTTGTGATAGTGGCTTCAAACTAAGATGTCCCTTTTCCTGTATTATCTAATGTAACAGAACCATCAATAATTTCTTAACTGTTCTTCTATTTTGTCCATAACTTTCAAAACTTGGCCAAGTTACAAAAGTTCTTCACTTTCTGACCAGGTAAAATAACAATGTTGCCTTTGAGCATCTGGTAGCTACATTCCTTCCCTATTATCGCAGGTAGACTTAGCATTGATCAGATACTTGGATGGTAGTTGGCCTCGTTTTGAGGTGTGGGAATCCCTGGGATATACCAATATGGCGGATGTATGCAAGTTGTGAATTCTCCCTGAGCCCCCCCCGTACAGCGCGCGGATCTGGAGTGAGCTGGGACAGAATGGTCGACGTGCTTACTCACAGGTCCGCGCTCCCAATGCGCAGGCATTCTCTCTGAGGCTCCCTGCATCGCGCGGCCAAGGGAGAGCCGGGACAGAATGGTCCCGCGCATCGCAGCAGACGACAATAGGGCATGTCCAGCCAAATAGCGGTGCAAAAGGGCCTGCTTGATACCAGCTAGGTGTATACAGGTAGCACACCTTGACCAGCGGCCACTGCTACCTGTGATAGGTGCAGTGAAGCATGGTACCAGTGACCACTGCTTGTACCTGTAATTAGCACACATGGCAGTTTGGTGTCCAGCTTGATCCACTTCCAGCCGCTATTGGCGCACACTCCCTATTCGCACCGGACAACGGAGAACACATCTCTGGATGCGGATGGGGTTTAAATTGGTCCAAATAGATCAAATTTCTAAAAAATAACATGTGTAGGGGGTGAAATAAATACAAGTTAAAAAGGCAATAAATACAAACTTAGTAAATAGGTTAATCAGAGATGCCACTCATCCAACATGAAAAATACGGAACACAATTCCTTATTTTAGGAAGGAAACAACTAAGGTAGCCTATTCTTCTGCATTAAAGCTCTGATACTAAAACAAACCATTTGTACATATTATATAGTTTATAAATACTGTCTGTTACCTTGAATGAAAAGCAAAAATAATTGTCTTCAAAAGTTTAAGGACTTTTTAGAATTTGTGTTAAAACAAAAAATACGGAAATCCGTATTTAAACGGAAAAGTGGCATCTCTGGTTAATTATTGCAATAATTAAAGCCTGGGCCCTGATGAAGTATAGAAAATTTCAAAGAAATCCTAGTTTTCAGTTGAGTGACTAGAAATGAGTACAAATCTCTGCAAAGTTTAAAGATTCAAAATTCGTAACTAATTCCTGGAGACCTACCTAATCATGAAAGAATAAAAAGTTTGAGAGGAAAATTTAGATTTAAAGATGTTAAACTCATACCTGTACATCTTACTAATTATGAATATGAAGTAACATTGTTGTGATGATGCAACGACGTTGACATGACATTTGTTACAGTACTAAGTACAAAAAGGCACTAAGTGATGAAATTATTGACGTTCATTTGCTGATTATTTATCATTAATTGATTATTATGTCGGTGTTCCTTTAACTACTAATTCGTTACTAGTTATCTTTTTGTGACTGACGTTTGCTGACTTAGTCCCTCTTAGTAAGTTTTTGTGGGTCATGTGGGTCATGGGGGTCATGTGGCATCCCCATGGCATCCCTCCACCCCTCCACCCCTTTACCCCTTTACCCCTTTACCCCTTTACCCTCTTCACCCCCTTACCCCCATATGAAAATAAAAGGGTTGAGTGAGACCTATTGTGGCATTAATATATTCATTATGTTAATTAGACTTGCATTCCCACAATGCTGTGAGACAACAATAATGCAATTTTCTTTTGTCTTTTGGGAGGAACTGGAAGCGGAAGTAGAAATGTTCTGAAAGCTGGTTCCCACAGTCATGCTAATGCATAGCACTTTGACAGTTTTAGGCTGACACCAGCAATCTCAAAACCAGTTCCTATCTGTGTCCGAATGACAAATTTTACAAGGTTCACCATCGGGGCCACTCCGGGCCCAGAACAATACTGACCTTGGTCTTGGTCCCAGGAGCCGCATTTCGTCTCGGGGTCTGGTTCCCCCAAGGTCCGCTCTCGGGACCTTCGGTCCCTCTAGCAGACCTTGGGGGAACCAGACCCCTCGCCGAAATACGGCACCCGGGACCAAGCCCCGGTCAGTATTTACTTATTATCTTACATTGAGAGGGGGATTCCCTTTTACCAAAAGTTTGGGATTCCAAATTGGTGTCATTGTGACGTTTACAAATTTGGGGAGAACACACAAAATAGACCAAATCACATATATAGATATAAGTCTCATAACCAGTTTTACAAATTTACACAAATCTTCACAAATACACTATGAAAAACATTTCCCATTTTTTGTTGCCTATAATTGCAGAAAAATCCCAAATTGTTTGCTTATTTTCACATCGGACCTATATTCTTTCACAGTTCAATATTTTCATATTTCCTCTAACTTACTTATGCCTATGAAGAATATTTATACATCATTTTCTTACATTTCTCATAAACTTTATTATCTACAGATAAATGTCCGATATTAACATGAATGTCAGACATATGTCATAATGTCCGACACTTCAAAAAGTTTTTCACAAACACTGCTGATAATGTCATTATGGTCACACGACACACATATGAAAATTTCAAAATCTAATTATCCGTTCATAATTAATAAGTTGTAATAAGCTTTTTAATGATGTACAATATTATATGACCAACATCTACTTGGAATACCAGTTATAATATCAATAAGCATTTCCTTTTTACAGAAGTCACTATCAAAACTGGAAAAAAAGTGAAAAAAAAGGCTCCTCCTCAGTCTTCAGTCTGGAAAGGGCACAGGCGCCGAGCCCGAGGTGGTCTACGGCAGTGCCGTCTATTTAGTCTACCTTCTAAATGTAAGATACAAGGAAGGACGGCCGGGTTGTTGACGTCCCTGCTGCCCAATCAGGTCAGTGTTGGGTTGCCTGTGCCTGTTAACCCTTTGCTTTCCAAAGTTTTGACATTTTCCATTGTGAGATGCACCATCTCCCACTTTGGCTTTGGGGTTAACCACCAAAAAACAATTCAATATAAGCAATCTATATATCATTTGAAAGCTAATTATTCTAGGTAAGTTATCAAAGAAATCAAATTTCTAAAGTTCAGGGGTCGAAATTAACTTTTCAGGCTGTCAGTCCGGCCATATTAAAGACTACTGCAAGTGAGAAAAATCCGGGCTGATTTTGATGTAATTTTCCGAAAATTTGTCAGCCCTGATTCAAAACTATCAGCCTGGGGCTGACGTTAATTTCGAACCCTGTAAAAGATCTATTTTTGGGTCACGTGACCCAGGTCATGTGAAATTTCCAAATTTTCAGTAAATTTCCATCATTTTTTGAGAAAATCAAGGAAAAAATAATTAAATATTAATCTAAGAGAGAAACTCAATATTGATGAATTGTAGGCAGTGGAATTTGGAATAAAATGATATACATTATGAAAATATATGCCAAAGTGGTCATTTAATGTGTATTGGATCAATTTGGTACTCTTCGTAAGAAAATTTGAGAAATTTAGCAAAATCTTGACAATTATTTTTGCATAATAAAGGTTAAGGACACCATGGAGTAAGAAATTACCTTGGAAATGTATTGTATGTCATATAATTATATGTATTTATGGTTTAAGAGGTTATGCATGCAATATGAAATGTGAGGAAGTCTTTTCCTGGAAAGGATAAGCATTTTATGACAGGATGTGCGTATGACATCGCTAAATGCACAGCTGGTGGAAAATTCTTGGTAATTATGAGCTATTTGGGGAAATTGAGTGTAACGGTAAGCATAGTGAAAAATTATATATTAATCAAAATTTTGCCGAAGGAAACTATTCGATAATTAATAGCAAAGCTTCTCAAATCATTATTATTAAAAATATAGTTTCATTCATTATAATTATTGACCAACATTTCAAAGGTGCTTGCACACAGAATTTTAACCAACGCGGTCAGCCCCACTCTTTCCCCACCCCCTCCCTGTGTAGTGGGGCTGACAACAACTGCCCATTCAAAACTGGAGTAAACTGAACTCAAGTTCTGGGGCACAACAAATACAAAATGCACACATAAATGACACCCACCTCTATATTAAGAATTGTTTTTCATACCATGCACACCTGTTTTTGTGGTGAACAGCATGCTGTTTACTCCAAATTCAGTGTTTGAACTCATGAAGTGGACTGACTTGGGCTAGTTCCAACATGGCTTCCTCTATGACAGAAAGGGTCCTCACCTTCCCAGAATTCAATGTTTTTTTTACCAGTTTTCTCTATTCTCTGCACTCCATCCCCGCACCAGAGTCGGGGATGGATATTCCATCTAACAGAATTTATGGAAAATTTAAGGTAGTTTTTTAAGATATACAAAAAAATGCTAAAACTGAACCTTCAAAGTCCTCAAAATCATATCAGTCAATCTTTTTTTGAAAATGTAACTGTCTGAGGATGTATGGCAAGACTCAAAAGATGGATGGGGATTGAAAAAATTATTGAAATTCATTGAGTATCAAATAAATTATGCCAATTTAAAAGTTTCAGACATATATGACCGAAATTTGCATTAGGGAACAGCAAAGGTTTGGCCAGGCAGTGGCAGTGAGAGCGAAGAGTCAGCCCCAGTCAGGCCAGTGCCAGTACACTACTGTACAGCATGTTTTTTTGGTGACATTCTGGTAAAAAGACTAAACAAAAAAATACAACCTAGATGTACTGAAGCAAATGTACCTTTTCCCTGTGGAAGTAGCTGGAAATCTTCGACATTTTGACCCTCAAATGTTGTAGAACTCGGAGCAACCTTGTTTTTAAAATTTCCCGCCTACCCCGTAAACTACTTCCGGTGAAGTGCAGGCGCTGGTCCTCGGCGATACTCATCGACAGACAATGCGCATTGCCGAAACCAGTGAGGGCCGACAAAGAGACATCTATCGGACAAAATATTAGCTATTACTCTAGTTGATCTACTTAACGCCAGGTGGCCGCAGCCTTTTATTCCCGCCATGAACTGATGATGATTCGGATATTTTCGCGAAGGTGAGCAGTTTCACGCACCTGCACCGCTCTGCGGTGAATCACCCTCCGCGCCAGAAATGATAGTCCGTGAGAATAATTATGATATGATTCGCCGTAGCGAGCGTCGAAGTGGCAGAGTGCACCTGGGACGGATTTAGCCTAGAGGAGGGCGCCTGAGCCTGAGGCGCGCGCCTCCCCAATTTTTGCCAAATTTAGGTTTGTTTAATGTAAAATTCTATCCCAGGGATGGGGCGCCTTACACTTTTATATAAGGGCGCCACCCCCCCCCCCCCACCCCCCTCCCCTCACCTGTCACCTGTCATGGGTCGCCTTACACTTTTATAAAAGGGTCCCCCCCCCCAGGTTGTGTGTGTGTGTGGGGGGGGGGGGGGGGGGGGGGCACCCTTATATAAAAGAGTAAGGCATCCCATGACAGGTGATATAAGGTCCCCTGGCCCTCAGCAGTCGGCCCTCCCCCTCCCCTCATGCCCTGAGGCTGAGGGTCCCCTGGCCCTCCCCTATTGACTCCTCCCCTCCCCTCATGCTCATCAGCTCATGTCCTGAGAAATAGGCCTACTCCCTTCCCCCTTTTCTCCCTTTTCTCCTCTACCCCTTCTTTTGCTTTTATTTATTTATTTATTTGTTCTTATTTATCTATTTATTTATTTATTTATTTATTTATTTATTTATTTTTTTTTTTTTTGGGGGGGGGGGGGGGGCAAGGCCTGTCGCCCCCCCCCCCCCCTCTGGATCCGCCCCTGTGTTATGGTGTATCATTGGACCTATTTAGCATTATTTAGCTTATGACCTGAAAATTTAGGAAACTACAAAAATTTGAATTTTCAGTTGCCATGGCAACCGTTTTGTTGATTTTTTCATTATTACATTAAATTCTTAAAGCAATCATAATATTATAACGTATGCACAAATTGTCAAAATTGTTTAAAAAAAAAAAAGCATCATGAATATTAAAGGCAAGAGCCCAATGAAATTCTCTAAGTTTTGATATACATCAAGTGACTCAATAGCAACTTTATATCAAAAGATATAGCATATTGAATAATGCATGTATTTTTCTAAAATAATGCACAAAAATGCACAATATTAGGGAATTTTACCATATTACCAAACCGTTTCCACAGCAACAAGTATTTCTTAAAACTTATCTATATTTCTGGTGGGTTGTTTCTCATGGGTTATTCTATAATTTTAAGGCATACATTTTTTTTAGAATACTGTTAGCATAGTAACCATACCATTAATGAAATTTCTCCAATTTGATTGACTTTTTGCCCTGAAATAAGGTATATTTTCCTAAGTTTCCATGGCAGCTGACACTTTTAGTAAACCAATTATTTATTTGCCAGAATAAAATATTTAATTCGAAACAGCTCTGGAAGTTGATCATTCAATTGGTTTTGCAATTTTCGGTCAATTTTGTGCAATTTTACTGTATTTTTTGTAATTTTAAAAATGTATTGCTATGGAAAGTTTTGACATGGTTACCATACAGAATGGGTGGTTTTCTTTTAAAGAAAGAGACATGAGAACCATGAAGCTAAAGGGATGGTCTTTCCAATGATACCTAACACCCCTAATAGGCTATATTTTGATAATCTTTCATTTCCCCAAATTATTATGAACAAAGGTCTAATTTTTACTAAAATACCTAAATGAAGCATCCTGCACCCGAGATAACTCAGAAACAGCCATGAAGTGGTTTATGGTACTGGTATTGTTTTAAGCATTCTATCGTAATCAAGGCTGCAATAAGAAAACTTTTTTTCTTTTTCTTTTATGTGGAGGGTGGGGGTAACAAGTAGAAATGAGGGGAATATTGTAAATCAATCAGGTTCCACATTCTGCAGGTCTTAAGAACACCCACCCCACTCTTTTTTTTAAAGTAAAAGACGGGGAAGCATTTGGCATAATTTATATAGGCCTAGCCTAGGCTCCACCAGTGAAATGTACATGATACTGTAGTCAACAATGTATATTTCACTTGACCCAATCCAGTTTGGTGCATTACTATTAACTCAAGACCAGTGCATTCATGGAAGGGTAGCATACATAATCAGTCCACTTGAGTATCTCTGTTTCTTTGTTAATGTATGATCAAAATGGTCCATTCAATTTAAGAGTCATTTGTTGGAACATTATGCATTTGTGGGATGCAAAAGGTCTTCCAAACAATTGTGGAAATGTAATTCACGATTACAAAATACAATCCACTACCCCCTTTTATCAAGATGCATATCCTCTGCATCATGACATCATCAATTTTTGGGGAAGAACATGGTCACATGCTGTATTCTCCAGAAGTATTTTAGCGTCTGACCAAACCAAAACAAACCCAAAACTTTGAAAGCATTTTTATCCATCACAATATAGACCTATGTGTCTTATGGCACACAAATGAATATGCAGGGTGCACTTTAGTATTACCTATCACTGTATTAGAAATGTTTATACATTTTTATGGATCTATACCAAATTATCTATAGTTTGATTGGTTTTGGGTTGCTTTAATTCACAATAAAACTTGTTTGTAAAAGATATAATCTGATAATTTCTATTTTTGAGACCATAAGTAAAATTTCTCTGATTTACCCAATCTTTTACAAAAATATGGCCCCAGTTGGCCTCTGTGCTGATTGTGTTACTGCGTGATAGAGCGCAAGACGCAAATAATTAGAACAATCTTTACGTTTAATTTATCGTGACTGCTTGACAGTTAAATTCACAAGACCCTGGAAGAAATGGTATATACGTGACGTATATAGGTAGCACTATTCGACCATGTGATTGCACACACCTGGAAGTGATGAATAAAAATTAGGACTATATGAGTGAGCGTTCCTTTATGTTAGCTAGGTGAGGAGCTAGCCTGACCATTGGAACATCTAATCTAATAGCTATCCAAAACACATTATTCAAGAATTATGAAAGTAACTGCAATATCAAGCGAGATCATTAATTAGAATAACAAGAGAACTCCCCACAGAACGTTCTTTGTGTGATTACGCCATGGTTTTGTGATTCAAAATGTAATGTTTATTTGAGAGAGAACAAAGAAAAGTACACATCCTCTTTTTCTAAATAATATTTAAAATTGTCAACCATAAAGTAGTTATCCCTGCACTTGACATGAAATAAACTGATGATGCAAAAGCCCATGCAAGCTATTGATCTATTGGTAACAAAAAGAAGGATAATCCGAACGGATTGATATGTTGTCGTAAAAGAGAAAACATTCTCATCAGAGAGTCTTTTTAATGATTAACTAAAAGAAAAATAAGTTTAATGCGCTGTAACGAGAACAAACGTGATTTTGTGTCAGTAAGTACTATTATTGTGAAGGATCATGAGCCATACCGTCTGTAGCATTATCAGAACTGAACTTTTCAACACCTCGATATGGATCCTAATTATGAAACAAGCCACCGATCTATTCTGTATTGATGATATGGTCAATTTCCAACAAACAATGAGTTATCAGGTTATATAATTAATCTAGGCCTAATGCTGGGCTACTCTGCATATTCAAATGTATATAAACATTTTGCTATATTTGGGCAACTAGTTAAGTATTTAGCAGTACAATGAATTTGTGTATTTATCAGGAATACACTACGCTATACCGTGTCTGCATGCTACGGGTCTGTATTTTCATTATCTAATTATACTAGGTATGCATGTTTCCATTTTCTAGGCAATTAGGCCACAGTCTTGTCAAATAATTATATTATTTTTCAATGTATCATTATTTCTTTTTGGTTTGAGACCAACAACTCTCAGATACGTCCTGTTAAAACTTAGTTATGAGTTAATAGTATACTATCTAGCGATGTACATACATACATACTAGCCATGTGCTTTGAGGACGTGCAGTGCATTGTTAACCTTATTAAAGGAATAGTGAAAAGGGTCTGTTAAAAGTTATTCTCGTTCGTATAGTCCAGGTAGTGCCATCCCGATTCATTTACTCCGACCTGCTGCACCACTTTTCCATGACGTGCACGTTACTTCCCGACATGGCTGAGGCGTAGCCGATCATTTTCCAGCCCCTGTTCAGCAGGAACTCGCCAATCTCGGGCCGGGTGAGGTCATCATACAGCTTCAGTGCCACGTAGTCGTTGCCATAGTCGATCACCTTGGCAGTGTTATCAGCGAATGCCCCCGTGCGGCCGTAGTAGGTGCCCGGCTGGTCATAGTACTGGTCGAGCAGGTAGAGGTTGGTGCGCTGCTTGAAGGGCAGGTACTTGACCACCTTAATGTGGCCGATGATGGTGACCTCCTTGTGAGAGCCGATCACATCCAGGAGCATCTCCTTTTTCTCCCGGCGGGGGGAAGGAGATCTAGATCTCCGGCTGCAATGAGAAAGACAGATTTATGAGTGTGTTACAGTTACTTATATGAATCAATATAGAGCACTACCCAAATATATTTTTTAATGTAAAGTTCTTGCGGCCATTGGGCGCATTAAAATTTTTTGCTAAAGCATGCTCCCCCCCCTTTGGCAAATTCCTGGATCCGCCCCTGACACCTTGATGGGAGCTAAGTGGAATAACTTAGTGCTGGTGGCATTTCATGGTGACAATAAATTGTTATAGGAGAAACACCTGTGTAGAGTGTATTGTGGGGTCTGTTTTTACTGGTGGACTAGGAATGTATAACATCAGAGTGAGGAGTCTGCTATTGCGATTGGCTAGGACTATGCTCTATACTTGATAGGTACCATACTGATTTTGCTAGAGCTTGACTAGATCATGTAGTGGAATACTTGTATCTTCACCCTGCTATGGATTCTTATAATAAATATTTGAACCTCTGCAAGTGAGTCTCTTCATTTAGATTTGAACACCCTGAATGAAGTATAACCCTCTACTGCTGGCTAGCATAGGCCCTATCATAACTTTTATGCAGGAACACTAACTAACAGATTACTCAAAATCATGAACTAATAAGAAGAAACTGTTTGTAATATACTTCCTTATGGTAAACAACAACACACAACACTCTTGTTCGATAGGACAAGATATTGGAAAGTAGGAAATGCATGAGATGTAAACTCCACTCCCGCCCCTCATTCTCTCAGGAAATCGTCTTCCTGTTACTTTTGAGTTCCTCTCTAAGCTTGCTGATACCCCTATCCACTCTCTTAAAACTGTATCCATTGTAAATCAGTTATTACTTATTCCATTTGCCCCTTGACACCCTAATCCATCCTCTGGTGCCCTGCTCTCCCACCTGTATCCCAGTCAACCGTTATGAACCGTAAGGGGCCGGCCATTGATTTGCATTTCTCTCTGAATTCTGGACCCTCCCACATCCCCTATATAGATTCTCCCGTGGCCTGACGCACTAACTTGGTTTCACTTTGTCTACCCCATTCAAGCATTTTCTTACTTGATGTATATACCCCTAATACAACAGTCACACCTGATAACCTGATAACAGATTAAGGACAATCGCGCCATTATAGATCTAGTATTCAGATTTTCTCGAAATCTTCCACAATGAAAGTTATACCTCTAAATGCTCCAAAAAGACCAAAAAAAGCATAGGTCACCATGCAAACTTTTCTGTGAAATCACTTTCTTTGTGAGGTGATTTTGAAAAAATTAAGTTTTTTAAACTAAATTTAAATACCACCTTAATGCCATATTATTTTCAAATAAAGGATATTACAAGCTGTTAGAAGTCTGTTATAGGAGTACACTGATACAGGCAATTGAATTAGGGAGCATTCAAACAAATTTCTTAGGGTAATATGCATTTTTGTTGTTGAAATCTTCAAATTAAAACCTTAAAAAATGGAAAAATCTGAGAACATGCATGCATACAAAAAACTTGAATATTCAGAAAATATTAAAATTGATACATATCATGGAGAAGGCTATAGGCTATTATTTTCAGCCATAAAAACAGGGGGTCACCAGATGAACTTGGTCAGAAAAGCTGAAAATTCATTTTGAGGTCTAAAATTACTTAAAATTGGTTTATATGTGTTTTCTCCATAAATTCACCTAAAGATTTACCTGACAGGTAATTTTGGTGTTTTGTATTATGCTAAACAAACTCATAATCATATAGAAGTATATCACACCATTATACATCATGAATTAAAAGAGGTACAGAAAAAACTAAAATTTTCCTATTTAAAACATTTTTCAGAATTTGCAAAATTCCCACAAAATTAGTCTAACATGGCCATGTTTATATACAAAAGTATTCCTGGTAAATCATTTTTCAATTTCAATTGTGATAGACTAAACATTATTGAACATTTCTGCAAGTCTTGAGAAAAATTGAAGGACTTTGATTTTTTCAATATCTGGATAATGGCGCGATTGTCCTTAAACATTGTACACGCAGCCTATTTAGGGGCCCGTTAGAGGGAAAAGGCAGGGGTACATTTTACCTGCTTATAACTTCCGTATTGTTCAGTCTTATCAAAGAATTCCACAAGGGCCATGGGGTTCAATGCTACAGCTGTTGAGTTGAATTGATGACATTATCTGTTTAGATATTGTTGTCCTGCAGCAGTGAAACAGATAGTTGGTTTTTGGTAGCTTATCATTGGTAGAGGGATGTAGCTTGTCCCTAGGCAGCCTAAGCGGGGGACACTCCAGATACATATAGGGATACCTGTTTCGCCTCGCCGCCCTGGCCAGAGAAACGTGCTCATTAGAAATGTATTATGTAGGCTGTGCAGGGAGAAGTCGGTTGAACTAGCATAACCTAGGTTTCCTCATTTTGAATTTAGCTATCTAATAAGTTTTTTATGTTACAATATTAACAATTTTAGTCGCGGACTAAGGAAGCAGCGCGCAGACTTTCCATCAACATTAACTAGTTTTAAGTATGCTTTCCTTTGCGATCCTTTGCTCTCATATGGATTCAAGCGTGACCCGTCTCCTTGAGCCATTAAGTTATCATCGCATGCTATATATATGTTGTAGAATGTACAACATTTGGTGACACATTCCGCCATTTGCGACGTATCTGTAATGGGGTTAAACAGGGTAACTCTGTCCTTAACACACTTCAAAAGAGGGAGGCAAACGGAACTATAAGAGGAACGTTGAAATAGTCTATAAGTGACTCCACCCAAGACAAACCGTTTCAATGAGGACATTATGGCCGCGTGTCATCACTTTTTGTCAGTATAATTACTTCTCAACTATAAATATAAGTGTTTGTATTTCACTCTTCTCGCTTCTCCATTTAAAATAAACTAGATTCCCTTACAGTAAATCGTTTTGTTTTGTGATGCACTAATATTCTATCATAAATGAATAAATCGGGTCATGTATTCCTGTACATAATATTACAGTGATATTCACCTTACAGCTACTAAACATTTTGGTTTTCGTTTCTTCCAATCGTAAAGCATGTTTCTAGAGCCAGCCCACATTCTTGCTCATGGCGCAACAAGAACTTTGAGGCAATTTCGCAGCACTTTAAGATGGCTGATAACCTCTTATCTAGGTTATCTAAGCCACACCTCAATTTTGGGACTCGTCTAGTGACGAAGTATATGACAGGGGCGGGTCCAGAGTTGGAGGGGGTTGGGGGGTTGGGGGGTTGGGGAGGAGGAGGGGGTCGATCAGAAGAGCATGAAGACTCCATGCCCAATTTTCTTACTTTGTTCTAGATTAAACTACATAGTTAATATGTATAGGCCTATTGTACATACACCAGATAAGGAAAAATACTTCACGAATCTGCACAAATGGTGACGTATTCAAATACGTTATCTGAACCATTCCCCTTGTTTTTCAAATTGTTTATGTACCCTTATTATGTTAACCCGTATACATGTATACACAAATATCAGTGTCACGCCCGACCAGGATGTCTAGATTCAGCCAATAGGGCCTCGCAGCTCAAACGTCACCACTCCCTGGCGGTGGCTTGGGTTGAACATGGGGTTCTACCCTCCTCTTAATACCAATAGGTTTCTATTGTAAACCATTTGGAATGTCTACCTTTATTGTGACTGATACAGAGTCTGGAACCAATTCATGAACGCACTTTATACAGAAGGCCTACTCAAATAGAAGGAGTGGAGTTCACAATATTCAATTATATGGAAGTTGTAAACACATGTTGGTAGCTAGTGGTGACAACAAATTTCACTATATAGGCCTAAATAGTATGATCCAATATGAGTAGACCACATAGGTGGATCTACAGGTTGGTATACTATCCACTATCAATTTTACAGAAATCGTAAACTAATTGATAAATGCAATCATCGTACTAAAGGTTTTCAATCAGCCAATCGATTGTGTTAAGGTATCAATTAACTAAACTTACCGACGATGATCACAGCGGTCACAGTCTCCCATTTTGTTGTGTACTTCCCTGATGAGAAGAGACGTGTACGTACTGACGGTTGGGGTGGCTGTGGGACTACAACTGGAACGGGCGTGTCGGTCGGACAACCCACCGTGACGGCACTTTCATGCTTCGGTGCTACCATACCTTCACCTCACCGGGCTGCACGCATGGCATCCCTTCGTATATCATGACCGCCTCTTAAGCTGCCAAAATGTCCTACATACGCATATATATAGGGGAACTAGCAATGCTATATATCATTTTCCGTCACTAGGAAAAAAGCACACGTCATAGCGAATTATCCCAATAAAAGGAAATATATATATCTTGCAAGTTACGATTATGATTTGAAAGCATTATTTTGGATCATCAAAATCATATAATCCCAAAGAACGACTATACAAAATACATTTGCCAAAGAAGTAATGCTGACTATATTCTGGCCCAAATTCAAGATGTCTATTAACGTAGATGTTACTTGAACTTGTAGGGAAACCTTATGCAGGGCCTTCCATTAAGTACATTTTTCAAACATCTCAGACCCCTCCATCCCCCTTGGACTAAAGTACGCATTGCGCGCATACTTAATGGAAGGCCCCAGTATATAAAATATTACAGGCCCTATACAAATAGGCCTGACAAGAAAAAAAAAAGCATAAGCCCTATTCTTCTCAAATTAATTCTTCATTCAAAACAAAACAGCTACCAACAATGGTCATACTATACGCAGTGTCAATATGATATATTGTCATGTCTCGTAAAGAATAGAAATATCTTAGTTATCACTCAAATTACGTAGAAAACCAAAGTAAGAACTTCTGAAGCTACAACACATAAGGTGGAACCCAACTATGGTATATAAAATGAACACACAAGTGCGCATGAGAGAAAAATTTAAGGGCAAACCCTATGCCAGTTCGGTTCGGTGCCTGCCTTTCGGTGCCTGCCGCGGCTGATGGCAAAGAAACGAACTCGCCTCTTGTCTAACGAGAGACCACATTCTAACCCAATTAGATTGTCTTTTTCTTTCATAATATAATTGTAAGAGTATTGGTTTCACTAGTGTAATGACTACGTTGTACATAATCGATAACGTTCATCAAGACAAATTCTGGATTAACTGCTATGTGACTGGCTGATTTGTCTCACAATATTGCTATTTTGTCTTTTGAACCTATTTGGAAATGTTCTTTACCCCGTACTCATTTGCTTTATTCATTATAATTTGGTTGATCAATTTATCAAGGTAACTGAATAAGGGGGAATAGAATGATAAACAATTATAAAATAGAAATAGAAACTGAATGTCAACCAAGAATTAACTCCCTAGCCAATTGCAAGTACATTTTTTCACGTCCATAAAAGATAAGTGGAGGCATTTGTTTTGATATGTTTATTTTATGTTACAATGAATGATCAACCGTGTTACATTATGAAATGGGAGATGTCAGAATAATGTCACATAAATAGCACCACCATAGTTATAATATGGCCGGCTCTCGGAGCAGCAGAGTCGCAGCGACGGTGTATTCATAGACAGTGTCGTGAATCGTGTAAACCAATTTTTCTACAAAACTGAGCGGTTTTGTAATCAGGTGTATTATGTCGACTAGTATCAACCCACTCTGTGATAAGCAGAATACCTGGCATCGTCGGGCCATAAAGATAGAAGAAAATGTCGCAGTTTTGGGAAAAGCGTAAATTTCTCTATTCAGGCCCGATTTATTTCAGTTGGAAGGGAACATTATCATTTAGATTTTGTTTAACAGTTCTGTTGTGAATGACATAATTAAATGACCCAAAAGTAATGTCTATGTACGGCCCGGTCTCGGCTGGGCTACGGGCCAACACTGACGCGGCAGGTTTTTATGATTTGCCACCCAAAGACGAGTTCAGGATACCAGGTATAGGGTCATTCCATGTCAATTCAACCAAATTTTGGAGGGTCCCACGCACTTCGTCTCAGATTTTCTTCAAACTCCTAATATATCTTCCTTAACATGTTGAAGAAACATATTTCAAATTTGAACATCAAATTCCAGTAACTTTTTGTGATATTTCAATTTTTGTGACCCAAGGTTGGGCCAAATTTTGCAGCAAAATTGAAGCCCTTAAATCTGATGCCAACTTCGTGGTCCCATATCTCAGCCAAAAATGCAGTTACAGCCTTGAAATCTTTGGTATCCCTAGTCCTATAGGTACCCTCTAAGGATGAATGAAGTTTGATTATGCCAGATTTTATGGAAGAGAATGGTATGTGCATGAAAATTGAAAAAATGACATATAAAAGTGAAAAATGGCAATGTTTGGGACCTCATAGAAGAAAAAGTCTTCCACCTGTGCATCTGATATTGCTCATTCTTATTAAGACCCTAATGAACATTGAAATGCTAGGATTTGAGTCTCTGAAATTGTGCAGGTGTGGAGATATTAAGCGTCAAAGTTGTAAAAAATGCAATAATTGCATATTTTCACATCCAAAAATGCCGATGTGGGTACCCTTCAAAATTCTTTAAAATCTGGCATATGAGAGGTCCTTAGGGGTTCTTACACTGGCTAAAAGCTCAATGAATCTAAATGGTTTCTTCATAGTGAAATTACACTATGCGCGTATAGTACTTTTTTCCCCCATAAATGTGCAAATTGCCAATGTTTAGGACCTCATAGAATGACAAATATTCTTCCGGTGCATCTGATACTGCTCATTTTTATTAAAGCCTTGATAGACATTGTTATGCAACAGTTTGAGTCTCTGGAATTGTGCAGTTGTGGAGATATTAGGCGTCAAACTTGAAAAAAATGCAATAATTACATATTTTCACATCCAAAAATGCTGATGTGGGTACCCTTCAAAATTCTTTAAAATCTGGCATATGAGAGGTCCTCAGGGGTTCTCACACTGGCTAAAAGCTCAATGAATCTGAATGGTTTCTTCATAGTGAAATTACACTATACGCGTATAGTACTTTTTTCACCCATAAATGTGCAAAATGCCAATGTTTAGGACCTCATAGAATGAAAAATATTCTTCCTGTGCATCTGATACTGCTCATTCTTATTAAGTCCTTGATAGACATTGGAGACATGAGACATTAGAATTGTAAAAAAAATTTAAAAAACTACATTTTAACATGCAAATATGGTGATGTGGATAGGATTCCAAATTCTTCAAACCCTGGTGAAGGAAAGATCCTTGGGTGTATTTCCACAACCTAAATTTATCCTTCACATGAAAATGAAATTTGCCAGGGGTAGTTCTTTTTCAATGCCAGTCCTTGATGTGCATACTCAAGTGAATATTGATATCACACTTGATATACAAGGATGATAATGCAGAGTCCTTAGATTGAGCATGGAACATAGAAAGCAGAAATTGTTATTGGAAAATAAACTCAAGTTGTATGATAGGCCCTATACATCAAAAAGGTTTTCCATTAGAAGAACATTATTCAAATCTAGCATGAAATCAGTAACAGGAGGTTTTTTAAAAACATATTAAGGTTTAGCCTAGAAAAGAATACCCAAGGGCCTTTCATATACTATTGTTAAGGTAATTTCTAAGCTTATCCACATGTGGTATATTTGAAAATATGATATTTTGTAATTTTTCAGGTTAACAGCTAATAAATATGTCTCCAAGCATACGCGATATCAGATTCATAGCATTATGAATTCTGTTTATATCTTAAAAACAAATGGTTAGAATCCAGAATTATCTTTTCTATATAATGTTTTGCACTTCTATGAAAAAAAGCACTATACACATAATTATAGCCTAATTTCACTATGAAGAAACCATTTAGATTCATTGAGCTTTAAGCCAGTGTAAGAACCACTGAGGACCTCTCATATGCCAGATTTTAAAGAATTTTGAAGTGTACCCACATCAGCATTTTTGGATGTGAAAATATGTAATTATTGCATTTTTTTCAAGTTTGACGCCTAATATCTCTACAACTGCACAATTCCAGAGACTCAAACTGTAGCATCAAAATGTCTATCAAGGCCTTAATAAAAATGAGCAGTATCAGATGCACCGGAAGAATATTTTTCATTCTATGAGGTCCTAAACATTGGCATTTTGCACATTTATGGGGGGAAAAAGTACTATACGCGTATAGCGTAATTTCACTATGAAGAAACCATTTAGATTCATTGAGCTTTTAGCCAGTGTAAGAACCCCTAAGGACCTCTCATATGCCAGATTTTAAAGAATTTTGAAGGGTACCCACATCGGCATTTTTGGATGTGAAAATATGCAATTATTGCATTTTTTACAACTTTGACGCTTAATATCTCCACACCTGCACAATTTCAGAGACTCAAATCCTAGCATTTCAATGTTCATTAGGGTCTTAATAAGAATGAGCAATATCAGATGCGCAGGTGGAAAACTTTTTCTTCTATGAGGTCCCAAACATTGCCATTTTTCACTTTTATATGTCATTTTTTCAATTTTCATGCACATACCATTCTCTTCCACAAAATCTGGCATAATCAAACTTAATTTATCCTTAGAGGGTACCTATAGGACTAAGGATACCAAAGATTTCAAGGCTGTAACTGCATTTTTGGCTGAGATATGGGACCACGAAGTTGGCATCAGATTTAAGGGCTTCAATTTTGCTGCAAAATTTGGCCCAACCTTGGGTCACAAAAATTGAAATATCACAAAAAGTTACTGGAATTTGATGTTCAAATTTGAAATATGTTTCTTCAACATGTTAAGGAAGATATATTAGGAGTTTGAAGAAAATCTGAGACGAAGTGCGTGAGGCCCTGGTTGAATTGACATGGAATGACCCTATAGGCTTTTCAGGTGTACGTTTATGCGAGTGTGAGGTGAGTGTGATGCTCATACACTCAAGACGTTCAGGTGGTCAGGTGGGATATAGATATATAGATACACTACACATAACAATTAAGACACAATCGCAATCAACATAACACCCTCGAATTGTGGCGTCGGTTTATGTCGAATAAGATACATGCCAACGTCAGTTAAAGACCTCTATGGATGGCTATACAATTATAAATATCATAGTTTTTATTCTGTGCGTTCTAGCTTTACCTGACCTAATCATAGAGTTTAGGAGGTATTATTGACAGATAAAACATACTGCTTAGATAATACGACAAATCAGTTTCTTCTATTATATGCCATGTGTACAGATTTGAACATTATATTATGACTATACACTAGTTATCATCTATCTGTCTCAAATGAGTATCACTTTAATAAAAAAAAAAAATTCTTTTTGAGTATTGCACTACCATGAAATCTACACTATTCAAACCGAGGATTCTTATGTCTAACTGCTGCGGTACATAAGTGCAAGGCATATCCAAAATATCTTGTAAGTCTCTGAAAGACAAAGGTTTCAGAATCTATCTATGTGCTTTGTTTTTTTCCTGGAAAGAATGGATACATCTTCAACGATTTCTCCATGTTGACACAGTCACAATATCAAAAAAATGGAAAAGGGTGATAAATGGTTCCAACTGCAAATAGTATCATTATCACATGTAAATTAGCATGTAAATTGTATGATCATTCAAATGATAAACTAAACATCGTGTTTACATAGACACAGGTCCCTATGGAAAAACAAGATGATCCAGTGTAATTAACAACGAGTATGTCAATATTATGCTGAAAAATCGTAAATTAACATCTTGAAATGAATGTTGTCTTTTCTTTAGGGGAAGAATCGATGTAGGGCACAGTGAACTATTTAGGGTTTCTCTTATAGGTCACATACCTGTATAACTCTGTATGAAGCGTCATGGTATCATCAGTGGTTGAAGGAATAATCTCTATCTTTTGTAAGTATCAACCTGATGGTCTTACAGTGTTTCTCCCTTTGAATACAACTGTAACATATAATGGCTAGAGACCGACTTAAATTATGTGAGGAGAATATATCAACAATTTTGGAACAGAATATTAACTATCGCTAACTGACAATCCTCTATTACTATGACCACATGAAATTCGCATAGTTATAGGCGTACGAGTAATGGTAAGAGAGAAATAGGTTCAAATCACATTTCAACAATGGACTTGCAAAAAATAAAATATTTTCTGGAAGCGCACGACTCTTTCCGACTCACTCCTCTCTGTCCCGAGGTCCGTGTATTATGCATTGTATAACATTAGACCCAGCAATCTAGGACCTATCTCCGTCTTGATGAATGTTACACTTGCAGCTGCAACATTTTAATACTACCCATTTTGTTTTGTTTTAAAATTAAAGATAAACACAGCCGAGAAACAATGGGGCAAATACATCTTCTCCAATAACGTATAATTATAGGATTTGTACTCAGTCCGCAGGAGACACCCTCAACGCGGAGATACAAGATGGTACAGGGGTGACGGACCGCTCCCGTGTACTTTGATGAGTGAGGTTTAAGAATCTTCTTTAATGAATCATGAACATATAGGACAGCACTGTCCGGGAACCTTTTTAGGGTACATACACTTGGGAAGCTGGCAGGTTTCCACTTGGCACTCCACTTGTCCTGCCTGAAATAGAAATCGATTTAGACTGGTTAGTAACATCATGAAGAAATGGAACATTTGTACTGTATTTACATGAGAAGACGCAGTCAAAAATCACGTCTGGAGCATTATTGAAGGATGAAAATCCGCATAATTATTTCTAACTCCATCCAACCGCCAGCGGCGCAGAGATCCAAACCGGAGTTACTCATGGCGGATGCGGCAGACCGAGAAAACCATGGCCTTTTTAGCATGCTTGTATCGTGCACAGCTGGACCAGGAGGACCACGATTGCCAACATTGGACAGAGAGGAAAACTAAAGGTCAATAACTTGACTGATGTGGTGATTCAATAAACCATCTTTAAACTGAGCTCTTGGATTGAGTCATTCTTCTGTAGATACGTGTAGTCTGCACGATCCACAGGACCAACCTGAGTGAGCCAGTATTGAAAGGCTGTTGGTGTATAAAGATGGGAAGGAGGATTTTAAGTATATATATGACGCTGACTGCAACGTGCAAAGCATTACTTTTCGCAAAACCAGCGAAGTACATTAAAACTACTAAGTTATGGACACAATATGTAGAAATATCCTACCCTTTCACTGCACTACAGATGTTCTACCGCAGAACGTCATGTAATCAATGAATGTTGATTTTAATAATCATAAGACTAGTGACATGACAAAATATCAGTACTTACTTTACACTCACATATCCGACAGTCGTGTTCACGCCACCTCTCCTTGTCCTGTCTGGCCGCCCCGGCTGTGTCTAGGCAGGTTTTATTATCCCTAAGTAACGTCTGCGTAGCCATCCTATGCTCTAGGCGCCGTAACTGTTCCAAAAATGAAACATGGTATTATTAACTGTCAGATATATCTGAGATAGATTTATATTTTCAATGTATTGTAACATTACCTGTAAAGTCATACTTGCTGGAATGCCATTCTAAAGAACTCGATTTCCTATTCGTTCTTTAAACATTGGTTAGGACCATGCCATAAGTAGTCATAAAATAGTATATCGTTTAATCATATGCTTAATGGTCAAGCTAGAAATAAAAGTTCGAAATTTACCTTTCTAGACAATTTGTGCACTGTTCGTTTTAACTCGAACATAATACTCTCCACCCCTTCTATGCGGGTGTCGATGGCGTCCATTGCCTTGGTGTGGGTATTGGGGCCATGGGCGTGGGACTCGCTGACCCCCTGCTCGTCGGCAGGGCTTCCTCCTCCACGGTCCCTGCCGTCCACCCCGTCCACCTGTTCGGTGACCTGCACGTCGACGGAGGGCTCGTCCCTCTGGCTGGTCCGGTCCTCGGGGAAGCTGAATCCGCCGGCCGACCGTCGGCGCCGGAACACATGACTCGTGATAGAATTAAACTCTCCTGACGTGGCGCAATCTGAGAAACGAGGAAGAGAACAGGAAACACTGCTTTTATGGGTTGGTAAATGAAAAGAAACGACGTGCTTTATGATTTGCAGAGACCCGGTCGAATAAGGGTCAATTATCAATATAATCCATGCAAAATCAACGCCCCCTGAGAGGCGATCTTCCTTTTCATAAGGTTCCCTTCTCCTTGTTCTGAAACGTCTTAATAATACATCCATTTGCTCTAAATAGGCCTCGCCATGGTTTTAAAGATAATAGAAAGAAATAAAATTGATAGAATACGGAAGTATAGTTAATATTTCCACAGAAATTGGTGCACAACATAATAAGATAATATTGGGTGTGGTAGTTGGCTCACCGTGGCAGCAGTGTGTCCAGACCTTGAGGTCGACCCGCGGGAGTTGGCTGCCGTCACAGCTCAGGTACCCCTGGGGGTAGGGGGTCATGCTGAACACGTCGGGCGGCACCTGGCGGATGTTGTCCGAGTTATCACATATGATCCTGGAGAGTGTCGCCTGACGGATTTGGGTGAGCTGAGAAGGGGAGAAGACCCCGGGATTCTCATACCAAAATCTGAAATTGATATGATTGAATTTTTCTTGAAAAGAAAAGAAAAGAAACACCGCAAAGCTTTTGTTTGATTGATATAAATTTGGCGCTAAAGGAATAAGATTAACGTCTACGCCTGCTCATGGTGTCCATTCTAAAAAATATTACTTGATTGACATATATATGTGCCAGCGGGCATGTATCATAAGCTGTTTATGGCAGGACTTGAGGAACACACGCAAATTTATGTGACAGCAGCGACCGAAATATCATCAGTGTACCCATCAAGTACTTAGAGGGCACAGGCTGTAATGTTCTCTAATAAACAGACCGTGAAAAGAAAGAACAGTAGAATGGAGGCATACACTAAGTAGGCCCCCATTCTACAATTAAGATAAATCTAAGAGTCTATTATGATATAGATAAGCATGTTATACCTATCTCCATTCCGGAGCCGTTTAAATTGCTGGGCGATTATGCACATAAAGGTAGGCCCCATGCGGGCTCCGGGAACCATTTCCTCGCTAAGGCCTCCAGCCCACAAATCTACATTACCTGGAATATAATTACACGTTATATTAGGCATATCTGTCTCTAACGAGTGTGTGAGCTATTCTAACCGTGAAGAAATCAACTTAACAGTAAAGAAGTCTCCTTTAAACCCGTGTCGTGAATCTATTCAAGGTTTTGAAATTGTGGACATTGCCTATACATTCACGTAATCTAAGTATAGTAATTCTTGAATGAAACATTGACATTGAATAAGGCAATTTATACTCGCATATATAACATACGCACCTATGAAATTCCCAAACACGTAGGCTAATTGAAAAATAAATAAATTGCTTACTTGGGTGTGAATAGATATCGCGTAGTCTCCGCCTCGTCTCGACGTCGGTGATCTCCTCCCTGAAGTCGTCGAAGGTGCTGGCGTAGGTGAGGCCGCACGTCCTCCTGTAGTCGTTGTAGCTGGGCAGGCCGTGGTCGCGACCCCTCTGAATGTTCAGGGCCGCCAGGTCCAGCCCCACCTCGTGGGCCAACTGGAAGAGTCTCTCTGTTAGCTCCGTGTTCAGGAACTCGCCAGGTTTGAGTTTCTTAGCGGCCACCCCAAAGAGTCCTCTAATGATAGGATCTATTCCTCCCTCCTCCACGATTCGGAAAGGGGCGAAGAAGGCCTTGTGTAAGGGTAGGTTGCCCTCTGGGATTGGTTGTAAGGTCTCATTAAACCGGTAAATGATCGGGTTGACTAGAGCGTGGCCGAACCGGAAGGCTGCAGCTGCAAACGAGTTAATGATGGTGGAGTCGGTGGTGGGGTCGTAGCCCTTGTACTCGCCGACCATCTCCATGCCGGTGGGCCCCAGCACCTTGGGCAGCCACTGGGTGAAGCTGATGTGCTGCATCTCGGCGCCCACGATCTTACGGGCCTCGTGGAACAGCATATCGCCGTCCCAGTGCGGGTTGAGCGCCAGGAGCTGCTCGGCAATACGGTTGTGCTCGCGCAGCCACATAGTGTGCATGGAGAGCAGGCCGAGCTGCTCGTTGGCACGGTGGTCGCCGGCCAGGAAGCAGGGGATGTGCGCCGTGTTAGGGTCCATCTGGCAGTCGACGGGCGAGTCGACGTTGGCCGGCAGTAGTGGCCGGCCCGCCCAGGTGGCGATGCCGGTCCGCAGCAGGCCCCGCTCGGTGGCCAGGTCCCGCAGTAAGGTGGCCTCGTGCTCCGAACTGCCGTACACGTTGGACGCGTCCATGTAGGAGGTGAGCTGGTTAATCTGCTGACGGGGCGCCATGGCCTAGGGAGGGAAAACAATACCGAATTTCTTCATATGTTTGTGTTTTTCAAATTTCCGTTTTTGGACTAAGAGGTATACTTGATTTGACGCATGAATTGACTGGTAATGCCATAATTCATTTGCTTAACTAAAACTGGCCCATGTGATCTAAGCTACTGTTACATAGAATGGTAGAGAGGAATACATTCAAATGATAGTTACAATTGTATAGAAACGAACAGTGTGGAGAATAAGTAGCCATCCAAGCGAGGGTGGGGCTTCATAAATTCACTTTTCGGTTTTAATATAGTTAAGTACATGTATTACGTAAATCAGTAGCATAAGGGCAAGACTACACTATACCTGGAAGAATAGTGACGTCATTCCACTTCCGCAAACGGCGCTGGAGCGCGTCACGCCGATACAGCGGTGGCGCTGTATGCGGGGGTCGTCGGCCTCCACGGGGATGGGGAAACAGGGTGCCTGGTTAGCACACGTCTCGTTACAGTGTCGACCATCACTGAACCGGGCATTACTGGCCGCCATGGGCACAAAGTCCAGGTCGTGGTCCATGAACTGTCCCCATTGCATCAACATGTGGGTGTAGCGCTCGTCGGGGGTGATGCGGTTAGCCGACGCCAGGCGGAGCGACACTCGGCGGGCACTGGGTAGGCGGTATCCGTTGTAAAGACGGGAGATATTCCAGCCTTGGTGTAGTGGGGGAACAAACCAATATAGGGCAGTGTAAGACAATAAAAGAGACAGCTTCTTATATAGTTAACCGCATAAAACATCAACTTTGCATTGTTTAATTGTTGTTCATGTTTTCTGTTGAATATTCCCATAAGTTACCAATGTGAGCACCATTGTCAAAAGATAGTAGAATAAGCAAAGGGTTATTCCCCATACGTCACGAGTTTCCGGCATTGGAAGAGCCATAGGGGAAATACCTGTAATTGGACTTACCGACAGGTGTGTTGAAGTCGTTCTCGTAGACGGGCCTCATCATCCGTCGGAGCGGGATGAGGGAGGCGCCCCACATGGGGTGCTGCAGGTTGTTACACGTGCCGTCAAACGTGCGGTACTTGTGGTGGTAGCACATGTCGCGACAGTCGGCGTTACGACGGTGGGCCTCGCACCCGGAGAGTCGGGCGATGGCCGCCAGGTTAGACGGAGACACCAGCTGGTGGTAATTGACGGCTGGAAGTAAAGAACTATAGGCTATAAACTTACTGTATTGCGCACCCTGATCTTTAGAATTTCTTATTCTCTATCTGAGATGGTGTCATACAATTTCTTCAATCATAGGACATTTGAATCACATTGCAATCGATAACATACAACTGCATTGCATTCTTTATTCAACAGCCGTTTGAACAATAATGGTGCCCACCTATATAGATTCAAAGAGTTGCAATTGGCAATATGGATGTAATAAATTCTTTAGCTTTTACCTCCCAATGGCGATCTACATTTTGGTATACTCACAGCCGGTGACGTTAAACCTGTGACCTGCTCGCACGTGCTCACTGATGATCTCCAGCGACCTCTCGTAGATCTCGGCGGCGCGGGTGACCTGCAGGGCCTGGTGGGAGGGCAGTCTAAAGAGGGTGAGTAGCTCGCTGGGCGTGCGGCGCCGCCGGGGGTCGTGCACCTCGGCCAGCGTGTTGTTGATGGCGCGGTTCACCGAGACGATGGCCTCATGTACCGACTGCTGCACGAACGGGTCGCCCACGTACGGCACGCCGTTCACTGGAAGGGGTATACGGGTGGTCAGGTAACCATAAGAGTGCGTCCTTATACAATCTCCTTATATGTCTATAGGCCTTATTAGGGGGCGATAGTTGATTCATAATTGACTTTGATATGTTGCCCAATGCTTTACATGGGACAATAATTTCCAATAGAAGGTAACCACGAGAGTGTACCCCTTACGCAGTCTCTTTACCTGTCTTTTTAAGGACTGATAGTTGTTTCATAATTCTAATACTTGGATAGGGCCTACACTGTCCAATGCTTTACATGGGACCGTAACTATGAGACTATATCCCTTGTGCAATCTCCTGACATGTCTGTAGGGGGCGATAGTTGATTCATAATTGACTTGGATACGTTGCGATGCTTCAAACGAAACAATTATGTTGAATAGAAAAGGCATTTACATAATGCATAAACTACGTGCTATCGAGTGAAAGAAGAAATCGTCCTTATGTATGCTCTCTGGTCATATGTAGCAACATATGGACACTATTTGTTGTAAACCTATATACATTGAATTCGATCGTATTTCGCATGACGGTGTGACGGTGTGCAATGAATGACAACAACACAAATTAAAATACAGTCGTCCGTGTAATGTACATACCTAGGATTGAGAGTCGGGCGTAGGTGCGGACGAGGCCGGCCGAGTTCTCTGCCTGGCACTCGTACAGGCCGTCGTCAGTGGTGGTCAGGTTGTAGATGGCCAGGTCACCCTCCTCACTGATAAAGGTGCGGTGGGTCTGGATGACCCGGTCGTTGTTGTGCAGCCAGCGGACGGTGGACGCCGACGACGCCGAACAGAAGAACTCCACGTTACCGCCCACGGAACGCTCGGCGTCTGTTGGCGTCCTGGTGAACTGGGGCTGCTCTGGACATAACAGCAACGTCGTTTTATACAGGCATTATGTTTTTTTTTACAATGGAACAACCAGAATAGAATTCACTTTCAGATAATTGAAGCAATATTCAGATCGTTGAGAATAGTGCAGGCATCATAATGTTTGACGACAGCATAATGCACACTGCTATTAGATAAGTGATAAGTGAAAACATGTATAAGTGATAGAAGATATTCTTCGGACCCAATTACATTGATGGCAACGTCCCTTGTTACAACCAAATTGCTCTGTGGACTTCAATTATGGATGATAAACTCTGGAGATAGGTTAATCATTATAATAAAGGCCAATAAATATGTCACAATGTCATAACAAGAAGCAATTGAATATAAGGCCACATCAAATTAAATCTACATGAAATCCCTTAGTGTTTAACGGCTGAGAGTTAATAAGCGAAAATAGGTAACACAGGGAAGACTACTATAATGACACTGGAGCTCCTTGGTGTACCTCTGGGCTTGATGAGCAGCTCGGCGCTGGCCGACCGCTCACCGGCCGAGCTGACGGCCACACACACGTAGAGCCCCTCGTCCTCGGGCCGCACGTCGCTCACCGTCAGGGTCCTCCCGTTGGGGGCCATCGTGAACCGACCGTCCCGCGGCAGGGCGTGGCCTGG
The DNA here is from genome assembly GCA_936440205.1 of Lepidonotus clava. Lineage (NCBI taxonomy): Eukaryota > Metazoa > Annelida > Polychaeta > Phyllodocida > Polynoidae > Lepidonotus > Lepidonotus clava. The sequence goes on from OW387134.1 coordinate 55,217,381, forward strand.
AGAGGGGGCAGACATTTTATATGCATATACATGCATTTATGTGCATATCCCTGGTACATGAGGCAGAGAGCGTTATAAGAGTCCTTTTCTATGAAATCGTCATGAAATTATACGATGGGACATTCATAATGTTTATTCAACTACATTTTTGTTCATTTTAGGATATTGTGTTCTAAAAATCAAATTCAGTGTTTTACGGTGCTTAAAACATAACAAAAAGTACGATGAAACAACTCCTCTGGAATACAGTGACATCATACAAATCTTGTTCTATCAAAATATAAAACTAGCCTTGAGCAGCTCCTTTCAAACCAGCAAAGGCAATCGCAAAAATAAAAAAAATATCAAACACACATAATCTGAGAACCGTGTGCTTATACATGTTGATTTTTTGTGTGTATTATGGTTACATCCTCTTTATTGGTATACTCTTGGTGATTAGGGTGGTAACCTCCTATGTTCCAGCGCAGTGTGGGGGTCGGGTAACCCTCGGCCCGACAGCTGAAGGTGACGAGGTGACCCTGAACCACGTACTGGTCATGAGGACGCTCAGAGAAGGTCGGCTGCACTGAAAGAAGATGTGGGACGACGTTCTTTAGGTTTCTGGTTAACAGCATTCTATACATGCACGCTGCAACCAGTCTGCTACTTCTGGTTAGAAATACATTATTTTTTATAGTAATTTTAGCAACGATGACTTTTGAATACACCAAACATTGCCCCACAGATCGGTGTTATACTTAGGAGTTTTTTTTTTGTGATTGGCACTTTCATCAACCCACCTATAACATAAACATAATATTATGTTACAATTCCCAAAACATCAAATTGTGCAACTGTGCATGGGTCAGTCAATTGTTCCGAATTTCATTAGTCTTGGTTCCTTGGTTGTAACTGAGTAATCATCTGTATTTAACATACATCAAGCATTGTATTATAATGACGGTCCTGGTCCAAGTGCCCAACTCACTAAAATGTACATGTACGGAAGTACAGCCACGATTTGCATGTTTCATGTGATAATTTTGGTGACTTTGGATAACCTTGGATGAGGAATTCCAGTAGTTTTGGATTTTGGGAATTATGGTGCGAAGAGTCTTTCAGGTGAACTGGGTGGAACAATCATTACCTTATACTTGGATGTGGATATTACATTGACACGATTTGGCAAAGGTAATTAAAAAAGACTACAATCCTCTTATAAATGAGCTACTGTCATTCTGTGAGGCAGAAGTACCATTTCTGATAAGTAGATGGAAAAAAACGGGAAGAGTCTATGATTCCAAATAGGATATCGACTTTAATTAACAAAGACTATAATGAATATGTAATTATTAAGCTAACTTAAATCCCACTCACGGTTGAATTAATATTGATTAATTTAACCAGCAGTTGGAGGAGTGCTGGGTGGGCTCACCTTGCACGGTGACCCGCACCTGCGCGGTGACGGCCCTCAGGTCGGTCTGGCTGACACAGCGGTACAGGCCGCGGTCCTCGTACTGTATGTTAGCGATGAGCAGACTACCAGAGGGCAGCACCGAGTAGCGGATCGTCTCCACCAGCGGCAGGTTGTCCTTGGTCCACAGCACCTGGGAGGCCGACAGGTGGGTCTGCTGACAGTCGAGGATCAGCTGCTGACCCTGGAGGATGGTGGTGTCCCTGGTCACCACGGGCACGGCCGGCGGCACTGGGGGAAGGGGCATACAAGACATGGAGTCAATTAACTCATTCAGATTCTCATGGCAGTCTCCTCTGGAGAGCTACAAGAAAATACAACAAGATCCTTATGTGAAAAATCCCGTTAGTGAGATTTTATTGCACACAGTATTCTATTCAACTGAACAATGGATCCAAAGGGTATACCACTCTTAAAAACAATTAAAAGGCCTACCTGAATTGCATTTAACCTCTGAGATGCAATAGGCCTACAAGCCCTTTTCACATTGGGCTACGAATGGAAGCGAGTAATTTGGCTAAACGTATTGGTGCTATCTAACGTCTTCAACATATCTTTATTATTAATCAAAACTTTCCACTCAGCCACTCAGAATAATGATTGTTAGTTGTTTTCTTTGGAAAAAGGTTTTTTGAGGCTCTTATAACTCTTTCCTCTACATAACAACCCAAGACTGAGGAGTAATTGTGTCTGGGAAATTACACTTGCACTAGGATATAGGATAGGAAACTTTTCAATGTTAAACGTTGGTTATAACAGAAAGTTGGTTGGGCTATCTGTCTATTCATTTAAAGAAGCTGTATTGCACAACCACCTGTCCTGGCCTCTCTGGTCTCAATACGATCTCGCCGCCCTACGTGGTCTGGTACGGGGTCTACGAAGGGGTCCCGTCGCTCTACGTGGTCCGGCACGTCTACGAAGGGATCCCGCCTGTCTATGGGTTCCCTCTGATCCTCCAGGTCCCTCCGGTCCAGTCGGTCAATCCCCGACACCGGCGGCCTCTGGGGACCAACCACCCGAAGATCGTTTCCGGTTCCGCCGAGCGCATTTCCGGTTCCGGTGTCTAGTCGCGATGCCGCTTCGGGGCGACTCCTGGCGGCTGGCCCGGCACCGATGACGTTCAGGTTCTGAGAGCGGAGTTCGATGGCCGTGGCCTTGGTTTCCCCGGCCACGTTTCTGGCCACACACTCGTAGACGCCCTGGTCCGAGTCCTGGGTGTTCTCAATCATCAGGGTGCCGTCGTCCCGCACCGTAAAACGACCACTGTGGTCGTCCACGCGCGGCGATATCTGATGGCTGCCAATAAAAACAAACTCGTTAAGATCCACTGATAGCATTTGTGCCACTTGACAGATAACAACTGATTCATATTACCTTTTCAGAAGAATGAGCCATGTTTTTCATATCTAGGATAGATACTTATTGTTATAGTTTTTGTTTGCTGTTACTGCTTGTCCGAAGTATCTTTAACTGGACATATCTGTGGATCCTTTCCTGCGTTTATTATGATTTTTACATTTATATTTCTCCTTTTCATTATGCTGAAATGATGGTTGGTTGGTTATTGGTTGCTTTACGCCCTAATTAACTATGCTGAAACGTTATGACACATTTGATTTGACGAATACAATATTTTAAAAAGAGGTCTACAAAGAGGGAGACAGGATTCATTAAATGTTATGGTTAAGCACTGGAAAACGTCATTAATATTTTAAGACTTCCAGAAAGCACTTATGCTATCGTTTTAGAACGTTATTCATTTTTTGGACAATCTACCACGACATGCGTGAAGCGGTCACTTACTTGTTATGTAGCCAGATGATCTCGGGCTCGGGGTCGCCCTCGGCCCGGCAGGAAAGGTAGGCCGTGCTACCGAAGGCCACCTCCACGTCCGACGGACCCTCCGTGATGCTCGGCTTTCCTGTTGGGAAGGACGATAAAGGATAAGGAAACGATTATAGAAAACATATCGGAGGACCAAACCACCCACGCAGGGTAATTTCCATCATTTTCTTGGGAATAGGGACGGATCAATGTGCCTTGTCCATTATCCGTTTAGATATATATGTACCATAATTAACAATGGTGATATCATTTATTACAGTATACATATTTATCATAAGGTTGTAATTATAAATTACAATGTGCATTTTCATTAAATTGTCATTGGCAGTCGTTTATCTGGCCGTCGGAAGCACCTATTGAACATGAAGGGCAACATCATGTTTAAGGCATTTGTTTGTTTACAAGCAGTTCATCAAGTGAAATGTAAGTATCTACATTCTGATAAGTCAGGGCTGATGATGTCAGGGATAGAACTTCGTGATTCTCCCGTATTTTATCTTCCTCTGGACCGGACACGCTGTACCAAGGCCATGTGGAACCGTGACTATGTCTGTCGTCGGCCCGGCCCAGACTCCCGGTACACATCACTAAAAACCCACAGTGTGCTTATTGTCCCGTCCTCCGACTCGTTATAGCGCTCAGAGAGAGAGAGTGGGTCTGGGCCACGAGACAGGAGCGATCCCATCCCTCACACCCCACCCTGCCCTAAAATGATCTTCACCCGTTCATTAAGTATTAGGGGTATCTACCAAAGAGAAGTGTACACTGAGACAATAATGATAATAATACCATTTGCATCGGTTGTATAGGACCTTGCTACAGTTATTTGTCTTTGTTCCGAACTGACACACTTCAAACTGTTAATAAAAGAAGAAAAAAAAAACAATTAGAATTATAGTTGTGTCGGGTTTTCTGACCTACTGTAATTGCCCTCTATCCATTTTGTTGCTACGTGTGTACATGTATTACTGACAATAGTCTTAGATATAGAACACTCAGGCTGTAGAGCATGTGTATAGATGCCTGGGGTTCTTCGGGACAGCAGACAGAAGAATGCTTAATATAGACAGTTAACAGAGACAATGGCAATATTGATTGGGATGTTGGGGGGTCCAGACAAAAGACGGCATTTGCTTGGGTAACACACAGAACATGACCAAACAATAGACGATGAAACGTTAGCTACTATGTCAAAGTGTAACAATTAACAGCATGGCATAGGCACCAAAATGGAAATACACAGTGTATTCTAGCAATTTCCATTTTTCTGTTCTCATTAATTCAACATGATAGGCCTATACGCATTGACAGGGACATGATTATACAAAGGATCAGCTGTAAAGGAGAGGATGGTGGAGTTATATACCAACGTCCCATATAGGTTTGAGCCCGGGGTTTGAGCAGGCAGGGGGAACTCTTTACAACCGCGAGATAAGCATATTTTCCTGCTGCATGGTCGATTTCAAGTTTTATCTCTTTTAACTTGCATATATTATATATTAATACTAAATGGATTTCTCAGACAACCTGATCAGCTCCAGGATTTTCCATGCAAGGCGAACTAAGTTAAACGCGCCTTGAGATAACGTACTCCGGAGTTACTACTTTCTACAATTGTTAATCTGTGGTAGTTTTATTTCCCTTTTAAATCCATTTTATATCGAGAGTTATCTTGATCAAGTCTTCTCTTTACAACTTTTATTACAACGTTTTACATGTCACTGTCTAACTGACACAGTGCAGAGAAGTGATAAGAATGGCAACTTTAGGAGACTAGATTTTTGTTTATCACTTAAACTAAAAACATTCTTAAGAAAACTGTTGCTTGCTATCAGAACCAAGGCGACGAATAGCCCACTCAATAAACCTCCTTTATGGTAAAGTTTATGATTACCTTCCAATTTTTGGTGTGTATCTCGAAGGGGTTTTGCCCCAGAATCAGTAATTTATAAACAATTTAAAATATATTCTGATCATACAAATCGCGAGGTCCCCTTTGCTAAACCATAGATAACATATATTTTTGCATACAATTGACTATAGACAGATAAAAGAAGGTATAAAGAACTTACTGCAGTGGAAATCCTCCATGTCGACGCTGAGCAGGGACTTGCCCTGTACCTTGGAGGGGAACTCACAGGTGGCAGCGGCCTGGGTGAAGCCATGATTACTCTTCAGCATCTCCTGCAGCCACATCATCTGACAGTCGCAGATCAGGGCGTTAGAGTCCAGCCGTCTGCAGGACGGTAAGGGGGAGACATGTCAAAATGGGAACTGAGTTCCTTACAATTTTGGACAGTTTAATAATGCAACTAAGGGAATTATATAGAGAGAGAAAGACACTAAGCTTGGCTCCAACTCAAGATATTGTAGGTTTAATCAGTTTCAAGGCATGAGAAATGTTCTCAGTTAAAGTGGTAAAATGGAGCAATAAATAGACTATAGGCCTACGTCGACCTGTAAGAGCCCTAGCATTTGCTTGCTGGGTAAAAATGACCAAAGGGAAGATTTGAAATGGGTTGACTTAGAAGATGCCAAACATATGGAAGAAGGGCGACATGCCCCGAATGAAGACGTGGTCAGATAAGAGTCGAGCCGCCCCATGAGCTGCTCACGGGCTCAGAAGGAGCTGCTCCTGCTGGCGGGGTGTTCTGTTAGGGGTCAGCCGGGCCATTACTCAGGTGACCAGTCACCACTTATCTGCCAAGGCCTCACTGCCCGCAGGTAATGTCCGCCAGGTGGTGCTGGGGTGGTGCTGGGGTTGTGAGGTTATTGGGGTAGAGGAAGCTCCTGTTGGGAGGTGGGGGGGGGGGGGGTAGAGGTGGTCAGATCTGTATAATAATGCCAAGTGGACGAGCATGTTAAAAAACAATATACACTACGAGGGCGCAGCAATGCTAAAACACTTTGGCCAATATTGTATAGCAGTTACTGGAACTATTTTATTAAAGAATGTGTTGAATTCGGACTGAGTCTTTTCCTGATCATGTAATTCGGGAAGAGGTGCAAGACGTTCCCTGTCGGTCGGCAACTAGTCTTCATTATTAAGTACACGGCTAGTCTGGTTTTGACTCCCGATACGACTAGTCTGTAAAATTCAGGTAGTATTGATGCCAGGGCCGTCCTCTTGTCAACTGATCCGGGCCGCCAGTTGGCCGGGCTTCTAGCTGAACCCACTTCACGGCCAGATAGGAAACACTTGTCTCTAGTCGAACACACGTACATACAGAAGCATCATAAGTACAACTACAGCTTTTCTCAGGCCACCTCTCAAGACTCCAGGCGTTTCCCCCCAGCTAAATGCCTGTTGAACAAGCATCTCCTTCTACTGAAGGTTGAAATCATTGTAGGAAGAGCTATTTTTCCACAGAGAGCACGTAATTTTGCTAATATAATATTATCAAGCTTTTTCAATAGTAATTTTCATGTGAATAATATACCTGAAAATAAATACTGCTGAAATTCCATGCAGCGTGGGAACAGTATGGAAGATTTCTAACTCCACGAGGGCTCCATGTTTCGGTGTTATCATGATTGCAAGATATTATATTGTACTAGATAGGAAACAGCAGCAAATTTTGTTAAAAATAGCACGAGATTCAGTGTCATGACGATGAGTGACATTTTAGTGTAAAAATCACTGATCAGTGTTATGAGATGGAAAGTTACACATGCAAAACATAAAATGTACAAGAATCTTTAATTAACTGGGGCGCGTAAGGTTTAAGTTTACGCTTTTTTCAAGGGTGAGGACTCAGGATAAGACTGAAGTGGTTCAATGGGCCCCTTGTACACAGGAAAAGGGGGCGTTCCCAGCTGTGCTGGTAAACCCCCGAGGCCCTTTAATTTGGACGTCGGGTGTCTGGGTGCCCGATGCGGGTCGGGTTGAATCAATCAGGGTGGTGGAGGCGGCACGTCTGACCCCAGCGGGGACAGGCTGTTTAGACGCGCCGAGAGGCAGCACCTGCCCTACAAAAATCCCGTGTTGTCTTTGAGCTGCTCACAGATGGCCTGGTTAACGCGAGCCATCACCAACTGCTCGCCCTAAGACCTCTCAGTCACCGACGGGTGCACTGAGCCCGGGGCACCTACGTTAAGACGCTCTCAAGGAAGTGGGGCTGGCGGTCGGGTTTAAAAGATGGCAAGGTTGGGATTTTCAAATGGTACAATATCACGAATGTAAGGCCTGGTGGCAAATTCCTCAAATGACAAAGTCGCACCATCGGCTGGGTGGAAATACCGGCATCTAATTGAGCAGGAAATTGCTACTCACTTCCGCCGCGACCACAACCTTGGATCAGGCAATGAATTTCATTTTGAGCGTATCAATAGTTTCTGGGTTACATTAGCCATTAGTCTATTGATTTAACCCAGGCTCATGGACACGGGGCTGTCTTTGTTATTATAAGTAGACAGCCGACTTGTGTCGACACAAAGCTGTCAAAGTGAGAGAAATACTAGCCGCCCCGAGGGCTACAGGCTTGGGTCTACATCTCCCACTGCAAATGTTGACTTTTATATTAAGGTGTCTAGAAATCCGCACCCAGTGAACTAGGGTGCAGGAATGCAAGTCCCTCTATCAAATAACAAACAGGAACGTTTTCTGAACTTCTATAACAGACACAATTCACAGCCTCGCTGAAGAACGTGACCCGTAGACGTACAAGAAGGACGAGCTAATATTTACTTCAATCATTCTCAACGCATTCAAAAGCCTAAATTCGCAGTGGCTCGGTTTCAAAGTAAAGGAGCGAAGTTGGGTTTAATGTAACGTATAAGGGGTTGCTTCGATGTTTTGTGGGAGGGGTCATCTTCATTCTCCCACCTTACTAAAGCCTTATACCATCGCAAACGATGAAGGTCTGACATAAATTGTCGCAGATCTAGTGATAACATATATATTTTCTGGATTCAAGGTAATCGAGTGACGGGACGGGGGAGGGGAGCGGACAGAAACTTCTTCCGTTTGCAAAGTTTCTGGGGATCTCCTAAATTTATCGAAACATGTAACTCGTAACAATCTCTCGTTCTATCCGGTTTAGTTCAAAATCTCCCCGTTTAAAAGACCGATATTCGGGACACGTACACACCCATCACAGTTATTCTTGGTGACCCTGTTTTTGAAAACGGGGACATTCTGTCTTTTTGCAATGTAAAATTGATAAAATTAATATTTGGATCCACCTCTTGTATCAATAAGTCTGGGCATGCGAAAATGAAAGAAATGTACTCACAGTCGGCGTAGGGAGGTCAACCTTTTGAAGACACCTTTGGGAAGACGCTTTAACTTGTTATTGTGAAGAAACCTGGCAGAAAAAGATCTCTGTTCAAATGACCTTCAGCAATTCAGAACCTTGTAGCTGTTCTTCTTCGTGTTTAAGGTTCACATTTTTGAGGTTGAGTATAGTATAAGTTCTATCTGTCTATTACGTACAAATAATATTATTGTGGTTACCTGTAAATGGTAAACATAATCTTATATTATATATGTATATATATATATCATAACCTATCATTGAAAAATGGAAAATGATATTCATGTATGTTTGTGGTAGTCCTATGTAATCTATATGGAGTGTAAGGTTTTTCAAGGACAGAGGCCTTATGTTAATACTTACAGTCGTTTCAATGCTGGCAATTTACTGAACGTATCTGTTGCTATATCTTCAATGTTGTTAAAATGTATATATCTGAAAGAATGGAAAGACAAACGGCGTTCTGGAATCAGTCGGACTTTATAGATTGTTTAACTTTCAATATGTAGAGGTGGTGAAATTCCTCACTGTTGTACCCATGATGTTTGAATCTCACACGGAACTGTAAAAATGAGTAAACCTACTTTAAACCTGAAAGGTATATGTATTTACATGGTACTTACAGTTGTTCGAGCTTATTCAGTCCATGAAAAGCCTTACTCTCAATGGTTCGAATGTGATTCTTGTATAAATATCTGCAAAAGGTGTGAAAGGGGTTCAGTGCTTACAGAGACATGAATATAAATTGTATAAGTGTGATATTGCTAGTGGGAATGTTTGTATTGACAGTGTACATATAAAATGTTTCAGTGAGACCTATAGGGGCTATGCCCTTGCTACACTATAGTACAGAATGAACATAACAACCATTCTTTCATTTTCTTGCCATAATTCTTATGGCGGAGATCTTAAGGGGACTTGATACCCGAATGTTGTAATGCCTGTATCAGTTCTAAATTGTTGCAGCCCAAAAACAATAGTGTAACAAGGGCAGAGTTTCCATTTCTACATACTGTAGTGTCAGCGTGACCTAACTGTGTGAAATAGCGATAGCAATATCAATATTACATATACCCATGCATGTGCTCATGTCTGTTATGAAAGAGTTGGCATGTAAATCAAATGTTTGTACTTACAAGTATTGTAACTCACTGAGACCCTCGAAGGCATCATTTTCAATCTTCCTTATGTGATTATTGTTGAGTAATCTGTTGAAAAGGGAAAAGAAAAACACTAAATACAAGTCAACTAAATTAGTGATCCAATGAAAACCTGCAACTGGTTATAACGTAAGCTATCACTATATGACCAGTCAAAATATATGAATTCTATCGTACATGTTGAGATCAGTGGAAGAAAAAAACCTGATGGTCAGAGGACTTGTTTATTGGCAACATAAACAAACCTTCAACAACACAGACTTTGGTTTTCTTTTGTTTTAGCCCGACTTTTTCCCGTAGAATGGCCTCTATTCTTTTTTTTCTACAAAAAAAATGGGCAAGGAAATTGTTTTATTTAGATTCAGGTGCCACACACCACATGTTAAGGAAAATCAAAGAAATGAAGCCATACCCCAGGCTGGTATGTCTTATACTCACAGTGTGTCGAGGTGGGTAAGGCCCCTGAATGAGTCGGGAGGAATCTCTCGAATTCTGTTGAACCGCAGGTCCCTGTAATTTGAAAAGAAAAATATGTTATTAATAAATTTACATTAAATTTTGTTAAACCACGACATGCTGTAAAATGGGAGCTAGTTGATAAAGATGACTGGGGAGGGGATGGCCTAGGACAATCTCTGTACTACTGATTTATTTTTACGTCAACCATATATTATATGGTTATACGTGTCTCTAATCTGGCTGTGCTTCATGCCTCGTGCTGCATATCTTAGGCATAGTGTCCCATGCTGAATGACACCACCAGCCCCCTTTTTAACTTGGTATTCAATGCTTTCCCCCAAACAGATAACACACAGGGAAGATGTTAACAATAGTGAATAGAAGCAACAGGTTTGGTAAATGCAAATCAAATGACTATTTTTGTGTCATCTTCAAATCTTGTGTCATTATTACATTCATGATAACACTAAATCCTTTATGGCAACCAGGCAGGGCTTTTGTATAACATAATCATTCATGTCAAAACTAATTGCATCATAGTTATGTCTTCCAATATTTAGAGATACTATAGTAATTCCATGTAAGTATTGCAACAACAAGTCTTTTATTAGCCGACTCAGAACTGACGTTGAGAGGAATGGTATAGATTAGTGTCAATTAAATGTACCATTCAAGCAAATCTCATAAAGAAAGTAAGGTTTTAACCACAATGCTCACGTTATCTGGTTATATGAAATACTAAATCATAAACTAATATTATACAAAATAATTCCTACTTGTGGCATGCCAAAACTGTATTAGATATTAGTAACAATTTTTATGTCTGAATCCGTCTGAATTGTTATACAGGAAGATGTAATTGTCATCTGCCAAATAAATTAGGTGCAATGAAAAGCGTCCAAACCCCCGTCCAAACCCTTACAGCATACAAGCGACCAAGTGTACTTTGGTCCTTACAAATATCTTGGTGGTCCTCACGAAAAAAATCATTATCGCGTCAAGCTGTGTGAAAGTCACATTTACATAAATACAATACAAAGAAAACGTTTTTTGTAATAGAATATAAACTAGGATGGCGAACCATCACGTCAGCATTGTTTCAGCACACTACTTTGGGCTCGAGCGGCAACAACTCTGTAGACGTTGCTAAGTGTTCTCCCAGATTTGCTGGACTGACTGCAAACTGTCCCCACATGTAATTGTCTCGGAGTGAGTAACTCGCTGCGTTGGCGTGTCGCCTTCTGGTGTGAACGGAGCAGCTCACATGTTTCACCAGTCTGGTTTGACTCCCGGGTCACTGCTCCACTCCCGCTAAACCCCGCGTGTGTCGTAAGTAGAGTAAGGCTTTCCAGATGGTTTGAATAAACAAACATGAATTATGGAGACCTTCCCATTAAACACTTCTCCGCGAACGATCAGATTCATCCAAACGTACTCTAGAAAAGCAGCCATGCATCACGAGCACATCACCTCAGGAAAGAAAAAATCCACAGATCTCCAACTACCTCTGATAAGGTTCACTGAGCTCCGGATTCTGCCTGCCTATAGGCATCCAGCGTAACAGATCTTATCATTGATTTTCAGGTTCTATCACAATATAGTGGTTTGTACCAAGTAACAGTAAAAGCCTGTTGCTATAGAGAAATACTTACGTAAAAAGACTTTTATTTGTTACCATATTCAACAAAGAAAAAGGGCAATGGAGTCGTTTTCCCGTGAACAACAAAGAACGCCTGGGATGGCGCCTTTTGGAAACAGTTGAGCTTTAAATCGTGACAGACTTTATCTGGGTGACAGGATCTGGCCGGATCACAGTCCCCATTGTTACTGTAGGAGGTTGTACACTTTCTTATTCCAAACTTTTTTTTCGAGGAATCATGCCCCATGAGCAACAACCACAGTCAAGGTCAGTTTTCTGTGAATCAACGTCAGGCGGGATGTCAGGCCACCAGATGTCAGCCGTACAGTCATCTTGGGCCTATGTACTATTTCAGCGCCTAAGACTTGGACTTTTAATGTAAACGAAAATGAGGCAAATTAGGCCCCCAATTGTGCCCTGGGAAAAAACCTGATTGTGATTTAATAGAATACTGACATTCTTTTTCCACCAGGGGTAGCTTTTGAAATTGTCCAAAATTGTCTTAAGATAGTGTTGTCTTGACATAATGTTCAGAGGCAAATAGCGGTGATTATTCTCCAACAAACAAGTTATCTTTCCAAAAAGACCATAACTATAGGCACTCATTATATTATTATTATATGAGGTACAACACTGGACTGGAGTGTACATCCAATGCAAACAGTATGATATGAGTATGAAGGTTAAAACATTTCTATGAATATCATTACATGTATGATCCTATATTTATATATTCATAATAGATATAAACATCCATATGTCATTCATAATATACCATATACATATATGTCATCCATATCCTCCATTGCAAGTCAGTATCCAAAGAGTAAAATCGCACCTTTAATTATGGTCTTTTTGGAAAGATAAGTTATGTGTTGGAGCATAATTACTGTTATTTGCATCTGAACATTATGTAAGAGAACACTATCTTAAGACAATTTATAATGATTTATTATGTCATAGTCATGTCTATCATTATTATTCCTATGGTTGGGATTTAACTTCATTACATGTAGCCAAATTGGCAGGAACTAGCTCAGTGGACTATTTTTGTTATTTTGCAGTTACTTTTTTACCAAGAAGATTGACAATTCGCTAAAAGTATACCTATACTTATTTTCACCAGTTCTAAGCATATTTTCATGTCAATAACTCCCATAGATGAGGCAAATTAAGCCCCCAAATAAGAAAGTGATCTATATGACTACAGGGGGAATAAACAACTGCAACAGAGGATGATAGTTATCATTATCCCTTTGCCATTTGATTTGGGCGTTCAATCTTGTAAACATGTATCAAATTTCTGTCAAGGGTAGCTGTTCCGTTACCAAATAGAGTCCACTTCAGAAAATGCTTCTTCCATTAGACATCTTTATGCCAATTTCAAAATGAAATCTAATATGGCAAATAGTTAGGAATGTTGCAATATCCCTGACAGCCCAATATTGCCTGAAGTGAGGTAATTAATCAAGATAATAATCTAACAAAATACAGTATAGGCCTACACTCTAACTCCACTCCTCCCTTTGCACTACCCAAGCGCATGCTTAGCTGTTATTTGTCCGCTCCGACAAGCACCTGAGCTATGGCTTCCATCACTTCTCGTCAACTAGTTTTTCCAAATGCACGGTCGCCAGAGCAATTATATCCCGCAGGATTCGCCGTGGGGTAATGCAATCACCTTACTTTTTGAGCAGGTTACTTAGCCTGGAGTCACGCGCCCATTGCTCGGACTTGCTCATGCAATTGCTCAGTTATTTTGACAGTACTCTGACAAGCAACTCTCGTCTGGTCTATATCTTTAGGCCTAAGCCCAAAAAGTGAAATGGGATATGAATTTATTACCTACTTCCACAGATTCCAAGGATTCCCTCGCCATGTAAGCTAGTTCCGACGTCGGTGCTACACAATATTTACAGTGTGAGTGGGGCAGCAACACCAGCCTCAATGTTTTCATTAGGATGAAATTGGGAGAAGTGCCATACAAGTTAAAAGTTCAGTTCTGAAGTTGTTCAGGCCCACTTTGGTCAAATAGGTCGCTCCTCGATGGCCCCGGTGTAATGTGAGGGGCCGTCGGGGAGGCGATCAATCTCTGAGTGACAGCTCTTGGTGACCAAACAGGCTCCTGATCCAGGCACCCCACTCACAACACTCTCAGTGACAACAAAGGTAAACTGATCGTCGCCTCAGGTCAGCCGTTCCGCCCACTGCGAACCTAATTACCGTTTTCCTTTGACAAGAGTTGTAGGGGCCAATTAGTATTTGCCATTTAACCCCTTTGGGGCAGGCCTGGGGTGCCAAGGAGAGGCAGGGAGGCTGGGCTGACTGAGGTGGGCGGGCCGGGTTTGTCTCGTCTGTTGTGCCGCCAATAGCTCTGTGTTTTGTATAATTAGCTGGCCAGATGAGCAGTCTGTACAGTCCGCGTGCCAACAAAAACACCACCTTATTTACAGTCTCGGGTGGCTGACGCCTCCTGCTCTGTTATTGGACACAGTCAGGGCTGTTGATATGCCCCAAGTGGCCCATCCAAGCAACTACTCGCAAAATCGGGCAAACACCACTTCCCACCGTCTGCTCTACATTCAGGATATATGGTTTTATAGAGAAAGAATTGGCACCAATTTCCTCCTCCTCCACAATAGAATGTTACAAGATATAGTACATAAAAGTAGTGATGCTACTTTTGAGCGATGCGTGGTATAAATACCATGGTTTTGATGTGGTAAGTGATCTTCAATGGTAAGCTTAATGAATAATGAAAATACTGTACATGGAGGTGGTAATTATTATAGGCTTATTTATACATACATTACCATTTAAAGATATATTATATATAAGCCTTATATCAGAAGGGGGTTTAACCTCGTCATAAACTATTATGTCATGAATCGCAACATTCTAAAATAAGAAATTGTGTACATTGAACAATGTACAATATGTATCACTCATTCCCATGACCTTCCTGACCTGAATTTCACGAAAATCCGAAACTGTCGAATTCAATGTACTCAACAAGTCTAACTGTACATTCTGTTTAAAAGGGGAATGAGCAGAAGAGTTGCTAGTGAAAAATAAGTTTGTTCGAACCAATCCCATGTTAATTAATTCTTTGTTTGTATTAACCATACCATAGGTATGTATGTATAATGATTGCCACCAATACTGCCTAACATGAATTCTTTTCAGGTCATACCAACATTGTATGTTTATTGCTATCCAGCTTCCTTATGTTTTCCACTTGTCTATAATCATTGAACTATCTTTCGTTTCATCCTATGTTTGACAGATATAGAGGCTGTCTCCCAGTCAATTATTCTGTAAATTAGGTTAGCTTTTAAGAACGACAGCGTAACTCGATCGCTTGTAAGAGGATTGTTGATTTAGTCTTTTCTCATTGTCAAAGAGTTGTCCCAATGTCAGTCCCGGTTCGAGTACAAGGTTTTGATAGTTTCACTTCGAACAGATGATAGAAAATCTCCCTACCAATGTCCACAATATAGGTAAGTCCATAGTCCTGGTCCAAATGATACTCAATGTTACCAAGTTTTGACTTATGATCATACCCTGTGCTTGGCACTGCTGCTGATTTGGGTATTTGGACCAGAATTACATATATAGCAGCATAATAATTATCATAATCAGACATGCCACTTACGAAACTGCGGTGTTACTGTTATCCTCTACTCTCATAGCCATGCCTCTTTTCTTTGTTCAGGGCCCTATGTGTAATGGTTAAAATACACAAGCACAATATGTTGCAATTATATACGGTTTCCTCTGTTTAAGTTACTAGAAATCATTAATCAATTGCATGAGTCATAAATGCTTCCTAACAGGTCTATAATTCATGTCAAATGTTTGTATTTTATTAATATATTTTGCTCTGTTGACGCGATAGGTCTAATGTGACCTTCGTACCAAAACTTACTTTAGAAGGCAAGTCACACAGAACATGCCTGGATACATTGCTTTTTATATTGAAGAATGTGATATGTATTCCCATGTCTATGCCCATCAAATGTACCCAAACCTTTAGGACAACGTTGGTTCAGTCAATATTGGCTTAATGGCAAACTTACTTTTTCAGATTATGGACAAAAATAAATTATCTCTCTAGGTTTTCTAGGACAGGAACGTACGTGTCCAGACTTCAGATGATATCAAAGTACTGGAAAATAACATGACCTAAGTAGACTCTTATGCACTGGTGGATTTAGGGGGTTCATTTTCTTTTGGCGAAATTTAGATTATCTTACTGTAAAATTCTGGGAAGCGCTCCACCACCTTTTCAAAAAGGTGGATCCGCCACTCGTATTGCTACTAAGCTAAGGGTACATTTATTTCTTTCACTATATTATTTTGTAGGCTGAAAACATGGAACAAGGAAATCTAATTGGGTTGCAAAAAATGCAAGTTTTCAACGTAAATACCCTGGATATCTAATGCAGAAAATGCAAGTTTTCAATGTAAATACCCTGGATATCTAAACAGGTTTATGACAATTTATTATCATGAAACTTTTGAACCGACCCAGTCTTCTCAGCTCTGTCTAGTCGATGGGTAGTTTTTGGATCCGACGCGAACGACAGAGGAGGATAAGAAGTGCAGGATTAAAAATAGGAGGGACAATGGAGTGTAGGTTGGGTATTCTATGCACAGTATATTCCAGACATAAATAGGCATAGTAACACAGGATGGCAATTACAGAAAACAGTCCTGCTGTTTCTCATTTCCCGAAAGAACGAAAAAGTCAAAACAATCACCCATACCATGTAGGCTTTAAGCCGCCTATATTCAGTTCTGGTGGACCTTGTTTCTCCGGCCTACCCCGAGTTCTGCTTTTGCGTTGCCATAGGAGTCTTTACCTAAGAGGAATACTACAATAATAAACTATGTCACACATATTACTGTCTACAATACCCAACGAGGTTTGGGAAAGGCCTATGTTCTCGACCTTGTTGTTCCACGTAGCCATGAAATAACGGCACAAATAATAAATGGGAGGCCTACTTTGGGGTTAGTGTTTAGCCGGGGATAGGGCCTACCATTCACCTGTCTCACACGGGGGTGTAGGGTTACCGACCAATCCTCCCACATCCCCACTTCTTACAGTCATTGAGATTCAAAGCGCCAAATTCAATCTTGACACTAACTCCTTCTTATCCAGCTTTCTGCCTCTACCCTGCCCTATCGGCGGTGTATCATATATAAAAGAGGCGAACATCACTCCAGTGGAGGTTTACACCATGCAGATAAGGGCTAATAGAGAATTCCCCTCAAGTATTTGTATGAGTCTCTTTGTTGAATACCTTATAAAAATAAGAAAAGACCAGACCCGATGCAACCTTTATTTTTGGTCTGAGGGGGAGATATGTCTCACTGGCTCCTTATTGTTTGAACACTTTGCAATAGCATCTCCACTGAGAAATATATCTATCTTATCAACACGGTAAGTAGTAAAAGGGCGTGAATACATAGTAATCTCACCGTCCTTTGGCTGCTTATTTGGGAGAACCAGATCAAAAGTTGAGATTAATCTTTCAGGTAATAGTTGTATCTTCTATGACCCAGGTGAGTGTTTCTAACGACGGCATCGAATATCCAGGGGGTCTCTGTTAGGGTACATGATCATAAGACTTCCCAATTGGGACCCTTAAGGCTATCACCCTGAATGGGCCCATTAAGAACGGTGTACCTTGCTCGAAAGCTGCGAAGCAGAAAAGGACGTCCCACAAGGCCTATATCTTAATAATCACACTCCGTCTGGTTATTCTCCAAATGAAACGTCCGTCCATTACAACATTAGGAAGAGTACACTGCTTGTGTTATAGATGTTGATGATATATGGTTTATACATACTGGCCTGTCGGTGTCATAAATAAGATAGGCAAACAGAATGAGTATTCATAACAATGGACAGATCGGGTGAACTGTGTGTGGGGACAAGCTCCTGGACCGTCAATCACCCTGGGCTTCACACCCGACTACTCGGGCACCCCGTGGCCCAGCGCTTTTTCCTAGCATTTTGTCTGGCCACCCTTTAGGGAAGGGGTTTTCTGATTTGTCAAGTTAACTTTGGTGTCTGCAAGTGGTTGGGGGAAAGAGCCCTCTCTGTATACCACAGCTGGCTGGCCCTGGGGTTACAGGATAATGTATGGCTGGGCAGACGGGTTAGGCCGGGGGTAACCCTACACCTGCTTGTGCCCTACTCCAAACAGGGCGTATAGGCACGTCCAAATAAACTAATTCCGGAGAAAATTGGTAGGGAATGCTTATTGTTGGCAAGCATTGGGCAACGATGGGGCCCAGGTGGGGAGTTAGAAGGCTTATACATACCTCTCCATCGGTATATATCACCAAGAGATGGGAAAAAGGATGTATGCTTCTCCACACTGTCCTTGTATTGAACAGTAGGGAACCACGTCCCCCCACATTTTCATATACAGAAAACATTTAGAATTCCTTCTTACAAGAAAATATACCCTTGGGACGACTTCCGTTTTCGAAAGCATTTTATCACTGCAATGATGCCAACTTCTGACCCAGGAGATATCTATGTGGTGTAAGATTTCGTGTTCAACATTATTATAGTCTCTGAATCGCCTCTGAATTGAAAACAAAATATTCTCAACAGTTTTCCGAACGAGCGAGTAGAATTTGCAGGAAGTTAGTGAATTGATGAGCAGCTTCTGACGTATTTCAGGATCATTGAAAGCATTCTGATTATGTTAGCCCTGTTATTTCTAGGCTATAGAGTCTCATCATGTAAAAAGGGTTTTCCGAAAGAAGAAAGAGGAGGCACTACAGCATCAGCACGGTCAAGTAGTACGGGTTGTATGAAAAAACAATAATGATTGAAAATATGCTATTTCCATATGCTACTATTTAGGGGTCGTAGCATATAGTTGAAACATTCTGACACTGTACATTCATCACCACACGTGGACTACGTGCTAAGTTCAATGTGCACAGGCAGACAGCACTGCACGTGGCATCCCTAGGAGTAAGACCAGCGGAGTAAATCTGCGAACTTTTTAGTTTTGCCACGCTAAACATACATAGTTGAACATGAAGCCAGCCATACATTACGTCCAAGTGTAGCGCGAATGAGGGATGTCTCAATTATCTACAGCGCCGAAAAGGGGCCGAAGAAGAGAAGCAGTAAACCTGACATCCAGGGGAATGGGGCGGACTAGAGGGCGTTTGGAATTCAGCATGGCTATTGTAAAATTACGGTCTCACTGGCCGTGACAGATTGTGCCTCAGCATGCTATTAGAGTGATCTTTATGAAGCTATCTACCTGCGTTACTGCATTATACTCATCCATGATCGTTTAAACCAAATTCTGGAAACCAAACATTGGCATAAAGATTTAGTCTCCTTCCGACAAAACGCGGTTGAAGATAGAACCAACTCGTATATAGAGTTCAGCCTATACTAGTTGATAGAACCTGGCAAATGATTGTCTGTACTTGAAATTATCCTTTCATTCCAGCTATGTAGCTATCGTTTGCTTGATCTGTTGATTACTTCTATGTCAATACTCTCCACAGTCATGTTTGAGACCTATCCATCAGAGTGCACATATATCACTTACAGTGAACATGTTTTAAGTATGAATTAGATAAGGGCTTTTAGACCTACATGTATCATAAAAAGCAGGGTTTTCAATGATGAGTCCGATGCACTCAGGAGAGATACATTCATCATGGGGTCACATAGCCATGCAATTGTTGGACTCACACACAACGTTCTCAGGTCAATATGATTGATAACGAAGTATTTCAGTCAGCAACATAAAGGGTGTACAGAGTTCTCCTCCCCTAATGTATATTAAAGGGTCCAAGCTCGGCCAACCATGGACAGTGAATAGAAAACTAAAAAGTCAATATTTTTCTACAGCCTTTGGTATTATTGTGATATTGTATAAAAACTGCTAAAGGGGTGCTGAAGGGAGGCTATATATTTCATCATATAAGTGAATTTCGCTTATTTGAGTAAAAACTTCTGCAGGTGAACTCCACGTGCAGCCTTGCCTCGTATTCCTATATTTTCACACATGGATACGCTTATTGAGGTGTGATTACTGATACCACTGTATAAAACCTATTTGCAGAGGGACCAGTTGGACAAAGGACAGGCTACTGTGACAACACAGAACACTTCAGCATACTGAGAAGTTATAATTTATACCCTAATTCTGACCTTAAAGTAAAAAGAGCTTTCCCTTTTCTTCAGGGCAGTTCAGCGGTCATTTTCGGCCTCGTCCATCACAGGCTGCAGGCGTGACTGCACACGACTGTCTCAAATGCCCTTTTCGTTTATGTCCTTCTTAATGCCTCCCCCACCCCGCCTCCACCTGTTGTTGCATGATAACCACAGACACCCTGCAATTGGAGGCCTTAACAGTGCAGTAAGTGTCAGTATTGTGGGCCCCTTATTATAGAGCAGTGTTGAAGTTCACCCCCTTTCTTATTGCTGGGGCCTGCAGGCAATTCTGGGTCGGATGACTGTGGTCTCAGGCCTCTTAGGGCTGTGGTTATAGAAGGGTAAGCGGGGTGAAACGGGCCCGTGAACCACAACACTTTTATCTGGGCTTTGATGAAGGAAAAACGGACCCAGACAGGCGGCCCGTAGAAATGGCCAACTAAAGGAGCCCAACTCGGCAGGTTTCAAACTTTGATTACACTTAAGTATTCACTTTGGGGGTCTACAGGGGGTTCCGTTTCCCCTTTTTCTTCACTTGTGTCTATTGACGCCCTACCCATTGGTGTAAACGCAGTTTTACCTAACCTCTCAGGTGTTTTATACAATCACTGGATTAAAGACGGAAGTTTTAAAGCTCATTCTGGTCACTAGACGGGAAAAAATACATAAGGTAAATACTCTCCTGATATGCAAGAATTCTGTCTAATTCTTCCCTCCATCGGGCAACACTTAAAAATATCTCTGTTTCCGGTGGACCGGGTGGGCTTTAAAAAGATGACCCGGGCGGCCGCGATTTTTTTTTTCCATTTTTTTTTGTGTTTTGGTAAGGCTATAACAGAAAATTTTTGGAATTTTTTTTTTTTTTTTGAAAAATGAAAAAAAAATCTGCCCACCCGGCTATAAAATTCTCACCCGGCCGGTCCACCGGAAACAGAATTATTTTTAAGTGTGGCCTGACAGTAGAGTAATATGTAGGGTCTTGTTCTAGTCTAATTCATATCAATTCATTTCTGATTCATTGAGCAGACTGTACGTTCTATCATAGCAGAAACAGGCCCTATATACTTAGATCTATACGCGTCCAGCTGATCCCTGCCCCTGGGAGCATGGAGCCTCAGGTGAGATGGTCGCCAGATGCGTCCAGGTGTGGCCAGTAGCAGCTGACCACTGACACACTGAGTAGGAAAGGTCAGCCGGGAGGGGAGGAGAGGACATATTACACCAGACAAGTGGACTCTTCACTGAGCACTCACAAAGAGACCTACTAAGGGGCCTACCACTCTGTTCTCCCCCGATAACCCTGCAGCCACGCCGGGACAAAGCACTGTGTCTGGTGTCTGATAACACATTAGGAAATGTGTATTTATGTAGTGTTAGATATCTTGCATACATACTGATAGCTCAATCCTTTGCGCACTCCTTGAAATGTATCCTAGTCGGGTAGCAACCAATATACTTTCTGCACTAGTTGATTCGACAATATAATTATAATTGGAATGAATATCAGTCATTACATTGCAACAAACAGGTGAATTCTTTTGGATATCGAAAAATGTGCATATTCATAGAGCCCTATTAGGCCTTCATCGACTCTCGAACTTCAAAAAGGTGATCCATTCTATAACTCATCGGCAATCGGCGGTTGCTTGTCTAGAACCATTTTGAGCACTAATTTGATCAGTCAATAGGGTGCTTTTGGGTCTGTCAGATTACTGAATGGGATTAGGCGCTTTGTAACCTGGTAACATGAGGACACTGAGGCCATGAAACATGAGAAGTTGCTAGGTATCCCATGTATACTGGGCCATGAATAAATATCGTGTCAAATAAGATAGAAAGTTAGAATACATGGTTGTTACAAAAAGTCATATAATCAACTGTCTTTTACCAGTTTACTAATAGAGGTAGAATGTGCTGTACACTCTGACTCACATTGCTGAGCAATTTCTAAGGATATCATGTTTAGAGGAGACCATCGTTCCGGTTATCTTGAGGTACAACAGGTCACGGCCCATTTATTCATAACATGCCATTGCCAAGGCCATATCAAACAAACATCATAATCCTCTTACCGGGCAGGTGGGGGATGCAGGGCACACAGGTGCATAGTACGTGATAACCCGAGAACATGGATGCTCAGATTCAGCATGTGTACAAAGGCTAGATATGTGTGTATGCAGACTTGGGCTTTCAGATTCAGAAACCTTACAAGTCGCGCTGATATTTACCATTACATTGATGTAGTTCAAAGACCACATGGCCATTATCCGAGAGCAGAATTATAGGCATCTGCTGATATTGAATACAGCTGTGACATGGTCAGATTGGCTCTGTTAGCTTTTGGGCTACTTGGGAGGGGAATCAGTATGATTACGGTAAGGACATAATTCACACGTACATACACACAGTCACACACGCCGACCGACTTAGACTTATGCGAACATACATACAATTACATACATGCAGACAAAGACGACACATCCATATTTACATATATTTATTATGTGTATGCGTGTAGTTTTATAGATAAGAATGATTTACAGCAGGTGTATCTGAAGAAAACTGTCGAATGTCTAAAAGGTCAGGCGCCATTCTATAGTCCCAAAGGTCATACAGGTAAGTCATGCGCCCTGTGCCATATCCGGCACATTGTAAGAGGGGTATAGCTGATGCTTATCATGGAGGGAACTTAAGGCACCAGAAAAGGAAATGTCATTAAGACATTATAAATGACTCCAGTCAGATAAGCACTTTATCAAAGTGACTTCTACCCTAAAAGCCACAGGAGAATGGACAACCTTTTTCATTCGGGTTCGTCACGGCCTCTGCTCCGACCTGTCCGTTCTTGGGTGAGAACCACTGGTCCTGAGGTTTACGTGTTAAGAGGGACAACGCAGTTAGCAGTTAGTTTTTCTAGTGTTTTTCACTACTTTTTTTTAGCCAGGTAAACCAAGTACAGGTGACAGATCTTTGACCATACAACTGCAGTTTTCACTCTTCACATTCATTAGGCCTAACTCCGTATGACTGGTGGGGGCTTTGGTCAAATCCCTGTATTCATCACTTCCAAAGCACATTGGATTAACTAGTTCAACTTTTACCATCTGATCATCATCAACAACCGGAAGATATTAACAATGTAGAATCAAGAAAATGCACAAACAACCCGAAAAACCAAGATATGTAAATTAAGAACAATGGCAGTAATACACATCGACTTATTTCACCCTTTGTTTAACCTCAAGTTAAGTTTATTATAATCTATTTGTACAATGTAATAATAAGATTCTTCTGGGGGAACCTAAACATGTCTCCGCCCCCTCTAGTGTTGGTCTAGTCCCCTCTAAAACAGACTGGCCACCCCCTAGCTCCAGGTGGTAACGTTTTGGGGCGCTGACCCGGGCAGGGAGCGCATGCCCGGCGTATAGCGTGACTGTAGGGAAGGGGGCTGGAGGTGTGGTGGTTTCTGATCCCGGCCACCCTCCTTCTTCACTTCTCCTCCCCGGCTACAGGACCTCTAGTACCAGCTGGTGGCCAGACTCACTTCGCTCCCATTGTGACCTGAACTATCTACAATTCTCCAGGCTGGCTGCTCTACCTAACCCCTTCATGTTCAGACAAACTTTTAGGAAGCAGAATATTATGTAACCAGATTATTTCAAACTTTAGAGACCTGGCATACACCTCTTTTTTGATCGCTCAATATAGTCCAACTTCACTTCATGAAACGGACCATAGAAGGGAAAATGACCTGCGCGTGCAAATCAGCAACGTTTATTCCCTATAGGCCTGTTGTGACGCCCTCCCCTTCCGGAATCATAGATTGCTCTCAATGTAGTATATATGCATAGTAATTGTTTATCATTATTTTGATTACCACGATCTAACGTTTACATCGGAAATAATGACAATTGGTACACATAATATGTGTTTGGCTAACGTAAGTTTACTATATTATAGTAAACTTACGTTAGCCAAACACCATGCCGGTCGGCTGCTCCTCTCTGTAGGAGGGCATTTAGAGAGGTGCCCTCTATCACCCAGTACCGCCAACATGGCAGGGGACAGCCCACTGTGCAGGACCCCTACAAGGCCCCACACACCCCGTATCCGGGATAGGTCACCACCCACACATAGCTTCAATGCCGCTCTAACCAGACTCCTACAAAAACCTGTCACCGTCTGTTTCTGTCAGTATCCAATCTGTCACACTATATGTTTATTAAACAGTGGGAAGCTCTGGAGAAAGTTGCGGTTGAGTTCGGTTAACAGTAATACAACCACAAACGAAAAAAGAGATGTAAAGAGAGCTTTAATCCATATAAATACTTCCCGTTTTTATTTATACTGTAATAGCTCTCGATCACAAGTTAAGTGCAGAGGCTTCTTCCAGAGGACATAAAACGTATTCTACCAAATGTAAACCTACTTGTGCATAGTACCTAGACTAGACTCTAATGTAGGGGTATGCTTGGGCCTGGGACAGCATGTTTCACCATTGGAGGGGTACATCTACACTGTGTATACCGGAAGCCGCTGAATCATCAGACTTCCTCCGAAGCCAGCGGCAACTCGCGCGGAATGCAAGGAAGCCACGGTGTGTAAAAACATCATATCTGCTTACAAAGTGCCATCCCAAACACACAGTATCAGGGCTACACTCCAATTAGACTCACTCCCTACATGCTGCTTCTGGTTCTCCTGCTCCATGAAATCTCGGCCACCTTGGGCAGTGATGATGGACTGCATGTCATGGGTGGCAGGCCTTCCAGGGCCCACCACACTTCGACCTCAATCAGCAGTGTGGAATGGGAGAAAGATGGTATTTAAAAAGCACCTTTCGACTTAAGGGTTTCAAGCTCCGTAAACAACTCTGGTGCGCCTTGGCCCTGTGTAGGCCAGACGTAAAGTAAGAAATGGGCCAATATTAGAATTACGAACTGGTCAACATTATTTTGGAGGCGACCACATGACCAAAGCGATTTAGGCAATATTATATGAGCCGACCTGTATCATAAGGTTTGTTCAATGCCTAGGAGACAGCTGGTCACAGTTCTGACCTAGCCCAGTAGACCGTATTAAGCTGTCACCTGGACTGCCTATCTTTCCAAGTGGTCCCTTGATCACTTTCTGCATGCTATTAGTTTTGGCGTCTTCACCATCTTCACCGGAAGTCACGAATATTATATCATAATGTACATGAACTTCTTTCTTATAATTACCAGTAGGCCCTATTGTTAGTTTAAGGAAATAGTTCATTAAAACTTGAACACGCATTTTCGAATCTCTATATACATGCAACATGTTCCTTGCAGATATTTTCATGTTACATGGAGCAGGCATAACTCCCATTAAAGCATTCATTCGTCAAATCAACTGGCAATTGAAGTAAATGACTTCTGTTGACTTCAGCAGAAACTACGATTCTGCAGCATAGAAGCTTCTCTTTTGTACACAATAACTATAATAAAACTAGTGTCGGATATTGCAAAAGCAATTTATCATATTTCCCTGGTTATCCCGTTGGCATTTTTAAGATGGCTACCAGATGTGAGGTCAAAACGTCAATTAATCAAAGGCACCTTGCCACATAACCTGGAGAGCAGACTTCCGGTTTGATGCTGACTTCGTCTTCGTCCTACAAGTTTACATTCATAGCGTTTCAGAATGGTAATTCTTATGTATCTTTTAAGTCTCATATCATAACATCGAACACAGTAATTCTCGTTCTTCTTTATGCTCTATAGAAAACCATATCTTCTTCTTATCAAATCACCATATATTAGGTATACATACATCTTGTAAATTCCTCTCCGAGAAGCAATATGCTAACTCTCTAACGTGTGAAATACATGACAACACAGGCTGGTGTTAAAGCACCCTGACGAGCTACGCCGACCGCTGTAGTAGTGACTTGGCGACGTGTCAGGACCCACAGCCCGCTCCCACGACGACGTCGACCGTCAACGACGACATGTAACGACCACGGTGGTCGACGATGGGGGAGGAAGGGGGTGGGAGAGGGTGGTGTGTTGGATGAGTTGTCGGTAGCGGCGGCCGCCACCTGGACCCCGGCCAAGGCCTGGCTGGCCGCCCGGTAGGATCATCATCATTCCAACACCTAAGGTATGGCCAGCACATTTATGTCCATTAACCCAGTCACCACTGGGTGCTAATTATATAAGGAAGGGGATGACATGGTGGGCTTGTCATGAGTGGCCTTTTCACCCCCCGTGATTGACTGATTGAGACCCAGTGGTGGTCCAGTGGTGGCCTATTAATTACTGGGGCTGGGGTCGGCGGTTAGCCTTAAGTTCTACACATGCTTACATGTGTGGGGTTTATTCCAACTTCACTGGGAGTGAAGAATATACGTTTTAACGGGTATCTCCGTTATCGACAACTGTGCATTTAATTAAATGTTCTCTTACGTCTAGCATATTTTACTCCTTGTCTAGATGCCCGGCTGCTACACTAGAACTTCCATAGTGTGCCTAGAGCTACCGCGGATGGCGGATTTGAATATCCAGGGTAAATATCACTTATCGACACTGGTATGGCAAAAGGGAAGGCAAACCTTAACGTATAAGACATGCAAAGGCATTACCTTTGGTAAAGTTGTTATCAAACGGTTTCCAAAATGTTCGTTGTTCTTTGGGAAGAGAGATTATTCGAAAACAATCTCTTTTACTCAGTAGAACAGCTTTTCCATCACAGGTGAAAACTACACTTCAGCAAAGGTCCCAATTTTATCTCAGCGATAAACCTTGTCTGTGTTTGTATGTGCTACCAGACCTCTATCCTCTGATATAGAGTCAGGCTAACAAAAGACGGTCCGCCTAAACAATGATTGTAGAGAGGCAATCCATCAGAAATTAAGTGGCAGATATGGGTAGAATGTTGACATTGAGGAGCTCTGCTAAAGGCTCTCCAAATCTTCTTATTGATACTTAATTTGATCCTTTAACACATGGATTATACGATATATAGGTTTTGCTAAAAGTCATAGGGTCAATATGAGTTTATCGTACACGACCCCCTACCCTATCTGTGTGAAAAGGTTATTCGGAGTGGGGCCCCTTCCCGGAGGTCCCTCTGTTAAGTGAGAGACATGTGCACTTGTTTAACTGCATTCACACATACTATACGTCACCTTGCCATGTAACTGGCATCCTCGTAAAGGGGCTCTTTGCCAGCCTCAGTGCCAGAATGGAACCCACTTTTTCAAACTTATTCTTTTTTCCAAACATTCCTACACTACTCCTCTAAGTCTTTGTAGGGTGGAGATAATTCTATAGGGGCATAGTGTTCTAAGCTGCCATGTGTTTTCAATGATAACCACTAATTTTTCTCATAGGTTGAACATCAAGCTTTTACGAGCACCGTTCAAGTATTCCTAGACATGACTACACTGTTTTACAAATATTTCTCACCCGAATCTAAAGAGCGACATTTCTCATTCCTGTCAGGGATAACCGTTTGTCTCTAATTTCCTGCTCTTATCACGACATTGTTACGTATATTTACTTGCTTTGATAGCCAAGATACATCTGTTTATAAGAAAAGGGGCAGACGTCTCTCGGCAGAGACAAGGCTGTTGGTCTTTTTTTTCACTATGTGACCTTGATATGATTCTAGAGAAAGAAGGGCAATGTTAGCTGACTTAGTATCTACACCCTTAGTGCCCTGGGAGTATGTCATTATACACTGTCTGGTGACAATCAGGATTTATAGGGCGGAGGGCATTAGACAAAGACCCCGCCAAAGAAGGTTTTAAATAAAGATATTGTCCCCCAGTAGTTTGGGACAAACTAGGTTAGATGGAGGGTTTTGTACAGACTAAGAACCCCCCAGGGGAAACTGGGTGTAGTTTGACTTGAGATACAGCCGTGTTTGAAGATCACAGTGTCTAAAACTGTGGTAATGCAATGCACACATTGAATAGCGCCGGATCCAGGTCCTTTGAGACCACGCTTCCATTGAAGCCGGCCTTGTTGGGTCTGCGAGTGATGGCCTTCCTTTCACCTGTTTACATTATATTCTCTTACTTCTTTCACTTCCTTCCAGTTGCCATAATATTTCTTCCAGCTTTGATATTAGACGGTAACAGATAAAGCGAAATCTGGTGCACACCGAAAGTGTTAACAATAACTACAAATATAATACCCACACTCTGGCCACATCATTCAGGGCACATATAAAGTAAAGTTGAGTATGGTGGAAAGAAAAAGTACTAGTGTCCTTGATACAGACTACGTCCTAGACTATGTGTGTGGTCTTGAAAGGTTTACTTACAAGAGAATGAAATCCTAAGTCAAGTAAGGAGGTAGTCAATCTCAAAAAGACCTGGCTTAAAAGACCATTGGGGCCACGTATACATGTCTGGTTGTTGAGACTGTCAGACGTAGACACTCACTGCCTAACGACGAGGCTCTTCTTGACTTAAACCTAGTGTCAGCAGAGACCTATACATCAATGAATTCACGGCACTAGCTTCTCTCTCCTACGCCTACTTACTTTTACACTTTTACCTTAAGCATTGCATGCAATGAGAATTTTGGTTCTAATGATAATGTCTTTCTAAAAAAATCACTCTGTCTCCTTGAAAGGTGATGGCTCATTAAGTTGATATACTATGAAGATATAACCCTTCGAAGATGATAACATGTTATGTATACATGTGAACCAATGTGGCAAAACTTTGCTCTAATTCTCCTTTATTAGCTGCTTTAGAACTGAAGTGCAGTTCTTCATAGGGAAAGGAGGCCCTGTATGAGAAAACAACAGTCATGAATATTGTAGTAGCTTTTCGAATGATACTAAACATGCATATAAAATTGGGAAATTATCAACAAAAATTGCAGGTGTTGGAACTTAAGGCTATCAGTGTTCCTAAAGGCGACAAATAGGCTTATCATTGAGCATTTTTGGAAAATTAATTAACAAAATTAGTAGTAGTTTTCTGCATATTTTAATTAATATTCTTTAGAATCAAACACATTATGGACCATAAAAAATCCCCTTTTTGTGCTATTCTGACCCAACTTTATAAATTAATGATAAGTGTAGGTCACTAACATTTAGAATATCTGGGTTTGCTAAGGAGATCTTTCAGAATTCTTTAATTTTTCTTCTCTTGAAAATCACTTTCATACCTAAAATGCATCATTCTCTCATGATACACCTCTTACATGCACTGGAAAGAGAATCTTTATAGCAACCAGATCGTGTTTATTTTAATTGGTATTTAAACTTTTAACAAGAAAGCTTAGTCTAATCCAGGCCTAAAATAATATTGTTTTCCAACCGCAATGACCTTTTTAAAAAAAAGCCTTTATAGATACTAAACTATTGTGGGTTATTATTGTTCAAGGATTTACCTATGTCTTGGGAAAGCACCATGGTAATAGTTTTAACAGTACACATCTTCCCTTTATGCTACTTGTATTCATGCAGTCTCTCTCTTAGCGGTCTTTGGGGAAAAGGAGAAAAAACAATACTTCAATATGGTATTCAGTTGTAAATTGACGATTTCGCCCTCTAGAAAACTAGCAGGTAAAAATCAATTTCCGTATAACATGGGTACGTTTTTGGGGTGCACAGCCTTTTAACACATTAAATACATTTCCTTTCATGTAATGATATGCGTGTCTATTTCCCCTACCCTTGGCTATATGTTCAGGCATAATGCTGTTCATCTTTCAAAAGTTCATTGCAAGATGCTCTTCTCTGTACCTGCTCGTCACAGTTCTTAAGTCTCTCCCTTAGCTCCCTACACGCCACTGTCTTGTCTTCCTCCCCTCGTCACTGCCGTGGTCAGGTAGCCCCGTCAGGTACCCGCTGGGGCTTACACCTGTCATCCGGCACATGCCTACCTCAGTAGTACCTGGACAACAAGATGTAACCTAGCTACTGGGATGTAAACAGACTGACTACCAGCTGTAAACGCCCCTTCTGTCCTCGCCAAGAATCTCAGATGCGAAAACTACACACATAGCCTGTATGTAAACTACTACAGACATGTATGTCTGCAGCATTCCCATGCTTTTAGGGATAAATTGAAGCTAACTCAAAATTATGATGTCCCAAAACTAGGTGTTATAATCAAAGGGAAATTAAATCGAATCTAAAAGTTTCACTGCTCAAAATAATTTCCAATTTCTAAATTACTGCATGAATAGAAATATATCATGATTTTATGTGTTTGAAGATTTCGCAAACGTATGTGTTACAGATATTTTTAAGTTGTAAGTGATGATTATTTCAAATAGGTCACCAATATGGTGCTCAATCTATTCGGGATGTTTAATGTCATCGGCACAATCATGTGGCAATAGTCTATTTCATGTTCCAAACATATCGAACATTCCAAAAAGGTATACTTCTAGTCTGAATATCCAGCTCATTCCACTTCATACTTACTCCATCTTGGCTGATATATATTGTTTATGACCACATTTTAGGACGGTGCCATTGTGGGAGTTGTACATGTATACAGAAGCTTTATTGTGGCTCAATCTCGGTTCTTAAGTATATTCCCCAGGGATCGGCTTACAGGTCATGACTGCACGTAGCCCGATATAGAGATAGATCAGTCAAAGCGCAGATCGTAACGGGCGATTCTTATCTGTCAGCAGCAACAGTAAAAATGCACTGCATGCAAGAATGCAGTTTGCATCTATCCCCCTTCCAAAGATGAGTAACTGTGATAAAATTGTATATATAATTATATATATATATATATATATTATATATGTATATGTGTGTGTGTGTGTGTGTGTGTGTGTGTGTGTGTGTGTGTGTGTGTGTGTGTGTGTAGGTGTAGGTGTAGGTGTAGGTGTAGTAGGTTTCAATGGGGGCACGGATTTGTGGGTGAATGAGGGTGTGTTTCACTTGCTCAGGGTATTCAAAGTGCAGAAACCCAGCTCACTGGTGGCCAACTAGGCATAAATCGTATTTGGTTAAGTTGTAGAGCTAGCAGCTATACATCAGCCATATATTCTTGGCTTTGCTGAGTTCGCACCGAACAGTGGACCGGCATTCCTGCATTCCCTGAGAGGTTCTTTCACGCGATGAGTATTCACAGAAACGAACTTGAGGAAAGTTTCTTATGAAAGGAAACAGACGGAAACCATTGTGCATAGCCCGGTATACGTGCCGTGCAAAACCACAGGATCAGGGTGTCGGATCGTGCCGACCCAGACAGCCGCACGTGGAGTAGGTTGTGTTTGTTCAGGGGTCGAGGAAGTAGGAAAATCTAAGCCATCTTTACTAGGTTCTTATCCCCCGTTTCCTCAATCCCCGCGTCCGGTTTGCTGTAATCCCGGAGTGGTCTATGCTAAACTACCTACGAAGATCATTAGGCTACTGGAGGAGCCTCTATCGGCCAATGACAGCCGGCTTAGCCTGTGTTTATGTTGGCCATGTCGGTCCCATAGTGTGTTTACGGCGCTATGTTACCCTCCTATTTCACAGGGGCGCTTTCTGCAGGTCTGCAGGCACGTACAGCGGGGGCAGCAGCCCTCAGCTTTACCAAACCCCCAACTAGGCTAAATACAAGACGCCAGTTGTAAGGCTCATGGAGGCTAGAAGTTGGGGAAACTAGAGAAAATAAGCAGGGCGGTTAATCATTCACATTGCATTTTGCCTTACTACAGGATCATAGGGATGGTCGCTTTGAGGTATAGGGCTTTGTGAAAAAGGAAAGTGGGAGTTATTTCTTTAAGAAAGGAATGAGCATTTATGGCAGCTACTGAAAAGGTACAAAAAGGAATAAACATTCGCCCCAGTCCTGCTAATATATCCCAGCTATATAAGGCAGTGGACTACGAGATGTAAATGCCTTCCTAAAGCCTCATACGAATAATTGTTATATTAGCATAGTGAATTTCAAGGTGTGACGAAATCCCCTTGTAATGAAATTAGAATCTTCAAATCCCCTTTAATTAAGTTAATATGATAGCATCAATTATTGAATAAAATCTATGATCAGTGCATGCTTGTGAGGATTATTTAAAAGCTGTGACTTTATGAATGATTATGTTTGCATAGTGCCTATTACATGCTTTGCTGGTTTCCAGCACTTCCCCCATTCACTATACTGACATGACATTGTGTGCTTTGGTGGCCTATTTGAATACAACTGTACCACGTTCATTCCAATTTCTGCATACAAACAAATGCTTCTTGAGCCATACTTTATATCGTAATGTACTGACGCGGGTGGCCAGTCCATATTCGTGTAGGCTTGATAGCTTTGCATTAGAACAGCGCATGTGTCAAAAGCCATAACTCTCTGTCAAAGTAGGGGGTTGAAGGAGGAGTCAAAGTGTGACGTATCATACTAAAGGCGCATACGCCACTCTAGCCAGTCAGAGTCAGCTGAACGTTGAGTGAGTAACCATCCTGGAAAGGTTCGGTCTTAGAAGCTGAATCCTGTTGTTTGGAATAGAGGCAGTCAGACTGTGCTAGAAGGTGGGAGTGGTGACTGAATGTGTTTGCACAGGAGAATATTAATAAAGAACAACCTTTCACGCGAGTGTTACACCTTACATGATGTGGGAACTATAATTATGTATTGGTCGACAGCAGTTGAACGAGGAGGAGACTACGTTTGGAGCTAGCTATTATCTATAACTAATTACAACTAATTATATACACCATATACAACAGATTATTAACTCTCTATAGTTCAATAATAAACTAGGTAGTAAATCATAAATAATCGAAAATCACAGACCATATCACAAGTCAACATATGGCCAGTAGATATCATGTAACCGATGTGCTCAACTTGAGCGACCTGGACAACGTTTGGGTTCTTTCTGTTCATGCGACTGTTATCATCCAGAATAACAAATCTATCCTGATACTGTTGTTGCTTACAGTCTACATACAGTAATTATCCCACGTACCATTTCTTGTCTATTAGACTATTAGGCCCTATTAGGATAAGGCCGCGGCATGTGTGGGGTGGTTAGATGGTGAGTTATTTGCCCATGTGACAGGGGAGGATGAGGAGGGAGGAGATGCCCCACCCACCCACAGGAGGGGTCTGTGGTCCGTCTGACGTGACCTGCTTTTGTCCCTCCGTGTGTTGATGGGTTGAGGGTGATGGGTTGGAGGTGGTGGGCTCAGTGTTTGGGCGCTCAGAGCACGGGCTGCTACTGGCACGGGGTCACTCACGTTAACTTTGGAGACTAAGGTCTGGGTCGCCATATTAGTTTTTGTGTACGAAATAATATAAATGTAAAAGTCTGATTTGAACACATGGGAGAGTATATTATCCAAAGGAACCTTATACAGTGTATCTGCTATTACCGAAAATACTTTTCTTCTTAACTCAATCAATTTGTTCATGCTGACTTAGAATACTGTAGAAGATCAGCCCAGAAGATTGTCCGATTAAAGGTTTTGCATAAAGGCGATTACCAGAAGTCCCTTTGTTTTCTGATCCCTATACCCCAATACTAAAAAGGGAGTTGGTCAGTGCAGTTGGCAGATTTGTATCTCGAGCCGTATTGCCGATACTAGGCCCCCTATAGAGGTTAGACCTTTATTCCGGAGGGTCAGCTTTACCTGGACCAATTCCTATCTATGGACACTACCATTAACAATATTTGTCAGTGGCAAATAATGCCCCACAGCAGACGCTGATATACAATCTCCTTTATCGGGAGGGTCAATAGGTCGTCAGGAGGTCATCGCTGAGTTGGACCGCAAACACATTCATCTGCAACTTCTTTGACAGATAATTACTGTCACAGCAGTGTGTTAGATATTATAAATCTATAGTCAAGGGACGATAATGATAAAAGGATAATATTTTATTGTGCCTATATGATGCGTTTAGTCGACTAATAGTATTGATTAATAAATGAATTGAATAACGGGCTACCATTACAACATTAAAGTGTCTTGAATCTGAACAGTTTGAATAATGTTTTTGGAGATGTTTTCATGTGTTTTGAAATTAGTAAATCCCCAAGAGAAGCAACTACTTCAAGCAGCCCATCATTTCCATACGGGAAAAGCTGAGATTAGGTCTTTAAGAGTGCAAAGGGTTGGTAGAGACGGACCAACTAAGCCTCTGGCTGTGACGGCCTACGCGACACACTCTCCTGCCGGCACAAAAAGCCCAGACTGGAGACTGGGTCCCGTTGGCCGTGTCGCCCCGCTGCCTTTTTACCGCCGCTGATATATGTGTCTGATTGGGATCCGGCAGACAGAGGATCCAGGCCCCGGCACGGGCCCAACACCTGATCAACTAAAGCTGACCATCAGTCAGGCGGCTACCCGATACTCGGGCCTTGGTCGGCCGACCCTGCCCTGCCCCTATCTGCCCCCACACACGTCCCTCCGCCACCCACATGCTACCCATTAGCACACTGACGGTATTGGTGGGAACGTGTGGCCAACTAGGCGTATTCATTGTTTTTACTCTTCTTTTTTAGATGAGTTATTTTCTTGCCTATAAACATGTAGACGTTTCCTTCCGGTTTCCTTCCTCCTGTGAGTATGGGTAAGGATCTATTCTTACTTTTTACCCTATTCCACCTCCGGCCGTGGAAGAGTGATAGCATGGTTTTCCCAGACTAAAAAGTCATCCGCCCCCACTCAGTACGTGTGGTAGGACTTACTTGGACCCTTACCTCACGGTATGCCTAGCTTAGCAGCATAAGCAATTTCAGCAGCTCCCCACAGCTAGGGCGCATGCATACTGGCATATATATGTTTCATATGTCTTTTGGTCACATGCACTCATAAAAAAACAACTAAACATGCACGAAAGGTTGTACTCACAGAATGGTGGTTTCGGGGGGCACCTTTGGAATCTTCTCCAGCTGGAGGAACATGCACCTGACGGTGGTACGGAAGCAGAGACATCGGGTAGGACAGTTGGCCCGGGCCTGGGGGGCGAGGAGCAGGGCCAGGCCGGCCGCCCACACCAGCCACCACGCCGGTCGCCACATCCTCACAGTGACCGGCCCATGCATCGACCCACAGCCACAGAGTACTCCGATCTTCTCCTCCCCTTCCTCTCTCCTTCCGTGCTCCTCCTCTTGTCTCTCCTCGTGGGTAAAATCCTGGCCACTTCAAGTCTAAACGTCAAGTCTTTCAGGGGGCAAGAGTTGGTAACACGTCGTACGCCCCACAACCAAGTCAATCATTCAGTCAGTTGTAGCGGCCCCCTCCTCTGTGCGCGTACAGTCCCAGTCTGTGGCCTCGACGTGTGGAGCACGGGCCTGTCGGCGGTGGTTGGAGGTGGTGGACAGCAGCAGCAATTTCTAACTACTCCCCTGCCTTCACTGGGCCCGGCCTGGGCCACGACTGACGCCGGGACGACGACGTCATGCGGTCATAGCAGACCGGGGCTGGCCGCCGCTGCCACCAAACACAGTCCGCCTCCTACTACCTCCTCTCAAAAACCAAAAGTGTCAGCCTCCAATGATATTCCTTTGCAAATAGTAAATTCTTACTTTTTTTGACAATAAACTTTACTTCATTAACTATGTCTGCAAATAAAACAATTACGATATCGTTTTTTGTCTTTTTTTAGGAATAACACAATGGGGTATATGGAAGATGACGATTCAAACATGTATAGTAAAAAGCACCTATTGCTGTCAGCTACTTGTGTTTTAATGAAATTGCTCTTTTGTACATAGGACACTTGGAAAATTTGAAAAGGGATTGATACAGCTTTATCTCTCATTGTCAAATAGTACCACAATCTGCCACATTTGTCTTTAAACCTACAAGCAACATACTCCTTTAGTCAATTTATATATTTGCTAATAGATTTTTTAATTCAGACAACTATAACATACTCAATAGGTCATTTCAAGTATAGGTAAATACGAGCTGCCATCGTGTGGCACATTGAAGCTTTAAAGGGATGTTTAATTATTATCTGGTGGTGGTGATTGTGAGGGTGGTGGTGAGAATTCGAAGGACTTATAAATGCATCTTAGGGGCTAATACTGTAACATAGTACCAACTTATTTAAGCTTACCATAAAAGATGTTCTTCTGTTGAATTGTTTGACAATAGTCACTTGCAGTTGGATGAAGTATGTTGGCCTATGCTTAATAAGAAAACTATCATGTTCAATTTAAAAGGAGATCTTCAGTAAAAGAATCACTGGTTATATGATTCACTGAAA
Organism: Lepidonotus clava; assembly: GCA_936440205.1. NCBI lineage: Eukaryota > Metazoa > Annelida > Polychaeta > Phyllodocida > Polynoidae > Lepidonotus > Lepidonotus clava. The sequence goes on from OW387134.1 coordinate 55,253,569, forward strand.
GTCAGAAACTAGTTGATATATTACCAGATAACAGATCGTAACGTTACGGCTGCTTTTTATGAAGGAGCACTGAGAAGCCTCCCCTACATTTACCTTGTACAGCTATTCAGAAATATATCGGTGATGATATCCATTTGGACGATTTATTACCCATTTATTAAAACCAGGATCATGTTTTATAAGAAGGTTCATAAAGGAGAATCGGGCCCCAATGGAGAATGGGCAAAAATCGACATATCTACATTTCTATATATCCCTTGTTCCTTTTTAAGATACGTAGACTTTACTAAGGCAATAGAGCTTCGGTAACAAGAAGGCCCTTGTTGGAAGGAGACACATGAGTAACCAGCATACCTCCAACTCAATGACATGTACATGTACCAACATAAATATATATCTCCATTAGGATGAGTAGACATCTGTAAAAAATCGTCTAACCTTAAGCAATTTCATCTCAGGTAAATCAAGCTAACATTCATTTAGAAGCATAATAACTTCCTGAACAATGGTCTTATTTGAATTATGTGGTACGTGCTATTTGATGTGCAATCATGCCCAGGTAAACTAATACAACGTATCTTTGTGACATGTTTCCGACTGCTGCCACCGACGGACGTCTGGCGTCCTCTGGAGGTAAACTCAACAAGTACAGAAAAGCTCTCAGGCTTTTTTTGTTAGTTTGATTCATTCAAGTTTAAGTCGATCAACGAATATGTGAAAGACCGCTGTTTTCGTCTAACAAACATCCCGTCATGTATGGTATGTAGTGGGACGAAAATAATGTACAACAGCGCTAGCACTGGGCCCTTTCACAGTTGGGTTGATATAGATTTATATTAGGAAGTATTTCTTTATACTCTAACCTTTTTACTAGATAGGGTTAATCGAACGTCCATATTGATAGTTTGTCCGAAATTGTCCCAAACTGTCAACTTCCTTTCAGTTTCTTTTTAATATTATCGTTCTTGAATCAGACCAGCACATGATGTGATGTACAAAGTTACCTATACAAGCGCATAGAGAGTCCGTCTGGACTGACTGCTTACTCACACTTACCAGTTTACGTTTAGCGCAAGAGCGCAGTGTCTTTGATCTCAATAGTTGAGAGAAAGTTTACATAAAACCATATGCATTAGTAAAGGAATAGTCTTTCCGGCTATCCAAGCCCAACATAAAGAATCCCACCCGAAATACAGTTGCCCATTCACATGCCTACTTTAAGCTGAGCTCCCTGATGGACTGAGAGACATTTCTTTTTTTTGCAGATTATACATGTATAATATCAAACAGTATTTAGGTGTGTTCAACTGGGCCTATTTTAAGGATTTTGAGTACTGTCGTCTACTACGGGGGTGGCTAATTACCTCACTAGAATTTATTATATCCTTCCATGTTTCTTCGATTCTTTCTACTTATTTCGTCTTTCTAAAAACATATCGGTTAACACAGCTGCTTCTTTAAAATTAATAGTGAGAAGACAAGAAATAAATATGGCGAATACCATGGCCCCAGAAAAAAGGTTCGAAGAGTGTAACTCGCGGATTCTTGGTTGACTGCAGGCTATCAAATACCACTTGAATTTGATGATTAATTTTGATGTCTTTATTTGGTTTGATTTGTACAAAATAAAATACATTGGTTGTTCGCCCTGTGGTGATAGACAGAGCGGGATGTTGAGAGCCTTACTGGAGCTACGATTTAATTCAGGTTTTTCCTGCAGAGTGACATTAATCAAATTCTATAAGGGGGAGCATTACAATGAGGTACGTCCGTTGGCCAACAAGCCTAAAGTGGCGCCATCTGGCAGATGACTGGAAATGATGCAATGAGAAACTATCAGGTATAATAGTGTACTGTTGAAAATCTTTACAACTTTTAATGCATTTTCGAATGAAGCTTAACCTACCAGGAAATGAAGTTTTTTTGTTCTATCCAGTCGGCCTTCGAGTCGGATATTTACAGTAAGGTTCCATGGCAATGGTCAGGTAGACACATCTAACCTTGTTATTTGACTAAAACATACTCAAGGAGAAATTCTAAGAGTTCAGTGGTCCTTATAAAGAAAGCCAGATTGAACCCAAATGGTTGTTTTCCATTGTGTTATCACATCCTCATACAGCGAGTAACACATACATTTTGTGAGATGTACTATCAGCGAAATGTACTTATAGCGTTCAGTGACCGCGATTCAAAGTGGCGTTCCTTACGTTGTCTTTTCATTTTATAGACGTTGGGCAGACCACAAGGACCAAGGACGGCTAGCTATAACCTGCCATCATCAGGTCTCCTGTTATCAGTAGGTGACCATCGATTTGCTCAACCAGATTGGCTTGGCAACCATAGACGTAATTATCGTCCTTATAAACAGCATGATAAACAAGTCATTCTCCAGACATATGCACTAGGCCTTATGCATAGCAGGAAAGACATTATATAAAGATATCTATAGAGACAAACATGCAACCCAATGGTCACAACAAAATCAATATTGATAACAAGAATTGTGGTTTATTTTAGTACATTATGCAGTTCTTAGGTTGACGCAGTAGATGTAAATTACAAACCTATTTCAAAATATGTGGTAGGTCTATTATATTTCTTGTCTACAGATCAGCAAGCTTGAAGGAAAGATACACATTATTACAAAGTATGAATTAGTTTGGCATCTATAGGACATATATAAGATAAAAGAAAAACTTCTTGACAGTTTCTCTCCAATCAATAATAGTCCACTTTGCATTTTGCATCTTGACAAGGCACTTCTATGTAATCCTTCACATGCTTGTTTTTTGACAAATAATTGGGAAATAAGAGACAGAAGGCCTGATCATGATAAAGCTTATAAGAGTCTCAATGATCTGGAATGTTCTTTAGCTGGATGAACAATGCATGATGAACACAAAATCGTTCTTTTGAACTAGACTTTTGTGAAGGCCACATTGTATTTTCTGAGCTCTTTAGATTTCTACACGCTTCTGATTCTTGTACATTTGAATAATCTAATAATAGAGTATGTTTTCTATAAGCATGGATAATTTATGTAATTATCTATGTAAATTGCAACGTACAGGTTCTGCTACTTTGAAGAGTTGAGATCCGTTGGATGGAACTTCCATTCGTGTTAAGCATAACTTTGGGTATCAAAGTCTTCTGAACATAGCAATTCCATCAGAATAATAGTAGTGGTATGCGAGGAACATTTTCTCTAAAAAAGAAGTATTGTTCAATTAGGTATGTTACCAACTTTTCAGTAAATTTGTCATGTGTATGCAGGGTTACAAAGGTTCTTTGATGGAGAGATGGAACAGTTTGTAAATATCCGCAGCTTGAACCGTGATACCTTGTACTTTAAGCATGCAATCAGTCATACTGCTGAAATTAGACCAATCTGAGCAATCCCTGTAGGTCCAATAATGCCATTTCTTTCCACGTGGATATTGAAACTGTTCTGTTTTTGTTTCTATTAAAATGTCTGCAGAATATCAAGAGAAACAAGAAAAGGAATAGGCTGGCCCCGGAAGCTGGCGCATTAATTAATTAGTTTAGGATAATGATTATTTTTATTTCCATGTGAGGGGCTTGCAATGCACAAAGCTGAGTAGAATTTGGAAGGTAATATACAGGGTACCAACCAATGGAGGTCAATCAGAAATTTTCACAATAGCCCCTCCCCCCACCCCCTCTCTTTTGAAAATGTCTGGATCCATCCCTGGTCAGTTGCAGAGATACACATTACCATCCAATACTGCAAGCCAGTGGTACATGACACCTGTAACCAGCTCGTACTCCTAGGCCAGTTGGGGAGATGCACATTGCTTTCCTACACTCCTAGGCCAGATGGAGAGATGGAAGTCGCTGTCCCATATTCCTAGGCCAGTTGGGTAAGGCACTTCACTGGCCCATACTACTAGGCCAGTCGGGAGATGCACATCGCCGCCCCATACTCCTAGGCCAATTGGAGAGATGCACATCGCCGCCCCATACTCCTAGGCCAGTTGGGGAGATGCACAATGCCGTCCCATACTCCTAGGTCAGTTGGAGAGATGCACATCGCCGCCCCATACTCCTAGGACAGTTGGAGAGATGCACATGGCCGCCCCATACTCCTAGGCCAGTTGGAGAGATGCACATGGCCGCCCCATACTCCTAGGCCAGTTGGAGAGATGCACATCGCCACCCCATACTCCTAGGCCAGTTGGAGAGATGCACATCGCCGCCCCATACTCCTAGCTCAGTTGGAGAGATGCACATCGCCGCCCCATCACTCTGAGGACCAGGCGGCGCACATTCGTCATCCACCGCCCGCAGTGGGGCTTCCTCTTCCGGGTGGACGGGTCAACTCGCAGGAAGTTCCTCGCCTCCTCTGACGTCATGAAACTATTTCCGCCTCGGTGAGTAGCTCCAAACATGTCCTTATAGATCTCCTCCTTCATACTCTGTAGGAGTTTTCGTTCCTTGTTGCTTAGGGCTGAAAGTAAGAGCACAGGAAATTATAAAATTATAAAGAAATCAATGAACCGTGAAAGTGAATTCTTCTATACACAAAAGTGTGTTTATCCGTTTTTGATTTATGCACTGCTAATCCTACGAAATAAAAGGTTGGTCAAATGTAGGAAACCCATTTCTGTTAATGACTATGTGTTTTTATACCAGTGAGTCAGTTATAAAGGTTGTGTGATAGTTCGAAATGACTAAGAGGACACGCAACCTAATACATGATCACATGGCAATAAGGAAGAGAACATGCACAATTAGATATGCACCCAAAACACGGCTAGATAATCTATTCTCATCCTTACGGCTGTCTATACCAAACACTTTGTATGAAAGGATAGAGCTCATGTGAGTTTTGTGGAACTCATTTAGACAGGTTAAATGGCGTATTTGATAAATATTGGTTGTGCATCATTCATTCATTATCTCGTTATTTGGTCCCCCCAACGTCCCTATTTGGGGAACCCTCTCTATTGGTTCCTAGTAGAATACAGGCTTTAGGCCTAGTAAATCACATCTTCAAAAGTATATCAATATATTAATCTGTCGTGTTGGACAAGATTCATGTTGGGCACAATATGCTGATGCAAATCCATTGTGTTACTTTTAGTGACATGAGATTGCTTATAAAATAGCGGTAATCCCAACACGAATCTGACGAGAATATATCAACAGAAATGCCCCAAAATGAACCGACCATTGCACAGTGTAATACGGCGTATCAACATGTTAGATACGGTTAATCCTGAAATGTAACAATACATGAGTCACGCATGGTAATGCAAAACATGGAATCAAAAGGCAAGGTTGGGTGGCTGGTTAACGTTATTCTGGCGGATGAAATGTAGCAAATAATGGCTAGGCATGAAAAAGAAAAAAGAAATTTGTGAATGTCCAGCAGTGATCCGACCAGGTCAGGTCCTAAAATTGTAATGACCAGTGTGTGGTCAGTCCCAGTCTAGGCCCACTGGTCCCTAACACCAGGGGAGCCAATGATATGGGACTGGGCTCAGGTCTCCGGGTAGATGAAAAGTTGACTAACCTGCCTGGCATTTGATACTTTGATATGAGTTCATATCATCCGTTATATTCCCTCTATACAGAAATAGAGGACATAAAGTATCAGTAATGCTAAAGTAAGACCAAGCTGACCAGCTGTTGATTTCCCTACTAAATTCCTACTGGGTGGTTAGATGTGATATAAAGGGGTTATAGGGGTTTATAACCCTTCTCAGCCAGTGTGGGTTATAACCAGAAAAATAAAATCTATGGAATACATTGAAAAATAACTCCCTAATGAAATAAAACAATACTAATACCCAAAAAATACTCTTAAACACTATTTCCCATCTAGCAGTAGTGAAATCAAATAAAGAACATGCTCCAGGTACTTATTTGACAAGTGATATCCCACACATAGCCACATGAAGCCGTTGGACTTCTGCCACGGGCTTCCCTGGGCTTCGCGGTGGTTATCAGTTGTCAAATAACTCCATTGCAGATGTTCTTATTATAGTAGGTCCAAAGTCTCGTTTTTCCCACATAGAGATTAAATCAGTTACATAGGTTAATTTGATCAGAATTTGTGCAAAATGTTAACAAGAAAAACGAGAAAGAAAGGAGAAGTTTTCAAGTCGATTAATTAGACTATAAGTATATTGGGATATTCATTGACAATATTCATTTCTAGAATCATGACTTGTTCATGAGAGGTCGGGTTAAGGGGTATGATATTTTTTTAAAGAAGGTAGGGCCAACTGTAGATGACTTAAGCCCCATACCCACTAGGCGATTTTACCGGCAACTGGCGACGGGCAACAGCAGAATCACTGGTCATATCATTACCAATTCAGATCAAATGTTAGAATGTAACATTTCAATGTTACATTCTAACATTTGATCTGAATTGGTGACGATTTTACCAGTGATTCTGCTGTTGCCCGTCACCAGTTGCCGGTAAAATCACCTAGCGGGTATGTGGCTTAATGTTCGGGGGTGGGTGGTAAAATTTTAATGCCTAAGAAGTAAGTGTTCAATGTGGAGTTATATGTATATAACCAGGCGAAACCTTTGAAATGTCCAGGGGAAAACACGTACAACCTTGTTCTTTGAAATAGTTTCAAGAAAACACAACCATCGCGCAGCCATCGCTCCTCAAGAGTCTGTCTATCCCCAGGTAGCGTAGGCCACTCCCTGTGCTCCATCGGTTCATGTATGTGAAATTGAAATAATTTGATAAATTACCAACTAACAATTAGTTTATTTTAACACTGTTTTATTCATTTCATTCAATGGCCGAATGGGAGAAAGAGCAAAACTAGTTGAGCCACTGATGGAAGCCAAAATGGAAGCCACAGCGGAAGCCATTGTTGGGTGTTTTTGCAAAGACTGCTCATAGAAGCCAATTCGCGTGTCTGAGCGCAGGGAGCGCACGCCTGTGTTGGGACGCACATTGTACTACCGGCCTCGGGCTGAAATATTAACAAGCTGAAAAACGGAGCAGGCTATTCCAAAGGCTATGCCTCTATTACTCCATTATGGTACCACACAACACGCTAGTCCCGTGTCAAAAATGCAATTACGTCCTAATAACCGTGACGATGTGATCAGAGATTTATGCCGGGCGGGACATTGCAGGCGGGGACATAACGGGCGGATAATCACCGGGGTGACTCAGGCACAGGCCTGTACGTTAGTTTGTACACAACTCTACTTACTATTTAATGCATGCACATTACGTGTTTCCCTTCTGGACATTGAAAAGAGAAAGAAAGAAATTCGAAGTACCTCATAAAATATTACTTTAGATGAAAATATTTAGTTAGATGGCATTATTATAATTATTTACTTGAATGTTGTCGTGATTTGGTCAGTGACTGTGTACGGGTCAAAATGTTTGTGAGACGAATAATGTTCAATAATGTTCCAGCTATCGAAGTGCATAACTGACGGTATTCCCTGCATTTCTATTGGTTCATTGTAGCTAGGGGATGTTTCCAGACATCGGAACGTTTCCTTGTTTTTTTCCAGGGGAATAGCCTTTTTTAATTCCACTGGCTTCCTGCAATTCTATCCGCTTAAACTGAAGAAAAGGGGCGCGGCCTAAACTTCCTAACGTTTCCTTAATTTTCCAGGGGAATGACGTTATTCCCCTGCTCTCTGTACATAAGAATTTAATTATCATTTTTGTTATTCTCCTGCTTGAAAAACGTGACGTTTACTATAGGATTCTAGAGGATAGACTACCCTACTCCTAAAATAAGTAACAGAGCTACGTGTAATCAAAGACCGGGGCAGTTGATTGTAAAACATCACACAGGACATTGACTCACCCTATAATATTGAGGAACATGCATGATAGTAAAAGAAGAACTGAAGCAGTGTTCCCGATTTTAGATAAAAATCTCATATCTCTGGGACAACACGTGAGAAGGTAACATAGTTTTTACCGGTTGTGAGGCAATACGGTTATCTTCAATTTTATTCATTCGATATCTATAGTTTACCAGTATCTGTTTGCTTTGTAGCAAATGTTATTTGCAAAACTTGTGAGAGCATTCAGAATGTTTTTATTTTGATGTTTGGAATCGCAAATTTTTCGAGTGTTGCTGGTTATGTTATCTCTCAAGGTCCTGGGCATGGATCCCATAGTTTGGGATGGAGTGCTTATATTAGTCAAAAATGCCATATGTTTCCAATTAATGCATATCAAGGCGTGTTTCCACTGAACGATTGTTGTTGAGAAAATGTGACAACTGCAAATGACTGTAAACAATTGTAATCATCAGAAAATGTTCTGGTGTTAGAGTATTGATAAATGAATGACTTGTTGTTTCCACCAAACGACTGAAATAAAGAAATTGGGACAAACGACTAGATGTAGAAAACATCGGGAACAATAAAATTAGTTGTTTTTAATTGCTTTTGGAAAAGGTTGTGGGCCACAGTCGTCCAAGAATAATCAACAGGTTAAATATTTGATCGTTTATAAATCTTTTCGTTTCTGACGTCATTTCCTGTCGTTTACAAATATCTTGACAACCAATTTTCTGTTTACGCTGAATGATTTTGTGAATGACTACCAGCGATTTCTAAATCTTTCCCTGTTGTAGGCTGTCTTGGTAGAAATATCGTTTAGTGGTGGAAACGCACCTTTACATGAGCTAGATATCGCAAAGTGGAATATCCCCTCACATTCCTTCTGTTTTCCAACACTATCTGTAGATGATTATATCAAGTGTAAATACATGCAGTCACTATAAAATATAAATATAAAATGGAGTTACTTACTCGAATTTTGTGGACCAGTGCCATGATCATTGTCTGGGGCAAAGAGAATGGCGAGGAGGAAGACGGCTAAGCAGCCCATGAGGACACGCTTGACCAGCTCCTCCTCCTCCTGGGCAGTCCGCGGCCACAAGGCGAGCTCCATGCTGCATGACGCCTCCTCCAGAGCCTCCTCCAGGTGTTTTCAGCGATATCCTCAGTACGAGGTAGGTAGGGTTCATTCCATAGTAATCCAGGGGTCACGGTCTAACCGAACGAGAAAGTCCACGCAAATACTGTGTCATGCATAGAATAACGCGTTTTTGTGTGATAATTGCCTAGTTGACATAATCGACTGAGATGAATCGTGTAAATTAATGATAGTGCTTTTAGAGAGACTAATGTCACGGTAAAAGGCAGTTCGTCTGATGTTGTTGGTTCGATTCCTAGTTGAATGTGCACCGTCCGTCCGCCTGCCCGATGTGAGACTCAGATCTACATGGCGCCATCCCACAGCTGTATTTTGCCTATGTCAATCGCATTAGGCCCGTCTCCGTTATGGCCCATTGGTGCGGCGCACACACATGAGGCCAGCACCAATTCAGAGTTTAAATGCACGCATACATCCATAAGACCCAGGCGGCACTACGAGGGCTGGTGGGGTGGGGCATAGGGACATTAGGTGGGTTTGGCAAGTACTGGGAGTGGATTGTATAGGAACAGGGTGGGGTGGGAGTTGAGTGGGTGGGGTGGGAGTTGTGTGGGGGGCACAGACCCTCCCACCCTACCTCTGTGCATTTCATTTGCCTCAAGCCCAGTCTTCAGCGTCCCCAAAACACACACCATACAGCACCAAGTGCGCAGTCATATACCAGAGATGTGGGCTGGGTGACTTGGCGGAGTAGCAGGGAAAGCTAGTTTCTCAGACTTGTACAACTGTACCAACAGGTGAAATTAACATCGGAGACCCCTCACACAATTGCCTTGTGCTTGTTTTACTCAACAATCCTCGAAAAGGAATATACGGCCAATCTTATCTAAAGTAATGACGGTTTCTAAATGAGTTTTAAATAATAGATCTAATGCTGTTCATGTTTCTGATATAAATACTTCTCGCGCGGTCAGTGTGGAGGGGGAGGGGGAGGGGGAGGGGGAGGGGGAGGGGGAGGGGGAGGGGGAGGGGGAGGGGGAGGGGGAGGGGGAGGGGGAGGGGGAGGGGGAGGGGGAGGGGGAGAGAGGGGGGCTACTTACGCATGTTCACAAAACTGAAGCAGATGGATCTTTTCAGTGGCGAGCGAGTAAGTATCGGCAGATGTAATGTCATTGAATTCAAATTTCAGTGTGGGGTGTCATAGACAGTTGTCCGGTTGATATGGGTATGTTTTACAGAACCAGAAGACAATCAACACTTGTCTGTTTCTTAATCCCTTAACCACACATGTATAGATAGACATAATCGGATGTTTGGGTGTAAAAGACATCCTCCACTTTCTCAAGGCCGAGGTATAAAGATATAATACTTTGGTCAGGGTTAATAAGTGTGATTAAGTTTCTTTTATACTCATTATTGCAATATTTGATTAACAAACATTTTTATGATTGCAAATCAGGGGAATTGCAGTGTATCTTTATAGCTAATATCAGTCGGAAAACTGGTAACTGTGTCCAGGTTCTGATAGTTTTCCAGACAGATCTCGAGACAAAGTATCGGCTTTGGGCGATCATGCTGTTTCGAATACGTTTGGAGAGTGCGGGGCCCAAAATAGAGTGCCCTCTGCCGGAGCTAATTGAATTTCGCCTTATTCGTAGGCCACTTAAAACAAGCTGGCCATATGGCATCTGTAGGCTGGTAAAAGAGCACCGGTTATGGGGGACATGCTGCAAGCTGCTGCTTGGGGACCACACCAGCCCCCAGCTAGGGTCTCTTTAGAGCCCAGCAACAATTACATTTGGGCCGATAGATCGATCGTTTCTCCACTACAGGGCCAAAAATAGATCAAGCTCTTTTGCTGTATAAGCAAAATAGTATTCTCACTATCAGTGATGCTTGAATGCAGATGATCGATTAGTAATAACTAGGATAAGGGTAATTTTATACTTAACAAATACAATAACTAGCTCCGACTGCACATTCTGCCTGTACTGTCATTGTTCCCGCATTTTGAGGATAATTTGTAAAGGTTAACACCTAAAATGTGCATAATTAATTTTATGTCTTCAGTTCAAAACAGAAGTAATGCGCATTTTAATGCTATTCCATAAATGGAAATGGATGGCATTTTTCATTAAAGAAATAGCCTACAGTCATCTAGAAACATCTGATGAATAAGTGACTGGTGCTAGTAGGGGATAAAAAGGCTAGTAAAGTCCCATTATGAGGATAGACAGGTTGCATCTGTGTAGACAGGTTGATTATTAATCTTTTTCTGGAACTATAATATTAAGTGACAGGAAAAACTCAGCGTTTAACTTCTCTTTATTGCTCTAGATACATTCAATGTGCGTAAACATGGAAACCGAACTATGTACATTTCTATTCAATATTTTATTAGAATCAGACGTGTATCAGGTTTTGTTTTGCAATTTCGGAGTTCGAACAAATGCAGTGTTATTCTCCTTTGATATGTCTAAACAGCAGTAGAAATCACATTTGTCTTTTCACATAGGAATATCACATAGCCCATGATTTCCAATCATAACAAAAAATAGTGCTATCATCACATGTCAAATATGACTGATTATCACAGGTGCTAAACTTGAAATATGATCATAAATCAATACTGCCTACCAAGGTAGTTAAGCACTATAATAGCTGTTTCCTATATTGGTATATTTGTCGTTTTGGTTATAGTTTTCCTCCAATACAATACAAAGTTCTTTTTGAACATGTTTAGAGTTAACTATGTTAAGCGCGGTGAGGTAAGCGTTGTATGTTGTACTGGATTGATGGTGGTTAGGGAGAATCAAAGGTACGGGTTGACTGGGACGTCCGTCTCATCTTGGCCTGGTCGGCAGTCCCGGGGGTCTACGCCAGGGGCGCGGCGGTCGGGGCGGGCGGTCCGGAACAGATCAGTTCTCCAATGGTGTAGTAGCCGGCCTCGTAACCCTCCCGGCCTGCAAGGTCAAGACAAAGTAATCGCATGTTTTTCAAAAAGATTGATGCCTTGCTTATACACTGTTTTTTTTTTTTTTTTTTTTTGAAAGATAGATTTAGATTTAAAAAGACCGTTCAGAGGAAAATGCTCAACCATGAATAGGACAAATGTTTCAGCAAATATCATTTGACTGACTATGCTTTAATAGAGAGGGCTAGTGTTGATTGGCAACTCCGAATATGTTTGAATGTCGATATAGGCCAACGCGGCTAAACGAGATGCGCAATCGCCACCAACTTGAGGTTTGTTGGGCCTATACAATTATAATCTTACATACGCAAGTTTGATATCATAAGGGAATTCAACAATCTGGGTATACTTATGGGTTCGTCTGTTTTTGTAGAAACTGGGTGGACAAGTACACCGTAAATATATTATTTCCACATCTTGGTGAACGGAAAGCAAACGTTGATGAATGGTGAGTACATCCATGAGGACACGTGCCCCTAGCTTCACTGATTACATTCTATTACTATTAGAGTCTGCATACATACAGAATACTCACCATGAGTCTTCCAACTTATACTAGTGCACGTGGTTATGACATTAAAGATCATTTACTAGCATTATTCAGTAACTATAGGTTGTTTCCGAAAGTACAAAGCACCAAGTAGCATATATCTCTTTTCTCAGCTTTCATAATTGATTAGAATTATTTCATCGTAAATATACTTTTGTCCTTTTATCTGTAAGATTGTCCAATCATATATACTTTCTTAATTTGACACTTACTGTCTCAAATATTACTGAAAGATTTTTGATAAGTTAAAGTATCGAGATGCGGTGGTGTTTCTGAAACGTCCTATTCGTATCCAAGCAGGGCTAGTCCGATAAAGGTAATATTGTTCTCTCTTATACTAGTCTTATAGTAAGTTATACTTGAGCGGTGTGTATTTTTACCATTGTATGTTTGGTTCTACCTGATGATTCATGCAGGGTATGTCGTGACAATCTTCGGGATGGCATGTAGCATGCAGGGGGAGGGGACAACTTCTTCATTCGAACACAAAAACATCAGTGTCTACGTATCTATGTGAATTCCACCAATGGCGCCGGTAAGGCACAATGCTATGAACTGATGGGAGAATGTTCATTCTATATATGGAAGTATGTTTCTAAGGGCTAGGGTACATTCCAAACAACATTGAATAGGATTGCCACCAACCTCCATGAACCAGCTCAGGGAAGATACAAAATTTCTAACGCATTTCATCGCCAGGTCACCATAATATGCAACTTAATTCTCATCTGGAGTGGCATATTTCTTAACTGTCCATATGAAGGTTGGTGTCAATTGTCTACGTCCTATGAGGGGTTGGTCATAGAGCCTACACAATAGTCATACAGGCAAAACCGGGACAAAGCTGGCCTGTCCATGAAAGGTCTACAGGCGATCCCTCTAGTAATCGGACGACCCGACTCCCCAGCACTGCATCTCTCCGACGATGAAATAGCCTACTTCGTCGTTGTCACCTGCGCGAGCAATTGAAAGGTGTGAATGAAATGAGCTGCTCGGAGTAATACGTAGCTTGATACAATTTCTCCTACTCCAATCCTTGGAGGTGGCATGACAGGTTTATATAGAGTGCATGTTTGTGTTACTCTCAAATACCAATGTAGAATCTGAAAGAAAGAGTTTTGCTATCATTCATCACACAAACCAAAACAGCGAGATAAATTTTCATTATTATTCGATTACGAATGAAAGGAAATGATAATTATGTTATTTGGTCTTTCAGTAACGTAGGCATATAATTTTAGATGAAAACATTACATTGAGACCCAAAGTTTCCAATTAAATGATAATCAAATGAAAAAAAGAAAAAACTCAAACAAGAGGAAAGGGGAAAAAAGGATGAATTGTTATTAACAATGTTAATATAGACGTATTTGTTTTGCCACTGATTCAATGTTGCGTGGCACCAACTTTAGCCACAATGCTGCGCGACCCTCAAAGGAACGTACTGAAATTTGAAAAGCCCCCCCCCCCCCCTTTTTTTTTTATATATATATTAATTCTATCACTTTGGTATTCCAATAATGTCAATATTAGGTTTTTCATGCTTTCTAAGCGGCTGTAAAATCGCATTTTTTTCATGCATGGGTCTATATGAGTGTCTCCCCACACAGAAAGAATGCTCCGAGGGGGATATATGTTAAGCTCTACAGGTAATATTAAGGGAGATATGGGTCGATTTGTGAAAAATAGGAATGAAAATGTCTTAAACCAACTTTTTGTGTAGAATTCAGTTATCCTACTCTAAACATTCCATTTAGTTTGAGAAACATTCTATTTGGAATGTTAATAGAACTTTTTTTTCCCCAAATATTACCAAACATCAGATTTTTGGTTACCATGGAAACAACACAATTTTGCCAATTTTGTCAAAAATTGTAACCCACTTTGGAAAACATGACTTGACTGTATTACCAGTCCAAACTGAAAGAGATTATCTTTTGTAGAACAAAAGTTATAAGCTTAAAAGCTTTTATGACTTTTTGTCAATTTATGGAGAAAATTTCATTTCATTACTAAATATTCAGATAAATATTCAATATCCGGGCTTTTTGCCATTATTAGGAATGCTGACTGTCCTGTGTTCAACAGCCCATAAATTCCTTGAAAATCATTTAATTTTGATGTGCTTGGTATCATTTGAAAGCTTAAAACATCCTCTTTAATGCCTAATTCCCGCCTGGAGCATCCTTTCTGTGTTGGGAGACACATGATATCAATATTCTTGCAATGAGAGAAGAAAGTTATTCAAAAAGTGCTATAGGCGCATCTACTATCAAAGCCCCTATTATATTTTAAAAGCCCCTATTATAAAAGGGATGTTCCTAAAATAAATTGAACCAGAGCGTTCTCACAGTGTAACATTGGCGTCTAATAAGGTATGGACTATTATGTGTAAAAGTAAAAGTTGATTGCATGATTTATCCTTGCCTTTTCCCATCGCATCGCATTGTTGACCATAGTCATGTACCTTTTAAATGTCGATGACGATATCCCCGATGCTGGCCCTTTAATTGAATATGTATAAAGCGTTTATTGAGTGTGGTGTGTGTGTGTTTGTGTGCAATTTTTTTAAACATAATTATGGGTTCCAGCGGGCAACTTCCCACTTTATGTATATTTCACATAGACTGGCCGACCATGCAGGTTTAACACCAACTGGCATGTAGCGCCTTCCTCCCCTTACCCTTTGCAACATGTGCACTCCGCCGTTTAAGCACTAGTAAAACTTACTGCAACGTGTGCATTTCCACTGTTGTTTTGAAACACTTCCTATACCAATGAAGTTTGAAACACTTCCTGACACAATGTACATAAGTTGAGCAGAATTGCCACATTTTATAGTATCATGTTAGCCTATAGTCCCCTATTGACGCCAATATATGGCCCTAATCGCTGATAGGGCCACAGTTCACCAACTTGATATTTCACAACACATCAGAATTGCACAACTCCACTCCTATCCAGGCCTTTGGCACTAGATGGTCCTTTAGCAGGCTGACTGGCAGGTTGGCTCAGTTGGGTGATTACTTCGTGTATGCTAAATGGTAAGCAAATTGACTGTCACTCAACTCTACGTGGGTTCAATTCCCACCACAATAAAAACCACCGATGCAATCCAGCCTTTTGATTTCTCTTTCTTAGATTTATCTTGTTATCGCAGAACTGCATATGCACATATTGGCTTATTGGAATTTGGCACAAGGACTAAGCAGAATTATCACAATTTAAAGTAGCCCCCCATATAACTCAATACCTGGTCCAACTTGCTGATAGGACCACAGTTCTCCAAGTTGATATTTCACAAGACATCGGGTATTGC
Source organism: Lepidonotus clava (assembly GCA_936440205.1). Taxonomy (NCBI): domain Eukaryota; kingdom Metazoa; phylum Annelida; class Polychaeta; order Phyllodocida; family Polynoidae; genus Lepidonotus; species Lepidonotus clava. The sequence continues at coordinate 55,269,323 of OW387134.1, forward strand.
ACAACTCCAGGTCTGTCCAGGCCCCTGGCACTAGGTAGTCCTCTAGTAGGCTCACTGGCAGGTTGGCTCAATTGGGTGGTTACTTCGTCTATGGTAAATGGTAAGCAAATTGACTGTGAATCAATTGTACGTGGGTTCGATTCCCACCACAATAAAAACCACTGATGCAATCCAGCCTTTTGATGTCTCCCTTTATCTTGTATTGTTGTAATCACAGAGCTGCTAGTCTGCATTGTGATAATTACTATCAGCTCTCCATGCTATATATGCCCCTACCTGATAGGAGTGTAGATTTTAGATGGTGTTGCTGATTATTTCATTTAAAAAAATAGATTCCCAATGTGCAGGCACTCTGTTCCCAGGGGAATAGTTACATATTAGGTTAGGTTAGATATTATATTACACTTTGCTGGCAAACGGTTCCTACCTCCATTCAGGCAAGATAATACATTTCTTCTGGTAAATGGCTGCAGTGGGTAACAATACCAAAAAGATTAAATAAGGTTCTAGATTTTAAATAATATATTATAAAATTCGTACGACCAATAGCCTCTTATAACTTCTAATGTTATTATCTTCTTTTGCTAAGACCTTACCGGTGTCTCCAGCTTTAAAGCTGTGGATAGGTAGGTCCGGTCGGTAGTTGAGGAAGCCATCGTCCTGGCGCCACACGTTGTCGTTCATGTCACAGTTGCACAGTTTGCTGGTATCGTTACACGTGCCCGTCATCCCGCAGGCGCAGTTCAGCGTGCCTGGTTCGGCGCCGCCCCAGTAGGTGGCGGGCTGGTCGTAGCGGTTGGTCCAGTAGGTGGTCTGTATCTCCACCGACCGGGGATGATGGATGCCTGCCGCGTTACACTCCCAGCTGAAAACGTCAAGGGTAAGTCACTAATTAGAGCATGTTAAGAAGGTTCTTCTCTACAAATGCATGCTATCAGAGCTTAAGATTGAGGGTTGCGTATTCCGTTATGATCAGGTTATTCAAACTCAATCGACCTTTGGTTACAGCTTTTCATCATATAGGTATATGCAGATCAATTGGGTGAATTATATCTGTTTCGGTTTTGTTGGAAAATTCCATTCGATTTTCATTTGAAAAATGAATTATTAAACAATGTCCCGTTGATGCCTATACATTTACATTTAGCCCATTAGATATGTTCATCATTCATTAAGTCAATCAGGGTTTGCAAGCCTGTGGGGTCAGGCCGCTGAGGTAAGGCAGTGTTTACTGGAAGACGAAGTATACACTTCTTCAGGTACAGAGAAAATGGAGTTTCAGGTACAGAGAAAATGTTTAAAAACTGACTAGACGTAGCGTATCCATACTTATAGTCAGCATAAAAGCATTTCCATTGATACAATATTAATATCCACATGCAAAGAACTGGTATACGGCATTCAAGACCACAGATCTATATTATATTACATTCACAGTGAGCACTCAATAGATAGTTGCGCCACATTATCATGAAAAGCGATTACAACGACTAATGAATCTGCGAATTATGCCATCTCTATCCATATGTTTCCTGCATCCTGTTTAATCAGGAATAACGGAGAATCGTTATGAGAGAAAAGTTGTGTTTCATAACAATCGTGTAGCTATGGCTGAATATCCGTAGATTTTCCCGGGGGGAGGGGGGGGGGGGCAACTTGCATTCATTTATGCCCGGATGTGTGTACCCAAATTTGAAGGAAATGGGTCCTTTTTTGGTGTGAAGTGAATGGAATGAATGGATAAATTCTCATTCAAAATGGGTGTTGAATTAGGGAGGCCATTCAATATGGGTAGATATTCAAATTATAACCCATTCAATATGAGTGTAATTTCTCCCCTCCTTCACTATGTTCACTTTAGGAAGCACCTGAAGAAGAGCAGCAATTGCACTTGGTAGTGAGTTGTGGCCATTCAATTATTGGTAGATATTCAAATCATGACCCATTCAATATGAGTGTTTGATAACCAATCCATTCACTATGGGTTTTTAAGGCTTTTGATACATTCAATATGGGTGTATTTTACAAATGTCAAGGACATTCAAAATGGGTCTCTTTCTGAAATCTGGTACACACATCAGGGCAAAAAGGAATTGACTCGCACCCCTGAGAGATTTTTCGTGAGTCCTATTCAAAACTTCTGTAGCGACGGAAGTTCATACGAGTCAGGTTATTTACATTACCACCAGTGAAGACTAGAGTGTCACAACATTTTAAACACAACGTATATAACTATATCCATGGTAATTCTCCAAACCGAAATTACTACTTCCTTCATTTATCTCGACAATTGAAAAGCAAAATGTATACATACACCCCCTTATTGTATATTTGCTCCTTCCCTTTATTATAATCCTTGATTATAGACTAACCATTTGGTAGAGAATGACCGTTTAAAAGCATGGATATAGTTCAAACATTCAAATGCTTTACTCGATGAGCAATTTAATTTAAAACCTGGTGAACCGCCAGTGGATTTCTGCAAAGTTGAACAAATATATACCTTTCAAATGGCGATCCACGATGATTATATGCAACCTAAAACAATTTGCATTACAACGCATTTGTATTTGGAAACAAGAATATCTTCAAACAGCCATAAGTGGAAAACGAGAAGTCATTCTACATCCATAAAGCCCACCGTACGAGCAACACCTCCAATGTTACCCCTTTTCCCTAGACTAAGGCAATGCTAAGACGCACATCACTTTGAGGGGTCGTCCTGAAAGGCATATAAACACCGGAATTTGATTCTTGGAAATAGTAGGTATATATTGTCCTTGTTTTTAGATTACCAGTTTTAGATAGGATATACAAACAAAAGACTTTGGGACTTGTTGCACGCATAGAGGATCATTATACGCGCGACGGCGACGTCCTACTTCTATAAGTAGTATATGAAAATGTTACTTTGAGCACACTAACGAATAGTATACCGCACCATAGATTATATAGACGTTGTGAAGATGACGTCACACCTCCAAAAGATGGGATGGACGCCATATTGGTGATCAATTACAAATTGTTATTGCTCAAAATTGGGAATATCTAGATCACATATATTCATTCTGAATTTATTTAATACATAAATGTGAAAGCATTATTTTCCTTAAGAATAAAAAATGTATAGATAAAATTCAAAGCCACGTGGTTATGATCACCACGTGGTGATTACCAAATAGGGATCACGTGACCTCATCCGCACAAGATCTATACTCGAGGCACGAGTAATGATAGTAGTATAAGGAGTCGGGACACAAAGGAGTTTATTGTTTTATAATTCAGTGTAATTGAAATCTTTGAACATTGAAAAAAGTTAAATTTGTTTGGTTCATTTCTACATTGTTTGGGCCTATATGGAAGATCATTAATTGTGAGCGAGTATGGTTCAATAAAGTAAGGTGAAACGTAATGATCATGTATACCTACATCAATAGAATATGAAAAGATTTGATTTTTGTCACGCACATAGTTTTATCGAGGCAATGTGCACACCTTTTTATGGTATTAACCAATGTTAACGGCATCTTACATATCTGGTTTGCTCACGGAAGACATGAAGCCTACAATATACCAAAACACAATTGAGACGGGGAAAGACATAAGTGTTTCCCTTCTACAGCCCGCTATCTCAAAGTTTGTATTCTTTGCATCTTTTCTTTTTAGATTTCTGTCGGGATCATATCATAGGTCCAAACACGTTGCTGCATCCTACCTGATGTACTGGCGGCAGTCGGAGGAGAGGTCGGCGTAGGTGATGACGGTGCTCAGACTCAGCGGGTTGCCGTCCACGTCCTGGTACGTGAGGTCGGTCGAATACTCGCCTGCCCCTTCGTACCCTTCTACCAGGTGACGCCCTTCTCGGTTATGACCTGAGGGAGAACAAAGGGTTAACATCCACAAGCACGTGACGAAACGTGTAAGGAAATTAATGTCCCTATACAGTAACACGTTATATTTGTTCTTCCTTTTCATTAACAGATACAACAATGTTTCATACCTTCCCCAAATCCGAAGGATATATGCCAGGATAAGTATTAGTTAAGTATGATAAACTGCTAATGACAGCCATCACGAAACTGGAGACCTGGACATCTGACTACAAGAGATGATCATTTCCCTTATTGTAGATACCGGGTAGATACAATTCTATGATAGCAGTAGCGTGTGTAGGATTCTGATAGTTAAGAGGGGAAAGGTTCTTATTTGTCAAGAAAAGAAAGGCTACCATCCCCACTTGATTGAGTTTGATAAGAAAAGAAGCCACATGCAAGTACATATAATATATGCTTTACCAATAAATCCTGTTCCCGTCTGGCTCTCAAAGTCCACGTCACACCGGATCCGGAAGGAGGCGCCCTGCTCCTCAGGCCGGACGTCGACGATGACCGAGTCGACGAGACCCCGCGACACCCACTCCTCGCACGTCCGCGCTGTGATGGGAAAAGGGGATGGAGCAGTCTGATCATTTCATATCCAACTAATAGTATCTTCTTACTTGCCATATGTTGTAGTTCTTATGCAAGGGTTATTTTGCAAGGGTTTGAGTGAAGGGGACCGGGTTGTTCTGCTCTTGTCCAGAGTTTGAAATAGGATCACAAGCAAAATGAAAATGATAAAATTCACATAATATTAGCCTCGGAATGCGCATTGGGCACTAATTGTGAATTGGTTTTAATCGGATTGGACTCATGTATTCTCAGTCTACCTGCAGATCGGTCATCCACGGACTACCCCACACTCTCTACCCACCTGGCGGTCACTTCACCTTCCACCACAGCACCTTGTACCACCCGGTGCCTGGCACGGCTCCCCTTTATAAGGCAGACCACCAGCCTGGTCCACCACTTCTCTGCACACCACTGTACCTGCCGGTCAGACGATTACCCACCCGCCACGCCCTTTTTAAAAAAGACTTTTATACACTAGGGCCGTTAATTGTACGAGAAGAACACTCTTTTATCAATGTACTCGTCGACTTTTAATTGTCTTTTAATAATAATAAATGTGTCCAAACCATGCTAGTCTTGTGTCCGATTATATCTTTTTTGGACTGGCAATATGTACAATTTTCCTCAAGGTGAAATTTCACAAGGTTTCTGAAGACAATTTCTATGAGAAGTACATTTATTTGTAGTTATCCCGCCCACGTACCGTGCGGGGTGCAGGGGAAGTCGTGGCAGAGGCCCACGTCGGAGCTGTTGCCGGCACATTGAGCCGTCAGGTTGCCGTAGCTGTCCAGGTCACACTGCCGCTGCCGGGTGCGGCTCCCTCCCTCACACGACACACTGCACGCACTCCACGCCGACCACGGCTTCCAGTCGCCAGGAACTGGCAGGGGGAAAAGACAGCCTCAATAGAGATATATTTTATTAAGTGTTAATTGTTCATTAAATACTTTAGGTCCAGGAAATGGTGAATCATGACATTGCATATAATGCCGAGAAAAGAAACATTTCTCTTGCTTATTCATAATAACCGATGATACTATCCAACCACAGAGAAATATGACCGGTAGCACTAGCAGTAGCATATTCAAAGGGGATCAAGGAGGCGCAGGCCCTCCCCTGATTGGCAAAATTTACATTTTCAATGTAGAATTAGGCCAAATAGCAATGAATAGAGAAACGGTTCCGATAGAGCGACCTCCCCTTTGAAATCTTACATTCACCAATGCAACCAACCAAGTGATTTATTTAATCTAAAATTCACAGTCGTCAAAGCCTCAACCTACTGGGACACGGGTCCATGCCGCAGCTCTCTGACTCCTGACTTGGTCCGTCACAGTCGAGCCCGCCATACTGGGGCTCGTCACACGTTCTGTTCCGGAGTCGGACACTCCCCCCACAGGTGACGGGGCACGCGCCCCACGGGCTCCACTCCTCCCACACACCGTCCACTGAAACCAAAACCCACCCATAGGTCAGCACCGAACAGGCGTAAGAAGTGGACAGATATGTTATTTAATTTGTTTAAAGAAAAGTAAACAAATAGTGCTTTTGATGCATTGTACATGAGATGTAGTGGTATTCAGGTATACATGTTGTGGTGTGAAGGGTGTTCTCTGTCCCGTGTTGTCCTTTTTGATATGGTGCTCAGGCTGGTGCTAGGTATCCCTTATCTTTGAGAAAAATGGAAAAAACACAAAACTAGTGTTTCAAAATAACTGACAATTCTGCATTCATACATTGCTTTATATATGAATAACATAACACATACATATTACGAATCACATCATAATAACATAATATTATAGGGAAATGAAAAACAATTACCCATTGAGACTCTTGATAAAAAAGGCATAGACACTTTTTTGTCAGTGATATTACATCACCTTCCGGTTTGGTACTTTTTTCTCAATGAGATATAGCCTAGAATCCCCATTTGAGTGCATTTCTCGGTCCATTAACACTAATGCAGGTAAATGCTATAAATTGCCTGCCCCTCACCTGGGCAGTGTCGGGGGAAGCAGTCCTGGCCGCTGACCTGGGGCCCGGTACACGGCTGCCCCCCGTGCTGCTCGGCCTGCTGCTCCCGGCGCCGCAGCTGGTGGCCCAGTCCACACGTCACGTTACACGTCTCCCACGCCGACCACGACTCCCACACACAGTCCACTGCCAGAACAGACACAACGAGGGGTTACTCACCTGGGATACATTTGATTTTTCTACTGAGCCAGTTATATCATTTCTACTACTTTACGAAACGATCCTCTCATATCTACCCTGCTCTGCTCATAAAAATAGCAGGCAGTGATCTGATAACAGGTTAAAACAATGGTAAAATCATATTGGCGTAATCCATCTATGGTGAGGAATCACCATTGCCTTTAGAAAACAAATGTACGTCACTCGAACCCGTCATCCAAGATACTTATTGGAATTCATTTAAAAGTATATATTGATCTCAATCCTAAACGTGATCAATAATTGCCTGGTCCGGCGAACCGGATACATAGGTGACATCGTGCATGCAACGTCATTTGCATTGCACACTACATTACATGACTGTATAAAATAAAATGTTTATACAAGAGCCTCATAAGTCCCATTTCCATATACTACTGACAGGTCGCGTGAATTGGTTCTATCATACACATGACAAGTAGTGTGAATTGTACGATGAATATTGGCGACAATGAATCTTGGCCAAACTGGCCACATAGGCAACGTTGTATTTGCGACGTCGTTTATATTAGAGATAGTGTATACACGACGTCGCCCTACAAAATAAACTATTTACATGACAAGAACTAAGTTATCTTTTCATATACTACTCAGACTATCGTTTGGATATGTCGCATGATCACGCCATTAGGCGCGACGTCACTTTTTTTAGGCTCCACAATTTGGGCGACAATATTTCCTGAATTGATTAAGATATGTGCACGACAATTATGTAAGTAGTATATTTTATAGGGATGAGAATTTGAAGCAGGTCGCCTGTATTGTACATCATGCACCTCGATGTCACTTATTATTTTGAGAGTTAAATCAGCAACATCGCCTAAAATAGGCTGCTTATAGGCAACGTCGCCTATATTTGCTTCACATAATAAGCAACATGCGATGTATTGGAAGTATACCTTCCTCGCCATTCCCTCTTGTCATTTATACAGGTGACTTCTGCAGTTCTATATACAATATAGGCGACATCACTTGCACAACTTTGTTTACAGGTATAGTTCGATAAAACTGTGTATACGTTGTCATGTACGTGCTGTCATTTGTATTACACTCGGTAGGACATTGAGTTGCCTATATATAAGATGAACCAGTTATGGGCAAACACAAATTCCAGCTTCTGTATACTACTGATATAATCATAAATTGCCGCAAATACAGTAAACCACGTGCACACGAAGCGACCATCTACAAATTCCCATTCTAATACACTGCTAATATGTTGTGTGTATAGTAGAATCAATCCATGCAACGGGTGTTACTAAAACTCCATTCGCCCAGGTCGAAGTTTCTGTACCTGCGAAGAATGTATTTCATGCATGCGACAATAATCTCATGGTTGAGAAAACGATTGCATACATGCGGAAATGAATAAGTAACATTCACGCATTGGGAAAGAAGGTCCTTTGCGATTAGATAGGGTCATTTCACAAGCAATCTCATTTAAAATCGCACAGGTGTGCTACGAAAATATTCAACTTTTTGAATAATTTTGCAGCTCACCTGTGCGACCAGGTGCGATTATCCCATAATCCAACGTTCCCAGATCGCAAGGACCCCCGAACATCTGAACATAACTATCCTTCAAACAAAGATATGTCAGTGTCTTCACATAATCATGTCAATTGTGATGCACAAAGTGATTATTCTAGCTTTTGACACTGAATGTTGAATGTGTGATCCCCACATCTTGAAAGTAGTAACCTATACTGGGATAAGAAAAAACATTTGAGAAAAATCACGTTTAAGAAGCCATTCAGCATTCAATAAGCCTTCAAATGTTTAGGAGACGTCATGCAACGTTGTTCATGTGTTCGGATACACTTTAGTATGACTGTTAGCAATCATCTCCATGTCTTGCCATAATATGTAAGTGAGTGGGCGCATACAAAATGTGACTACGGAATCCTTTAGGCCTTGCCTGGGCATTCCCTCGGTCGACATTCCTGCCAGTCATCATCCGGGCCCTCGCAGGGCACCCCGCCATGTTTCTCCCCCCACCGACCACGCATGCGCCTCTGGTGTCCGGCGTCACAGGTCACATTGCACGGCTCCCAGGCGCCCCACTCGTGCCAAGCGCAGTTTACTAGATCACCACATTTAATGGGTTTAGTAAATGTGTTTGTTTTGGTTTACCGTAATAGGCCTTAGCAACTTATGAATTAAATTGGTACGTATATGAAATATCTCGAGAATTATCTCAAAACTTCCTTGGATGCAGGTATTGCATATAGGTCAACTGTACATTCATTGAAACTGTCGATTAGTATGGAGAAATTAAGTATTCCTTTAGATATGGCAATTTAGAGTTATAGCTGTAACTGTCTGTAGTTATTAGCCAATAGGCCTAATACATCAAAGTTCCATGCTTGGTAAAACAACATCTAAGCATCTATAATTTTAGAATTGACGGAAACTATGTGAACTACGGAGCCCATACCGGGACAGTGGTGGGTGTTGCAGTCCTGCCAGTCTTCAGCTGGTCCAAGACATGTGTCGCCGCCATTCTTTGCAGGCTCACATTCACGCATGCGCAGTTGCATTCCTCCTCCACAGGAAACATTACACTGCTGCCACTGGCCCCACTCGTGCCAGTAGGAGTCCACTGAGGGTGGCATGTGGGGGAGCAATTGCAAGGAACGTACAGCGTGTACAGAGCTATTAGTGAATTCTAATTTACACTATTCTAAGGTATCACCATGTGCAAAGTGATCAATTCTAGTAGGCCAACTACAAAATAATAGGTTAACAAGCTACTTCAGCGCTTCTAAAAGGTCTATGTTAATGTAGGGGTGTTGGTTAAGAGGGATAAAGCATTATGCATAAACTTGATTCTATTGGGTTGATTCAAACAATTACTACATCTCTACTGGGTATTATATAAGGGATAGGTTTGTGGATATAAGCATCGGGTTGTTGATGGTTTTTAGAACACAATCACCAGGTTCTCCTGGAGCTGGATGGTAGATATATACATGTACATTAAAGTAACAATACGGCTAGATAAACGTGCAATCCTAAAATACATTTAGCCAGAATTTCCCGAGCATTAATCAGGGGAAGCTATTATCACAAACGATTGTCAGTAAACAGTTTACAAATTTAAACGCCATCTGATGCATTGGTTGAGCAAAGATGGACCTGAGAAAATCAGACACCAAAAAACTGAATTACTTATAATCAATGTTCTTTAAATTCGGCGATATCTACATGTATAATTTATTCATTATTTTCAATACCGCTTTACTATAAGTGTGAAAAGACGCTGAAATGTACTTAAATGATACACCTGTTAACCGTCTTTTCGAAACACGTATCGTTGTGGCAAAATTTCACCGCCGTCGTTGTTGTTCATGAAAAATGTATTTCGTGCAATTATATTTGTTTTGTTTGTATTTGTTATCAAGGGACTTAACTTGGTGATTCAGTGTCAAAGGATGGGGTCGCTGCTGATCCTGACTACTCTAGAATATGCGGTTGATGTGTTTTTGTGTATATATGTTAGATTGAATGTTATTATCTTTAGTCACTGTTCTGTTAAGCTAGTATTGCTACGATTGAAATGTTCAAAATTAGATAGGGAAGTATACAATTTAATAACAATTCAAGTCACGGAGTGAGGAAAACAAAGTTGAGTATCTAATGGCCCTACCTGGGCAGGGATGTGTGTTACACGTTCCCCAATCTTCCCCACTACCCTCACAGTCGTTGCCCCCGTACAGCGGAGGTTGACAGTCCCGGACCCGGACGCGATGACCGACTCCACAGCTCTGATTACATGTCTGCCAGTGATTCCACTCATGCCAATAACCGTTAACTGAAAGACAAACATAATATACTAAAGTCAACCAACGCCCTTCACCAAAATCTTTGAAGATGTCTTCAATTACATTATGAAATATTTGATTACTCCTGCAATACCAAACCTCTGAGTGATACATCTTTCTACAACTTACATTTAAGAATAACTCAATAAAGTGGCTAACGGGATAGGTGAATTGAAAAATGTGTAATACTTGGAATCCAAATTTATCGTTTTGGAGTTAATCAGAACGAACCCTTGAATCTAAAGTTAATGTAAATCTTCGAGGAAGTATCTGTTTTGGCACAGGCCCCCGTGTAGAGCTTGTAGTTCAGTGTTCCCTTGGACACCAGCCAGTTTACTCCCTAGGGTTAAGCAAGGCCTGATGTAAGAAGGTTGGGATGATTTCCCCAGAGGCTTTACTAAGAGGAGTTCACTGCCAGACACGCACCAAATTTATAATTCTACAGGTTTATTGATCTGTTTGTTCTTAGATTCAAGATGACGTGGTACAAGGAAGCATATCTAATTCACCTTCTTAAGAATTGTAAGATTGACTTTTCTTTCAAGGGCGTACAGGACATCCCTAAAAGCACTTCACCTACTTACCCTGCTACTACGTTACCTAGACTTCCGTGTAAGCTATTGTATATCCCATATGCAACTTTATCGTTCTCAATTGATATTAACCAATACGGTGTATGTAATGTGATACCTTCCCCTTATGTATATTATACCACTGCACAACTTCTTGATTTCTAATGATTTCAAAGTTGTAGCAAAGGAAAGGCGAGGTAAAGGCCACCTTTATAGGGAAAAAATCAAAGACCTTTCTGAACTTTTGAGGTATAGGCATTGTGGAGACAGGTTAGAATGCTGGTTAGAATCGACTGGTCCAGAACTACTGAAATGCAATGACAGTGATATTCAGGAATCATAATTGATCGATTGGTAACCTGGTCACCAATATGGCATCTAGCCCAATCGAGCTAATGTGAAGATATTGGATAGGTAGCATGCTCTAAACCTTTAACAAACCTTAGTGTCTAGCCCTCTTGAAAACAAAGTAAGGTTATTGATACTCTTATTCCGCGCGGCGTGAAGCGTGACATTTTCTATTTATTGCAATGATAAAGTGTGTGTCTGCGACTGAGTGCGTTTATCTGGTTATATAGGATTATTTGTTCCACATGCATGTATACACACCAGGACAGTGATTCGTGTTACAGCTTTGCCAGTCTTCATTCTCTCCCTCACAGTTGTTTCCTCCAAACTTGGGTGGTTCACATTGCCTGAGGCGGACCTGATATCCCCCGCCACAGGTTGTATTACAGGTCTGCCAGTCACTCCACTCGTGCCAGTACCCATCAACTGTAATAAAGAGGGTGTGCATATAGGATAGTATAAAAACACTACATTTGGATGAACATAGTCTAACGGGAGGAAGAAGGGCAAAAGAGGAGGTCAGCACCCCCTTATGTCCAATTCGCCCTGATCAATTTACCAGGAAAAACTATCATTTTGACTAAATAATTACATAACCTTATTCATTGATAGCTCCTTTGTAAACCCCAAATATATATTCCCAAAATGATAATTCTAAATAAAAAAAATGATTGCAATCATTATCTCAAATCGCAATGACAAAATGCCCACGGCGAATTGGGCTTTCGCCTGACATATCGAGACAGTCTAGCTTGATTTTCGTAGTATTATGCAATACAGTTAAGTCTAACTGAAGCTACCTACCTGGACAGGGGTGGTCATTACAGAGCTGCCAGTCCTCTCTGGGCCCCTGACAGTCCTGCCCCCCGTGCTGGGCCGGCTCACAGTCCCTGCTCCGTCTCTGGGCCCCTCCACCACACGACACATTACACACACCCCACTCGGACCACGCCAGCCACACCCCGTCGACTGGAATAGACAATGCAATAATCTCATACAGTTGGCATTGGACAGTTTAAGTTAGATGCGCTTGTATTAAAGGCACATTTCAACAGGTAAGTGGCCATTGAGAAAGACATCTACCTGATCAATATATAGGTAAAAATTATATATTATGGAAGAATATTATTATAACGATTAGGACTGACTGTAAAGCAAACCCACGTGTTGGATAATAATACAGGGGGCAGGGTGACTACTGTGTTAGGTGCAAATGTACAATGCCAGTCATTTCAGTCTGAAACCTGTATGTAAAGAATACATTAGTGTTGAAAAACAATGGCCAGTATGGGGCTCGAACCCACGACATTCGCGTTATTAGCACGACGCTCTAACCAACTGAGCTAACCGGCCAGGCGGCAACTTGGCAAATTGTTGCTTTCCTTCAATTAGTAGTTTGAAAGCTAGAATTTTCCAGATTGTCGTTTTATTTCAAGTGATTTCCTCGCTTTCGATGTTTACGACATCTTTAAACAGATTTTAGATAGGCCTACCTCGGCTATACAGGGATATTATAAGGATATGGTTCAGGGCCCATACCAAATAAGAAATAAAACCTATTCGGGAAGCATACTACATTATCTGTCTTCAGGAGGAATTCCGTTAGACCCCATCGCAATACTCACCAGGACAGGGATGTGTGTTGCAGTCCTGCCTCTCCAGGGCGTGGCCCTCGCAGGTCTCCCCGCCGTGGAGGGGTGGGATACAGACGCGGCTCCTGTTCTGGGACCCCGTGCCGCACGTCTCGGTACACGCGCCCCACTCCGACCACATCTCCCAGTACCCGTTCTCTGCGGCCGGATGAAATATGCCGAATACATGATAATTTTACAGATTTCTTTCAGTCATTTGCAAAAATAGTTTGTAAAAGTAACTAGAAAACTGCATTGAACAGAATGTGTGAAACATTAACTAACAAGGCGATAGTGCACCGAAACAGTGAACAGTAAACACCAAATAGAAAGAAGGCAACGATTAACAGCATACAAGAAACTTGACACAAGATGTAGGCAACCTTGGTAGTTTTAAAAAAGTAAGCAGTATACAAAAAGTATGCAACAGTAAGTCATACAATGAAAGTAGGCAACAGTCAGCAGTATAGGGAAATTAAACAACAGTAAGTAGTATATGGAAAGTGGGCAACAGTCGGTGGTATATGAAATGTGTGCGACAGTAAGTAGTATACAGAAAGTAGGGAAGGGTGTAAGCAAAAGGAAAGAAGACAAGTTTAAGTAGTATACAGGAAGTATACAAAAGTAAATTGGCTATGGAAAGTTGGTAACAGTAAGTGGTGTGCGGAATTGGTCAACAGTGAGTAGTATACACAAAGTAGACAACAAAAGCAAGAAAACCATAAGTAGTATAAAGAAATTGCACAACAGTAGATATTAGACATACATGGATAGAAGGCAGTAGTAAGAAGCATATCACGAAGTAATGTAATAACATTGTGTTACGAGCACTGACCTGGGCAGTCCTGTGTGTTGCAGGCTTGTTGTTCACTGCCCTCTCCCGGACAGTCGAGCCCTCCGTGGTAAGGCCCCACGCAGCCCCTCTGTCGGTCCTGGGTGCCCGCTCCGCACAGTTTGGTACACCTGGTCCACTCGGCCCAGGCCTCCCACACACCGTCGACTAGAGAAGAGGTCCATCTCCTCAGAGTGGGGCAAACACCAGGACGGGATAGCACAGGACAACACGAGACAGGAACGGACACCACAAAACACCACATACTTGTTGTATAACAAAGAACATGTACAGTAACAACCCTTTTTTCATGAGATCAAAGTCAAATAGTATGTGTGCGCATGGCAGTACTCCTGAAGGACTGGCTATCATCTATGACCTGGTATAAATGGTAGTCCAGTCTCAATCTTATTTTTATGTAGTAAAGGAGTCTTAATAAATCTGTTGACAAATCTACGGTCTGGCAATTACATCCAAAATCATCCACATCGTCCTTATACGTTGTTGTAATTGCCTATGAAAGACAATACAGTGTTTGGAAGGACCTAAACAAATAGAGTATAACCTCTCCAGTATTGTTATATACTTCCCAACACCCATACCAGGCCCCCATTGCCCGGCACCGCCCGTGGTCACCGGGCCCCTTACCTGGGCAGGGCCTGTCATTACAGGCCTGGGTCTCCATGGCCGACCCCTCACAGTCCAGCCCGTCATGGAACGGTCCCTCGCACGTCCTGTTCCTGGTCTGCGTGCCGTCAGCACAGGTGACGCTGCACTGGGTCCAGTCACTCCACGGCTGCCACACTCCGTCCACTGGAGGAAAGAGGCAAATAGGTTAGTGAGCTCCAGGACAAGAACGTTGAGGCAAGGAAACATGAAAGTCTATACTTCTACCTCACACCACCATAGGCTTATAAGAAGTGTACCTGGGCATTCCTTGAGGAAGCAGCCTTCTGTCTCTACACCATCGCCCGTACAGTTCTGACCGCCGTGCAGACCAACGAAACAATCCCGCACCCGGTTCCGGGTTCCCTGGCTGCATGTCTTGTCGCAGGAACTCCAGGGCGCCCAGGGCTCCCAGAAACCATCCACTGAAAGAGGGAAATTGTTTGAGTTCAATGGTTTGAATTATTTCAATGATGCTGAATCATATAGGTTTATGTCGACTGTATGCTGCAGTTCATTGGTGATGAGGCCCATAATGACACCCATAATCGAAAGCGAAAGGAAATACTCATGCCCACAAAACTCATTGATATATAGTAATCTACAGACATATCTGGAAAACGTTCATGTTTTTGAAATGTTAGACTAACCCTTTAAAGTTATAGCAGTGCTCATTAGACGTAGTGAAGTCCTTACCTGGACACGGGCGGAGGTTGCACCCCTGCCACTCCTCAGGGGGGCCCTCACACACCAACCCGCCATGCTGCTCGTCCGTCTTGGTGCGCGTGCGTCGTTGGAAGCCATCGTTACACGTCACATTGCACGTCTCCCACTCGGCCCACTCCTGCCATACGCAGTCGACTGGGAAAGAAGAGTCAAACTTTAATCTATAGCTTTCTGCTTGAATCTGAGCAACATTCTTGGTCATAATGATGGTTGTTGAATAATTAGTCAATTACCGGCTTGAACACGCAGCTTAGTGGATAATAATACACGTGAACCGTAAAAGCGATTGGTTTGTTTACTTATGATACAGTAGTCACGGAGCAACTCACTGGGACAGAAGTGGCTGTTACATCATAAAGGCGAGAGGCAAGTTTTCTAATGGTAGAGTAATGAAAGAGTAACTCACTGGGGCAGAAGTGGGTGTTACAGTCCACCTGCTCCCTGGCGTCCCCGATACAGTCCTCACCCCCGAATTTGGCCGGCACACATTCCCGTGTTCGGAAGGAGGCCCCTCCGCCACACGACACGTTACAGGCCGACCAGTCCGCCCACGGCTGCCAGTAGGCATTCTCTGCCAGCCAAAAGACAATAGACTCGTCTAATAATGTTGTATACAATAAAAAATAAGTAAAAACTTGGATGTACGAAAAGCAAGAGATGGGGAGCTAGCTCAAGTGGTAGAGCGCTCGCTTAGCATGTGAGAGGTACCGGGATCGATACCCGGGTTCTCCAACCTTAGTTTTGAAGTAAGAATAGTTCTTTACCGAGTTTTACTACCTGAGGGAGAGGGATGAAAATAAATTAAAACTTGGATGTACGAACAGTAAGAGATGGGGAGCTAGCTCAAGTGGTAGAGCGCTCGCTTAGCATGTGAGAGGTACCGGGATCGATACCCGGGTTCTCCAACCTTAGTTTTGCAATTTGAATAGTTCTTTGTCGAGTTTTACTACATGAAGTAGAGGACCTCTGTTTATGACCGCCTCAACCTGGCAACTCAAGATTACGTTTCTACAATGAACGAATTCAACAAACTTTCATACAGCATGCTCTTTATGATTCTGGAAGTTAATAGCTCACGTTGTGACCTTTTCCCATTCACGAGAGGTACCGGGATCCATGATCGGGTTCTGCAAACCCTTCTTTTCTCAGCCCTTAGGCATATGTTACTCAATAAAGTCACCCTTAAGTCGACACACACTATATATGTACAAAAACACTCTCATGCTCTCCCTACCCGCGCAATTATGGGTGTTGCAGTCTCGGGTCTCGTTGCCGTCGCCGTCGCAGGTGGTCCCGCCGTGGAGGGGCATGACGCACTCCCGGGCGCGGGACTGACTGCCCCCGCCACACGCAAGGCTGCAACCGCCCCACTCGGCCCACGGCCTCCAGTACCCGTCCACTGAAAGAGAGGAGAACTGTCTTGTTGTAGGCCTATCTTACAATAGGTTGGACAAGGGGGTGCAGGACCGGACAAAAATATAGATGGTATTCACTTAACTGGGTTTGGTAAACAAGATCAGTCTCCTCTAACATGTTCAGATTGATTCACACGGGGCTATACGTAGGCCCAAGTTAGAGCCAATGAGAACTACTGAATCAAAACTTCGTTTACGAACTCTTACCGACGATTCTTGATATAGAAATCATACTTAAAAGAAATGTCCCATTGGATAGTACAAGGCATATGGGGTTTCATTTAAGTACAGAAACAAAACCGGAAGTGCTTCATATAAACACCGATCCACGATGCAGCCTGTTAAAGTACCGGAACAATAACATGAATATAATGTTGACTTGAAATTTAAACGCAGTATGGTTCCAACTTAAACATCGTTATGGTGAAAGTGGATATATGACGTTTATAAATAAGGTAAGCTATGGTAAAGACAAAACGCCAAAATATCACACATTATGAGAAGCCTGTACCTGGGCAGGGGTCGACGTTACACATCTTAATCTCTGACGGGTTGCCCGGGCAGGAATCTCCACCATGTTGGGGGTTGATACACGACCTCTGGCGGGAGGTCCAGCCCCCTCCACACGTCTCGTTACACGGGGTCCACGCCGACCACTCCAGCCACACGCCGTCCACTGGAGGAGGGAACGGACACACGGTCAGGGGCCAGAGTATCGTTACCGTTGAGGCCAACCAGGAGAACTTTGATTAGTGTTTCATGATCAGTTATTATGCCTGTCATAAAAAGTAGGCCTACTGATGTCATTGTGAAATGCCTCACAATTAATAGGAAGTATTAGGTGTAGGTATACTTTTTGTGGCAGAGAAAATCACTTATGATGAAAATTTATCTGATCAGCCAAATCAAACCAAATGCGGTAGATCAAGCCAAATGACCAAACATTATACTGACAGATTCTATCTTGCGTCCTGAGACGTTTAAATAACTTTAAAAAAACAACACTCGTTTTTCTAAACTGCATTAAAAAGTTATTGAAACTGAATTCGGTACGTCCATTAAGAATCATTCCATCTTGAAAATCAATGCAGAGGTTTATATAGGTTACAAGTGTAACGCTTATCTGTCGAAATATTAGTTGGATTACTCTATCAAATCAATATACCAAAATTCACAAGATATTGGATTGACAAGGTAATTATTATAATATACTATACTTTGAGGCTCATACGTCTATTCGATCAAATAGATCTAGAATCAAGCCAATAAGAAAATACATGCACTACATTGTCTACGTATTCGTAAGGAAAAAACAGAATTAAATGCTATGCTGTATTTGCCAACATAAACATTTAAATCATTTATTAGTATAAAATATCAGTTCAAATGACCAACGTGCCAATTTTTGTGGTCACTTCGGAGCATATTAGACCACGAAGAAGAATATCAGTACGAAAAAGTCTATACTGAAAGATAAGATTCATTGCATGTTCAGGTAAATTATGGCCAACAGCAAGCTATAAGATTGGGATAATGTTGATAAACAGACAAGATGACGAGCAAGGTTATTTGCACAGGCGGGAATCGGAAAATGCAATGAACATTATTTAGATAAGCTGGCTAGTCCTATCTAGTGTAGGGAACAGGCAGACTTACAGCAAACAAGTCTGCAATTTCGGCAAATGGGAAGCAAGAGCTATGTGAGAGGTATGAAACACTATCCGGCGATAATCTGAAATATGAATAAAACAGGTAAATCTAAACATCATAACCTGTGACTAGAAATCATGTGATGCTAATAAGATGTTAAAAATAAGGCCTACACGGCATTAACGTGAAAGGTATCAATCTGAAATATGAAAAATACTATACGACCCATGTGCTAAGAAAGGGTGACTTATGTATGGGAAAAATACTATTTTCATAAACATAATTCTGGAGATTAATAAGGCACAGTGTCACACTGTATATGTCATGGGATTCAGAATAAGATGGACTCTCTGGTATCTGACAATGCATTAATGAATTTACGATTTGTCATCAATGATTAATATACTTCGTAAATAGCTGTAAAAGTCATCATTTCTTAACGCATGGGTTTTATAGCAACTATAAGAAGGTTTCCTGCGTTGATAATGTACCGGGGCAGGGGTGTGGGTTGCATGTAACAGACTGACTCTGGAGGGCGTCCTCACAGTTTCCTTCACACTCTACTGGGGAACGTGTGCGGCTCATCCAGCCTCCCCCACAGGAGGTGGAGCAGGGGCTCCAGGCCTCCCACAGCCTCCAGGGGCTTCCTGAGAAAGGTTAAAGACAAGCTGGTTACCCTCAACTCCTAATTACTTATGGCATTGAATGAGGTGGTTTAGTAATTGAAATATGTGTTGCTTTTATGTTGTTCCTCTAACTATGAACAACTGATTATAATGAAATGTTTCTTAACTAGTGACTCGAATTGTGTAAGGATTTGAAACGATGGTGTACTTTAAGGATGATAGAAACTACAGATGATAATTTAGACCAGGTTTCAAGAGCGGATTCATAAGAATACTTTATGACGTCTCATTATAGGGCATACTGTTGAAAGGCTATTGATGATTCTCCATCGACGTTAATAGAGGCGTAGGCTATCATAGGGATGTGGTGGGTATACCTGGGCACACTGTCTCACTACAGCCCTGGTTCTCCATGTTATGTCCCGTACACGGGAGCTGGACGTTGTTGACCTCCAGACACTCGCGGTGACGTCTCCGAACGCCCCCGTCACAAGTGACGTCACACAACGACCAATAAGCCCACGACGTCCACTTGGCGGCCGCTAAAGGGCATCGTGTGGGATGTGAGAATATGTTATTGGGTGGTAGTAAAGGATTTGTGTGTATGTATTTATCTAAAAGACAGATTTTTGGTTATACTCTTTGTTGATGTTGTTGTTTGTTAGTTAGTTTGTTTTGTGTTTTATATATACAAGAAAACAGTATCAAACTGTTTTGTTAGATGATTTATCTTTTCTGCTTTCATTGATGATCCCAACTCTAGCATATATATTACATAGGCCTATGTTACAAATATATTTGATCTCAATTTTAAACTGATCTGATAGTACGATGGTAGCCTATACCCCCCCCCCCTTTCGATCGTTTACCGAATATTCGCACAGAGGCGGTTTTAGTAATGAGAGAATGCATGCGGGGAGAATGCATCTACCGGCGCAGGACACCATGTTGCAGAGTTCTTCTTCACTGGCCGGACCGGAGCAGGGGACGACCGAACTGTCACAGACCCGCGTGCGTGATCTGGATCCTCCATTACAGGACGAGGAACACTGACTCCAGCCACTCCACATCCGCCACATGGAGCCGTCCACTGGGGGAGGGCCAGGTGGCAAAGGGGATTGCAGAGTAAGTTAGACAAGTGTAAATGTGTTGCAACAATAAGTCATAGAATGTTTTGTACCAAACTAACTTTAAACGTTATGGTTACCATACTTACTTCATTCTCCTGACAGAACATGTCTGAAACATTTGGAAAATGTAAAGAATAATGAAGATATTATCATGCATGGTCATCATATTTTATAAAATTTCAGACAATAGATAACCGGATGAAGCCCTTGGTTTGTCCTATCAGCCTCTCCGATCCAGTCCATTTGATCTGGAAACCAAAACGAATTATGGACAAATTCTATATAAACGAGACGCAAAGATACCAAAAGAAACAGGGTATCTTACCCGGACACGGATCTTCTGTGCAGGGCTTGAAGTCTTCAAATGCGCCTGCGCAGTCGGCCCCGCCCTCTGCCGGCGCCGGGTGGTCACAGACACGACTGCGCCTGCGCTGACCGTCAGCACACGTGACCGAACATTCTCCCCACGCGCTCCAGTTATTCCACGAGCCATCCACTGAGTACATGTACATAATTATGGAGGATTACAGAAATATTCACGGATGAAGTGCAAATAGTGTCTTTTTTTCCTTTGATAAACCTCTTGCCAAAATGGCGCTGCCTATATGTATGCACGTCGTCGCGTCAATTGGCTCCACTATTAATATAGCACGAATTGATTTAATTATATATACGCATTAATTTATAATGGTGTATATAGTATATAGAACTGGGAATTTATACGTGGGATAAGTAGCCTCCACTATTGTAGGCGAAAAAATCACGTGAATTGAGTAAAATATATCGTTTGATTATGTAAGTAGTATGTAGAAATTGGAAATTGAATCGTGTCGCGTAGGCGACATCACCCATACTTGTGTTACTATTTGCGCGAAGATTATCTGGTTATAGCTTTGAACCCCATCCCCCCCTTAGAGCGACATAAACATTAGATACGTACAGGGACGGAGGCATTTTTCAAGACTTCCAGAATTCTTTGTACATAGCCGGTTCGATCCAGGTAGCATTCATAGTTTACTATTTGGATTCTGGCTACCTACCTATACACTTGACCCCGGCTGCGGTGGCTGCTGCGCAGGTGACCACCTCATCCCAGTCGCTGTGGGGACACTCCTGGAGGGTATTCTCCGCCCCGCTACAGTTGACGTTAGACAACAGGAAGCTGAAGTTACCGGTCACGCCCAGTTCAACGGCTGCCAAACCTGCAAGCAAAATGGAAAAAAGACTTACCTATCGCTTATCAGTGAACAAAATTAATATCACGTTTTCCAGTACACTTGGACTATAGTCACAACTGCGTTATGGTAATAATATCAAGCCATGTTTGGAATCCAATTGGCCGACGTCGATCAGCTGGTTTTCAATATAATTATCCCAGACCGTAATTCAAGAAAATTGTTATTCTATCCCCTTTTGCGTAAAAAGGTTATTGGTTAATCTTATACTCGAGGAGAAAATCTAGATTTGACATTTTCATTTTTTGAACTGCGGTTTCTCACTTGCTATGATAGCCATAGTAGGTAAGTTCGACTTATAAAAGAACTATTTAACGTGTCCTACCGCTGACCGATCCCTTGTGGAAGCCGAGTTGACGGCAGGCGACGTCGGCGTCGGCCCGGGTCCAGCCGTCGGCACACAGCGGGGCGAAGGTGGCCGTCTGCCGGTCGAACATCTCCACCACCCCGCGACTGAAGCCCGCCACGCGCAGCGGCTCTAAAACAGACAGAACATGTACATACTGCATTCAGGCCCGTGCCCAGGTGCTGCTGGGGGGGGGGGGGGGGTGGCGAGGTTCTACAAGTGGAATTTTTGCCTACATTTTCAATAATTTGAACTTGAAAAGGGGGGTGGCGAGCAGTAAAAACTGGAAGTTTTCAATATTTTCCTACTAATTTTAGAAATTTTTGCATTAAATTTTGGAAGGGAAGGTGGAACTTTTGGAAAGATTTCCTTTGTGGGGGAGGGGGTGGCAACAAAGCAACAAAGCAACAAAGCATACATCAATGATGGGTATTTTTTCAATTTAGATACAAGCTCGCTAGAAGTGTGCAGCGTTACAATAAAAAAGGAAACATTTTGCTATCAAACTTAATGATAAGGACCATGTTGGTTATACATACCGTCACAGTGAGGCATATAGCAGATCTTGGTCTGGTTGGTAGATCCCATACAGAGACGGTCAACTCCGGGCTGACCGCTGTTAGAGCACTCCCGGGTTCTGGTCATGAAGCCTTGACCACAACCCTTGTGGGTGCTGCACACTGACCATGCTGACCACGACTTCCAGGCTGCATGGATAGGTAGGAAGAACACTGAGAAAATCCTGCATTGATTTTGGAGAGTTACTTTAAGTTTCAAGAAGAAAACATAAAATTCCAGCATGATACAAATTCAGTCAAATACTACGTGGCACAAATACCAGTGAAATGAGAGTATTGAGTTTAACGTATCATTTGTTAAGTTCATTCATGATGGTTTTCTAAAAGGTAAATTTTAATTATACATCTCAAACATATAAAACCCTACCAGGACATTCTGGTGTACTGCAAGGTTCCACCTCCAGGTCGGGTCCTAGACAGTCGAGCGGTGTGCGGGGGGCGTTGGTGAGGGTGTTGATACAGGTGCGGGCCCGATGTCTCCAGGCCGGGCCGCAGGTGGCCGAGCACTGACCCCACGGTGCCCACTCCGACCACGACAGGCTGCCCACTGCAGGACGCAACAAGTATACACCAACCTTTATTTGTGTGTTAGATTGTTACACTAATTATATTGGTATTACAAATATGGATTTTGAGCATTCCTAAAAACGTACTCCATACTTTTGGTTACCTGGTTACAATGTACTTTTCCGCATACTACTTACGGACAATATACACCATATTACCGAATTTGAAGGCGAATAAGGGACGTTTATGATAGGTTGGTACAAAATATTGATAATACATAATTCAATGCGACTTATTTTATTTGGTGATAATGAATCATTATGCTTAGTGGTATTGATCCACTGACGATTAAAAGTATTTTGTGAGGTAAGTTTAAGAACCTTTACTATAAAATGCTGAATAATGTTAATAATCCCCCAACATGCTCTTTCTTATAAGTCTAGTAGTCTAGATTTATACTTAGATAAGTACATCGGGATGGTCCTACCTAGATCAGTGCAGTGTAGGCCGGTGTAGCCCTCCTTACAGATACACAGCGCCTTGGCGGCGCCGTCCTGGGTTGTCGTCTCCATACACCAGCCCCCATTCTCACATGGGTGGCTGCTGCACGCTCCCGCCTCCTCCTGCAGGAAGGGAGTGCACGATGGTTAACGGGGGAGGTCATTCTCTAGATTAAGTTCTAGTTACATGTCATATATAATATTATCAAGTTTAATCATTCTTAAAATTAGGTGTAATTGTCAAAGAATAATATACTTTATCAACTCTAACATCACACACAAAATGGATATTAAACGACTAGGCTAAATTTCAACCCAGCGGCTTCGCATTAGGTACCATTACTGTAACACCTTCTGTAATATCAGACCCTACTTACAAAGTCAATGGTGTAGGTGCCCTTCCTGACAAACTTGGCCCCCTGGTGGGGGACCAGCGGGTGCTCGTCGTCGTCGGCGACCTTGTTGAGTTCACACGTGTCGAGGTCCTGGTAGTAGTTGAAGGAGGCGCATCCCGGGTGGAGCTCACAGCGCTGGGCACACTGTGTCACCAGGTGCGCCGTCACCGTCAGGGCCACCTGGCCCCTCAGGATGTGGTCCTCCGACGTGTAGGTGATGGGTCGTTCGACAATGGGCACGTCGCCCACCGCCCACGACGTCGCGACGGTCGCGGAAACGAGCAACGCCACCAATACCGGAAGCGGAATTGCTCTGCCAGACGCCATGAAGAGCGCTGACTTTATTCCTTGGTGCAACTTATCTCTCAAACTCAATTTACTAAAAAAAGAAACTGTGATAAGTTGTTTATCCTGTTGAAAAGGTCGGTTTGTATGTTAAATGGTATCCGTTCGTACAAACGTGTCCGCCGGTACTGGTTGCCCACTGGACAAACCCTAGACTTTAATCACCGGTAGACTGAGGCGAACACAGGTAGGGTGAGCTGTCTAATTACGACATACACCAGTAACCCTGGCAGACAGCATGCCCCGCTACCACCCAGAGGATGCAGGCAGCCCACAGGTAAAACTAATCACTAATCCAATAACAAGGCTGGCTCCGCAACATGATTAGATGTACATACCTCAGCAGGTCCTACTGAATGATTAATGCTGATGGTTGTAGAGTTGGACCACGGGTTGGCTTGGGGGTGGTGGGTTTTCAGGTGTATGGGGTATAGGGACGACCAGGTAGGGTGTGAAGGTGAGGCGGGAGCCAGGGAACACTCTTCCACATCATGCCAGCCGAGGCATCCCTGGGGATGGCCTCCCCTGGGGACCAAACGTTAGCCCGGCGAACCTTTACCTTGTGTCTACTTCCGTGTTCCATTTGAAATGGAGGTATACAACAGGTTGTTTATTGAAATAAAGATGATACTCGTGTATGCCATTTAGACTTTGAACCTGAATCGGAGCAATCGTTAAAATGGTAAAGATACAGATTTAAGATCCTATTGATAAGCCAAATTTAACTAACGTTAATTAGGCCTCCGTTCGCACAAGGGGTAGGGGGTTCATGCCCAGTGCATGTACATATATGCGTTCATTGGGGTAAGGATGGTTTATAGGGGGGCGTCCATAAATGACGTCATGCAGCAGGGGGGGAGGAGGGGTTCATGTCTGCATGACCAAACATGACAAGGGGGGAGGGGGGGTCATTTGGAGCATGACGTCATGTTCCAAAAAAATCTATTTCAAGAATTCCAGGGAAAAGTTGAGGTTACGTCGGGATATCAACTGCTGAATTTTTTATTTTCAGTTAAGATAAAATATTTTTAAAGGGCCAGTTGGGTTGTAGGCAATAAAAATCCCTCTTTTATATATGATTTCTATTATTTGGAAGGAGGGGGGGTCCTCTTGGCATGATGTCATTTCTAGAGGGGGGGTCAGGGGTTGCATGACGAAACATGACAAGGGGGGGAGGGGGGGTCAAAAAAGGTAAAAAATAGCATGACGTCATTTATGGACGGCCCCTAGACAATTGAATACATATGCATTAGACACCTGTGATTTGGGTGGTTTCGAAGCACAAACCCTTAGGTGTCAAAGCCATAACGCAATTTTCTAATAGCACTTCGCAACGCAGACGTCACCACTCACTGGTGGTGGGCAGGGTCGGATAAGGGGTTTTGCCCCCCCACCCCCCAGCCACCCAGATTCCCATAGGGTTCTATAGTTAACCATTTCTGATATCTGCTCTTACTGTGACTGATATATTAAGAGAAAAAAAAATGCTTGTTTCTCACACATCAACAAAACATATTTTTTTTCTCTGCTTATAAAATCATGATTTTGATTTCATCTCAGAAGTTTAAAAAACAGTAGGAAGAGCCTTGTCCTTCAGTGAACATTTCAGTCAGTTCAAAGCCATGGTAACTGAGATTAATGGGCTAGTTAATGTTAATCTGATGACATACACCCTACTGTTCAAAGGGATGGCCTCTAAACATCAGCAGGTCTGAGATATCTGGAGATAAGGACATGTGGTGTTATGTCCATCACCACCCTAATGGTCCTAGACCCGATAACCTGACCTGACCTGGTTACCATGGTAACTGGTAACTGGTTACCATAGGTCACTGGTCAGTGCATTTCAGACACTTTTAAGAAAACTATCCAAAATAATGATTTCACTATATAGAAGAAACTGTTGGAATTCAAAAGTGGGTTGTGTGCAAATCTCCCAAATAACTAACCAAATTTGCCTCCATTGAACGCATGCTAGAATGAGACCATTTGGGGCATACTTCCCCTTCTATCTATGAATGAAATAAGCACACCAAGATGTTGATAAATAATTCAGTGTAACACTAATCTTCTCCTAATTTTTGTTAAGATTTATTATTTCTTATTTAGATAGATAAAGGCCAAATCTTTTTGCTTAATTTCAAGAGGTCAGTATCAATTCTATATGCAGGTTGGTCTATGTTACACTGAATGTTAGCCATCTACAGAATGCAGCAATCTGATTGGCTTAGGTGCACTCCATCCAAATATGCTAGGTGGCAGCACTAGTATTAGCCTGTACAGTAGCCACTGTGCAGACATTATATGCAGGTTGGACTATGTTACACTAAATGTTAGCCATCCACAGAATGGAGTAATCTGATTGGCTGAGGTGCACTCCACTCCAAGTTACTCCATCAAAATCTGCTAGGTGGCAGCACCAGTAATAGCCTGTACAGTAGCCACTGTGCATATGTCCGTGCAGTAACCACTATGTAGACATATATATCTGTAGACTAGCAATCCCTATGAGGATGGATCTATCAGAGAATTCATTTATCAATCTTAATGTAGTCATCACATCTAACAAATTTGAAAGGAAGAGTTTATTTCTTTTTCAACTGTCTTTTGTCAAATTTGCCGAAGGCACTTGTTGATATTAGAAGAAACCTTTTATATGAAAGATGCACAACATATTTCAAAAGGGCATGAATCAAAACTTTAAAACCATACATGTCATCATCATAGCTAAAACCTGGCATGAAAGTAGGGTATCAGTCAAAGCCCATAGTATGTATAGTAAAGGGCCATTTAGAGTGTCCAACAAGGTGGAACACAGGAGAGTTTGACCTCATCAGATGCTAAATGTGATGAATTGAACCTATTTTATCAGTTAGGCATGAAAACACGAAGCTAGAAATTGGTCATAATTCTCATATAAAAGTGTTGAATTGACTTGTATTGTGAAATGATTGAAGAATGTAATGATTTGCGGGCTAATAATCAAATAGTGTATTGGAAGGAAATTGAGCGAAATTGAGAATAGAGGTATGAAATCACGAAATAATGTATTACCGGAAGTGTCATCATGTGGGTTATTTGATTGTAATTGACGAATAGGAAGATGCATGTAGCTATAATAAAGGTGTGTTGGCGCACAAAATAAACAATCCCTTTATATTACTCATTACTCTTCTTCCTGGGATGGACAGCCTCTCAACTTAGCTGGGGCGCCACAAAAATGGCAGCACGAAAGCCCAAAAATGTTGGCAGTAGGCACGAGCCAGGGCAATGAAAGCACAAACAGTTTGGCGACGCGCTACCACCCTTTATTTGCAAATTACGGCCTGAGTTCCCTGGCCATGAGACCAACTTAGAGTAGACTAGAGCAATGGACACCCAGAATAGCCCGAGACACCACTACCTCCTCCCCCTTAAAAAGAATCAGGTAACTCTGAGAAATCCCTTACAAAGAAAATGACCAGAAATAGTAAAATAACCTAAGATTAGTCTAAAAATGACATTTTGTGAAGTGTTTTTTGTTCGGTAACATTTTCCAAAATTTTGCATATTGTTGCCATGGTTACCCAAATCTTGAAAGCACTTTATAATGTACAAATATGCTGCTAAGATGGTGAGGAAGGTGCTGCAGTGCTGCTGAATGGTGTGAGGTTAGGCCTAGTCCGTAGCTATTGCTATTTAGGGGTACTGCTTTATAGTTGTTTGAAATATTATGATTGTTTCTTGAAATCCATTATTAAAAAGGTATCCTATAAACTTTATATATTTGGAAAAATAAGATATATGTTAACATATGATGCGACATTGCTAGTATACAAACAAATGGTCCTGCCTCTTTTTGATTATCTAGACATATTAATCGATGGAGGGGAAAAATGTTGATTGACAGGTTACAAGTCTTACAATTTAGGGGATTGAAAATTGTATGTAATTACAGGTATGATGGTAAACGTATTACTGAGGATGGTGAGGAAAATGTACATAAATTATGTAAAGTTGAAATGTTATATATGAGACAATTACGGAGAGTGTTATGTGTATTTTTTGATATTCTACAGAAAGAACATATACCACTTAACGACCTGAATTATACTAGGCTGTTACATAGTGATCAAGGGAAAAAGGTTCTAATGGATAGGCCCAATGTAGAAACATATAGGAAAAATGTTAGGTATAGGGCCTATTCATACTGGAAATTATTGCCATATAAGATACAAATTTTGGAGTCTGAATGTGAATTTGTAAAATATTTATCATCGGAATTCTTGTATGAGTTGCATTGCATATAAAATTTGAGAGGGCATGTAAGAAGTAAAAGTGGATGTAAATAGGTCAAACTTTTGGATGTATATTATTGTTGTATATATTTATATATATATTATTGTTCTGTTCCATATAGATCATCATGAAAAGCACATGTATGTATGTGATGGTGACTTAATATATATAAAAAAAAGATGAAGTAATTAGTTGCCATGTAAACTAGGTCATATGACAAAAATTCTAAAATTAGGAAAGCAGAAAAGTAGGACTTTCAAGTAAAATTGTGCAAGAAAACAGCTTAAAGATATCTTAATTAGAACAAAAAATATAGCATTCTTTTCTAGTTACATATCATACTACTTGCATTTTGTTCTATATTTAACCCTTTGTACCTCACTTGGTAGTCTTTTCATATTAAGAAACTAATATCTCAGACTTCTCAGACTATACTCATAGACTTGTGAGGATACTTTGACTCTTATCCCTTCCAGAAGACCGCCACCTCGTTTTTGGCTTAGACACCTAGGCATTTTTAAATTTATAAACAGGTTAGGCCTATGACGGGGAAATCGGGACGTCCCGTTTTTTCAGGACACAACCCTATAAATCATTTCAAAACATTCCATTTTTATTTTTTCAAATTCCAAATATGACCCTAAATGACAAACAATTATTTGGTCAAATTAGAGCTGAATCCCATCATTAAAACGGCTGTTTTTATTGTTTTTAAAAGTCTGCCTGAAAAAAACGGGACGTCCTGTAATAATGGATCACGAAATCGTCCTGTTATTTCAGGACGAACTGTTTTCTTGGTATGATTTTTGTAACTTTTAAAAAATAAAAATCAATATAAAAAAAATGCAATGATAGAATGTGAAAATGCAACGATCATTTTGATGGAAAAGATGTGTACTTTCATTACATATAATTCTTGAATTTAGCAAACGCCTCATTTTCTGAGGATTTTTATGTATGTAAAAATATTAATTATTAAATTCTTATTTATGTATTTGTTAAAATGGAAAGTGCTATTAAATCCATGTTAAATGCAGAATTTCATAATTTTTGTAGTTTGCATGATTATGGAGGAGTATTATTTCATGTCTGTCTTGTGTATTATTCATGTATCATTTCAGCTAAGATAATTAGATATTACACTTTTTCATAATTGCCTGTTATTTCAGGACGTCCCGTTTTTTCAGGACGTCCCGTTTTTCAGTAGTATCCCCAACCTGATAAAGTAGGGTACAAACAAAATAGAGTGGAACACCCTGGGTAGGAGATATATAGAGTATGGAAGAAGGTATTAAGGGTATAAAAGGACTAAGATTCTTGGGTCCGTTCTAGGATCCATCCTCAAGTACAAGTTAAATTATCATTATGATAATATTTCCCCAAGCATATGTCAACAACAGATAGATAATAACAGTTGAGTACCAAACAAGATACTGATCTGGTTCATGATACAAGCCACCTTTTATAGTTCTTCCAGCATGTACATAGCAGCTGAATGGTGGAAATGGGTCACGTGACCAAAACTCTAGATAAGTTGTGGTATTTCAGTTGTTTGAGGCGATTGGAAGATTGAGGCACTCAAGTTTATATACTTTCGAGTCATTTGTTTAGTATAACCTTTTTTGTGTGTCACTTAAGCCCGATACCCACTAGGCGATTTTACCAGCGATGGGTGACAGGCAACTGGAAGAATCGGCCGATTCTAATGATCACCTGTCATTATGATATATTGAAATGTGCATGTTTGATCTGAATCGGCCCTATAATCGGCCGATTCTAAGGGTAGAATCGGCCGATTTTAGGGCCAATGAGTCGACTGACTCAGCCAAAATCGCCTAGTGGGTATGGCGCTTTATAAATGTCACAATTTGAGTATTGTCTCCTTTATGTCAAATTTACCTTTGTATGACATTTTGAGTATTTCATGAATAATTTCGCTGATTATTACAGAAGAAAAAATGACCAATTTTTAGAGGTATTAATTTTGTTTTAGGCGGAAGCATACTTGGGATATTATGGAGGAAGTAGGGGCTTAGAACCTAAGGGTATGGAGAGAGTTTAGGGGTAGTGTGGCGGTCTGAATGCATAGTTAAGGATAGACAACAGCTCAGAGTGGTTTCATTTACGACAATGAAGATTGTGCAGAAACAATTAAGGTTAAAACAAAATATCAAATATCAAATGAAAGAACATATTTTTCTGTATCTTTTGGAACACATTTTGTTGTCAACACTTTAAATTCGAGGAATTTTCTGCAAAAAAACTATTTTTTTCACTTTTATTTTTTGAATATGGATATCTCAGTAACCACTCAATATTTTCCGATGAAATTTCTTGGACATGTAGATAGGCCTAACATTCATTTGGAGGGAAGTTCTCAGATTTTTTATTTAGGTCCTCCCTTTTGTTTTATGTCAAAAAACGGGAAACATTTTGTCATTTTCTTCAACATTATTTTCTAGATTTCATAAAACAAAAACTAGGACTTGAATATCAAGTTTGAGACACGCTTCCCTGTAAATGAATGTTGTCTATGTGCTATGAAAATTTCATATCTTTCCATTATATATTAAGTCAGATATTCATGTTCAAAAAATAAAAGTTAAAAATCATGGTTTGTTTTCATTCCCAGCAGGCTGGTACTGGCACATACCTATACATTATAATATGATTTATATGAGTAGATAGGGTTATCAAAAGGGTATTGAATGATATACAACTTACAACTATGCCATACATATTAAATCATATAGGCCTATTTAAAGAGAGTCTGATGAATTGGCTGCTGAGAGGTGTTGTCTATCCTTAAGCTCGCGCTTTGACAAAACTAATTATTTGAATTGTTTATTAGCCCAACTTTTTGTTGGCAAACTATTCTTTGACCCAGCTAGGATAAATTTTGCTGGCAGACTCAACACATCCTACCATGTTTCTGCATGGTCGGTTGTTTTAGAAGTATATTATAGTGTGGGGGACGAGGCACAGGTTCCCTTGTCAAGACCACAAATGAACAGAGCTATCTCAGATTTCCCTCCTTTTTGGGAAGGTTTACCCATAATGCCCCTGTGGGGCAATGTAAGATCTGCATTCATTGGTCAATTTTGTTTATTGACCTCTGTCTTGAGTAATCTGTGATCTCATTGGTTCTTAGACAAATATTTTTGCCATTAGAGGTACAAAATAACTAAGGAGAAATTAGAATCTAATCTCTTGTTTTAGAAGTATAGCCTAGATACACAAAGTCAAGGGAAAAACGAATCTGGACTAGAACGATGACGTCTCTTGATGAATAGATTATGCAAGTTATTTATTATTTTCCTGTAATTTATTATAGCGATCCCTACTATGACCTCTTTCACACAAAATTCAATAGTAACATTCCAGTGTAGCTATAGGTTGACCTTGACAATTTTGAGCTGGGATAAAACACATGGGCATACTATCATTTAGGCAGTTTGGCGTGATAAGATTCATGGAGTGCACTGGCCACTTGAAACTCCAATGCCATATACCAACAAAAATGTGTGCATGAGAAATCACAGGTCAACCAAATTGTTCCTGAGAATCCATGATATGTCATTAATTGATTGAATTCAAATATGAGGTAGAGTAAGTAGTTGTTATTAAGTTTTGCTTGAAGAAGCAGATGGTGGATATTTGAAGAGGGGGGTTATGTGTAGACACGGGGATAGCTATGTATTGGTTGTAAAGGGGTAGCAATAATTATTGGTTGTTTAGGGGTTCTCCACATAGGTGGCAGCAACGGGTGCACCTACAACCACAAGGGTGGCTCGTACACAGAATGCTTATCACCAATGATCCTTATGATTTTGATCATTTTAGCAACTAAAAGCCAGACATTCCATTCCGCTTAGAGCAGAAAGGTATAATTATTATGACATCGACAGGTGGTGCTACAATTCACACTCACGACCAAACGTTCCCTACAGAGAAGACAGTTCATTGTTTTCTCAATAAAAACTTTATATTTTTGTTGAAATCTTGGAGAAAGACATCTGTATAGTGATAGCTGCATTATAGAGCTAGTATAAACCCTATATCATTCAGCCCTATGATTTATCAATCATTTCTGGTGTTTTCCTCATATGATTTTCAGCCACTCAACGCCAGGCATTCCATTCAACTTGGTACAGATTTATATAATTATGGCACTACAGATGGCAGCACAATAACTTCTAATAGACATTTGCACATGTTTAAAAGTAGTACGTTGCAGAGTCCAAAGAACGAATTGTGCTGCCATCTAGCAGTGACATATAATGGGGGAGGGGGGATGCCTGTAAGTGAGTGTCCGCAACTGACATAAGATAAAATTGCTCGTTATATTCTTGTATAAGTTGTTCATTTACTGCTGATGCTTGTATATCTGTGATTATTTGGATATTTTTTATAAAAGAACAAAGGTTCCCTTTTTTGACATTATTAGCAACTTCATGTAAATACATGATCTTCCAGTGGCACTTATTGAGTTAGGGTTATTATTATTATTATGATACTGTTGAAAAAGCAAAATACATACACACATGAATACATTTATGCTGAACATCAGATGCTTGGTAATGTATGTTGAAAATAGAATTATGTTGTCTGGCAGTAAATTTTATTCTCCTGGATCATGCAAGCACATTGTAGACCTGTGCTCTTTTAACTAAGAACCATCCAAGTGAATTGCCTTGCAGGTAAGCATTCCACTTCAGTGGTTGGTAACCGCAGGTAACATGGTCGCTGCCAAGTTGCTTCAAATAGAGTGCCTATTACGTATTTATAACTCGGGCTTTCAGTAATTACTCCAGACTTCATAATTAGCCTGATTTCCCCTGAGATATGCTGACATAGTTCTACACAGAGACACTTTCAATCAACGTGAGACCTTTTACACAGTTCTGTGCTTATGGATATTAATTTTGCTGATTAACTAGATATTTTGCCACAATTGAAAGAGTACATCAGACGAACTTACTTTACTGATATCGATTATTATTATTACGAGAAATATGAGGGCAAAATAGAAGAACAAGCCATGATATAAGAAGTAAGACCAAAATGTGGATGGATTTATTTCAAATACATTGACACAAGTTTATATTAATTTGAGTTATTTAGTATTAATGATCACATTCGTTGTATTTCAAATACATAAAACATAATCCTCTTAAGGTAAGGCAACAGGAGGATGGCAGAATGATGCGTGAAAATATGCAGTAGAGATGGAGCTCAAAATACAGGTCTTTTCTACCCTAAAAGGCATGCGACTTGTATAGATCTATAGACAGCAGCTCGTCTTGCCTGTTAAGTATGGGTTGGTTATAATAATGGTAGGTAGCAGAGTACTGTGCACATTGTAAAACATCCCTTATCGACTGTTGCCCTTCCTTAATTCACAATCATTCTTCAATCATTTATTTAAACTAAAATAGAGACCTGAGGTTAAAACTCTATTACAAAAGGAAATATAAAGATTATCATAGCAAATCCAAAAGGCTATCTGAAGAATTCGGGACGTCGATGGACGGAAGCCAAAGTCGGATAGGATGGTGGATTCCAGTTTGAGTTCGTAGCTGATCCTTAGGTGCCCCAACTGAGAAGTAGAAATATTACTGATGATAATGCTGATGTTGGAATACTTAAAAAAAAAAGCAAAACTCAATGGTTTTAACTTTTATCACTGAATGAAAATAATATTGGTCTTTGTATTGGTCTCAAAAGTTTTGTTTGAAAGTTTAGGTTAGACGCATAATCATAATTATAAATTCAATTCTTCGAACATTGTAGTTTCTGTTAAGTCAACGTTTAATGAGCAATACCAAAGGATTCAGTGGGGGCTCGAGGTAGTAGACCACGGGTGTAGGGCAGCAATACAATAGGGTTGCGTTATACAACTAGATATGGACTAATTCATTATTGATACTTAACTGTGCACCATCGATCAGTATGCTTGTTAAGCTCGAGCATTCTGGCATGGACGCATGTGGGTGATAAGCTCGATCATTCTGGCATGCACGCGTGTGGGCTCATGCATTGATACGGTGTTATAATTTTTGGGACTCAACATTCAATTCATACGTAAAAACAGCTATACATTTCTTCACTTTGGGAAATGTAGGAAAATAAGTGGTAGACTCATTTCTAAATTATTCACGGAACTAAATGCCATTGGAGATATTATAATGAAGCAAATTCGGAGCGGAAAATATTATGACAGGCTGGTTGTCTTGTATTATAAGAGCAATCTACGTATCGTACTTTAACTGACGCAATGTACTTAATCAAAATCGAATACGTTCTTGAGTTCAACCATGCGATATGTAAAATTAATGTCTACCTGCCATCTATTCAAAAGGAAAATGCAGATTAGATGAAAGCAGTAGACCTTTTTAAGAAATTCATGATGTCGGCATGATCAAAATTGCATAACATTATACCTTTTCTTAGAAAAGGTTGTTCAATTTAAAGATATAGCCAAAAATATTCTGAAAGGTAAAAATTAGATGACCATCAAAAGGATTGACATACGCTAATTCCGAGCGGCCGTAACACTGCAATGGGCCTACTTCGAGGTAAGCTTGAGAAAATGTGCCTCCTTTGAAGAAACCAAAATGTGCAAGAAGGATGATATTAGAAATCAAGAATGTTCTTCATGTCTTAAGTGCCTAATTCTAGAATCATAATGTATCTACACAATGAGAGTCACACAAATACCAGATATTAAGACATAGACACACAAGTGATACAGGGGGTGTATGTACATTATATGCAGGGGCTACTACGACACACATCTGGTAGTTCAAGGTAACATACGTCTCATTGCGCCTGCCGTAGCACTGTAACGGCCCCAAAATTAGAGTGGCTTGGCCAGCTAAGAAATTAGACAGAAACAAATCGTTCGTCAATCCAATAGTGGAAATAAACTAACCAGGGATTATATCCTAAGCACTGCCGAAAGGCATTTTGTACCGGGGGATGTATTGGGTTGTCTAAGAATTGGCAGAAGTCTCGGTCTATCCGACAACGTTATTATTAATTAGGAAAATCGGTCATGCACACATTTTACATTATTTCTCTTAACAATAACGAAAAAAAACTTTGGAAGGGTCAAGTTTATATGGGGACTACTTTTGGCTAAAAGAATATAATCGTCGTGTCAATCACAAAAGTTAATATTATCCGGAAAAGTATAGTTTCATTGATCAGGCACATTATCAACTTGTCAGTCACTTTGTCAGCTGTTTATGGTTAACTTTGACTACTATCTTACTATTGGTGCAGGAGTTACATAATCAAACAAAAGCTATTTTGAAAGGTTTCATATAATGATATAGGATAATCATATCAGAAAGTGTGAACAGCCTGGAATCAAAATGATACCACAGGGATTCCGAATACCATACCTTCCAGTGAACTGTATTGATGTGAAGCTTTGCTTTAAGGAACAATGTTATCTTCACAGGGACAAGACAAAGGTCGGTGGAGGCAACATCTCAAGAACAATATATATATCTTACAATATCTTATTTCCTCCCCGTTAACGTTCTTTTCAAGAAATACTCCTGGAATGATCTTTCATGTCGGTGTAAATATATACATGTAAACAGTACTTATTTCTGTCAGTAAATACACAAGTATTCGAGTTTTAACAGAATAGACACCTTAGCCCTTACTGAGATTAGCAATAGATTTTGGTATGTCAGATCGTTTTGTTCATCAGCTATAGTTTGACTTTGGGCGTCGTAATACAATTAAATGGAGAATGTATCTACCTGAGCCTGAGGCTACGAAGGAGGTGATGGGCAGCTGGGTATGGTCCGAGTAGTAGTAGCCCTCATCTACTTGTTCCTCGTCCATCATGTTGTCACAGTTACATTTCACCGTGGGAGAGGAGCACGAGCTCGTCTTGGCGCACGCGCACTCACCAACAGCGGTCACGTCGGCCCCAGCAAAGAACTCGATGGGGGCTTGGAAGCTGTCCTGGGCATAGGAGGTAAGCTTGCCAGCCGAGGTCAGAGGGGCATTTCTGTGTGGAAGAAGTTGTTATTCATAAGGATATATTAGTTTTATAGACAGCTGATAGCTACAGGCGGAAAGGTGCATGCAGCATGATGTCATTTTATTATTATTATGGGTCCCACTTAACAGTGCTGAGAAGTCCAAATGCACATGAAAATCAGTTTTACGATAACGAACAGAGTTATTACTTAAGAATAAACTCAATAGATCACTTACACACATCTCCAGGTGACTTTCTGCCTGCACATTTCGCTGACGTCCATGAGGGAGCCCATGTCCGACCAGGTAGCGCTGTACTCAAAGTTAGGTTGGAATGTTCCGCTGTTCGGTACCTGGATCGGCTGGGGATGGTCGTGTCCTTTATAGTAACAACATGCCGTTTAGATTTTGGAATTTAGTAAACCAACAAACAGTGTAAATAGAGAAGATATAACTGGAGAAAAGCTCGTCAATTGCAATGTATTATTATACAGATTAGCCCTATCTAAATATTAGACAGATAGGGCCTAACTGTATAACGGATGTTTTGATTATTACAGTCTGATATACATCAATGCAAACATTTTTATCTAATCAGACTACTAGTCGAAGTCTACCATGATGACGCTTGAATTGACGTCGGGCTAGAGTATTTCAAATATATATTTAAATGTGCTGCTCATCTTATGTGTAGGGCCTACTGTCCCTTTACTCACTGATCTCCGTGACACCGATGCCGTCAAGGTCCTCCATGTTGCATTCCACGGCAAAGGCCAGGCCCAGTTGGATAGGGTCGATGGAGGCGTTCACGTTGTC
The DNA here is from genome assembly GCA_936440205.1 of Lepidonotus clava. Taxonomy (NCBI): domain Eukaryota; kingdom Metazoa; phylum Annelida; class Polychaeta; order Phyllodocida; family Polynoidae; genus Lepidonotus; species Lepidonotus clava. Next base: position 55,306,433 of record OW387134.1, read on the forward strand.
AACCAGCCCGAGGTTCCGCAGCTCCGTGCACGTGGCGTACAGGTCTGCGGCAAAGTAGTATAGTAAAATGTATTAATGTTAGGACTAAAATTAATGGGAATATTATTGTACCTAATGTACATATAATTATGTATAGGCATATTCACTTGCTCTGTGGAGCCTATTCTACCTGATAAATGAGAGTGGTGTCACTTACTGGAGCAGTCCCAGGTGTTGCAGTCTTCCGTCTCGTCCGTGTGGCCGACACACGGGTCGCTGTGGGGGGCCGGCAGGACGCACGTCCGCATCCTCCTCCTCTCCCCTCCTCCACAGGTAACCGTGCAACTCTCCCACTTGGTCCATTCGCTGAAGAACCCGGGCTCTGGAGAAATCATACACAGTTCGTTTCAAATGTATTGCATATAAATATTATGCAATTATGTAACTCATTGTGGTTTTATTCCGCTACATACTACTTAATATAATATATTTCCTTACGGGATCTATTCTTTATTAGCTACACAAGCCCGTACTTTTGTTCCATCGGAATAGGTCCTCAAATTAAAGTTGCATTTTCCTTAAAAGCTAATGGGATATTTGTAATTGTTTTACGAAATTTGACAGTTACCCGGGCAGGGTTCCCCGCAATGCTCGACGACGTCGGCCTCTCCGGGGCAGTCGAGCCCGGCGCCCTCGCGGCCCTCACAGGTCCGGTTCCGGTAGCGGGTACCGTTCCCACAGGTTAGCGTACACTGACTCCACGCAGTCCATTCTGTCCACGTGCCGTTAACTGCGTGTAGAAAAGCACGTAATGCAGATGCAGTGTCACAGTTTTGGATACTTAACACATTATGGGCGTCGGGGTAAGCTTGTTGCCTATCTTTCCGCAAATACTCCGGTAACGTTATTTCAAATATCTGATCATGATGCAACAGTATGCGCCATGGATTTTAGATATAGTCATAATTATGTTCATTTAAAGCTACTAAAATGTACGTGGAGCAATGGGTTGTTTTGATTGTATAGGGAACAGTTTCTCACCTGGACAAATCTCTACCAGAGTACACGGCTCCACCTCCTGGCCAGGTGGCACACAGTCGGCGCCGTCGTGGAAAGGTCCATTACACGTCCGGTCACGGCTACGGCTGCCCTCCGTGCACGTCTTACTGCAGGGACTCCACTCCTGCCACTCCTCCCAAACTCCGTCCACTGGAGAAGATACAAGAGATCTCAGTCTGTGGAAATCTCCAACGACATGACGCTTAGAGGCCCATTCCCTACGTCACGAGCAGGTCAAGGCCCCGGTACAACCCATCAGTTATCAGGATTTGCATGTACAAAAAAAGTACCTGGCACTTGTACTATTGGGAATCCTGCTTGTGCAGCAAACTGAATAGATTCAATGACCTCTCAATTCTTATGAATGTGGCATGCAATACTATTCGAATGAGCTCAATGTGAAATCATGGGTCTTAATGAGTCACAAATACTCATCCCCTATCGGTTCCCCTCTATTTTCCTCAGAGAGTATTCATTCTCATAATCTTTTAGAACGTGTTGAACCTGTAGTACACAGCCATTTCCACATTTGTCTGATCTCACGATGGCTTATGTTGCTACGGATCCCTGCTGTCCTGTAGCTAGTGCAATCGTGTTAATTGTTAACTATCAGTTTTCCTGAATCGTGGCCAAGGGCCCCTTTCTGTCATGAATCAAACACAAATAGTTAATTTCCGTTCCATGTTACTTACATTCTCCGAATTCAGAATAATAACGCTGTACTTTTATATGTAAGTGTCTCGTGTATGATAGTTGACCCTGTTGACCCTTCACCCTGCCCACCCCAACCTACCAGGGCACCACCTGAGGAAGCAGTCCTTGGTCTCGGAGGGTGGCCCCTCACAGGCCAGCCCGTCGTGCAGGGGTTCCGTGCACACCCGTGTCCGTGTCTGGGTGCCATTCTCACAGGTCGTCGTGCAGTCCGCCCACTCAGTCCACTCGCTGTAATAGCCGTCAACTGCGGACAGAAACACAGGATCGTCTTGTTATGGCAATTAGGTAGGAATAAACTGTGTTTAGTCAACTCACAGAATGTCCAAAACCATAGGTCACTCATTATCACACATAACCTGTAACTATGCAATTGGAATGTTACTACCCCGGTCTGACAACTCAGATTCTTTCCACATACTTAATTCTCGTGCTATGAAAGCTCAGCATAAGGCTCTGCACTAAATGGCCCATTCAAATCTTAGAAATAAACATGTATGGTTGCTGCGGTGACCAGTTCGAATAAACAGCCATGGGACGCCCAAATGACCACATGGCGTGCTGATCAGTACGGGAAGGCGGCCGACCGTGAAACGAACATGAACGCAGCAGTTGATTTTTTAATTCTTCATAGAGGTGGCAGAGAACTAGTAATTAGTAATTGTGATACTGGACAAAGAGGGTTACCTGGGCAGTGCCTGGGAAAGCAGGTCTCGGTCTCGTCGGGCGGGCCCTCACACGGCTTACCGCCGTGCGCGCTGCCCGAACAGGTGCGGGCCCTGGTGCGGGTACCGTTACTACAGGTCACCGAGCACTCGGACCACGCCGACCACTCGTCGTACTCGCCGTCCACTACAACAGGCAGAACACGCTTAGAACACTGGTAACTGGTTATGTTAGTATATTATTTGCTCAATAAACACTTGTATCAAATAGTTCCCTAACCGTAAGGTTATACTGCCGTGCGCACACTTTGATATCTTTAATATCACAATTTTGATCCCAGTAATAGAGTTAACACATATATAACTCAAAACAAATGGATTTGGAGAATAACACATAGACACGGAAAGAGGACATAGTATGAGAAACACATAGAAATAGGTAGCATTAGGTATAAAGGGTTGAGTGATCTGCAACAACAAAATATAAACGAGACATTAGGCGGGGGTAGAGTCAATAGTACTGAGATTGGTCTAAACTAAATCAATTATGTTTAACGAAAGTCCAGATTATAAGATATCCTACATTCAATATGCCTCATTAAGACACAAAATAATGATCATAAAAGGTACACGTGATATTATTGCTAGAATTCTCTATAATGATTTAGAACTCTCATGCATATGTTTTAATTAATACGTAATGAATAGGTTTTACATTATCATTTAACCATTATGAATATATCAAGCAATTTCTTATGACAAAGGGAATTCGAAATTGCTAGGAAATGAAATTCATACAATGTTATACATCAAAAGACACTTAGCTTGATACATGGTCATATTGCTCCAGTCCTACCTCGTCTCTGTGTACATATGGCGCAGCAGACCGGCGGGAGGTGCTCATCGACCGACCCCTCAGATGGTACTGCAGCAGGCCAGCCTCAGTCCGCAGAGGTCGAGCCAACGCTCATTGTGTTACCAGCCCAGTCCCCGGGGACCCTACACGGCCAAGGCCTACGATCCGTGCTCCGTTCGAAGCAGATGGCGCACACTGATCACACTAATCTGACGTCATAGGGTGGAGCAGCAAAGAAACGTTAACAACATGGCACTGTGAGTGTGTATTGGAATCTTTAAAGTAAAAGCAATAAGGGATGTCCAACCAATATAACTTCCGACAGCCTTAGTAGTGGGTAATTTATTACATGACTTTACAACCGGAAGCGTGGGCAGTACTGAGAATAATGTTTAATCACGCAGACTCAAGTGAAATGGGTTGTCTTGGTTACTGGGTTGCCATGGTTACCAAAAATAACTCCAAAATTGACCATAATTTCAGTTTCTCTTTTCTTCTTGTTACCATAGCAACCGCAAATACGGGTTTACCCGGGGTTTATCAAGGAACAACATATCTCAACTCAAGAGTACATATCTCCTCTACATGGAAAGGAGTGTTTTTTTTTGTCAAAACAATGATATGGAATGCAGTAAATGACTGGTTTCCACAGTAACAACTCAAAATTCATGTTATTTCAAATTTGACAGTATTTGGGTAGTATCTCTCTTAATATTCAAGTTAGAAACACAAATGATATGTCAAATTGATGCACTCTGAGAGTTACATTGGATAAGAAACTGAAATTTGTTGTTTCTGTTACTCGGTTGCCATGGTACACCAAAACAACCTCAAAAATGAGGTGTGTGGGGTGGTGAAGTGGTTAGAGTGTCCGCCTGTTGTACGGGCGGCCCGGGTTCAATCCTGGGCTGGGGTGAGCTGGCTACTGTACCCCTCTACATGTCTCCCAGTGGCAACAACTGGGTTATCAAAGGTCTCTGGTAGACCACCGGCTGTTCTGTGTATGGCCCTGTCTATGGGACCAGGCACATTAAAGAACACCTACCTCGGTAAATGTGTAGGGGTATGGTCTCTATCTTCTCATAGATTCCATCATTCCGTAGATACGATCATCCAAGACAGAATTGTCAAACTCTGTTCTCACTGTGATATGACCTTAGATGTTGCTACGGCGTTAAACCCCAATAACCAACCAACCAACCTCAAAAATGACCGTTTTTTCCATTTTTTTCTCCCATTCCCCTGACCATGGCAACCAAGAACATAGATTTTAATGTATAACAGAGTACAATCTATCTTATCTGATGTGTATTAGTCTCTCATGTGTAGATTTGGGGTTTGTACTGAAATATCTTGAGCATAGAATATAAAAAATGACTAGTTTCCATGGCAACCATCTCAAAAAAATAAGGGTTTCTTAAAATAAAGACTAAAATGGCCATATCTTCCTTAATATTCAAGATAGAAGCACAAGTGAAACATAGAATAAAAGCACTCTGAGAGTTCTATTGAATGGTATATTGAAATTGGTTGTCTTGGATGCTCAGTTGCCACGGTGACCACAAATAACCTCAAAATTGGCCATAATTTCAGGTTTCCCTCCTGTTTCTGTTACCATAGCAACCATAGATTTAAGTTATAACCAACCACCAACTATCTCATCATAGGGGTAAATACTCTTCCTCAAAGGTTCGGATGATTTATTTCAAAACCATGCTAGGAAATATAATAAATGACTGGTTTACATGGAAACCACCCAAAAATCAGGTTAGCTAAAATTCATCAGTATTCAGGCTATATCTTTCTTAATATACAAGATAGACATGCAAATGTCATTTCAAATTGATGCACTCAACAAATTCTTTAGCATAGACGACTCAAATGGGTTGTCTTGGTTATCCAGTTGGCATAGAAACCAAAGATGACCTCAAAATTAATCATAATTTTAGTTTCCTTTTATTTCTCTCAACATAGCAACCAGTAGTACAAGCTTTTCAAGTCCAAGAAACTACAATGCATAACATCTATTAAGTGAGCATGCAGCAATCGTTAAAAAACATGCTGTGGTAACAAAGTTTCCAAGAAACCCTCTAAACCCCATGCAGGCCTAATTGGAATCACTCATTTAGATATTTCTAATGTTTTGATTTATATTACAAATTTCTGCAAAATTTAAATGTCTACCAATTTCTATGAATTTGTCAATAGGGAATGTTTATTCTGGACAGCACAGGGAATAATATAAGCTTCTTTTGGTATATAATACCCCCTAGTCAGTTACTTGCTATTATACATTATAAAATAAGGGGAAAGGGGAAGCTACCCTCGGGCGTCCATGGCGGGATCGGGGTCTAAAGTGTCAATAATTTGTAATTGTATATTTAACCAATTACTTTGTGTTCCGCGTGACCGATCCTCTAGACAATCCTAGGGTAATATACTACCATCTATTGTTGAGAAAAGAGACCCGAATAATTCTTGGTATTATTAGTAAGAATCTGACATCGTTTATGCATCTTTATGGGGGACAGAATCCTACACACCAAGTGCAATTGGTAAGGTGCGGACATTCCGTGAGAAAGATGATTGAAGCATGGTTTATTGTGATCAAATGAATAAAACCAAACTTGGTACTTTTGATGAACACACACACGTACACACACGTAAAAGTTCTCTTGATTATTGTATGAAAAGTTACATTTGACTGTACATTTGTGTTTCATCTAGCAAGATGTTATGTTTTCCTTGTCGAACCTGGGTAACCAAGTCTCATTTAAAAAACACTGAAAAGGCCTACACCAACTAAAAACTAGGGTGATACTTCCCCCGTCAGGATGATCAAGTGTTGCTACCCATACCAGGAAGGCAGGCCTTTGTTGAGTTTCCAATCCTCAGGAGACCTTCTGCCTTTTCTTTGCGTCTGCTGATGGCAGGCTGAGTACCAAGGGAGGTCTCCAGGGCCGTCCCACACGCAGGGCCTTCCGGGTCATGTCATTGTTCTGCCTCTCCCGACACGCCAACCTCCAGTCTTGGTTCATTAGCGCCGCCTGGTGATTGCTCCTCAGACGGACCAAATAAGAGCTGATCAGATCTTTCAAGGAATCATTCATTAACTATAGATCTTCAAGGAGCATTCTGGATACACGAATAACGAGTGAAGGAAGTTGCATAAGATTTACAGATAATTATAACCTTTCTAGTTGTCGCTGTTGTTTTCTGCAAATGCATGTTTGCTATAGGCCTTAATACTATTGTTAAATAGAGAACCAATATTGTTGCTTTGAAATCAATGTTCCTTAAGCTCAAGTGAGAATCGACGATTCTAAGATAAATTATTTTCCTGTTTACATTTCCCTTGTGAATTATATTGTCCCCTCGTAGGCCTATTTCTCCTAAAATTTAGTAGTGTTTATACCGATTCCGACAACATTTTAGACAATAATTTTATATTCTATATCAACTTCTCAAAACGTTGCCCATGCCTATTATCGGTCAAATACCATATTATGACGTCAAAGAATTTAATATCAGTAACAGAACATCACAGAACGTTATTAGACGGTTGTAGAACGTCGCCGTTACGTTGCTCCTAAGCTGGGAAAGATAGCCCACTACTTGCCACAATGCCACAATGCCACAATGCCATTTGCCACAATGCCATAAGGCCACAATGCCACAATGCCATAAGGACTACATTCTTTTATTGTTTATTTAAGAAATAATGCTTTTTACTCTTTCAAATATCTTTTATAAACGTTTTTATTCAAACATACATTTGCGAAGTTTCAGATGTATAAAGTTATCACGATCTCAGCGAATGAAGGACAAAACAACACTATCACTTTGAAGGAATACTGTATATCCAGATAAAAGGGTATGTTGTGCCTATTTCAAGTGCAATGCTTCAATATCTACAGTAAGTTCATTTTCTATACTACAGTTCTGAACATGTGAATGAATCAAAAATAATATTGAAGTGCGTGGCATAAAATCACAATGGATACAGCAAGGTTCTTCTGAAATACTTAGTTCCTAACTTAAGATATCACATTATGTCACTGATGACTGTTAAAATACATCTAAATGCTATAAATCCACATCCCATGTGAAATGGATTACTTGTTATGATTAGCACCAAAGCTTGTGCTTCATGAGTTAGATGTCTGTCAAACATCATCCTTACTCTACAAGTCGTCTTGTATTTCACAGAATGTCCAGTCTGTTGTTTTTCATGCACTCAACAATTGCTGCCACCTATTGGCAACTATGACAGACATTTGGTTCTAAGCATGCTGGCACAGTTCTTTCTGTATTGGGCGTTTGCCATTTAAACCAAGTAAATTCTGTCTATCTCATAAATACTTCTAACCCGTTATTGCTCCTGAATTGGAATAGAAGAATGGCTCCACAGATAAACCCGAAACGTGTGTTCTACTAATACCTCTCGAAACATAACCTGCTCTACAAACAAACTGTGCCACGGTTAGTAGAAATATTTATGCTAAATTTACGTCGTGCTCATAAGTTGGAAAAATCATAGCATATCCAAATATAATGTAATATCGGGCTATGTATTTGCCATAACACATACAGCCCTAGAGACATAAATAAATTAGATCTACGTAGCAAGAGCAACATGATTATTTATATTATCTAAAAGGACAAATATCCAACTTCTAACCATTTTTTCTAACTTGAAACAAAATCCATTAGATACAATTGATTGTGATAGGAAAATACGTCTCAATAAGAAAAATGTTTCAAAACAGATATACCACACCTAGATGTATATTCAAGGAGTCCCTATTGTACTTGGGTAAAATTGTAGGACTTATTTCCGTTGTCTTCAAACGTGCAATTAGATTAAATTTGTAATCAGTATTAATACTTGACAGATGCTGATACCAGTTATCTGTGGATTTGCTGATACCAAGTTACTTGTGATCTTGACAATCCGGATACATGTATTTTTCATTTGAAACTGACAATACTCAAATTGGGCTTTTTTGACACATTACTTGTTATTGCAGTAATGGCATTGCTTATAGGTAGAACCAAAATGATGAAAACAGCTATGTCGATTCATAGAGAGTTCATGCTTATACTTATTACAAATCAAAATGATTCTTGTATTTTACTGATAGGGAAGATCATAGTCCTGTGAAATGAGTATAGTTCAACAAAAAAAAGAGATCTCATTGCGCTTTACTAAGAACTTAGTCGTTTAGGGAAGCGACGATGGCAAGTCCTTGACGATTCTTGTAGAGATGGGATTTTCTCCAATTGGTTCGGCGGCCACAGGAAACGAACAGCTGGTAGGCCTGGTGCAGTTAACCGTCAAAGGAAAGTACCCAAAGTTAGGCTTACACTGGAAGGCCAAGAGCCTGCCCTCAGGTCCCGGTCTAACGAAGATGGTGTCCTGGTCCTTGCAATCCTCATCAGGATCTAAAGTTGGGAGAAAGATGAGGAAATCATGAGCTTTATGAGCATACTCATGATTCAAATTATCTTGAAGGTGATAGATTGGCTAAAAATGATGTAGTAATTAAAACTCATTCAGGTTCCACCGGTTACCATACTATCCAATGCTCAGGCCTATTGAGAAATCAATAATATAAAAAACAATAATAATTGTGAAGATTTACACGAGATTCATAAATCTAGTAAGATATTACAAAAGGTACAGACGATAAGGTTACCTCTTTAGCCTAAAATGTTTAGAAATTGAGATTACATAATTATTACATCAAGTAAAGAAAACGGTATGTTACAAGTATGTGTTTGAATCTGATTAAAGTATCAATACATGCATAGAACTGCTGTAATTTAAAGCGACATTTTGAAGAAGTGTGCATCATTTGCACGAGTTTCCCTTAGGTCAACATTTTTCTCTGGTTGGTCACCTAAAACCCCAGTTCATCGCAAATGGAAATTGGACGAGAACTGTCACCACCTTCTGAACTTACCTGCAGGGGAGTCTAAAATTCGCCGACAGTTGGCGCTCGAAGCATGCAGGCAGTTCTTGGTGGCCGCGTTAAACTCGGTGCCGGGAGGGCACGACCTCCTCATCAGTTCACCACGGTGACACAAGTAATACTTGGAACAATCGTCCAGGACAGGGGAACGTTCTCCTTCTGTACAGGTGTCTGTTGAAACCAAATTAGATGAAGAAACCTAGATTTAATTATATTTGTGATCATGAAGACACATTACATTTTGTACACGGATCCATGGGAAAAAATATTGATCTGCCAAAAGCCGATGCAAAACAAAGTAGAAAAATGTAAAAAATAATTTGTCAACTTCTGACTTATACATGCAATAAGTACAGTGATGTCAAAGTCGAACATTTTTCTCATTGAAAGCAAATTGTTATTAAATTTTAATGATTGAGATTTAATACAGTATCAAATGAATGCATTTAGCCTTCCTACCACACTTAATTGGAGTTGTAATTTTTAAGCTACCCACCTGTTGAAATTGGTGTAGCCGTGGTGGTACTGGTAGGCACACAGTTAGCGTTTCGTGGCCAGTCACACGTCTTGAGGGCGCTGTTAAAGTGTGTACCAGTTCCACAGGGCATCTCTTTCAGCGTGTCGAAGACACACACTAAGTACATGGTGCAGTCCGAGTGGCAGGGCAGACGCTCGCCATTTGTACTGCAGGGCGAGTTGGTTTCTGTTGAAAGGATAAGAAAGTAACTGACTTAAACATACACGTAAAGAACAATCGCCCGAGACTACGTCTTTTGGTGTAACTATTATAGATTTTAAAATAGTTCAAAGCTTGATCTCCACGTTACTGTTTGGTAGGCATTAAACATTGAATACACCACTCTGTCTAATTTAGAGCAGAGTTGTTGAGAAGAACTTAGGCAAGTTAAAGAAAATCTGTTTAAAATTTGGTTTATTGCAATACGGAATGGTCAACACATTTTTCGAGCCTTACATACTGGGGGCCATTCCACAAAAAAATACGAACTTTCAAGATCTATATTTCATTCCAGAAACAAGATGCGAACAAAAATGTCATGTCTACGTACTGTACTCAGGTATGCAAATGTGTGCGTACCTCCATAAAACCTGCGACAGGTATTGTAGTGTTCGTAACTAATTTTTAATTTTCAAATATTTTTTTCACCATGGAGTCCTAAAGCTACAATAATATATAAGGTATTAATAAAAAGGTAATTCTTATCATGAATCCGTGGATGAAAACCAATTTAGAATCGGTTGAGAACCTATGGAAATATCAAAGAAGGTCTGAAAATTATTTAAAGTCCCATCTTTAGTGATGTGTGAATTTTTGTGTACGTACAGTGTACGTGGGAAGCTATTTTTGACATTACCAGATTACGTACACTTTTTCTTATGAACACTATTTGCGTACATATTGGTTGTAATCCTTACACTTACGTGTGGGACAGCGCAGTGCAGGTCGGCGTGGATCGGGCCTGTCAGCCTGTCTATCGCGGCCGTTACCATTGCCGCCGTTACCATTGCCGCCGTTACCATTGCGTCCGTTACCATTGCCACCGTTACCATTGCCTGGGGGCGGGGCAGGAGGCCTAGGGATGCCGAAGGGTCGACGCACATCGGACGGGTTGCCCGACGGAGGACCAGGCTGCCGCCCAGAGAAGCTCCCTCCATCGGCTACCGGGGCAGGGGTGGACGTGCCTGGAGGAGGGGCTGGAGGACCGGCGCGTCGACCGGGGGGAGAATTGGCCAAGGCCAAGTCCACAACAGCCACTGCTAAAACCAGCACGAGGAACTGAAAGGGAAATGAATTATTTTCAGCTCTGAGGCAGCAATAACTTCGTTGTTCCATGTAGGATGCATTCTTTTACCGTTTCAGATAGTTGCTCGAGTAAGTTAATCACAAAAGACACTAAATGACTGTGTTATTAAATGTCAATTGATTGTTACCCGGAGACACCAATTGACTTACAAATCCTAAAATGACAAAGACACTCTAATTATAAGTTGGAAAAAACATCAAATACTCTAACGTATTAGATTGGCTCTGCACAGTGCCGTAATATCGCGAAAATAGACATGACGTGAGCGATAAAAAAAGGATTGAATAGAAATAAACATAAACCCCGCAAGGTTAGGGTAACGCCCCTCAATCCTAGATGTGCATCAATCTAGCGGCTAGAAAATATGCAAGAACATAGTAGTTATTACCTTTACAGTAACTGAATTTGAAAATTCAAAGTGCCAGCAATGATAATGTTTACATAGCGTGATTTGTTGCGACCTAGTTTCTTAAAGAAGTTAGAACTCCTTTTTACAATTAAAACTCTAACACAATACTTTCATGTAAAGTAGAGGGACCTTCTTGCATCACAAAGTTCTTGTTGTGCGGTTGTTGTGTATGCCAGTATAATTTTTTTTTTCTACATCCACCAATACATTTGTGCACATGCACCTTGGAGGAGGACACCATATGAGGATTTAACAGCCACTATATTTAGAAGACAAAATACTATTATGGGCCTATACAATGGAATGTGAGGTCACGCATCAACCCATTTACATGGTTGTCGGGAAATCATGTCCTACGCGCGTGGTGAGTCACGACCGTGAAGCAGGACTCACGTTGACTGTTTATCCGAGGAGGCCCCCTCTAAACGAACATACCCTTCCCACGCCTGGCCGCGACACGATCGTTCCTTCAATAGAACTCCCCACCCGGAGCCTCCACCACTAAACCGACCCAGGCAAGGTCAGCATCAGCCAACCATGACGATGGTTTCCTCACACATTGGGTGCGTAGCAATGTCAATTAGTAAAGGTTTCTCGGAAAGTGATACGAAGGTGTGTGTGCCTGAGGAATGGGAAGAGTTGAATGCACCTTTGTGAACCCTACCCATAGTGACTTTGTACATCCTTAGCCAATTTATAACAATACAATAATGTCAATGAATTAACCAGGATTTGCTTCACAATCCAGAAATGTGAAAACTTTTCCTTGTGAATATTCAACATTTATGTTATAACAACAGGATTTCGAAAGTTGTTAAGCTTGCGAAGTTAGAAACAGACGGATAACTAATTTAAGCTCCGATTACAGACCTCAAAATCACGACAACAGTTATTTAGGGAATTCTTTGGGTAGTTTGCTATTTGATCTATCTCTTAGTTTCGACATGACAAAGCTAATATTTTAGAGTACTACTCGAAACCATGAGAACCACATTCTAAGTAACTACAGTCAAATAATCCATGTGTAACCTTGTCGCTTGATGAACAGAAAACGACATGGAATCTGTCCAACATGAAGAAAACTGCAGTTGAAATTTGTATGTTGGTTTATGTAAAATTGTTTTTAATTGAACAAACGATCAGCTTCTCTTATAATAATATTGTAATTAATATACTGTTTTCCATTAGTAGGGCCTTCTAATTCAGATTCTTTGAATATAGTCTTGTTTGAATTGTTGTCTACCCTCATTCTTCTATATGAACTATAAGGGTGCTTGCTGTACTTGTAAGCCAAGTTTATCCACTGTCTTTTATAAACTTCATTAAAACTTTTAACAGAGGAGATGTTTAGCTACCAGTAGGTGAAAGAATTTTCCAAATATTCCAATTAGAAACAGAGATATGAGCATTTGCATAATCTAGCACCGGTTCTTGCTGATCTTGCTGTAAAATTGTGTAAAAAAGTTAATTCATTGAAAAATTATTTAATTTTCATAAAGTCACAACTGTTTTTTGTGGAAACAAGATTAATTTGTTATGTTCTCTTTGAAATAAACAGAACGGATATTTTTCCAAATGTTGGTTGTCATGGAAACCCCTGAATAGAATATAGTGTGGATATTACAAACAAAGACAAGAATGCCCAATTGGCACAGTGCCAACATTTGGAATGTTTTCATCAGAATTATGTAAAAAGTAAATCTACCAGAAGAATCTAGAGAAAATTTAAGTTTTATGCAATTTTTAGACTAGTTTTCATATTCTGGCCAATGTCTCAGTAATTATAAACTGTAGAATTACATATTTAGCAGTGAAAGGGTTAATCATCACCTCTGATAGCCAATACATTGCTCACTACCATTATAAATGTTTCTACTATAGTACATTTTACATGGCTTTATGTTGAATTGGTTGAGCAATTCTTTTTTTATAACTTTATCCTGATCATAACTATATCTATTACTTATCGTGTCTATTAAAAAGGCAAAATGTAATATTGTTTACAAACAAGCAAATGATTGAATTTCGTTAAGAATAGAAAGATTCTTTCCATTCCAAATACAGATCTTACTGATGGTTCCTACTGATGGTACTAGATGCATGAAACGTATACGTTACTATTTCTATCTTATAGTAAACCCAATAATTATAAGTTATAGTACTATATGTTATAAGGCCAAAAGGACACACAAATTTAGTTTCCTAGTAACTTTTAGCAGACATCTTGCCTTCATCACACTACGATACCAATCTTTTCAGTGTTTATGAGTTGTATTTGAATTATATATGAAACCCACATCGATTGCAAATACATGAGTTAACCCATATATTCAAAGTAAAGCTGGATCTGATTTGGTATTGATAAGCTTAGAAATAGGGGGATTGATACAGAAATCCGGTTTTTCTAGGGTCAAGAAGACACTCATAACAGATAATCAGAAGGGGGATGGGGTGTTGTGTAGGGATGTGTGAGTGTACGGTTGTGGTTACCCCAGCAAGACCGATCCAGAGGTATGGACTCAAGCCAGAGACCCAGTTTCTGGGCCGGGAATTTGGCTCAAGATTCTCATTTCCCTGTCAAGACGTGTTCCTAGTATTTTACAGACAGATTATTTCCCTTGATATTCAACAGAGTGCCTATAATAAGTGCTTAATGTGTAAAGGCTTAAAATTACATGCAATATAGAAATCTTTTCTTTCTTTCAAGCTCAGGTACCTTTATGGTAAATTGCAAAATACTATTACTATTTAGTTTAAAGGTTGGGTAATGAACAGTTCCTGTTTCCTCAGAAGGGAACTGGATATTCACTATCGGTGAGTTTTGGAGTCTTTCATCATGGGTATGATTTTTGGTATGATCCATTCTGTTTATGGATGATTTTTCAGATGCAAATGTCCAAAAGAGGTCCTCCCTCTTCCATATCAGGCTGAATCCACAACGCATTAACCAGTTTAAACCTGAATTACGACGTCTTCCCTCCAATACCTTTTCAAGACAATTTCCCAATATCTAATGCTTGAATCCCTTACAGATATGTGTCAAAAGACAAAATTATAGTAATATACTGTAAGGACAAAACTTGAACTACAGATTTACACATCTTTGATGGTAAGAGAATTGAACAAATAGCTATATAAACTTACCTTCATGGTATCAGTTGGTATCTACTGACCAAGTAGTGGTGTCTCTGGGTAATGTCTTCCCGGGCAGGCAGTGTCCGTCTGACGAGAAGGCACCTGTTTGTCACCTTTTATAGAAGTTGTCAAACCCGGACCACCAGGCCAAGGTGGAGGGCCGTGGGGGCCTTGTGGTGAGGGGGCGGGGAGGAGTTGGGGGAGGGGGTGGGGGTGCTATGTTCGGACGTCTCAGCAAAAACCGCTGTACCTGTCACGGGGCTCCGCGGGTGTCTACTGTAGCGACTGACCTTGCTACCTGGGGAAAACCAGCCTTCTACAGGGGCACAGTGGGGCAATTCCTCCCGTTAAGCCCCCCTCCTCAATCCGTGCTCCCCGGAGCCAACCACACTCCGTTACCCCGGCCCTCCTCACGCCCCTGCGGCGGCCCTTCTAGGGCACCTTCCTGGTTGTCATTCAGGTGTAGCCATCACGACACTTGGCATAATCAACTCCGTACTCACACATTGGCGTGCGTGATCAAGCCCCCCAGCAACCATTAACCCAATAACCTCCCCTTCCGCCAACACACCCCTAAGCCATCACAATGACAGTAAACACCCTGTTGTCTATTAGGAAAACAAGGAGTGGAAGACTTTACGGATGCAACCCCTTCATTCATTCATGAATTGGTTGCCATGCGACCTAAACAAAAATGCTAAATGTTGAACTGATTACCATCACAAAAAGGTTTGGATGACTTATAAGGGTATCTCCGGGAGGGGGGGGGGCACACCTTACCAACCCCCACGCCACCCTCACATGCTATAATGTCATTGTATTCCGTCAGCCTCTGATTATCATGTAGACATAGTGTGGGTGGTAGAATTGAGAATCTAGTGTAATATATATATTCAACACAATGCACGCATTATTTCTGAAGTATCACGTTTCTGCTCTAATCTGTAGGTAGATGAATACCTAAGTTTTGTAAAACCTTTTGTTTGACCGGATATCTCGATTATAGTTATAACAGTAATATGTAAATTTTAAGCATATGCTGTCCTTTAATCAGTTAATTGCATTTGTTTTTTTAGGAATGGAACAGACAATGCAATCTAGTTTCCATAGTTTAATTACACAGCTCTCAAACTTTCTCAATTAATCATTTTAATTACTTTAGAGCCATTCAATCTACTGTTTCCAATAAACGATTGTGTCACCGTATACATCAATGGTTAAATAATCACTTCATCTAGTTATCTTGCATAGTTCGTCAACTGAAACACGCTGAAAGCTAGATATTAAAGTAGTGTGAATTAGAAGCTGTTGCTCTCCTTGTTCATTGAAAGCAAGATATTGTTGGGCCTAAACACTGCTAAACTTATAACTCGGTCGTTTGCCGTAAGAAATTGTTTACACAAGTAGGCCTATTGACTGTGTATACATATGTCTGTGGAATCTGTTATCACCAAAACCTATTTCTATCCAGAAAATATTCTAGTTTTCCTATAAACAGACTGCGCTCGGCTTCTGAAAGGAAATCTCCCGTTCGAAACGGAAAACCACAAACAATAATAGCTGTATACTGAGGACACTCAAAGTTCAAGGTCTATTTCTGGTTTGGTGTTCATAGTTTGGTCTTGTGCATTTTCTACAAGGAAGAAGGAAACGTTTTAAAGACTCTGCATGACCCGTTACCGCTGTGGTTAAGATCGCGCTCTATGTTTTGTAAATCTGGTTCGTGCGTTATTTGGAGAGGAACACACCAATACCCCTTAAGCTGAATGCTAAAGGACCTACATTAAAAAAAGACGTGTGAGTGCACAAACAGTCAAAACAGTCCTATTATGAAATACTTTAATGTCGTGCTGTTGGGGTTATTACTCTTTTTTTATTTAAAAGGGGGACGATTGTTAATGTTTGACAAAATTGATGTTGATGACATAATTATGTGGTCTTGTTGATTCTGATATTTTGGATAAACTTTCTATGGTATATTCTTTGAAAAATATGACTCGAAATTGTCTCGAAATTGAAAATGATGAAAAATTATACAGCGTGATAAACTACAGTCACATCCAACGCTCTTCTCTCTCAACTTTAAAGAATTGGAATATGTGCCATCGGTGAATGCGCGCAAAACTTTATAAATGTTTGATCTTTGCTAAGAAGCATATTCTTGAAAACTACAAAATTAATTCCGAGCTCTTTTATTGCGAAAAACATTGACATAAACTTTGTGCACCATTATCCATATCTGGTGTACTCTGGGCTAAGGTCTGTGATATAGTATTGTATACTGTAACTGATACCATATTTCTATTGAATTTAACCTTAATGTTGTATATGCATCAGTCCACACCTAAACAGACTGGAACATAGACAGCTTTATGTCTTATTTGTAATTATATTTATAAAACAATTCTAGTTAGAAAATATGACTGATTGGTTTGTATTACATCAAGATAAACAATTGCTCCTTTATAGACTAGAAATAAAACGCTGTGTTAATCAAAAGGTGGGCCGTGTGCAAATCTACAAATACCAAAACTGCCTTAGAAAACACATCTTTTTGTGACACAAATGTGGTGCAAACTTCCTCATCTATGCATAACAGATCACACCAATGTGTTTATATAGATAGTGCCACACGACACTAACCTTCCCTTTATTTATGTTGGGATTTATGATTTCTTACTAACCTAATCAAAGGACAATGACCTTTGGTAAATTTCAAGATATCAGCAGCAACTACGTTCAGGATAATCTGTGTTACAAATTGTAGTTAGGCACAACCTATGGAATGCAGCAATCAGATTGGCTGATATGTCTCCCCCCCGCCCATATTATTCCGGGGTTAGGCTTTAGTGCTGACAGCGCAGATCTCACAAAGGGGAAGTCGTATATTCAGTTCCCAGTTGAGATAGAATACTATGGTTTTACACTATTCACAAGAAGTCCATAATTTGCTGCTCTTATTTACACTAAGAAATACTTCATAAGGTATTTGAACACTAATAAGACTTACCTATCAAAGCTCATGAAGCATGTTCATTAACCTCAGTACTATGATCTATGAAAAGATTTGGGTGCCATTTCAATGAGCTCACACGTTCTATTCCATTCTTTACCAATGTTTTGTTTTGTTCTACGTGCTATTTCCTTTTACGAATAACATAAAAGAAGGTAGGTATTATCTCTTATTGGTCTAGGGATAACTGGATGATGGAAAGGTATGCCAGTCAATTTTTATGCATACCTACTCTCCCTTTTTAGTTACTCCCATATGACTCATCACTTTATCCTTTGGCCCTACCATTTAAAGAATTTCATTATGATGTTGAGCTTACCTGAGGGTAAGGAAGTGTCCACATTGGTGTGTCATCTGGCGCCAGTTAGTCAGTGTCCAGAACAAACCGGAGGTGACCTTAATCCGTCGCCAGGGACATAGACAACACAGAGGGATGGGACCGAAACCTCAACCAACAGAAATACTCAAAAACTGATTTCATTCTTCCCTGGCAAAATATGACAGCATCGTCGGAAACCTAGAATTTAAAGTATTAGTCCCAGTGATGTTGTGAGTATTGGATTTTCACTGACAATCACACTCTAGAAACGATTTCGAAAATCGAATAAGAACATCTGTTATATTCCCTCGCAATTGGCAGACTCGGTACACATATTCCTATTGGTACATAACCCAAACATCACGAATATACAGGTGCCATCTCCATTACTAGTAAACTTTCAACCAAAAGATTTTGATAAAGCTTTTTGTTACACCATACTTGGTCTTTTCCTTCATTACGTTTTATCTCTGTTTACTTTAATTTGGTAAAGGCAATGTTAATATAGCATAAAATGATCATAATGTGGCCCGTCGCATAACCAAACTCTCGCAAGAGGGAGCGATTAAGGATGGATTTGTTTTTTTCTCGCTGTTTTTCTCTCCCCTTGTTTTTGGAATGTGCCAATTGTCCCTGTTGCGATGGTTTTGCACACACTTTGAAGTTAATTTAATTGATTGATAAATACATTTCCGCCACTTACCTCCTATATATTTTATAAGATGAGGGACACTGCTATTATTTGCTGAAAACAGAATATTAAAATTAACACCCCAAAATGTCCCCCCGGGACATGAAAGAAAAGGGGTGGTCAAACCATCCCTGTAAGGATGAAAGGTGGATTCGCTCCCTGTTGAACAGGGAGAGGTCTTTTGAAATGTGCCAATGTTCGCTACAGCGAGACCCGTTATGCGACGGGGCACATGGGACCATGATTTGCCGTTTACTAAGATTTCTCACGTAACTCACTATTATGTTAGATGTTACATCTATCACATTTTGCTTTGCAACACATAATACGATTTTGCCAGTAAGCGTTTCAAGAACGGTCTGTGAAAGTTATTTTGAACAATATAGAGATAGAGATTGCTTTTGGTGAATATCTGCATATATGCTACATATGCTGGATGTAAATCATTTTATGGGAAAAGCACCGACATTTGTTTTGTTCCCGGATCTTCTATCAATTAAAAATACGTTTCATCGGTACCCACAAGTGGCCACTGAAGTGAAACTCACCTTGCGTGTTTACTGTATTACGCAAAACATTAGATCATGTGTTAGCATCAATTTACCTGGAACAAGCATGTGAACCAGGATACTTTCAGCACATAGATGGAAAAAATAGAAGAAGCATTGCTTTGTGTTTCACGTGAAATGAATTCGATAGGTGGGAGGGTTGATTACCCTTTCCCATGAACAGTTGATGAAAGTGCTGGTCTGTTTTTATTACTGCGAAGACATTGTTCTTAGTAGTTCGACTTTGATAATCAGATAGGGGTGATGAGGTGCTAGCGGTCTTCAAACCCGGACATCATGACAGTTTTTAAAATGCAATTTGTTACGAAAAAGAATATTTCTAATGGCCTCACACGGGGGATGGAATATCTAAGATTAACTAAGCGAAAAGTCTTCTGTAAAAGCGAGGAATTTACACCTATACAATTGTTGGTAAATCATTTAAGGGGTCCGTCACTCGTACAGGAAAAATATTGTTGTGCTGCACAGATGTAAAGTAACCGTCTTATACTATATTCATTCGTCAATATTATTATGATTATAGTACGATGGATTAGCCTCGAGAAAGGTTGAACTTTCAGTACATGTATTTTATTGGTCTTGGCTTCTAAAGTAGCGCTGTACCAGGTACTCAGAAATGAACATTAAGCCTAGGCCTATATCAAAACTATCGGTAGGCTGGTAGGCTTAATCTTTATCTTAAGTTGATGACAAATCATAGGAAGTATGATAATGTTTGTTATATAAGTGCTGGGATATTACACGGGTATCTATTTAGAAGAAAGACAACTACATAATTAATTAGAATTAAAATACACAAAAATGAGCATGAAACATTTTTCATCATCATATATCATGTGCTATCACGTCACGGAAACTACACTAACATGTCTCTTGTTCCTATGTAATTGTTCAGATTGTTCCGGATGTGGCGTCTCTTAGGTTCAATGTTGGCCTATATATTGAGGCTACTAGTCCGTATGCTGAATAAGTATTGAATAGCTCAGTCCTGAATAGGCCTATAGATATTTCTTGTTAGGGTGGTTTATTGTTAGGCCTGTTGTAGCCTTAGGCATTGCAAATAGTTTTGAGCATATATAGGCCCTTCAACCCGGGCATGATACCACATCTCATTATGTGATCATCTATTGCATGTTACTCTGTATAACGTAAGTATTGCAGCTGGTTTTATGCAGTTACTTCTCATCTGGACTTGATTTTTTCCGTTTCATTTCCTCCAAGCGCTCCTTGATTTTTTGTTCCTGTTTTTCCTTCTCCTTAGTTTGCCTGTAAAAATGAGTATCAAAAGTTATTGTTCAAAAGCTCTATGGTAGATCACTTCTCGACATAATTAAGTATAATGTATGAATTGACTGCTTTTGCCACGGTTTGGACATAATGATTATCATATGTATCATACTTTTCCTTTTCCCCTTTGCTTTTAGCGACTCAGTAGAGACCCAGCCAAGCTGCGACATAACAGAAACGTTCTGCAACCATACTTTTTTAGGCAGTCTGTTACTTACTAAGATGGCACGTAACAATTATGTTATTGATGGTGAGGTTGAAACCTCACCAAATCAGAACAGCATTACAACGTTATTTTTTGGTGAGGTTAGGAAGAAACCAAATCAGAACGTTATAAGAACTCCCTGATTAGGTTGAAGAATGTAACCAGAATGTTATAATAACGTCACAGTGACATGTCACAATAGTACGTTGCAGCCATGTTATTGGAAGCCATCAAAATAACGTAACAAGAACCAGTACAGAATCAAACAGAAGGTTGCTGCAACGTTATGATAATGTCACATGCTTGCCTGGGGAGGTGATAATTAGTCTTACACACATGCAAATATTCTACAAAATAAACTGTTCTACCTTGATAATGTGAGGAATCTATGGGTGATTCATCATGTATTGACAAAAGGGTTAAGACAAAATAAGAATGTATGAATAGCTGAGAAAATAAGAGAACAACTGGTTTGATGTCCTATCGTTAGGTTTGATGACATGTCTGTCTTGTTTGCATTTGTCGTCATGTCGATATGAGATCAGAAGCAATTAGGTTAATGCACGAAATTATGTGAATACCGGAAGTGATGTCACAGGAAGCCATGTTACCAAAATGACCAATGATCAATGAGAATGTATAAATATGTACCTATAAAAGCATGCAATAATGCAAGGTTAATCAGTCCCAATCTGGAACTCACTTTGTGAATGTCTTCTGTTTCTTGGGGATAAGCAATTTGATGCCTAGTTCTAGATTCCTTACCATGAAACACGAGACATGAAGTCAAGAATAAACCTGAAGTTATGATAAAATGGGCAGCTGGACTTAGAAAATTACAATGGGGGATCTCAACAGGAAAGCATGAACTGAGACAACATTAGGGCAATGTACAAGACATGACAGTCTAGGACATGACTCAAAGGCACAGTGGACTGGGGACGAGCTGACACAGGTACACAGGTGAACATGGAAGACATCAGACACAAGACATCAGACCAGTGGCCACCATGCTACCGCTATATCTTTAGGGTGCCGACTTGATGGAAAGACACAACCTGGTGTTAGCACTCATAGAACCTGAGCAGTAGGTCCCTCCCCCTCAAGACATAAAAGTACGCTCATACACCTCTCCCTCACAAGCACACATCCATCTATCCACTGCGACCCCCACCCATCCTTTTTCTCCTCTCCTTTTCAACCCAAGTCACAGTGAGGTACGTCGCACACCTGTCCATCCCCTTCCCCAACATGACCAGTCCACCCTCTTGCACATAAGGTACGTCTCCCCATCAGCGCCTCTGTGTCCAGTCATGTCACCATTCCTGTGAAGCACGACGATCGACCTCCATATTCTTCATCCATAATTTGCACCACAATAGATATTCCCAACGAGCCAGATTATATTTAAGTTTTAAGTAGGCTATCCGAAACCATACAAAACACACGCATACAAGCAGTTCTAACGCCTACATTTATTGTATTGGCATAGTTTACAAAACAATAATGAGTGGTCTGTTGGTTTCGATTTGTGGAAAAGTAACCATGACCTGTCACGACATTCGTAGTGCAACATAAAAAATCATTATGGTTGCCATGATTTACTTGGTTTTAGAAATCAGTCTTTGTTTGCATACCAAATAGATCAATTACGATAAGATTTTCTCCCATAGAGGTTACTTTCCCTTGATTACTCAGCTGACTGCGCTCACACATGCCCTTGGCCTGGCACAAATACTTACATCAATACACTGTGTAATACTAGCAGAGACCTTTTAGATTAACTAACACGTCCGACAAGGCGATACCGTGCAGGTAACGGGAGGCGTAAACAGATAATAGCCTTGGACATGACCATTACATTTTCCAAGGTATTCTTAACAAGGAACATTGGTCACAGGTGTGGTTTACACATGCGTTCAACAAAATAGTTACGTCAATGCATTATCGGAGGAAGGTTTAAACTTTACCTAAGATAAATGCCATTAGTTTGTTTAACAATGTGTACTGCAGGCTTGTTTATTGAGGCTAATTGTAAATTAGTTCTAATTCAGAGGGCGACACCAGTCTGCTTCCCTCCTATCAGGCTGGCACTCTTGGACCGCCACTCTGCATTTAATGAAAAGAACTATTGTGATTGTACGATGCCCTGGCTAATTTGTCTGCATGTGTAAACTATACAATTTACCCTTAGCCCTCGCTATATGCCACATATTAATCATTTTGAATTAGTTTAACACACCCAGTTTTGTATGTAAAGGGGAGTTTAACGTAGTCCTCCAAATAAGAGAAATACCGGATTTTAATCCTAATCATTATGATTCATGTAATAATGCTAGCAACTGGGAATATAATGATATATAATTTGTGAACCACCAGGGGGACAGGATGTTTAGATGTTTCTATAGAAATGTCCTATCCTGAGTCTAGTATTGGCGACACGAGCAATTAAAAAAAAAAAAAGTAAAAATCTGTCATTTGACAATATAGTTTTGTGTAGAACCCAGCTATCACACTCAAAACATTCTATTAAAATGCAATATTCCCTCATTTGGAATGTCAATGGAACATTTCAATTTTGAAAATTCACTTGATCCTTCTATTTGGTGACCATGGAAATTAGATTTTAGGTTATTTAAGTAAAACAGGGCTATGCATTGGAAACTATTTCTTAAGGATCTCCACAGTGGTAACAGAATTGGAATGTCATTTTTCAATCAAAACTGGTTTATACAAGTGTAATTTTTACTATTTCATTCATAGCTATCATAATTTATCATTGTGAATATGATATCTCAATAAACAATAGATAAAGACTATCCTGATTATGGCATGTTAAAAGGGACATGGCATAAATCACTTAATAGGCCTAATTGTTGCATTTAGGCATGTTTACTATTATTTGAAAGCTAAGAGCCGGCTGTACAACAATGGAATTAAAGGAAATCCCGCACGGAGTATCCTTCCCCCTCGTCTGGTCACATCATGTTTATATCTAAGCTATTCTCATTCTGTTATCAAATTGTGTTAATTAAATTTTCAATTTTCTTCGTTACCTGATTTTCATTGAAACCCAATTTTAAGGTACCTTAATTGCAATTGGCCACATAAAATGGTGTCTCAAGTCATCTGATTGTTGTTAAGTTTATCTAAGGCAGTCCTCAGTAATCGGTAGCTCTAATTATAAGAAGGTTTGACTTACGCTGCTGCCACCTCGCGGGCCAGGTCCAACATCTGAGCGGCCAGGTCGGCCTGGGCCTGCTGCCGCTGCTTCTTGCGCTCCTTGGCGCGGCGCACCTTCTCCCACTGACGGTCTCTCTCTGATTCGTTACGAGCTTCTACCTCACCGGCTGCAGCTAGTAGTGCCTCCGTTTTCTGAAGATTAAGATAGTAGACCGTCTCTTTGAGATCAAACTTAGAATAACAGACAATTAATATAAAAGAAAAAATCTAATTGAAGAATATTTCCATATAATTATTCATGATTGTATTTAACGTTTTCAGAGATGATGATGTGGCGGAGTTTCAAGTCTATTCAGCAATTTGTCAGCTATATCAAGACCAACTCCGGTTTTTGACCATCCACAGTTGTATGATCAAATCTATGCTGGTAGAAACGACGGCAAGGTAAGGTGGTCTAACAGGTAGCCACCGGGAAGCGTTTTCAGAGATATTTGACTCTCATTAGACTACTTGGAGATAATGGAAAACATTAACTTGAAGTTAAAAAAAACAATAACACGTCAATTACCTAAGCCCTTTCGATACTTGTGGATATAATCTTATGCAGTGATAATTCTACAATTATGGAATTTGCCAATATAGGCTATACGAGACAACAAAGTAGGGATCAATTTGACAGACCGATGTGAACATCTCAACTCTTGTAAAACGTCTTTACAATTCAGATGTTAACTTGGACAAAAATTGATGTCCATTAGGTCCAGGTGAATTGCATCATGTACTTCTAGTACTCAACCAGGTCTAGTAATTACCATACCAGATTTCATCACACATTTGCATACTACGTTTCGATTTGTACTATAGTTTGCATGCTAAATTGCCCACGCAGTCATCTACTTCGATTCACAGGCTCGTGAACTATACTATAGTCAGGGTCATAAAGGAAGTTGAGTATAGGTTTCCATTATGTCAACATTAATTAAACCTATGCAACTGTTGTGCTTTGTCAGGATCCTGTACCAAGCAAAGTTGGTAGTATGAGTATTTGCATAGGGGATCATATATAAGGCCGTGCGTGAGTTGGCCGCGACTGGGGGACAAGCTGCGCGACAGGTTATGTAGCATGTAAAATGGGTTGCGGGGGACCTGTGCGACTGGGGTTCCTGTTAAACTAGTCAAGAGTACTTCCTTTGCTATTTCTGTGCAAAATTTGAAAATTTCCCTTTCATTTATTGCATCTTGACAGGTGTTATCAGTCTGGCTTCTAGCTACCTTGACCCTTGTGTCCCCCGACAATGGCGGCCTCCATGAGGAAACTCACGCTTGGCCTATGCCTCACAGACGCCTCATGCCCGGACTTCCCATACGTGTACATCAATGACTCACAGATATATGGCTTTGCCTATGTCATGACTAAGATTTTATTGGATTCTTTGTCATGAATATATGGATATGATTAATATATGTGACAATCTACCTTTCAGAGTGAGTGTTCCTTTCGTTAGTTAGGAACTAGCCTGACTATTGGAAACAACAATCACAGTAGCTACCTGAAAAGTAGTGACCTCTAGTCAAATCATAAATCAGTGAGAATAGCCAATAGATCACAACAAATCTCGAAGTCATTCTATCATAAATAGCTGATAAAGAAGTACATGCTACTAGTCTAAAGGTGAGTTGACTTAACTTTCCTGTCACACTCAACAAGGATTCCAGATAAGACCTATATTGAACAATCAATCCCCATGAACTAACTCAGTAAACTATATAAACTAAACCACTTTTCTCAGACTGAGAATGTCATTTGCTTTTTCATTAAACAATTGAGAAGGTGCTGCTGACATGCCGTATGTGGCCCTACGTCGCCTTAATTGGCCGCACTATTCGACACTCTGGTGTATTTTGATTCTATATTACACGCAACATGTGAGCAATAATTTCATATTGTGTTAGCAGTAGTACACTGAAATGGGAATGTGTAGCCTGCTGCGTAGATAGTTCATATTTGTGGATTCTCGTATGTAGACTAGATATTCAAAGAAATATTATGTTGTGAAATGACAATAAGCACAATGTAGACACTAAAACTGAATTAAATAATCATAAAAGGTTGAGAATCCAGTGAATCACTCACCATCTCCCTTTGTCAATTTTTCTTTAAGTATGCATGAACAGTATGTGTGTTGTTCTCTTATATCGACCGTATACCCTACTGCCACACTAGCCTGAATACGGTTAAAAATAATCCTATTATTTCATTCTGCACTGGATGGGGGTTACAGTATACCATCTCATTTTGTGTAGTTACATATTCATGAAATACAAAATATGTATGAGGAAACACTTTCATGGACACCTCACAATGTCATCTTTGCACCGAGCTGGTGTATCAATAAGATATCGTCACAACAAGCATGAACATGTAAAATAAAAGGCTATAATCTAGTTGCAAGAATTTTGCAAGAATTTATAGGTACTCAAGTCACAACACAATTGAACCATAAAGTGAAAGGTTAGTGTTAGTTAATATCACTAAAATACTGTTATGAATCGTGTTATGTCACAGGTCAGTTTTACAATTCGTACTGCAATCACAGTAATAAAGGGAAATAGAGCATGCCCATCCTTTTATCCACTTTTCAACATTGTGCCATTACGGTTTTAAAGCATTGTGTAGATTTATCTAGGCAACAACATGACAGATCATTTGACCCTACCCTAATGAAATGGTCAAAGGCAAATTGCTTATAATTATGGAGCAGCGGGTGACATTACCGCTTACAGTTACCACCTTTACAAAAAGAGGTATGCTAAATTATGTTCAGGATCAATGAAATTGACAATGAGAACCCCCCTCTCGATAATTTCTTTATCATTCCTGTTAATGCATGTGTCTACTCTTTACCCTTTGAAGGCCTCTCGATCTAATCTATAATTAACCTTGGAACCAGGATCAAGAAAGACGTGATCACACCGGCAATGCGCCAGTAGGACGAAGAGGGTGATTCGTTGCCATGACTTGTGATTGCGAGTTCTTTATCACAAATTAAAATATACGCGCTCACCGCCTTAAGAACTTCTTCCTCTTGTTTCGGCTTTTCCTTTGGCGGTGCGGGAGTGCCTCTCCTGGAGGTACGGGGTGGGGCGGGACTCCTGCCCTCCTGGCTGAAGGTCCCTGCCCTAGAGAAACTGGTGGAGGGTCTGCTGTCAAAGTCCAGGCTGGTCTCGGACATGTAGGACATGGAGGTGGATGACCTGGAGTCGGACCGTGGGGCTTTCTCCGCCAGTTTCCGTTGCAGGTAGCGCTGAAGTTTGTCTGGGGAAACGCCACGCCTGGCCAGCGCTGCTGACCGATGGTCAGTGGCATAGCGATCCTTGGCTGAAAGAAAGAGCATTATAGTGAATATACAACTACTCATAGACACACACAACGTGCTTCTATACATGAATACATACCTATGGCTGCAAAAGGCTACATCACAGAATCACTATCGTAAAAGCAAACAACCGTTTAAATGGATCTAACGGAGTATACAATTAATTAGCATATTATAATGTCATGCATATATCACTGCCATACGTTCTTGAAACAAACTCTAATGTTATCAGGATTTAGAAGTAAGTGAAAAACTGCTAGCTCTAAAATCATTCACAACCTCTTTTGTATATAAGTGTAGTGCACAAATAACTATTCTGAGTAAGTATAGATGGGAGGACGATTCTACTTTAGAGATACCTGTAGAAATAGCTAGTAGTCATGAATAAAAATGAAAAAAAATGTGTAGGTCAATACTCAACAAAATTTATCCATAGGTAAAAAGTAATAAATACAAAGAAACTGAAATAGTTCTATTACCAAGTTTCAGGTATAGTCCTACTAGTCTAATAAGAATGACCTTTCGTAAGTGCCTCAGAGGCAGTTCCAACTAGCTCCGATTCATATGAACAAAATCACATGACGATTTCAAGTCAGGTATGGAAAAGGGCGACTAGAGTTTTGTCTACATAAGGTTTAGCCAATAAAATAAGGACATCACTGTTCATTCTAACAAGTGTATACGGGAACGGGGACAATGAAAGAGCTACCAGTCACTATTCAAAGTTTTTAACATAGCAGATGAATATAGGTAGAGGTATGCCAAACAAATCATTACCGCTTGCCTGCTGCAGCTCTAAAAATAGGAGACGACGGGTTGTGTTATTGTTGTGGAGAAATGATAAACAACAGGGGCACGTGCCTGCAATCCCTCTTTGTGTGTCCCAAACATTCTGGGATTATAAACAATTCATAATTTTAAATGCATTGAAGGTTTTCTTTTTAAAGAGTATTTTCTAATTATAGTTGAACTTTGCAAAAACAGTATACCACAAGGTTGGAGAATGTAGCAGGGTCAATACAATGCAGCGTTAACATTCTTTGGGGTTAATGTACGAATACTCCTCCTTGGGATTAAAATTGTATGAACATATGTGAAGAAATCATCAAGGGGTTGCCCGCGCGTTTATCTTCTTTTTTTTTTAGATGTTAGTTAAGTTGTTATGGTAAACAAAAGCTCATATGTTAACGATACCATAAGCGGTGTTTTAGACATTATACCATTCAATGTTTATCATGAATTATCAATACGGCCTATCCATTGTGTGGATAACAAACACAGAATGGTGGATACAGAGAACAGGCATGGGAGTAGAGATGGATTATGAGCAGACGTTTTTCCCAATGATGAGTTATTAATCATTGGCCAAATAAAGTGGATAGTATCCTGCTAAGTGCCCTGGCCTTTCATTAACTATGTATACAGAAAGAGTAAATTACTGAGTTTTACATTTGCTATGGCCCAGTGATGAGAGGTGTCCAAATGTCGACCTTGTTTATACATAGTAAAGTACCGTTAGTCTTATTGATGATGGAAATAATTATGATCTAAAAGGCCATGTTATCAGGATAGGCCTATTACAAATGTAAAATAGAATCTACAAAATTACAGACGATGATAATTGTAAATTTCGATTTTTTTTTGGTATGTTTGATGTAAATATGACATAGATAATTGTGGTCTTGATATGTCAGTGTGAGTAGTCCATTTTGGAGTGGTGTGACACTTCAATACAACGACTGTAGTACCACATTGAATAGACATTTGGGTTTGAAAAAGTACACAAAGAAGCGAAACCGACATTTTTGCAAAGGTCATCATAAAATTATTCTTTTATAAAGTGCTTCTTTATCAATTTTGCAGGTATATGTTTTAGATAAAGCTGTGCATCAATGCAATTAAAGACATGACCTTATAAGTGAAGCTGGCAGACCTTAGTATGGTTTTTAAAATGTATATTACATTAATTTGTTCAGGTTTGCACTCTTCATTCAAAACTGTCAATATGGGCCTAACAACCAAAATCATCTTGTTTTAATTTGTGAACTTGTGAAACAGTATTTCAATGAAACTTTGATTTTGATGTAAATTGTAATAGGCTCATCTACGGAAAGCACCAACATATTCTAGCATAAACAATCAATTTTAAAATAACAAAAAGACAACCCGAAGATATATACCACACGAGCTATTTTGATAATCATTAAGTCAGATTTCTGAGTTTAAAAATGATGGAATAAGACCCTTGAATATATTTCAACAAATAATTGATTTATTACTGGAACTAGAAAAATATTGTCCGAGAGACCTCCTTGGTTTTGGGAATTTTAATACTACTTATCTCTCAGTTGCTCAAGAAAGACACATGTAATCTGTTTAGAGAAAAGGCTTTGTTGAAGGTCCAAAACAGAACACATTATGCATGCAATCCAATTTAGAGACAGCAATTCCTAGGTTGATATTGATTGCAATAACTATGAGGGGAAGTGTCAAAAAGACAATTAAAGCTAGTTTTTCCCTAACTGGTGATATTCCCTCCTAATCTTCCCTTCTAAATCATTCAAAATAGAGGCATCGCATCAATCTATCATCTCATTTGTAAAGCACCTATATTTCAGGAAAATGTTATTCTAACAACTATGATTTATGATTACTTTTCATACTTTTTTTATCACCTTCATGCAAAACTTAACGTATAATACACAGAATTCTCATAAGGTATTGACCTATTCTTCCGTTTTGGCAGAAATGATCACAGATCACATGTTTATCGACAGGTTCAAGTTCAAGGGTCAGAACGTGAAGAGTAAGGTGCCATCCTGCTGGAGGTGCTCGAAAAACTACGTTCTCCCATCCCTCCAATTGCAGCTGAAACGGGTGGTGAGCACGCACTAAACAAAGCTGCTCGTGGGGACCACATCTTGGACTGATCTGCTCAACAGCCACGTATTAAACCTAACTGTTCCCGTGGAAAACACATCGGACTGAGCCAGTCACCGGCAACGCGCGTGAGTTGCACCCCGTGCCCCCTCTAAATCTACCACTGTTAGTGTTACCCGTTTGTTTGATTGTGACCTAAAGGGGTATTCGACTACACGACATGGGCTGCGATATGACGATGTCTTAAGAAAATTACAGATAAGATTCCATGTTACACATCTGTCACATCCTCCAAATTGCCATTTCTAACCATTATGTCACACTTTTATGCAAATTTGTCTATAATATCGTCAGATCGCACTGGTATTGCAGCCCATGTCGTGTAGTGGACTACCCACTTAAGCCTGCAGCTAACCTGAGAGGGCAGGTAGCGGCGTGCCCCTGAGCTGCTCCTGCTCCTGTTTGACGGACGTCAGCTCCCCTCTCAACTCACGGCGGCTCGCCTGCAGGAAGCCCACCACCATGTTGGACTCCCGGTCGTACAGCTCCTCCACGAAATCCGAGAAGATTTCCTGGAATGTCGAAAATTTGATTGGTCATAGTAAATTAGTGATATTTCATCTGAAACAGACAAGCATGTAAGTTTCGTCATTCTATGATTTTCCAGCTGTGTGAATACTTAACCTGTTCACATCGGCACATAAATTTTATCGAAGACCTTTTCGAGAATATAACAACTAAAATAACATACGGCAAAACATACGTGTACTTAAATCTTTCGAGGGTGGATGTTCGCAGCAATACGTGACCTAGCAGTGCATTCTAATAACGTCAAAAACCGTAATTAAAACGTCACAAAAAGTGACAGGTACGTCGCAACTTACAGGCCCGTAACCTTACAGCTCCCGCCCCCCCACAAAGGAAATTTCCTAAAAAGTTCCACCTTTCAAAAAGAAACAATTGGGCCCCTCACACTCCAGGCAGACATTCTACCCCATGCGGCGTCCTCTGGTCCCCCATCGGCTGAGCACCCTGTAGTAGTACTAGTAGTAGTAGTGGAGTACACACCTTTTTATTCAAACTTTTGCATGTAACTCTTTTACTGGTCATCAAAAGTACATAATATGTACTTTTGATGACCAGTATTAGTATAGTGATTATAGTAAGTGAGTGAAATGTTGCTAAGAACCTTGGGGATATAATGAATATCTCTAATAAATGATTTCTTGAAGATTTTGATTTTTTTTGCAATTTAATGAAGAATTAAAGTATTGGCTGGTTACTGGTGTTCTGCCTTGTATTTCATAGTGGCATGTATGAGTTGAGATACCAGCTTTTAAATGGTAGCATTCTGTCTCTCTCTTTTGACTCACTCTCTATCTCATTGGTGACTCCTATTTAAAGTTGAGGCTTGGGTAGGGATTGGAAACACTGGTTCGTTAACCTTAAGGTGGTAATTAGTAAGAAAACAACGAAAACAATTAGCTTGGTTTGATCATTGAAATTAGAGAAGGAATTTTGCATTAAACATTATTAAAAGCATTAATACACCAAAAATATTCAACATTTAGTGTCTACGAACAGGAATATCAGAAAATAATAGATATCCATCAGACAGCATAACATAAAGTTTTATAGGAATGTGCTTTTAATTTCCTTAGTTATGCCGAAGTTTGCAATCTAAAATGAATGAAATAGCATTGAAAAACCCTGGCAATGAAAAACTCGGTCCAGAATCAGTCCAAAAATATTAAACAAGTTTAATAATTACATCGAAACATTGCCGTTTTGAAATCGGTTGGGATATTTTTCTATTTCATCTGTCGGTGTTAAAATCAGTAAAATAATTGGTATAATCCATGAGCCTATTAACAAGTGTTAGGACGCTAAACCACAAATGGGCACTATCCCACAAATTCAAGCTAATTGTCACTTAACATCCATCTCAGGATGCTATCATGCAAACATTCACTAAACCACAAATCTCTTTCTCAGTTAGCAGCACCCATATGCTGCTAAGCTACAATCAAATGCTATCCAACAAGATGCTATCCTACAATGGATGCTATCCTACAGATTTATGCTGTAAAATAGCAAACCAATTTTGAAGGTTATTTCGTTGGGGAGAGGTTGGAAGAGAGGTGTACTGCAAACTCCAAGAGGACATAGGACTAACCTTTTTGAATTTTCAAATATATTGTTTATTTAGGAAAATTAAATCACACTTTCATTTTGCAATTTCTATTCCGTATCAAGAGAAATTTGAATGTTGATAAATTATCAACAAAATAAATTCAAGAAGCAAAAATAAGACTTCAGTTTTTCAGCCCCTTGTCACTTCATAACAGTGAAGGAAGAAAGATATAGATAAACAAATATCCATTTATTCAGAATGATAACTCACTCATCTTACTAGATTTTCCCATTTGCAGAACAGAAAAACTTACTTTTGTATACCTAGTTGTTAGTTGTTGCACACAATCCTTTTTTCACAAATTCTATCAATACTCTTTTAAGATCATACTAAAAAGACCAAAGTTTCAGAAAAAGTTAATGTCTATCAACTCTCATAATTTATAGTGATTGCTAGAAATTGTCCCCTGAATCATCCCGCCCAATAGAAAAATCATGTTTTTCATGATTTCTCATCTCACATTTCCCTGAATAGAAAGCTAAAAACATTCAGACAAAAATATACTTTCTATTTTATAAGACATTTTATTAAAATAAAGATAAGGGACTTAACGTTTTGGGGCATAATACATAAAAGACCTGACACCCCCTTTCAATCCTACAGAAAAGGTAACTTTGCTGTATAATAGTTTAATATAGCTTTGTGTAGAGATGCTATCCCACAAATATTTGTGACTTAGCAGATCTGTTTGCAGCTTAGGATCTTGTGGTGATGCTAAGTCACAAAAGGATGCTAAGCTACAAATATTTATGACTCAGTGTCTATTTTTGGAAAGATACTATCCTTAAAATATTTTTGGTTTACCATCTGTTTGTAGTTTAGCATCCTGTGAGGATGCTATCCTGCAAAAGGTCACTAAATCACAAACATTTGTTGGATAGCATCTTTTTGTAGGATAGTGTCCTAACACATGAAAAATGTGGACCAACAGTGGACTGACAACATTTTTGGACCAACATTGGGCACTTTCGTCATGTCGTGGATCACCGCCTTTAATCTGCAAAAAGGAACTTCGAATTCTTCACAATGATAAGGCCGGTTATGGTAATTTTTTGCACATTTTCACTATCTTTATGGATTATATCCAAATGATTTATGTTCTCGATACCGTATAAAACTTGTATAGATTTCCGGGAATCATTGGGGCCATAATTGGTACAATTGGTGTATCTATCTCGCATAATTGAGTATTTCCACCACTAGTGATCCTTTTGATAGCAAATATTGATTATCCCAGGAAAGTAGGCCTATATAGCAATAGAGATAGACATAATTCCTCGAGATATATACCAATTTTACAATGCACCTAACAATTCCTAAAGGGAGGGATAGCTTCTCCTGATAAATATTTTTTCACATTACTCTGAAGAATCAGTATATTTCTCTTTTATGCAACTTTGACGCTATCCAACTTCCAGCTACAACGTTTCCAAGAATTTTCTAGCATTTGATGTCTTTTCTCATGGAGATTGACACCAATATGATTCATATAAAACTACGCCAGGTAGAACAAAGTAAAAATGTTTGCGCTGAGTCGACGCAACCACAT
The DNA here is from genome assembly GCA_936440205.1 of Lepidonotus clava. Lineage (NCBI taxonomy): Eukaryota > Metazoa > Annelida > Polychaeta > Phyllodocida > Polynoidae > Lepidonotus > Lepidonotus clava. The sequence goes on from OW387134.1 coordinate 55,340,312, forward strand.
TTGGGGCTGCTTTGCTGGCATAAAACAAACTTCGTCCATTGGCACATAGAAACACAGGAATGGTAATTTTAGTACAAGCAGGAACTGCCACCAAAAACTATATCTTTTAATATTCAGGATTCATTACTTTTGTATTTCATCATTACATCATTTGTATTTCTTTTTATTAATAACAATTTCACATACAGAATTGTTTTTGTTCTTCCAGCTGCTTTTCAATAATAGGATGAAGTACTTATTCTTAAATACTTGTTATTCTTTACATTCCCAAATAAATAGATAGTGGAATATGGGGTTTAACTAATAATTGGAAGTTCAAATTGTGAGAGCCACCATAGGGAACATAGTGACCACGCTCATGGGTTAAGTACCCATGTATGATGCTGGGCATTATGCTAGGTACTCGTATAAGCAGGTAAACTCACACATGTGAATAATTAAAGCTGTGTAGGTGATAATTACAAAAGTGAGACGGTTGCCAAAGACTAATGGCCCTATAATGCATTTAGATACTAATACCTTAATGCTTAAAAATTGATAATTGTCTGAGGCGGTGAACTTTTTAAGTCGCTAAAACTATTTGAAATAATTAAGACTCTTTCAGACATAGGCCTTTACAAAGAACCATGTGGTCTTCTTCGGAAATAAAAACTATCCTTTAGCAAGTCTAGAGTTTTGCAAATATCCCGTGAGAAGTCTAGGGTTTTGCACTAAAACTTACCCTTGCCCATGGGGGCAGTTTCTGTATCTTATTTTGTAGTTGTTCCGGTGTCTTGTGCATCTTTCTTAGTGAGTTCTAGAGCGTCACAAGTTTCTTAAGATGCGCAACAGCTGCAATAAGAAAGTGTCGAGATGTGCGTGTAGGTCCTAGAAAAATGAGGCAGCAATGTGCTAGCTTTTCGCCAGTGTAGGACCCTTGAGCACGTATTCCATAGCACGGAGGGACTGTTGTTTAGCTCCGCCCGTAAAACATAACCAGGTAGCTGGAGAAAGGAAAACTGCGTCTGCGCGTCAACAGTAGTTCTGCTCGTTTAGAGCACGGGCCACTTTGAAAACAGTGCCATGAAATATTTACCGACGTCCGCCCCGCTCGATCAATGGCTCAGATCCGGTGACTATTGCGACAAGCTCGTTTTGCTTTCTCTGCCGCCCCACATGGCAGGTGGCTGGGTGCCATGGCGACGGAAAAGACGATCGACCAGGCGCGTTGATGGTCGCATGGCGCGCCGGTCAAGTGCGTGGCAGGCAAGCGTAAGCACGGAGGTAGGGCATCGATTGGGTCCACAGGTGCATTGTCCCACACTGGTAGTTCTGCAACTGGACAAAGATTGGCTAAGCCCGAGAGAATTCCTTCTGTGTATTGATTGTATTAGAGAGCGGATAAGGAATAGGATGTCGACATAGTGAATTGAATAGATGATTTCGTTATTCCGGAATTAGACCTTAAGTCTCAAGCAAATCAATGCAATTTAGGATGTTTAAAAGAAAATGCACGGTCAAAATATGAATACTTGGCAATAAATGGTCAGACGTTATGTGAAGACCCGACAGACCTTCGTACGACCTGTTGGGAAAAGGCTATAGATCTGTCACCTGTTGGAGTTTTGCAAGGGGTATTACATTTTACGGTGATTCCTAAACAAAATCACCGTGTGCTAATAAGCCCATCCCACATGGGGTATAATTATCTAGGGTTGGACAAGGGTTGAACAAAACGACTGTTTAAGCCATCTTTGTTCCCAAAATTTGGGGTAACTGAAATAGGCAAGAATCATGTTTTTCTATATCCTCAAATACTATTTGAAAATTATCATTTCTCAATTGACAGATTTCCAGGTTTGCCAACCATTCAAAATGATTTATCACCCACATCGCTGCGTATAAGGGGCAGTGACTATTGACTGCCCGTATGCACCGATCATTGTTTTCACTATTAGACGTATTTAGATCGTTGCTTTGATGATAGAATATATGCTGCCTGACCCTTAATGGTCGTGGGGGTCGTCCTTGGGCCGTCAGATGACCCTCTGGGCAGCGTACGTGCACGGCCTTTGGCCTTGGGCCGTATGTTGCCCGGCGGGTCATCCTTTGGCCCTCTGACAACCCCCGCAGGTCTTCTTATATTAGTATTCCAGGGCAAAGGGGCCGTCCATAAATGACGTCATGCTATTTTTGACCATTTTTGACCCCCCCCTCCCCCCCCCCCCCCCTTCGTCATGCTTTTACTATAGAAATGTATAGGCGCCCAGACCCCCCCCCCCTCCCCCCTCCCCGGCGCATGACGTCATTTATGGACGGCCCCAAAATAGGGTTGGACATTATAGGCTGGGCTGACAGGCTTTAACATTGGTTCCTATGGGGAAAAGGCCAAAATATAAAGCTGCATTTTACAATTTTTTAAGAGCATTCTCTCAACCAAATTGCTTTGGTTCATTTTGCATTATACAACTGTGTTCAGGGGACAAGTTTGGAAACAATTTTGAAAATATTTCATAGTAAACCTAAATGTTGGTGTAAACTGGGATGGGCTTATCATGTGGACACAACTAGAAAACAACTGGATTGATGTATGTCATAAATTCTTATACGAACCAGGATGGGCTTATTCTGTCGATATCAATTATATGTATCAGTTTAGAGCATAATAAAATGAAAATAGCAAGACTACATTGCCATAAAATACCACACGGGAGACGTGGCTGCAATTTGCAGTACGTCTCGACAAACAAGGTCGACAAGCCACAGTCAAATCAATGAAGTGACTGAGAATTATTATTTTAATAATGTTTCAAAGGGTTGTATCATCGGTTTTGCTAAAGGATAGCTCAATATCGTCTGACAGCTCCTCTGCCTTCCTCCTTGCTTCAGCTCCCCAGGGTTCCTCTAACTATATTAATTCCTTTTAAGGTCTGAGCCAATTAATTGGCGTTCAATCTTATTATAAATTTACTTTGATGAATCATTAACTCATCTGATATGGATAGTCATGTATGTTTTGCCGATGCTGATATCAGCTAGGCATGATAATGACTATGCCTAAATTTGTTCCCATTTTGTCATTCAACTATATATTCAACCTATACGGAAGATCAATTCTCGTAATTGAGTATGGTTTGATAAATAATAATTAAAAAAAAAAGAAATATATTTCTAAAACATCGCAAAGATAATTCAAAGATAATTTATTTAAGTTCATATTGAGCTCTTGGTTATGAACATGTCTTGGTTCTGAAAGTAGTGTGAACAAACTTTGTTCCACGCGAGGAGATGGTTACTCCAGACTAGTTGATATCATCTCATAATTCACATTGTGATAATTAGTATTCTATTCCTCTTTAATTGGCAGCCCATTTGTGATAGCTGCGTGATGAATTCTACCATAAACAATTCACCTTTACATTTGAAAGTAATCGACAAATGCACAGTGTATCTATATCTACAGTGCGCAGTATTCGATTTAAGGTTTAATCTCGTCATTATAACTAAAGCGCAGGTGCTGCTTGCATGGACGCATCATGTATATAATTTAATTTTGTGTATCCTTGCCCACTTGCCAAATCCATCAGAGTGTACCTTTTAGGCTGGATATGCACTTCTTGCATGTTTTAAGGAAGAGCTAGGTTCCATTAGATAACGTTGAGTAAGGATGACAGGAGTATTGGACATTGTGAACTATTGTATAAAGAGAATATGTTATGTAAACCAAGAGGTGTAATCCTTATCCTGTATTGGATGTAGAATACGGCATTGTGATCAACAGACATAGGGAATCAATAAACCACACCCAACCAACGTTTTGTTTAGTTTTGGTTGCGTCCTTGTTACATTCTTTTGATGGCACCCAAAAACGTCTTTAGAAGCTAACACGGCAATGTTGCGCTGTGACGTTTTTTTATGACATTCTTGTTACAGTCTTTTTTTTTAATTCTTTCTTTTCATTCTGGTACGTATATTATTGATATGTATAATTTCCTTAGGATTTTATGAATTGAAACAAAGATATTTTGTTACAGTCTTTCACATACAAATAACATTATAACATTCTGTATGCGTAAGGTCTCAACATCAATAAAAGGGTATGCTATTGTAATATTCCTTTTCAGTGAGTCTCAACCTAACCTAAAATAACCTAATTGTTATGTAACAGACTAACCAAAAACGTATGGTCACAGAACGTACAGGTTACCTTGCTGCTTGCCTGGGCAATTCTCTCACAAGTGAGTCATTATATTGTCATTCCTCATAGACAAAACTACTTTAGAGGATGAACCAATAGAAGAAACGATAATGACGTTTGTTTCCAAATAATATTTTAACTTTAATAATGTAAGATAATGATAAATACTCGATTCAAAAAGAGATTGTATCTTCTCTATCTCGGTTTCATACCATTAAATCATAAAAAGTTAGACATTCTAATTCCACACTGTTGATTTAGCTTTTTAATCAATATAAATTCCACCTCTAGTTATTTTTAACACCGTGAATTACGGTGTGAGTTTCTGATTTCTTATGGGGAATTCAATTCTAGAAAAATTGTTCATTAAGTTTGCATTATCAATATTAATTTCATTTGGATGTAAAAACTCCCAAAATGAAAATAATTACAATCAGTTGATAGTTCTTTGAAACCCACCAGGTTGCATCTAGGTGGCAGCATCTAGTATCTGTTAATTGTAACTATACTGAACTATAGAGAGTTAATTATCTGTTCTATATTGTGTTCATAATTAGTCGTAATTAACTGTAGATAATAGCTAGCTCCAAACGCAGAGAAGCCTCCTCATTCAACTGCTGTCATCCAATACATAACTATAGTTCCAACATCATGTAAGACGTAACGGTCGCATGAAAGGTTGTTCTTTATTGATATTCTCCTATGTATTGCTGTTCCGTGACAAGATCTGAATTGACAATGATCAGCTTCAAGGAAGGAATCCCCTCAAACACACTCAGTCGCCGCTCCCGCCTTCTAACACAGTCTGACTGCCTCTATTCCAAACAAAAGGACTCAGCTTCTAAGACCGAACCTTTCCAGGATGGTTACTCACTCAACGTTCAGCTATCTCTGACCAGCTAGAGCTGCGTGCTCACTTTTAGTATGATACGTCACACATTGATTCCTCCTATAATTCCCTACTTTGACAGAGAATTATTACTAAGTGCGCTAGTCTAAGGCTAACGCTGTAGTGCCCAAACAAGCATGGACTGGCCACCCGCGTCAGTACAATATACCCATAGAGATACATAATATGTTATGTGTGTCTATGATTTACCTTAATCTATACCTTAATCTATAGCACCTTATACGGCATATTGAAAATGGATATCATCTTGGTTCTGAACGAATCGAATAATGCATGTATGCACATAATTAGGAAATTTGACCATATAACCAAACCGTTTCCAGAGCAACAACTATTTCTTAATAATAAGCTCTATTTCTATAAATTCTAGTTTTTTATAGGTTGTTCTATGATTTTAAGCCATAAAGTTTTTATAACGCTGTTGCCATGGTAACCTTGCTATATTGTACTGACTTTAATTGACTTTTTGCAATAAAATAAGGTATATTTATCAAAGTTTCCTTGGTAACCCATACTTTAAGTGTCCAATTTAATTCTCTGCCAGAATAAATAGGAAACTGATATAGAATTTCACCTTGCGATTGATTTTGCAATTTTTTGCAATTTCTGCACAATTTTACTTATCAACTGATTAATCAAAGGAGCCTGACCCAAAAGGATCACAGTAAAACAGAAATGTGTATATGTCACCATGCTTATTTTCAGAGTGAAAGATTGAGAAGATGATGTTCTTATGGAACCATAGAAGTCTATGAGAAAAATAAGTCTTAGGGATATTCAACTGATCTTAATTATTCAAAAAGCATTACACGCCAAACCTCAGGAATAATTATAATGTACTTTAGGTCTGTAAGACTATTCAAAAGCCAAAAAAGACAGGGGTCATCGATGACATTTAACTGCTGATGATTGATAAATAGTAAACAGGTGATTATAAATTTCTGTATATTCTTATGTACAAGTTTCGTATCGGTTAGCTTACATTTTTCATTTTTACTCCTTTATTTTATCAATTTCATCTAAATTCAAACTCTACTCATCCAATGAGAGAATTTTGAAATTTATATTTCATTTTTGATACTAGGGGGCACATGTGTGACTCTAACTTTATACTCAAAATTTTTTCAAATTGTAATTCTAAGTCTGCTCTCATGAAATCTGAATAAAAATTTGAAAATATGATAGTTTGAAATTTTTTTCCACCATGGGGCACAAGTGTGAACAGTATTTCATCCCTTTAAACGAATGTATATATATATTGCTTTCAAAAGAAAAAAAAACAGATTATTATAATTATGATGATATGTAAACTCTTATCCCTCTCGACCATTTATTTTCCTCTTCATGTTGCCTGACAACAGCGCCACATCTCACGAGAGGCGAAATTGGGAACTAGTATTATTAAAGACTTCACTGTGTAACCTTTCAGGACCGACATAATATATAAAGCATAATGCCGTTAAAGGAGCTGGACAGTAATGAGGCCGCATGTCCTAAAATGGGTCTTAATAACCCCAAGTCTATGGAGATTTAGCAACCACAGTGCATGTTGCTACATCATCGTAGCTCTCATCTTTTCCATTTAATTTGTTGACTGATTTTATCTAATTTGAGAAAGCTGCTAAGGTTTTCCATTTTTGGATCAATAACGTATGCTGAGACAAGAGCCCCGTTACCGTTTACACAATGCGTCAGAATTGTCAAAACTCTCTATTAACGCAACAGGTTGATATTTTCTAAAGAAATATATTGAAAAAAATTAATATTGAACAAAATAAACTTATTTAGGTAGAAAAACCTTTTGTCTAAGTTTCCGTATTCTGCATAGTAAGGAGAAGAGGTCGTCTAGATGAACATGAATTTATTCATTCAAGCAGCTGTGATTACATGCCACGGGGTTCGATGGTTTAACTGGTAACAGTGAAAACAGTATTGCACACATTCAGCAAGTGTTCCTTGCATTTCTCATTCATCTTCAACATATCATTACAAACTTGACAAGACTAACATACGTATTTAATAGAATATCATGAACAAGTTCTAACATTTAACCACAATTTTAAATATATCTGAATGAGATCATAGTTGCACTGATATGTAGAGAAAGATATGTCAGTTCTGAGCAGATTATGGGCACGCTACCTTAATATTGCCACCCTATTTTCATACCATACTTCGGAAGCAATTTAATATACATTCAATAAACCTGCCATAACCGACCCAAGTTAAGTAGATTTTGTTGATTGTAATTTCATGAAAAATGCAACTGTAAAGTTTATCCATGATGTCTCAGCGCTGACCTGAAGTTCAGAATGGACACTTTCTAACCACCAGCCCTTCAGTGGTCGTAAACAATAAAACCACGAGACTCACTTTTACCATTTCAAAAATTCACACAATTAGACTCGGAACAGCTCTTTATATACCCGTCTCAATAGTGTGGTGCCCTTCTAGTGTAATAGTCTCGAACTAGTATATATATATTGGGATATGGGTCCAAACAGACCCAGGTTTAAAATGCGAGGATCAAGCAGTCTTTGGGATTCTGGGCAGACTCATGAAAATGCTGTATAAATCATTTTGTCTTCACTTGAATTTGAATGTAATTAATTCATGCTTGCAGGCAAATGATTCTAACATTTCATTTCACTCTTAAAGCACGGCGTATGTAGACACCACTTTAGAGGAGTGAAAGGAGAAAATATAGTCGGAAATATGTTGATTAGTAAATCGTTTTTGAAAATGTCTAACTTGTTTTTAGTGTACATCAGTATGATACTGAAATTGTTAAAAGCTCTATTTTTTTCTTATTTCATTTTTATCTTTGAAGTCTGCAATTATAGATTAATTACTGAGATTCAGTCTTAGCTCGTTGTCATTTCTACCCGTGGACGCAGAAAAAGAATCCTTCCAAAATTGTCAGTATTCGACCGATCTTTTGCTGGCCGTAAAACATTACCAGTTTTTGTTTATGACACCACTCATACATACAATTACCCCTACAAAGAGACACAAAAGTGAAGTCGATGCAACTGGTGAACGCTACAGAATTCATTCATACCAATATCAAAACAATATCCTCATCCATGTCACATCATTCACATAACCAGAAAACATTAACAAAAATATGTATACTTAAACATCAACAATTATCTAAACGCTCCATGTTCTTGGACATTTTGTCCAATGTTAGAGATGCAAGTCTGGGTAAGGAAGAAATGCTAATTTCTGAATTCATATTAAACTCTCTAAAATCTGAAGAATTACATTTTGATACTTACTCTAGGGTTGCTTGTAGAAGTGAAAAAATATGATTTTCAAAACAGCGTCTGAAAACTTGCATCCCAGCATATACCTAAATTTTGGACATCTTACCTACTGTGAAGCGTATCTCTGAATAAAACTCTCCCAGAGTAATGATGCTGCTGCGCCATCGTAATATCTTATGTAAATGCGTCATCATGTACACATCACGATCTCATTTACAACCCCTGCACTGACTATAAGGGGCTCAATCTAGTTATCCTTGGAAATCAATTTGAAGTATTAATGCTTCTATCCAATTTCAAAGACGTATCAATATCAATATGGATGATTGCAGAACATCTGGTTTACATGAAAATCATTACTGAATGAAAAAGATGTTTCGGTGTGAGTAAACAATCTTAAAAATAAATATTACTGTATTTACAAAGGACTCCTCTGAGTGTATAAAACCTTGAGATACATTCTAAGGAAAAACGATTAATTACAACTTGCGGTAGGGGTTTTACTTTCAATGTTACACTTTTTCTAATGACAAGTGCCAGTCAACACTACTCTTTTTCTTGGTTCGTTAAAACACGGGCTTCCAAAACGTGGGTCTATTCATTCAACTTTCAAGCAAGTAAAAATCAGATATCTACAGATGGTTATCGTTTTGTTCCTAGAAAATATCGTTTCACTGGTTACGCAGCCGAACGGTTTAGATTCAACTTATAACCATGGAACCCAGTTAGTCCCAGTCACCAGCCGTTGCTTTTACGTGGCCTCCGGACCTGACAGACGAGACCTTATGATTTCTTCTCATTTTATGTGTCTATGACTAGAATAACTTGTTTCTCTATAAACCTCCTTTTTCAGCTGAACATTCCCAATCTGTCTGAATATGTAATCAATTTATATACAAAGATTGAGTTGGCCTTGAGCAATATCAGAAGGTATTGAGGATATTGTGCATTTGGTCCGAGTCTAGTTTAGGGTCCCCGCATACAAAGTTGTAGCAGCCTGGCCTTAGCTTCTCCGCCCCGGACAGAACAAGTAGAAAGTCGCCTGGTAAACTAAGGGCCAGGTCATGCCGTAACCTCTTCTGACTTTGCCGGATTGAAGTCTTTCCATGGTTACTGAGTGAAACGGAAAAGAAATAGTTACCACGACAGCTGAGGTATGCGTTAGTATATGAAAGCGGATATGGATTTCCCGTCATAAACATTTGTATGATACCAATATATAAGTACATAATTATCTAAACATTTTTTTGTTGGTGGGTGGAGTGGGTGGGGGTGGGGGGGCTCCTCATACATAATCATGATGGCCTTTCAGAGCTGAGGTGATAGCAGATAGCCAAAAAGGAAGATAAAATAGAATTACGTTAATCAAGTAACCTTACGAAACGGTCAATCTTATCCAAATTTAAAATCCTTATTACTTCCATGATTTATTTGATCCTCTTTTTCAAACTAAATTAAAAAAAATCAAACCCGCAAACTGGAGAAGCATGTTAGCACCCCTATTTTCAGGGAGAGACTACTCACGTTTCTGACTCTATATACCTGATGAGAGTCATAGCGCGCCGATCTAGTGTGCGCATGAACTGATCGATGTAAGCCTCCCGAACTCCTCCTACGACCGGTAGTAAGTTTAACTAAGAAATTGAATAAACATTAATAAAAGTAATTAATAATAATAAAACATTAATAAGAGTATAGTTACAAAGAGAGGGCCTGTTTTAAAATATTACTCAAATGGGTAAAGAATGGTTGCGTTCAGGTAACACTGGGAAAGAAAGATTAGTCAGGTTAAGTATACTTTAACAATTTATTGACGCAGATAGACATGGAAATTTAGAAATAACTCAATGCCTCCTCAAAAACAAGAAATGGCATTTAAAATTTTACATGAATTGAAAAAAAAGGATATTATTTGGACGAGGGATATTAAGATCACCTTTGTATGTTTATTTCATTAAGCTCGTTTTCCCCCCCTAGATATTACATATAATAAACAAGCATTACCTCATCCATGAAGCTCTTAACCATTGTCTCGGGTTCGTCAGGAAAACTCTGAAACAGATTCCTGCAATTCCAAGACGAAAAAAGAGTTAATAATTTGACTGATGTTTACAATAAGTGATTTTATTTAGAGTGCCACTCATCCTTTTATTGCGTTCTTTTTTTTTAACTTTGGCATTTCAAACTCCTTGTACGATTTTCTATAGCAGGTTCGCCCGTGATGAGAATTTAAGGATATTTCAGTTGATGCAATTTTTAGGACACTAACTATCTTTCTCTTACAATCTACTTGATCTCTGGGCCCTAAATCTGAGTTGTTCCCCGTCTCTGACAGTGGTGGAGGTGCCCTACCTGTGGGGGTAGACGGAGGCCTCCTGGCGGCCCGCCCACACACAGCGCAGCTCCTCCTTCTGCATCTCGTGACGCCGGGCCGCGTGGTCCCCGCACCCTGACGACTGACGGATCTCCTGGGTCGACACGTCCAGTAACGTCGTCGGATATCTGATCAATCAATGTCATCCAATATAATTTTAATCGAACTACAATTAGTTCTGTTAGATTTATTGCCAGGTTCTTTAAACGCACTTTAAGACTTCTGCGGAGTTATACAAATAAAATGGAAGACATATGGCTTCGGAAAATACATTTTTATGACTCTTAACTGCAAGAGCTAGTGGTGGAGTTTTTAATCTGAATAAAATGGCTAAAATTGTCGTTGAGCATTTGTTACCAAAACGAATTTTTACCGGTCTGCACTATCAATCAAATGAAGAGGGGAAGTATTTTCTGGTCCACTGGCTTTAGGTTATTGGTGTATCGCGACAGAAATCTATCGCAGAGTGAGTTCCTGTCATGTTACACTGAGAACTCAGGGCTGGTAATGAGAGACACATAAGTTCGCGTCCTTAATAGGCCATAATAGAGATATTTTAATGATGTTCAAGCTAGTTTTATATTTCACCATAGGTATGAGTTGCGACATGAACTGAATAAAAATTTCTAGTTATGTGCGCTTACAAAATACTTTAATTTCTTAGCTCTTCGCTGCTTTTCGTTTCCAGTTTCCTTCAACTGAGTTAGGTCTGTTACTGGCGTTCAGTGTTCGCGACTAACTTTTTTGGCTCTCGGCCATCAGGGCCGAGAGTGTCAAAAAACTGTCGGCCCTGATAGGTTTTAGTCGGCCCTGATTTCAGCATCATTTGGCTATCTGATTTTTAACTAAAGATAAATTATTAATCTAAGTCATGAAAAAAACCTGTTTTGTACAAAAACTTTTATTTTATTGACCAGATGTCAATGCACCACAGAACGTCGGAGCCTCTCTAACTATTGCTCTGATCATAACATGTTATATCATCTTAAAGCTCTTATTTTTCTCTTTCTACTGATATTACTTTTATAGGTTGAGTAGCTAGTTTTCACGCATTGAAGCCTATTTTCATAAAGCCTGCCACCGGTTTTCACCTAATGGACAATGTTTTATCAAAAAAGAATGAAATATTGAAAATTCTGAGGAAAAATTAAATCATGTCAGGACAGTATTTTTTTAAAATCAAAAACTGGACTAAATACTGGCTACCCATATGATTCATAAAATGCACTTTGAGAATGCAGGGCTCAACATTAAGCATTGCCCGCCTGCCCGGGGCAGGTAAAACTTGAGGTGGGGCAGGTAAATTCTGACCTCCACCTGCCCAAAGGACAGGCAAAATTTTCACCCTATAATGATAACCCATTAGAGAAGGGCAGATAAATTTATGGGTCGGGCAGGTAAAACTTTACCTGTACCTGCCCTAAGGGCAGGAAGGTCAAAACCCTTAATGTTGAGCCCTGGAATGCTATGTTTGGTCGAAAGACTTGAAACAAGAACAAGTGAAAATTCACCCTACCACAGATAGCTGATTTTCAGTATTTTAGGCTAATCTAGACTAGTTTTGTCGACAAAAACACAGATAAATTTATAGAAATTTTCAAAATGTGCAAATATTAGCACTAGATCTATCTGTAATGGATGAATTTTCAAATCAACTTCGAAAAATGATAAACATATACACACACAAATAAAAAATTCATTCGTGGATTTCAAACATGTTGAACCACAAATAATGTCATGATTAATGAAAATTTCTATACTAAATGCCTGAGGTGTGTTGACATATTACCCATGATGCACCTTGATCTATGCTAGGATGCAGGAAACACTGAAATTATGCTATCCATGGTAGCAAGTTTATTACATTATTCACAATTTTAGTGAAGAAAATTAGAGGAACGATCAGAAACTGACTCCAGTATGCGTTCAAGTCATTAGTTTTTACACAGGGTTCCATTTTGAAAATATGGCTCAAAATGCATGTATCATTTTTGTGGACAACAGCATATGACCTAAAACTAAGATGCAGAAAATTTGGTGCTTGGTTATTGTTTCTTTAAGTAAGAAATTGATGTTGTGTTAATCAACTCAGAAAAAAAGAAAGAAAGTCATAATGCTCCCGCCATTTTCCAAATTTAGGGGATCCTCAGATATATTTTATAACTTTTATTTTTAGAACATCGACATCTTGGTTGAAATTAACTTGCAGAATTTTGAGGGCCTGCATCCGTCCTGACCTTATCAACGCCATCTCAACCCCCCCCCCCCCCCCTCCTCCCCCCTCTCCCACCCGACTCCTCCCCGATCTAATCCATCGGGTGACACAACAGGAACACCCCCCACCCCCAGGGAGGCCGGGGATTTCGCCATCGGCCATCCGGGCCGAAACAACACTCCTTTTCCCGTTTTTTATCGGCCCTGAAGCAGAATCGTCGGCCATTGGCCGACGGGCAGGCGTTAGTATCGAACACTGGCGTTTGTTTAATTTTAGGGTCAGTCGAATTTAATTTGGGTTTGGGGCATTAAACCATCCTTCTTGGGACAGGAGGGACCGATGTCTTACCTGCTGAGGAACACCTCCCTGAGTGAAGGCCCGAGCTGGCCGTCGGCGTCCTTGAGCATCCCCTGGATACACAGGTCGGGGTGGTAGGGCCACGATTCCCCGTCTGTCACAAACCGCGAGCACAGCCGCTCCGTCGGCGACAGGAACAGCGCCAACGTCGCGATCATCTGCAAAGGCATTTAATCGTGTTTTTAGTAAAAAGTTGTGCAATATGAGCATTTAGACGTTGGTTTTAGATTTTTACACGGTCGCCTGGGTTTAACCAGATCGTTAAGAAACTTTCATGAAAGTAAAAAAAGGCCTAGTTCTGTAGAGTGTTAATTTGAATATTTTTTAGGCGAATTAAAAAAAGAAAGGTATCGACATTTCGATATCTATGTTGTTGATAAGCATTTTTTTCATGATTAACATTCACCATAAGAAAATTAAGATATTCTATAGATTTTCGGATAAAAATTGGACACATGTGCTCGATGGGTTTCGTGGCCAAAACAATTATGAAGCCGATGGGAAAGTTTCAACTAAAAATAGACAAAATTCTCTACACTGACCAGGTTGACCTTTGAAGCTGACCTCCCTATGACGACACTCCGTCCGCACGTCATCAGTTGCGACAGGATGGCTTTCCGCAGAAATGAGTCTTCAAGCTTATGGTCAGGGTGGAAGGCAGTATCAGATAACTGCAAGAGAAAAGAAAGAGAATTGGTAGTAAAGAATCCAAGTAGATGTTTTGTTTAGAATAGGTTCTCATCATCCAAAAAGCAATTCATTTTGACCCTTGGGAGCAGTTCTTTTTGAGTTCTAGAATTGTAAGTACAAATTCATTAAAAAAAATCAAGTATTTGTTTTGTGTTCGAAATTTAAGTTCTCTGGTGGTACTAGAACGGATGCTATCTTTGAGTTTGTTATCAAGGTGGATTAATTTAAAACATTAAAACCGCTCAGCAAGAGACTAAGGGTATCCAACAGGGCAACTTACGGGAATGTTTTGGGGTAAACCTGCATCAGCGAGGGATCGCAGCATGAGTACAAAGTTATTCAAGTAGCGAGTGAACGTCATCATGGCCAGTGAGGTGGGGCCCCGGTCTAGGAGTATCCTGAGTTTGGTGATGAAGCGCTGCATCCACAACAAGGACAGCTCGTAGAGATGCAGGAAGGTCCCCAGTTGACTGTGGGGCACAATCACAGATAGCGAGTGTACAGCCATGTCGGACAGTCCCATGGCCCCAAAGACGAAGGCCGTGATCACCGCACCGCGGTCCTTCATGATGTAGAACTTGGTGTCGATGTCGTTCTCTGTCGGGTCGCGACAGATCTCCCCGCTCAGGGTGTGTGAGGCGATGTATGTGAGCACGGGCAGGGTAATGCTGGTTTGGTTCTCTGTGGTCCATAAGTGCCGTATCCGTGGACCCAGGATATTGTCCCACTGGGCCAGCAGTACGGCGTTCACGACACACCCTTTGGAGCCATCCAGGGTGGTCTTAGTGAAACTGCTGCTTGGACTTTTGGGTGAGAGTGGGGAGGCTTCGACGGCCACACTCTTAGATAAGTCTATTGAGGGACGTACTTTTGGTCGTGGTTGCAAGGCCGAGTCTATTTCCGCCTCTGCCATTTTGTCTTTTTACGTTGTATAGACTTATTGTGTTGGACGAGAATTTTTCTTATATGATTGGAAACACACGCGTACACTTAGAATATGACCCTTACCTCCTTGTTCACTTGCATGGTATGTACAAGGTAATTGGCAACTACTATGTTTATGAGTATAAAACAAACTGCCAAGAGAGTCATCATAGTATGCGTGTCCAATGCCAGCGACATGGTCTGAGTGATACACATCAGGAACAGCAGGAATATTGTTATGATGAAGGAGAAGAAGATGTAGTTGATGAAAAGCAGAACAAGTTTCTCGTGGTCGACAACTTGGACCATCCAGTCGACCCTCATTGGGTCTCGTTGTATATTCATCTATAAGGATGGGTTTTTATCGTTGTGAATTTTGAATTGAAAGAGTTAGGCTTGATTCCATCTTTTACTGATGCGTAGCTGCCACATCCTTTCTGAAAGATGAAAAAAAAAACAAAAAAAAGAAGATTGTTGATCAAAACAGGGATTGAAGTCAGGGTTAATGAAAAATATGAAACAGTATAAATAAAAGTATGAATTGTACTCCAAATGCTACAATACTTGATGTAAGCAGTTATTTAAAAAAATTATTATCAGAGGTATTGAAGTGAGAAAATCTGCAATCAGATAATAATCCCTGAAAACTGACATCCATGTAAAAAGATATTTCTTCTGGGGCTTCACTTTGTTTTAATCATGCCCCGATGTGTGTCAGAAAGTGAGAGACATGGATCCTTTTTTTTAGCTTCACAATAATGAATGATGAGAGATTATCAATCTTGATTTTTAATCTTGAGATTAGGGGGTTGGAGTGGCCAAAGTCGTTGAGGCATTGGTACCATTCATTGGCATTGGCACTGCATGGGTTCCAGTGCCCAAATGGTCCACAGGACTGCAGTGGAAGAACATTTAATAAAGTGAACTCAGCCTGTATAAAAACCCAATTAAAAAAATAGATTCCATAAAATTACATGATTAATGTTCAGTCTAGACAACTTTGTTAAAATCTTTTACAGGGTGCCAACACTTTTTTTTGTGGAAACAAAACATGTTATAATAAAAATAATAATACTGAAATATACATACAAAAATCCAAAGACAAAACACAATTGTTGATCAAAACAGGTCATGGATTGGTGGAAAGGGCAGAAATATCTTTCTATTTTATCTATTAAAACTCTCTGAGGTTCCCATCGCAGCACTTGAATCAATTTAGACAAAGTATTCGCCTCTCGATTCTCGCAGTCGGGCTGACATCAGAAGGATGGCAACAGGCCCCACCCTCGTCATGAAGGGGAAAAAGATCAAAAGCAAATCTTATGAATATGCAAATTTCCCCTTTGAGAGGGCGGAGCTAATATCACTGGTGTCCAGCGTGTATGGCTACTGCAATTACGCTGGAATCAGACGACCAATTCCGTCCGACTGCGAGAATATTACCATTCCCTAGCAGAGGTGGGGGGAGTTGGGTGAGGGGAAGCATCGCAGGCTAGAGTCAATTTAATGTTGTGATATTCAAAACTGGTGTAAATATGACTTAAAGCGGTTTTTTTTTTTTTTAAATACTATCTAAATAAAAGAAAAAATGCAATAAAACATCTTTTTTTGCATTTAAATACGCATTAATCCCGATCTAGAATAGATCTAGCTAACTGATAATGGAAATATTCTTTTTCACTTTAAAGTAGGCCTATTTGGTAATACACTCTTAGACAAAAAATGTGATAGGTTTGCTACAAAAAAAGCAATCCTGGCATTTTAACTTAAGCCTGACTGTAGTGTTAAGCCCCGTCCCCACGACTGGCACGAGGCACTTATCGTCAACGACAAATGGTTTATCGGCCGATCAAAATTTTCAGCCAATCAAAATTTTCGGCCAACTTTTCATAACTCGACCGAAAATTTAAGTCGGCCGAATTTTTTTTTTTTTGGTCATTGGGACGCAATGGACGATGAATTTTGGACGATGAAGAGGTCTTTATCGTCCAGAAATTGGTGCCATGTTGTCTGACGATAAACCTGTTTGTCGTCAGTGTTTTTCGATGTAAAATTAGCCCTCTTTAATATGTTTGTCGTCGCTGACGATGTCTTTTAAGAATAGACAACACCTCTCAGTGGCCAATGCGCAGCACTCCCTTTTTTAAAAAAAAATAATTCTATACCATTCATGATATTATTATTTATCATTTTATCATAAAAGCCAATGCTGAACCCTATCTAATGATATAAACTATATCAGAATGTGTACAACTGCACTTTTGTAGCTAGACTATGAAATGAAAAAACGCATTTTTCACTTTTATTTTTTGAACAAGGATATCTCAGTAACTATTGTATATAAATGCATGAAATTTGGTGAACATCTAGATAACATTTAGTTGCAGGGAAGAGTGTCTCAGAATTTTGATTTAGGTCTTAGTTTTTGTTTTATGAAATGTAGAAAATAATGTTGACAAAAATACCTAAAATCTTCCCGTTTTTTGTCATAAAATGTAAACAAGGCCCTAAATAAAAAAATCTGAGACACACTTCCCTCTAAATGATTTGTATTGACATGTCCAAAAAAAATCATTACAATCTATTAAGTGGTTACCGAGATATCCATGTTCAAAAAATAAAAGTGAAAAAAATGGTACTTCAGTCTTCACAGATAATTCTTCGAATTTTAAAGTGTTAACAACAAAATATGTTCTACAAGATAGAGAAAAATGTGCTCTTTCATTTGATATAATTATAGCATGTTGTTCTAGCCTTCCTGGTTACTGCAAGATCTTCATTGTTGCAAATGAAGCCACTCTGATGTGTTGTCTATCCTTAATCGTCAGGAAATGATGTGGCTTCTTAATTACTTGGTGCCAGCCTGTCTACCAGGACATGACTTCAATCCTTAATCGTCGAGGATTTATCGTCGTAGTTTATCGTCGGCTTTATTTCCCCCGTGCCGTGGGGACGGGGCTTAAGTCAGTAGAGAGTAGAGACTAGAGTCACTAGACTAGTGCCAGTAGTCTAGTGGGAATCTCGTACTGTAAAATATAGTGCCAGTATTGGCAGTAAGTCAGGGTTTTCTCGGACAAGGCTAGTCTAGCAACAACTTTGAAGGTTATGAAAGTGAGCCCTATTAAAATTTTGTGTTAACGTCTTAGAGCTGATGCTTTATGCAGAAGGGCCGTTGGTCCAATAAGACCCTACTGCAAGTAGGGTCTGCAAAGCCTACTTCAAGTAGGGTCTGTATGACAGCCAATCAGAATGCTGGAAGCCTACTTGTAGTAGGGTTTTGGACTTAGAGTGTGGAGCTCAAAGGCCTTCTGTGGTGTGTCATTAGATGGCTACTTGTAGTAGGGTATGGGACTCAAAGCCTACTTCTAGTAGCCTTTGTGTCCAGAAGCCTACTGGTAGTAGGGTAAAGGAAAGCCTACTTGAAGTAGGGTTTGAGACCTAAAGCCTACTGGAAGTAGGGTTCAGGACCTAAAGCCTACTTGTAGTAGGGTTCAGGACTAAACCCTACTTGTAGTAGGGTTCAGGACCTAATGCCTACTTCAAGTAGGCTTTGGTTCCAGAAGCCTACTGGAAGTAGGGTAAGAGAAAGGCTACTTCTAGTAGGGTTGGGGACCTGAAGCCTACTTGTAGTAGGGTGCAAGACCCAAAGCCTACTTCTAACCCCTAGGGCCTTGAAGAAAGCCTACTGGTAGTAGGGTAATGGACTCAAAGCCTACTTCTAGTAGGCATTGGGACCCTAAGCCTACTTGTAGTAGGGTTTAAAAACCCTACTTCTAGTAGGGTTCGGTACCCGAAGCCTACTTGTAGTAGGGTGAGAACTTGGAGTTACAGTCATGGAACTTGAAAGTCCATATTAGATATCCTATGTATAGATATAACTATGAACTTCTAAGCAGAAATTACTTCAGAACACCTAATTGAAATAGTGTCTGAATGCACCACATTACTTCTAGTAGCCTTCCAGACAAATATACAACTTCTAATACTATGCAGAAAGTAGATAGAATATATTCTAAATGGTTTAGAATTTCATTTGCTAGCTGAGTGTAAGACCCTACTTGAAGTAGGGTTGGAAACCCTACTGGAAGTAGGGTCTTATTGGACCAACGGCCCGCCTGCATGCTGCATCGAGTAAAGGTTTCTCAAATCAAAATATTGAAGCAAAACAAAGTGGGCGATAATATAGGAATCAGGAATCATCGTACACTTTCACAGTCTAGAAATCCAATCACTATCGATTTAGACAAGAGCACTCACATGTATCTATATTCTCACATATCGATTCACTTCAAAAGTACGAAATTGTACCTTTCTTTTGCAGTGAAGCATTGTTTTACAGTCGTTTCTTACCTGTACTGGAACAGTCACGGGTCGTCCCACTCGACCAAGGTGAAGGTCGCGATGTACTGGTGCTGCAGTTAGCTGCTAGGGGATTCGATCTCCATTATTTTCGCGCGCGATCGTGCATGTTCTTGGGACCGGATAACATTTCCCGCTGCTCGGATCATCCAAACCAGGCTACATACATTAAGCCATCACACATTGGTTATATCCTAGGGTTCAACCGGTTGGACAAGGGTTGGACAAAATAACTGAATCGGCGGGGTTTAATCGGGAAGCGACTTACACCTCTAACTAGTTGTAATTCCATACCTCTTGTGTCCACAGCTGGTCCTGCAGACCCTCTCCCTTCATACATCTCTAATTAGGTTGAAACCACACACACCCCTGTCATGCAACCTACCCTTTAGATCCATGTGTTAATAAAGTCAGTTTCCAGTTAGCCTCTGAAGTGAACAGACCTGTCTCATTTAACTCCTCAAATCATGGGCCCAGTCAAGGCACCCATCACAAACATCATGTAGTTTTATATTGGCTGACCACGAGCTCGACTAGAGAGAGAAATATGCTCTTTTATCTGTATTGTCTACCATAGGCCCCGTAATTAGTTTATATAGACCTAGCTTGTTCAGACGTTGACACGTGATCACGTTTTGGTGATCATCACATGGTGATCAAGACCACGTGGCCTATAGAATTGATACAAACAAATTAATTCTAAGTGATAATAATTCCTAACTATTACTTGGTAAGGCGATCTTTAATAATTCTAGCATAAAACTATATTTTAAATACCACAAAGTGTAGATAATCATTATTATAAATTGATCACCAATATGGCGGCCAGTTGTGATGTCACCTGCACAACGTCTATAACGCTTCTATTTGGTACCAGTAAGAAAATTTATTGTGTATTCTGTCCCTTCTTTAACCACTGACCTATAATTGGGATAATTTGTCGCCGTCAATAAAATAATGATGTCATGCTGAACTAAGTGGAGGTTTCATACCAGCTCAACTTAGATATCATTTTATGATCTTAATTCTGTTAGAATCAAATTCTATTGGGAATCGTATATATTTCTCATCCTCTTCCTTCTAATTTGACCTGTCAGGTAGCTAGATATTCCTAAAAGGAAATTCACTTATAAAAGGTTGTCGTTTATTGATCAAACTGAAAGGTGTTAAACAGTCCAATCAGTTCCCACAACAATATTCAGAACAGGATTTTGGGCAGGGTGCCTCATACTGGTTCATGGGCCTTAAGAGTCTCATGTAGGTGGGTAGGTGGGCAGGGCTGGATAGATGAATTAGTCCTACTACTAAGAATGGAGCATCGTGTCATAATCTACTATATTCTTGTATGGTAACCATAAGATATTTATGAGCATAAGGATGTCCAGAATTGTCTCTTGGCTGCCATTGCGAGGCACCTTCCTAAGGCCTCCCAAGTTTGATCTTGGTTGCCCTCAAGTCAGTAGGTCCTTGAGTCACCTATCATCCCCAAGGCTGCGTTGGGGCTCATCCTCGGGTGTGTGAATTTGTCATTATGACAATGATGGATCAGATGTTCACAGTTAGAGCACATTGAATGACACTTATTTATTTTTGGGTAAAGGTCCACCTTTTATAGGCAACAGGTACAAGCCGATTGGTCATTACATATCACCTGAAATAACCTTACAAATACCATGTTTCCCCAATAAACCACGAGTTTCATGTTGTCCCGACTATTTTCATACATTTGTTTGTATCTAATGTTTTTAGTTACTCTAAGTATTTTGTGTGTTCCTATAATTAGGTTATTTCAACAAAGTTTACATAATAATTACAAAATTATTACATAAGGTTGGTTTGTCAACTGATAGGATGAGGACAGTAGGCCTAACCAGTAACCACAGGAGGCAAACGTACTATGATTTATACATGAACTCTACTTTGATTTCTAAGGCAATTGTGACTTTTCAGAATGCGAGTTGGAACCTTTTTCTATGGTTCCCAAAAAGAAAACGAGGGAAAAAACAATTCGCCCTAAAAACCTTTCAATAGGCCTATCTATAGTACGTAGTAGTGGCATCGTCTCCTAATTGTCAGTGATCTTTTTTTTTTGGGTCGTCTTAATTTTCAATTTCATAAATATCTCTATATATAAACATATGGTTTCACATGGTAATTATGTGGAGCTGGACACGCTAACAACTGACCTCTCAGCCCCTGATTGTTCGATGGTCCACCAGGCGTGAATGTCCGACTTGTCAGTACAGGTGCAGCTGTCCGTGGATGAGGCAGCCAATACAGGATATGTCATCATTGTACTGTCTACAATCAAATGGTCAGGACAGTCTCACTTATAAACCTGGGCTGATGTAAAGGAGCCACACTAGACTATATTATCATATTCCTAGAGTAGACCTTCAGAATGTTTGATACCAGGCTGGGATGCAAAAAGACGGTACGTATATATATGCATATTTTTATTCAGAAACAAATGCCTTGGAATTTCACAATAATTATATATCATGAGGATTTAGACTATGTACTGTGTATCGCGAAAATAATGTATATCACAGGTGTTTTGGTCAGAGATGCCAATAATTCATCTTTGTTTAAAACTTTGTTTAAATATATCCTTAGTGACACTACCAGTACCTACATTTTGATTTAGACCTTATCATGATGTGTGGATATTGTGTTGATCATCAACCCCTCATCCTCTTAAAATGGGTCCAGCAGAACAGCTATCGATCACCTTGTATTTCTGTGGCTTATATAATATATAACATGATGCTCGTCTGCTTATATTATATACATTTTATCAGGTTGGTTGGCGAGTGATTACACTTCTGGGAGTCATTGTGCATTGCGTTATTAGGCCAACCTTAGCCCACGTGTCCCAAGGCTTTTCTGCACATAACAATGGTCAGTCGTCGATATCCCAGCATTACGTAAGTCTTGTCACACGCATTCGACCACGTCTGTTTTTCAATAGGTCTTTTTAGACACATGAGCGCAGCAGAACCCTACCAAACAATAGCTAGTTTGCAGCTGATTGCATTAATTAGCTAGAAGGCGTAAAGTTTGAATACCTCGCTACACAAACAATTGATTGTATTTGGATAACTTTCAAATGTACATTTATCAAATATCATATCATATTACATTCATTTGTTGAGTCCCGTAGAAATGGAATGATTATTGTAGTATAGTAATAATGAAATCCAATGGTGTGCTTACCAGTATACTTATGACTTGAAGCCAGAGGAAAATATTCCGTTAACGGCCAGTTTACCTCAAGTAGTATAGGCAAATGTGTATTATTTCCAGGCAATTATTAGCAGGTCAAGATTTTAGCGTTCATTTTGATACGCATGCATTTGTATGAAGAAGCCCGACTTAGAATAATATTGAACTGTGCATTTTGCTATATCTAAAGGCATACATATGTAACATCATATTAAATAGAAACGCATGCTCCTCATTTACATAAACTGTGAGAATATTTTTGTAACCATTCATTTTCTGGTATTATATAGCTTTTAAGAAGACAGTAGCTAGGATTTGAAAGATCACCTTAGGTAAAATTCGGTCTGCTCACAAAGTGTAGAGTATATTTGATAATTTTATTATTTCTAATTACGATGCGTATATTCCGGAATGCCTCTGGAACTATCATAAAGTACCCAATTAAAATATTAAAACATCCAGAGAATTAAATTCTTTAGGACTGTGACGAATGTGAGTGGGTGTCCCCAGTGGGCGCGTACTACGACCTAACGTCCTTATGCGGCCGTCACTTCGAGGTGGGCCTGGAGACTCCTCCAGGGTTCGTGCTTCACTTCGGGGTATGCTCCAGGGTGCCATGTGGTGGTACGGGGGAGACGTTCGGCTGTCTGCATGCACCAGGTAATCCATTACATTGTATTGATGGATTATGTATTTTGATCGTGTAAGAGCATATTGAGATTCTTAATGCTGAGTGTGTTTGTAAACAGGCGTTAAAATAGCAAAAAGACGGTAAACTAGATTTTTCTTTTTAATCAATGCACATTACCTTTTATTACATTTTACAGTTAATTTTACAATTTTGTATTTCACAGGTAATTCACCAACTAGTACTGGAACTTCATTTCATTTCGAACAAATTGAAACCAATATGCCGACTGCTGGCTTACGGCTGGTGTTTTCTAGTGGTGAACTGTGTAAAGCTATCAAGGGACCGCGTAAAACTGTCATAGACTTTGAGGTATGAACTTTAGTAAACTGGTAAAATCGTTAATGTTTATTGAAATAATTATATACAATCGACGTTAATTACAATACTCGCGAGGTATGGGCATAATTATCTAAAATTTGTAACGTATAACCGACAATATTGTATTTATACTTGCTTTATTCTCATACATTCATTATTATTTTATCAAAAAATAATAACTGTAAATCTATCACGAAAACGGCGCTCAGTTCTTATTGTGAGATGTGACCAACGAAACGACAAGCATTTATACAGTTCGTGTTATCTGGTTATCTGCACAACATGTCAAGAAGAACCACTGATGTCGATTTTCCTAAAACCTATTCATTGCAATATGAATGATTTTCCTTTTCCCCACAGTGCCAGCCGTCGGTGGCCGCGTCCCACTCGGACCTGGTACCGGTCAGTGCGTGGGAGGGCAGTGGGCTGGAGGTGTGCACCTACCACGTCGTGTTCCGTTCCCCTCACGGCTGCCCCACCCACCGACCCACGTACAGTGCGCCCAGACCCGGCATCACAGCAGGTGGGTAGGCCACAGCACGACTTTTATACTTCACTTAGTGTCTAATTATGGCTATCAAAATTTAGGAATCCTCTCAGATTTCCACAAGAATTCAAGGTCAACTTTAGGACCTTTCCAGGAATTCTTTTCACTTGACCTTTGAAATTTCGGGAAATAGATTGTAAAGTTTACTTTTTTTAAACTTTCATGTTCCTTAATGTCCCAATT
Organism: Lepidonotus clava; assembly: GCA_936440205.1. Classification (NCBI taxonomy): domain Eukaryota; kingdom Metazoa; phylum Annelida; class Polychaeta; order Phyllodocida; family Polynoidae; genus Lepidonotus; species Lepidonotus clava. The sequence goes on from OW387134.1 coordinate 55,364,551, forward strand.
TAAAGAACTCAAAGGCTAGCAAAGGTGTTTATGTGTGAACAAGTGGTAAATTTCCAGACATCATAAAAAAGCAATAAAACTATCCACAAGTATAACTCTATATAGTGACTTATGGGCCCTAGCTAAATTGGCAATTCTTCTAGATTAGAAATCATTAAAGTTCGAAATGATTGAATTAATAACAGGGGTTTGTAACACATGTTTACATTTCTTTTACCAATCTTTTCAATAGTGTCCGGCTGCATAGACACAGTGCCAAGACTGTCCACATATGACTGCCACCCAGCGGGAGGAACCGAACTCACCATCTACGGAGTGGACTTCATGACCAGCCCACAGGGGGGAAGCACCGTGCAGGTGCAGGTGGGCGGCCAGGTGTGTGGGAACGCCCGCGTCCTCGACGCCTGGAGGATCTCCTGCCAACTACCTCCGGGCGTGGGAGAGGGCCACACGATCACAGCCACTCTCAGGATCAGGAGAGAAACTCGGTGAGCTAAGGAAAAAAATATAATTAGAGTACTGTCCCCTTAAGGAAACTGTTGAAACACATTAATGAACATGTATTGAAGAAACGGCACACGTTACACTTCAGGTGACTCCCAGTTGTCAGCTCCCTGTAGATGCTGTATGGTTACATCGGATTTCCAACGTTGTAACCCACTCAGGGAAGTTGTTATAATGAAGTGATTCGTGGTAAAATAAATCGCAATAAAAACTATCTGTTCGAATAATGAACAATTGATTTAATAGAAGGGAATGTTATGCCCCCTCCCCCATATTATGGGGGCCACTATAATTATAATGTTTTAATCTAAAGTTATCAATAACATTGGAAGATCAGAGCGCCAACCCCCCTTTGAGCATCTCTGGATCCGCCCCTGATAATGATTAGTTTTTTCTTAGGGTTTTGAGTTAGAATAGCTTGGTAAAGGTCACTTGTTTAACGAAGCTTTACTGCGAGGCACCCTCTGCTTGTGTGCCAGTTGCGTGACATGTCTCTATCCTTGTGGGTTCTTCTGTAGGGTGCCAAACTGAGTAAGGAAGCAATTGGTGCGTTTCCTAAACTCCTTTACATCATTACTTCTTGTCATGTTAAGGTTTTGTCCACTGCCGCCTTGCCAACATTCAGGGGTTCACAGGACCTTTGATCGGGCATTATCAGTTCAATACTACTATAGCGCCCATAGTGGCGCTGCCTATACGCGCGACTTTGCTAAAATTAGTATCACAAAATAATAGTATAAGCGGCAAAGTCACTTGGATTGATTCTTTAATATAAACCACATCTTAGTAGTATATGGGAATGGGAATTTATAGATGGTCATTTTCTATGTGATCCACTGTCTACTAATATGCATAGTATAGATCATAATTAGAGGAGTATTGGTAGTTGGGGTACGCCGGCCAAGAATCGGCTGGAAATTAACAAAAGGGGGTTCTTGCGATTGCAACTGATCATTTTCTCAAATACTTCTACCTAAGCGTCTGCTGGAATTCAAACGAATCGATAAAACGTGTTGGATCCGTTCGCTTGCATACCTGGCATTTACCGGATCGTTTGCACTCCCGATTGTGTGCGACAATTGTCGCAACAGATCGTTCGCACCCCGACGGGCACGGCTGAAATGGACCCTCATCACAGCTCCCTGCGATAGAACAATCGGAGGGGCACGACGAATGGACATTCGGTAGTCAGTAGTATACTAAAATGGGAATTTACAGATGGTTTGATTGTTTTCGCGCGCAGGGACGGATCCAGAGAAGGAAAACGGGTGGGGGTGGGGTGGGGGGCGCTTATATGAGAATTTGAGGCGCCCGTCCAGGAGTTAGAATTTTACATTAAAAAAGACTAAATTTTGCAAAAGTTAGTGGGGCGCGCGCCTCAGGCGCCCCCCTCTAAATCCGTCCCTGGCGTGTTCAGTTCGTCTTATACAGGCGACGTCGTGTGTATGCCTACAGCTGGTTCAGACTATGGGACTTTGCGCAAAAAATCATGCAACGTTCACTTCAGTTCCTACATTACCAAAATATTTACTTATTTCGGATGTTTCACGCTGTTGAGAATGTGATACTCTTTTCACAACAAGCAATTTTAATCCAATTGACCGTTATCCATTAACACAATTTTCCAGAATACAGGTGGACGAACATGAATTAGCTTCGTGATGAGACTATTGTGTCATAATTATTTAAAATGCAATTACGTAAAGGAGGCATTTAACGCAAGAAGACACTATATTGGGCGTAGAATGCATTGCCGTTATATTGGTTAATTTCCCTGAAAAAACATTATTTTGCTATTTGTTAAATCAAATTACTCTGCAAATTACCAAAATGATGGTCATATCTCTTCTGGCAAACTAGTCTTAAAACAAACCAGGACAATTTCCGTTATCATGAGAATGCCACATGAGATACAATGTCAGAGATTATATGAGTCCAAGGCTGATACCATGTCACCCGGTCATTATGCAGCTTGTTAGTTCACCGGGGTCTAATGGTCATCCGATTGGCGTATTTACCCGACCTAATAACGTGGCTAAATGGCCTCAAATTCGTAAATATAACGTTACTCTTAACATCTAGGTGAAGATTACACAATTTACATTATGGACATTTTAAGTCCCAACCCTTTCCTATCCTTGTAATAAAGACCAACTGGGTAGAATAACATTCAGAAAATATCCATATCCTTCTCTCACATTCGCCATATTTCATTAACACTCAGTGCCACTCGCCTGCAGGTTGCAGGCCGGGGCGAGCCCCGAGGTGTACATCGAGGAGCAGTACATCACCTCCCACGCCGTGCGCGTCGCCTACAAACCCCTCGTCGACTACAGGCGACAGTTCGACTCCTTCTTAGACCTAGGAGTGGGCGGCCTGACTCCCCAGATACAGCAACTCTACCAGAGGGCATTTGGCTCCAGAAGTAGGCTATTTTCCGACACACTAATATTCCCATAGCTATAACATGAAAACGCAAGAGCTTCACGCAGAAAAGGACTTTGCGGATAATTCAATCTGCCAATTTTCATGAACTAATATCATAGAAATCACTTTAAGTAAACTATGGACGTATCTAGAATTCGCCGTTGTCTAACATTTTATTATATCACAACGAAGAAAAAACTTTGCTGTTATCATTATTTGTCCTTTTAGGCATTCCGGCAAGTGTGCTTGGTCAGCTGGGCATTGACCACGCTAAAGGCATTCTGCTGTACGGACCCCCCGGCAGTGGGAAGACGCTGCTGGCACGTACCATAGCCAGAATCCTCAACACGGAGAAGGTATCAGTGTTCTCCTGGGATTTCGATGATAGAAAAAGAAAGTCATACAGACGCAGAGGTCGTGAAATTCCTGCTTAATGTATTTAGTTATTAATAGATAACGCACAGAAATGTCAGCAAACGTCATACAAATATTATTAATATTGTTAATGTTGTTCGTGGATTTAATGACATGTATTCATCTATTTCTAATAATCACTGTAAACAGCCAGTAAAACCTTTGAATTTGGTGGATTTTGTTAGGTAACCCTTGTGAACGCACCGGAGATTATGAGTAAATACCTTGGGGAGTCTGAAAAGAATTTGAGGTAAGTCGATGGCTATTCCCTTCATCGAGCCATAATTAACTTAGCCGCTCAAGCTAGTGGTCCAATTAGTGTCTGGCCTGGCATCTAATCGACAAGGTACATAATTATCATGATACGTTGGCACTATGTTTTAAAGGGATATGCCTGAGATATGAGCTGCTGTATTTTGGTTGAAACGATACGTCCTATGCGATGTCATGTCCTTGCCTTTACAATTTCAAATTTCAAAGCGTGGCAACTTTAAAATGTTTTTACACGTTCGTGTTATTCAACATTAATTTTTGAAAAGCAAATAGATGACGAATGTTCTGTAGACAGGAACAGTATATTGAAAGTAAAAGGAGAGCTGCGTACTGGAATTTTAAGAAGTATAGAGTTAGAGATTGGTAAAAATAAATCGCGCAGCAAACTAATAAATTTCGTAAATTTGCCTCCATGATACCTTTCTAACACAGTGCGTTTATTTAAACAATTTAAGTATGATGCTCGTCGAAGGAAATATTCAGAGTTGACGGTAGCAGTATTCTGGCCTTTTGCTTTCTATAGCGTTATTGATACATTTAAAAGTAGTTGCAAACTGGTCTACACTTTACCACTTTGACCCTCTCTGGTCGGCTGACACTAGGGCCTACTTTGACGCCGCGGAGAAGGACTGGCAGGAGCTGGGAGAGGTTAGCGACCTGCACGTAATCATCATAGACGAGATCGACGCCATTTGTAAACCGCGAGGTAAGACCAAGCCTGCACAGGGCCTCTGGCAGGGCTTGTATAAGAGCCAGGCAATATTATCAACATAATGCGTTAATACGACGGCCGAAAAGTACACTGTTACAAAGCATTATTTTTTTCAGAGTAAAGAATCGCACTGGAAATAAGCCATCTAAGTAGATACGCAAGTATTGATACTTGGAGATGATGTGTTGAAAGGAAATGGACGTGTAGTCGTGCGGTGATAAGTACACTCAAATCACCCGTCAAAGTGGGTAATGGTTGCACCAATTTTTGCTGTGCCTATCACCATTACAGTGTGGTTTACAATGGCATCTGAGGCGTGGACAGACGCTGTCCTCGTTATGGCTACTTTCAAACTGTAGATACACGTAAATTGCACTTCTACGCCAGTCGGTGCTGCTATTAAAGAACACCAATCACTCCTACCGATGCTATGATTTATGACATCGCTTTTGAAATAACCGTAATCCCTAATGGAAATCTAATTTGCTTTGATCTCACAATGAAAGCCGCTACAGAAGTAATGTAATGGGAGTTTTCTTTGTGTGACCAACATGCATGTACCTGCTACTACCCCAGGAGATTTGAATTGTAATTCGTGTGATTGAAAACACATAGAGTGTACACGAGCAAAATTATTTAGATCATTTTATCCAATCACATTTTACACGGCTAGCCTATTCACTGTATTTGTACATGGTGCTCACGACGATGACAATATTTGCACCTGCTTGACACTATAGCCTAAGCCTAAGCGAAAATAAACAGTTAGTCACAAAAAACCGGGTTTTTGGGAATCAGTTCATAACTTCAAAACACTACGTTCCAAAATATTACTGACGATACATTTTTTCATAATAATGTTGTCGAAATAAAGTACCATGACCCAATTTGAATGCCACTTCGAAAGACTAAGCATATTTAGAATTTTTTTTGGACACGTAGGCCTAATCGAGCAAAGGTCTATTCAGCTGTTAGTTAACACTCATATTGCAAGGAAAATGTTAAGTAATTAAAATCACTTTAAAAGGTTATAGTTACACCGAGTCCCAAAAAGAAACTTAATGGCATTTTGGGGGGTATTTTTTGCGCCTTTTTCGATTTAGTCAAGTGTCCTATCAGCGTGTCCTTCATGAATCATTCTAGGTAAGTCGGACTCTTCGGCGGCTGCGGCTGCATATGACAGTGTGGTGAACCAACTCCTGACCAAGATGGACGGACTGAGGTGAGTCTGAGAGACAAAAGCCATGAGCAGTAAGCTGTCGAACATCTTTTATTCTTTTCATTAAAATTTATTCAAATCACACGGAAAGAGTTCGAATATGGGCAGATGAGTCATTCAATTCATTCCCTTGATCACACTATAGGGCATAGGCCCTATAGCTCAACCGACTATTCTTCCGACTCTTACGCACATACATCATTAATTATATGCCCTCTATGTTGTAGGTCTTTACACAACATCATGATAATTGGGATGACGAACCGCCGAGATATGATTGACCCAGCTCTTCTAAGACCCGGGAGATTTGAGATACAGATAGAAATCGGTTTGCCGGATGAGAACGGCAGGTGGGTTGCTAAGGGCGATAACACTAATTACTAAGCGTTAATTACTTGGTTTCAATCCAGAATTTAATTAAAACATATAAATTAAAATCGCTTTAGATGACTAATTTCTGAAAATCAAAAGAAAAAGCAAGCATCAATATTCATGAACTTAGATATATAGTTCTTCTTTGATTGACATAATCTCTGTTGAAGGTGGGAGATTTTTACAATTCACACACGTGAGATGAAGAAGCACAAACACTTGAGCAACGACGTCGACATAGTGGAGCTAGCAAGGAATACATCCCAGTTTAGCGGCGCCGAGATTGCAGGTTTGGTCAGGATGGCAGCTTCCTTTGCACTTGATCGAAGAGTAAGTTTGAACGATTGCCTATCTATTAATGATATTCTATTATATCATACCATTCAATTACCTGCATATACCATGCTATTACCTATGTCACTTATACTGGTATCATAGTGCGTTAAAAATATAATAAAATTATGCTTGATATACAATATGTTGGAAAATATTCGATTATGAACTTGTAAGTGCCTTCGGCATATTTGACAAGAGCCAGTTGTAATAGAAATAACCTATTCCTTTCAAATGTGTTAAATAATTATGATGACTCTAAGATTGACAAAATAATTTTTGATAGATCCATCCTCATGAGGACAGTACAGTTCCTATTCACCAGACATAAATGTATACATAGTGGTTACTGTGAGGAAAGAGGCACATCAGCCAATCAGATAGCTCCTGCTGGTAGTGATATACCTAGTAGATTATGGTGGAGTAATATTGAGTGAAGTACACCTTGGCCAATCAGAATGCTACATTCTGTGGATGCCTAAAATTCAATTTAACATAGAACAGCCTGCATATATAGTTGATGCTGACCTCTTGAAATTAAGCAAAAAGATTTGGTCTTTCTCCAGCTAAATAAGAAATTATAAATCTAAACAAAGATGAGGGGAAGGTTAGTGTTGCATTGTACTATTTATTCACACATTGATGTGCTCATCTCATGCCTAGATAGAAGGGGAAGTATGCACCAAATAGTCTCATTCTAGCATGTGTTCAATAGAGACAAATTTGGTAATTTCTTTTTAGATTCGCACATGGCCCACATAGGCTTTAAGGATTCCAATGGCTTCTGCTATTATAGTCTATTCATTCGCCATTATAAGAAAGAATTCAGGGCCATTAATTTTTCGGTTTCTATTCATATAGGCCAAGACAACAATAATTACAGGTAGCAATATCATTATTCAATAATTCCCTTCAATATCTTATTCTTGGTACGAAAAGCAGAATTCTAAATCCGATCATTAAAAAAAGAGTTGCGACCCAATAACTCCATCTCTTTGCTGTCGTCATGTTTCAGTATGGGAAAAACAACACAGATTCAACTCTGCAAGTAAAAAGAAGTGACTTCCAAAAGGCGCTCAAGCAGTACAAGCCCGCGTACACACATCTAGGGGTAAGGTTCATGGTAAATGGTGTAAGGGGGCTCTTCTTAACTGTTCAACCTTATCTAGTCTACAATTTTTAGTTATGTCTCTTTCTGTCTGCACAGAAACTTTTAACAATGTTACAAATCTCATGTATACCTATTCTGATAGGGAACTGGGTTTTAAAACACTTAGCTTGACATTTCTCCGAACAACGTTAACGTATCCTTATGTATTATTCCTTTACCCTGTTCACCGTCTATCCAGTAGCATAATTCAAAACAATTCAATCTGATGTATTGTACTTCCCTTTCTATTACACTCTATGGTACTGTGAAGGACATCACGATTATCGCGAGAGAGCAATAGGCCAAATGGGTGGCTTGTAATCTAATGAATAAGCAGCCAGGAAAACTTTATGCCATTGTGGGTGATGTTTAGGGAAAGGTATGATCTCATGAATCATGATCCACCGATGGTTTATCAACTCTGAATGGGTGCATACATGAATATCGCACATTTTGCCACCCTCTAAAAACCAATTACTTGACCTTATGGTTTTTGTTCGTAAACGTTTCATCGAAAGAATTGAGAAAAAGTATATCAGATAGTTAATTATTCAGTTCTCTTTTCCACGGATAGCTGATTTACTCTACTTGAGGTACCTTGTCCTGTAGGTTAATTTTGACTGATTTTATGGGCGACAACTCTAGCAAAACTATAGAAAATTTACAGATTTTGCTATAATTATATCCTTGTGAAATGAATGAAATTTCAAATCAACTTGAAAATATTAAATATACATTTATAAAAAATGGGAAAATAGTTTATGCTAGTAGTAGTTTACTTAAGCCTTGTGACTTGTCTACAAATCTCTCACCATACACCTTGATTTTGGCTAGTCTGCAGGTCAACTGCAATAAATCAAATAAGCTATCCGTGGTGGGGAAATTTATTCACGTCATAAGTTTAAAAAAACAGAAATATTCATATTATAAACGTCAATGGATGTTTTTATTAACCTCAGTATCACATCTTATCACCGCTTCACGATAAATTCTGTTAACGTATCTTTGAAACCTCAAGTGCTTTATAAAATATCCACTAAAGAATTTGCAAAAGATAAATCCAAAATCATCGACCAATGCCATACATAGCAAAAGTATATCAGACACCTGCTTACGAGTGCGTCCATTTGAACCGCTAAAACTGGCTATGTTTAACAGTTCACGAGGATAAAAACAAGTTGTTTTGATACGGTTTCATACATCCATAGCGTGTCTTCTTCGATTACTAATTGTATGAGCGTGACATATAAGTGGCCATAATCAGATTTCACTTACTAATAACTCCCTTGAGTGCCCAAGAAGCCTTTCTCGTATTTTACCAATGAGGATAAGAAGGTTCCCATGTTCGGACAGGTTAATCTGGTTCATCTCGGGTAATCAGGTAATTCCTACTCTTCTCTCACAGGACGATGTAGTAAAAGACTTCCTGCCCCATGGCTTCCTGCCGGCCGGTCCGCCCCACGGCGCCGTCCTCCGCCACGTCACCGAGGTGATAGAAAACATGCAGCGATCACCTCATCTCACCATGGAGACGCTTTTACTGCACGGACCTCGCGGCGTGGGAAAGTCCGGCCTGGCAGCCCACATGACTAGCCTAGCAAAGTTCACATTCGTAAAGGTCTCTTCTTTACAGTACACTAAAAACCAACTTCATCCACGGGGACCACGATTAGGAATCGATCAAACAAGACTTTTATGATTCCCATGTCTACATCATTTTCCGAGACATCTGCTCCCAATGTTTTTTTTTCCACTACTGATATGTTTCTGTCTCGCCAGTTCCTTTAGAATTTAACAAGATGTGGAATTAGTTTTATTCGCCAAAATCTAGTAATGTAACACGGGTCATTGTGTTTCTATTAAAAAAGAAAACTTCATAATTATATCTATTTCACATGGGCCAAACGCCGGTTCATTAGGCAAATATAGTATGCATGAAGAATACATTACTTATCATCATAAGTAACAGCCTTACGTATCATCGTTAAAAATGAGTTCTTTTAGATGTAGGATTGTATTGTATAATGGTGCAGCTATATATATAGTAAATATTCTTATCCAACAAAAATATGCGTTTAACAGGCATTTCTTAACACTTCAAACAGACTAGACATAGCAATAATTATTGATAACCAGCAGAACTTTAGACACCTGGCACATTTTATCATCCTAATTAATGCACTTATTCGACAGGTTATAAAAGCGACTGATATAGTTCGCCTCAGCTCTAACGGCCGTGCAGAAACACTGATCGACACTTTCCATGACGCATTCAAGTACGTAATCTGGCGAGGTTCTCTAGCTTTTCATTAGGTCCGGTGTGCGGGTCGAGACCACTTTTCATTATGATGCGGTAAGGAGGTCCCCTAATCAAAAGGTCCACATTAAACGACCACTGCGTGACAGGTAAATTGGGAGTGAGAGAAGTATTCTCTAATGAAGCATGTTTTCTGTAACCCACTGGCCAGACAACTACAGCACCTATTCTAGATTCTTTGCATCTATCCGAGAAAAACGTGTTATTCTGTCCCGGGCAATCAGACGCAAAATTGTGCAATACATGCTTTTCCTGTTTCCTGTCGATATTCTATTCAGATAATGTTGAGAAAGCGTTGTCGTGTCTCAGATGCTATTGATGCAGCTCAACTCAGTTCTCATTATCTTCTGAAGAGTTACCTAACGTTAATATTCTTATTTCCCAGAGCCAAGTTTGGGCTGCTAATTTTGGATGATATACATCTCCTGGTTGAAGCCGCGAGAGTTGACGACGTGACGATGGCTTCCCATGAATTGTTGCATACCATCCGCACCCTGTTGTCAACTCGCCCATTACAAGGTAAACCATTGTACAATTAAACTAAAATTCTGGTTGTTTCGACCAGTTCTGATTGCTTAGTTCTGGTTGAAAAGAGCAGAACTGGTTGAAAACGAACAACATAGTATTCCCTTTTAGCGATAGGACCAGAAATGTGTCATACAGCGATCAATCGCTTGGAAAATACATTACATTGTAGATATTGGTCCCCGGCAATCTCTTTTTCGACCAGAATTCTAGTCTCATCGCTCAATGGGTTCCCCTTTCAGTGTTCATCATTATACCATATTATATATTATATTATGTGTAAGTTGTTGAGAACATTTATGATTTTCTCACATTGGACTTGGAACCCGCACAGAAAATTTACTTCACAAGCCATTGTAAAATAGAAGGACAATTTGTTATACAATTTCTGTTCGGAGGCACAGACGTTTTAACTAATAATCCTAACCTCGATGAGAGAAATATTACCACACGTAGCAATATCATTAGGCAACAATTCCCTTGGGTATATTAATTCCCGGTAAAGAACATTTAGAATTAATTAAGAATACCTCTGTGTTCGCTGTAACCAGTCACCCCTTAAGGTATCTTTGGTGGACAACGCGAAGCCGACGAGGGAGATGAACATTTATATGTAATCAGGTTTAAAGATACTTATTGCCTCATTTGAATATGTCCTTGGAAACGACCTTGGAAACGACCGTATTGAATTACTCTGTAATTTTCTGTAATGGTGAATGTTGACAATAACATAATTATAGATGTAATTACACTTATGTACCTCACTTCTAACTACTAACGACGTCCCCTTCAGTTTGGTGAGGGCATGATTATATTCTAAATATCTCATTTCTTTCTACATAAACAAAGCGTGAACAGCTTTTGAATCGCTTCAGGCAAATACTCTGGAAGATTATGGGAATAATGCGTAACATAGATTGGAATTATTGTCTTATTGTCTTAATATATTATAATTATGGACAGTAGGGCCCTACTGTAAACGTATTAATTTCCTTGTGGTACATCTTTTCGCGCGTTTCGCGGACCACTATAAAATTAATTTCGCGAAAATATGACATGAGTGAATATTAGGACTATTATAGAGCAAATAGAGCAACTATTAAATGCGTGAAATCATGACTGCATGAAATTGCGAGTTGTAGCTAGGTGTACGAAAAATTAGCAGGGCGAAAATAAATATGTACGTTCACAGTATTCATTACTTTTTTAGTTCCTGTATAGGCCAATCAAAATAATGCAATAACCAACATCTGAACATAGATCGATGGTAAAAACAATTCATGTAATCTTAGAGGGTAGAATGCACACTCCTGAAACTCTGGTCTTCCTCCTCAGGTCATCAGTTGCTGGTGGTGGGCACCCTGTGGTCGGACGGCAGCTCCCTAACTGACAGCTACACGGGACGACTCGGCCTCCAGCTCCTCTTCTCACACCACTTCCACGTCCCACTACTGAACGCAGAAGGAGCATCCGAGTTTCTAGGGAGAGGCGGCTTCAAATTGTAGGTTTCAGGCTTTTATTTCGATACATATATGCCTCTGCATCTACCTTGTGGTCTATGGCATAGGTAATTCTGGAAAGACAAATTGCTCAAAACGATGTAAAACGGATGGGGTATTTCGGGTCTAACGTTTAGGATAATATCTCTTTTCGGACGGTTCGAATATAGCTCTGTACAAATCTGGCTGACGTCGCGTATGCAGTACGCTGCTCATTGAAGGGCGATGCAACGAGTATGTATACATGACGTCAGCCAGATTTGTTTCACAGTATAGGCGACATTGTCGCGTGAATTGATTCTATTATACACGCAACACATTTAGTAGTGTATAGAAATAGGAATTTGTAATTGGTCGCATAGTATCAATAATTATGGTCTACTGTATACGCGACACTTAAATAATAATGATGTAAGTAGTATTCAGAAATAGGAATTTGAAACATGTCGCGTACATTGTCCATTCCTTTTTGTGCGACGTCGCTCATTCTTATGTTACAATATACGTGAAAATATAGCATGGATTTATCCTATTGTAAACATGCGATATGACAATAGTACAATATACTTCTGTCATGTCGCATTTTTACATTATGAACATGGGACTTAGGTTGTCATGTACATAGTTTATCATAGTAACTTGATATAACTTGAATCTTATGAGTATGTTGTGTATTATATCGAGTGTAATGCAAACTACACAGTGTTGTATGATCGAGCAAGATGTGCATATTAATATAATCTGAGTGTGCATCAAAAGCAATGGACATTTACTAATTGGTAACATCGTTGCTTATAATAATAACATAATACATTATGTTCATTCTCTTGACCAGGCATGACGGTTGGCCAGTGGACGTTCCGCGAGACTTGTCGATCACCTTGGGAGACCTGGGGAAGGTCACCCAGTGTGTCGACTCCTGGCTGGATCTCGTCAGAATGACGCGCAACCAGACGCCACAAAACTACTTTGACAGCTGTCTATTTATGTACTGGTCAAAGAGGGACCACGGGACATGATACAATTGTGTCAGATAACGTTATATGCATGTAAATAACTTTTGCTCTGTATAGGCCCTGGCACGTACATTTATTTTTGTTTGATACTTAGCTTGTAAACAATTGCTTGCATGATTTACATTATACACCGCACTTGTTCTGTTGCTACTTCTCACCACTTTAATCTAGACATTTATATTCGCCAGCCACCTAACGTGTGTCCCCATATCTATATAACTGACAGGACTCAAAATACAGTATGTAACAGGCCTCATCAGCTCATGTCCCTACCAAAACAAAGATGATTAATAAAATATGATATTTTGGAAAGGAATAGAATTTGTCAACATTAATTCAAAGTAACTGGATTAATGTACACGTAGGATGTACATGAGAGTGGAGATGGTGTACATATGTGCGGTATTTCGGTACCAGTTATTATATGAGTAGTTTTTGCTAGGATATGGATGCATTAGTAATGAGTCGTAAAATTAAAACCCTATCTTGGTTTTAGATTCAGTAATCGTTAGATTGTGGGGCATAGTCTCCTATCCCCAATATCTTAGGGGCATGACGTATTCACGCATTTTGCTCAACATCTCGGACCCCCTCCCGCGCGATGCCCTTAGTATTAAACGTAATCACTGACCCCTTTCAATCATTGATTATAACATACGTTTCAGTATCGATCATCAGCTATGCGTTATATATTCCTGCATCCGCTTAGGTCTGCATTTAGATTAAGTCATTATCACCTCGAGGGCATTCCCCTTTTAGATATTATCTTCAGATAGTCATAGGAATGGGGAACAATAGACAGTGAACTGAATGATATCATGAAGCCTGGCTGCCTTTTATTGAAAAGATGGATTAACGTATGTCTAAAGACCCGTCTGCAAGATAATAGTCCTATACTTATACCTTACTTGCGAAATAGCTTTCATTTTCTTTCTATTCATCATAATGGTATTTCAATGTCTGAGAACGCCTGAATATCTCGCTTAAGGTATCCGTTAGTCTCATGTCCGTCGCTCACTCTGAGATTTTCCACCGTGATCATAGTGCTGCGAAATGCAACGCGTAGAAACTCAAATCAAATTTAAAAGTAATTTGTAAGCAGATTTCTTAAGAACGTCGCACATATACCACACGAGTGCATTTTTATTGCAATGTGGCTGCGATTTCCGCGCAGATACAAAAAATTAGCTCTTAGTGCAAAGTAGAAGTGTTACAAATGACTCACACAGTCGAACTACTGGATCTAAGTACGTGCGAAAATAGATAAAAAAAAAAAAAAAAAAAACCTGATAAATCGCAATATCACAAGTGTAAACTTTTCAAGTTATTGTGATTTCACCTTTTTTTCAATTCGTACTCCTTAGCTAAGCAAACTACTGGAAAAAGTCACTTGATTTCTCTAAATTAGAGACTATGTATTTTGATTTCTGTTATGTGTTGCTATTTTGCCAACTATTGCTCTTCATATCTGTTAAATTGTTTGTAATAATATATTTTAGTGTTATAAAGAGCTGGCGTTTTTCAGTAATGTAGTTATGTTTGCTTCTTATCTTTTCTGGTGCAATTATTTTATACCTACCCCCATACCCCACCTCAGCCCCTTTACCCTGCGATATTTTGAAATCATTGATAAACTGCAGGTATATCGCGCAGTGTCTGATGGTTTTCAGATATGCGGACAGTCGATGCATTTCAAACAATTATATGGGTTACCCAATGCACGATGCGCCTGAAATTATGGTAGAATTTAATCGTTTACATATCCCACTACTGTAAAACCCCATTACTTAGGCCTATAGAAATTGCTAGCCGTTGTTTTCAAAAACGGTGTGTCTATTGTGCGACACTTTTAATCCCATCCCGTTTAGTAGATACACCTGCAGAGGAAGATGCAAAGTGATTTTCACAAACCATCGGATTGTATCATAACGTGAGGGACATCAAAACATTAAATTTCGACCAGCAATCGAGACAGTGCTTTAAGTGGCTAAAAGGAGGAGCAGGGATTTTAGGGAATCAAGGCCTAAGGGCTGTCGCACACTTTGCAATATTTGCACTTCCGAGGTGATAAGGTAGGCGGAGGAGGTAGAAATCGCAATGAAAAAGAAGTACAGAAACACAATTATATTACGAAAAAACCATCCGCATACTATGCAACGCATTTTGGCACATTTTGCAAAACTCGCAATATAGGTGAACATAGAAATAGTTACGTACTCGTTAAACAAAGTTGTGAGGTTTTCCTCTACTTTGATTAGATAAATGGGTAGAGTATATATTTACTTCGCATCTAGAATGTAGATGGAGTGATTGTTAATAACAAGGAACAAACAGGTGATTGGTTTGGACATTAACTGATTAATAAATAGGATTATTTATTTTATCCTCCTAGTCACATTGACTATAAAAAGTTAAAAATTACCATGAAGTGATGTGTGTAGTAGTTGAATCACAAATGACAAATCGTTATGTTGCGCGGATTTATAATAATATATAACAAGTTGGCATAACCACGTTCTTACATCACGTGATTTTTAAGCTTTACAACTGATATTCCAATCACAGAAAAATCACACGGTGTTTAAGAAAAAATCTCTGTGAGCCCCCCCCCCCCCTAAAAATGTAATTAAATTGTGTAGCGATACCTAATCAATTTATTTATTTCGGAGAGGCGTGACGTCATCGCCCCCGTATCCATTGCGACGGCGATTTGTTGTATCGTCGCTATATAAATCGCTAGGCCAAATCCGTTGGTCATTCTAGTTCCAACCACCGCAGAGTCAACATATCGCAGCAGAATTTTAAAACGCTCATTTTACCTTGTTGTTATCCTGTTATTAATCTCTAGTTGTTCTCGCCGCGAAGTAAATATAAAGAAAAGAGATATAAAGAAATTACAGCGGATTGCACTAAACTGGATGAAATTCAAGATTCTAGACTCATATTGCTTATCGGCTATTTCCCGGCATAGCCACACTGTGACCTCTTTGTTCTAGACAATCATATGACGTCATTCTAGAGACATCTAAAAAAAGGAACGTATGTATCCTATGCTAGCAATTAATTAGTCAATTAAATACTGGTGAGCATCCCATGACTGTCACATAGTTATAAGCTAACCGTACTGCCTTGATTGATTTCCTATTATCTATCTACAAACAAGTACAGTAGAACATACAAGATAATTAAGATATTTCACGATAACATAGTGTTCAAACTCAAAAAGGAAATGACAACATTATCAGATTATCTTGGGAATGGATTTAGTAGGAAGAGGATTAGGAATAAGGCAAAATTCTTGGTAGGCCTATGTAAGAGAACCTAATAAATATTTCAGTATGCCTCGAGGATTCTACATTTAAAATTACGGAAAAGGCGAATCATACTGTTTGCTGTTTACTCGCCTTCAGGGATATAACTAATTAACAAGAATTAGAGTATTGCACATTTTGTTGAATCTTACTTCAATGTAATACTCATAGAAAGAAAGGAGCATGTTCATTGTACACTGTACTATTGAATGTCTATTTGAAAATGCAGTAGAGAAGCACAGTAATGGTTATTCTCGCACGTATCGTAACTGCAAAAGATAAATCAGTAGTAAAGTCAAGATAGACGGTACTTTATTCAAATTAAAAAGCCGAGTCCACCTGGGTCCCGCCTTCTCGGAGCCGCTCATGAATGCACTTCTGCGTCGGGTCAGAGGAAATTGTATTGCGAGTGGGTTCAATGAAATATAAAACTCTATCTGAATGTTGCAGATCATATTGAAGCGAATATTTAACAAAAACACGTTATTTGATGTTGGTGTGATCCTGTCGTTCCCTTTCGCTGGGAAGCTACGAACTAATTCCCCTTTACAGACCAGCACTAGCATTCGCTCATAATGAAGTTGCAATGCAGACAGAATGAGCATTCTTGGGTTAGTCTGTAAAGGGTATTAGAAAAGGCGCCTCCATACAACAAGAGAATGGCTCAAAGCAACCCAAATCTCCAACATAATTAAGATGTAATCATCCTATATCCCCTTAAATAAACCCTTAAGATCTGAAGCAATATTGGTGTTTATCTATAGCTAGGCCATTACTTAGCAACAAGCCTATAGCTATCTTTTCCTTTGCAACAGACCAGTTTGGTTCGTCAGAACTATCTGCATTCAATCGAGTCAACGCTAGAAAATATCTAGTTTTGGATTTTGATCACCAATTTTTACCAGCCCAATGGTGAAAGATATGTTTCACCTCTGTCAACCAACTTCTGCTAATGTCGGTGTCCAGGCTTGCAAATGGAATTATATTCTATAGATTGTCATATAGTACCAGTTCAGACCTACCAGTGATCTTTTTCTCAGTTAGAAATGAAGTCGAATACTCACCGTCCTTTGGTTTCCTAATTCGACGATACTCGGCTATATACCTATTCCGTGATTTTGTTGCCACTGTCAATGCCCTTCCTTCATATCAAAATCACTAGAAGTTAGAAAATGACATGATTTTCAGTGTTTTTGGATTGGTTAGATAACTGAGATTGTCAATCGTTGTTTGAGGAAAGACTTCTCTGGTTAGTGGCTGTTCTCACATTATGTCAGAAAAGTAAATGTGTTTTACACTAGTACCCATTTTTTTTAAACATGGTTATCCCATTGAATATCTACGTCTTTTTAACATTCATCAGGATTTTGAAATAGATTTCCTCACTTTGAATGTTCTGAATAGTTTTGAATGTATTATCAACAGCTGCATAATTATAAAACTAGTTTTTCAAAGACTTTAAACGGAGGAAAAAGGAAGAGAGCAGAATGAAATTTTATAGTAAAACAGTCTTTATGATAATTCTATGTGACTGGAAAGCTAGAAGGGCAATGTGGTCTAACACTCGATGCAAATGTGATTAATTGGAGTTCAAATCTCATAGGCTTTATAACTACTTTGTGTTCTTATTCTATTGAAGGCAGCATCGATGATCATAATAAGCTCCCCTCTCTGAGTTATCTCTATTTTTCGGTCGTTTAAGAGAATATTATAGAGGTGCCAATCACTTTTATGGTATGATTGATGCATGATAAGAACACCATGGCGGGTACTGAATAATAGATTGCGGGGATTCACTAGCTGTATTTAGCTGTGAAGAGAGGTTTTCACTGGTGGCTCGCACAGGGGGCTCCATAGGGGTACACCTAATCCATGCCACTATATCATTGCCTCCGTGCCCTCCATTAGTTACCAGCCAGAGATAAGAGCCCTCTTCCTCCAGTCTCTCACATCCCAGGGATCCTTTTTTGCATCATGTGTTCAACAGCACCGAAGGACCCTTGCACAGTACGCCGAAAGCCTTCAAGCCCCCTTATTTGGCGAGATAGATATGCTAATGGGTATTCAATGTAACTATATCTACTTTTCATGACCAACGCATTACACAATTAATATAGGCCTATTAATAGGCAACTTTGAATTGCAAAATGTTTATTTACCTCGCCATCGGTCACCGCTCGTTGAAGGATTGCATTGTTTAACGAATTTGTAATCTGCTTTTTTTGGGATAAAAATAAGGCCTAATGACATTGTACTTTGGTATTGATAAATATAGTTTAAAGAGAGGAGCCAGTGAAATTCAATTTTTTGTTCTTCTATGGTTTATACGTTAGATTGAATGCTTGTTTAGAAGTGTGCCAAATTATAATACCAATAATAAAATATTTCATATGATAACTGAGATTTAACTTTAGGGAACATCTGAGTCCTCTGGTCCCCTGGAAAACACAAATCTGTGTGTGACGTCACACAAAAGACGTTATTTTCAAATTTAAATTTTCTTTAAAAAACCTTGAGGGTGCATTTTTTTGCCATAACTTATTTCATTTTATGATCTTAAACGTTTTGGTATTGAATAAAATAAAATTTGATACTCAGACTGTGTTTTTTCTGCACTTTAAAAAAAATATCTGATCTGTGTGTGACGTCACACACAGAGAGATGCCCTGTGTGAGGTGCACTAGCTGCACACAGGGACCAGTCAATATGATTCACAAAAACATGAATAAAAAAGAAAATATTATAGTTAAACATGTAAAAATTGGTATGACAACTCCCTGAGCTACAAGAATCGTAACACTACAAAATGTCATAGGCACTGGCCCCTCCCTTTAATGTCATGAAATAGTAGTTTCCTGTTTTCAAAATATCAAAAGGAAACCTTTTGCAATTAAAGTAACTTGTCATTATAAAGAGGTTCATAATTTTACATTCAAGAGCAAACAACAGTGCTTCAGACCATGCTTTTATTGGTGGTGCTTCTCAGACTTAACGGAAATTCTACCCTGGAACACTTTTCTTACGTCAATCTAAATTGCCGTGGACTAAAAGGCGGACCATAAGAAGCTAAATTGTCCACAGTCGTTTTGGTCACAGCCGGCTTGTGATCCTTTGCACACTGTGCGATAGTGTAACTTGAGATTAAGAATACTCCGGAAAGGCTATAACCGGTGTAATCAAAGGGATAGTGCGCCTGGTAGTAGAGTACGTTATCACAATCATGTCCTCGTATCGAGTCTCGAATATATTAACGTTATAATCTGCTCCCATACAGTGCGACCAATTTTGATAATGATTCCATCAGAATTGTGGCAGTCTGGGTGGTATGAATAGGGTACAATGCTGGTTGATGCTAAGCTGCAGGAGACACGAGTTGAACCAGGAACAAAATCTAGGGGTGATCCTATGTCTATGTTCGGTATATTTGGTACCTACCCCGCAGAGCATCGTTACTCAGTGCTGGATCGCATTATAGTTCGATGCAACTATAATATAATGCATCTGAAATAACACCAACAGTGTCAGTGGGTGTGGATGTTATTTTACAGCCATAACAATGATGATATATAACGAAAGACATTTAATGTCTTTTCTTTCGTTGTATATCATCATTCTAATGATGGCAATGCAGAAGATGGATATGTCTTAATTTTTTGTAGTTTGCCGGGGTTTCGGTCAAAATTTTAACAATAATAGTAAATGCAATAATTATTAGATTTAACAGACCAGACAACACAAGAACAATAACAATCAATCAATGTGTCATAATTGTGATTAGTGTTTCCATCTGGGGGGGGGGGGGCGACCAAGAAAAATCTACGAAAAATCACGTCCACGTTAAAATACCCACGATAGCTCCATTTTCTATCGTGGAATTTTAGAGAGAAAAAATTTCGTGGATTTTTTTTTCATTCTTTTTCAAAATCATACACTCCCAAATTGTCCCAATGTATTTCAAACATACATTCAACAGTATTTTAGGTGGGTTAATATGTATTATGAATGATTTTAGTATGATTATCACATAATTTTAATGTCCACGAAATTTTCGTACATTTTTTCTGGGGGGATTTTTCTATTGTAGCCACGAAAAATGGGTAAAAACACCTCTACGAAATTTCGTAACTTTTTCTTGGTCGCCCCCCCCTGTTACACATGTTTTGAAATCCGTGTGGGCTTTTGCCTTTTTATGACCCCAATTCCAGCAAAGATCAATATATTGTTTTCTCTATGAACACCACAATTGCAACTTTGCATCGTTTATTGATTTCATCCCTCCATGTTTCTCGCTGATATAAAGTAGAGTGAGAGCATGTCGATTCATAGATAGATTGAGAGATGATTCCCAAAAAGGTATTGCATGTCTTAGTCATAGGATATCATTTTTAAGGATTTTTTTTCCCAATAACTCATATAGGCAAAAAAAAAAAATTATAGTTACCAATAAAGTCGACCACTGAAATGACACAAGCATGAAAAATGAAAATGTATTCTCGGTGACTCGAACACAAATCGACTGAAACAATACTTAACTTGTACGGAAGAAATGTTTGTTGAATCGGCAATTATACCTATTTTGTAACATGGATTTGCTTACGCCACCTGATATATATAGGCCTATATCACATTCTCATTAGCCATTTGCCAAAATACAAGACAAAATTAGCTGACAAACATTAATGAGAATCCATTGAAACTATGGTAAATTTAGATATCCGGGGAAAAACCATGTTATTATCAAAAGATGTGGGGGGTACCATATCATGCATCAGTGTTAAGTGATTTATCAATGTAAGAATTACGTCTCGTCCTTCAGTACTAAACTAAAGATCTCCCTTGAAAAAAACACATCCTAGCTCGAAGCTTTAGATTTCTCTATTTTAACAGTCGCAGCTTGCCTTACACACATGCATAATGAATCCCAAGTGCCCTTTAGTGACGACTTTTATACGTGTCTGGAAGTCTTCGTCAGCTCGTTACTTCCTATTGTTAAGAAACCTGCCGTGTTATGTAGTATGTTCGCTTGAACCATAGGCTGTAATCGTTAAAGTCTTTGTGTTTATGAATGGCTTTCCATATGAGAGGCTAACGTTGTTGCTGCGCCTGGCAGCTATGCACTAACTATACCCTTGTTTTAATGGTCTCCAATATGATATATGTTACTCCCGAACCTTGTCAACCTACGTCATTGTAAGGTTCAAGGGTACTGTGCAGTTACAGCAGTACAAGCAGCAGCAGTTCGCGGGTCGGCGGGGTGGTGGCGGTATAGTCGGAGTCGCTTCCTGTTTGCCGATTTCCCGTTCATGGCACGAAACATGGCTAATAACGCGAGCTGCAACGGGAGAACCGACAAGGCCCCCGGCTTGCCGCCTCCCCTCGTACCCACACGTCCTGGGAGGAGGCAATCCATTCGACAAACGTGTCCAGAATTGTTGGCAATATCTGCTTGGCCTTGCACTGAAACCCCCGCGGACAAAGGAACAGGCAGCCACCTAGTTAGGGGTCTATTTTGGCCCCTGGCCCTTCACGAGCTATCTGCAGCTGTATGGGACCACTGGTCCGAACAGCTGACAGAGAAGTGTATGCTTCATTATCCCGGTTGTCCGAGGGGTTTGTACCAATGCCCAGCCAACTGATAAGGGGCTAAAAACTGATAAACTTGCAATTTGTTCAGATTCCATGCTTTGAGCGATAGTTTTTATAACAAGAAATTGAATTACCAACAGGCAATTCTTGTAAAACAGTTGAGCAATTATGTAGATAGAAATGAAAACATGCGTCACTCGTTTTACATTAGTTGAAATCATTTGGACATCATTCGGTTATAAAAGCTTTGCCTTGTGTAATTGTATATTAATTGTTCTTACTTCTAAGATTATCTATCCTAAATAGGTAAAGAGCAAATTGTTTTTTCAAACACCAAAGTGAAGTACCTTATAATCAGATCCACTTAATAAACAGTTATTATTGGATATAGCATTATACTCCTCCTGGCTGGCTCCTCTAATTTTGTAACTAGGTTTCTTAAAGATAAAGTTTAAATTGCATCAAATCAGGAAGTTATCTTGGTAGATCTCCAGAGAAGGCTTACCTATTTGTATCAGGCCTATTGGAATCTTACCTTTAGGAAACCCTGGTTAGTATTTGAAGGTAGTTCTAATTCTATTTTGGAATTTTGAAGAGTGTACCAATGAAGTCTATTTTATATAATAAATTTATATAATTTCAAAACATTCCATTATCATTTTTTCAAATTCAAAATATGACCCTATATGACAAACAATTATCTGGTCAAATTAAAATTGAATCCAATCATTACAATATACTATCTTAATGGTTTTTATAAAGTCTGCCTGAAAAAAACGGGATGTCCTGTAATAACGGATCACAATACCGTACTATTATTTCAGGCCTGCATTTTCTTTGCATGATTTTTGTGCTTTTTAAAAAATAAAAATCAACAGAGAAAAAATGCAATGATACAATGTGAACATGCAAGGATTTTTTTTATGCAAATTATTATTATATATTTATTTAATTTTTGAATTTAGCAAACTCCTCATTTTCTCAGCTTTTTTATCTATGTAAAAATTATTAATTATGAAAAGCTTATAATTAATGTAATTGTCAAATGAAAAGTGTTATTAAATGCATGTTAACATGATTTTTGCAGTTTGCATATGTAGAAGTACTATTATCACAATAATTAGATAATACACTTTTTCATAATTGCCTGTTATTACAGGACGTCCCGTTTTTCAGTGGTATCCACAACCACTGTATCCTGGCAGACTCATCAGTTTCACATACTTGTGTGATTTCACATCGCCAGCCTTCTTCCAGCAGTGGAGGTATAAGACCCCTTCAGCAACCACTGTGCCCCCCACCCGTGACTGCAGGTGCCGTGGGATCTAGGTGCCGGTGCTGGGCGATGGTAAGGTACCTCTATAATGATTATTCAAACAGCTGGTACCAGATGTAAAGGACCGTCAACGCTCCACATATCCTCATTTCTAATGCTTTTAACAAGTGCGCAATTGCATTAGTTCAAACCATTGCCTTTACAATTCATGAAGTGTGATCAATGTTAAAACTATGAAAATTCTTAGAGTACGAGGTTATTGATTATTATTGGCCTTAATATTCCTGTACGTATACGTGGCACTAGGATACGGCCGTAATGGAGTATAGAAGTACAGTGACAATTCTAGTCGTGATACTTTGTGTCAGACTGGGCGAGGTTAAAGTACTACTGTGCCCTTCGGGTGACCAGTGGCTAATGAACAAGATCCAAGGGCCTCTGCCTCATCAGGTCTAGCGGATGGAGAACATCAAACGCCCTTAATTAGCATCCCTGGCCGTGATTGTACACGCGACCAGCACGTAGCCCAAGGTTGGCCTGCAGGCCTACATAAATATCACAGGCTCTGGAGAACTAGGCCTCGGACAAAGTGGACGTAACCCGGTAACTCGGCTTTGTCAAACCTACGTCTGAAGTACAGTGTTTAGGAGTCTTAGCAGCCACTATTGTTCGATTAATGGGAAAGTTGATGGCAATGAGATTGGTCATTTGAAGCGTGTTTCTATTGTGGAGCTAATTGCTCTGAATTAAGTATTGTTGATTCGGAGACGGAAAAAGAGGCCAAGAACTATAGCGGAGGCGGTCGCTTGAAGGGCAAGGTAGACAGAGTACAGCAAGAAACCGAAGTTCGGACAGTTCACCATAGCCATACCATATTAGGTTAACCTTGGAGAGAGAAAGGGGCAGGGGATTCTGACTATGATTCTGCCTATTGATATCGACATTATAGTACATATCATGCCACAGTCAAAAAAAGTTAACTTGCATAGCCGCGTGTTCTCACAATGACGAATGCACTAATCAAAGACTGTGTTTCCGTTTCTTTGCATCCAAAACTGCCTCGACCTAACGCAACAGTATCAAGTGGCCGATGTATACAGAATTTCAAAAATCTTAACGATATCGAACTGCAATAGTTCATGCGACGATAGCTTATCATTATGCATTTAGGTGATGGCCTGCCGGCATAAGACAAAAACCAATCGGAATTTAATCAGGGTAACGGATTGGGACTTGGTTCAGCGAGCATGATGTAGATTTTGACGTACGACTAGATTTTGAACATTTCTGAGAACTGTAGATGCGCGGCATCACAGTGGAGCCTCAAACGATGGTGGAGCAATATGCCTATATTACGTCGAAAAATGGCAGCACATTGATGTGGAGGGAAAGGCCCTCGGAGGGATTCGTGTTTCTGGGTGGTCTGATAGGCTTTTCCGCATGGTTCTATCACATGTCTTTATGTTTGGGGGCCTTGCATTAAGTACGCACGCGCGAAGGGTGGGGGAGTTTGGAATTTTTGAAAATGTGCGTCTGTCCCTGAACAAATCCAATGCGTACTTTGGCTCTAGGGGTGGTAGTTGTGTCTGTAATCTTTGAAAATGTACGAACATACTTAATGGAAGTTCCCTTGAGGGGGGGGGGGGGGGTCCAAATATAGGGTAAGTAGTAAAATGATGTGCATTTCGCAACGTATTTTCTCTTTGGCAAGTTTGAGTCCTCACCAAAAAATAGGGGTGGGGGTCAGGACCCCCTGGACCCCCCCCCCCCTCCCAAGGATCCGCACCTGCTTTAGATCACGAGCCACGTGTACTGCCTGAAGTGATCATTTCTACCGTGCTGAGCAAATCGAGCTACCGTAAATATCTTATGAGTCTTCCCCATTGAGAGTTGATGAAAGATTAGAACCTTAGACCTAAAACTTGGTTCTAGACATTGGGATAACAATATTAATGAGAAGGTCCGTCTTCTGTTGTTTAATTATCTTATATATCAAAGGGCGCTTATGTGATGAATTTCATTGCACATCATATTAACATCTATCATTCATCAGTTCATATGAACACATACTGGTCAACCAAGGGTGTACATATTATGCCGATTCTCCTTGTATTTTTCGGCGCCAACATGAATTCGGTGCACCGAGGGCCGTCTTGTTAAGGTGGTGGTTGGTCTCATCTTGCCTCGGCCGGGCCGCCGGTCACCTGTCGGCGCCTAATGCACTCTACCTTACACCGCGGATCAAAGGGCGGCCGGCCGGTAATATGTTGTCACCTGCCAGTCACCATCAATGCCGCCAGATCGATCACCTTTTGGCCGTACTGCACTGGCCCGATCCGTTAGTCTGATATTAAAAAGGTATACTTTTTATGTGCACTGTTAAAATGGTGTTTAGAATTTAAATATGTTTAGGGTATAAACATGTTTATAATCTAAATACATTAAACCATATCTGTTTAAAAACTAAACACTTGTAACTTCTAAACATGTGTTGGGTTAACTATGCTTAAAATCTAAACGCATAACATCAGTTGTGTTTAAAAGCTAAACACTTGTAACCTCTAACCATGTTTTGAATGGGACATGTTTAGAATCTAAACACATAATATTAATTGTATACTATGGAAAAGAAAAATGGACACTTTGGGATTAGAACCCACATACTCCACATTCAAGTTGGAAGCCTAACCAACTGAGCTAACTTGGACTGCATACAGTGCACACTGGCAGAGTCAGCACCAATGAGTAGGATCTGTACTACTATACAGGTATTCAATATTAGACAGACAATAGTTCAATACTCTCATACCCCTACTTATTCAGTTAAGTAGCAAAGCTGGGCTGTGTCTACCTACAGGCCTCCATAGCTCAGTGGTAGAGCATAGGCTTCATATGTGAGGGGCCCTGGGTTCAAATCTCGGCTACTGAAGTTATCAAATTGCTACTTTGAAGTAGTTGTACTATTAGTGGTTTGCAACCTGCCGTCCATATCTTTTGCCATGATTAGTAAAATGGTTTTTTCATACACTTAGAAATTTGGAACTTTGTGATTAAAAATGTTAGATTTTTAAGTTTTTGTAGTGTCATTAAGATAATCACTTCATTTGCCTGCTATTCTAGGTACGGTAAACCAACCAGAACACCCCTAAAACATTTACAAAACGTTTTAAAACACCTTTTCAGTAGGATTAACATGTAGACACCTTTTTAGTTCAAGAATTTTATTAGCTATACCCTGAAGGTTTTACCTCCAACAATCAAACAACCCATGCAAGTCTAAACCAAGAAGGAAGGACATACTTGGTTATTGGCTCAATGATCCTGTAGTGTGTTTACAGGAAAAATACAAATTTAAATGTAAATGCTGTTTACAATACATCTGGTGTAAACTGTATGGCATAGTACCTTAGCAGTGTTTTACATGTAAAATCTATGGGTCTTTTTTTTTACACACTCTGGTACATCCTTAAGAATAAAAGAACACTGTACATATTATGGTATATTACTGTTTAACTTAACACCTAACCCTAAACACCTTGAAGACCTAAATGCTTCATAGATAAACACCTAAACATCATAGATTTCTAAACACTTAACAGCTAAACATAAAAAAAGCATAAGCATTTTGATTCTAAACACCTTGAGGACCTTAACACTTCATGGGTAAACAGCTAAACATCACACATTCTAAACACTTAACCCTAAACACCAATAATTCTAAACATGTTTAGGGAAATAAAGTGTTCCAAAACTGGATGCGCCGAAGTGTTTAGGAAAGTGTTTAGGTTCTAAACACTTGTTTTAACAGTGTGGATGTAGGCACATAATGGTCTCACATGCCAGCCTTGTACTGGGCAGGTGGTCTCATTGCTGCCACCTGGTGACACATACCCTAACTATATACAACTACAACACCCCCACCTATACACACTCCCCCTCAAATACACATCCCATAATTCTTATAACCAACCTCCATTCCAATCTTCTCAACCAACCCCTCAACATCTCAAACCTTCACCTCCATACTCAAAATCCCACCCACCCACTTCCTTTTAATCAATAATTTATATATACATATCTACGCCATTAGGGCGGTTATCTTATATTATCAACTTAAAATATCATTATAATACAATTTTATATAATAAAATTATCTCTTTTTACCCCAACCACGCCTCTTATTTATTTGTTCACCTAGTGCAGTAATGATATGCCATCATGTCAATGTCATAATTATATTCATCGCGTTAGGCTGTTCTATTTCGAGAAGGATACAATCAAGAGGCGACAATGTTCTCAGATTACTTTCATACATAACATTTTTAACAATTTACTTTTACTTGTAGCATTTTAATGGTATGTATGGCATTAGTCTTATGATTCCCTTTATGGGATTAGTGCACTGGGAACGACCGGCTCATATTTCTTCTTAAGACCTAGATAGAGGCATATGTATGCACATCTGCCATACAGATAATTTAGAGTTAGCTCTTTGACGTTGCAGCATCCGACCTGTAGCTGTGAGAGCCGTGGGTGGAGTGGGTGTCGTTACTTCATTGTGATGACAAAAAGCTAAGAATTTACCTGTATAAAGACAGGTGCCTTACCGAAGACAATAGCACTGATGAATTGGTCATTCTACAGTTCGTAATTACAGAGATATTGCCCTGAAAATTAAAATCAGTCTAAAAATTGCCCAACACTTGAATTTTCTCAAGTCTCTTCTAGTGGAGTTTTTAAAAAAAAATGTAACATGGGTGAAAACATTTGGCCATACGTGCCCATGTTGGCATTATCACACTAAGTTCCAAATAATGGGTTTGGTGACCAGGAATTGGTGAGACATTTACTCTATTTGTTTGAAAAAACGTAAAAGATTTATAGTGTTTGCACAAAACAGTTTGTGAGTATCATGAATGAAACAAAAGCAATTCTGTTATTTTCTAAAGACCTGATGCTAGAATATTCAAATGAACATATCATTGGTTTAAACCCTTTGAGCGCTTGAATCCACTAAAGTGGCTCTAAAGTAAATTCCCATAGGAAACCCTTTTACAAAGGAAGAATTTTCCTTTCAGGAACTGAAAGAATTTTCTAGAAATTCTGATAAGAACCAAAGATATGGTCCTTTGAATACAATCAGTTCACTAGAAAATAATAGAAGTCCAATTAAACAAGCATGTAGCCATATAAACAAATATGAATTTGCTGTTATTATTTGAAATCATACAAATATGCTTCTAAGTAGAAAATTATATAATCTTAAAAAGCTCATAACTTTGGTTTCAATTATGATAACCACAATCTGTTTTCAGTGGAAAAAAGATAAATCCTTAATTATCTTTAAATATTTTTTCACTAAATGCTAGTTGTCATGGAAACCAGTAATCCGATTATAGTTCAGCTATTAACCAAGGAAGTCAAATTTATACCACTGGCACAGTGCCAACATTTGGAATGTTGTCATTTAAATTACATAAAAATGAATTCTACCAGTTGAATCTACACTGAAAACACAGAGTTGTCAAAAGTGGTGCCAAAAACGACAACCCAAGTTTGTCACAGGCTGTGTCTGTGTCTGTTAGACAAAAAATCTTCTTTATGAATATTTTCATGTTGTAGATATCATAGTCATTATAATGGCTTCCAATTATGTTATTACCAGTTATTATGTATGCCCATTACACATAGGAGGCCTATGAGTTGTATGGTTTTGACACCATTCACTTACAACACTGGGTTGACATAGACAGAGGCCATGACAACCTTGGGCGGTCACTTTAGGCACCATTCACTTACAACCCTAGGGTAGTCAGGCAGGACTTTTGACTTCTCATTTTCTTCTGTGACCACCCTATGACAACCGGATCTTCATTTTTGCTTCTCTGACGACCTTTTTGGCCCAAAGTAGTCGGAAGAAAATGACTACCTTTGGGTTGTCATCCAGCCTCAAAATTCACAATGACAACCCTCTGAGCACCCCAAAATTGTCAAAGGATTGTCACAGGGTCATCACACAGCATCAATGGCCTGAAATGAGCCCTGCTCTGCCCCCAAAGGTCACCTATGAGAGCCCAAAAGTGACCTGTGACAACCCTTTGACAACTTTGCAGTGGCTCTCTGACGACTTTGTTTTCAGTGTAGAGACAATTTGAGTTTTTGGCAATTTTAAGACTAATTTTCATATTTTGGTCAATATCTCCGTTTTTATTAACTATAGAATGACATATTCAGCGATAAAAGGGTTAATTGGAATTTACCACGGAAGATTCTTTCAGTGCCAGATTCCTTCTCTTGAAATGCTATTCTTATGGGAATTTACCAGAGAGCCACCTGTGTGGCTTCCCGCAGTGAAAAGGCTAAACACTGCTAAATGAATGGGTAGGTGGTGATAAGATGCTATGGTAAAGTTTCAAAACATTTGTCTCCTTTCTGAGTAGAATTCGATTTAGTGGAAACAACCATATCATATGATCGTCTCTGGGAATCGTTTGGTGTGAACAGTGTGATGGTGATGATTGTTGGAGCTTATGGTTCATCAGCAATTTTTCAGCTCTATCAGGACCGACTCACGGTTTTTGGTTTGTACAATGTATCATGATCGAATCTGTGGGGATGAAAACGACGGCAAGGTAAGGTCGAAGATGAATCAAGGACCAGTAATCCTTAATTCCTGTGTTTATACAACATTGTTAAATGTACTGATACAGCAGTTAACCTCTTCAGAATTGAAATGAATAATATTATACTGGGAAAAAACTAATTTTTCCCATTTTTCTATATCTATCCCGAGGACTTCGAACTGACAGCGCCAAATCCAATGCATGAATTGCAAATGAATGTGACTAGGCCAAAGGCGGATAATTAATCAGTCTTCAAGCCCAATCAATTCAGCCGAATGAGTATTTGGCCACCGCAGAAATTAAATTCTCGTGCTAGTAATTTGAAGAAAATTGGACATGTTAAAGTGTTCAATTGGCAGAAAAATACATCTGGAGACACCGACTTCACGTCTCTCATCAATAGTTTCTTTTAAAGGGCAACATGGGAAAGTAACTTATTTGGGGAGAGTTATTAAGTCGGCTGCTGAGTTGTTATACTTAAAGATAAGGAAAACGATTTATGACTTGCATTTCAATTCTTACAATTGGATTACCTGACGAATTTCTCAATTGAATATGCATGTCCCTAATAGTTATACATGAGCTACGTTTGAAGTCGGTTTCTACCACCAAGTATGGTTCCCTGTCAGTTACAAACGCCATCTACTTTGCACTAAAAGGCAGAGAATGAAATGTAACTATTGAGGCTCATCTTGACTGGAAAAGTAATTCTTTTCATTCGATCAACAGTGCCATTAACTCGATGCAACATAAACACAAATATAATGGCGGTTTTAGGGACGAACAATTTAGAGAGGAGCCTGCGATAGCGGCTACAGACTTGCCCCGTGTAGTATCTTGAGAAATTTTAAAGGCACGCCTTTAGGCAGCAATAAGAACAAGAGGATGAATTCTTGCCTGGGAACTTTGATAGGACGTCACAGATGCACAGACCTATAGAAAATAACCTTTATCGTCCCTGCCGTGTGTCAATGAAGGAATCACCACTCTTTAATTAAGGTAGGCCTATTTAAAGAGCTGCAGACCCGCTGATTCACGATTGAATTGTGAACATGCAGTTAAAACTGGTGTATCTAATCCACGTGCAGCATCCTTTGGTTCCAGCTTCCCATTTGTTTATAATTATAATCATTGTCTTGCGCTTTCTACTTTTATCAAATATAGATACATATTGTAATAAGTGCATGAAATATTGCTATTGCTAGTTTAATGGACATGAACTCATGTCATCACCAGAAATGGCTCAATGTTATGCCAAAAAAGCTTGTGCCATTATGAGGAATGTAGTAGGTACTTTAATACCAAATATAACTTTTGTATAATTTACGATAGCGGTGATCCTGGCACTACGTGACTTGTAATAACCAATCAGTATCAAGTTGGTGAATTGTGGGCCAATGTGTGCACCGCACTACCACAGGCCAGAGCTAGGCCTTTAAGGAAGCCTCCACGATGCCCCATAGCCCAGCCATACCAACTGCTTGCAATAATCAGGGGCAGAGTAATTCCCTTTGTTATAGACGTTGTGCAGACAGGGTCACGTGACCAGATTTTGGTGACCACCACATGGTCACCACACACATGTGGCTATCAAATAAATCCATAATTTATGGAAAATAATTGGTTATTATGAATCATTGAGTTTAACTTTGTTGAAATTGACACAGAAAATACAGCATAGTTGCTTTAGAATTATCAATAAACTATTAAAGATAACTTTAAACTGATCACCAACATGGCGGCCATCCTAATTTGGGTTGTGTGACGTCATGTGCACAACGTCTGTAATTGACAGGAGGTGACTTCCTTCATATACATGCACTTTATGAGACTGAATATGTCCCGAGCCATATAAACTGTGGGAACCTAGCGTTGGCAATTTGGTGTAGAAGGGGAAAGGTACCGTAATCAGATCTTCTGCCCTCGTTCTTTGATTATGATTGTAACACAAGACACGGAAGAATATCACATGACCAATGGGACGGATAATTATATTATACAATGGGAGGTATTCAGCTTTAGAAAAGTGCATAATTGACAACACACTTTTTGTGTGTATATATGTGTGTAATGGATGAACATATAGCAGTGCTTTGACTTATCACACCCCAAATATTACTAATACCAATGCCAGATACAATGCTTAGAATACAATCATATTTACTTACCAAATACATAAATCCTTATAAGGCTGATGAAAACCTAGTTTACACCGATCTGCGCTCCTCGTGTCAGTTTTGTGAAAGGGGGAAGGCCTGGGTAGTTAGTGTCAGTCACGGTGACCATTTGCAGGGTCTTTCACACCTTTCTTTTGTGGGATCCATTGGGCACTAGGAATTGTTTTGTAGATAAGTAAACACCAGAAACATCATTCATGTTGTGTTACAGACTGTGATACAAACTGTCTTTCTGTACGTAGTACTTACGTATACTGCGATAAGGAAAGGGAAAGACAAAAACCTTTATAACATGAATAGGCTATAATTGTTATTTACACACATAATCAAACAAAGCATTTTGTAGTTTGTGATTTAGGCAGTTGCCCTGTAAGGATGAATTCAAATTAGTATAGGCTCCTTTTAAACAGCAGGATACAAAGTTTTATGAGCATCCGTAAATAAGCAACACAAGCAAAACTGGTGGCCTCCTTGGTAGGACTCCCGGCTATTACCAAACAAATTGACATTTTTAACACTTTTTTCAACAGCACTCGTAGCACTTGTACCAAGGAATTGGGTCGGGTTTTTCGTACTGTTCCTCATCAATGTGCCACTGCCTTGCTTCCTGACTTGAGAGCTGCGTGAACACCACAAGGCCTATTCCTCCCGCGATGTGTAACAGCTTCTGGCCCCAAAGCTGGAGGTGGGTGAAGACGGTGACCAGTGGCCCAGCCCAGAAGGTTCACACGACCCCCTTCACTAATGAACTCTTGGGGGTGGTTCAGCGTCATTAACGAACCGACCACGTCCCCTCGCTGCAGACTCTCGGAAGGAGGCAGGTTAGATCCGCATGCGAAAGGTACTGAAGTAACAGAAATAAGAAGGAAACGGGAAGCTTTTAGAGTTTGTGTTCTGAGAGGTTCCCTTGAAATCAATCCCCCAAACTGCTCGAATCAAGTTTCGTTTCCCGAATAATGCTGTGAATAGTTAGGTCTTGATGGTAACAATGTTATTTTGCGCCTAGCAGTTAGACTGGGTATTCTACATTCTAGAAATATGTCATTATTGCTAAAAGAACCGGATGGTATTATTTGCCATGATTAGACCTATTTTGATTGTGTTGTTGAAAGGCACGTGTTGTTCAACGTGGACATACTCAATAAATTATCGAATACATGATTACATACAGGTGCTAATTATTCATCTTCCAAATTACGTCATATAAAGCGTGATATGGCATGGAAATCATCTGATCATTAAAAGGCGGTGGAATCAAGAGGCATCACTAAAATTGCAAATGTTAACTTTGGGGTTTAGGCTTCCAATACCAC
This sequence comes from Lepidonotus clava, assembly GCA_936440205.1. Lineage (NCBI taxonomy): Eukaryota > Metazoa > Annelida > Polychaeta > Phyllodocida > Polynoidae > Lepidonotus > Lepidonotus clava. The sequence continues at coordinate 55,397,598 of OW387134.1, forward strand.
TGCAAAGATTCAGAATTTCAATACCACTACAAAGGTTTAGGGTTTCAATACCACTATGTACAAAGGTTTAGAGCTCATTTCAAATCATTTGGAGATCACAGGGAATAAAAGGCTGTTGTAGGATTACCCAGCGAAGTCAGGCGCCTTCGAAATAACGTGCTCAAATTCAGCAAATGACAGTGTTCTGTCCTCATCCATGTCTGCCTCCTCGAATATCTGCAGGGAATACGGATAAGGTTTAGTGGGCGTTCTGGTACATGTTCCCTATTGGGAGGACAGGCGGGTTATTCGAGGTTTGGTTTACGTGAATTATCTTCAATTTAATTGTAATAAGCACTTATTACACCGACTACAATATTCGAACGGTCACACATGCGGGTACCACTAAAATAGAATATGTCTTATATCTATATAATGTACGTTTGATTTATATGCTTTATTCTATCCATTTATACTATAATTATAGGTGCGTATATGATTATGCTAAAAATCTGTGCATATCACTCCTCGTTCCCTTCTCCACTACTATCTGCCCGAGAGGTATCGGGTTAACATCGACACCGGTACAAACGGTGTAGGAGCTGCATGTTCTTAACAGTATATTAATAAATCAGGCGCGGGGTGGTCATTAACCCAAAACGTGGAACTAGTAGTAGCCTCCGCCGCGCCAGCCTGATCTTGAGTGAAAACGTTCCCGGGGGAATAATGTCAGTGGCTCTCTTTGGTCAAGCAGTGGCTCTCTTTGTAGGCCTATGACTCCTGGAAATGCCGTCACCTCAGAACCTGTTACTGTTATAGTTCTAATGGCCACAAGTAAAACTGCTGGTTACACAAATTAAAGTGTTTTGATGTATAAAAGTGCTGTATTTTGCAATGCTTAAATCATCGGAAGAGAGGGGAGGGGTAAAGAAAGTTCGAGTGACACCATTTAGGACCTTGATGGACGACTCCTAGGGCTCCCTCCATTTTTGCTCTTTTTGCCCTTAATGGCTTGAGTTATCGGTCAAATAAGCCTGTTTTTCGTCGCTGCACACCACTAAAATGTTCGTAGTTTAGAAAAATGAGCACCAACCATAAACGCTGTTATTTCTACAAGGAATTTACGAAACATAAATCTATGAATGGTAAAGCTATAAAACTGATAAACCTGTTATAACCTCTAAACCTTAGGATGAGCAATATGTAGCGCAAAGAGGCCATAAATAGTCTTAAAAGTATACACTGAAAACACAAGGTCGTCAGGAAGCCAGTTTAAAGTTGTCAGAGGGTTGTCATAGGTGACTTTTGGGTTGTCAAAGGTGATTTTTGGGTTGTCGCAAGGCTCATTTCAGACCACTGATGCTGTGTGACAACCCTCTGACAACCCTGTTACAACTTTGTTGGTGGTCAGAGGGTCATCATTGTGAATTTTGAGGCTGGATGACAACCCAAAGGTTGTCATTTTCTCCTGACGACCTTAGGCCAAAAAGGTTGTCAGGGAAGCAAAAGTGAAAATCAGGTTGTCACAAGGTTGTCTGGGAGGAAAATGAGACTCAAAAGTTCTGCCTGACAACTCTAGGGTTGTCAGTGAGTGGTGCCAAAAACGACAGCCCTAGGTTGTCATGGCCTCTGTCTGTGACAACCCTAGTATTGTAAGTGAATAGTGCCAAAAACCATACAACTTCTTATACCTAATACAACTTAGGCCTCCTAATTGTAATGGGCATACATAATAACTAGTAACATTACATAATAGGAACCCAGCAAACATAAATACATTGTTAAATTTACTAACCTTACTGAAGACCCTGTGACAACCCTGAGTTGTTCCAGTAGATCAAACAACCCTGGAGATTTGTTTCACAACCCATGGCTGAGTTTTTTTTGACACCATTGACTTAAAACCCTGATGTCATCACAGATATCCACATGATCTCATATAAAGTGGTCACAAAGTTGTCAGTATCTCATTCAAAGTTGTCAGAAGTTCATCATAGGGTTGTTGATTTTGACACCAAGATTGTCAGAAGGTTGTCATAGGGTTGTTAATTTTGACATCAAGGTTTCCAGAGGGTTGTCATAGGGTTGTTGATTTTGGCACCACTTTTGACAACCTTGTGTTTTCAGTGTAGCCCTCTAAACAAAATACACAGTGACTGTAATTCCTGGATTCTGTCTCCTTTTGAACGCTCACTCTGCAAACTAGGAGCAGCAGCTTACCAAGATAATAATCAAGTGACATTATTCGATCACCAACAAGCAGTAAAAGCTTAAGGAGACCGGACGAAACAAAAAGAGGCCATATCAATATTAAATTTGCGTGACTTTGGGCAAAAGTTGGTCTTGTGTAACCAATACCTTTTGGTAGAAAATGGTCTTGCTTATTTTGAAAGTGACCGAAACACTCTCGAAATGAAAGAACTTAGACGAAGTTAGCCTTTAATGATCCATCTTAGGCAGAGGCCTACCACTGAAGAGCCCCCACTGAACGCCTGTTTTAGGCAGGTTAATCTAGCAGTCTTGCACACTGTCACGCTGAATTACGCCATTGAATAGCCAACATTGGCGGTTCTCATTAATCAACTAGTGATATCAAACTCGCAGTTTTTCAATTGCATCCTCCTTATGCCTATCCTTCAATCTACAAATCGATCGATAACAATTATCATTTATAACCTCAATTAGATATGTTACTCCTCTCCATCCCCTTAATTGAGATCTAGAAATTTAATTGGCCCCTTAATTTGACACCCACATGCGCTAGCCTCTTTAATATTCTTTTTTTTTTTTTTAAAGTGTATCAATATTGCGTGACATCGGCTAGCTGTGTGGGAGTCAATGAAACCTTTCACACATCAATTGATGTGCATAGTTCCAAGATTTGGCTCTATAGTTTAACAAATAAAATGCCATACTAATAAATCATAATTGATATTTTCTCAATGTACCCTTATACATGATAGAATGATTAAATACAGAACTATTACACGACAAAACCATTGTTTTAAAGGGGTTTTTAGTTTATTTTTGAACTCCGATGTCTCACTCAATATTTGACATCATATACCTAAAACTTAGAATGCACAGAGAAAACATCCATTCATTTAAATCTAGAAAGTTCATGTCACAAACCTTTTAACGTGTTTCCTGTTTTTGACATAAAGTCAAAGTTAGGGCCGAGGTAAATAGTCTAAGACGCTCCCCCCCCCCCACCCCAAAGAATGTCTGATGAAATATTGTAAAATTTCAAAGGTTGATATGAATAGGAAGGGAAAACTTTGGTTCTAAACATGCGATTTCAATCCATATTTCTGTAAGTTTGGAATGAATCAAAACTTATAAGTTTTCATTACAAATAACAAATAATTATAATCATTTTAAAAAGCCCCGATTATTACACTAATCCTAGTGAAGAGACCGTTAATCGCAGGTTCCTATCCTTCGTTGGTGGTTTCAGAGCAGATGTTATTTTCTGTTTTGATGGTAACTGTTCTATCTACGAAGGGTCCAGAAGATGTGAAAATCCTATACAAAAATGGGGAGAAGAAATCTTAAAAGGAGAAGACCAATTCTTCGCCAAAGGATCACCCCAGATGACCTCGAGGTTACTCTTGGTCTACCTATGCGTTTATACACGAATCTTGCCCTACACGAAGGTCCCCTTTATTTCCTGCTAATTATTCCAATCAATTTGGCCACTGGATTCGCATTACACGTTGACTGATTACGTCGTTGCCAACATTGCCTTTAGGTGACTGAGGATAACTCTCCTTCCCATCCTTTTTTTGCATGAGATGCTTTTTTGACTGAGGGGACGGATCTGCCAGCGACAATTTCCATTAATTGACAAAGAACTCGTGCAAAAAGACCCGGGTACTGGCTCAACTGAAGTCTTAAACCTAGCTGTTCAGATATTACATCCCCTAATTGCAATGGGCTCGGATTTCATCAATATTTTTAATGCGTGATGATAAGCCTTTGGGAAAGAATAGCAGTAATCATCTAAGGAGATGGGAAATAATTGGTCCAGGAGACTGCTGCCCCAATAGTTTTAACTTACAGAGCAGTTACGAAACTATGCTCGTGTCGTATTAGCAAAATGATGTCTCATCAGCATTCTGCACATAGACCATGCACTGGTCCGCTCATATTACTCGTCTTTAAAATTGTGCGGGGGTTCAGTAGTCGTGGTGGCCTGCTCTCTCTGCAAATACAGGGAGGGGGGACCCGAGGGGACCTTCCATGACTGGTCAATCTCCCACGATCTCCATGGAGATGCTTGTATTAAGTCCATAGTATTGTTTGGTATTCACCATGGGTCTTTAGTTTAGTTAGAAAATAATTCTCAATATATAAAAGTTAATTAGGAGAAATAGATAATTATTCACAGCATACTGTAATAATAATAATTAGAACAATTATTGAGGTATTACACAAAATATAATGTAAAAGTAAATATTATTTGAAGGTAGATATCACTCAATACATGTAAGCTCGAGGACCTCGAATTGTTAATTGCCTCAAACGACACGGAGTATTTAGTTCCACAACTGTTTTAGTGTTCTAATCACGTGATCAATCGGGACCAATCAGCTGCTATGTACCCCTTGGACTTGTTTCATGAAAACTTACACCTTGCTTGTTCGCGTATACTTGGGGGAAATAACATCATAACAGTTGTCAAATTACTTAAGAAAAGAGCAAATGGAAGGCAATTCAGAGAGATATTTCCCCGGGAATATTTCATATAATAAAAGGGATATATTTACATTGTGAATCAGCATGTCGATGTCCTCCTCTTCCAGTGTGTTTTCACCCACGAGACAGTTAATTGTTTGTCGTAGGTCAGATTCCGAAAGGTGTCCGTCGCCATCAAAATCTGAAACAAGTGTATTGTAATAACGTTTGCACAATCTAGACAAATCATTAATATTAAAGCTCTTCATAAAGAAACGGATTGAAGAACTTGAGATATTATAAGATGAAAATATTATTGTAATAATATTAGTAGAATACGACTTATCAAAACGGTTATCCATTTGATATTCATTATAAATTCATATAACACTCTAATTATCTTCTAATCATATTCACATTCCTCTGTGCTGCTCCAGCAGTAAGATGTGTAAAATATGCCTGATAATAATCCCTGGGGGGCGGACCAAAAAACATCCACGATTTCTCGTGGCAGTGATTTCAGCCCCACAAGAAGAATTTCAGGCCGACGAGAAGAAATATCAGCCCAGAAAACATCCACGAGAACTTTTTGACAAGATAAATTCTTGAAAAATCATACTAAAATCATTTCCATAATATATCTATCTACATGAAATACTTTTTTAAGTCTGTTAGAATGACATGGGAGCATTTTAATCATTGAAAAATGTATTTCTGTGCCACGAGAATTTAAATAGTCACGAGAGCAAAGTCTGTGATCGTGGGTATTTCAACTTCTCGTAGCACAGAATTCTCGTGGATGTTTTTTGGTCCGCCCCCCAGGGCATCATGGCATGAAACCTTACTTTTGAATCAAACTGGAGACCAGTAGCAAAGGGCCTGTGCACTTCACGTTCTAGAGCAAACATGTTGATATCAAACCAAATACATGACTTCAGGCACACATAGTATTGTATTGAAAGGTTGATGTGCCTTGATAATGTAGGTGTTCTCTGAATGTACTGGGGGACAATCAAAGCTGATTTTCTGTTCAGGACTGCAGAAAACCCTTTTAATCTTGAGACGATCGGATGGGGTTATTCTCCTTTGATCATGATATAGACCAGGGTTCTGCGTTTTACCGAATGCTGCATCTATTCAAGCCAAATGGGGTATCATCAATAACATGTGTCGACATCAGAAGAAAACATACCATATATTGCAAATGCATACTCTGTCTTGATATTAGCAGGAGCCGTATCACTGAAGACTGAAGCCATTGACACAAAGTCATTGAAGTCCATATTACCACTACCATCGGCTGAAAACACTTTGCATATTCTCTCTTTGAAGGGGTTGTTCTGAAAAGATAATGATGTTTATTTTTCATGGTCCTGCCTTTCCCATCCAGCTGCTTTTCACTTTTGAAATATCTCCTTCTCACCATCATTTTAATTTGTAGCATTATAAAAGGTCAATATACATTCCGTTCGACTCTGAGGTTTGCTCTGGCCCATGAGCAGACATCCATGGAATGGAGGAGAGTGGAGGGTAGTCTGCGATAAGAGACAATATTAAACAACTGCAAAATTCAGCTTCAGTAATCAGAATTCCGTAACAGACGTTTGATCAAAGAATTATTCACTGATTAGAATTTTCCCCCTAATGGATGGAATCAAGCATTTTGGAATGGAGTTCAGAAGGGAAAGGAAGCTGTTTCAGCGTTTCAGACATTTCTGAGATTTTGATGACAACCTAGACTCGAGAGACTAGGCCGTCCTTTGCATCACCAGGTTGGGACTACAACAGGAAAAACGGGACGTCCCGTTTTTTCAGGACGCAACCCTTTAAATCATTTTAAAACATTCCATTATCATTTTTCAATTTCAAAATATGACCTTATATGACAAACAATTATTTTGCCAAATTAAAATTGAACTTCCGGGCCGGGTCGCAGGGCTGTGGACCCGGCACGGGGCTTCGAGTAAGGGGCTGTATGTCTCACAGTCATGCCTCACGCACGAGGGTGGTTGGAAATTGGGATGGTTCTAGGGTGTGCCTGGTACAGGTTCACTAGCTTGGAATCAAGACAAACTTGTCACAGAGGGGCTGGGTATCTGGGTGTTCTCAGTCATGCCAGGGAAGTGTCTCTTAGGTTTCATGTTATTGTACTAATAACTATCCAGGGTCCTATACTGAGGGATGGCCATCGGATCGTCACCAAAAATAAAAGGTGGGTAGCATGTTGGCAGGCTGCCAGCTGCTGGCTGCCCACTGCGTCATTGCCTGTGGTTGTGCTGATCGTGCTCCCAACCTCATTTGATTCTCATTTTCGTGCCTTATTTTGCCTATTTCCTAAGTCCATTAATCCTAACTTGGTCTTAATTCAGCTGTTCGTGCCTTGTGCACCATAGTCTTTCATCTAAGTCGCAAGATGATTTGTGCCCGGAAGAAATAGGTGTGAACACAGTGAGTACCAAAAAGGGACTGTTTATTTTGTGCTACTCCACGCTTTCCTGTTGGTCAGTTACAATCACCTGATCTTGTTGACCCTTACAGGGGTCATTTCCAGTTACATACTTTCCTTAATTATTCATGCATTCGTTCTTAATTTTGTACCAACATTATCATTTCATTTCTACAGGGCAACTAACTATACCATTCAACAACTCAATTGTAGGGATTTCTTCTACATCTTTTACTAATAATTATGACCAACTTATAGCCTTCTCAAATTTGTGCCTATCACACTAGTTACAAAAAGTAATATATGGAGTTTTTTTTGGGATGCTCAAGAAATAATCGAATTATGTAAAATATGCAAATAACTGAATAAGTGCTCAAAAATGTAAGATACTCAAAAAATATGAAATACTCAAAAAGTGACTCAAAAAGTAAATATCACGAAAATAACTAAAAGAGTAAAGATTAACACTAAACCAGAGATTTCTGGGGTGAACATGATAATTATAGTGGATCGGTCATCTTAGCATTCACCTGTAACCTATAAAAGGCAGACTGTTTATCCAAATAAATCAGTATCCTTCAAGGTGCTCATTTTGTGAACATCTGATCCATTGTTGTCTTATGCTTGAGAAAGAGATCACTATGGCTAGTATAATTACACAAGGATGGGTCCTGACCAGGGCACCAATGGTATAGGCAACTCAAGCACCTATCAACCCGAGGGCGGCCGTAATTAAACAGTCAGTCCTGGAAAGTTGCATCAAGGGTGGCCATATAGAGACCCAAGCCTCTGACATTGACCCTGATCATGTAACCTTAGAACACAAACCAAGACAGGAGAATAGAACAGACAAACCAACACTCCCCCCTCCAAATTTGTTGTGCACGCCTCGACGGGAGTGGTTATACGCGCGACATTCGCGTAAGCGGCCGTAGCGTGTATAGAATTTCTTATACACGCGGACACAAAGTCCGCGAATATAGATCTGCTTACATACGCGGACATAAGCTAAAGTGGTTTATATTGTATTTCCAAAATCTTACAGGGGCCTATAGCCAGAAATTAGAGAGAAACAAAAGAAATAAGAAAATAAAAAGGGGGTTCGGGGGCATAGCCCCCGATTTACAAATAATATAATGATGTACGTCCGCGTATGTTGCCTTGCATGTATACGCGGTTACAACATCCGCGTATGTAAGCAGATCAGTTTGCGCGGACTTCAGACCCGCGTATACAGGTAATTCTATGCGCGCGGCCCTCGGCCCTATGACCGCGCGTATAACCCCAGCCCACCTCGACCCCCAAGAAACTTCAGGAACCCGACCGATAAAACACAAGTCCTCCATAAATCCCATTCAATAACCCTAATTTTCTCAAGCACAAACTCCCACAGTGGCCAGGCATTACCGCCATTATCATTATTATGGAGCACAGAATGGGCGACCAGCAATCAGCGATGGAATCCCTGGTAAAATCACCAGGAGATTTACTGGAGATTCTGTCATCAGTATGTATTGGATACAGTGCAGATTATCTGTTCTACCGTTAGAATAGATGATTTAATTTTTTTCAAACTGTATCTTAACTCCACAGAGGTGATAGAAGACCATTAAATCAAGCACGTCTGCAAAATCTCAAACTGCTAGCGTTAAGCAGATGTTTCGTGAAGTCAAGAAGCCCTTCTTACCACAAGTTCAGGGAACATCATTATTCTATCCTGTGAGAACTTGGTTTTCTTCGTGACCTCAGCGTTGGAATCCGATTCAAACTCTGAAAACCGCTTGAACGCACTGAAAGAATAACAACAGCCAAGGAAGAATGTAAATATTAGCACATCGCTGTTATCGCGCGATTATAAAAACTATTTCAATGACTATAGCTGATAATGCATGGATGCCGATAAAGCTTAGGTTAATGTAAATTGTATAACGCGACCTATATAGCATCACTTACTGCAAAACTTCCTTCTTGGTGAAGTATGTGAACGCCTGTAATGTAGAAAAAGTTTCATCTCAATATCCAAAAACTAGAACCTGAACACTACACTTCCAATGTGGCTTAGATGTGGCTTACAAAGAACAGATAATGTTACTCATTCACTGACATTATTTATGCATTTCAATACATGGTAACATCACTTAATAATAGAGTATATTGAGATGATATTATGTGTTTCTCATAGAATATTAAGCACACAGAAATTTTCTAGATGAAGGTTCTTTTTTCAATTCATTGAAATGCTCTTTCGTGGAATATTCTTTAATGTTGGGCATCCGTTTTCATCAATAGCTCCTACCTGAGACAATAATGTGGGAAGACAGTGGCATCTCTAAGGATACAGGGATCCCTGTACGATGGACAATGCCAGAGCGTCAGGGCTATCAATTACAAAGAATGTACACAATGATAAGGCTTCCCCGTTCAGATTATTGACGGACACTTTCTCTGAGTTCATATTCTATTTAATGTGTACCCCCTTAACATTCTGAATGATAACAGATATTGTAAAACTATCTAAGGTCAAACATGGTTTCAACACAATGTTCTTCAAACCGGGTTTGGTCTATTCATAAATGTCTAGCTCCGTCTGTCCTAGATACAAAGATTTGACCCCTGGCATACCAAGAATGTTCTATAGCACGGACTTGCCTATAGATACGGCTTACTTGACCAGCCTATATCACAGTGGAACTAAGCCTATAGGGACCTCCTGTTATATTATAGATGCTGATACATGACCAGTGGCTGATGGGGGCGGACAACTGGTTAACCGTGAAATATGACGAGGCTTACCTGATAATCCTCCAACTCCTCCTCCGTGAATATACTCTGTTTACCCCCCATGCCGAGAGCTCAGCTCTGCTCGGTCCCCCTGTGCTGTTTTAGGTGCCGAATAGCGACGACCGGCCTACTGGCAGGAACAATAGAGTTTCAGATAGCTTCAGAAAAAGTTGTCAGGGAGTCTTAGCGGAGTATCATGTGTCTGAAGATGGCCATATCCGTGTAATGTAGGCCTGTTCGCACTTTTCTAGACACTAAACTTCCTGACTACCGTCTATAATATGGTAATAGTTTTATCTGGCAATTCGGCGCAACCTCTCATACCAAGTAGTAGACCGCCGCTCCCATGTCGGTCACCTTCGACTGACACACAATCAATATGTATCATGCTCTTATCTCTCCTTATCTACCACAAATCCTGACACATACGCATGCAGTAACGAAACATAGTTATGACCGTCGATCTATTTCACCTCAAATACAATACATTTATCTCGATATGATGCACTTAAGTTTTGAGATGTCATTCCTATATATATTCGATAATTAAGCCTTTAGTTACATAAATTCTATCTGAATATGTGCTATTTCGTCTTGTTCATAAAGAGGTATGTACGTGATTAGTGACACGTCCGGCCTTTGACCATTTATACCATGCTGTATATCATATGTTTTGTTGCAGGATAAAGGGCATGATATTAATAAGCATGAGATAATTTTACCATACTTTGTTTTTGATAACCAACATTGCAAGTACTGGTTATCTAAATAAGGAAGCTATTCAGTTGTTTTGGAAATGAGAGGTTTTGTTTGCATGCCGTACTTTGTTGCACATACTTTAACTATTGTTCACAGAAGTTGTGCAGCTAATTATGTAATGCTATGTTTCATTGTGCAACGAAGTTTCGTATAATTTGGTGTCTTCACAGGTTGAATAATAACCATAGGTCTATATTATTTCAATCACATAATCTGACTAATTAATGAGGGCAAGAATCTTTTGCGGTTTGTAGGATGTACACAAATATCCCAGACATGTACCGACTCCGGTGACATTCTCTAGCTGAACTCGTTTTGTCAGTCTGGGATTCGCTGTAATGCTACGTGATGGTTACATCATTTAGGAGTGAACTCATGACAGTAGCTACAATAAAGTTCCGGAAACATAATGATGGAGAGAGGTCGGGGATGGATCTGAGTTTTGCAGAAGGGAGGTTAACAGGTTAAGGAGGGGGTATTTTCTTTCATTGGTTAGGTCACCCCCCCCCCCCACTCCATTGGTCCACTCATGTCAATACCAAACCTAAACAGAACGTCACTGTGAAGATCTCATTAAGTAAGGTTAAGGTAAGTGACGTCACGGCATAATGTCATAACAACATCACAATTACAATACATCAGCATTGAAATAGATTGATCTACCAAATTCACCATGTTACATAATATATAGGCCTACATTGAAAAAAAGGTAAGAAAAACAAAGTCACCTCAATGTGATAACAACGTCATATCGTAGGGATATAAAAAGAAAAAGACGTAAGAACGTACCAATGACATCTTTCATTGTTGTTTGAGCAGAGTAACTGCCTACGGTTATGTTTCTAAATGCGCTGACGACAACTGCAAGTGAGGGGCATGAAAAGGGCACAGTCTGCCCATTACTCCGTTTTCCCACTCAGCATGTATGCAAATGGCAGAGTCGGGTATGTCGAGAAAGCACTTCATTGGCACGGCAGGCTCGCCTAGCTCCTTCGACGTTACCCATACGCCATGATGTGAGCCCTGACCCATATCAGAAGGACGTTTGTTTTGGCAGCCTGAATAACGATCAGCAGCAGGGTACCCCATGCGTTTGACAACAACCATAGAGTTGCCTAGGAAGCCGATACTTGGTTTTGGAGAAATGAAGTGTTCTTTTAACGCTGTTAAAATACTAACGAATTGGCATGCAGGTGGTCTTTGTAAACCATCACTAGAGCACTAGTGAAGAGGTGAGGCAGAAGGACCTATAGTAGGCCTACTTTTCCTAACTCTATATTCTGATACACATTTAAGCCTAATAAAATAATTGTTGTGTCAAAAAAAAAGAATCATTCGTTCTAGGCTTAACCACTCCAAATTGTTGGTATAATTTTTTTTTTTTTCGAGATAAAACCTGTAAATTTGGAATTATGATCTAATAGTTGCATTTTCGTTCAGAAGGACGAAGTTGGATAAACAAGCTTACCAAGATATCCATTCACCACACAGGCGTGATAACTGACATGTAGGTGCGGTCTTATGGCAGGTCTACCTGGCTGGCTGGGGATTACGCGCTATATATATACAAGGCCATAATGATGGACGACCGCTGATTGTGTAATATACTCGGTAAGAGCAGCTCTTAGCTCGTTGGAATGCATGCCGAGCGGCTCACAGCTTGGGGTAAAGGTCTATGTACGCTGCTCTCTCAAATGTCACGGACAATATAGCAGGGGGATATTGGTCCTTGACAGAGTTCACGGGCAGAGAGTGGGCCGTACCTAGGTTGGGAGAATGGCATAGCCCGGGCCCACGTCGGGTGGGAGTCATTTCCCTTAGAGGCGGGAGCCGAGGGGTGGAGCGGGCATTGCCCTCCCAGGCCACCTCATCAGCCCATGTGAGGCTAACGGGCCTGTTGACTTGGGCTTCATATGAAAAGTCGGTATTTGTCTGGTCATGGAAAAGGCCAAGCACTTCCCAACGCTAATTGCGGCCTCACACACCAAATGCATAGTTTGGGCGCCACCCCTTGCCGCCCTGCCCGTGCCTTTGTCGACTGGTGCTGTCAGTAGTCTCTCATAGCCCTGTGCATGGCCCGCGGCCAAGCCTCGGCTTTCAGCGTCGAGTCGATGGCTGTGGTCCCACGTACCCAACTATATCGTCGGGCCATAACGAAATCTTCCACCCTCCCCATTGCAGGCAGCTTGCTGCAGGCCGATCAAATATTGTTGTCATAGAAGGGTACAAACTTCATTAGCTCCTGGGCGCGAGCTTTATCCCTAGGACTCCTACCAGCAATTTAATCTTCGCTGAGCAGCTCAATCGCCTGATGAGTGTTTTTGTCAGGGTCTGATGTTTTCTGTTTGCCATGAGCTGCTCACAGTGGCCATTTCCCAGTGCCATCATTGGCACAGACCCTTACACTTAGTAGAATGATACCTTTCTGCTCCACCCTCTGGAGGCGTGCCGTGGATGTGGAAGAGGCCTGTGGGCGACAGTGCAACTAGTCTTTATCGCCTCATATATCTGAATTTTCCACTGGGCTAGGGACACAATTACGTGGTACACATGTAATTATAGAATTCCCACACGCCCACCATGGCCTAAACTGTCAACTTTTCAGGTGCCTGCGGGCTAGGGAATATGCAAGTAGTGGAGCCTCGCAACTGATAGGGCGACTGCTTGAAATATAGAGGAACAGGGCCAAGTGGCACGTAGGGAATGGGGATAAATACTTCTCATGCTATAATAGTGATAGGTCCCCATACATAATTGGTCTTTTTAGGATGGCAATACGAGCACCCTTCACAACATATCCTATATGCATGTATGCTATATGGTCTGTACCACCACTGAGGCCTTATTCCACCGACGGCTTAGTAATGTAACGGCTTAGAGAAAACCCTCTCAAGCCTGAGGTCATAAATGCTGCATAAGAGGTGAGAAGGGGCTTTCCAGTTCCGCTTACAGTTGGAAAATACAATATATTCCTATTTCAATACGAGATATGGTTGTCTGAAGATCCCTATTTTAAATACAGGATAAACCTAAAACATAAATATTTCCTCTCGAGCTCTATGTTATCTGTTTACGAACATTTGCGTTGATTCACAATTATCAAAAGAATAATGTTTCCTAATTTAAAAGTGTAAAATTTTCGTTACTCTTTCTACTTGAGAAAAAGTGGATTCCTATTTTCGGTTGTCACGGTAACATTGTTGTATTCCGGATTTTGATAACCTTTAAGAAATGGACATGCCATCCCAAATTTCCACTAATACAATTTTCGTAAATACAAAGAATGTGCCATAAAACTCCGGATGCTCAAGGGTCATATCCTCTCTCTTTCTAGCTTGAGTGACACAAGCATAAGCAAATGTTTATCTTCTAATTAAGCCTAGGAACATTGATTGTTTACAAGAGTAGATATTTAATTTTATCAAGATTTTTATTCTTTGAATAAGATGATGTCCCAATAATTCGTTTTGGGTCCTAACTCTCTTTTCATTTTGTATATAAAAAAACATGAGAACTCTTTATTATGCTTCTTATGCACTTATTTTGGTTTCAAGATTCTTCTAAATATCGGCATATTATATTATGCTGTTTGAAGATGTTGAAACGTCTTCTCAAGGGTTTCGGATATAGTTGCTAAACTTCTTCCTCACAGAACAGACAGACTTCCCAACAAGTTGCTGGGAAATATTATTCAGGAGTGATAACAAGCCAGACAATTAATGATTCATGTGATCTCTTGGCCAGACCACCAAGACCTACCTAAACGCTATCTTTGCCCATTATGTAAATGCTCCGAGAAACGAGAAGGGAAAGCCTATTCAGCTAGAAAGTAGTGAGTAGGGTTATATTGAATCACACCTGAGGAAAGAAAGTAGACATCAGTTCCTAGATGAACATTAATTAGCGAAACAGCCCAAATAGGGATCATATGATATATGTTCATGCAGTTAGAAACGTGAAGGATAATTCCTTCAACTTAGAGTCTGTCACTCACAATTCATCTTCCACAACTCTTTTTATAGGCCTTAATATTAATACAGTTTATTTGATTTGTGGTCCAGAAGTAACCAATGTCCATTACATATCAGTATAACTGTATTAATTCAGCATGACACTCATGTTTTAATACCTATAATTGTGTCTCCCCACACAGAAAGGATGCTCCAGGTGGAAATTAAGCATTACAGAGGGTGTTTTAAGCTTTCAAATGATGCTAAGGACATCAAAATTGAAAACATGAAAACAGATGTACCTCAAAAGACATAATTTTGGTATCAATCATTACAGCAGAGATAAGAGCGCATAACGGGACGCGTTGGGCTTGCTAAAACTCCCTATTATGTGTAAGGATATGAAGTATGTTTAATGTTCTGAAAACAGCCCATCCAATCACGAATTAACTAGTAGACCTACATCATAATACAAATTCTGAGTAAAACAAGAAAATTATCATGTGTTGGTCACATGATAACCTATACGGCCAAGCTTGAGTTAAATTAAATCACTAGCCAGCGGTTACTCCAACCATCAACATCTTGATGTTTCATCACTTTTGGAATCTACTCTACAGGCTACTGCTTGGTGCTGAAACAACCACCATTAGCAGGAAATTGGTCTTCCAATAGAACATAATCAGGCATCCTGTAATAACCTCAAAACACAAGTAACATAATGGGCAGGGACACCTGGCGATGGCACCCTGCCCCATAACTGAATTTCCCACTACAGCCTAAATGACCATGCACGAGTCCACCCATCACCCCAGCTCTCCCAATTTGGTGATAACACAAGAAATAAGACAGGAAGATGTTACATTATCAATGATTTCTGGTTGAGGTACCTCTAACAGTATACTTTCTGGTTTTATTACTACATACATTCATGAGAGTCATGCACGCCTGGCCATTGTGGGAGTTTGTGCTCAAGAAAAGTGGGGATTATGAAACAGGATTCAGGGAAGGTTTGTGTTTTATCAGTTGGAGTTCTGAGGTTTCTTGAGTATTGGAGGGGGTTGAGGTGTGCAAAATGAAATTGGAGGGGTTGTCTATTCTATCCTCATGTCCTGGTTCATATTCTAAGGTCAATGTGCGGGGTCAATTACAGAGGCTTGGATATCATGGGGCCCGCAGTTTAGTTATGGATGCCCTCGGGTCAGTAGGAACTTGAGTCACCTACACTATCGGTGCCCTAGTCAGGACCCATCCTCGGGTAGTTGTACTAGCCATAGTGATCTTTTTCTTAAGTATAAGACAACAACGGATCAGATGTTCACAAGTGAGCACCTTGAAGGTCACTGATTTATTCAGGTAAATGGTTAACCTTTTATAAATAATTATTAAAGGTGAATGCTGATTGGCTTAAAACATACCACATGACAGATCCGCTATAATGATCATGTTCACCACATGAATCTCTGGTTTTGTGTTAATCTTGACTTTTCATGTACTTTTCTTGGTATTTACTTTCTGAGTCACTTTTTGAGTATCTCATATTTTATGAGTTTCTTACATATTTGAGCACTTATTCCTTTATTTGCATATTTTACATAATTCGAGTATCTCTCACGCAGCCTGAGACACTTCATATACTAATACTCCAATTATCACACATGTATCATTAAACCTCTTATATCCTAAAAGTGATTACAACCAATGACTTGAGCTCATGAAAGTGGGTAATTGCAATAGCATGCAATTTATATTAGCAGGCTGGTTCATTGGTGGCGCCCCCTAAACTTCTTACACTACAAAATTTACTCCCTCCTCATTTCCCACTACACCACACCCCACCTACCCACAATTCCCCTCACCTCTCCCTCCTTTTTCTTTCTCCTTCTCAACCACTCAACATCTCACCAATTGTCACCCACCCACCCACACCTTCATTATCTTAATCATTTTAACTTACTTTCACTTTTTTTTTTTTTTTTTTTTTTTGGGGGGGGGGGGGGGCGTACACTAATGGCAGTGGTAAAATACTATTTGTAAATGCTACAATGACCTCTGATATTTGCAGGGACGGATTTATAGGGGACGCATTTGTCCAGCTTTACCGTGTACATAGTCCAAGGAAGGGTTGTTTTTCCAAGTCATGGGCACTGCTTCCAAAGGGGGTTTCAGCCAAATGCAGGTAAATAGGAAACAGTTTCTAACCATTGTGATACAATGATAGTTTGGCGTGTGGATTTGTGTGGAGGACAAGTTTCCTAGTTATTACACTTATTTCTGAAGTACTAGCTTTCTATTCATCCTTATAGATGTTTGTGCAGTAACAGGGTGAGTTCAAACGTGAGCGGCTTGATTAGTCCGTTTACTGGGCTTATTCCTCTGTTCTATGAATCATTCATAGTGCTATCTGAATAGTGTAATAAAAGGCTGACCACATTATCCGACAGATGGGTACACAGATAAAACCCTTTGTGTTGGTGTTATGCATGACTCACAAAGAAGGGTTGTATTCATAAATATGCGATGGACAAGAAGAGATAGTCCCTGTAAGTACGTGACAAACTTCTCTCCATAACCCATATCAGATGGCCCTTGAAATTTATAACCCTTACTAATCTTGTCATTTTTATGACTTACTTGGTTCTTTATGCTAAAAATGGTCAGTAAGTACTATTTCTCTGAGACTTACGTGAATGTATCACAATCGGATTTTGTGTGTGAAAATGGTTTCTGCACATGACTCTTGTTAACGCTTTATCCGCAATTACTACTGCCGTGATCTACTAGGTTAAACAAGCCATCAGGAAACTCAGCCCATGCAGACTCCAGTGTTCCAGAGACTCTACAATTATCATATCTACCACTGTCAAACCAACTGTCGCGGCGGATGAGTTGCTGCGACAAGGGTAACCCCACTTCATAAATACTAGAGTCCATATGTAAAGGACCTATCAGCCAGGGACTGTGTTAACGTCAATAATTCATAGAAGAAGTGGGTCCTCAGTAAGAGTAGGTTGGGCTCAGGTAGGTGGGCCCGACAACAGGCTGCTTTACCCCAATCGATGTCTCAGATGACTCACTAAAGAGGACACCTTAATTATCTCTCACACCATCGTCTTCCTCACACTGGTCTCAAGTATTAAATTCCTGAGTCTAGCCTTTGATCATCAAGATCCAATGATCTTGGGCAAAATGATAGTTTTACTGTAATCACTCAAAGACATTAATATATTATTGATGACAATGACAAATAATATGGCAAATAATTAGGAAAGAAATTACCTTTCAGATGACATAGGCCTATGGCATGTTATCCTATCTTCTTTGAGAAATAAAGAAATAAAGAAATAATGTGTTTTCATTTTTTGCAAATTAAGTTCGAATTGCATAATTAGATAATGTTCACATACCTTAATTCTTCAGAACCATCTTGATTCATGTTTCATATGATGCCATAAGACGAAAAGAATCAAGAAAATCGAGGGGTCCACCATGTAGTGTAAATCCTTATTTTGTCTGAATTCATGATTTTGCTCCTGAACTAAAGCTAACTACTTTAGACGAAGGTAAAAACAGTTGAATATTGAGTAAAATATGAACTGCTTGAATCATGATACAAGCAAGAAAAAAGCTCTCATTTTTGTTCTAATGAAGATAGCTACAAGCTTTTTTTTTGTATAATGTAGCCTGAAAATTCTATCATATTTTTATCTAAATTTAGAACAATTGTCACGTGGCCTGGGTTCCATGGAAACCAATTTTTCTTCTTAGTATTATTTCTTTGTATTTGGACGTTCAGTTAACATTATGGTTACCATGGCAACAATACGCAAATATTTTCCTGAAAAAAATCTTTTCACATAAAACTACACAAAATTTTATTTTCAGGCAAATTGTATAGCTTATTTAACCATTTTGGGTAATTTTCTCTGTAATTATTGATGATATACCTATCAAAGTATATATATTGACAAGCCCCAAATTCGCAGAGTTGCTCACATTGGTCACAATGATATCAACGTATTCCAGTATACTGTTTCTTGCCGTTTAAAGCTGTTGTAATTTTGCCATAACATAATTATTATTACATGATTATGTCTATGCTACTAAATACCCCACTTCCAGATGTAGACCATACATACAGTAATCTAGAGGTCAAGCTCTGGCCATTCGATTTTTCACTGCTCCAATACCCGAGAGGATTTCTGACTCTAGAGGGGTTTCACGCACGACTGATCTCAAAACCATTGCTCGTGTCTAAAGCCAGACCTCACGTGTCGGCAACCTGGGCAAACCGTCTAGGGAGGCGGGCAGGAGCCCCCCGCCCGCACATGTTGGCCGTGTCCGTGTCGAGAATAGGGAGACTAGGGAGGGATCGATTGGTGGGATTAAATAGAATCCTGGATGTGGAGCATCATAGCTGAAGGGCATGAAAAGAGGCACCACAAGGGTGTAAGTGATTTGACAAAATGTGTATCGCATATCCACACACAGACACACTGACGCACTGACGCACAGACCGACAGACCCGCACCCACACACTTTAAGTCCGGTTCACTCTAAAGCCGCGTCCCCACGTGGCGATTAAACCTCGGCGACCAGTGGTGTAGGGTGGCCCAAAGTACCAAGTCCACGCATTCACCAACGACCATACTGCTCTATGGGGCACTAATCGTCGGTGAAAAAAAAAGTTGATCGCCACGTTGGGACGCTATTGAATCATATCTGCCAGCGATTAACAGTCACTTTAATCGGCTCTCCCGACGATTAACTGCACTAATCGGCGGCGACTAGAGAAAAATATTTAACATGTCAAATATTTCGCCCAGAAATGACGACGATTAGTGGTTTAGTCGGCAGACATCACGGCGCCAGTGTGTAGTAAGTTGCTGGCCGACTAAACCACCGATAAACACGTTGGTCGCCGTCATATTTTTGCAAAGAAATCATATGGGATGACTTTGGTACTTTGGGCCACCGTAGATGTTTAATCGCCGAGGTTTAGTCGCCACGTGGGGACGCGGCTTTAAGTGGAGGCATTTCTGGCTCTCTATTTAGCAGTCTCAACTGTAGCAGTCGAGTCCGCTCAGTGGAAATGTATGGAAATTTTGAAGTACTTTCCACAAAAGGCATTTCTAACTGAATGTTTTCCGCTAAAATTGGTTGTGAGCCCACTTAAATGGGTGTTCTCGGTTAAAAGGGCGTAATCATAGTTAGTGGAGCAATTTTTAGCATCTCTAACTTCCCACAAAGGGGGATAATGATAGCGAGTGGTCTGAGTAGTTGCCAAAAGCATTACGTGGTGAATTTTTCCATGGCATAATCAAGATTTAACAGGAGTTTTTCATGTTTTTCTAGATGATTTTAACAATACAAAGGATGAACAAATATATTGTGATGAATGGGTATTCATCAGGTGTCAAAGCAAAAATGTGAATGTAAATCGATGTGGTAGATCTTTAAGTATATCGTTATGTAACGGGAACGAAACCCAAAACCCAAAACCCAAAACCCAAAACCCAAAACCCAAAGCCCGAAACCCGAGAAATAATGTAAACCAGAAATGACGTCAGTATGACTGCGTGACGTCACTATGATCACGTGATATGATATAACCAATCAGAGCTGACCGCTGAGGTATAAAAGGGGCGGTGAGGCCCGAAAATAAAGAGTTCCTTCATAGTACTCCTGGTGTTCACAAGTGTCTTCTTCCTCTAATAGCTCCTTAGGAGGACTTCAATCAATCAGATGATCTAATATGGACTAAGTAAATAGGAAATCAAGGTAATATTGGTAAAGTTCTGTAAAACTAAGGCTTGACATAGTGCGGGGTCGGATGGCCCGAGGGACCGAAAACCATGGCACGAAGGCCCGAAACTGCCCGTTCGGCGACGCGAGGAAGGAAGACCGGCCAGCGAAGAAGCCCGAAATAGTTAGCGGCAACCCCCTGACCGGAGGCATTAAGGCGCAACCGGCTCGGCCCCACGCTACCAAAACATAGGCGACCGTTGGCCCGAGACTCCTGGTTAGGGAACGAAGGAGTAGAGCTCCCCTAGTTCCGGCCTGAAAGACGAACAGAAGCACCGGCCTGGACCCCTACCACAACAACAATTCTGCCCTCCGCCGTCCTCTGCGCTTGATGGCTGCAACCCCCCGGCCCGATCTGACCGACACACCCTCCCCCCTTCAACGAATACCGATCCCCTGACCGACCCACTCAGCCCCCCTCATGCGTGAGGCACGACTCTTGATCTCACACCTCGGCTTCTTGCTCGGTCTCCGTGCCCAGCTAAGAACCGAAATCACCCCCCCCCCCCCCCGTCCCTCGAGGAACGTCACAATATCTTAATGCTCATAGATGTGTGTTAATTTGACAAAGCAAAAGGGTTTGTTTGGAATAACTTTGGCCAAAGAAAGACTGCATACCTTTATGTCAAGAAAAATGGCAGTGCTGTAAACACTGATGTGCTTATAGGTTTTTTTTAATGAATTTAAAGTTTTCACTCGTGCAGACTCCCTGACTTTGTAATTAGTGGAGTGCTGAATGCAAAGTGGAGTAGATTTTTGGGCAGGGTAGGGGTACAATAATGTTAATCACTAATTAGCCCTATACTCAAATAAAGATAGACCTATACAAATATTTTTACTGTTCAGTAAGTTTGATATTGTCTAGAATATCATAGATCAATAATGGCACAAAAAGAATGATATTTTATTGTGGTATCAATCGATTTCTAAGGGATACCATAGACTCCACTATATCAATTGTGGACTTGCGTACTACGCTAAACTTCACATAACTTTATGGATCAAACATCTAACATGTGGAATTAACTCCACAATGTTCTAAGCTACATTTCAGTTGCTCATTTTCTGTGGCTTTGGCAAATATTAAAAGAGGTATAGGTAAAAGTATGAAAAAATCTGAAACATCCACCGAGTGGAGGCCCGCGCGAGAGGCACCGTGAGACTATAAGGTTCCGCTTGACTGGAGCCACGACACGATCAAATCACGGCCTAGTTCCTTTGTTTTCCAGGTCCACTGTGTTCTATTTAGAAATAATTACCCTCAACATGGTACGTTTCCTTACTACAAAGACCCTATGTATTTCCAAGACAACCATGAGACAGTACGGTCACCACTGTAATTCATTTCGCTATCTAATAAACCGTGCGCATAATTATATGATTATTGATTGATCATTGCTTTAAACAGTTAAAGGGGTCTCATTTTTGTGTGTTGCACTCGCTATTTAAATCCATACGGATACGTCAGTTTTTCCCTCAAAGAATTACTTAATCATGATTTTTATATTAGCATATTCGATTACGGTGTGCCTGACTATCGTGAAACTTATACTAGACTTTTTCACAGTGAAGTTGAGCAGTAATGTAATGTAAGCAACAACGCCTCCCCCCCCCCCCCAATATGTTTAATTCATTCAGTTGCATGTCTGTCTCTACAGCTACTATTTTAAAGGCCACGTCCCTTGTGAGATTCTCTACATAGCTGGAGGAGCCGGCGTACACGTTCCCAATGGTTATGTATACAGCGCTAGGGGAAAAAACAACCATACAACAGATGTAGACATTTGCAAAATGGCGCGCTCACTCTCAGGGCCGAGTCCTACTTATAGCATTGTATTACGATGCCTCTTCAGTCCACGGGAAGGTAGTTTCAGAGAAATGTCAGGCCAGCTTACCTTCCAAGAATATTTTTGTACAGAGAGTTTAGTGTCACTGACTCTATTAGCAATGGGTTCTAAACTGGGGTCTCAACACAGCACGGGGTTATCATTTTCTGTCCCTAGATCTTTGATACATGTGTGATGAAAATGGGCCCTGAACTGATATCGTAGCTCCTTTCATTTCAATTTGGTCTCTTTCTGGGTCCAGCCATTCTTTGTGGAACATCAAAACAGAACTTCATGAGGAGTCTCTTCTCTGGGCTTCAGCTTTAAGCGCAGGATCACAGACCAAGCACAAAGGTATCGAGCGAGTCATGCCTCATGCACTAGGGTGGTCAGATATGGGCTTCGTTGTCGAAGGTAGCTATCAAATTCTGGTGATTTTAAGATAGAGGGGGAGGATCAGAGTATACTGGGGCATCACAAGCCCATGGTTACTCTAGTCTTGTGGGAGTCACTACCGCTCTACTCGTGCCCTAATTGGGATATGGACTTCGGGCTGTTGTCAATAAAAGAAGGGTGGTAACATGTTGGCCGGCCACCTGATATCTTGTTCCCCATGCCTGTCCATATAGTTATGCTATCCCCTACATTTGCCATGATCTTGGTTTTTGTGCCTAAGTTTCCTATATTATCTAAGTCCAGTCAGCGCGTCCTGTCTTCTTATTCTTTGTTCCCCGTTTTGTCTCATTATCCTAATATCCCCCTATGGAAAGAGTTGATTAATTTTTTTTATTAATCTTATGAGAATTTAATTAAATTGATTGATGTTTGATATAAGTAAAATGTATTGATAATAAGAATAAAAATGGTAAAATTGAATATGGTATGTTAGTTGAATTGGGTGTGGGAGGGTGGGAGATATCAGTGACGTGTTGTGAGGTCTGTCTGAAGGGAGAGGGTGGGTCAAGGGGAGGAGTTATGGTAATGAAGTGTTGGAATTTGTTAAAAGGTGGGGTTGTGGTATGAGTTGTGGTTCCCACGAGCTGGCAATAATGAGCTGGCCTAAAGAAATTTTTATTTATATGCCATGCCAATTATTCATGAGGCGGTTCCGACTAAGGAAAGGAAGATGTGTTAACACATTGAGTACCATAAAGGGACTGTTTACTCATATGCTGACCTCTGCTTTATATCACTACAACTCATAACCCATTGGTCAGTTCAGATCACATGGTCTAATTGACTGCAACAAAGGTCATTTCTGGTTATAATGTTTCTTGGGAACTCACTTAACACGCTTGTGCTTGATGATAATCTTTTATGCCAAACATGTTGCTTCGCATACTGTACTGCATGCACATCTTATTATAAAAGTTAGACAATCACACATATTGATAATCAATGTCTAGGCACTTATATAATTGATGTCTTTTACTACATAATTAATGCTAAGTTCATATTCTTTAAAGCGTGTGCCGCTGGATATTATGAAGTGATATCAGATTCATCACACATGTATAGATCTCAACAAATATTTATCGACTGTACTTGGCGGTTGCGTGGACGTTGTTTCCCATAGAAACATAAAGGGACTGCTGCTATACACAATGTACATCTTCCATTCTGTTCTTTGAATTAGTAAGACATTTATCAACATGAAATCGAGTATTTCGTTTCTCTATATCGTTTAATTAATTTCGCACGAAAGAGGGCGTCAAGACCATTGGGACACCCCCTCCTGCCCCAGCTACTGGAACCATCCCTGTATTGGTAATGTTAAGATTATGTATTATTTGATCTCCGTGCTGACTCCCGGTGAACACCTTTTAGAGAACAGATGATTAGAAACCAGTTAGTTTGTCCAAAAGGTAGTAAAAAAACAGAACATAGAAATGTAGGGCTATATGTAATCAAGCTCCTTATTTTGTACATGTATTTTAGAGTGCCCTTGTCTGCCTTCCTCACTCATACAATCACGTGCATTCTCTTATCTATCGATCTAGGGGCACTGATGACCCTTTTTGGAAAATGTTCAGGTCACCACAAAACACTCCCAATACTTTCAATGAAGCGTACTTGAGATCTCCCTGTCTCCACAAGGATCCAGCAGGAATTAATATTGTTCGTCAGAAATCTATTTTCTTTGCTAGTATGGCACTTCGCCAGGGAGATGGTGGCACTATTGAAACAAAGGCTAGATCTTTTTAAGTCTGATCCTGGACATTTATCCGTGCTATACAGACAGTTCTGTTCTTTTATATTAAGTGCCTCCCATTACCATGGTGGGTTATGGAAAGGTTGGCCGACCTTCAGGGACCGTCTTGCAAGATGTACCGCACATTTGGTCTACGTACAGTACATTATGGTGCGTTGTGAACAACTTGAGTGTAATAAAGTATCTAGCAGAGCAACCGCAGTAGGCATTAATTAAAATATTGTTGATATAGCAAAGGCTACTGCAGATAATTAACCAGATGTTGGCGTTAGTTTCACCATTGTGTATTAAGCAAATGGGAGCAACAATTATGAAGATGCTCACATTAAGCTTGTCACGAGAAAATACATGTATTCATACTTACTTCCGGAGTGAGGCATTTCAGATCCTTAATTGTTTTTCTACCGGCTTACTAATCATTTTGCTTCCTTGAGACTAAACAAAAAGTTGGACATAAAAATGGTAATCATAGAAAATGCCATGAACATAATTATACCCAGAACTGAAGATAATAAAAAAGGAACTGAAATGAGGCTGATACAATAATAAGAACAATGTAACCTTGGCCCAATTTACATGTTTACGTAGCGTATCTAGTTACGATAGACACACGGCAATCCAAGGTAAAGTTTGGTACAGCATTATGATATAAAGATAGTATTGAAACTCAAAGACCTTAGAAGGTTTAAGTAAAATAACTGCCTCAATGCCGGTGGACCTACAACGCCGTGTCTCTGGGGTCTATTCTATCACATGGCCCTCGTCTGAGAAATGTAGACGGGACAGGCCATACCGAGAGAGATCAGCACCAACCTCCCGCCTGCTGTAAGAGGAACGCTGGGACCGGGGAGTTTCCATGTCGCCCCCCTGTCCGTGATCAGAATGCCAGAGCTTCGGTCCCTCATAAACAGTTTGATAAAGTCTCGTGAACAAAACGGTCGTTTAGAATCTTCACGAGTGTAAGTAGTATAGTCAAAGGTGACTCGTAGACAGGCACATGTATGCATAAATGTGAATTAAATGTTGCCGTGAAATCGTATAACGTTTTATTGATTTCAACCCCAAATTATATGCTTGTAAATAATCTGACGAATATTCCGGGTATTAACGTCTCCTACATAGACTACTACCTCAACTTGCAGGAGGTGGCAACAGTCGTTCAGAATCCTATTTTAAGGCCCAGCATCCTGAACGTCGACACTTGTCTTATTTGGGCGGCCCTGGGTGGCCTTCCGTGTCAAGAGAGGTCAGTTGGAAGGCAGGAAGCAATGGGGGTAAGGGACTTTGGCGCGCGGCCTTGGATTAATAAGCCTTTCCCTGATTTATGTCCATCCGATGGCCCCAGTGCGGAGGGCGGCGGGCGGCGCCGGCGGGTGCTGACTCCCGATCAGCCCCCGGGACACCTGGCGGTGTCAGCCGCCACACGCCGGCCAATATAGCGCCGGCGGCATGGGCCCTAAACAAGATAGCACCCTGAGCCCGCCGACCAATCGCAGCGAGAGAATGGGCCGGGACTCTCTACGCCCACGGCCAATCAGGGACGCAGTGGACTGTCGCTCCAGCACGTGAAAACAAGCCGGCGCCTTCATCTCTCTGATCAGCTAATATAAGGTGTATGTGACACTCGCATCCTGCCTGTTCCCCCAGTATGAATATATGAAAGGTGCCTATTCTGTTGTACCTTACATGCAGATCCATGCAGGGGAGCATTGTTAAAATTACTCTGCTCAATGTGGTTACATTGTAACCATATTGAGCAGAGTGAATTTTCTTTACAGCTGTCGCCAAAATGTAAAAATGCAACGCTTCTAGCCTTTTTAAAATCCCAACATTGAACTGCAATATCATCTTTACGATGGTTTTGCGTATCCTCATCATACCAGTACAGTAAAACTCTTTATCTGGGTCGCACCTCTAGTATATCAAACCTACTTTTCTGGTTTCCTACCAAGTCTTTATCGGATGAAGGTTTGAATAAACTAGAACAAATTTGAGACTCTTAAAAACTGTTGTAAAATACAGCCCTAAAAAAGCCTTAAAAAGGGGGGTACTTTTGATAAAGAAATAAAGTTACTGTTGTTTTAGTTGTCTATAGTCAGCCACGACCATGATAAGCAAATAACGGATATAACATTGTATCAGACACCATTGAATACTCTCCTTCTAAAGATGCTTTCAGAGGACTTATAGTGTTCCCGCTTGTCAATTTGTTCCTTGTGGTCTTGACTACAGTAACCTACAGCCACATCCCCACACATCTGTTCGTTAAATACCATCTTGATTTCACCACCAACTTATTAAGCTAATGACGTTAATTTTGATTAAGGTCTCATATCTTGAGATTCTATGCTTTACAAGAAGTAGCAAAGTCATTGCAAAGTAATCCATGAGGGGAATTATTGAATATAGATACTTTTTGTCCTAGACATAATTACTAATGATAGAATACTAATCAAAACTCACTTGATGACCCTGATAACTTACGAAAATATGGCCCCTGATTTCTCCCAATAAAACAACATCCACTTATCCAGCAGAATAGCTGTTAGGTTTGACGTAGACAATCATCTTTTATCATCTTAATAGTTATGCAACGTAGATATTTATATATCATGGAGTCAGGTCGAGACACACCCTCGTGTAACGGGAATTACAACGTGACTATCATGTGTTGTCCAATTCAGGCAGACGCAGTTCCAAGTTTTCCTGTATTCTATGCACCTGCAGACTAATTTTGGCATGTTTTGCAGACAAAAACATGGGAAAAGCAATAGAAATAATGCATCTTATGGCAACATAAAAATATGTAATGAAAATATTTTGAAACTAATTTCAGAAATTGAAGTAGGCCTACATACAATTTCAAAAACAAAGGGTACCTAATTCTACCGTTTTTATAATATCAGACAAAGGAAAATGTCATAGATGTCTAATTATGATATGTTAAAGGCTTAAAACGGGAAATGGGCTTGTCAACATATTTCCCACAATGCACCTTGCTTTAGCCTGCAGGTAGGCCAAAATACAAGAAACCAGAGAACTGCGTCTGGGAGAATTAGAGAACAGCATGGGTCTATCAAATGAAAGGTTTAGATCTCCTTGTCTTTGTGTTACTGACTGCTTGAGAAGTACAACGTGAGACAGCATTATATTTGGGTAGACAGAAACAGCAGCCCTAGAGATGAGCTCTGACCCCAAGATGTTGAACTTAACTCATATAATACTGTTAATAAGCATTTGGGAATGCTGCTGACGATAGACTTGTAATTTCTGCGACTGGTTATTTAATGCTGTTGAAACAAAGCAACCTAATTATCTAGACATTATGTATATATCTAGACAAAGCTCTTTGTGTACAATTAGTTTGACACGTACGTAAAACAGGTGAGCAGAGATTGAGCATGAGTAATGCATGTTGACGACACGATTGCCAGTTATAGTTTCCTAGTAATACCCTAATTGGTATTAACATGAAAATGTTAGAACTTAATGTATTCTTAATTTGATCCGTAAATCTAAAACTTGAGGACAGAAAAATGGTCTCTAGGATAAAGCCCATCCCACATGGGTATTTCCAGGGTTGGACAAGGGTCAGACAAAATTAATGTATTAAGCATCCTTCCCAGGCAAGCAGCGACGTAACAAGAACGTTCTGCGACTGTACTTT
Source organism: Lepidonotus clava (assembly GCA_936440205.1). NCBI lineage: Eukaryota > Metazoa > Annelida > Polychaeta > Phyllodocida > Polynoidae > Lepidonotus > Lepidonotus clava. Next base: position 55,425,700 of record OW387134.1, read on the forward strand.
TTAAGTTAATCTATAACCTATCCCATTGTCACGTAACAATAACGTTATTTTAGGTAAAGTTACAACTTATCAAAAAAGAACGTTATAATAACGTTATTTCTTGGTCGAGTTGTGATCGAACTAATAAAGAATGTTATTATAATGTTATTATAACGTGAAAGAACGTAACAAGAACGTCACAATAACGTAATATTGCGACGTCGCAATGTTAGGTTCTAAAGACGTCTTTGGGTGCCATCAAAATAACGTAACAAGAACCAAAACAGGACTCACCAGAACGTTATAATAACGTTATTATAACGTCATATTCTTGCCTGGGTTGTCTACTAGAGTTAGGGGACTGAAATAAGCAAGAATTATATTTTTCTAAGTATTGATAAAACATTATGATTTCGAAATTTTACCAATTGACAGATTTTTATTTGCCAGCCGATCAAAATGCTGTATTTTAGGGAAATGGGGTCAGACATTGTTGGTTGCAATTGGGCTGACAAGCTTTAACATTCGTTCCTATGGGAAAAATTTGTCAACCAAATTGCTTGCATTAATTTTGAATTATGTAACTGCCTTCATGGAAGAAGCATCGAGATAAATTTTAGAATATCTTATGGTAAATTGTTATCATTGGTGTAAACTGGGATGGGCTTATTGATATTTACTTAGATAAAAAGCAAATGCAACCAATTCAATTTAAAAGCTTCTTTAATTCCATAATTTATGTTATAGAAACTAGATTTGAAAAAAATCATATTTATAGACATGTGTCATCGTTTGTACTTTATCAATCAATAGGATTTGAAGGAATTCCGACGGGAAATCAACGGAAATCACGGGGAAATCCATGATCGCAACTTGGTCTAAAGGGCATAGATCTACAGATTTATGTCAGGGAGGTTTTGTAAGATTAAATGTAAATGTTTGGCTTGGGGTTAGGGTAAGGTTAGGTGAAATGTAGGAGGAGGGTAGGGTAGGGTTACATTTTTTTTTTCTAATCAGATGCTGTAAATCCCGGCTTATGAGTAATTATTGGGCCTGCGATGGTTAAGAGCATTATATCTTTTATAAATGAGTTTTTTTCCGGCATACATGTATAAGCAGTGTTCTATGGTTCTGTTGGTGATAGGGATTCACTTTATTTATGTCTGTCCACTGAGGATGGAGGCGAATTTAGATCTTGTCGCTGCTTTTTTTTTATTTCCGTCTAACAGAAATGGGCCATCAGTTTATCAACATCGTGGCTGGTTCAGTCAAATAGCGTTTGCAAAAAGGAACCTCCAGAAATTGGATCAATAGCTGTTTGGATTGAGACGGATGGGTACTTGAAGCGAGTGCCGTCAAAGGCAAGCTCAGTTTTATGTACATAACGGGCAGGGAGGATGGTACTAAGTCAACCGTTAGAAAGAAAGTGTCGGTGTGATCTAATAAGTGAGAATCCCATCAATCACAGAGAACAATGAATCTGTTTACTGAGTACATTTTTACATCTGTCAATCACTGAGCAGGTCACTGACGCTTCAACTCAAACAAAAGGAGTATTTCATCAGTGTCCATATAGTATTAGCAGTCTCCCACATCTACACAGAGACCTTTCTCGCTTCACAGACATTACTTTAAGTAAAGAGACCATCCGTTAAGTTTTAAGCATGTGTTATGCCAGCTCATGTTTTCATTTGATAAGTTTCCCTTAAATATTTATAAGATGAATGAAAAGCTTCAATACAACGACAAAAACAACTATAGTATCTTTTAAATCTTGATAAAACGCCCAGGTAAAAATCAAGCTAAGCAGTTCAAAAAGTGAATCGACTGTGTATATGTATATGGTAAATCATTCATGGCTACTAAAGCAGTCATCCGGAGGCTCGCGTGCTTAGGGCGGGGACGGCTGAGCGGCTCACTTCCCGTGGGTCTCCTTACGTCCTTTGCCAGCTGCTCATTCAGCTCAGGGTTAGACCCAGTCGTGGCTGACCGGAGGAGAGCAACACGGGGTGATCAAGACAAATGTGAGTGGTGCTGACGACCCGTCCGCCCCACCAGTGTCTGAGCTGCTCAGAAGGACATGCTCACAGCTGGGACACTTGGACCAAAGGCACAGGGCTACTGACACCGTCGTATTATCTTCCGTATCTCGCGTGCCTGATGCCTCCTTCCCGGCCTGATCTGTACTTTGTGGCGCTCATTTGGGACCATCCTCCCTTTGAAGTATGCAGGCAGCCCAACTAGGATGCCCTGCTTGAGCGGTACTATCCGCCGGAGCCTTTGCAAATAAGGGCCGCACCCACAGAATGACCCTCGGATGCACCTGAGTGGTCTAAAGGCCCTGCTCACTGCACGACAAGCAACCTTAAGATTAGAGAACCGGCAGCTCTTAATTGGTTTGGGGTTGTTTGGCGTTGCCTAATGTTGCTTGTCGTGCAGTGAGTAAGGCGGGAGGTGAACAAATGAAAAAAATGAAAACAAGCGCTGCTAACATGGTAAAATCAAAACGTTGCTTTTCGAAAATGATAACCTGATTGTAATCAAATACACAGTAATCTAGGAAAATATTTAAAGTGTGCAAGCGCACGAGATTGTAGAACCAAAGTTGATAAAAGAAGTTGACCGAAGAGGAATTTGTACTGTCCTTTTTTTTTACCAACTGAGGAAATTTCCAAAGAGGGTCCTTTGGGCTTGGCGGAAAATGAATTGTCTGAGACACAGTTCCATTCACATGTGGCGTATTGCTTACAACCGAGTAGTGGGCTGGCGAGATACCAAATAAAAACGTAATTAATGTTGTGAAACGTTAGTTCTGACCCGGACGCAATTGTTGAGCTAAAAGAACATTCAACAATGGATGTCGAAGCTATCTCACCATTTGCATTCGGCGTTCGGTAGTATGGATATTCCTTCCTATGCAATTCAGTCAGAATCTTAACTAATTGTTTTCTCATATGTATGTGATTAATCATAATAGGGTTACTATAACGTTTTGAACACATGTATATTTTCGTTAGATGCAATAGAAACCTGAATCTTCTCGTGAGATGAACTGATAAATTGCTCTAAAGGTAAAGTTTAATAACATCTGTGTAAATCTTAATTACACGCACCTGCCTTACCGTGACAGAAACTTCTGATCATGAGTGTATATTTTCATTTCGAGCCTAGGTCTACAGCTGCAGTGTCACGATGACCATCTGTCCTCATAATTATGGCACCTCCAAGCTCTATGTTTTGGGCTATGCATACATACGCCTGTGAGCAGGCGGAACAGATCTTTATTAGGCGGTCGGCAAAAGAAAACATATCATATGCACTACCTTTGTACTGGACTCTATGTATATGATCCCTCGATTATACCATAGAACTGTACGCTCCGTACAGTTCTATGATTATACATTCTTAGTGCAAGGATGCAGAGTACAAAATTGACCAAAAACGGAGTAGGTATACCAATTTTGCTTATCAGTTTGCTGAAGATCCCTACAAATCAATCACATTTTATCTTGCGAATATCCTATGTTATGAGAAGCCTACAGTAATCCATAAGATGGAAGAAATTAAATTAGTGTCTGTCCACATTAAGCTTCCGCCAATATCGTTTAGTAAGATTGATGAAAGTTGATTATTGTCAATATTGGTAGATGACTATCCGGCTCTTCATAGGCCACTGCAGCGTGTAGGTGTGTAGGTGTGTCCCCAGGAAAGCCATACATCACTCCAGTGATGGGATAGACAGCCAACACCTCAAGTTACTTACCATAAGAGATAGCTCCGGAGGAAACCCGAGCCACAGCCTATTCTGTCCATCTCCATCTCCACGGTTGATGTGATGGTGTTTGCTTCTCAGAGCAAGCACCACTATTTTGCTTACCAAGACCCGCAGCTTTACCCTCGTTCATTTATTTCTGTCTATATTTCATTTCAGTTATCCTGGTCCTCGTATAATTACAATCGGGTTTTATTGAGTTCCAGCAATCTCATGATAGTTTGTAACAAGTATGACATGAAATAACAAGCAACGTACTTGGCAGATGAAGGCAATCTGCCTAGATAATGGTGAGCTTCTTTACTTTAAAATGGGCCTGGATATAAAATGTGCCCTCAAGTTTTGAATTTGGGTTACTTGAATTTTTCCATGGCTGACACAATATTCATTTTGACACAATAATGTAATTAAATAGTGTAGCGATACCTACAGCAATTTATTTATTTCAGAGAGGCATGACGTCATCACTCCCGTTGCTATCACTACAGGGATTTGTTGTATGGTCACTATATAAATCGCCAGGCCAAAGCCATTGGTCATTCAAGTTTCATCCACCACACTGACCACATCGCAGCAGAATTTTAAATTTTAGAGTTGATGTATGCAGGAAGAATTAAAATAAATGTTATTTATTAATGTCCAAATCAATTAACCTTGTTGTTATCTTGTTGTTAATCCACTCTATTTAATTCAGCCGTGAAGTAAATGGTATTAAAATTAGTCAGAAAGTCAGTTTATGTGAGCGGAATAAGATAGTGTATACACAAATAGTGTGTAATTATTTCTTGGCATCTGTACGTGTGGGACACCAATGGCCCTTCATAGGACCAGCTAGTCTGTCTCTTATATTGACAAAGTAGTCATTTATGTCGTTTGGCGTATCAACAATTCCCATTGCCGCCTTAGTATTTATGACCATAAGCTCAGTGGAAAACCAAGAGAAACGCTGGCTGAAATCATTATCGTTTTTACTTTCTGTCTAGAGACGACTATGTGGGACTTTGCAGTATGGGCGATTAGGATGCAGTGCTAATGGGTCTTAATGTCGGAACAGGTCATGTGGGAATTAGCCACGTTTATAATGCCATAAGCAGGTTTTGGAGTGCCATCTACTTGGTTTAGATTGTTTTGTATGCTAGTTGAAGTCGTATTTTCAGGTTGCAAAAAGTGAGAGTATTGCTAATGGAATTAACCTTTCGGATCCCGCAATGGTGGGAAGTCAATAGGCCTACATCTGATGGTCAAACTGCTAAATGTGACTGAACACCTTGGATTCATCTTTATATTTGATTCAGATCCCTGCGTTTAGCGTCAATTTCAAGCTTTTCTGGAACTTAGATATTCCATTGTGTCTCTTATAATCATTGCATTGTAATTCGCTTACCTTAACCTTAATTGTGTAGTGTGCTACTGCGTTTAAACATTTATAAATGGGCAAGAACCTACGTGCAATGAGGTTAAACTTATTCGTCTTCAATCACCACTAGAAAAAGTGAGAATGGGGATTGGCACAGCAAGGTGGTGGAATTGATCAGTCAGAACCTAGACAGGGATTCAACAGCTGGCCTGCAGTGCTGGACGTGATTAACGAGCGTCAGTGGAGAATAAACAAGCAAAAACAAGACGTGTGATAAAACGTCAAAGTTAACAAAAAGGTAGGTTGTAAAAAGGCTAATCGAGGAAATATCCCAAGAAAGTAATGGAGGGGGAATTGATAGTGTTAAAGTTGGTCTAAGAATTATTGCTTCCTTTAGCAATACCTTGCGGGAGATTAAAAAGAAAATGTAGTAATAGCGCACAGATTTATATAAAAATTGTGATTGATCGTAATAAGTGATCCTTTAAAAATAGCCCACACAGCCGTCTATATTTCTGGTACTAGGAATATTATTGAAAAACACTACAGGTGTTCGCACTCTGCGCGCAAGGTCTAGACATCAGGGAGATAAGCACCGGATGAGTAATAAATTATCATTCAAATACGCTGTTACCATATTAGGGAATGAAATCGCCGATAATATGCATTTGAAAATATTCCTAATCATACGGTTAGTAATGAGACAGCACTTATGTATAGAGCCCCCGTTAAGGTACTAAACTAAAATCATGGTAGCACACTCGACGATTATGTCTCCCTATGATGGGTCCCACCTTTGGAAACCCTTTTAATAAGGGCCTCATCGGCAACAAAACCACCACCCCCTTTCCTATATAGCTGGGTGGTGTGCGACGGCCTTTCCCTTCATTGCAACAGTTCTCGCGGAGGCCCCATACTATTTCCTCTCTCTGAATCTAACCGGAAGTGATTCAGTACGACGCGCATGTCATAGTGATTTGTTAACAGGTGAGTAGTGCCTTGCCGTCAGTGAAGGGACATGGCGGTGGGCAGGAGGAGGGTTCAGGGCCCGGGGAGGCACTTGTCCTCTTTACTACCTGGTCCCTACGTGCACTCCTATTCCCACACCTCCCCACCCCTACCAGCGACTACAGTGACGTCTGGCGGACGCTGCTGGACTTGAACACGTCTGGCTGATGGAGTGAATTTGCCCCTTTGAGGTCATTAGGTGCATGCCCTCTTTCCACTCCTTGTTAACAGTAGGGACCAGGTCTTACCCGTCTCGAGTACATCATTAGAGGCAAGAGACGCGAAGCAGACCTTTGAAAGGACTGCCCACAAACTTATGAATGAATGAATGAATGCTTAGCCTTATTGGGAAGGAATGTCGAGTAAGAAAGGACTTAAGTTTCTTTGATTTCATTTAATCCACGTCATTTTTCGAGAATGCTTGTAGGATTTTCTTATTAATTACATGAACATATTTCCAGTATATTTAAATAATGTATAGGTCTGAATTCAATATCGGTTTAGAACCTTCCATTAAGTACACACACACATCCTCAAATATTTCAAACCTCCCACATCCATTCCCCTAAAGCGTACATACTTAGTGGAAGGCCCGTTTTAGATCCAAATTAACGTCGATCTCTATGGTTAAGGCCATGCGTATATGCCGGAATATCGGTTTATCATAGCCCTGCTATGAACAAAAATATATCAGATTTCAATTATTTTATGACACATTGTGGTACATCGTTTGTAGATATTTTACCTATAATTATTTTTCAGTATTCAATAATCATTAACATCAACGTGACTGTCTAACTAAATACGAATAGAATTATTTGATTTTTAGCCCTACATATTAGACTTTGTTAGACATTCTTACAAATAAAAATAATGAGCTTGACATTATCTTTACATTTACTCTATCGTCCACCCCTTAAACTAAGAATATAGGCCTATAATATCGCTTTCTATTTATCACTGGAAAACCGGATGTGGCAGACGAGTTCAATAGTTAGCAAGCCTGCAAAATTATTTGTATGTTTATCAAATCATAAACAATACATCAAATATTACTCATATTGCCCACTTCTACATAAAAATTTCACTAGGCAAAATTCCATCTAGTTTAGATTTTAAAATCAATTCATTCCTTACAGTTGTTAATTATATATGGGGCTTTCTGCTCTTGACTTGAACTGTTAGTAGGTTTGCAGACTTGGTATTTTTACTCATATTCAGATGTAGACAATACCACATATAATAGATTTTTACTATAGTCTTTCTACCAACAACTGCGTCAAATTCTAGTTTCTTAATATTGTTAGTCAGTGCCAAGGCAGAATGCACATATATGCATCTTGTCTTTTTCAATGCTAAACAGAGAATCATATTCAAAGATACACTTTTTCAATACAGAAAGAGAACAGTACAATCAACGAGCAGGCCCGTAGCCAGAACTTGTCATGGGGGGGTGACCATTCCCAAAAAGTGGACCTTTTTTCCTTGGCAACTGAAGATCTTCAGCAGTTGATCAAGGCATATCTATAAGTATCTTTACTGCTGTTTGTAATACTAGGGACAAAGTATGGGGAGGTGTCATAAATATAATATGGGGCTTTTAATCATGTATGTACATCAAGAGGATGGGGTCAAGCCCAATAACTGAATGTACATAAAAAAAATACTACTTATATCAATGGCCTTAATTAAATTTTGCCTACATGATGGTTCTCGTTGGGGTCTGAAACATGAAAGACCTATGCATTTGCTATAGGAAAGACAGCTTAAAGGCCATATTCCACTTTGCAGTGTTTCACTTGCAGTGGGCATTTAACCAGCGGTGCTTTGCCCCACCGCAAGTAAATCAGGGCACCGCAAGGTAGAATATAGAAACTGCTTGGGGCGTTACTTGCATTGGGTCACAGGAAGAAACACTGCAAATAAATTTATATAGGTTTTCTATGGATTCCTTGCAGTGGCAGAAACCACCATGTTCGTTTCTGAAATGCAATTTGCTTGCAGTGTCCAAAAAGATCACCTCTAGTGGTCAAGCACCGCGTAGAAGAATATGGCCTTATAGCATTGTGTCTTTGAGCTTTACATTCGATATAATATATTTAGGATATTTAGGGCCTTGAGAAATGAGATGGTCAAAATAACAAATATCCAAAGATTATGCATTTCTATGAAAATTGCACATTGTTTGGGTTTTAATGTTTCATGGATTTGAGAGTCCAAAATTAAGGGTGCACCAATTTTTGCAGCAGGGTGCACAATTTTTAAATGTGTGCATCCAGATGGTGCACAATTTGTCAACCTTTTAAGGATTGACACCGGTGATTGGGCCATGATGTGCGGCACCAATGTCCAATCCATATTTCTTCAAGTTTCTTTCCATTTATATTAATGTATTATATATATTTTAATGCATAGTTTCTCCTCTTTCTCATGATATGAAATATTTGTAGTAGTTTCCTGATGTTCATGAGATAAGGTCTGGTAAAGAGAAAAATGATTTTTTCTACTTTTATTTTTTGAACATTGATTACTCTGTGACTGATAGGGTTAGCGCCTCAAAAATTTGCAAATGTGTTCTTAACATTCTATTTGAGGGAAGGTTGTCTCAGAATTTTGATATCTGTCTTCAATATTTTTTTAAAAAATCAAATGTAAAAATGAGAAATAATTCCTCTTAAAGTTACCCGTCACAAAATAGAAACTAAGACCTTTATGAAAAATCTGATACACCCTTCCCTGCATTATAAAGTAATATGTATGTATGGAAAAAAATCGCCGCATAGCTTGTTTGGTTAGTAAACAATCCTTGTTCAAAAAAATAAAGTGATAAAATAGGTTTTTTAAATACAATTTAACGAATTCTCATCTTTTCCTCCGATAAGACATATCACTGGATAGAGACAAAAGAGACCTTTTAAATGGTATATAAAACATTATTGTAGTATTATTAGGTGCAGAGATACATGCAATCATGGGAATCATGGCCCAACCACCGGTGTCAATCCTTAAATAGGTTATTTAAGAAATGTACTGTTAGAAATGCCCTCGGGTGCATAGTTTTAGAAATTGTGCACCCAGCATGTGCACAAAATAAAATGTTAATTTAGGACACTAGTACTGGATTTTTCTATGACAATTTTATGTTACATAGGAAATGCATTTTTATCAAGATCAGGCATGCATTGAAAAATTTGGGGGTCTTCTTGTCAATAATTACTTGTGAGAAATTTGGCCTTTGAGTTATTATTTCCATTATCAACTTATCTTTTTCATCTAAAAGGGTACTTTCTTAGAAATAAGGTCAGATTTTGAAAATAATGCAAATGCTATTAGAGAATGGGCAAAAAATGAAAAAATAGCATGTTTTTTGTTGTTGACATAGTGACTAGATTTTGAAGTATTTAATTTCTCTACATACAAAGTGTATGCTACCCTACAATATATGTTAATATTAAAGAAAAATAATTATTTTTTTAAAATAACCAGTTAATATTGTAATAACATAAATTTTTGAAAAGTATTTGACAGGGATTTATGGTAAAATCTCGATTTAGTAGTGAATTATTCAAGAAAAATTGGAATCTCCTAGATTTTGGCCTTTGCATTATTTCCCTTGCCACATCATAACTGTAAAGAGGGGTCCCAGAGAGCAGACAGGGGTGCCTGAGGGTTGATAGGAGTCCCAGAGGGCGGACAGGGGTCCCAGAGGGGGGACAGGGGTCCAGAGAGCAGACAGGGGTGCCTGAGGGCAGACAGGGGTCCCAGGGAGTGGATAGGGGTCCCAGAGGGCGGACAGGGTCCCAGAGAGAGAACAGGGGCCCAGAGGGCGGAGAGGGGTCCCATAGAGAGGGCATGGGTCCCAGAGGGTAGACAGGGGCCCAGAGGGCGGACAGGGTTACCAAAAGGAGGACGAGGGTACCAGAGGGAGGAAAGTGGTACCAGAGAGTGGACAGGGATACCAAAGGGTGGACAGGGTTCCCAGACGGTAGACAGATGCCATAGCAGTGTATCCCACCACTGGACGTCTGCACACGCCAAACAAGCTTGCCATGTCGGACATTTTGTCCAAGGAAAATTCCTTTCACATAATAAAGATCAATTTATGTTACAAATGTCCTTCTGGTTCTTCGAATTTCTTTGTTTCTTATATGTCCCATATAATATAGAAATGTCCGATGTAATTCTCTTGAATGTCAGACAAAATGTCTGATGTTCAAAAATGTTTTTGGGATACACTGCCACAGGGTGGGTAGGGCTACCAAAGGGGGACAGAGTTCCCAGAGGGTAGACTAAGGTCCTAGAGGGAACACAGAGGTACCATAGGGCTGACAGGGGTCTCAGAGGGTGGACGGGGGTCCTAGAGGGCAGACAAGGGTTCCTGAGAGTGGACATTAGTCCCAGAGGGCGGACAGAGGGTACGCAGAGGTACCATAGAGCCTACAGGGGTACCAAAAGGCAGACAAGAGCATTAAGAGTCCTGGTAAGAGTCTTAGCGACCTTTCTGAGGCACAAGTCAAAGATTCAGGTTTTTGAAAAAGTGGACCTTGCCCAGCCTGGGGGGGTGACGGGTACCCCAGGTATCCCCCCCTGGCTACGGGCCTGACGAGACATAAGAACGACTCTTAAAATCATGTTTTAGGAGTTGTTTATACCTAAGTGAGAAGGGAGTGGCCACTTCGGACCGAAAGTGGTGGCTGCAGCTATTTCTTGAAATGTTTTTATTGTTTAAAACAGCATTACTTAGTCGACACTGCTGTACACTAACAAAGGCCGTAGCACACTTCCCTCCCTTGTAACAACATTGATGAGATGATAGCGACATCATAGTGTAACTAAGATCGAAAGTTTCAAAGCAACTTTTTTTTTATTTTTTTTTTATTTTATTTTTTTTATTTTAATCCAATCTTACATACATAAGTTCTTCCTTGGATATACGGGTGACATAAACACATATGAAAATAATGAGATGAGTAATAATGAAGTCTCATTTTGCAAAGATAATATTATCTATACAATTTTCTTTCTATACAGGATTTAAAAAGAGACTTTTGATCCAGTCTTTGCTCATCAGCAGATAATTTATCCCATAGGTCAACACCTCTATAATAGCTGCTATTCAACACCCTTGTTAGACTTGTGAATTTCTTTATGAATTTAATTTTATCAGAACTTCGAGTAGCAACTCTATCGGAGTGTATATTACATTCCAAATAATACTCACTATGACGATAGCTATACATCATCATTAATAATTGGGATTGTCTTCGACTTTCTAATGTATGGATGTTATACATATTGAGCAAATCAGACACAGTATCATTTACTCTGCAATCATAACGAATAGCTCTCATACACCTTTCATGTAATTTGTCCAATTTCAATATATCAGACTTATTAGCACTGTCAATAATAAAACTGGCATATTCAAAAAGTGGTTGTATAGTTTGCTTATACAGTCGTATTGCAATCTCTTCATTAATATATCTTCTAATTTTTTTAAAATTATACAGACGTTGATTTACTTTAGGAGTGCGTGCAATTTCATGGCAATTTTGCGCCACCTGTTCTTGTAACTGCTGTTTGAATCCAGTAATTATGTTTTCTGAATTCAACTATATTACCTTAACTCGCATTTCATTCTTAGAACCCACCTGTTCAAATGAGATAACCAATATTTAAAATTGGAATACTAGAAGGTTAATGGACAGCTTATTATGAAAAGCATTATGTTCATTAGCCGGGTTTCTACGATCAAAAACAACCTCTCTAAAGAATTGCAAAAAGCTACTGAATCCTAACAAGGATGGCGGCGATGGTATGACATGACTAGCTTATGGAAAACACGCAAACTTTCCCTATTCTATTAGACCGAACCTACAGGGGCAGGTAAAAAGAACAACGCTTATAGCATGCTTGGCCAGTGCCCAGGAGCAGCGTAATCACTCGACGATATACCAATAACTAGCCACGGAGCTCCTGGGAGTTGTAATCATGAACTTGGAAATTTTACTCCTTTTTACCACGCGATGTGTTGGGGGTTTGAAGAATATCTAATACGTTTATGATTATAAGAAGACTATATTAGAGTTTCCTTGCAGTGGGATTTATTTCTTTTGCTATCTGAGCTAATTACCAATAATTAGTTCTCGAATGTTTATTAGGTGATAGGTTACACTGCGCGTATGAGAATAGAAAATATGATCACTGGTACCAATATTATTTCGTTGTAAATAGCAGTTACGTTCCATTATAAGACTTCCAGACTATGCGATTTTTGCTTGGGATGCCTTGTCATGGCTTCTGGCGCTACATGTAGGCTACGTCTATTCTTTAGAAATGCGGGAGTATGGCTTTTATATTTGAAGTTAGTATGCGTGTGCGTTCGTCTGCTAAATGTCACAAAGCATGCAAATAATACTTTTGAAGTTTGCTTCTACATAGATCGAAGTGTTCTGTAGGGAAGATGCTAAGCTGCGAAAATATAGTTTTCAATTTATCAAAGGTATTGCGTGGTAAAATACCAAGATGTCCGAAGGCGGCTTTTTTGTTTAATGGGCCTTAAGATTTGCATTTTGGTGCCCTCCTATGTGTCATCGGTATCCAAGGAATCGAGTAAAGAGTGGGCGGGCTTGGAGATGCATTATAACACTGACAAAAATGGGGGTTAGAAAGTTAGTCAAATGTCCGAACTTTATGTGAAAACCCTCGGACATTTGACGGTGCATTTCTGTCCGAAGTTTCTAACCTTTTATTTGACTAAGTCATAGGCAGATTGACTAACCCAATCACCAAAGGTTATTCAAAATCGACACAAAATGTATTGCACCACCGAGGTTCGATTAGGGGCCCCTGGTATGAAAGGCAGGTCGTCTAACCACTACCCTATAGATCCCAGCGTATCTGAAGGATTCTTGTGTGGTTCCATTCTCAGGGACCATTGCTATATGCACATAAGATCTGAGGTTTTACTATGCACCGGAAAGTTGTATTTCATGTGGACGCGGATGTAAGGTCCTCGCACATTGGTGGCCTTGCAGGGGCGGATCCAGGGAGGGGGGTATAGACCCCCGCCCCCCTTCTTTTGGTTGGGACTTAACTTGCCAAAGAGGACAATGCACGCTGGTTTAGTACTTAGCTTTTATGTTGACCCCCCCCCCCCCCCCCCCCTTTTCGAAATCCTGTATCTGCCCCTGCCTTGTATGTGCGGGTTTGTGCCCGGGCCATCTGCAAGCATGCTTATACGCGCTGACATAGCCCCTTTTTTCATCATTATATCATTTGTAGGCTGTAATTTAATTGAGGGCTATGCTCCCGAACCGCGTTTTTCTTTTCTTAGTTTTATGTTTGATCTATTATCTACGCATATATATACAGGGGAGGATCCAGAGATTTTCGAAATCCGTGTATCTAAGGAGATTGCATGTGTAAACATTTCTATAGGCTTACTCGTGACCTGGTGCGTATAACCATTACCTGCGGGGATTGTCTGTGTATAAGTTACTATAACATCAGCCCAGGGCATGAGGGTTGACTTACAAAGCAGTTTACTAATTTAGTCTTTTTTTTGATATTTTTGTTCAGTAATTTCTGGCCATTTGTTAGTAGATGAAGATGTGTTATGTTCTTCATGGAATGCTCCTTACTCAATCTGACTAAGGATTGGTCAAATTTAGAAAATAATTACAAAATTAATGTATCGTAATGATGAGGCATAAACTTCTAACTGTATTCAAGGCAGCATACTAATGATAATTAGGCCAAATCATCTTGTTAGTAAACTTAGGGTTAGGAAGTTAGTCTGACTAAGGATTAGTATTTCAATAGTAAGATGTACTTTGACTGGGGTTAGAAAGTTAGACTCTTGTTGACCAGCCCCGGATTTCTATGGTCAGAGCCAGAATTGACTAACTTTCTACCTTTTCACTTTTTTCAGTGAAATGTTATTATCTTTAGTAACCAAATGTCATGTAAAAATAACTAGATTGTACTGCACACTTCTTCTAGCGATGAGGACCTCAGTATTGTTAAGGTATTGTTAAAGATCCCGTGTGATGACGAGACAGTTTTGAAGTTACGTACCAACATCATATGAAAACTAATTATATGTCAAGTATTGTGACATTAAATCTGGGGACAATATATTTGTGAGTTTGTGACATTGGCTTTTCTTAGTTATTTACTTATTAGTTATCTCATCCTGTTAGAAAAAAAACACGTCTCCATTTCTTTATGCATGTCTTTATCTGCAGCTTTTTAGTTCTTTATACAAGATGTAAAAACAATAATAAAAAAAAAGGCTTACTTGGTATTTGTGGGATACTGCTTTCTGCGGAATTATGTTTGCATTGGGATCACATATTTCAACAGATATGTGACGATAGAATGCCTCGGATTTTGAGGTCAGAAGTTACAATGACACTTTCACTTTTGATATTGCATTGATTTATATAATTATAAACAGCCTTCTACAGCCTCTCAGAATCGATGCTCATGTTAGGCAATGTAAAGGAAATCTATTACTGAGATAACTACATCGTGTAACGAATCTGTGATGTAGCCTTCTCCCTCTTTTTTGTGGATTGTGCAGATACGAATCAAGTAACTCTTTTTTTTTAAATTATCTATTCCATTGTCGATATTTCCTCCCATCCCTATCGAAATATAAATCACTGGCTAATAGGAACTGACGCGATTATTCATTAAAAGAATCCAATTCAAGTCTTGTCTTTATCTCCGCCTACCTCATTTCATTACTGGTTGAATTTTACACCAAATGATTAACAACAATATACCAATCACGTGGGTGATATTATCTAAATTCGAAAATAATTAAGTGCAACACGGGTAAAACCAATTGTAACTGTCTTTACGTCCTCACCATAAGCAGATAAGAAGCAACCCAGAACCTCCGAGATAAATCAGTTGAATGCCAAAGAAAAACTGAAATGTGTGTTTCATATCCATACATGTATTGATTTGTGAGTGTTTTTAATACATTTTTTCAAAAGCATTTCATTGATCACATACACATTTTGACTTGCTGTCTAGATCCTCTTCAATCTGTTGCATATAATACGCATTACAAATGTGCTAAAGCCATTAACCTCCCTCCCACCCCACCCCTTTAGTGCGTATGTAATTAATGGGCGGATGAAGATCTTGATACTTTTATTATTAGCCTCTGATAAACGCTCCATAGCACGCTCCCACATTGAGTTCACCAATGAGGTTAGACATCATACATCATGAAGCACAACCAAGTCTCTGTAACTAGAACAATTAAAGGAGGCTAAGCTTGTGTTATTCCGTTACCAATTACTGTGTTAAATCAAATACTACGTAAACAAGTTGTGAATGCTGTTGGTCCAATAATTTACAAAGCCCTACGATTCAAGACAATCAAGAGTTGGACATCAATGTAAGATTAGATGAAACACGTCAAATAGAATTGCTTTCTCTAAGAAAAAGTCTAAGTGTAATCAGAGTTTGTTGGAATTGGTTCAATCTATCCAAGGATAATCTATTGACAGATTGAATGTGGAAACGTGGGCTTATTTCACCGCATTGGATACGGATAGAGCCAGTAACAATATCGGACATCCACATACATAAGTATGTGTGTGTGCATTTTGAGAAATAGTTTCATTTACACATTCTACAACAGTTATAAATGTAGTAAATTCTCATGTACCCGGCATATGCTATGATATATCTCTGAGATATCTTAACTGCACTGTACGTTCCCAGGGTCCTATAGCATTGAATCATAATGTAGAATGGTCGTCGATAGAATTTAGCATTTAGTCTTTGGGCTTGAACTATGCTTATGGGGTTTTATTTTACTGTTAATTGCAGATGTATCTCTAAGCATTATGTTTCATTATTTATTCCAATATGCTAGCTCTTTGCAGTCTTCCCTCCTTCATAACTGTAGGTCATCTTGAAACATATTTCTTCATTAAGACGTGACATAACACTCGCTTGAAAGGATAAGGTTTATTGATCTAAACATGATATACGTCACTGAGCTCCCATTGACAATCACCAGTCCAAGATGCTTAGTCCACTCAACCCGACACAGCCAATGCTCCGAACCTGCCTGCCTGCCAGTCCACAGACTCCCCGCAATAGTAACCAGTGTCCACAGCCTACAGCTTTATCTGAGGTGTTACCCTACTGCATGCTCACGTAATGCACTCTAGCTTGCTGCCTATCCCAGGCCCTACTATATCCCAGTCCTATGACGTTGCCTACACTCTCCAAACACAACCTACGGAGGGTCTCACTGTTAGCACTACACAAAATGGCTAAGCTAACCATGGACTTACACCCAGCATCAGTACAGGCTGTTTATTGGTAGGCCTACATGCCCATTCCATTATATCTTTTAAAATATCATTTAAGTATTGCCAATATAGATATTACATTTCTCATGATGTATAACATGCTTGAATCATCATAATTCTCATGATGTATAACATGCTTGAATCCAACCAATAGCCTGGGAGAAGTGGTAAGAAATAACCGAGACCTTGTTGTTTGTCATTTAGATGTTACGCCCAAACTAATGAGGTCTAATGATACATTGGCTAATCATTATGGAAGCGAAAAACGGGCGTGCCATAGAAAAATGGTAGGTAATCAATTATATAGGCTACATGATTATGTAAAGAACCAGGCCTTGAACGGTGTTATCAAATGTGCGACATAGATGGCCGGATTTGACGTCTTTGGTGGTCTGATTGTTAAATGCGCCGAGCGGACGAGGGGTCGGGCCTCTAGTGAGGGCGTGTCTTCTGCCAATTGGAGAATAGGGTACGCGCCAAGGTGCCCCTGTCCGTTAAGCACTAGGCCAATCGGTGCTGGAGGAAGCAGGGAGGAGGGTGCCTATACCTAGGCTACCGACCATGCGGCAGGTGTTATCTGAATTCACAGCAGGTTTTTCATTATCATTATCCTGTCTAGGTGAGATTTGTCGAATACTTAAATGAAAGCAATCTCTGGGCTGCGCTCCCACGTGAAATTTGGAGTGGCTTCTTGGGTTTAACATGTTGGGGCCAGCTGAGCTGCTGTTATCAGTCATGACCGAGGCTTACCCGTGTCAGAAGAGCAGTAGCTGCAGTATCACAGCATCATTATTAAATTGAAACTGGATGTGCAAAACCGAACATGAGGCTATTAATCATGGCAATAGCATTTAATTAGCCATTTTTACGAAGGGTGAGAAGCAGAAAATAATTCAGTTCAAGGTTGTCTAATAATGATAATGTATTAGAACATCCAAGAAATCATAGTTTTGACCCAATCCCTTGGATCATTAGTGATGCCTAAAAACAAAAATCGTTGCTTGCCTGGGTTATCGAAATCGTAATTCAACTGAGTATGACAAAACGAAATTAATCAATTCAGCTAATAGAAGCTTATTGTGATATTACCGACGTGATTTATGCTAGGGTGATTTGATTACTTTAGTAGGGTTTCAGAGGTCAGTTAATGAAGGTTTATTCTGCTTCGTTTCTTCCAGGTACGGTTTCAAAATTGTTTGGAATTATCTTGCCCTGTTTCAGTTCCTCTTTTTGATAAATCGTAAAAACGTCATATTACAGTGCTTCAGGTCTCATTATCGCCGTTTCCTGGGAACTCTGTGTTCGGCATAGTGATTAATTGATGTGCAGCAAATAAACTATATCTTATGCCCCACTGCATTAGAGAGTGTTCTGTTCAAATACAAACGCTGCTGTTTACATTAATGTTCACATGTAGTCTGACACAGAGCAAAGGAGAAGTGGTTGACACATTATGATGCATTGGAGCTCAACATCTCTGCCATCTAATGGAAAACGCTTGCACAGTAATATAAACAATATCCCGTTCTGACTTTGATCAATGAACATGTAGTTCAGAAGCTGTCATGCAGAATACCCAGTCAACAATGGACAAGGTCCGTGAGTGGTGTATCATTAACCATTTGAGTATAAACTTGAAAAAGACCAAATAATATTATGCGATTATACCTTATAACAATAAGGATGTATTGCACCTCAGTCAACACTCGATCTCTGTAGGCGCTGGGTATTTAGCGAACGCAAGTAAATATATAACTAATTGGGCGTTATCACAGATAAAAACTTGTCATTTACTGATTTTGTTGATAATGTTAACCATAGGATTAATCGTAACACCTGAGGCCCTACATTAATAGTGAAATTGCCAATACTGTCTATAAGTATGCAATTTTATGATTGCTTTATTATTCTGATTTCTTGATAGGGGTGGCCCAATGGGAAGATATAAGGGCCTGGAGGCTTCACAGGTGAAGGCATTTAAATATAATTATGCACATTTGGACTATCTTTTATCTTGTTACTTTGATTATTCTATAGGAATGTGCCTTTATAGAAAGGGCCGTTAAAATATATTTTGTGCCAAAATTAGATGCTGTGTTCAATGATTTGTTTGAGAGGTGTGTGTGAAATCTTCTGATCCGGTTTCACTACTACAATCATGATCCTTCTTCCTAAGAGTTTAGCAGCCGCACAGCCGGCAAACAGTTTGTGGTAGCACGTATTGACAGGCCGTACGTACGTACTGCTCCTCATTGTCAGGGTTTTCAACATAATTTCAAATTCTTTCCGGGTGATGAAATATAGATATACCTTTAGGGTCGTCCTCGGGTAGCCCTCGGTCTGTGACGATCCCCTATGGGTCATGCAGCCATCCGACGACGACCCAGCGGTTCTTCTTATATCAATACATCTAACTTTGCAGTTAAAAGTCGACTCTGCTCCAGATTAGCAAGATTCATGCTTAAATACATATAATCTAGGGTTACGTGATCTCATGTCCAATTCGAATTAGACCAGCGACCAATATCTAACATCGTCAGATATAGACCAGACAGTTTTTGACCAAATTCTCAACTGCAACACAATTTCAGGTCTTTTATGATGGTTTCTAGGCGTTTGTGACGATTTCCGCGGATGCCTGAACAACAAGGACTATATCTTGGATTTTGCAGTTTTCTCTGTAGACTATAATTTCATAATGGCTTCAAGTACCATTGTTTCACTGACATTCAAATAAAGAGAATCATAAATACGGGTTCAAATAATTACCGACTTTACAGGCATTCAAACATCACAGAAAATCGCAGAATTAGATCAGAAGTCTACCTCTACTTTACACGCGTCTCTCCCTTGTATAGTCGCATTGATATTTGGCCTGACCTCTTTCCGGTGCTGCAAGGAACGGTTTAGGCGACGGGTAACTCATAAAGAGGCAGCATCTGGGTGGGCATCGGTCGTTACCAAGCCTTCATCTAGAAATACGGGGCTAGCAGTCAGCCTGATTAGATATGTACTCGTTAGTAGACTCACAGATGATCCCTTCACTATTCAACTTGGTAGAGCTTAGGATAAGGGTTGAGACGTGATTGAAAAAAGGGAGTCGCCTACTTGTTTCCTTTGCGCCGGCTATATGAAGTGATTATATTGCCTCCGCAGCAATAATCCTCTATTAAGAATCGTTATATATTGCTACACTGTATGGGGGGAATTGGGTTTGCTTCCTAGATAAACTCAACGTTAAGCAAAAAGCAACGTTACCGCATATTTTTTCATGGAGAGTTGTATCCAAAGGTGCATAGCTCTTGATATAGATAATTGTGTAACGTTCTTTGGTGAGTCGGGGTTTCCGAACTCTATGCCGAGTTGAACAATGAGTTCGAATAGGTGATTGAGGTGTGAGAGTAAGAGTGGTGCCTTGCGCACAAGGGTAAACGAACGGGACGGTTGGGGTGGAGTTCTCAAGGGTCGAAACAGGAGGGATTTTGGTGTATGTCGTGTTTCGGGCATCAAGGCAGTGTGTTGTTTGGCCGGTCGGTCCAGTCAGAGATTGGTAGCATGTGGCCGAGTGGGTCGCACCTTCGTTCCTGTCGGGTTGGGCCGACTGCTCACTATTTTTGGCTTTCGTACTTGGCTGGTCTTTCGGTCTTGGGCAGCTTCTCGGGCTGATATGGGCTTTCATACCATCTTTAGGCTCTCCAAGCTACTACCTAATTAATCGCTAACTTATGTCCTATGTGTTTCTGGATCGTTCCCTGCAATTTTTGCATATCTTCGTCTTAGGCCAGTCCGGAGGCCGGGCAGCATAAAGAAGAGACGTGTGAACACAGTGAGTACTGAGGAGAAACTGTTTATTTCAAGCCTTCACACCCCTTTTTATAGTCTACAACTCGATTCTGATTGGTCAATCTCAACCATGTGACCATTCTGACGTCACATCTGCTCATTACATGCTTTCATACTTTAGTACCTGAGTACAAGTTTTGGTCTATTTTCGTACCTGTTTTGTACCTTACGTTTTTACTATTGGTTGACATTTGTTACACCACTTTTCGATTATTTCACATTATAATTCATTATAGTTCGTACCTGAAAATAGATGAATGGACAATTCATCACAATTGCAAAGTTTTGGTATATTACCAGAGATTACTTACAAGAAAGACCTAACTAGTTGGCAGGGCAGACTGAAATTAAGTGATACCATACAGGCTGCTTCTCCAGAAATTTTGCTGTCCGCCAGCATCCCCAAACTCGAGGTTATTAGGAAAAGACCTTCTTTTTTCTCTGGTTTCCGAGATAGAACTGAAGCCAGACTGTAGTGGAAGGTAATTGTCCACCACATTAATCATCTCCTCGTGGTTTCCCCTTAGCATGTGGAGACTACATGCAAAGGGCCGCTCAGACCGGAGACAACCGGAAACGACGCCCCGCAAGCAGGGAATACTGTACGAGAAGACCCAACGTAATTACAACTTTCAAAAATTACTCGTGCTAAGTGTTGCTTCTGACTGTATGGTAATTATGCATGCAGTCTGCAAAAATCAATGTTTCGAGCGACAAATTGAGGTAGGTTTAAGGTTTACTGTTGATGAGTAGGGCCCATTCAAAATAGACTAGTCTTGTTACTTCGGCTCTTCGGAAGAATTATGGCATAACGCTGCAATAAGCAATGTGTCACTTTGCCATCATTACGCGGCTTGTAGTGAACATAAAACACACCCCTGGAAAGGTCATTTGTAGCGATCCTCAGGCATTATAGGCATGTTGTCACACTTGTTAGTTACAGGCCGCCCTTTCACTTATAGAAACGTTGTGGGAGACTTGTGGCCACGATATTGTTTTAATAGGAATGCCTACAATAACAACAGCTTAATTATATGAGTATATTACTTTTTATTATTCTTGATCCAAAACATGAATGCTTATGGCTTGTCTGAACGTTAGCTATGATATATGTTGAAGACATTTGAATTTAAAGAGACTTAACAGACTTAATCTTGCCATATAATTGCTTTCGGTTAGTTAAATACACAGCCCATCCTCATCTGAATTACTCATGGAATTGCGATGCATGGCAAATAACTATTCATTCCGAGTCGGACATTAATTTTGTCTATCTGAGAATGTAATTTATGATAATATGATGTTCTGTTAGGATAAATGTAACTGAGGGAGGTATATATCTCTTTTTGAGATCACCACCATGACTGGATCTAATGTTAATTATGTTTTACAAATCATATCTATGATACAAAGGTAAATGTAAATATCCTGATTGTAATATCTCCTCGGAACTGTTGGTAAGTTGTTAGACATAATCATTCGAGGCCAGAGTTACCCTACTAGTCTCAAATTAGTTAAGTCCCATTTTCCTCATCAAATAATTGATGCATTTCTGTGTACCGCTCCACATTTCTTCTCTTTTACTCTCCCTTTCGAGTTTCTAACTGATTCCGGACAAATGGACATTGACCGATTTTCAGCATCAATGTATTGATATGGTCCTCTCATGAAGGGATTGAGGTAGAATCACATAAACAATGGAAATAGATAAAGCTTTTTTCATTATATCTAGTTCGCCTCGCATTGCCCCACATCTAATGACTCTAAATATTATGGTCCCTAAGCCTTTTAAGCCTAATATAACATTTTTTTACATATAAATAACGATGGGATAAGTAGCTGTATAATGTGGGGCATGTGAGCTTATTGTCCCTGAGTGTACGTGGTAGTGCGTTAATGAGCCTTGGATTGGTATTACATACTGAGGGTGACAGACTGCGTAATGGACAAGGCCATGTTCCATTTTTCCGAATATCGCCATAGCTTGGTTTGGTCGATTGTCCTACAAGCCTAAATTGTTAATATCTGGTAGTGTATGACATTAATATGTCAGGTCGTACTTGCCTCCATTGGTGGAAAAAGAATATATTCGGCCGAAGAATGACCATAATTATATACATAGGCCTGTTATGCACGTTTGCTTCTGATGGGGTTTGACTTACTGCACATTCTTTTACCAATGAACGTAAAGTGATTAGCATTCAATCGAATTTATGCGGATGTTTACGTCAGGTAAACGTAATATACGCTAACTTGGTCAGTTAGGTGTTGGCAGTGTGAATTTTGATCAATGCCTTTCCCTGTAAAAGGCAAAATGCCCCTTTAGCTCCCCATGAAAAGGAGTTATTGAAGCATTTACGCTGTGGACTAGGGACTAGTGAAGGAATGACCAAGGCCCGGCCCTGGCTGCTCCCCCGGCCTGCAGTAGCTCCATCACCTCTGGAAGGCCCGTCTTAACGGCCGTAAATCAATGCGGCCGTCCTCCACATTCCCACAGACTGGGGCCGCTTCCCCGTCGGTCTTTGATTGGCAAACTATTTGAGACAAGAAACGATTCCTCGTCACACAGACCTTGCTATGATGAATAACAAAGTGTGTTTACCTTAGTATTAATCATATTATAAGTTATTGCCCCTGCTAACAAGGCGACTACTTGATTCATATTCAGGATGCCAACGTAGGCCGCACATTTTAATGTTATATTTAGAAAACTGTTGTCATTCCAATTGATTTATATCCACTTTGGATTTTCAGGTCGAAAGGTTAGTCTGGGAGGTGGTCCCTACCGTGGGGGCTGCTTCTGGTTCAACGACTGCGGCTTCTGCTGCTGCCTCCTACTGCTTCTGTCAGCAGTGAAACGGGCCGAGCAGCTCGGCACCGGCCGTCTCATTCATGAGTGAGCAGCTCGCGGCGCAGGATGAGCAGTTCACGTTCTCTGACTTTCCTCGGTCTGCTACAGAAGCCTCGGCCCAAGGCCAGCCACCACGCCAGGGGGAGGAGACCAGGTGCGACATACAACAAACAGAGAAGGCTACTCTCCACACTCACGTACTTTTAGTATGCGATATATCCATTACACGTGTGTTTGTTTTGGGAAATGTTCAACAACGAAAGAGAAGCGTCGTACCAAGAGCGGCATTTACACGATCGATGCCACCTGGAAAGATTTGGAAAAGTAAGTTATGTGAAGTCTTAATGAAAGTTAATCTGAAAGCTGGGAGGAAAAAGGGACGGTTTTCAAGGAATTTATTACAAGCTTAACACTGCCAAAAGAAACATTATTTCGAAATTCTGTATTGAATCCTGCATACGTATTCTTGCTCGTGTCTACATATTTCTTAAAAATGATAACAACCTAAACTACCGAAAACTTGAAAAGAAACTGGGGAATGCTTAAGAGTGCTAAATAGCCTTATGACCCTGAGACTTTACGATAGGAAATCTAGAAAAGAGAGATCTACTGAGCTGTTCCTCAGAAACAAAAAACGAGCCGTGAACGTTCTTTACTCAGTTTGATTTGACACATAACTTTCGACATGGATAATACATATGACGTGAACACCCTTTCGGATGAAAATGGAAGTCTGACGATATGGAGAAACAATACCAATTCGTCGTCTCCATTCTTTGAGGCTACCACGACCTCAGAGAATGTCACCATGGAATGCAACAACGAGTACTGCGTCAGCAACGAGGATTACATCGACATGATCTTGGCCTGGCTCTTCCCGGAGCCCTTTGAGTGGTTCCTCATTTTCATCTACTTTGTGGTGTTTCTGGTGGGCATCATAGGTAATTTCCTCGTTTCTTTCGCTGTTTGGAGGAACCACTCCATGCGAACAGTCACCAACTACTTCATCGTGAACCTGGCCGTGGCCGACTTCCTGGTAATCCTCATCTGCCTGCCGCCCACCGTGCTCGACGACATCACCCTCACATGGTACATGGGACGCTACTTGTGCAAGATCGTCAAATACCTACAGGTCAGTCACATCTCGGTTAGATTCACTGCTTCCTCTGCCCCACTTTTTCCTGTGTTGCATGTTGCATGACAATTATGACCAGCCGTTTGCATCACCGTAAGAAGATTGGTTCAGTAGCGGATTTAGGTAGGTGACGCGGGGGCGCGCTTTCCCTCCTTTTTGACCAAATTTGGTCGTAAAAGTGATCAAATTTAGTCGTAAAATTCTGTAAATAAGGGCGTGCGAGTCACCCTCTTTCTATTAGTATAAAGCGCCCCCATTGTAGTCTTTAAGTATGACAAAAAATGAAATACCCATGCGGTTGGATAAAGCAAAGAGATCTAGAAAGAATATAGGCCTATCACCCTAAACATTTTGATAATGTTAATCCATCTGCTGGAATTCTCACGAAGGTAAGTACTTTTGTTAGAATAAAGAAGAGAATCGAGAATATGTACCCCTTTGACGTAATGAAAGGGGTGTAAGGACTTATGATTTCTTCCTTTTATATTTGATTTCAGGAAAGAAAATTAGATCAACGAATTCCGGGCGGGGAGCAGCTCGCTGTTTTCCTTGCCCGGAGATATGTGTTGGGGCCTGAATGTAAACTTATATTGTAATGATTATATTCTTATCCGAGTACCCTCCTGTAACAAAAAATCTTATTTAGGCCTATTCCATTGGTCGCAATCACTTTCTATGATATTGGCATTTTAAATCTAAATGCATGATAAATATGTTGATAAACTTTGAAAATATAACTTTGATCGAAACAGTCGGTTTTCTGCAGGGGTCATGATAAGATTCCTTTAATATGTACCCAGACCTAATGATTATGTTAATGATATGCAGATCAACCCCTGCAGAAAATAAGCAAGGAACGTTACATTCTCTAGTAGAAAACATCATCTAGCACCCCCTCAAATTTCCTAGTTATGAATGATTAATGCAACTTTCATGAAAGGATTATGTCTGAAAAACCTGCACGGAATCAACGTACTTTTATTGAGAACCTTCAGCTTTATGATTTAGGAACACCTGTGTTCGTGATATTTTCTAGGCTAATGTACTTTCCTGAGCATAGTAACTCAATTTTAAAGAAGAAATATTAGACCCCAGTTCTCTGATTCTTCTCATTTCCTGGTAAACAGAATACTGTTTCATACACTGTGTCGTGTTTATGATCATGACATAATTATGTATATTCGAATGGAGGATTTACATAAACGTCAATATAAGTTATTAAACTTACATAATACGATGTATGGTAGCGCGTTACGTGTGCTGCTACAGAATCCACCTCCTTAGTTAATGCCTCTCTGGAGGTATAACCTGCAGGATCTAAGTCGTGGATATGGCAACGCTGTGGGGTGACTGAATAATTAAATAACTGTTAAGTAAATGGTTAATTGGAAGATAAATTATACTCCGTCTACTGAATCTGTGCTATTCTATATAACTGAATTCTTCTGACCATTTCCATCAGTAGTAAGGTAGCGCCTTGTTCAGACTTGTCAATTAAGGATGTGACTATTATAGAGAACTCCATGCCATTATATATATATATATATATATATATATATATATATATAATTATATGTATATATACTTATGCATCACATTGGCCTTTGTTAAGTACAAAAAGGTATATGCTATTCATAAGGGATCGCCCATGCCTACCACGACGAAATAAGTTTGATGTAGGCTACATTAAAATATTTTACTCTTCGACCCATGCAATCTCTGGAACTTAAATCGTTGCTATATTGACTGGTCCTTATTCCAAAGTTATATCTTTCTTTAATAAAACACGGCATATGGGCATTCTTTGTAAAGAAGCTATGATGTTGAAAGTCAAAGTATATGCCTGAAGAGTTTACGGATAATACAACAATCAACATAATAATGGTATTCTATGAATGTTCCTACACATTGCACTGTTTGTGTGGAATCAGAGAATTGCTCTACTCTAGTTTTTGGGACGCGACTGCCACCTCTCCCCTCCGAACGGACGACCACACCTGAGTCCACAAACAACGGTTTTTAAGTTTTGACCTCTGACGAGAGAAGTGGGAGTTCCGTCTGAGTGAAATGTCCCACAGGCCTTCTGAGAACTAATGACGCCCACCTATTGCCTGCTCATTAGTGGGACCTGTTGACAACGGGTGACAGCTTCACGCCGCCAATCGTAGAAAGATGATCGTCATAGCTGAGGTTTGGATTACCTAATTTCCTCCGTCATGCATTTGAACTAATGTCAAATTGTCTAACTCATGTCAAGGAAATGCCAATCTTTGCATACCCTCCAGGGACCATAAACCAGCTGCGCCTCCTCCCCGTGATGCCAGATTGCGTCTTCCCTGGTATGTACGTGGTTTTGCCCGCGGCAACGCTTTGCCCAAGAACTTGACAGCAATCGATAGGCCCATGAATCTAGAGTTCACTGCAGAAATATGATAAATGGAAACCGGCTTCTGTGGTAAAAGTCGACGACGCCAGGCCTACATTCTCCGCCATAGAGCACCTCACGCCGCCTCGGTCCGAGCTGAAATAAGAGCCGGAGCAGCTCCCGCCCCTCCTCAGACAGACATCGAAATTCGATCGCTCGCACTTGGCGCTATTCAGCCACTCGCCGCAAACACACCATTCGGGTTGACCGGTGGTGGCTCGGCGGGGGAAGACCACTTAGAGCCACTCAGTAATGCCCACCTTTGACCAAGTCCTAATCGATGCATTCAGGCTCACCTGTATACACTCAGCCTCAGACACCGCCCTCATTATGCCCTATTTGCCACGAGCTGCTCTAGCCCACGTTCCATTAAGTTGCCGTGTTTTTGTGGTAGGCCTTCCTCCAATAGGTTCCCGATCCCACCAGAACCTGGAGTAATCAGGGGTTCATCAACCTGGCGCTGACTTGTCTCCCAGACCCAATCCCCGAGGAATGGCCAGTGTAATAGGGCGGAGGTGTTGGAATTAAATTACTCAGCTTAGCCACAAGTCTCATATCCGGAGAGTCTCCTCCTCGGGGGTATTTCTTTAAGGGCCGCACAACAATCACCTGCCTCATCAGTCACCGCCTACCACATCAGTAGGATCAACCTAATGCGTGTGTTTTATTAAGTCTTGGCAGATCTACCTAGTACTATAAAAAGGTAGTACTACACCTTATATTTAAGATATTAAGTTGTACAGGGTGGTCTCTCTGTTACTATCAGAATTCTGTCCGATTTACTGAAAATAAACGGCTGGCGTTGCACTTCTCTTGGAAAGGCTATACAACATGATTGAAAATTCCCTTGAGCTTTTTTTTTGGTAGAAGCTATCAATATTTTTACAATGAGTTTTTACAATGTCCTTTTGATGAACCACATCCGTGCAAAGCTGATTGAGAAAGCTATGATAACTTCTTCTTACAAAAAGTGCAAATTGAATGTAGCTATAGATATGTTTCTGCAGAACAAAACTTGAAGTAATTTTTTTTTCAATAACCTTTATTTTGTCTAATACATTATGGTTAATAGAAGGGATAACCAAACCAGCTTATCAAAAATATTCATTTATTTGAGAGATCAGTTAGTTCTTTACCGCT
Source organism: Lepidonotus clava (assembly GCA_936440205.1). Taxonomy (NCBI): domain Eukaryota; kingdom Metazoa; phylum Annelida; class Polychaeta; order Phyllodocida; family Polynoidae; genus Lepidonotus; species Lepidonotus clava. The sequence goes on from OW387134.1 coordinate 55,453,556, forward strand.
TCTCTTCGAATCTCTCATTCCCGCCAATTCAACCAACAGATGAGTTCTCCATTCCAGGCCATGACAAATATTATTTCTTTTGCCTGTAATCCCTTCCAAAGAAAAGCCCAGTCATGCGAAGCCTGACACTTTTCAAGAAGCCTTAAAAACCTTAATGACATGAATAATGGTGGTGACAAATACCGGAGGAATTGTCATTCGCTGCTGACCTTTTGTGACAAAAACTTAAGGTATGGGATCAGCGTGGGACCCGGAAACTGGCGATTCGTTTGCATTCTGAAAGGTGTAATGAGTCGGCGGTATTTCCCTACCAAGGCAGGACCTGTAAGGCACCTGCAGAACTCCCACGCGTTCGACAGTATGAGTGCCAGAGACCAGAGTGCTAGGACCATTATATAGACATATTCGCAATGTGAAACAGGAATGTTTGCATCTATTAAGATGTGTTTATTTGTATTCCGACATAAAAAAGAGTACGCATACTGTCACAAGAATCCATAACATGCTTAACGTTATCGGGATGACCAAAACGAAAGGTACTACAAGCTGAGTTGAATTAGGGACATCGGGCCGTGTTAATTCTTGTGTTTTGTTCATCCGCGACAACATTAAAATTTTATAACACCAGGAGTGCCGACCAAAGAAATTTCACGCATCCTTTTTTTCGTCCAAACCCGTCCAGAAAACACTCACGCATCTAGAAAATGATGCGTGAAAGTGTAAAAAAAGATTCGTGGAGGAAAATGTCCATAAAAAAACATGTATAAAGGATAAATATTTATAAAATATGCTTCATTATATCTATTAGAAACAAATTGCAATTTAATTAGGGAGTTTTAACCACACACAAAAATTCACGAATCTAAAATGTTGTGTTATTTCACGCATCCAAATCTTGGAATCGTGAGCATAAGATGCGTGAAATTTCTTTGGTCGGCACCCCAGAGATCCTAGGCCTAAATATTCTCAGGAAGGATTGACATTATTTTATGTAATTCTTGCTCGCTTGCCTCGTAATTTCATCGTAACAATCTTCGTAAGGATAGCTTTCGTAATGTGTAAGCCGGGTTTTAGTCATCAGCCATTGACAGATCAGTCTGTAATCACTCAACCTACTCATTATAAGTAGTGCATGGAAATGTGCCCTATGTTCAGGCATAATAGTTTTCAGAAGGGTAACATAATGTAATGTTAGACTCTGCTAATTCAATAAGTCTAGTAGATGTTCTGGGCAGCAATGGCTGAATGACTCTCTAGTGATAATGCAACAACATCATAGACTGTAGGGGGAACAAAATGGTGCTTGTGTAAGCTTTCACCACGGGCTGCGTGACTACGACAGCCGAGCACGTCAGTTTAACATATTACATGTACAACGAAATGATGCTAAAAGTATAACGATAATGCGTAAGCACATACATGTTCGAATCCTTCCGCAGAAAACTTTGTATAACGTTGCAATATAAGACATGCCAACCATTTAAACCCTTCTTTCTTCATGTCATTATTCCAAAACAAAGAAAAGGCAACTTGACCCAGTGGGAAACGGGATGATAAGTAAAAGTGTGACACTCTATGCTAATACCTATTATCTCTAGGCTTTTCTCGGGATAGCCAACTGGCATGCTTCCTTATGACCGCAATTGGCCTCGTGGTAGCCATCTTGCCCGTCCGCTTAGCAATGGAGGCCATACATCCCCCTATTCACGGAGAAGCCCTCTCCCCTTGTCCTTTGTAATGGGAGGGGAGGGCCTGACCCCTCCTGGGCCCTCGGGGAGATGGATTGCACGCGTAACGCCTGGAAGATGAGAACCTTTGTCGCGGTGCCATTGGCGTTGGGTGGACGTTACTTAAAGATGAGATCGACCGACGACGGGGAATCCTTTAAGTTATTTGATTGCTGGCGTCTTGCTGGTGGGCGTACGCCAACGGTCAGGCGGCCTGAGGCGATGTGGACCGACACAGCAAGCTGGCCCCTTCATGTAATATCAGCCCCTCCTTCCCCTCCCAGGGTACTTGAAATACTGACGAGGCTCTCGGGTGACGGCGCGTAATCAGATCACTGACTGATGACATAAAGGCCCGGCTAAAGTGATCATACCAAAGTGTCCTTCCCCCGCCCCGCTGCCCCTTAACATATTACACGTTCCGGCCATACTATACGGTGCTGTGTAGGCGCCTCACGTTACGACGGCTATGCATGTATATATGTGGCTCCACCTCTCTTCTCTCTCCGTGATCCCCTCGACTTCTGTGGGAGCGTGTTTTATGACACGACGCCTTGCCATTTGTTAGTCTCGCCAGGCTTGGTCAGAGTAATGATGCGTCCATCATTCATAAAGCTGCCTCTGTGATGGACAACTCAAACGTCGTAGCGTCACGTACACGCTGAAATATGCACCAAGGCAATCCAGTGGTCGCCTAATCCGGTCCTTCGGATGAAGCTTTCAACATAGCTTTCATCTCACCTACTCTGCCTTTAATTTTTTCCCAAAAGGCTTTTTGTCTAGGCCTTCACCTACAAGTTCTTTTGTCTACGCAAAACCATCCTCCCATAAAGCAATGTGTTCTTTGCCTGATTAGTTTTAATATTTATTTCAAATGAGAGGTGTCCCTGATATTCTATCGCACGGTATTAGAGCAACATTATTAGACTTGAAAAAAGCCAATAATTTCAACGATGCCCACCTGTTTGCCTGTAGGCGTGGCCCCATCTAATCATCACTTCCATTCACTTCTCTCGTCTCTTCATTTCTGACTCCGGCCATCCTCTTCGATCTCCGCATTGCGTTGTCGCTGCCCAGACATTGCCTCGACAACCTACAGAAGATGAACACCCTGTATCAGGCTCTATTGTGACCGGCACCCGACGACTGAAGTACTGGAAAGGGCCCGGAGCAGGCCGTATTAGGATGCCCCGATTGATGATCTGAAGCCCCTGGCTGTGTGAAAACAGCGGCTCACATTTCAAAGCACCCTACCAGATATGGAAACTTGTATTTTATTGTCGCTGATCTCTACACTTGACCCAAGCATCTGTGCCCATGTATGGGCTTGCGGATGTCCCTCTTAAGGATGCGTAAAAATGTCTACAAACACCGAACAGTAGTGGAGATCTTTAAGAGATATTTGATTACAACCGAGGTAAAACGGCTTAAATAGTAAGAAATATTGTCACCTGCCAAAAGTGAACTTACTTTGTATGTTTTAGGCAATTGAAAAGAAAACAACGTCACGAGGATTTGCAACATGCATGGTCTAGTATTGTCACTTTGTCAACGTTATTATAAGCAGGTAATGCTTTATAATTAGACAAAGATTAAACGAGCAGTTTGCCTGAAATACAATGGAAGAACTTAGAGTCTTTCCCTAACCTTCCTCTACATTATCTTTGAGCAAATGAATTGTCCAAGGTTACAACATCAAATTGTAAATTAGCTCGTACAGTGGTGGATTTAAGGAGGAGAAGGGCGAAGGAGGTATCCACACCCTTTTTTCTGACAAAGATTCCGTTCTAAATTTCTTTGCCAGGAGAAACTTTTATTATGGCGGCGCCCCCCCCCCCCCCCCGCGCCTTAGAAAATATCTGGACCCGCCCCTTTATATTACAAAAAGGATCTTAAATATGTTTCCCAATACCATTCAAGATCAATGAACTGTGACAACGAAGTGGCACAAGGGCTGACCAGTTGTCCGGAATTGGGATTAACACGAAATTGTCCTGATCGGAGGCAATAATCAAGATGGACAAAGGGTCACGTCCAAGGGTTCTTGGAGGTCTTGTTTGCCTCCACACCGCGGCGGGACGCTGGTTACTTCTTGATTCGATTTGCAGACTTCCGTCTACGCGTGCGACTTGGCGCCAGTCAAATGAAGGGGCCGGAAGTGTCGAGCACGTGACCCTCTGGACGACGCATGCGCCTTGGCTTTCTCATCAAGTGGGAACGCTGGTAGCTATCGTCTGGACAGTTTCCTCCTTGACGCTTATCTATGTTGCTCTCAAGTATTCCAGACGACTAGTACTTTACTTTGACTCTTCAATCAATATGCAGTTTTCGTTTACGAAGGTATCTAGGCCTATCACTATTATAACAATATAGTTGTGGCCTTACATTCTCCGAAGTAAAATGAGTTAATATTAAGACTGAACAGAACAACAATTAGACCTATAGCTTCTTTTTTTTTATATAGATTATTACGTTTAAATCATTCTCGCACATTTGCATCAACAATGCAATAAACAATATGTGTCTCTCATTCTTATGTTATGGTTGTCAGCTCATTGAGTAGCCTATTCTTCTCAACAGTAATGCTCTGAGTCGGGACCCCTTACACTGTTAAAATGGTGTTTAGAATTTAAATGTGTTAAGGGCATAAACATGTTTATAATCTAAATACACTAAACCATATCTGTTTAAAACCTAAACACTCGTAGCTTCTAAACATGTGTGGGTTAACTATGTTTATAATCTAAACGCATAACACTAGTTGTGTTTAAAAGCTAAACACTTGTAACCTCTAACCATGTTTTGAATGGGATATGTTTAGAATCTAAACACATAATATCAATTGTATACTATGGAAAAGAAAAATGGACACTTTGGGATTAGAACCCACATTCTTTACACTCAAGGTAGAAGCCTAACCAACTGAGCTAACTTGGACTGCATGCAGTGTACACTGGCATAGTCAGCACCAATGAGTAGGATCAGTACTACTATACAGGTATTCAACATCATGTTGGTGTGACAGACAATAGTTCAGTACTCTCATACCCCTATGTATTCAGTTAAGTAGCCAAGCTGGGCTGTGTCTACCTATAAGCCTCCATAGCTCAGTGGTAGAGCATAGGCTTCATATGTGAGGGGCCCCGGGTTCAAATCTCGGCTACTGAAGTTACCAAAATACTACTATGAAGTAGTTGTACTATTAGTAGTTTGCCACATGCCCCCCATATTTTTGGCCATGATTAGTAAAATAGTGTTTTTCATACACTTAGGAATTTGGAACTTTCTGATTAAAAATGTTAGATTTTTAAGTTTTTGTAGTGTCATTAAGATAATCACTTCATTGGCCTGCTATTCTAGGTACGGTCAACCAACCAGAACACCCCTAAAACATTTACAAAATGTTTTAAAACACCTTTTTAGTAGGATTAACATGTAGACACCTTTTTAGTACAAGAACTTTATCAGCTATACCCCTAAAGGTTTTACCTCCAACAATCAAACAATCCATGCAAGGCTAAACCAAGAAGGAAGGACATATTTGGTTATTGGCTCAATGATCCTGTAGTGTGATTACAGGAAAAAAATAAAACTTTCAATGCTGTTAACATTACATCTGGTGTAAACTGAATGGCATAGTACCATAGCAGTGTTTTACATGTAAGATCTACGTAGTTTTTTTTACACACTACGGTATATTATTGTTAAATTTAAAATGGTTTTCATCCTTAATAATGAAAGTATACTGTACATATTACGGTATATTATTGTTTAACTTAACACCTAACCCTAAACATCTTGAAGACCTAAATGCTTCATAGATAAACACCTAAACATCATAGTTTTCTAAACACTTAGCAGCTAAACATAAAAAAATCATAAGCGTTTTGATTCTAAACACCTTGAGCACCTAAACACTTCATGATTAAACAGCTAAACATCACACATTTCTAAACACTTAACCCTAAACACCGATAATTCTAAACATGTTTAGGGAAATAAAGTGTTCCAAAACTGGATGCACCGAAGTGTTTAGGAAAATGTTTAGGTTCTAAACACTTGTTTTAACAGTGTAGTTGCTCGGCACAAGGCCTTATCTCCGCCATTTTGTTGGTGACAATTTTCCATCGATACTACTGATGAGGATAGGGATAGGGGAGACGGGGAATATTCAAACAGTGAAAAGACTATTCTTTAAATCCGAACAATTGCTGAATTTTCATAATATTTTGTGTGTGCATAAATGTTATTCCATGGATCTAATAAACATCAGAGTTGCCTCTGTTTTTCAGTTCATTATAAAAAGAAAATAAATGTGTCTTATATATAGGATAGTAAGTAATACCAGTGGTCAATAAATTTTACACAAACTATTTCAACAATTATGTACAATCACGTGTCCATCAGATCAACAAGGCGGCTAGTCCTTATCCATCAATTTCATACATTTCATAAATGCATTCAGACTTTCTGGGGTTGTTCTTTAAAGACGTGTTGATGTTGAATGTTCTTGGATATGAAATGAAGAACACATGGTAACAAGACGTTGCCAGTATTCTTAATTCATTAATGGTGCAGACAAATCTGATTCTTAAGCATAGCGACTATGGGGGTGTATTAACCACCCTTTACATCTTTCTGGAGCGACACCTAGAGTAAATGCCCGGATAACCGAATCCGAGAATGTAGCCGGATTAACATGATATGCCAGATTCCATCAGGGATTGTTGACTGACCGTCACCACTTTCTTTCTTCTGCACATCCACTTGTTATGCTCACACTGACTATGTTAAGCTATTCATGTTTGCTATTTCATGTAGAGTACAGGGACACTCAGCACTCAACATAGAGCTTGTTCTTTAGAGGCGTAATTATGTTGAATTATATTTGAAATGATACAGTAATTGACAATGAAAAAGAAATCTGGCCAGTTGAGCGGTAAAAATAGTTTACTCCTCCCTTTATATTCAAGTTGCAATTATACTCTTCGAATTCCTCGATTCGGCTGTCAAAATAGGCATAATACCAATGAAAAATGAGACATTTCCGGCCCATTTCTGAGACGTTCTCCCGGGGGAGGCGCTGTGCTTTTAATTGCGGAAAGCTCGGTGGTAATGGATTTTGAATTGTGACAAATAAAGAGCACATCAAACGGTAGGAAGTGTCACGTAATAACAGTTTTTCCCTTTAAACACCAATCCTTAATGGAAAACTGAAAAGAAAAGTTGGTAGTCGGACGGGATTGGTATCTGTCCGACTTGTCCAGTATCTGAGTGAGAAATAGGTAACACCTTTTCAGGAGCTCAAAACCCCATCTTCATAACTCATCCCAGTCTCCTAATGCACAGGTATAAGTACAGCTATTCTAGGTGTCTGGCAGGCTCGCCGTGACGCTGTGGTCGGAATTTGCGGCCAATGTGATTTCTCTTTTGCCCCTTTCCGTAAGGCTTTGCGCTGCCAACTTCCGGCCGCCAGGAGGAGTTGGCCGCCCCACCTGAGGGGCCGCCACCTAGCGGGCCGCGTCCTAACTATCATAGACATCCTGGGGCCCGGAGGATGACGAGGTCTAATGGCTCTGCCTTCACGGCTCTCCCTCGCCGGGTAATAGAGTTGACCTGTAAGATGGATGACAGCCAGGCAGATCGGGGGATTCGGGGATAAGAGTGGCGACCGCAGGCGTCGACGGACGTGACTCCCAATTAGCACTGGGCAAGGAGGATGGGCCGGGAGGGAAGGGGAGAGGGGCCGCCAATGACTGCAAACACTTCAATCACGCCGTGTTGTACACAAGGCCAGTTGTGGGCAGACACTAAAGCCCCTCCCATCACCCATACTTGGACTTTTCCTGGATGCCCTTTGAGCATTTAGAAGAGGTGTTTGAGACATCAACATTCAGCCTGAAATCCTCCATGAGAGAGTGTCTGCAGCTAAAGTACACACGCCCGGTCAATAACGAACCAAATGGTGCACTCAGGACCATTTTAGTTGGAATGAAAAGGCATGTACAGTTGCCGATTGAATAGAGATGGATAATGTAGTCAGTATTCTTTTGCCAGGGAGGACAAACAATATTACTTTTAGTAATGTTCATCTGATTGCTGGCGTTGGCGTAAAATCACGTCATCCCATAGACTGTGAATTGGTGAGAGAGACGCGTTAAGATGTCCCTAGTCACCCACAGCAGGCGAATCACAGGGTGAGCTGGTGACCTGCCCACCAAAGGGCATTCCTCCTTCTTCTAGTCATGTGATTGGCCGGACCATCTCCTGAGGCTGACACGGCGCCGTCGGTCAAGCAGCCATCTGAAAAGGGACCTATCGGAAAATCCATTGGCTTAGTATAGAACATAGCCTCAAGAAAAGATCGACTCTATTGGGACTTCTCTCTGATAGAATAAATCAATCCTAACCTAAAGTCCCATCTTACGTATTTCCCTCCCAAATGATATTAGTTTTGGCCAACTCCATTGACCAATGTCCCTTGGTGTATATGATTAATAGGGCCAGTGTAAACCATTGTATGCGTCTCTCCTATCAAAGAAGATGTTATTATCAAATTACAACAGTTTCCCTACCAAATACTTGTGCATAGAGCTTAGATCTCTCTATATCAATAGATAGAATATCATAAGGGAAGGCAATTTTATTATAGTCGCATAATTAATCCAGAAAAGGGAACCAAAGTTAACATAAAGACCATATCAAAGAGGCAAACAAAAATAACTAGAGAAAGAATGTTCCAGTCTTCATATTTAACATGAGAAAATTGTAATGTGTTTCTGTTGTAAGCAATGTTTCTAAAACTTGTGAAGATAAACATTGACAGAGAATATGACCTGCTGCATGTAATTACTTTTTGGAAGCCATCTGCAGAATGTCTAAAGGTGGCCTATTTTAATAGATTTTAAGAATCTTTCGTGGTACGAATTTTACTATAGGCCTTCTTCATAAATAAAAAAAACTGGTATAAACTATTGAATCTTTAGGGCCTTTTCCCTTTTTGTCCGTTACAAATCAAAGGCTGATACAAAATGTCTGTAGTCCACGACATTATTGAAGCCATGTTTTACTAGGGATAGCGATTCAGCAATGCCCTTCTAGAGCGCGTAATAGTTAGCAGAAAGCCACCGACCTTTTAAAGCGTTTCATGAATTGCCTTGAAGGGATTTTGTAATTTTGAAATTAACAGAGAAATCCAGAGGTTTCATCAAATTGCCATAAGCATCTGCGTTTGCCAAACCACCTGCTACGCAATGAGAAAGGCATTCCACGCTCGTTGGTGCAAAAAAAAGTGCCTAAATATTAATGTGGCCATAAAGCATGCAGTTATTCGCTCGCCGATCAGCCCAAGCCATGAAGACTCAAGTGCCCTGTGAGTCTATGCTCTCCAGGCATATAAGCACCACCGCGTGGTGCCGTGGCCTCTTGGCGGCCATGTTTCACACTGATTTAAGGCGTCTTGTCCAGACCCACGCCGGATATTACTTGTGCGCGTGCGCGATGCGGGGCGCCTGCTGGGAAGGAGCGGGGAGGGCTGGCATAGGGTCAGCGAGGAAGGCGGGGAAACAGAGAGGGGGGAGGGGCTGGCAGGCTGTATGGAACCATGGGAAAGCTGCCACAAGGAAACAAGTACCGTAACCCCGCCTTCAACGTAGATCGTAAATACGGCCTCCCATGTTTAAGGGGATGGGCGGGTTGGGACTGGGAGACGGGGCCTGACTGCCACTTCCGGCCGGTCTCAAGTGTCGCACGTCAAGGCAATAGGCGATGTACGACCTGCGTCTACGGGTGTAGTGGGCACAGTATACTAAGCCGGACCTCTAACCAAAGTCCTACACACAATCCTATCACGCTCACGCCGTCCTAGGTACGTCGAAAGAAGCTGGCGGGCTTAGAGGTGTTTGCCGCTGCGGTATCTTCTGCGGGCGTTGAGCAACGGCACCAAAGCTGACTGGACTTCAACAGCCAGATCCCGAGGGACGTAGATGGAATACCACAGCTTCATTCGCTACAAATACAATTTCATGATCATGATCACCTGAGTGGAAGGCAGATCAGATCCGATCCGTCATAGACACTCGCAGTTGGTTCATTATACCCCCTAGAGGCGAAAATATACATTGATCCTTCAAGATCTTGCTCGCGGGTGTGCAGGCATACTTAAAGGGGAACTTCATAATCATTCAAAATAAAATATATTGACATTCAATGTCTTTTGCGATCTATTCAAAATCATTATTGCATCAATGCTTAGCGCAATGCAAAATTACCTTTCTCCAAATTTACATGTGTGACAATATATATTGCCAAAATACTATTGTGGAAACATATTGAAATCAATATTATTGTACATGAAAAACAAAACTCTGAACTACATTAGAGTTATCAGGTTATGCTTTAACGAAATATGGTATCATTATACACAGAAAGGTAGCTCAACCATAATGTAAGACGGTCTTTATTATATCCCACATCAGCATTAGGTTGTTCACGTCCAGAACGTTAACTGAAGAGGCTCTCATAGTTTGAGATAAAGTTGTTATTCACTTCTTTCCATATATGAGTACATGGCACAGTCTCCTTTCTCACTCAGTTAGATTCGCATGTGTACCCTCAGCCTGTACTGTAACTAGCTCTGACATCTCCCCCATCATGCATTACATGAAACTCAGCTCTATCACTGGTGGTGTTGAACTATAGTAGGTTAATTATCCATTAAAGTTAAGGTTATCTTTAAGAGGTTGTTTCGCCTTTGGATAATAGCTAGCTCCTATCGCAGTCTCCTCGCCTTTGACCGCTGTCGTCCAATACATAATAATAGTTACGGTATTATGTAAGACATAACACTCACGTGAAAGGATGTTCTTTTATTTATTCCTGTGTTACAATGTTTCCATGACAAGATCTCGATGACAATGAACAGTTCCAAGGTTAGAATCCACTCAACCAGACTCAGTCAACGCTCGCACCATCTAAGCAGTCTATCAGCTTCAATTCCAATTCCAGGATTAAGCTTCTAGAACACAACCTTTCCAGGATGGTCAACTTACAACAACGTCCAGCTTTACTCTGACTGAGTGCTGCTTGTAACAGATCCTATGTATGATGGTACAATATACGTCAATACCTGGACTCCTCCCTTACTCTTCACCTTTGACAAAGAGTTATAGCTAAGGTGTGCTCTGATGTAAACACTATGCTGAGCTACTGAGCATGGACTGACCACCCACGTCAGTACAGTATGGTAATACAACCATTACTACTATTAGTCTCAAGCAAGAATGAGACATTATACTGTTCCAACCACGTTATGTTTAGTTCTGCTTTGGCACTTGCCATGTTATTTTGATGGCACCCAAAAATGTTTTAAGAACTTAACAATGTGACATATATACTGTAATGTTAGTGTAAAATACTTCTTATAAGTTCTTTCACACAAAATAATGACTGTTCTTATAACATTCTTTATTAGTTAGGTCACAACTTCACTAAAATTGTGTAATTATCAGGGAAAGTTTCTCAATGTACTCGAATTGTATAAAAACCCAAATTATGTATCTACATGAAAGACTCGAAAAGTAACCTGAAACGTTAAATATCACGAAAGGTTCGAAAATATTCGGGATAACATAAGACTTGGGGTTTATGAGGATATATCACATGATATGTTCAAGCCAATTAGCATGTACCTGTAGCCTATAAAAGGCAGACCGTTACCTTAAGATTAAAACCCCCAATAGTACATTACAGAGACGATAATCATATTGGGTACCATCAAAATATTGTGACGAGAACCAAAAGAGAATCTTACTGCAAGGTTACACATTATTTATCATGCTTCCCTTGGTAATACACCCTGCATGGTGATTTCACTATTCAAAATATCATAAGTTACCAAGCCTCATTGCCCAATGGAATTCTATTCAATCTTTTGGAATACAACGTATATCTCAGCCTAACGCCAAGTTTGACGTTGTTCCCTAGTTGAAAAGAGCCATTCATTGTACGAGCAGACTTTTTTTTGTTTTTCCTTTGATATTTTTCCAAATGTCATTCTCATATCAATTTATGTCAAACCCTTTGAGTGGCAAGTTTTCAGAATTATATATCTTGTTTGTCAGTATTAATTTTGGCTAGGTACATGAAATTAATTTCTCCTCCCAATCATAAAATTAGACTAAAACCCCACAAAGGAATTTGAAATTGGGATAATAATACACGTTTTGCCCGGATGACATTCAATATTCATTGATATATATTCATGCATGATGGTTGACAATCTACCCTTCGTTTCTTAGATAAGGCTAAAGACAAACTGAACTTCATAAACTGCATATAACAGTACACCCACCAATCATACAAGATAATTATATAGGAGCTTCTTATAGATAATCTTTTATCGTTTATAAAACTTGCAATTGAGGAAATAATTATTGCTTTAAGTATAGGTACAGGATGATACTATTAGAGATATTCTATTTACTAATGGGGGAATTTGAATTGTGTTGATTTTGTTAACATCCTAAACAATTGCAATATTTGGTATTTCAAGAAATGATGAAAGCCCTAGGTTTAAGGACTGATATTTTTTTTATCGAGTATATACATTAATCTTTTTATCATTAGTTCAGTAAAATATTGTCCCTTTTCTATGATGTATTTCATATCCCCCCAAGTCAAACTTACATGTATAGTAATTAACCTTGTGGGTAGACTAGTTCATCATTGCAATATCATGCCATTACAAAAGGAGTTATAGGCTTAGTTTGAATGAATCGACTTCACCACATCTACTGACAAATCTACCTGCCACCAACTCTTACTGTGAATAGTGTAACCGTCTAACACTAAAGACGTGACAACGCCGCTATACGGGCGATAACATTTAGCTGATAGAGTAGGCAGTCATCTTACATGGCCTAATCTATATCTTGGTGCCATGCGCCTCTCCCTCTTTATCACGTCAGACTGGCTGTCGGCCAGTCCGCCTGAAAGTAGGATGCGGACGTTAGTCAGGAAGTCATATTAGTACAGTGACGTCACCTAATGACGTCGACTTATGGCGAGTCCTCCCGAAGATGCTTCGCCTGTCGGGTATGGAAAAATACAGGTGAGGAGGTAATCTGGTCGGCATAATGACGAAGGTGCAGATCAAAACCGCGCCTGAACCAGCCTTCACTAGGAATTTCCTTAACCGCTCACAAGTAACCAATTTCAATGCACGTGTCATTGATAAGGTACCGCCATACAATGCATAACATCATATAAGTAGATTTATGAAAAGTAATGTGTTTAAGGATGTAATAACTGAAATAAATGTAATTGGTGCATATATTTATAGATTTACGTCTCAGTGATGTGACTATTGAAGGATTTTATGTTATCTTCCATCACCCAAGAATACTAAGTCGCATAGAGATGAAGGAGACTTTGTATCATATACCCTTTTCTTTTGTTATTATTACTCGTCCTCGGCAAGAAGTCCCTAACTGCGGTCATTGTTATGCCTATGGGATTTACTTTATCATTAATGATAGGGGAGTACTTAAGTATTACTCCGTTATGTGAGCTATAGTCCATGTCAGAGTCTTATTATTAAACTGCAAATCATCTAAATGTAGTTCATCATCTAGAGTTGACACAAACATTCACATTAAAGGATGTTGTTTATTAATGTCCAAAGTATATGATATAAGTCACTGAACTCGATGATGTTCACTAGTCCTTAGTCTAGTTTGCTCAGCCCTCACAATCAAATGCTCCTAATCACATATTCAAGTCTGCCTGCAGAGTTCCCTTGTTAACCCCAGTATCCTGGCCTACTCCTACATGAGGTGTTACTTGACCAACAACCTTTAGCACTCTGGATGCTGTCGGCTATATGCCCTGCCTATCTATTGCTTACTCCGGCCCTGACTAGCCTTCGCTCTCCAAGCACAATAGAGAGAGATTCCATCTCAGTCCTAACAATGCTCTACACGTGTAGCTTCTCTAACTAGGACTGACGCCAAGTCAGTACACCATATACTAACCATTTAGGGCCTGAGGGTCGGTCTATCTGTGACAATCGCAATAGTATTCCTACTTGAGACACTTCCTGAAGCCAAGAGCTGTTTCAAATAGGCCGAAAATCCTAGTATGACACAACTAGTACTGTCCCCGTGGATGGTGTATAAATTACACGCCAAGCTATTGAAGGTCAGACAGAAACATTCTTTTAAAACTTCAGTGGCATTTCCTGTAGCTTTCTTGGACCGTTCCATTTTTTTGTGGCCAAGGTGCCCAACTGAGAGAAAAACACTTTCAAAGATCTGTAAACAGAAGGTGATATATTACTGTCCAGGCGGTCACACAGTTTCAATAGCTCAGACTAACTCGAAAGGGATACCTTTTACCCGTGACTCCGACATATAAATAGTGCGTTGAGCCACCCGGGCCCTTTTTGAGCGCGGCGGAAGTTCTCCTTTTTAAGTCTCCCAGTGACGAGAGGCGGCGAGACGTGAACGTTGCCACAGACGGGAGGGGAAAGATGCAATAAGAAAAAATCGATTTGGCTTTCAGCCACTGGGAAGTTGGGACTGTGCCGGTAGCTTTCAAATCACTCATGACAACCGTGGCCGCAGAGAGCCAGGCAGAGTACCTGTTGACAAATTTGATAATCAGACCCCGCACAGACCCTGTGTTTTACGGGCCGCACACAGCACACCTCCGTGCACCCGCACCGCCAAGGCAAATACCCTTGATCAGTTTAAAAGGATGGGGCGGGGGCCCTCTGGTCGCGGCCAAAGGGCCAGCCTAGACCTCCCCCGAGGGCGGTCAGGGGTTGTAGGGCGGGGTGAGGTCGGGCGGGTTGGTCGGGACCTGCCCGACCCAGGAGGGCAACGTCCTGGTTAAGTGGAGCTTGGTCCAGGCATACAGTTACTGCCTCATAATGCATGGCACCGACCTAAACCCAAAGGGAAAGCACGAGCGTATGTTACTTGGTAGATATACGTATCCATATTGCTCTTCTGTCTGCTATCGAAATTGTCAAGTAAATCATAGATCTAGAAAACCGTGTTCTGCACCAAAGGACATCGGTCAATGAAGCAGACCAAATCCAATGTGATATAAGTACGATAGGCTCTTGGGTTAGAATTCTCTATATTTATGAGACAATCTACCATAGTGAGATTAGAAGATGTCAAGTAACCGCTGCTTTTCAAAACGTACTTTGAATACTCCTATAGTGATTATGTTAAGAAGACAATATTACAGAGTATGAAGTAATTCATACCCACTCTTCAATTTTTCCATAATGAAGTATGAAGTAATTCATACCCACTTTTCTCTTTTTTCATAATGCCTCTTAAATTCATAGGTGAATAGGAGTATGTGCCAAGTCATCAATGGTGGGTTTTATCTTTCAAATTGCCATAATATCAAGCTCATATGACTCTAGATATCACAAAGTATAGTCAGTTTTGGTGGATCATGTGGCCGACGCTTACGCAAAGACTAATTGAGTTACTGTTATGGTTTTAAATGTAAGTGAAAATAATCTAGATTATATTTCTGCACATATGCGCATATAAAATTCGACAAACCGCACAAGTATGCTTTTGACGAATGACCCTGTTAAAAGGATCTGAAGTTCCAACACACAAACTTCACAGCAGTATGATATGGGAGCCTTTCATGTTTGCTTGTTCAGTGAATGCATACAACGGAGAGTGCTTTATGGGCCCTGGAGCAAAGTTTTTATTTCCAAATCGGGGCCGCCTTTAGCATTGTTTCCACAATAGGGGGGAGGCAATGCTGAAATGGCTTATCAGCAAAATCGGTCAATATCAGGCGGTGTCTGGTGTCAGCGGCGTGCTCGATTCAATCAGGCACAGATGGGGGTGTGGTGTAGTGGTAGATGAGACAAGCGTCATTTAGATACACCCTGCCATCTATCCTCGTCAGACCGGTGGGGCAACCAGGGGAGGGGCGGCCAGTGAGATACAAACGACCTGGAGGAGCAAGACAGCCTATATGGTGGGGTCAGGGAAGTGTCGTGGTTAGGGAACCTCTCAGGGTTGTGTGTTGAGATGATATGGGTAGGAGCAGCGGTGGGTCACGGAGAGGGGTCAGGAGGAGAGTAATGAAAAAGGAAAGAAGTGATTTACAAGCTGACTTTGCGTTATTGTACATACCCTGTGAAATAAAGTAATTTGGCGCTCAAATATTAAAAAATGCGGGAGTTTTTCCCGTCACTACTTACTTTGTTTCTAAACACAAATATCTTGCTAGCTTTGGTGTGTATAATTGATGAGCTGTCTGAGAAATCCGAAACGATAAAATCAATCGAAAATAGAGCTTTCGGTTTTACTATTGCTAATCCCTGCAAATGATAATTCAATTAACACTTGTTTTATGCCATCTGATAAATACATAACTATAAAACTTTGTAATAAATACCAACAAAAGTATAAAGAAACAAATAACAACCGTACATCCAGTAAAGGAATTGCTACTCGGGCCAACCTTACCACCTTATAACCCTTGTATAGAGCATGAGCTAGTAGTATATGGAAAATAGGGTTCTGTCGCTAGGCACTTATGTAGTAAATAATACACAGTGAACATGCGGCAGGTCTATAGGAAAACTAACAGAGGATGATGGTACGACCCTGAATACGAGGTGGGCATCGAAAATGTCCTGCTCGAGGCCGTTAGGCCGAGGGCAGGACTTTTTCTGATGTCCCACCGAGTATTCAGGGTCGTACCATTATCCGAGGTTAGTTTTCCTTATATTATATATCATAATTTGTGTGTAATTCAATAAATAAGTGCATTTTACGAGCGGAGCAGAGTGGGCCGTATTGGGCCGGCGGTAGGGCGCGGACGTCGGAGAGAGCACACCACACACTGAGTACACTCGCACTGTCATTCTCCCTGAGGCACCCCTGCAGCGCGCGGACTGACCGAGAGCAGGGACAGAGTGGTCCTGCACTTAGCACTGAGTGCAGCAGACGACATTGCATTTAGGCCTGTATCTTTGTTAGGAGACATCATAGCCTAATAAAGTGAGCGTGGCGAATGCACATTTTGATGTATTCTTCCTTTCTATCGAATCAGAAATTAGTTGTAGACATTATCTAGTAAGTTAGAACGAGGAGAATGTTTCACCATAAGCCTGCAGAGTGGGCCGTACTAAGAAATACTGCCCACTGTGCCAATACACCAAATATACTGAATGGCAGTGTCCAGTTAGTATTCGTAATGGTGAAATCATGCCGGTAGATGGCATTACTGAGCATTGCTCCCCCCACCTGGTGCCCTCCATATAAACCAATATACCCCACTGGTCACTCAAGTGAAAACAGACTGCCACAGGTACCAGCTACACCCCCACTCCTCTATAAGTACCCCTCACACTCCACCCTTCACCCTCACTCCTACCTCGTCGCTCCATATACACAGTCCAGTCCCGGTCGCAGCGCAGAGCACAGCCCACACAGCCGGCACCACGAGGCCCCGCCCGACATACAGCCACTATAGCACGAGTACATACGCCGCTATCAAAGTGAGTGACATTTTCGAACACATTGTGGCATGGTCTGGACCAGAAATATGGCGGCGGCGGCCCAGGCACGGGCCGACTTGCAAGCGTACCTGGACGGCCACCTGCATACAGACGATGAGACGGACCATGAGGTCTCGTTCAACTATAACCGCCATACAGTTAATGAACCGGTTAATATTGATGAGATATCAAGGGTACCCTCAGAGCCCGATAGTGACATTAGACTGTCTGCAGTAGAGTTGGCAATTCGTGAAATGAATCAAAAATTTGAACGTCTCCTTAAAGTTATCCCCACAGGTACAGACTCACAGGCATCGCACCCAGCCCAGACACGGGAGGCTTACACCCCGCAGCCCCAGGATTCATGGCAGGCGTACACACAGGCGCCGCCTATCCCGAGGGCAGCGAGGCAGGAGCGAGGGCCCCGGCTCCAGACACACTCCATACCAGGGATGCCCGGGCGACACTCGCTGAGGGGCCCCGCGTATGACTCCTACGTCGCCGAGCAGCTGAGGAGGGAAGAGTTCACGGCCATGAGGGCCGACGACGGTAAGGGGATTGCACCCGACATTTTGACCAAACATCTCGAACCTAAACCATACATGTACATTAATAGGCCGGGTGTGGACACTATACGCAAGAAACTAGAGGCTAGGTCGAGTATCTCTTTTAACGAGTATGTATTGTGCTACTTGAAAATGGTCAGGGACCCCAGGGCTAAGCAACAACATAATGTATACTACCACCTTGAGCACCTCCAGCACCTGGCGGAGGACACGCTCGCCAGGGACTGGGCGGGAGCCAGGGCGTGGTCTCAAGAAACATTAGATGAGTTAGAGAGGGGTACGTATACGTGGCAGGATAGACAGACCATACAGATGGAAAGGCTACGCCACGCAATCAATACCCCCCGTAGTTCAGCAACGGGGTCCGGAGGGGCAGGAGCGGGTGCTCGGGATGACAGGGTGGTGCCGTGTAGAGAGTTCAACGCTGAGAGGGGATGCACCCACTCCTCTCACCATGGCAGCCAACCTAGTCGTTTCCTGCACATTTGTGCCTACTGTCTGGCACAGATGGGAAGGCACATTACCACACATGGTAAGAGCACGTGTATAAGAAAGGATGTGGACAGTGGGGTCCATCAAGGAAAGGGCAGGCCCACTCCAAAAAACGCATAGGGAGCCCGTCACCCCCTTCTCGTGGCGACGGGCTCGGTGGATTTCGTCTAGAACAGCTTAGCAGGGACACAGCAACGCATGATTCTCGCTGTATGGATGTTGATTCTCATTCTAGCCATGTGACTCCGACAACAGAGGGAACCGAGCGTGAGCCCATGGCAGCCAGCACACCGGCCTTAGACGGTCCGGCCCCTCGGGGCGCGGGGCCCCCTACGCAAGTCCAGCCCCGTGACGGGATGCACGACGGCCCACAGGGACGGCAGGCTAAGTACGCAGAGGTATATGTTGCTGGATGCGGACCGGGAGACCAGTACAAGGTGGGTCACAATGAACTAGTTGAACCTGACTTTGACCGTATCCGTAGTATGTGCGCAGCAGATATAGTCGACGACAGTGTGGACATGCGACCCAGTGCATTCACTCGCCATCGCCAGAATAGGTGGCCCCATATGTGTAACGTGAATGAAGGGATGGGTCCCCCGCAGGAGTGTGTTCGTATATATGAGGCTGTCCGGGCGACGGGTCTTCCCAACGCCCTGGGAGCCAGAATCCCCCTCCAAAGTGCCTTGAATGTCCCGGCATGGGAAAAATATGTTGCCCCCGATACAGATGAAGGTGAATTGATTGATTTCCTAACTTACGGTTTTCCTCTAGGTTATATGGGCCCGGAGTCCGATACCCATGACATTGCAAATCACCCCAGTGCGCACGACTACCCGGCGGATGTGCAGGCCTTCATCAATAAAGAAAGGGTGCATGGGGCGATGGTGGGCCCTTTCTTGGACCATCCTTTTAAACCCTGGGTCCACATCTCCCCCATCATGACCAGGCCAAAGTCTGATAACACAAAACGCAGGGTCATAACGGATCTAACATACCCAGAGGATAGATCTGTTAATGCATACATTTATAAGAACGCTATACTGGGTCGGGTTAGAGACCACTCCCTCCCCACAGTGGCTGAGTTTGTGGAATTGGTCAAGGAGGCTGGGGATTCTGCATATATGTTCACGGTTGACCTGGAAAGGGCGTATAAGAATTTCAGGGTCGACCCATTGGACTGGCCCCTGATGTGTGTAAAGTGGGGACGGGCCTACTTTGTAGATACCGCCATGCCCTTTGGGGCCAGATCCTCATCCTCAAATATGCAGAGGGTAGCGGACTTGATCGTGCGCATCCTCAAGGATGAGGGTATACATGCTAAGATGTATTTGGACGATCTCATTGTAGTGGCCCGTACCAGGGAGGACGCCTGGAGCCAGTTCGGAAGGGTACGTAGTCTGCTGGAGGAGCTGGGCCTCCCAGAGGCAAAGGAAAAAACCCAGTACCCAAATAGATGCGTTAAGTGGTTAGGAATTGAAATATGCCTTGACTCAATGACCCTTTCAATCCCACAGGAGAAGCTACAGGAAGTCCTGGAGGCCGTCACCAAATGCACAGGCAAAAAGACCATCCATAGGAGACAGTACGAATCTCTCCTGGGAAAATTGATGCATATAGCTAAGTGTGTTCCCCCTGCACGAATTTTCATGTCTAGACTGTTACAGGCCCTCAGGGACATGGATGGATGGTTCCTGGTTGTTAGCAGAGAGGTGAGGGCGGATCTCGCCTGGTTTAGCGAGTTCGCCGCGCAGTGGAACGGTAGGGCCATCATCCCGCGCGGCCGTCCCGATCATTGCATACAGGTGGATGCGTCCCTCCAGGGAGTTGGGGGAACGGACGGCACTTGTGCGTACTCGGGGGTCATAAAGGTTGACGACAAGTGTACTCTGAACATAAATGAGATGGAGGCACTGAATGTTGTAATTGCACTACACACATTTCTTTCGCAGAAACACAGGGGACGACACGTGTTAGTACAATGTGACAATCTGGCGGCGGTGCAGGCCCTCAAATGGGGGCGGGGACGCAACCCCATCCTGTCGGAGTGCGCTAGGGCAGCCTGGATGCTTCAGGCCGTCCTGGATGTGACTGTTTCCTTTTCTCATGTAGCAGGAGTCGACAACGTGATTGCAGATGGCCTGAGCAGGGCCCACTTGTCCCAAGGAGCGAGACGCAACGCCTGGCGTCTGGTGGTTGATAATGCCCTTGAACTCATTTCCCCATGTATGCATATCCTTGAATGTATCAATGTCTACCCCCCTCACAGACCCCGCGTACAACTGGCTGGTGGACCAGGCAACCAGGAGGCAGAGGCAGGCAAGGGCACCCGGGACACGGGCCAACCACATCGCGGCAGTCCGGGACCTGGCAGCATTCGCGGCCCGCTTCGGCATGGATCCAGCAGAGATGACCGAGATCGGGACGTGCCTGTGGATCGAGTTCATGGCAGCGAACGGGGCCGGACCTGGGACCATACGGAACAAGATCTCGCACGCGAGGGTATTCACGAGGTTGGCGGGAGGATCAACGGCGGGTCTCGACCACTACAGGGTGACACGCGCCCTGGATGCAGTGGGCAGATCAAAGGACAGACCGGCAGTGGTGAAGGGCCCTATACCAGTGCATATATTCAAGCGAATTATAGAACTGATGAGGCTCAAGGAGGCGGGACAACAGCTAGTGGCTGCACTCCTGGTAATGTACTTTGGGACGATGAGGCAGTCAGAGGTAGCCCCCCCGTCTGCCGCTCGCTTCGACCCGACTCGACACTTGGCATGTGGGGATGTAAGGGTTGGAAAGACAGTGATCCTGCACCAGAAGTGGGCCAAAAACATGCAGAAGCACAATGAAACGAGGGTAATCACACTGATCCCGACTGGGGATCCGAGGACGTGCCCGGTTATGGCAGTTTCGGCGGTACTCGACGCCCACCCGAGAGCCCACGACAGGGAGGCACCTTTCCTGGTCTTCCCGAACACAGGGGAGCCTATGCCGACGTCGTACATACGGTCGGCATGGAAGGCCTCATTGAAACAGTTGGGTATCGACCCGGTGATGTATGGCCTACACAGCATACGCAAGGCCTCGGCAACAGAGGCCGTGCGAAAAGGCTGCACAGAATTGCAGGTGCAGCGGCACGGAGGCTGGCGCTCCGATGCACATAAGACTTATATTAGTACAAAAGACTCCATCGCTGTACAAAATGCTCTAAAACTATCATTACAATAACTTATTACAGGTGCCGCCCACCCACACCCTTCTAAACAATCCCTGGCGTAGTTTGGCATTTATTTTAATTCATCATCGTCCAATCATGTTTTAAATGACGATATTAAATTGTGTATAATAAAATAAACATTTTACAGGCCAACTCTTCGCTCACATTGTCCCTTCTTCACCAGGGGGGGGATAGAGTAACTGGTGAAATCATGCCGGTAGATGGCATTACTGAGCATTGCTCCCCCCACCTGGTGCCCTCCATATAAACCAATATACCCCACTGGTCACTCAAGTGAAAACAGACTGCCACAGGTACCAGCTACACCCCCACTCCTCTATAAGTACCCCTCACACTCCACCCTTCACCCTCACTCCTACCTCGTCGCTCCATATACACAGTCCCCACCCACCCGCACCTTATTTATTGTCTTTTATCTGTATAGTGCATTTATTTTAATTCATCATCGTCCAATCATGTTTTAAATGACGATATTAAATTGTGTATAATAAAATCAACATTTTACAGGCCAACTCTTCGCTCACATTGTCCCTTCTTCACCAGGGGGGGGGATAGAGTAACTGTATTTTGGCATTGGTATATGATATTATAGAATCTGTACCATCTGAAGTGCCTACTATCACTCGTGTTCTATATAGAATGGCAGAAAGGGTGACCGCGTGGCGGTTCGGGAGTCGCAGGTTACTTCATGTCCACCTTTCCACGTCTCCACTTCTCATAAAGACTGTAAGTAGTATATGAAAAGTAGTAACGGGCGGTGTATTTTCTACGTCATTGTATCTATCCTTTGTGTAATTTCAGAGAGCTTAGATAGTCATGCATACATACATGGTCTCTTACCCAACATATGTCACTATACTGTAATCCCTAAGTATGTTCTACACTATAGTTTGATGCATACATTGATATCAAATATACTCCCAGAAGCCCTTTTGATAAATAGACATCTTCAGAGTGATAAAATGACTATGAACAGTCGTCTTATAGCTATATATATGTGTATGTGTGTGTACGCCAAAAATAATAGACTTTGGGTCCATTATCCTCCGGACAGTAATCACATGACTATCACAATAAATTTAAATTAACAGTTATGCCGTAATTTAATTGGCACACACAATGACATTATATTAACAGAAATCGCTGCATTTGTAAAAGGGAAGCTACAGTAATAGGCCTACATCTTTTGTTTACTTCTATAGAGGATATTTGACCCACGCAATCAAATAAATCACATTTTCTTAATAGAAAAGCCATGTCTGGCACAGATGTGTTTACGGTTCTTCCTCGGCTGCCATGTTTGCAATGTCAGGAGGCGAAAGGCTAGTCGTGTCTATTTCCCTGCTCGACACTGATAACCTTATGGACGTGTACAGCCCCTCAAGTATGACGTTAGGAGAACCCCTCAGCATACGAAGTACACCCTGTTGGTGGCTGCTCAGATTGGCCCCGCACAGACATGGGTAGATGGGCAGGCCCTACCCCATCCCCCTATGTAACGGATACAGTGGCAGGTCATTGCGTGTGGCAGGGTCCCAGACACGGATCCCCGTGTTTGCCGACAGTTCTCGTATAGTCACTCCATCTTCGGATGGGGCAGCCGAGGGTCATCCACCGGTTGGCTGAGTGAAGATCTGTTACCAACGATGTGAAAGTCTCAGTCTTATAGATGGACGGGCATCTATACTTCATATGGCTTTTGGTCAGGCTTCCCCTTGACAGGGCCGCGTTTGCAAAAAGAATATTGTAGGCTATCTAGTATCAAGTTCAAATTTCGATGTATGGGTGTATTATTGCCTATAACAATAAAAAATGAAACTCAAGCCTGCTTATTTGCTCATGGGTACTATCTTCCAACATTGCATCTTTTATAATGCGTTTTAGCTTCGGTAGGCGACCGTATTTCAATGTTTTTGGGGGGAGATTATACCGATAATGGTCTTGGATATCAATGTGAATCCTGTCAGGAGTGGCGACGAACATTCATATAAGGATAGATCTAATAGTCACAATTCTCTTATTTTGATTCGTTGATTTTGAGATTCGTGAATAATCGTTGTGAAATTATTTTGTTGTTTTTGTTGTTTTTCGTTCTTGTACATGTTATTTCATGTATTTTTGGATTTCACCTCCACGAGTTTTCGTGAATTCTCAGCCAAGCAATAATTATAGGTTACGTTTTGATCGTTACAAGGGGCTTAGTTTGTTATAGGGTATAAACAGGTAAAATGTACAAAGGTTACATGAGGCGTGATATCCTCCCCCGCCTCCTCGTCAATCGTTGTCGTGTGGTCGGTGCGCCAGAGATCAATTCATTAAGACCAGGCGTGCAATCTCCCTACTCAACGTGTCATTCATTATGGACGAGTAGAAAAACTTTTCTCGCCAACATCTTTCCCCACAAGCATGGACTTCCCCATGTTTCATTGCCAAATTGTCTCCTTATCGCCTATTTTTAGGCGTGATAAATGGCAGTCTTTTCCCTTTTCCCCTGTTCGCCAATCCAATCAGTTTTAACCTGTGGAACGCCATTATTTGCATATGCACGAGGTGAAACCACAGAGTATCTGCAGAAAATCTGAAAAATCAGCCTAATCCTACCATTGTGTAGTACGAACAGTGTGGAAAATCCCAGCGTGTGCCTTGCCTGTAATTACTGAGGACAGAATACTCATGTTACGCCTATGTCGTAAACATAATATTTACTGTAAGGTAAATTATATCAGGAAAACTGAGGTAGAGCCTTATCTATATTGTAAGATGTACAGCAAATCCATAACCAAGGAGTCTTTAAAGTGATTAAGATGAAGAGTCATGAGTCAATGAATAATTGTATATGGACCTATAGCTCACATGAAAAGAACGCATTATCGCGTTAATTCCTACCATATGAGCCATCAAACAAATTCCACTTTAGAATGTTATCGTGCATATCTCGTACAACCTGTCAAAGTAATATGTACATCAAAGTATATTGAGAACTTGCTCTTTCTGTTGACAGTCTGAGCAATGAGATTCGCATTTCCATTTGCCAACACCTTAACAATGAAAGTTATTCAATGCTGCGTACAGTTCTATGATGAGAGACATTTAAAAACTACCTGTTACTTCCCATCATCGTCGCGCCACCAAACTCCTCATTTTGAATCAAAAACATTTTTTGTTTACAAGTCAGTTTTGTTAAAACATTGTGATCCATATTTAAGCTGGATTTGAAATCTTTTGTTTATGAGATAATGGGATTCGCTGTCTATTTCCTCTTTCTGGATGAAACTTTTACCAGAAATAGGAAATGAACTTGTATCTTTCTCAACGTCATGTGATGTATTAATGTGATGAACTACGATGTGCTGCAGACTGCAGACAAGGCAGAAACAGGGGGTCTGAGGAAGCTTTCGGATGTGAGCCTATGTTTTATTGCTCTGCAACGGGCTTAACGGCCTCAGCCTTATCTTGATATATATATATATATATATATATATATATATATATATATATATAATATAATATATATATGCATTTTCCAGAAGCTACCTGAACATGTATGTTATCTTAGATAAAGGCATGATTTTTCTTTACATGTTATTTTAATACCGCTGAACGTTAACTGGTGACGAATTATTTTTGGCGTCAAGCGAAACCTCCTGTGCTTTTTTTTTTTTTACCAAAGTTTGTTGCTGTCACTGTAAAGAATTACTTCCTGTCAAAGTGAAGTCTTAATGCCGTTTTTCTATAGTCACTGGAGAAAGTTCCGTCTACTACCAAACAATTCTCCATAATGAGCGGGAAATCCTACCTCCCGCGGAGAAAGGGCACACACCCAGGACGGCGACAGCATGGGGTCGAGTACTAATCTCTCAAAAGAGAACCTTCTACACCAAGGATCTGTCGTTCTCCATTATTTCCTGGGCACTGGCTATACCGACAGTAAATCGAGTCGCAGTAAAAAGAAAAGTTGAGTAATTTCCTGTGATGTAAAAAAAACAAGTGAAGGGACTGTATAATGCCTCCTATTCATCATCCAATGGCAGAAGATGGGATTGGTCATTTGTTCAAATTAACAAAAAATAAGTGGTATACTCCCTTGATAGCCCGTGTTTTAATGACCTTATTTCGATTAGCGTTGTTAACATTTTTCCCTTCAATGCACTAGGAAGATCGTTAATCACAGTATTTATGTATACGCGGAACAAACTAGTGTACACATTAATCAAACGGGAACGGTAGTAAACAATCATCTATGAAGATAAAGTAGGACACGTGTAAAGGCTCTGGCACTTTGCCGGTTGGACTTATGTCAACTATTATCTTGGTTCACAGACAACTTGTGAGAGTAGTTGGGGTGCGCTGAATGGAACCCTGCCAACTCAGCAATTTTAGGTTTATGCTCAAACCAATCGAAACAGGTTTCTGGCGCGCTCAGCACAAACATGTTCAATTTTGAGTGTACCCCTGAGACTGCAAGAAACAGCCCTGTTGTCTTTCTACCACGGTAAATTTGTGGGGTTTTTTCGATATAGAGGTTCACTAAGGTGATGTCCCGTTTAAACTTTACAATAGAAATTAGATAGAATCAGAGAATTAGATAGAATTTGAGAAAATATCTTTCATAATAAGGTCAAATGCAATTTCTCCATGAATAGGAAGGTTCCAGTGATATGTCAACAATCAACGTCTTTGAAACGTCAAACTCTGCTTCAGAAAACACCGTACTTGTATGATAATATTATCGCAATGCAAACGTTTCAATTATATGCGATAACAGGCTAGACGTTAAAGTACTTGAAAATCACCATGTACTTACATAATTATTACAAGTAACATTCAATGGAATTTCGAAATTATTGTAGCATGAAGAGTGGTGAACACGAGAATAGATCATTTGAATGATTTTCGCGCTGTGGGTACTGTATACTATAGCCAACGTGTTTTATCACGTTTATTATTTCATAATGCTTTTGGGGAGTAAACTGGGATACCCGTAGTAAAGGAAAATGAGGATGTCGCTTGTGATCCTACATAGACCTGACAAGGATAGGGAGCTCAGGACTAGGTATGTCGTGTATCAGCACATCATGCTCCCCTTTATCCATTTATCTCTTTAACTGGCATATGATAATTACGTTGGCTAAAAGGTAGTCCGCGTGATCAGATTATGATGCAGTTAATCCGGCCTTCCCTGTACGACCACGATTGCTAGTGACGACACCGTCGTCATATGTGTTGGCCATAGACAGAGAGCATGAGTAGTGACCTAAATGAAAAACATAATCATCTTGCACGTATTTCCCGCGATTATATTCAAGATTTAATTAGCCTTCTCCCACGCTGTATCCTGGGACACAAAAATGGCGACAACAAACCCAATAACAGTGAATCATATCGGCCAACGCACATTTAGAACACTAAGGACCTATTGTGTGTCGAATTCTTCAAATGTTGGATAATAAAGTTCCTATCTTTGAGCCTTGATTAGTTCTTTGTGTGACGTCCTACATCGATGGCCTATACGAGGATCAGCCAAACGGTTTGTAGAGGAAAGAAGTGAGAGCTTCATATCCCCTTGGTCTACGTCTATTCTGTACATGTGTTCCCCGTTTCCCGGGTTTCATTGCGCAACATAATCAATACAATACCATTTTGTTAGGTTTATCAAGTGAAAATATTGAATAGAATAATTAAAATTGCTCTGAGGTTAAGAAGCATTGTTCATTATTACTAATTAAACTACTTTTTGTCTATATCATCCTTGGTCATGACTTCAAGAAGGTTTGAAATAATTTAATCTGCACCCCTCTTAGCGTGATTATAGTATAATAATGACATCAGCGTAACAACTTTGATGTAGGTGTTTACGAAAGTAGGGCTTTGTATCAGTAAAATGCCTTTAGGTTGAACAACCTGATATCTTCATGAATAAAATGAGCACCTCCTAGATCAACCTTTCCACTGTGGATCTTACTGATATTTTATATCGCTCTTACAATCATCGCGACTGGACATTTAAGGCCTGTTTCCACCGAACGACATTATGCTAACGACACTGAACGATTCACAAATCTGTTGTGGTCGTTAGTATAATCGTTCAGTGGAAACAATAAAAATAATGGTGGTAAAGACATTTCTGAACGACTACAAACAACTAAAGTGAACGACTAAAGTGAAAGATTCACCAACCACCAAATATCTAACCTGTTTAATATTTTTGGACGACAGTTCCTCACGATTTGTTCCAAGGACAATTAAAGGCTATCAAATCCATTGTTTTTCCGACCTTTGTCGTTTGAAAAAGTCGTCCAGATAGTCCGAGAGTCGTTCAGATATCAGTATTTTAATCGTTCAGTGGTAACAAGAAATAGTTGCTTTCTGAACGACCAAAATGAGCAATTTTCTTTTTTTTAAAGTCGTTTATGGTCGTTAGCAACTCCCCATGAAAGTCGTTCGGTGGAAACCCGGATTAAATAGAAGAGTAAAGAGAGGAACCCATTGCGCGATTGAAATAAAATTCTGTTCGTTTCGACCAGTTCTGGTCGCTCAGCTCTGGTCGAAACGACCAGATCTGGTTGAAAAAGTCTAGAATTGGTGTTCCCATTGAGCGATTCGACCAGAAATCCACTTGAAAACATCAAATCGCTTAGAAAATATCTGACAATGTCAGATATTGATCGCTAGATATCTCTAAATCGACCAGAATTCCAGCTGCATCGCTCAATGGGCACCCCCCTTTCGTATTTATACGAGGAAGAGCATACCTGCACAAAATCAGAATGGCCCTGAGTGAAAGATTTAACAAACAATAATCACAAAAAAAACTTACCGGTTTCTTTATAAGTGAAACTTTCTAATATGGTACAAATTTTGGCAGCGACACACATGTAAACCTCTTATTGTATGATCTCTATCTTGATTTAAGCATGGTTACTCATTATCATGTAATTTGTAGAATATCATTCGAAATGTTATTCCTATAGGGGTTCACACGCAACACCTCTGTATCTTATACCATAAAAAAAGATTGGGACCAAGGTAATGTTTCAACCATAAGGAAAGACAGTGCCTTACAATCAAATATCAACCCTCTTAAATCAGCTGTAAATGTTTAGAGAGTTCCTGTTTGCGAAAAGTGGAATTATTGGGTAGGTACATATCGCAAGGGGAAATCATTGTCAAAATTAGCCTAATGTTTGACCATTATGCTCCTGATCATTGAAGGGAAATTTTATTTTTTATTTTCTTATATATTTAAAAGATAAGGAACATGGCTATGCTCATTGCATCGCAAATCGGGAATGTGTTCCTGGACGGCGAAAATACCCCCCAAAACATAGCTCTGTGTATGAGAAAGAAAGTTTGTCAACATGCCGTCGGCGACCCCTTAATTATTGCATGTGTTTTACTAAGTCGCTGTCTACTGGTTGCCCATAAGTAAATTAGCAAACAAAAAGGCCTAATAGCCGTGTCCTCTAGGCACAAACCACTGACTGGATAACACAGTCCACCCAGACAGAGGTTTTACGTCACGATATATAACTGTGGAGTAATAGAGTGAAGGATCTCAGATCCAATTTTATGTACATGGAATTAAATCTCAAATATGAAATTCATTATGCCAAATGATCAAATCTAAACGGATGACATTTTCCGTTAATTTTCTCTGACATTTCTAAAGGCGTGATTCCACCGAGCGATGCCAATGATATACTGGTTGAATTCCACAGTTTAACGTTCAGATATCATAAAAAAGACAACCAGAAATTGCTAATTTTGTGTTCCCATAAATGGAAATGACTAGATATTGATCAGAAAATGAGGAATTGCTTGAAAAATATCTAAGGGGGAACCCATTGAGCGATCCAACTAGAATTCTGGTCGTTTTGACTAGTTTTGGTCGCTTATTCCTGGTCGAAACGACCAGAACTGGTCGGAAACGACCAGAAATGGTGTTCCCATTGAGCGATTCGATCAGAAATCTACTTTAAAACATCAAATCGCTTGGAAAATATTTAACTTTTCATTTGCAACGTTTGAAGAAAAATGTTACAGCAATGTTGGTACAACGTTGTGTTGTAATGTTATGCTGCAACATTGTCACAACTTTTAGCATATGACAATGTTATTCTCACAACGTTTCAGTAATATTGCAGCAACGTTCTGAGAAAACCTAGAAGCAACATAGAGGTGGCACCACTGTTTAAAGGGAAACTCCAGCAATATATCAAAAGTTTTGCACACATAGAATATAATATTTCAAGAAAAGTGGTGAAAATGGAATGAAAATCAGGGCAATTGTTCAAAAGATATAGATAAAAATAGATAAGGATCTATCCAGCTGTGCACTGGGGGCAGCCATTTTGTTTATATTACACAGCATGCATTTCATCATCTTATCAACATGTGGTTCCTGTTTGGGTATCTGGTATTCAACTGTCATTTATTATTGTGCTGTGTCATGTTGAGTTTGATAAACGTCAATTTTCCAAATTCTGTAATAAACAAGTGATGAAAATGAGTATGGTCATGTCTTACATATAACCATAACTATGGTGATGAATTAATTGTGGTGTTGCTATACAATCTAATGGTTACATGGCAATTTTGCTTTATTACAATGTAAATCCCTATTAGATCCTTATAACGTAATGTGCCTCAACATACCATCAATAAGGATATAAAATTTCATCTTATAGTATATTTACAATAACATTCTAAACATAAGTGAAATACTATAGTAAAGCCTTAAGAAATCTAAACAGGAACCATTATTTGGTTGAATGGTGAAATGCCTCGTGAGAAATCAACTCAAAATGGCCGCCCTCAGCACAATCATATTTCCTTAATAATTTTTAGCCGCATATCCGATTTTAATGCTGTTTTGACTAATGACATCAGAATGGTAAAATCTAATATAAATGTTCATGTTGTAATTTATCACTGGTGTTCCCCTTTAGAAGGCCATTATACGAACCGGCTATATACGCGATGTCGTGTATGCAATGTTTATACAAAATGCAGTGTATATGATGGTTTCTTATGATGTCGCCTCGATAAAAGGTACGCGACAACATCGAGCCATCTTTAAATTCCCATTTTTATATACTACTTACTTATCGCATGTTTGAAAAATCAATACACGCGACAACGCCAAGGCCGCTATTCCACAAACAGATGCACACAAATTGAAATCTTTCCACACACAAAATTCCTACAATAAAGGTATTTCTGCATAATTTGCGCAATATTTAAAAGCGTACATAAATCTGGCCCAGTATGTCACCTAGATGTTATTTACAACATACCGCGACCTTATCGTGTGGATTGATTCTTTTATACAATGGGGACAAGCTATACTCGAGACATCCTAGTAGAAGACGGAATTTCAATATGGTTTATTGTTGTTGTGTACATAGTCCATCTTATTCAGGCAGCGTCATGTACGCACCCTGCGTCGTGTACACAAACTTGTGTACACGACGTCATATACATAACTGGTTTGCCTCGCGCACCCGCCCCACCTGTGCTTATATATAGCTTTCCTTATTTAAGCGACGTGCTAGTAGTTTAAGGTAATGTGACTTTATAGATGGTTTGATTGTTGTTACCTATAGGCCTGCCATTTCTCTTATATAGGCGACGCCGTGTATACACTGCCTTTTCTATAAACGTCATCGCAAACGATGTCGCCCATATAACCGATTTGAACGTGGCGATAGAGTGGATCATTGAGGTCGATGCGGCCATGTATAAATTCCAATTTCCATATACTACTAGCATGTCACATGTATAGCAGAAATAATACAGGCGACAAAGTCGTGTATATTGTGAAGCCAATAAATCATAGGCGACGTCATATGTAGTACAAGTATTGTATACATGACGTTGCATGTATAAGATAAACTGTTTAAGCGACAGCCACCAAAGTCCCATTTTCAAAATTATGCATGCCATCCATACTTACCAGCTTACATGTCGCGTGAATAACAGAACCAATACAGCCACAATGTCGGGTATATAGCGGTGCATATTCAGGCGACGTACGTCGCGCATATAGGTAGCGCCGGTGCTGGCGCACCGGCTTATTATTTCAAAAACGTTTTTGAACAAAATTATCATTGGGGATCAAAGTTATGGTTAATATTCAAAGACAATGCACTGCTAAGGTATTCTGAGTCAGGAAATATGGTTCATAGACAATATATTATAGAATTCTAATAATCGAAGTGCAATCGAAACAAATGCTCAAGTTACACACCTTTTTTTGTAGATTTTCAATGTAATACACCCTATTTAGCCTTGATAGTGACCAGTTGTAAATGCAACAGGTCATTAGGGGCGACGTCGAAATTCACCAGAGCAGGCCGCAGCCAGTGGTCAGTGACATGCTAACTTGTAGCCTCCACCCAGAGGCACTGAAGGTTGCAGTCTGCTGCCATGGGCTGCAGGTAGGAATAGGGAGGGGGCACTATCTTGACCCCATTAACTAATTAAGTAATCAATAAATAAGCCTTAATTAAGTAATTAGGGTATGTAATGCATACCAACTTAAGAGGGAGTCCCATTGTATCATACATCCCAATAATAAACTTATATAAGCTTATGATTGGCACCCATAATGTGATTGCAATAGGGTTTTAGAATGTATCAGCCAGTCGTGGCACAATGGGCTTATAACTAACATCATGCCACAGCCTGCAGCAGCATCTCAGGCTCACAGCCTTTGAACTTTGACGTCACGCCTTAACCTGACATGATGTAACCTATGGAAGCTTAGGGTTAGGTTCTGGATACAAAGGGATGTTTGAAGGAAGATTAGGTAAGCATATGCATGAATAAGCTACTTCTTTTTTATTTACATTATAGTTTAAGATGGTATTTTAACAAAAAATATTTTGTGTTTTCATTATTATATTCAGAAATCCAAGGTCAACATGCACATATATCAAAGTTGTATAATGGTTTAAAAAGGATAGGACCTTAACAAAAAATGTTGCTACAACCTTTCTGGGAGTCAAAGATTTTACGTTGTGCCAATTTATATTTGCAACGTTGTTAGAACCAAAACAATTGTAAGCTGGCCTGTTAATGCCCTTATACCACCAACCGATCTTACTTCCCATTTAAGAAATCGGCAGTGGGAATATTATTTAATCATGACATGATTGTTATAATATACCATTAGAAAGCGTTTTTAATTCTCTTTCAAATGGTATGTAACATATATAATCTTTTATTATAATACTAATTAAAAGTAACTAATTAACAAATAATCAGCGGTTAAACCGGTTGGTGGAAACAGGGCTTAATAAGAGTCCCTTCCATCCGTCTCTTAAATTCCTTGATCAGAGTATATACCTCTTATATTCCAGGACAGAAATGTCCAAAAGAGACAATGTAATTCTTTTTCCCAAATTCTTTTGCAAAAAAGACGACACAGGCAATCTTCCTCTTATGCCCTGTTTCCACCAAAAAGACTAGATCAAATTTGAACGATTTTTTCAACAGACAAAAACAATTGACTTTATTGTCAGAAAAAATCGTTCATCAGCAAGGATTTCTTGGACGATTTTCTGTTTCCACCAAAAGACTATAAAACGATTTGATAGACGATTTTACCAACGATTTATTGAAACATTATTTCTATTTAATAGGCCTAAATATAGTTTAATTTATTGTGATAGCATGTACGATTTTCATTTGTCATCTGACATTAATATAATTTCATTATATATTTGTTATTCACTGAATCGTCCATAGAGTTCCTGTTTCCACCAAAAGATGAATGCCAGATTTGTGTAGAAAAATCGTCCAAAAATATTTAACATGTTAAATAATTCGTTTGTCGTCTGAGGGGCATTTTAGTCAGGCAACAAGGTTAAAAATCGTCCAATGAAATATGTTGTTCAAACGATTTTTTGTTTCCACCAACAGATTTATTGAAAGATTTACAAATTTGGACGATTTTTATGGGTTTGTTTTAATCATTTGAAGAAAAATCTTTTGGTAGAAACAGGGCATTAGATAACCCCAGGGATTCTCAGGTCTTCAGTAGAGCAATCTGGTAGAACGGCGTGGGCGGTGCCCGGTCGGACTGTGTCTTCAGGGTAGGATGGCGGAGCAGATTGTGCATGTGGTCAAAATCCTTACGGTATCTGCTTCTGGTAGCCCCGCCAATTCTTTTAAGTGGCCTTATAACCTTAAGCCCCGTTTCCACTAAACGACTTTGACGTTATGATCATGAAAACCGGCCGACGATTTAGCAATCTGTGATGGTCTTTCCTCGACAGAGTTATTCATTGGAAACCCAAAAGTAGTGGATTGGGTGTAGGGTAAACACTTGCAAATGACGGTAAATGATGGTAAACAACTACAAGATTTATCCACAACAAAATATCTAACCTATTAACCATTTCTTCCGAAACTAATTAGAGGCAGTTAAACAATTGCTCTCTGTCTGTTGCCTTTCTGTTGGATTGAACAAATCGTCCTGTACCACCCATATATATATTCTGTTTCTAATCTCTAGCTAACATTAGACTTTCAGGGGCAAAAAAAGTAGTTCTGCGGCGACCAAGCTTTATGATAGTCCCGACAATATTTCTAACATTATTTGTTCGTATGCTTGCTTGACATCATATTTTCGAAAGTATTGCTCTGATCCCCTTCCAATATTAACTAAATCATCAGAATAGCTTTCGTAATGTGTGAACTGGGCTTCAGCTTGAACGGAGGGGGCCGGCTTTGTTGGTTTAATAATGTGACGATGTTCTAGGGAAAGGTCGTCGATGCTAACGAAACGTCTGAAGTTTTCCCAGGCGTCCATTCATCAAGTCTAGTGATTGTGTGCTAAAGTACGACCACGTCGCCGGACGTCGATGTCTTTAGCGGAAGTAGCGGCGACTGCAGAAGACTTCCATTGTCTGAGTACTGGGTTCTTTTAGAAGAATTGGATTAGTAATGTGACAGCTAGCGCGGAACACAATTTCCAATGGATATAACATCAAGTAAGACAGCTGCACAGTAGTAAGTCATGAAGGTTGGCAGTCTGATCTGTGGGGTTTTTTTTCGTTTAGCTAAAATATCATGCCGGCTGTTCATATACTTAGCGTAGACGCGCCAGGCAAAACAGGGAATGGGAGTATATATACATAGACCTTTTTCACCATCCTCATGCTTTTAAAGGTGCTACTAGCTGATTATAGGCCTAGGGTGATACATTAGTTTTTTGTAAGAACGACGACGTTCCTTTTATATCGGAGATAGGGGCTTTATAAAGCAGGGATGTGTCCATAATCCTAAAAAAAAAAAAAAAAAAAGGATAGGCGGAGTGCCGGCGGATAAACACGTAATTGTCCCCCATTTGCACAAATGCACGCAGCAGTTTCTCCCATATGATTTCGGAGTTAAGATTTTCACCGAAAGCGTAAACATTTGTTAAAAGGAAGGACAGGGCGAGATATATTTGGAGTTGGACGCAAAAAAAAGCGAAGGGCCTTAGGGAATGTAGCCTCAATCTCAGAGATGGTTAAGGAGAAACCAGAGAGAGCAGTCTAGGGAATTGAGGACCTGCGCCCCGGTCACTCGGCGGTCGTGACCCACAGGGCAGGCCAATATACAATCAATAACATCAAACACACAATGCCTGCACCAACCGCCGTCCTCAGGGACCAAACACGCAACGGGGAGAGGGAAATGATAACAGACAGCCCAAGAAGAAGAAAAATAGAAGAAAACCCCCTCATTCCTTACACCCGGCTTTAAAAAGAGGACGCCCACAAATACTGGGGACTGACCGCCCTCCGCACCTTGCCCATTGCCCTTGGCTTGGCGGACGACCTACTCGGCCAAAGGGCGCATCCCGCCGCCTCCACGGGGCGCCGACCAGACGTCTGTCAGCCGCAGAAAACGACGCCGACCGGCACAAAGCAGACGCCGTGCTGCAGGCCGGCGACTCGCCGCCACCTTCCGTCCAATATCCGGCCGGGTAGTGGCCGCTGGTAGACCGACTCACCTATTGTTCCCCTTTAAACGGGCCTCGCGTATTCCGGCCATAAACCAATCGGCTTTGGAAGAGGATTGGTCAGGATATTATCCCTGTAGGACAATAGCCCGGGGACCCCAGAAGTGAGGTAATTGTCCTGTTGCCCTTCAGATGCTAACTGCTGTTGGCCCTCCAGGCTAAGCGATGTTCTGAAGATATCTTGGTGATAAATCCTACTAGTTGAAACAGAGAATTCACAGCTGACGATGTGCTAAGATGTGCATAAACATTGACACCTAAATTGCTAAAAGAGTGTCATTCCTCCTCCATCCAAATTCATAATTTCATATTATTCCATTGACTGAGTTTATCTGCTATATATGCTTTACCATCGTGCGGGATATTCATTTATTTTTTCCATTAGGGCACTTACGCACATCGAATATTCCATCCCTTTGTCGACTGAGAGAGTAAAGCTTTCCTTTGTTTGAGACGAATATTTCCACAGCATAATCCCACAGCAAAGCTTGATGCCGGCCCAAACAAAAAGGCTGTCAATGTTTAATCTAATAATGAATGTCCAATATTTCGCATAAGAGGAATTTAGGAAAAAAGAAGCTTCACACCTTGCCTTCACCAGACAAGAGTGCTTTGACTGCGTTGTATTTCCGAGCGTATTGTAAATCAAACAAGTGTTTGAGAGCATTGCAATGAAAGGCCTAACAAGTGGTTCGGTCTAAAATGCTGTTAATCTGATTAAACCCTTTTCAGCTCTTTGCGTGCTGCTCTGTTGCTCATTGTCTAACTACTCGTGCGCGCTAGGACGTCGAATGTGACATGTATTTTCGGTATGTGGCTTGTCACGCCCGCCCCCTACCCGGACCCCCTGCAGCCCCACCCGTTGACACAATGAGTCGCACGCCGGCACCTCGCGCTTACCGCCGCCAGGCCATGAAAGAACTGCTCACAAATAGGTTTCCGGGTGAGTGGTGAGTCGCTCAATCCGACTCATCCACACGGATTGGCATGATAACATTCGGGCTTTCCCCCGGTTTTCAGACCAATGAAAAGCGCCTCGCGGGTCTCGTTCACAGAGGGTGGATGAAACGTAATATAGATGAAGGCACGGTCATCCGTGAACCAGAATAAAATGTTGTAGGTCTCTCATTAAAGTACGCGGGTGAGTAAGGGTGTGGGTGGGATATGTTGGGCGGGCCGGCTCTACATCCACTATGGTCCCCGGTTCGAGTGTTTGCCCGTTGCTTCTGCCCGGAACCTGCGGGGAGGCGCCGGTCACGTACCCGCCCCTTAGTTCCATTAGCACCCCGTCCTGCCGGCGGAGTTGGCCCGCCGTCCCAACGCGGGGTGCATTTAACGGCGCCCGCTCTATCTGGGACGGCGCCCCAAACCTCGCGCCGTCGACGTGGGGCCGCAAACACATGCATTATCCTACGGTGACGGATCTAGCCCGCGTTCCCCAGGGCAGGCCCGGGTGGCTGCGGGTACCCCCAATTGTCAAAGCCTTTGCCTTGAACCCCCACCAGCGGCCGGTGAAATGGCGCGGGCCTGCTCCTGACGGGTCTATCCGGGGAGCACTTACTGGGCCGGAGGTCGGTGTGGGACCTCAAACCGCATTTAGCGCCTGCCCTCCAGGCCTAGGATCAACAGTGGGAGGAGGGTGTAATCAGCCCTTCTAGGCGGGGGCAGTCTGATCATTGCACTACTACCACGCCTAGACACAGACTGATTTGTACCGCAATCAGATGTGCAGAGCTCTATCGAACTCACTCAGTATGCGACATCAGTCAGACTATGAAACCTATGTGAACGACGCCGTCTGAAAAATATCAGTGTACGTAAGCATCAAGAATCGAAGTACTCTTTTCATGAATTACTCATGCATACGTATACTGTTGAGTATTTAAAAAAACAAACTAAATATGCAATAAAGTCCCAACTCTTGATACTACTATCACTATAGTTGTTTTTCCCGTTCATCGTATCTTACCAAATTCATGTTATTTCTGTCCCTAACGTGTTTTGTTACAATTGTAGTTTTACAGAGGTGTGCCACAGCGTGCCACAAACAATAGTTCTATGAAGACTGTGCACATAGGCCTATTGTCCCTTAGATAGGCGAAGTCAAGTGTTGAGTATTTCCATTTTACTATACTACTAGCGTGCCGCGTACACAACAGTATAGATTCTGTTAGTGTTTATTTTAGAATAGATCTGGTGGATGTTGTGCATATAGGCAAGGCCGATGTAAGCACAAGATTTCCCATCTCTATGTACGATCTAGGGACTATATTCATGCAGGGCCATTAGCACTTTATGTTATACAATAATATCACCCGTACATACATGTACACAAGCATACACAAGTACATAGATGGTTTCCTGATCGCTACAGTATCCCAAACCATTTTGTCAATTGTTTCAGAAATCGGATAGACTGGAGGAGTTTTGTCTCAATGGCGAAATGGCAAAAGATCTTTAATGAACTTAATGACTTTTTATTGATCAATTATTTAATCAATTACATTTTTAAACCTTATCTGCCTCTCAAGATTTGCCAATCTCATCTTTCCATCAGGATACACCATTTTATGCTTTCACCATTATATAATAGATCTGTAAGATTTATGACGAAATGAATCCATAAGAAATTTTTGTCTCATTCTAATGTTGTTATAGATGTATGTCATCGCGTGGATTTCATAATCATGTAATACAACATCCTAAATTGGATATACGCCTGTATAGTGTTCCATTGAACTCGGTTAGTATTGAACATACACTGTATGCTTTAGAAAAATAGAGTCGGCCTATCTCTTCACCTTACTTCAATGTCATTCTAGTTCGTATTACACTCATAAATTATAAATGTGCATCATATGTTTAATAGTTTCGCTAGGTCTATCACAAGAGCCGCTTTACGCAATCTGCACTGCATGGCAGTGATGCTGGCGATCCCTTCAGCAATGGGTGATTTCAAAACATCTTAGAACCGACTTTCTTTCGGTTTGCAATCGGTCCCACAGCTAATAAATGAATGAGTCGTTCCATCGGCTCAGAATCTGATACCTTGTCATGAACAACCTGGGCAACAGGTGTAACAAAGTGCCCTTTATTTGGTTTTATTTTGATTACACTGTTTGTGAGATTGACGTCATCTTGACGTCGACGTCCCTGATCACCCGACTCCTAAGAAGGGTAAATTAAGTTATCATTCTGACTACTATATTTTGTCAGTTCTTTTGTTTTACGTTGGATGCACTTTTTAAAGACAAAAATATTTATGGACCTATAACCGGCTAATATGATAGATAATGCGACCATATGACGATTATGGATTGATTTTTAACCGACACTGAAAGAGCAAACGTGTGAACCGATCATAGAGTCTCAAATTAATCAAATTGAGTGGCAGATTGGTATAATTATAATTATTGAAAGGAAGGATTTTTAATGGGAGGAGCATGTAGGAGGACTTTTCCCAGTAGCAGCTTGAAACTAACACTGCCGTCAGCTCCGACCTAAAAGCATTGCAAACACTGACGGCTGCTTAAAAGGAAATTGTTCCAAACTTCTGTTTAAGTTGTTCATTTTTTGTGTGTCCCAACAATCATCCAACGAGTTGACATCCCATAAGTTAGATATAACCTTTTTATTAACTATAAACTTTTTATAGCTTATATTGATGGAAACCCTGTCTAGATACTTTTCATAGTGAATGTTATTTGTTATGATAAAACATGTATACATGATCATATTGCCATTTGATAAGAATTGAATAGTTACATCAACACATGGGTAGGGAAGGGGACAGTGGAGAAAGATATGCACCGTAGAATACAGCATGGGAGAGAAAAAGAGGGTACAGGAAAATATAACAATGGAGTAGAAAGGAGAAAATGTGATACCAATTTATTCTAAGCAAGCTGGAGAATCATTTTGCGTGGACAGGTGTCAATTCATCACATTCAAGTATGAATTTCTTTCAGAATAAAATGACAGATAGGGCACCATGAGGCTGCTTATCTTTTTCCATGACCACCAACAAGTCCATCATCACGTTTGTTTCTTTACCAAACATTAAGTCCGAGCATGAACTCACATGACTGAAGTGTGTCTTCCCGCCTACCCATGACGCCCCATACTGCCCTGTGCCATCCTTTCTTCCTGTGCCAATTATCGCCCAGAAAAGGCGGCCGTTTTCTGCCACCATGACCGGTTTGAGAAGGGTTCCGACGATATTCTGGTCGGTGGGCTATAGCCAGGCCATATAGAATGCGTCGTGACAAAAGTGTGTTTGTCCCTTTTCGAGGGTGATGGCGCCCGGCCCTGTGCCGTAATGGCGGCCAGATGCAATACGACTGGTCCCGCTAACAAAAAAGGCCCAGGGGGTGACGTGATTTACTCTCCGTCGGCGCACATTTATCATCTGGAATCAAGGCTGGCCCGGGCACGCGGCACGCCTCCTCCTGCACCTATCTATGGGGTTCTTATTTTCTGGGGCCATGTGGAAGTTTATGATTTAGGTTCACACAGCAGGAACTGGACAATATTATTCCAGCTGATGCTGCAAGAATCTGCCTATTCCTGTAGATGTGTTAGAATCGATGGGTTCTGGTGCTGACAAATGACATGCCATATACATTGAAGCATGTTCAGCAAGCTTGAGAGATATTGCCGAATGAATGCATTAACTATTTGTGCAACCAAGGACAAGCAATGAGTGTTGGACCTTTCGCCATTGCCCAATTGTCTATCATTATTGAATGTCATATCAAGTTTGATTTCTGAATTTTTATCATAGCGATCAGTTGCAAAATCCGCCAGGAATAAAAAGTATCATTTGGGAGCATATTTGGGAAAAGGTACCTAATGACATTTTTGGCCATCCTGTGGCTGCTAATTCTGGAGGTTTGTTCATATTATGAAAAAATCACTTAACATGCAGCTAAAAGTTATGTTTTATAATGTTTCTGAAGTCCCAGGGATTCTTCTACTCTTTGTTTTATCATTCTACGATATTTAGTTCCTTCGCAATCTTACGTACAATATAGGCCGTTATGCTCAATTTGGGCCAAATATGGCAGTATCTGGCAGAAATTGACTCTTTGTTACATTAATCATGAAATATATAGGGAAAAAACTATTTTTTAAGTTATTTTGTGAAAAATGTTGACTTTCATGAAATTTTCTAAAGATTCTCATGACATTTACTAAAAAATCAAAATTTTCATAAGCAATGCATCATGGGAAAATCAAAATGGAACGTTTTTAGCAGAATTTCTGCGCATAATTTAGGTTAGCGAGTTACCATGGTTACGGTAAAAAGAATATAAAAAATGAAAAGAACATTTTTTCACAGGAAATGTAGAAAAAGTTTTTACCTTCTCAAAACTGGAAACAGTGAGTGGAACAAACACTCTGGTCAATAGTTATGGCACTTTTGATATTCTCAGAAATAAGAAAACTTAATTTCTTGATAAACATAAGAAACTTTAAGTCGCCATAACATGGAAGTAACAACAGCAATTGGGAATAAGGGGTTCTCAATGTACAAGAGGTGGGTAGGTTCATACATGTTTATCTCAGGTTCTATCAGGAATATTTCAAAATGGTTTGCAGCATTTGGAAGAGTAGGTTCTCTATGATAAGAATAATGCTGACACATGTCCCCATGTTTCATGTGATTTTGTGACCTCATTAAATGTCATTAGGTACCTTTTCCCAAATATGCTCCCATTTTGGAATTTGAAACCAAAATTTATCCAAAAGACCACAACCTTGAGCATGTTTGATTGTAAGATTGGCTGCTGCCGTGAGTTTAATGAACTGATACTGAGCTTCACCAGCTTTGTTTGTCGGAAAGAATAGAGCTTTTGAATGTTAATTGAATAAAAGTGACTGAAATTCTGAATGTCATAAAGTCATTTTTTTCATTAGGTTCAATTATTTCTGCCTATCGACGCGAATTCAGACGGAGCGCCAAACCACCTTTTCCGCTGAATGGGTGATTTGAAATAAGAAAACAAGTTCTGTCAGACAAAAATTGGACCAATTTTGCCCTGAATTCGCACATTTAAGGCTATAAAACATGTCGGCTGATAAAGAAAAAAGTAAGGACTCGTTTGTCACAATCTGATTTAATTAGAGCTTAGCGTTTAAGTTCTCAAATACGAGGCACTGTTTGAAGTAATGTTGCACCATGCAGGATTAAATGCGTGTGGACAATACAAAATGCTGAAGCTCCCTGCATGTACAGATTCAGTGCTTCACTGCATATCCATCTGGCTTATCTGTACCTGGCCTGACTCCTTGTACAAGCGATTGCCGTAAGATTATTTCAGATCGAAACATATTTTTTTTGGATCGCACCCAGATGAAAAAAAACTGCACAAGTAATGCATTAGGGGATGAGGGAAGAGAGGATGTCTTTGTCACCAGGCCTCCGGAAGAGGGAGACGTTTCCCATTAGCTTTCGGAAATCCAAAGGTCAGGCGACTAGTATGACAACACTATGCCAAATGATGCCATATATATATAGCCGCCCCATCTTAAAAGACACTTATTTTCTTAAGACATGACCCTGTAGAGGCGCCGAGCCAAAGAGGCAAACGCTGACTTTATAAGTGTAAAGTAAATGCACTTACTTATTGTGCATGCCACTTGTAAATCACCTCATACAATACCACCTCCTGTAGAGAGGACTGGTTGAGAAGTCACAGGGATTTCTTCATTCGCCGGTCCACTTTATGTCCGACGGTAAACTTGAGAACAAGGCCACTGTCATATTCCTGTTTAATATCATCTCTTTGATGACTTGGCAAAATCGGGTCAATCATGTTAATTAAATCAATTAATCATAACTAATACATCCTTTCATTCATCCATACGTACATGGGCCTATATACACATGCCTTCATGTCTGAATATAGTTGTACAGACACATGTTAAAGGAACGTGATAAACTTATAATGACAATACAATCACGTGGTCTAGTTACAAGCCACACCTGTTGCTATGCACCTAGAATTAACCAATTTTACCTCATTAGGTTGGGGGAAATTATATGCAACGAAGACGGTGAATATACAAAACGATTGCAGCATGAGAACTCTCTCTCTCTATACGCAGTATTCTTCCTTTTCCTCGATTGACGTGTCTAATCAAAGATGATTGTTTTTTTATGATTAGAAATTCATGATTTAGTACAACCTGGATGACATAATAACATCTCTATATCGAAAATGATAGATTTTTCAGTTAATCTTCAAACACAATAAAGGGGCAATTCAAAATTAACATAACAGCCCCAATATATAGGTGCCCTTCAGATTTTCAGGGTGAAAATTTGTCGATCGGTCGAAACAACCTAACCTGAATAACGTATTGGTTTTTGAATAACAAATCACTTGCAATTGTGAATGGATGTCTCTCTATCTTGCTCTTTAACTCAATAGACTTTTTTTCATTTAAGTACTGAAATCCTTAAACAACTTACACGTGTACATACAAAACATAGGTCTATATTCAAAAAAAATATATGAACAAACATGCACATCTGTGCAGAAGGCAATTCTAAGGCATGCTATAATTCTAACATTATCGTATTTCCTCTCTTGACCTGTTCATTGTAGAATGTTTAGCCTATCCTAAACAACAGCTGAAGGAGTGGACTGCGTGTCCGAAAAAGAGGGCAATTACCTTGAAGACGTTTATCAAGCCAGCATACTTTTAATTGCAAGAAAGAGGACCTAGTACCGATGTTAATCCTGCAGGCGACTCTTAGCATTTATGGCATCAATACCCGCAATTCACTCTGACATAACAAGTGCACATATCGGATGATAGACTTTATGATAACAAATGCAAATTATCAAACAATTCAAAGTAAATCGTGATTCATCAAGGTATATAACAACCATCATTTGCATTGCTCGTGCTGTGATTGACCTCTTTTCGTCCCTTTGTCTTTGCAGGGCGTGTCCGTGTCTGTGTCTGTTCTGACACTGAGCTGTATTTCCATTGAAAGATGGTATGCCATTTGCCATCCACTCAAGTTCAAGTCGACCCCAAGCCGCGCCAAGATGATGATCGGTGTCATCTGGCTGATTGCTCTCTGTATCCTCGTACCCGAGCTGGTCGTGCTCGACACGCACCCGCGCTATCCGGGGGTGACAGTCCTCATGACGTCTTGCAAGCCCATGGGCTGGTCAGACAACAACCAAGAGGCCTACCAACTCTTCATCAGTATCGGGCTCTTCCTCTGCCCGTTAATGCTTATGTTTGTCACCTACGCCCAGATAGCTAGGTGCCTTTGGAGCAATGTCATTCCAACGGAAACAAGTAGGTACAGGAGTGGGTGGTAACGCAGCACTGTTTTATTTCTTACGTAATAGTAGATTGTATATATTTACAAAACTAAATATATACATTAGAATAGAATGGTTATTCATTGCGCCGTATAATTATTTTGTCAGCAGGATGCCAATTTTGCAATTTTGTAATTTTTGGCTTTTTTCTATGATGAACGCTTCTTGTATTGTCAAGCTTTTTGCCGAAAATCTATCTAAGGAGAAACACTCTTAAGGTAGATTTTAACTTTTTTTTCTTATTTTTTGAGTGAGTTTTGAGAAACCGTTATTTTGCCCCTCTACAGCAGGTGTTTACAGGACTGTACCGACTTCTATGGGGGGCTGTACCAAAGCGGGGCTTAGGGCCCACAGTAAAAACCGGAAAGGTAGGAGCTAGCACCCTCAAGTAGCACTCGAGCAACTCACGGGCCCCACACATGTACCACTTTGTGTTATCACTCACTGTTGCAGATATGTCGTATCTATGTGTGTTGTTGTGATATTATTGTTGTGTCAGCTTAGTTAAAATGTGTGTAAAGGCGGTGCGGTAAAAGCCCGCCAGAAACATTTTAACGAAAGGACGGCCAATTGTCTGTTAAACATCAAGGAAGGGTATAAATGTGCATCAAACTAATCATTAGTTTTGATGACTTCACCAA
Source organism: Lepidonotus clava (assembly GCA_936440205.1). Lineage (NCBI taxonomy): Eukaryota > Metazoa > Annelida > Polychaeta > Phyllodocida > Polynoidae > Lepidonotus > Lepidonotus clava. The sequence goes on from OW387134.1 coordinate 55,498,135, forward strand.
AATGTTGATAGACAATGCCCGCCAAAAACTAATTGAACAAAACTTTACATTGAAACGATGTCTGACATCAATTGGTCGTGCGTTTCATTCACACACAGATGGAACATTACAATTGAATAAACCTAGGAGATAGTTCCTTGCCATGGAATGTAGCGATGGTTCCAGTGTTTAAACCATACTCACGGGAATCCATTCATTGGGATGACACTTTTTTCTGCATCACAGCATTCTATCCAACCACATCATTCTTTCACTGAGATTTGGTGTTCAATGTAGTAGATCATCAAATGATCAGGTGAATCAATTCTGTATGTTAGTATACCCCGATCATCTTTCATGCAAGGTCTGTTCATCCATTTTATGTTGCAACTATTTTACTTTTGAAAACCATCAACCATTTCAGTTATGTTTCAATTCAGAGTAACCATCTACAGTGATCTATCTTTGATAAAGAGGTTTGACCATAGTCAATTGCCTTGACGCTATCATAAGGTTTCTCATATGAAGCACTGCCTACGAGTCTCTGAGGCAGCCGAAATGATATAAGTTTAACTGGATATATGGAAAAGCAAGCTGTCCTGACGTCTAAATACATGTAGTGTGATTCAACCTGCCACTCCCACCAAGTTTGTTTCGAGTCCTACCACTTCGTCCCCTATAAACGTCCGATGTGTCCTTCACAGGTCGGGACCAACTCCACCCCAGTTCAACCAACGTCAACGCCGAGATGCAACTTCAATCCCGGAGGAAGGCAGCTAAGATGTTGATAGCCGTCGTCATCATGTTTGGTATATGCTACCTGCCAGTTCACCTGCTTAACATACTCAGGTGAGATATTTACATACGTTCATGGTGCTTCCCCTTAAATGTAACTAAAGCACTCTCGCCGACCCCTATCATTTATTTCTATGTGTACTCGGTTTTCCGACACAGCTTTTTATTTCCGTCGCAGTAATTAACAGGTCAGAACGTGTTATAGGCGCATTATTGACGGTCCTTATGAAACTGATTTGGTAATTCAGAGTTTGCTTGATTTAATCGATTTTTACTCTGTGACATTGGTTCCACCATCTTGATCAAAATATATTTGGATGGTTCGAGTAATTAAACAAACCAGTGTGACTTTGATACACCATTCACACTTTTCACTTCATTCTTTCTGGCTGTCGACAATGATTTTATACTAGATATATAACTTCACAACACCCTCCAGATAGCTTTCAATGCTGGAAATTTCATCATAATAAATCAGGCTACAAGCGTGTTTGCCCTTGAAGAGTGGATTAAACACTTATTAGGAAACGTTTCTTCTACGAGCAGCTCGGGGTCTTTGGTGGCCAAAGACAGCTAGTGCTCAACGACTCACTATAGCTGAGTTGTGCAAGTATTTTACGTGTATTGAGAAGTTGCCATGCAATTCATTATACGGAAGCCCTGAGGCTGTTAATTTACACTTTTGGATGTAATTGATATCTGATATCTTGCCTTGCAGGTACGCAGGTGCATTAAAGGATGCCGCAGCAGAAGTGACCTACTTTGCCTTGATCGCGCACTGGTTGTGTTACTTCAACAGTGCCATCAACCCAGTCATTTACAACTTTATGAGCGGTAAGCCAACTTACATTGTCCAAGTTGAGAGGCTGAATCGGTTTTTACCTCACTGCATTTCACTTAGTCCGCTGTCTCAAGATTCCTAACTTGAGTATAAGAAACTGCAAATGTTTAACGATAGCTTTATAAAGGGAGTGCCAGACTTTTGTAAACAGCTTAACTGTCTTCTTTAATGGCAATTATATGATGACTTGGCACGTCTCCTATAGAAAATCTTATAAAGTCATTGAAACTATTTGATTAAATAACACGTCTATGTCTTCATGTTTCCAGTTCATGTATAAGCGTTCCTGAATAGCGTTTTAGAGGCTGTGGGGATGTAAGTGGAATTGCCTAGGATGTGTGTACACACTTGATTCAATTTACCTAAACGGCATTTAAGGCCTTTGCTAAAATTAAGAACATTTCATACAGTTGTCCTCTTAAATGTCAAAAATTAGGAAAAAAGAGAATTGATATATAAAAAAAAACGTTTTGCAATCAAAATTACAAGTAGCACGTCCTTAAACAGGAATGATGATCAAAATATCAGTTTTTACGATTTTCTCGACATTCTTTTTTTGTTATAATTATATCTGTTATATTGTATAGAGTTGTCTTTTGTAGCACGATCTACAACAGTTGCCTTCAACCATATAATTATGTGTAATGTCATCAGATCTAGAAAAAGATAAAACGAATAATCTATGTTAAATTTTACATAATTTATATTAAATCTTAGTGCTTAAATAATTTCAAATCCTAATTATTCTAAGAGGCCCAGGTTTCAGCTGTTCACGGGACCTGAACCAGGGACCTGAGAGTACAGTATGAGCCCCTGATGCACTGACCTAGTAGCCGATGGTTGTACACATACAACTTTGTAGCCTTCTCTGCAAGCCAGACAGGTCCTCTTGAGTCCCCATTAGCCTCAACAAGATAACATTACGGAGCCTGCTGTTGAACTCGGAGCTTGAAATTGCAATTGGATTTTCTTTCAGCAAAGTTTCGGAAGGAGTTCCAGAAGGCCTGTACCTGCTGCTGCTTGTGTTGCCTGTCGCCGGAGCGCAGGCGCCATCCTGACCACACGTATGCCTACCGCTATTCCAACACCCTAGCCACCAACCTGGCCAATATGGACAGAGATGCTAAGTTCACAAGAGGCGGAGCTACTCGCATTACTAATTGTTAAGGGTAATTATGTTTCTACGATGCTAGCATGAAGAAGATCCTTGGTATGAGCTTCACCATTCATCCAGAATCGTACGTTCAACTGCGATTATGTAAATTGGAATCCAACTAAGATCTCGTGAAGACTGATGGGTTTCGTTGAGTTATTGCCTAATAATGGGCCATTTCAAGAAGTCTGCTTTATGGATAGTCTTACAAACTCATATATAACATTTTGAACAAATATGTCTGACAAACATCCCTAGAGTTGATTTTATTAAAGAAACAGTGGACGCTAGGACTAGCATTTGTGTATGTGAGTGCGTGAGTGCGTGTGTGTGCGTATGTATGTATGTTGGTGCACGTATGTGTGCATATGTACATACGCTGCGTTAACGTTGTACATCTGAGAAAAAAAACTGACAATATAGTCGAGGCAACAGTGAGAATTCCCCTCACATGAGTCAATGTAAACCGGTAAAGCATCTATAGAAAATGTAAGCGGAGCGGAGGTGAATTGCATCTTTAGAAAAGGCTAACCAATACCAATCTTTGTGTCCGGGATGCAAAAAGAAAAATCAGTAAATAATTACTCTTGTGTATAATACCATGGATATTATAATAATTAGACTATTACGGCACTCGAAGTTGAGGTATTTTGCCGTGGGGGAACAGTGACTACAAAATAATCATTTTGTAGAGGGCAACAGCCCTGTCTTCGGTCTTTGGTCTGACATATAAGATGTACATAGTAGTGACAATGGCCCTCATGATATTTGCTGTCTACATGATGCTATTCTTTGGTCGTGACGTAATGTATATGTAAAAATGATGTTGTTCTTAACGTATAATTCAGTGTTGAAGCAGACCCACATGGGCGAGGCTGATATTCCTGCAACAGACACGACACAGGGGTGTCATTTGTTGGTCTATTATATTAACATCGAGGTAATCCCAGTAAACCTACTCTCCTGATTTCAAAGACGTTTTGATATTTTTTTCCATTGACCATTAACGCTAGGGCTAAGCAGTTGCAGTTTTTCAATAGAATGCCAATGTTATTCAAACCCATTTACAGGAGGAAGGATATAATTGTATCTTCTTGTCAAATATGAATATTTGATACCAATTGTTTACCTATAGTTTACAATGAAATCGCTATTTGGAAGAGAAACTCCAACCATACCTGTAGGAGTTTATTTCAAAATGACAATTTAACTATTCTCTACGGAAAACGTAATGAAATACAGACAGGACATGTGTCCCATATGCATGACAGGAAATACATTTTTTAAACGTTATGCTAAGGTATCTACCAAGCATCGTTGGGCCATAGGGTCTTGTGTTATAACCCAGAGTAAAAGTCGACGTGCAACTTTCTCAACTATTTGTATCTAACTAAGCTATAGTTGTTATTGTATTGAATAAAGGCCAATAGCTGCATTGTTCTTTCATTCGACCCGGCAATATTGATTTCCCCGCCATGAAAACATTATCTTTGATAAATTTGAAATGTTATTAGATGGATGAAATGTACAGCTATAATAAACAAATACATTTTTAATGTCTTAAACTGTTTATAAACTAATTCATGGGATGTGTCTATTCTGGCCATGTTCTGTGACCCGGGTGTTCAAATTTGCTGACATCTCCCAAAGTAGAGGCTTCTGCATGGACAATGTTGCCCCTTGCAGGAATTTTTACATTCAAAAACACTTTGTATAAAATGTCTACATTTTGTACAGCAATATCCATCAGTTCCTATAATATATATTCGAATAATACAACGTTTGATTGGCTTGGCTATGGTCTATGGAAACATGTACCTCATGATAATTTTCCAATGAACCTTTAAATCAAATCTAAGTTAATAAATAACAGTTGTGGCTAGGACAATAGTTACTTCATTGGAACGGTTGTAGTTTCGATAGAAAACGCACTACTCAAAGCAAGGTAGCAAGGTCTTTCGATCAAGCTGGTTCAAATCGAATAAAATAACCTAGTGTTATCACTTTGGAAAAAACTGACATGGCGAGATATTAATCAAACGCAATCGTTCTCATATTCATCAGGATTATGACAGTAGATGGATACTGATGAGATTTAATTTCAAGGTTTTTATCAATTTCGATGCTGTTTAGCCAAATTTAACTCATGCGTGTCACTCTTCAGACAGTTTAATCGAACCTGCCTTCTGCTTAAAATGAGGCATAGACAAAATCCAACGTTCCAACGCAAACGCAAACACACAACGTTCAGACAACGTTGTGCAACATTACCTTTATACAACTTTGGAAAGAAAACATTGCAGCAACGTTGCCACAACCTAATATACAACATTGCGTTACAACATATAGACAATGTTTCAAAATAACATTGTGACAACATCATTTCACAACCTTGTGACAACATTACTTTCACAACGTTGTGACAGTGTTACTTTCACAATGTTGTGACAACATTACTCTTACAATGTTGTCACAACGTTGTAAGACAACATTAAATCAACATGTACAGGTGGCACCACTGCCCAAATACAACATAACTACAAAAACGTTTTTCTTTTTAGGACATTTAAGTTGCTAATTTCAATTATAACAAATCATGTTATCAAATCAATGCATAAATGTGGGTCCTTAATCATTTATATCCATAATATTAAAAAGAAAAGTCAAAGTCAGAGAGGTTTCAGGATAAAGGCTCAAGTTGAACACCTTTTTTTGTAGCTTGTCAGCATAGTACAGTCTATTCAGCCATGAAGCTATGATTGTAAATGCAACAGGTCATTAACCTGACATGATATTATATACACAATCATCATGCTGGATTTCAGATGCAAATGCCCTCTGAAATCACGATTGTGGGATCATTAAAAATCATGTCTATATGTGTATATTAAAGATATTATTATGATGTTTGTACATGATTTGGTTTACAGAAATGCAAAATGCCAATACTTGGGAAAAGGGATATGCCATTCCAAATATATTACAGGATGTAAATAATATTGAATATTAGATACATTACTTCTAAAAAGAAAAGAAAGGGTTCTGCAAAAAGATATGTTAAAGTTGTAAAAAGGTTGTAAAATGGTGACAATGCAACGTTGTTAACAACGTTGCTGCAACCTTTCTGGGAGTCCACAAATTTACGTTGTAAAAACATAATTTTGCAACGTTGTTACAACCAAAGTGCAACGTTGTGGCAACGTTGTAACAACGTGAAATTGTTAGCTGGGTAATTACCATTGTTACTGATTATAATGTGACCAGTGAGGTAACTTCTCGTTTTTCCTCTATTCAGCCTGTCACTGAACAGGTAAATATAAAATTCTATAAGTTAAACTTTGTTCTCAACATGCACAACCCAAAAACAACGCTGTAACCTGTCTAATTCTACGAGTAATACTTGTCCCAGGTGTGTATCATGTTTCTACGCTGTCTGAGAGAGATGAGACCCCTGACCTTAAGAGCCCTGTAGCCGTCGGACACCTCGGTACGCCTCTGTCAGGAACGTCAGGTATTACTATGCGCTGTGCTCAGAACTCCATGCCACCGCCGGCCTCAGGGCTGTCCTCAGGCACACAGCTGAGGGGGTCACAGTCACAGCAGTCCTCACAGCCACATTCGGCCAGCAGCGACTGGATGAGGGAGAAGATGATGGCGTTGATGCAGGCCTGGATGTAGGCCAGCAGACAGCCTATACAGACCCCTAGACATGTGCCGGCCACACACTCCCAGTTCTGGAAGAAGCCCACACAGCAGAGCACCAGTCCGATAAGGGAGACCACCCCGGCCACCACCCCACACACTATGCCCACGATCTGACCCACCGAAAGGCCCGTTCTCGTCCCACATCGACCGCCATTTAAAGCATTTCTGGAAAAAGATGAGGAAACATTCGTGAACCTTAAAAGACGTTTTCTAGCATCAGGGCAATTCGTGTCTTAATGGCCTCAGAAGCAAGTCTCGTGTTTCCTGTCCATACTTTGTTTTTATGTGAGAAAAAATAAGTTTAGTGATTAAGTAAAGACGGTTATGTTTCTGTCTACAGGAACACATATACGGCTTATTCAAACATCATTAAATGCCTCACTAATCAAATCAGTAGTATTACAGGAGGAGCTTCGATCCCTGAATAGTAGTAGATTTCGGGAATCTCAATACTTAACACAACTTACTTGACATAATCTAGGGTTGAATCGAGTGCTTTATACCAGTCGCCAGACTCAAATAATGTCTTCGTCTTGTCCAAAATGTCGGAGATACAGTACTTGTCCAACAAAACAGAGACTTTGGGATCCGGATTAAGGTAGACCTGAGGATGAAACAAAATATATAGCACTTCATTAGTTTCTAACATGTCAAAACCAGTTATTTCTCTAGCCGTATGAAGCTTCGTTAGAACCAATATGTGAGGTTCAAAACGTTGGACCCTCAGTATATCGCATTTGCTACGACAGTAAAAGAAAGATTTACTGGACGGATGACAGGCCAGAGCTGCTTTAAGGACGTGGTCCGAAGAGGAACATGCAAAGGTTGGAGAAGAGAGATTGCTAAAACTGAGTGATGGTAAAACTGTCTAACCATAGCATATTGCTAAGAGTCCGGGCCATCGATCTGCGACCCTCAAATGACCTAAAGGGATGGGGAAGCAGGCGTCCCGGTAAGGATTACCACTTTAGACCGTTAAGCGTGTATAATAGTGGCGAGCATCGTCCGGTTATAGATGAAAACTACCAACATGCTAAGTTACAAAGATAGATTGGTCAGCTTAACACGTAATTTGATGGATAATTGAATCTAGAACGCAGCCCTGACAGGTACAAGTATGACAAATATCAGAGGGATGAAACCTCTTATATTGTTTTACATTTATTAAAAAGAAGAAATACTTTGAAAATGTGTTTCCACCGCAATGAAAACAGCTCCATGCGCATAGGGATTAGATATTACATCTAGAGCGGTATAGTTATTGTCATTTTTCTGTAGTACATATCATGTTGAGCTTTTAAATGATTTACCTAGTCAGTTATGTACTACTATGTAGATTCGAGTTAGTTTTTACATATTGCTCTCTGTCCTGTTTCCATATCAATTACAATGAGAATCAAGCCTGATGCATCTGTGATTCAGACGTCTTAATTAGAATTAGATGACATCTAGGGAACACTTCACATGACTTGAATAGATGGGAGTTTAGGGACCTGACATCCTTTCTTGCTTCCAATAGATTCAAGGGATGATTCCTTGCGAAAATAATTGTTTCTTATCACAGGGCACCTTGTCTCATAGTGTGAATGGTTTTCTTTTTCTAATTTCGCAAGCCTGCAATCCTTTTCTCCTCATTCAGATAAATTTCTCTTGAATGAGACATTATTTTTTAAAACCTCATTTCGAACGTTTATCTATCACAGCAGACATCGTTCAACAGACAAATCCGGCTCCACACTGCTTCTACCAGAAATATTATGGGTCTGAATCCATAATGCTTTGAGACTCGATAGAGCTCCTTATTTCCGTGTCCTATCGCACTCCAGTTCAAAGTGGAGTAATTTCCATTACGTGTATGATATCGAGTAGTTGGGGCAAGACAACTTATTTCTAAATGCTTAATCAAGGGGCGATAACTTACAAAGAAATGTTTAATACGTGTTTACACAATTAATGTCATGATGTATGTGGAAAGGTAAAAGAATTAAATCTCAAAAACTTAACTCTTTCACTGCTGAATATGTCATTCTTCTGCTCATGATTATTAAGATATTGTCGAAAAAGGTAAGAAATTAGTCTAAAAATTGCCTAAAACTCATATTTTCTCTGCATCCATCTGGTAGATATCTTTTAATATGTGTAATTTGGACAATAAAACTCCAAATGTTGCCTCTGTGCGAATAGGAGAATCTTTGTTGGTTAGTATCTGCACTATATCCAAATGTTTGGTTTTCCATGGCGACCAGCAATCAGTGAAGAATCTATTTTGTTTGTTTCAAGGAGAACATAAAGGATTATGATATTTACACAAAAATTATGAATGAGTGTGTTTATCATAAATGAAACCAATGTTATGACTTTTTTTAAATCAAATAATCTTCCACTATTTAACGTTTTTGTATGATTTTGAATAATTATGACAAATTCATATCTATGTAGGCCTATATTACTACATGTTTGTTCAATTGGAACTATATCATTTTCTTATAAACTGATGCTAGTATATTTAAACAACCATAATATGGTTCAGCTGTCAGAAACTTACAGAATTTTCTGAAAGTTCCAGTCACAACCAAACATGATATGTTTGGTTCTGAATATTATTCTGAGTTCCTCCTCTTTAAAGACCCTTACTATGGGGATTTAATTCAGGGCCATCTAGATGGCTTCCAGTGGTGAAAGGGTTAACATTGATGCTGGCAAAACGTTTCTTACCGTTTTTGTGTCGGTCGATAGGCCAATCACTAGCATATCATCGCACCTTTTCATATTCACCCATTGTGTTTTTCTCAAGTTGTAGCTGAATCGCTGGACCTTCTGTAAATCAGAACCACTATAAAGGAAAAGAAGAATAGATTAAACCATGAACCAGACCAACTGAGTTGTAATTGGCATACATAGACTATGGGCTGATCTTCTGGAACCATACCTTTGTGATACAGGGTATATTACTTATTGTACTGTACTGTCACGGTGTGTTCAGGTGCTGAGAGCTCATGGTTAGAAATCAACTAAGATTTTTTTTACAGAAATTTTAGCAATTTAAAACCATCCAGTATAATGTAGTAATGATGAACAGACTAAATGAAGTCAAAGGAGGACCCAACAGAATGTCACAGGGCCGCACTGACAGGGGGTGATACATACATCAAAAGAATGTGACTGTGGTGTACTGGTTCGGTTGAATCCCATGGTCGCAAGCAGATATCTTTTTTTAAAAGATGCTGTTGCACAAAGACCCCAAGTCACAAAAGTTGCCTTTAGCTAATTAATATCACGCTCATGGTATTTAGTGGCAGAATCACCTATCTGACAAACAGACCCAGGTCGTAAAAGCTTTGAAATAGATTCATTTATAGCTTTCGGCTTTAGTACACATCAGTTTAGACAGTAATGTAAGTATGTTTTCAAAAAGGAATTCATCCTTGCGACCACACCTTTGGCTGAATCGGCAGGGGTATGACAGGGGAGACAAGCTAGGGCATTGGATGGTATTGGAGGGTCGTCAGGGAAATGAGTGGGTCAGTCTGGGGTATATTTGAGGTGGACAACACAATGCCTTTCATCTAACACATTGAAAGATACATTGGGAATACATGAAACTCACTCTGTGTCTATTCTGTAAATCCTTTTTAGGATGTAAAATTCTGCATCTAAGTTCAAGTTTACAATTCCCAATGGTGGCCACTTACATTAGGGGTCAGAGACATTAAAAGGAATAGAAAACCCTTAATCCATATAATACTTTTGCCCCTAAGCCCAATGACAACTTTATAGCACAACTGAAAACACCTGGATTCGCACAGACCATTCCAAGTATAAGAGTTGACAAGTACTCTCCAACAGAAAACAGAGCCTGAGAGAGAGGTTTATCATCTTTAACACTTTGTTGATGATAACTGGCACAGTAGGAGTGAGAGAGGAGTATGGGTGGTGACCCTAAGGTGGTTAGGGTATAGAAGTCACATTACAGACAAAAATGTACTTAAAAATTGGTAAATAGACTTAAATACGTTATATTCACCTTCAATAAATCTATTCTCAAATATAAATGGTATTTGTGAAAGGATGACTTAATTAAATATTGAAACGATTCCCCCCTCCAGTCTTATCTCTGCCAGGAGCAACTAGGTGTCTGAGCACCCTCATACACCTATAGGAGGTATAGGGGGTTCAGCATGAATATTAGGGAATCATCAGAAGTAGGACGGAATCGCCATGATATGAGGGGGTCGGCAGGGGTATGGAGGAGCCGGTAAGAGTATGAGGGGGTCGGCAGGGGAATGAGTGGATTTTGTCTCTTCATTTTTCAAAATAATGAAATATTATGAAATGTTTTATTCCCACTATTGCCAGATCATAAACAAGATATCATAATAATATTATTATTTTGTACTATATAAAATTGATTGACTCATATAGGAATTTGTCATATGCACTATCTAACAAGATTTTGCCAATTTTTGCCTTTTGTGGCTTAGTTTCTTTAAAAGTGACAAAATCGATTCAATTGCTTTACACATTAAGCTTTAATATTGTGAGTTAGGGTTACACGATTGCGCAAATAACAAAATGGAATGAATTGGCAAAACTGGTTATTTATTGCCCTTTGTGACTTACTGTCGTGTCTCCAAGTCACAATAATAACTTGTGATTTAGTGTCTTTACCAGTTAAAGATTTAACCCTAGTTTGGGTTTTAAGGGTGGCACTCATATTAGTGACAAAAGGCCTTTTGTAATTTAACATGGATTCGTAGTTCAATCTAAATTCTTTTTTTTTCGGCTTGCCGAATTTGTTCAAATCTATGAAAAACAAATCGTGATTTAATTGGCATACTGTCATAATGAAATGTTGCCGTGCGAAACCCCTGCATGTTATTAGGACCAAATCACTGCAATGTCACAATGTTACCCATAAGAAACGATGAATAACATCCTTTCACTATACTACACACTTGACTGGAATGTACTTCTTTTCATAAACTGAAACAGACAAGTGTGTGATTAGTTCACGTTCGCATCCAATCAAGTACGTTTCTTTTGATCGTGCATGAAATAGTGACCCTAGGCGTAAAGCCAATGATCCGTCATGAGACAAAACCCAAAATGATTCTCTTCTCATCCTTTTTTGACTCACCTTCCTGTCACATTTCCAGCTATGGCTAACCCAATGCTAAATCTTCCTTTTGGGTGTATATTGGAACAGCTTGTGCACATACACTTCAGAGTGTTGAGGATTCCTTCAATCTTGTTGCTCAAATTTATAACTAGAAAAGGAAAGAGTAGTTTCTAGTTTATATCAAGTTTCTCTGTATAATTATATTAAATCATGTATGTTCAGAATAAAATGTGGCTGTCCACTGAGAATGAGTTCTACTAATGCGACACCAACAAGTTGTGCCAATGTTGATAGCAATTAAATGCTGCGAAAATATTTCACTTTTCAAAATATCTTAAATTAAATTTGTTGCTTAAGCTCACACATATTGACGTAATCTTAAAATGTACTTACCATTATTGGAACTTAGACGGCCGTCAGGATCACAAACCCAGTTTTTGTTATTTGGACTATCTGGTCGGTTGCATAGAAGGGGTTCTCGAAATGGATTGGGGAAATCCTGAGCCGAATCGGGCCACTTAAATGTCGAGAGTCCGTCGGCTGATTGCATCGCTTTGTCAACTGCAGGTGGGCCTAGTGGGAGTTGGGCGGCGAGCTGCTCCCCTGAAGGGGGCGCTTGGAGCAGCTCATCCGACCGGGTAAGATATAAGGGTGTCCCCAATATGAGGGTAGGGATTACCAAAGTAAAAATAAGAACTTGTGTAGATACCATCCTATTCCTGAAAAATGTAGCAGTAGAAATGTGTATTCTTGGTTAGATTCACTGTATACCCAAAGGTTTGCGAAAATCGATTTTACAGACACAGTCACAGTCTTAGTTAAAGTTTTCCTTAGATGTAATCAACGGAAGAAGCATTTGCCTGGCCATTCAGAACAAACTAGGAATATCTTCTCTATTCAGTATAAAAACCACATTGATGAATATTTTGAGCTAAAACAATATTTTACTGGGTATTTTTGACAACACTGCCAATGTTCACGATCACGGGCCGTATACATGACTCAGCTAGCCGTTACTTTATCTGTGTATATCGATATAAGCCTGTGGAAACAGCTGGCTGGTTATGTAATGTTGATTTGTCACCACACAACGTACTGGGCCACTGATAACAGAGCAAGGTTCAACGAGTCATGCATTGGTTTTATTGATATAAATGAATGTTGGCACTGTTGGCTATTTTCTTATACATTTTTCATATTCCTTAGATTCAATTCAATTCCCGTTGCAAGTTTCTTTTCCAACCATTTAGTTAACAATAAGCCTACCAAACTGGTTTTAGTTTTAAGAATAAAAATGGTCACATCAACTGTGCTTCCGTCACAAATAAGGACGGTTCATTAAACGTTCCAGCCACTATTAGAATTATGAGTCATAAGGGGTTGGGAAGTGGGACCAACTAGATGAAAATGTAAAAAAAAAATCGGGAATTTCTAAAAATAGGATAAAAGGGTTTATATAAATGTATCTGATATGAATAGTATCAAATATGGTATCTACATTGTTTTATTCATCAATCATCTACGCATGTTAAGTTTATCATTTATCACGACATCAGAAGAACTTCCTGTACTTGAAGAGATGTTCAATAAAAAGAAAGAATTGTGTCTAGAAGTCATTCGTTTGATAGAGATCTCTGATACTACCAACCAATTACCATGAATATAACAGGTCGACACTGGTACCAAATGGACCGGTTAGCTTGTATTCAAAAGCCCGCTATGTTTCGATAATAAGATAGTCGTGGATGGCCCGTCTATTCTCTTACCTGAGTTTGAAATTGTTGAAAAAGCGTACATAAATCCCTAAATGTAAGCTCCTGTTAAGTTTCCATGTAGACAAGACGGCAACGCGTGCACGTGAGTCGGTGTTCGTCTGGTATCTGTATACACCTACCTCTAGATCTGCCATTATCTGCTCTTACTCAGTCAATGTTTACACCGGTGGAATGATAACATTATCAACTATCGCATATGGCAAGATAGGAGGGACATCAGGTCTACCGTATTTATAAAAAGAAAATAGAACTAAAAGTAGCGAGTAAGAGTTGAGTAAGTGATGGATTTTAACAACTTTTTATACAAGATATATGTGTCTATGTCTGCCGAGTTGAAATTCTGCGATTAGAAGAATCAAGGTGTCACAATACAAACAGCAGTGGTTCAGCAGTTAAGTTGGTAGCATACTGATAATTTCAAATGCAATGGCTAGCTTTGTTAGTTTATATGTAAAGCTTCCGGGTGCATTTTAAATTACCACCAATATACAATGTATCTGTGGCACTAACCACATTTCTAAATTGTTTATAGTACAGTGCATAGTACCCTCTTGCTTCAACAGTCTCTTAGTTCAGCGGACATCACCTCAGAATGGACAAAAAATGATGTCTTGGCCATCATCCAGCGGTTTCTAGTATAAGACAACCTTAGTTAGGCAAACAATTTGCTTCTTCATACAACAGACAGATAATCCTCTCCCAAATATAATTTATCACCTTTTTAAACTGACAACTGGTGGCTAGTTAGGTGCAACTAGAGGTTTTGAGTGGATGGCGCTTAGGTGCTGGCCATGGGAGGCCCTGCCGACCCCTCATCAAAGAGAGAAGTCATGTCAGTTGTCCCCTGTCCACTCAACACACCTCCAAGCCCTTTGCCAAAGGAAGAAGTCCCGTCAGTTGCCCCCTGTCCACTCACCACCTCTCGGCCCTATACCAAATAGAGAAGTCATGCCAGTCGCCCCTGTCCCCTCAACACCTTGCATTCCCACTCCTCATCAAAGAGAAATCCTACCAGTTGTCCCCAGTCTACTCCGCATTCCTGTCGGCTCCTCATCAAAAACAGACGTCCTACCAGTTGTCCCCTCTTAGTTGAACGGACATTGTCCTATAACAGACAAATCACCTGGCCCCGTCCATGTCCGTTCAACCAAGAGTCGACTGTACAATGCATCACTAACCTTCCTATTTGTCTATAGATTTATGATTTTTTGTTCAGATAGCCGAAGGGGATATCTCTTCGCTGATGTTCACAAGGTCAGGGAGGCAACAAAGACTAAAGGTGGTAGGAATATGTGTTGGAAAATGTATGAAAAACGCAAAGAATTGAAATTGCCACATTTCTGTTAATCCAAGGTGAAATTGTTCACTGTTTCCTTACTAAAGAACCTGTAAAATGCTATGTTACACGTTTAAATGCTTATGCTTGCGTTGGTAAATTTTGTCCGATGCCAATCAAATTTAGACTTTTATAAACATATTTGTGAAATAATGCCAATGCCAATGTGAATCTAGTGCGCAACACTGATACCAACACGAATGAACACCCAACCGAAATGCTAACGCAAACCTTATTTTTCCATATTACACTTTGCCTTTGGTATCAGGATTCGTGATTGCTATTTGCGTTGGCGCCATCTATAGTATAATCCATAAACTGCCAACTAGTGTCACAAGCACTTCTTAAGTCTTAAACCTCTGAAAGCCACCCAGGTGGCTCTATAGTAAGTTATTTTAGGAAAATCCTTTAAAGAGGAGGAATTTAAAGCTCTGTCAGGAAATTCCAAGTAGAACGAGAGACAATTATATATCGTCATTAAAATATTCTAATATCAGTTGCTTAGTTATTAAAAGAATTCCAATTAATATTGAACAAACTTGATGTTGGCAACCTATGCTGCCATCTGTGATGACTTGACAGTATACTTATAAAGAAGTTCTCCTCCTCATTTCTTCATCTTGTCTACTCATTCTGCATCTGAACCCATAACTAATCAACACTTGATATGCACAAATTAGAATTTCTCATGATTATTCACAATTAACCCTTTCGCGGCGCCGCCCCTAGCGGGGAGCGCGCCCACTAAGCCGCCATCTTGGTTCAGGCGCTCCCCGCTAGAAGACGCCACTTTCCCGCCATGGCGGCTAGCGGCGAGCAAGGGAGAGGGATGTCCGCGGGAATTATCGCCATTTTTCGCAGAATTCATCGATTTGGACCATTCTTTTTGTGTCAGGGAGATGGATTATGTGTCAAGGATCACGCACATACTTCATTTGGCGATGGACATGCAGTATTTTTCGCATTTCGGTCGAAAAACAATTCGCCAAATTTGGAAATTTCCACAGCCTCGCTTTCAAGTGACGCGATGGCGCGAGTCGGCGAGCAAGGAGGAGGAGGAGGTCCTCGCGCAAAATGGCCATCCTGCAGAAAATAACGGATTTATTACAATATGGACATCGCGTTGCGAAGGTATAGACCCTACTGATTGTCCATATCGCGAAAATCCGGCGCAAATCGATGCATTTTCACCCGAAATTCGGTGTGATTTGCAACTGATCTTCCCGGGCGGTCGAGAAAAAAACCGCCGGTGCACACGCGAGGGGAGCCCGGCCCACCGCTGGGGCGCCGCTCCGGGAGCACTTTGTAGAAAGTTCCCATCCTTTGAAAAATATTCGATTTATTGCCTTGTGCACATTGGATTACCCAGGAAGAGACCCTACTGGTTATACGTATCGCGAAAATTTAGTGGAAATCGATGGATTTCAGGCAAAATTTGGTGTAATTCCCTGCGGTTTCCCTTCCCTCCCCGCCCCTACCCCGGCCTAGGAAGTGCCGGTGAAAGAGCGGGCTGGAGCGGGCCCTCGCCGTTGGACAGCCCACTGTGGGTGACTGTGTTAGCTATCATATGAAAGTAAAGTAGGCCTATGGATATAGAAGAAGCAAGGCTACACACAAGGTAGGTTTCAGATTTCTATGATTTATATGTCGGGGGGCCCTGGTAGGTATAGGTAGGTGGGGGGATCCCTGGACCGCTCACCAGTCCCCCGCCCCTACCCCGGCCTAGGAAGTGCCGGTGAAAGAGCGGGCTGGAGCGGGCCCTCGCCGTTGGACAGCCCACTAGGGTGACTGTGTTAGCTATCATATGAAAGTAAAGTAGGCCTGTGGATATAAGAAGCAATGCTACACACAAGGTAGGTTTCAGATTTCATTCATTTTTTATTTTGGGGGTCATGTTCGGTGGGCGGTCCGGGTTGTCTACTCTTCATAGTCAGTGTAGGTTTCATATTTTCTTACACTGTGAAAAACAGTGAAACACTTGGGCAAACACAGATGCACTTTACAATCTTTACACCCATACTTGGTCTGTTTCTTGGTCACTGTGGGATCTATTCCATATCGCCTATAACACACCCGACACCAGCTTTTCCTCTCGAGGGTACTAGGCAGGCATCGGGCGGTCAGCCTTCGGTCAGTGGTGGTGGTGGTGGTCCTGGGGATAAGGGGGCGTGGCACTTCTGTGTTGGTTTCCTGGAATATCTGGTGGACTAAACCAATGCTAAATTCAAAAAAGGTCACCTTCTTTTCCGCTACAGAGTTGTACATAATGTAAGCGTTCAGTTTCATGATTTCCAAAGCAAAAAAAAATAATTTATTCGTCCACTTCTTCGATTTCCTGCCAAAGGAATAATATGAGAACATTTGATCAGCCAGATCAACGCCACCCATATACTTAGAATAATCTTTGACAGTCTGAGGGCAAGGGATCTCCTGCCTGGTGAATTTCCCCTGGTCGTCCTTGAGTGTACGTGTAGTTTTGTCCATTTCAGATCCGTGGAAAGTTGACAGGACCCTGATGATTTTTCTATCCTGCCAGAGGGTAAGCAAAAGGTTTGAGGCCCTTGAAAAGATGGTATCCCCCTTTTTCTTGATGTCCTGGTGCGATTTGCCCATCAAATTTTTTGGCAGTTCGGTCCTGTTACTCCTGAGGGTGCCACAGGCGTAGGTCAACATTTGGGCAAGCTTGTCGAATATGGGGACTGAACTATAAAAATTATCAAAGAAAACCCTAATCCCCTTATACAGGGCCTGGGCTCCCCTCAACAGCTTCATGATAACATCTTCAAAGATCCGGAAGGGGGTGGAACGGTCATCCCGGTGAAAGTAGGGTAGAACCTGTAGGACATAACCTGAAATATAAAAAAATTACTTTTAAATGTACATATTTTACTTCATGTAGATTTATATTTTTTTACAAAACAATTTATTCAATTTAATTCATTTGGCTAGGGCGCCTGCATGTACAGAAAGGGGGACTGACTGGTGGGAAGGGACTTGCCTTTTGAGTCTATTTGATTAGAAGGCAGTCTCATCCTGTCTGTGGGTTACCTCTCACACCTCACTTTTATTTTTTAGGCCTATTTCATTTACATTATTGCGTTAAAAAATGTAACTATGATATTACCCAATGCATCTAATCATTTTTATTTTGAATTAAATTTATTTACAAACCTGTCGCACTTTCTGCCAGCACCCAGCATTTTATCCCCCACTTGTTAGGCTTGTTAGGCATGTAGACACGGTGCCTGCTCCTTCCCTTGTGCTTCACCAGCGACTCGTCGATAGCAACTTCTCTTTGGGGGTTGTACAGGGCAGGGGCGGTCTTATTGATGATCTCGAAAATCCATGACACCATGGGCACAGGATTTCTGCGTCGCCGATTTTGTCCGTTTGGTTCGTCATTTCCGTTAGGTCCTTGTCCGTTTCCGTTACCATTTGCCTCCGCAGCAGCAGCCAGGTCGTCATCGAGGTTTACATTTGGTTGGTCAGGCTCAGCAAAGTGTAGGTACCTGTTTGAACAGAAATAAACCTCAGATTACTCTCCGCTACCTTTCAGTAGCATGTTACATATGAGACATGTCATTCCATGCTCAAACATGGATTTCTGGGGCTTATGGTGGTCATTGGAAGGGGGCGTGGCACTCTTGACATGTCATTCCATGCTCAAACATGGATTTCTGGGGCTTATGGTGGTCATAGGAGGGGGGCGTGGCACTCTTGACATGTCATTCCATGCTCAAACATGGATTTCTGGGGCTTATGGTGGTCATAGGAGGGGGGCGTGGCACTCTTGACATGTCATTCCATGCTCAAACATGGATTTCTGGGGCTTATGGTGGTCATAGGAGGGGGGCGTGGCACTCTTGACATGTCATTCCATGCTCAAACATGGATTTCTGGGGCTTATGGTGGTCATAGGAGGGGGGCGTGGCACTCTTGACATGTCATTCCATGCTCAAACATGGATTTCTGGGGCTTATGGTGGTCATAGGAGGGGGGCGTGGCACTCTTGACATGTCATTCCATGCTCAAACAGGTTTATTCTTTACATTGGTAGGGGGCGTGGCACTTTCACAATAGATTTCATGTTTACACATAGACAATGCTTGACATTGGTAGGGGGTGTGGCACTTTCACAATAGATTTCATGTTTACACATAGACAATGCTTGACATTGGTAGGGGGCGTGGCACTTTCACAATAGATTTCATGTTTACACATAGACAATGCTTGACATTGGTAGGGGGTGTGGCACTTTCACAATAGATTTCATGTTTACACATAGACAATGCTTGACATTGGTAGGGGGTGTGGCACTTTCACAATAGATTTCATGTTTAGACTTGGACAATGCTTGACATTGGTAGGGGGCGTGGCACTTTCACATGGTACATGTTGTCATGTCGCATGCATGTCATATCATGCACATACTTACAGAATGCGATGGGAAGGGGGCGTGGCACTTTTACATGTCGCGTGTATGATATGTCATGTCACATGCATGTCATATCGTACACAGACTTACAGAATGCTTAGGATGGGAAGGGGGCGTGGCACTTTTACATGTCGCGCGCATGATATGTCATGTCGCATGCATGTCATATCGTACACAGACTTACAGAAAGCTTAGGATGGGAAGGGTACTTTTATATACTTTTTTTTTTTTTTTTTTCCATAATGAAACTTACAGAATGCTTGACATTGGTCGGGGGTGTAGCTCTTTCACATTCTATTTCATGTTTACACATAGACAATGCTTGACATTGGTAGGGGGCGTGGCACTTTCACAATAGATTTCATGTTTAGACTTGGACAATGCTTGACATTGGTCGGGGGTGTAGCTCTTTCACATTCTATTTCATGTTTACACATAGACAATGCTTGACATTGGTAGGGGGCGTGTCACTTTCACATGTTATGTATATGTCATCATGTCACATGCATAAGATGTGCCCGGGATGTGTCTGGGATGTGTCTGGGTTGTGCCCGGGATGTGTCTGGGTTGTGCCCGGGATGTGTCTGGGGTGTGTCTGGGATGTGCCTGGGATGTGCTTGGGATGTGTCTGGGATGTGCCCGGGATGTGTCTGGGGTGTCCCCGGGATGTGTTTCGGGTGTGTCTGGGATGTGTCTGGGGTGTCCCCGGGATGTGTCTGGGATGTGCCCGGGATGTGTCTGGGATGTGTCTGGGGTGTCCCCGGGATGTGTCTGGGGTGTCCCCGGGATGTGCCTGGGATGTGTCTGGGATGTGTCTGGGGTGTGTCTGGGATGTGCCTGGGATGTGTCTGGGTTGTGCCCGGGGTGTGTCTGGGATGTGCCCGGGATGTGTCTGGGGTGTCCCCGGGATGTGCCCGGGATGTGTCTCGGGTGTGTCTGGGATGTGTCTGGGGTGTCCCCGGGATGTGTCTGGGATGTGCCCGGGATGTGTCTGGGATGTGTCTGGGATGTGTCTGGGGTGTCCCCGGGATGTGTCTGGGGTGTCCCCGGGATGTGCCCGGGATGTGTCTCGGGTGTGTCTGGGATGTGTCTGGGGTGTCCCCGGGATGTGTCTGGGATGTGCCCGGGATGTGTCTGGGATGTGTCTGGGATGTGTCTGGGGTGTCCCCAGGATGTGTCTGGGGTGTCCCCGGGATGTGCCTGGGATGTGTCTGGGGTGTGTCTGGGGTGTGTCTGGGATGTGCCTGGGATGTGTCTGGGATGTGTCTGGGATGTGCTTGGGATGTGTCTGGGATGTGCCCGGGATGTGTCTGGGGTGTCCCCGGGATGTGCCCGGGATGTGTTTCGGGTGTGTCTGGGATGTGTCTGGGGTGTCCCCGGGATGTGTCTGGGATGTGCCCGGGATGTGTCTGGGATGTGTCTGGGATGTGTCTGGGGTGTCCCCGGGATGTGTCTGGGGTGTCCCCGGGATGTGCCTGGGATGTGTCTGGGGTGTGTCTGGGGTGTGTCTGGGATGTGCCTGGGATGTGTCTGGGATGTGTCTGGGATGTGCTTGGGATGTGTCTGGGATGTGCCCGGGATGTGTCTGGGGTGTCCCCGGGATGTGCCCGGGATGTGTTTCGGGTGTGTCTGGGATGTGTCTGGGGTGTCCCCGGGATGTGTCTGGGATGTGCCCGGGATGTGTCTGGGATGTGTCTGGGATGTGTCTGGGGTGTCCCCGGGATGTGTCTGGGGTGTCCCCGGGATGTGCCTGGGGTGTGTCTGGGGTGTGTCTGGGATGTGCCTGGGATGTGTCTGGGATGTGTCTGGGATGTGCTTGGGATGTGTCTGGGATGTGCCCGGGATGTGTCTGGGGTGTCCCCGGGATGTGCCCGGGATGTGTTTCGGGTGTGTCTGGGATGTGTCTGGGGTGTCCCCGGGATGTGTCTGGGATGTGCCCGGGATGTGTCTGGGATGTGTCTGGGATGTGTCTGGGGTGTCCCCGGGATGTGTCTGGGGTGTCCCCGGGATGTGCCTGGGATGTGTCTGGGATGTGTCTGGGGTGTGTCTGGGATGTGCCTGGGATGTGTCTGGGATGTGTCTGGGATGTGCTTGGGATGTATCTGGGATGTGCCCGGGATGTGTCTGGGGTGTCCCCGGGATGTGCCCGGGATGTGTCTCGGGTGTGTCTGGGATGTGTCTGGGGTGTCCCCGGGATGTGTCTGGGATGTGCCCGGGATGTGTCTGGGATGTGTCTGGGTTATGCCCGGGGTGTGTCTGGGATGTGCCTGGGATGTGTCTGGGATGTGCCTGGGATGTGTCTGGGATGTGTCTGGGTTGTGCCCGGGATGTGTCTGGGATGTGTCTGAGATGTGCCTGGGATGTGCCTGGGATGTGTCTGGGGTGTGTCTGGGATGTGTCTGTATATCTTACCTGAGAATCCCCTTGAAGCGGTCCCTGGCCATCGTGGCCGGGAATATGGGCGTGGCCATCTCTGCCATCGTCGACCAGTAATCGTTAATCGATGGCTTCTTTATCAGGCCCATCAGGAATGTGAGGCTGAGCCATCGCAGCATCTCCGGGGGGGCAATTGATTGCCAGAGCCCCTTGCGCGGTCTCCTCCTGGCCATGTTGGGCACATCAGCCCCATGTCGCGTGGCATAGGCGTTGGTGCGGCCGCACAGAATGCCCAGAAACTCTAGCGATACAAACAGCTTAAAAAAATCGCTGTAGCTGATGGTTTTAGTAGTATCCACCTTGTCCGTGATGCCTGGGGTTTCTGTGTAGGGGGTCATAGGGTCGGGCTTGGATATGTTCGGACCGATGCGAACCCAACGGCGATCCCCGACGATGGCATCGTCGCGGACGTGCGCCAGGAGCCTATCTTCGTCCGAATCGCTCGAATCGCCAGAGCTACTGCTCTCAACTCTTTCTATAGGGGCTGGAGCAGTTCCCCCATTAAGCAGGCGCAAAGTGGCAATTGGTAGATCGTCTTCCCAGTCCCCATTTGCCCAGAAATCATCGTCAGAGCTATCCATCGTGTGCCGGGTAACGCACGGAGCCGCCGGGTGACGCACGGAGCCGCCGGGTGACGCGCGGACGGGTCCCGTCGGGGCGTCCGTCCCTGTTTCTCGGCAATTTTCGGCCCGTTGCCATAGCAACACAAAAAAAAAATCCACTGAAAGTTCTTTATTTGCCTAATTTCTACATTCTGTGCGAAAACCGGAAGGCTCTAGCGATTTTTTTAGGCGATTTAACGGCGATTTAGAAAAAAACGCTGAAATGTATCCCTGAGGCAACTGTCGTCTAGGGACGGCGGCGCCTCAGGGACACATGGTGGCCCTGCGCGGCGATGCCTCAGGGACACTGGCGGCGTGAAAGGGTTAAGCAAATAATGATGTTAATTAGTGGAAATTCTTTTATTTTTCAAAAGTCTCTTTGGCTTCATTTATGATAATCATTTATGAACTTTTTGTCGAAACATGATTAATCCTCTATGCTCTTTTTTGAGTAAATAAAATAAATATTTGACAAATTTCTGGTTGCCATGGAAACCCAAGTGCAGATATTAACCAAAAAAAGACAATTTCAGTGACTTGGTATAGTGCTAACATTTGGAATGTTTTCTACAAACTGCATCTAAAACAGTCCTAATTTTCATATTTGAGACAATATTTTATTAACTATGAGCTGTAGAATAACATATTCAGCGGCGAAAGGGTTAATGTGTTAATGTGGAAGAAAGGGTCATACGCAACAAATATGCATGTTGGAAACTGTGAAAGTAAAAATCAATGATAGCACTCAATCGTTTTTTATACTTTAATGATGGTTTTATTAGATAGTCAACTGTACAGAAACCACTGTCCATACTGACCCAAATACTTTAAGAATTTGGATAACAAACAATGCTATAAAATTTTAATTACCAGGTGCATGTGTTCATAATTTATAACTATCAGTGTTGACAAGATTCAAAGTTTATGTGCTGGTTGAAACATGTTCCCCCAAACGATCTTTATGGGTAATTTTTAAAAAAAAGGCTGATTTAAGTATGTAGACACTCACTGACTCATCAAATAAATTTGATATCAGGTAGTGATTGGGTATAGTGTTTAAATAAGAGAGGTCACTCGTTGCAGTGTTTCCATTGTCTATTGTTTCAAATCCAAGGCGCACCCTGCCCTGTCAGCAAAGGGGGCTCTATGTATTATTGAAGTGGGCAATCATGTGATTTTTCACACAATTCCTCATAGTTAACCCCACCTGGCTACGCCACTGAAAACTGTCACATGTTGACCTTGAGGACTGTGACATGTTTTGCTCCAGGATCTTCAGGATACCCATACACAATAGCAGGGGTGTCTTCGTTTTGTCCGTCATCCGCCGTCTCATCAGGATACCTTGAGCACACTGACAATCCATTTACATTGAACTCTTTACAATCGAATGGCAGCTGCTGTTTCTGCATCAGATCTCTAGATGGCACCACCCTCTTGAATGCCGACAACCTTTCCGAAGAAGTGAGGGACGAATGCAAACTGCCTGTCCTATCTTCCTGTTGTGTTCTAATATTCTGAGGTTTTGTTAAATATAGGCGCGCTGGTTTCTTGGGTGGTTTACTTACATCCACACTGGCAGAACTACTTCCTTTGAGGGATGGTTCAAGGATTCCACGGAAAGAATGCTTCCTTACAAGATCGTCATGGGACTCTTCTAATGAACGTCCAACAGTGTGTCCATTAAAGGGTTGGTAGTTACATATACAGGAGTCTTCATAGACTGCATCGCTGACTGATGGACCGAATTCGGACATGGGTACAATATCTTGCGGCAGAATATCCCACTTAAGTTGGATGGGACCCAAGAAGTCCTCAGGCGTTAATCCTTTATTAACTTAGGTATCAAGGGGTACATCACCAAAGGTTACCGACTCCTTTATCTACCAGTCGAAATAGAAATGTAAAGAATTTCTCACATAATAAGTTATGCTTTGTAATTAAGAAAAAGGATGTGACAGGATTGATTGTAAAGATATATGGCCTTCTACAAATATGATCACGTTTTCATAACCAATGAACTTTGCGTTCCATACTGACTGTTCCAAACGTAAAGGGACAACAGAAAGTAATGTAATTGTGATATATTTAGATTTCACTATTGTATTTGTCTGTACTTGTTGATGTAAAGTCCAGGTGTGAATAATGCCTATAACGACTTTTTATAAATATTTACATGGGTAGCAAGGACGCCTGAACAACATTAAATTTACGGCTATATTGCATGTCCTACTAAGATTAGTTGTGATTATGTTAGGGTTAGACATCATTACAAACACTACATCGATCAATCTACAGACTGGACAGTATAGGCTTACAGGGTTTTCCTTATATGCTTGTCTGGTCTGCCACCTGGCTGTGAGCATGAGTTATTTCGGTTTGATCACAATTGCTTTGAAAGGATGAGGAATGTTTTCCTGCAATCTACTTTTAATAGTATCACCAATGAGAGTTAATAACTAGTCTTATTATTAACTAATAGAGGGGTCTGAATCCGGTCTGCATATAATATAGAGAGAGATCTATTGCCTGTGATGCCATGCAATAGAAAATCCAGAACATATATGTAAGCATATGAATACAGTCTGTAGATAGATTTTCACTTAATTCATTTCCTTTCCTATCAAGAGACATGCACAGGCTGCCAGAGGAAAATCAGAATCCTATATAGACCACCTTTGTTCATGCACTGAATAGAGATAATACTTACTCATGTTCTTAGTATGACTATACATATGCATCTATGGAATATATTAGACAGGAAAACTTGACACATGAAACCAACTTGAGTGTTCTTTGTAGAAAGCATATTTATTTCATTTTGAAATTCGATTCAAATCAGGTTGAATATTTTAATAACTTTAGGATATCAAAAATCTGTAAAGACTTGACTGTACATGTGTACTATCATTTTTCCATGTTAACAGCAAAATTCATATTAATACTCCATTGTATAAATGTAGCTAGACCCATTTTCATTAACTAGCACAGTATAGTTCATTCATATATAAAATAATTATAGATTGCTTAATCTTTAAGTGCTCTTGCAGCGGTAGAACACCAAGGGATTTCAGTGAACATCAACGTTATCTGAACATCAATTTTACTATAATTTATGGAAAGTTTCGATCTTCCTAAAAAGTTGGAATGATATGCAAAGGGATCCTGAATGTGAACTTGTTATGCAAGTGAAATATTTTGTACAATTGCACAAATCTGAAAGACAATATCATAATGACACACGAATGATCAACAATTCTAAATGTATATATTGTAACACGTTCGAGTATTTACACATTGCTGCGACCTGCACATTTTAGTAACATTTAAGAAAAAAATACAGTACAAAAATACCGGTTCTCACTAAAGCTATTTCTCGGATACAATTAAAATATGTGCTGAAAGGTTCTTTCAAAGCCTATGTTAGCAAAAGAATTAGAACGTCCCCCTCGATTTATATTAAAGATTATAATTGTATTATTTCTTTCTTTCTCATAATGTAGACCTATTCTGTCTCATTTTGTGATGCCACCAGACTAATTCTCGGTTTTCGTATAAAGACTTCATGCAGTAGAATCCTAATATCTTTTCTTCTCGTCCATGACCTAGATGATGGTGCTGGGCTCTTTAGAAGGCTGATTTAGAGATGATGCCTATGTATGTGAGGAGGAAGATTATGTCAGTCAATTATCTCAGCTTTGCCTGATTGAACACAATACTATAAATTATTTTGACATTTTCTATCCGTACATTTAAAATACAGAGATATCATAATGCGATTTTTTTTATTCAACAGTTTCATAAACAAGTTAACAACGTCTTTATGAAACATTAAATTACAAAATTATTATACTGATTTATATCTGTATTCAAATCATCAAATTAAAAATGTTTCTACATGTCGGTTTTGTCAAGCAATTATATGTAAGCTGATAAGCGTGCTTACAAAAGCATCTCGCCGTGTTATACTTAGCTTAAAATGCTCTATATTGGGATGTTGAAAAGTAAGTTGATTGCTTGCCAATATTTCGCATAATATAAACAAGGAAGCTTAAATTTGCAGCACCACAATAAGTTATAAAAAACTAATATGCTTTTAACTTGTTATCTAGGAAAATGTTGTAATGGAGCTGGCAAATTCTGTAGAGGACACGTATGGGATCACAGAAGTATATAATCATAGGACTAAAAACTAATTCCATTGATAAGTGAAACGATTATGCAGAGGTTAATTGGGTATATTGTCAGTATGCTATAATATTCTTTTTTATGGTGTTAGCATGAAGGATGGTTTGATGTGCGGAAAACAAACCATAACGGTATGGGGTGGTTAGAATAAATACCCATAAATCGATTAATCTAATCAGAAGCTGTTCAAATTTATATACCGTTCTTAGATTCCATCCTGTAATTTTGACGGCGCCCGGAAAACGATATGCCACACATCTACATTTCATTGAAAGACAGAAAAGACAGGATAAACAGATGATAAGAAAATTGACACGTAATTACTGCACAATGACAACAAAGACAAAGCGGCATGCTAATTGGCAATGAAACAAGGCTTTTTCTGAAAATAAAAGTGCGTTTACGGGGTCCGAGCATAATACAACATGCACAATACTTCACCCTTCGAGAGAGAGGCAACTGCCAGTAAAATTTCTAATTGCATCCTGATCACTTCCGATGAATACAATACTGTTATCAATTGTCTGTTTTTGTTGTATAAGGGTCTCAATTAGGAATTTATCAACTTGAATTTAGATTTAGATTTACGTCGACAGTCTGTGTTCGAAATCACACACAGTCTATGTGTCTTTATTGGTATAAATAACAAAAATCGTCTACATACTAAATGTGATGATTAAAAGGAATGGTAAGATATATTATTTTTGAAAAGGAATTTCTAAAACCACCCGTATTATCATTGTTCAGTTCGTTCATAAACAAGCCTTTCATTTTCCTAATTTGAAAGGCTAAACTGATTCTTTTCAATTCGGTTTCCTAGTTATCTAAGTTAAAGATTTCTTTTTTCATTTACAATGGTAATACTTCAGAGCTTCTCTGAATGGAGATAAATAACTAGGGCTTCTCATCACTAGATGGTGGGCTTGGGGAAACCTTCCCCAGAGGCCTTCGCTGTAACAATCGAGAAACAAACAAAATCATATTCAATCAGAGTCAAATAGTATTACAAACAGACTCAAAGCAAGGAATTACAAATGATCAGGTATTGGTATTGGTAACGTTTACCATACTTCTTCTAATTACAGCCGTTTAATCACTCTACTCTGTAACCTGTGACATATTTTTAAACTACTTACTGTTAGGACAACACCTGTATAAGTATTCCTCAATCATGTTTATATACCAGAAATGCACTGGAGAAGCATGCGCATACCCACCACAATATATTTGGTTCAAGGTGGAAGCATGCATTGTTATTCAAAAGGACAACATGCTTTTTGTGATTTATAATGCTTCATACTCTGTGAGAGGTGACGAAGAACCCTCACAATTATGCAGTACATTAGACGTCATTTATTCGATGAAAGAGAATATTGCCTACCTCTTCTCCATTTCGACTTGCTTCGATGCACTTAACCATCATGACAATAAGAGCGATCAAAACAAGGACGACGATTACTACGATGAGGATGATCTCAATGGTCTCCAGTTTCCCTGTAAATTATGTAGGCCTATGTTAGATAACTAGGATGGGTGTTCTTAGATAAACAATTCAACGGTAAAAATGTCCTGATATCTTTCTATGTTTTATGTGCTTAAAAAAACTTGCTTAAATCCCTTAAATGTAATATAGCATTAATATTACAAGCACCTTGAAACACCATCTGAATAAAACTTGTTTGTCCATGCTGACATCACGATGACACCGAATGGTCACCGTTTGACCAATTAAATATTACTTAAACTGTCTAATGACAAATTTTCATCTCACACTGGTACCAAGTTTCATCATGTTCAAAATTTTGTCTATTGATGTTTTGCTTCTCATAACTTAAATCATTTTTGGTCTATCAAAAGAAGTTTTTAGTTTGAAACCTACGTAGCCGCTCATCTGTAGATGGATCAAAGTCTGGTTCTTCTGTTAAAAGAAAGAAACAGAATACCTAGTGAGTCATAACCATAATAGGCAAATTGGAGTAAGCGGGATATTCATTTGAAATATGATATAGTGGAAGGCACCATTGAGTCGTGTCATTTTGGGACCATCCGCAGCAATCTCTCACTCATACGCGAATGTTGATGTTTGGCCATATTTCAGTGTAGCTAGCTCATCAATATGTAAACCCATCAATTATGTTTATAATGTCTTGTTCACTATCTTACATGCACCTAGCAGAGTAAAGTATACTAAGTGTCCACATTATTAGATGAATCTCCAAGAGTGATATAATTTAGCTTTTAAAAGCTTGCAATAAACATCCGAAGCTAACATTTAGGCCATATGGAGTCTCAATTTAGAAGTTTATATATATGCACAAATCAATGTTTTCTTCAACTTTATAAAAGACACAGGATATAAAGTGATTCATGGTGAGACATATATATATATAATACGTGCACTTTTATTTGTATTAAGAAGGAAAGGATCCACCGTCCTACTTACCGACAACGTAGATATAGTGGGGGTCGGCATCATGGTCTCCAAGCTTCTGGTCCTTGATATGATTCATTACAGCATCCTGGATGGCCTCTCTGGTTTTGTCTTCTTCACCTTGAGTTCCTTTAGTCATGTAGGTGATCTTAAGGTCGGTAATGATGCTCCCCGGTCTGCATTCAAAATCATAAAAGTCAACAGGGTACACTTAACTAAAAAGAAACCTATCCCCAACTACAGATGGGACAAAACACCCTACCGATTAATTGCATAAGTAAAAGTAACTATATGGGATGTAAAGTTATTAGCCAGAATGACCAGAGGCAATGTTTTGCCGTGTTATGTTAAATACAATGTAAGTGAATCAAGCTTTTCTCACCTTATACTCCTCACAGCAACGGTAAGTATGTTTGGAGCCTTTTTAATCATTTCCGAGGTCAGCTGATAATGTCGATAACAAGAAGAGAATTTAAGAAAAGAACAATCACATCTTTAAAACGATTTTCTAAAAGTATAGTCTTGAACCTTAAGATTTCCTCGAGAATATGTTCAAGTTTAACCGTAAGCTACACATATAAATATATATAATTAGCCTAGGCCTATATCTCATAAAGCCATACATGTACAGTTATAAGTTGACACGTTCTGCAATGTCCAACCTTATAATATTAACATTGGGAACCGTAGAAGCTTGATTCAGCTATGAAATCACAGGAATAGATAATTAATAGATTTATGGCTTAAATGAAGATTTACATAGTTTTCATTAACAGACTGATTAACAGTGAAAGAATCCTAATGTTTTCAGTAATGTTATCAGAATACCGATGGAACATTCATAAATGACACTACTACTTATTTTTCAAAAACGGTTTCCATGATAACATTGATATACAATCAACGCCATATTCCATCTTGCATTGTTTTAGGACCACCTTGCAGTATTGTAGGTCCAGCTTTGAGTGAATCTTTAGCCAAGCTTATTTGGTGGGTGTCAGGATCAGCACAAATAATTTTTAATTTGCTTGAAAATTCACATAATTATTCGGTCAGCATGAGAATCCCCAAGACCTCCTCTCTGTTCAAAATGCTATGCTTTAGAAGCGTGACACGTATGCCATTCTATTTCATGTAAATCAGCAGATTATGAATAGAAGTCTATGCGATAGGGCACAATATACATACCTCTGGTAACCAATTGTCTATAAACTCACGCGAAGCAGGAGAGTTTAAGTCCCTGTATTCGTTCTTATATGGTGCCAGGACTTTGAGGGAAAGTATAACTGACCTTTCGGATGCTGAAATAATGATTTTCATGGTCGTCGTAGTTGAAGCTAGAGCTAGATTAGGACATGATATTATTAGATTAGACTAGATTATATTTGGACATATAAACAGCAATAGTTGTTTATTTGATATCCTCCTAATACATAAAGCTAAAACTTTAAAATTGTGTTGTGCAGTGGACGGTGACGTGTGAGTAACTGGCTCCAAATGGTTATGGGCCCGATTTTTATAGTGAGATGACAACAAATGCCCATAACCATGGTTTCTGGAACCAGTAGCATCACCGCCTCCGCCAGAAAATACATTTCGTCGGTCTTGCTAAACAAATTACATATATAAAATTACAAAATATTGACGCAGTTTTCCATAATCTTAATGTAACAAACAGGCAAACATTAAACAACAGTTAGGAAGAGACAGTCCTCATATTAGCCATGCATTAGAATCTTCAATTATTACCCTATTTGTTTAGATTCACGAATTTTAAGGGAGTGCTGCTCAGTGCTTGTCCAGTAAAATCTATCATTCATCGAAGGGGAGCATGTATACCTGATATGATATTCAAAAAGGAAAAGGACGAGGATATTGTTGTCTTGTTGATTTTGGGGATTAGATTTGAGTACCTATACCTTTACATAGTCGACAGTAGGGCTATATACATGTTTAGGAACTACTGTACTTACGGTTGCATTCCCTGAAGCAGACCTTGGTATCCGGTCGAGTTGGGGTGGCCATGTGCTGGCCGGGCTTCCCGTTCTGGATAGGTCCACCGTATGTGGGGTAGAACAAGTAGTAACAGCCCGAGTCGTCATCGGAAAGGGCATGGTCTTGGGCATCGTTGGTAATCCTGTTGCGTGTAAACCTAAGGGTGTACACATTGTTGACGTGGGTGATGCTTGAGTCCATAAGATCGTTTTGAGCATCCTCTGTTGGGGCTTGATGTCTTCGATCAATATATCTGTAATGAGGAGGCGTTAAAAAGATATATGCTACCATGTGTTAAGTATTGCCTGGGAATCTAATCTGAGGCATGAGATTATGCACTGATGGAAACATAAACTATGTGCATAAGCCAATACAAGGATCAACATTCTATCAAACGTCAGAAAAACATCAAAAGGTTGACTGTTACATAGATTGCTATAGGTTGCAGTGGAAAAACATCTGCGTACACAAGAACGACAATAATTATATACATAGACTCAGAATTTTATATTCTGAGGCGTAGTAAGCCAACTCTGTCAATCATTCATATAAATGATCCGGCATGACACAGGTACAAAGGTATATCTGTAATGAACAAGTCTTAAAATAGTTATAAAACCTGAGATAATGTTATCTTTGCGTTGCGTGATGAATTTGATTTCTGAAAATTTTACCCACTATACTACTGATGCAAAGCGTTATGAAGAAGGAAGACTATCAAAATGTTAAATAGAGAAAAGGTAGGGCATTAATCAGGAGACAACTGCCCCCGCCCCTTAAACTTGTATATACATTTTTTCAAGGGAGCCAACAGCAATGTTGTGTCAAAATAATTATGACAAAATTTTGCAAACTCAAATAACGATTAAAATTCATTCTAAGAGTCTAACCTTAGCCATTGGTACAGTATAAATCATAATAACTAACTTCACTTCAATTCCATAATACTCATGTTAAGTATGCCTGCAGACAGAAATATTTGTCAACATAATAATTTTGGTGGATCACCAGAATTGACTAGGGATGAGTTTTCATATATTTTAATGTAGTTTCAGTCTGTATTCACAGTCTATATTTTACCACATGTACAGGCCTAGGCCATGGCCATGTGATATATTTCAACAGAATTT
Source organism: Lepidonotus clava (assembly GCA_936440205.1). Classification (NCBI taxonomy): domain Eukaryota; kingdom Metazoa; phylum Annelida; class Polychaeta; order Phyllodocida; family Polynoidae; genus Lepidonotus; species Lepidonotus clava. The sequence continues at coordinate 55,530,055 of OW387134.1, forward strand.
GCAAAATCTTCACCCTTCATTGCTTTAGGCTCTCTCTGAAGTACATTCAGTTTTGCAAACGAGAATGTGAAGTTTTCTTACCCGTCCATTATTCTTCCATTTGAAGCACCATCCACCCATCCAAGAACGACGTCTGCCTTTTCCTGTAGTTTATTTGAAACATGAAATTAATGTATAACTCGTATTGAGCTTACTATAAAACAATGATATGAAAATTCCACAATAATCTCTTTGCATAAAATATCTTGATTATGATGTTGATACACTACACCTTTTCACATAATAACTGAATTTAGCCTTTATTCAAAGGCTGCAAAAAAGATTGAAGTATGCAGGGTAAACCTGAAGGAAAACGGGTCCAAGCTAGCTGGTAAATACTTGAAATTTCTTGAATGGTCACTAGAATTCAAGCTCTGTAACCTTGCATTATGTTGAAGTTTCTTGGACTTTAACAACAGCTTGGATTTCACTCTAATTCAAGTTATTTCTCCTTCAAGAAATCCAAGGTTCCTTGAAAGAAGTTGAACATTTGGCATATTTTGTTATTGCAATGTCTAAGGTTCTTGGATTTGCTTGGACTTTTATTTTAGACCAAGGTGATGAGCTTGAACATAGTTGAAATTTCTTGGACATGGCTGCAGACCAAATATAACCAGTGTGTTCAAGCTTATTCTACCTATTTCAACCTTTAAACTGGTCTCATATGGAGTCACATGACCATGAGATTTGAAATATTTTGGAGGGAAACAAGCAGCCATATTGGAGATTAGAAACCAGAAAGGACTTGTTCAACAGATATCTGCATAATCAACAGCAAATAAGGGATTAATGCAGACTGTAATGCATCTAGGATACACATGAATATACAGAGAAGGGACTGGTTTGGTTCCAGGTAAGGTACATTTTGATTTTAGATGCATTTCTATCTTTTATTGACGGCAATCAGGGATCAATGATGGCCATCAGGGACAGGTGACTTAGTTGTAATTGAAAGACAACTAGCAAAACCATTAGCCCTACCACTCTGATTTGAGTTTTAATGCCTCACTGTTTCACAATTTATTTGGTTTGGCAGCCATACCCAGGCAAAATGGCAATGTATACTTCCCCAATCAGTATGTCCAAAATGCTTAAATATGCTGTACATCTACATCATTTGACTATAGGAATACCCAATCATTATAATTCAAAATAATCAAACTTAATCAAACGTTTTGTTGAAAATCGATGAACATTCTTGAAAATTCAAGCAGCCAATACCAGCAACTTAATTCCAGAAAATCCATGGTACCTTGGAAGTACAAGATATTTCAAGGAAATTCAATATATCTCACGTTCAAGAAAATTCAAGAAATTCCAAGGTATCTCAGCTTCACCTAGCATCTTCATGAATATCCTTGAATATTCAAGCGGCCAATACCAGCAACTTCTCCCTAGGAGGTTGAAATAAGTTGAATATTCAAGAATTGTCAAGACCGAAAAGGCTTGGATTTTCAAGAAATTTAAACCTATATTTTGCCGCAGGAAAGTTACTGAGAAAGAGAGACATGTTGATAGCATACCATGAAACGCGTCTTTCCAAATCCTATTCCTGTCCAAGTATTCTTATTTTGTCTAGCAGTGATATCAAAAGAGACGGTGTTGGCGTTGAAGGTCCAGGAGACAGTGTAGTCACAGTCGTTAGTGCAGCCCCTCGGCATGCGATATCCAGTCTCACACAGGTCGTTCTTGACATCGTCGGCTGTCCTGATGTCCCCTAGAAAGGACATTTCAACGTAATCATCACTATATATGTACTTTTTGAATAATATTATGTATAGGATAATGTTAAGGATTATCAATATGCTGATATATGACCATGGTATAATAAAACGTTTTTAAGCCATTTAGAGGTTCAAGGTACCAAAATTAATGGTCTCAACAGTTTTTGTTTTTTTTAATAACGTTATTACCGACTCACTCAATTCGAAAAATCTGGATCTCTGCAACAAAATTATTATAATGATTAACTCAATTTCTGGTATTCTGTGAGCTTGCTATATTTAGCAAAGTACAAAGTCTAATTACATTGGTTTAACCAGTTCACTTACTCAGGAATTCCACAGTATCGACTCCTCGTTGGTTTTGATGGCCGTGGTATTTGAGTTCGTCGACACGGTAGAAGTCGGGGTCCTTGGACTCCCCGCGCTCGATGCCCGACTTCGGACTGTGAATGTAGTTACCCTTCTGCTGGCCACGGGCAAAGATGAGGTGCATACTTCTTGGAGAGAAAGTATAATCTTGACGCTCCGTGCCTGAAACCAACAATTGGACGTTACAATACTGCATATAATGTAATAATTATGTTGGGTTTCGATATTCTAAAAATATATATTTCTGTGAGGATGCTGGTGAGATAACTGCTCTGTAGCCATGGTACCCTGGTTTGTTGACGCAACACTATTTAACTTGGGGTTTCAACGGTTGGAATTCAGTTGATCTCTCGACACCGACCAGCTCACAGTTTACAATTTTAAAACTTTAGAGTCGATGTAATTAGGAGAATTTGATAATATTTCCCTATTCATTATTGTCTAAACTTAATGTCCTGTTTCACCAGTATTCCCTCTGTAATTATTTATCATGTACGAAGAAAAGTAAAGTTAAGGATACGCGGGGTTTTTTTGACAAAAATCTCTATGAGACAGCTGAACCTGTTGAACCTGTGTTACAAGCAGTGTTTGAATACACTATAGTAACAGTGCCTACTTCTGATTTTGCGTCTGAATATGATGGTCGTGCGTCCGTCGACCTCTTCTCCGACGGCGGCCGTCAGGGACTGGGTGCCGTTGTAGACCTCGTCGAGGCGGGGCGTGGCCCGGTCCCGGGTGTAGTAGTCCAACACGCGGCTCAGACTGCCTCTCGCCGTCCCGATCACGATGTCCGTACAGTCCATGGGATGCAGAGAACCTGCTCAGCGGTCAGGGGAAAGTAGTACATTTAAAAAAGGCATTATTTCAGTATGTTTTCTTGATAAACATGCGAGGGACGCATACTACATTTAAGTAGTGTTGTTTTCCAAAGGTGGGAACCCACTGAGCGATGCAATCAAGATTCTGGTCGAATACGTGATCGTAAGCGACCAACATTTAGCATCCTTAGATATTTTCCAAGTAATTTTCCATTTTTTGATCAATTTCTAGTCGCTTCCCTCAATGAAAACACATTATTTCTGGTAGCTTTAAACCTTTTCTGATCATTTAGTTGATTTCCTGATTGTTTGCATGGTGAGATTCGACCAGTATTGCAGTTGCATGGCTCAGTGGGTTCTCGCCTTAAAGGATACCCATTGAGCGATTGAACTAAATTCTGGTCGTTTCAACCAGTGGTCGCTCAGTTCTGGTCGAAAACGACCAGAGGTGGGGTTCCTATTGAGTAATTCCACCAGAAATGTATGTAAAAATGGTTAATCACTTTAAGAATATCTGAAAGGGTTAAATATTGGTCGCTAGTGATCTCTGATTCGACCAGAATCTTAGTTGCATTGCTCAATGGGTACCCCCCTTTACTCCCGTCACAAAGAAATCTCATCTCAATTATCATACATTATCTTTTGAAGTATTTGCTGTCTGCTAAACTCAGTTTGACAACTTGATACTGATTATGAAAATCCCATTTCAGAATTTAGTAAGTGAAAAAGCCATTCTGCTTACCACCTCCAGTGCTTTCCCCTTCTGCTGTTCCTTCTCCTGCTGCCCCCTCCTCTGCTGCACCCTCTCCTTTAGACTCTGCCTCCCCCTCTGCCTTACCCTCTGCCTCCCCCTCTGCTTTACCCTCTGCCTCTCCCTCTGCCTTACCCTCTGCCTCCCCTTCTGCTTTACCCTCTGCCTCCCCCTCTGCTTTAGCTTCTGCCTCCCCCTCTGCCTTAGCTTCTGCCTCCCCCTCTGCCTTAGCCTCTGCTTCTCCCTCTGCCTCTCCCTCTGCCTTTGCTTCTGCTTCCCCCTCTGCTTTAGCCTCTGCTTCCCCTTCTGCCTTAGCCTCTGCTTCTCCCTCTGCCTCTCCCTCTGCCTTAGCCTCTGCCTCCCCCTCTGCCTTAGCCTCTGCCTCCCCCTCTGCCTTAGCCTCTGCCTCCCCCTCTGCCTTAGCCTCTGCCTCCCCCTCTGCCTTAGCCTCTGCTTCCCCCTCTGCCTTGACCTCTGCCTCCCCCTCTGCCTTAGGATGTGCTTCTGCTTCTGCCTTGGCCTCAGCCTCCCCCTCTGCCTTAGCTTCTGCCTCCCCTTCTGCCTTAGCCTCTGCCTCGCCCTCCGCCTTAGCCTCTGCCTCCCCTTCTGCCTTAGCCTCTGCCTCCCCCTCCGCCTTAGCCTCTGCCTCCCCCTCTGCCTTAGCCTCTGCTTCCCCCTCTGCCTTGACCTCTGCCTCCCCCTCTGCCTTAGGATGTGCTTCTGCTTCTGCCTTGGCCTCAGCCTCCCCCTCTGCCTTGGCTTCTGCCTCCCCTTCTGCCTTGGCTTCTGCCTCCCCTTCTGCCTTAGCCTCTGCTTCTCCCTCTGCCTTAGCCTCTGCCTCCCCCTCTGCCTTAGCCTCTGCCTCCCCCTCTGCCTTAGCTTCTGCCTCCCCTTCTGCCTTAGCCTCTGCTTCTCCCTCCGCCTTAGCCTCTGCCTCCCCCTCTGCCTTAGCCTCTGCCTCTCCCTCTGGCTTGGCCTCTCCTTCTGCTTCACCCTCTGCATGACCATTCTCTGCCTCTGCAGCTGGTTCACCTGAGGCAGACCCTGTTGACTTTCCAAAGACATCTGGGAATTTTCTACAGTTGGCGCCATACCCTGTAGAAATAAAAATCCACGTTACATGTAATTAGGTTTGATTACTCTTAACCTTATCATAATTATGTAGAGTCTAAGTTTCATTTATACTATGACTGTATTTTGTATATTGAGCAAAGTTTGCATAGTAGGTCCAGCTACAGCAAATCTATTTAGATATTTATTCGCATGGTGTACATATTCTCATAGTTTAGAAACAAGTATGAATTGAATGCTAGTTAATAGAATAGGCATACCTTGTGGTCTCCATCCGATGCCTAACCATGTGTCACTAACAGCCTGGAGAACAATTTCCAATTCTTGGGTTTCCTGCAGATTTAATAGATTATAAACATTTCAATCCGAACAAACCATTATTATTGTAATTCAGTTGGCTAGTATTCTTTTTATAGAAATAAGCACATTCACACAAATGGCTTCTGGTCGCCACTGAGGCATCTGACTGATTGCGTTAACAGCCCCTACTCTTAAAGGTACACAATGCTGTTGAGGGCATCACAACCTAAAGAGAAATTCAGATTAGCCTAACAAAAATGCTAAGATTTTTGAAGCAGTATAATGCTCGGTATGCACATATATATGGTCAAACAGATCTTACCAACAATGTAATAACTTCTTATTTGTATTTGAAGACAGTAAATTAGGAAAAGTTGTAATTAGTTGAATACTGCTGCTATTCTTTTTAACAAATGGATGACTGGCTGTTCCGTTGCAATTCAATAAGCTATACCAGGACGCTTTGAGCCCGTTAAGCAAGCAACTGAAGCACGATTACCCAGAGAACAATATCAATGGACATAGTGGTAACAACAATTTGCTCACAACATCAGACACCATAAGTTCTAGAAAACTCATGATAACATTAATATTAATCATCAAATGTTTGACTGCTCACCAAACTAATTGCCTACCACTTATTATGGTCAAATATTTCCCCAAGTGTTTTTTTTTTTTTTTTTTTTTTAAAAACATCATTGAGGGTGACCCCTGGTCTTCCATGATGAACAATACATCGAGATAGAAGAATATACAAAAGATGTATTGAGATAGAAGAATGTACAAAATATCATTGCCTTTTATAAAGTCAAACATGCAAAAAATCCTCATATTTCAGATATTGGTGCCGTTTTTGTGACATAAAAGTATGAACATCTGGACTTCATTGTACATTAGCACTGAGCTTATTCCATAATATTGTACCATTATAGAATGGGCTTCTGTTGTATTTTGGACCAGTGTATTTCTCAGTTTTATAGATAAATTTGTCTTGTGAACGTGTATTACGAGTTATTTATTTGTGTAAACGCCTGGTATTTAGATGTGCTCTAGAAAAATGGGTTTAGATGGGATTCTGGAGACTTGAGAGTCCTGAGGGTTTCGTGTATCGGGGCTCAGGTGAGTCTACTTGGGAGAATCTAATAAAAAACAAGGGGAGGATGTTGGGGGACCTATCCTTTTCTGTGTCATTATTTGCCTTTACTGTTACATGGTCAGAGTTACTCCAAAGGATCGGGTCATCTCATGGCCACCCTCGACACACCTTCCAGGTGCCAAAGTTTGGTCTGGGCCCCCTTTGGTTTGGCAGGTGCTTGAGTTCCCCTCAGACCTCTGTGTCCCAGCTGGAACTGTCTGTGAGGGTTCATGATCATCATAATGGTCTACTTCTCAAGCATAAGACAACTACAGATCAGTTGAGCACATTGAAGAACACTGGTTTATTTCAGGCAAACACTCTGCCTTTTAAACTCTACAGGTCAATACTGATAACACGTGACATATCCCCAATATTTCTCATGTTCACCCCATAAACCTCACATTTCAAGTTACACATAAACTGTTTTTGTATTTTGGATTATTTTTTGAATATTTACATTTCACGTCACTTTTCTTGTAATTACTTTTTTAAGTATTTGCATCATTCAAATATCTAAATTTTCTACAATAATTACCGATCAATAATAGTTGTAATGATAATGTTAAGTATTATAAGGGTATGACTTGAAGACTCAAAAATCTTCACAAGTACTCAAAGCATGTGACTCAAAGGTACTAGGAAGAGTTGAAGGTAATATGAAGACTCAAAATTAATGTTATGATGTAAAGTGGATACATTTATACATGGTTATTTTGGTAATAGTCTACTTAAATTTCACTTGAACATCATTGTGATTTAGTATTGACCAATCAGAAGCTTGTATCCCCGTCAATTCTCCTATAAAAGGTGAATTTCGGCTGAGTAAAGCCAGTGTCTGACCTGATGCTCACTTACCTGTTGGTTGTCTTGCTTGGGGAAGAAACACGTTGGGAACCAGAATCACCTGCAGACGGACCCAGAATTGGGTCTTGGGGCAGCAGTTAATGTTACCCAAACACCCCAAATAGCTAATTAAATACGCCTGCTACCGACATAGCTACCCCTATTTGAGAGTGTCCGTGTGGGTTGGACACACTCCTCGTCACAACCAACCCCTCGGTACCTTCCTTGTAATCATACTAGAGGCAAACATTTAATGGTCTTACCTCGATTTCTCGATAATACATATCGTATCCCGTTGTCAATGATTTCTTATTGTAGTTCAACGGGTTAAAGTTGGTTGATTTGACCGAGGATTCTAGAAATATATATATGTAATGTTAAATGCAGGGTTAGTTTGCTGTGAAAACGAGTATTCGGCTGACGGTATAGTCTAATTTTATAAAGCCCAAAAATGTAGGTCTACTGTTGATTCTTTCTCTATAGCAAACAGATTGGGTTGAATGGTCATGTTTACAAATAGGACCTACCTTTTTCGCAGTTTATACCGAACCATCCTTTCTCACAAAAGCATTGCATTTTAGGATGGCTAGTTGCATCAATGTCGATACACTTTCCATGGCCGTTGCAGTCCGTATCGTCCTGGCAGTTATCTAGGCAAGCACAATGATAGAGAAGTACATAAATTGAAATAAATCATAAACAATTATTTCAAACTCATTGAGGAAGGACAATTTGGTAAAATTATATTTCAAAGGGTCACAACATCAATATCGATGATAACTGATGAAGAAACCATTTATATACATAATCTTGATTTTGTCGCACAACTTACCTTTGTATTGGCAGTTTGGTCCACTGTAAAGCCTGGGACACTGGCATTTCCCATTTTGAAAAGGGTATCCAGAACAATCCATTTGATTGTTCGTATCTAGAGAATCAAAAACATGTTGACAATTACTCTTAATACATTATCGCCATAACAATGCATCTCAAACTAAGACATTTATGACAACGATAACAATTATCCGTGGTTATCTAAATTTCAGTATTTATCCTAGCTTTGATACTTCTGGAAGCCCTGACACTCTGTTATTTATAAACACTGAAGGGGGGCCCATTGCGTAATGCTACTGGAATTCTGGTCAGATAAGAGATCGCTAGCAACCTGTATAAAAAATTCCTAGATATTTCTCAAGCGATTGGCCATTTAATGATGTCTGACCGCTCAATAGGTTGGTCCCCACGAGGCGAAAAAGCCCCAATGATGAGTGCATTTCGTTGACCGCATACATTGTTTGAACTCTTTGCATCTGCGGTGACAAGAGGCTGTTTGCAACACTACTCGACGTACTTGGAAAAGGTTAACAATGATCGGGAAGTAAGATACGTACTTTTCTTGATGGAAACCTCGGCACAGCTCCAGAATCTGTAGCCGCCTGGAGCATACCACTCGGCGGCCTGCCGAATTAGACGTAACGTGCATTGGTCACACTCGAAATCAGCAGGTATAGTAACCCTTTGGGACACGGCTCTGTAAAGAAAGGGCGTGGAACAATTACTTATGTTATACCTGAACGCGTACGTCTATTCATGCATGGACGACAACGCACAGGCAAATTAAAGGATTGCATGGACACACACAGCGATAAACGACCCTATCACGGAAGTGTTTGGATGATCAGACAAAGAGCATTTTATCATTATTTTGGTGAACATTAAAGATGAAATTGTATATTAACTAAAGTGTATGATAGATAGCTATCAATTGAAAAGAATTAACAGAGAACTCACGTAACATCATTGCGGCCCATCCAGGTTGCTGCTGGGGTAAGCCAGTGCTGAACCTGTCCTTGGTGGTTTATTAATTGCAGTCGGTATCCTCCCTGTTAAGAAGGAATCAATACTCTAAAGATAGGTGTTTGTGAGTAGGTTGAGATGTGTGGATGGAGGTGGGGGGTATTGGTCGTCTGAGAATCAAAATTACAAACCATTGTCCAATAAATAGTATGATGTTCAAAATGTCGGTGTTCTCTAACATTTGAAACAATCTATGTACCTTTAACCTGTTAACATCCATTTGATATACTTACACGGTGCGCATACGAAAGATGCCAGGTAACATTGAAGGTCATGCCCGAGAACAGGGGAGTGATTTTGTCTTTTCCTGCAAATACAATAGATCGGTCTCACAATAACTGTTCTGTATGATGATTGATTACAAAAGCAATGGCCATCGGAATTGTACCTCCCCGTCTGAAGTTTCTTTATCATCATATACGTCTGTGTTACTACCCAAACTAGAATAGAGAAACTATGATTCAACTTTGTAACGCAGCTTTAGAAGGATACAAAGATATCCCTCTTTTGGAAATGTCAAGGGGATATGGCGGGTTATTGCAAGGGGTTCGCACACTGCACGACCGGTTGCAAAAGTTAGGAACATGTTTGCCCAATCGCCGATGAATTCTACGATGTTCCTAATATCCGACTTATTTTTAATTTGCAGGTACAAAAGATTAGGAATACTACAATCGGTTAGAAATAAATTCGTTAAGTATTTTTCCTGGTGGGCTGCTATTTATTCTATTAACTTTCAAATTGACTACAATTAGAAACATTAACAAGTAATTAAACTGCAACAACCTTTCATTCTAAGGAAGGATACACTACCATAATATGGAATATCAGCTTGAATTCTGCAAGCATAATTGTAGATGTGTGTCTTATCAAAAATATCCTTTCCCTAAGAATTATTCAAGATTATGCGTCGCTATAAGTACTGGTTCCTGGTTGAACGGTTCCGTATTGTGTTGTGGTCGACGACCTTAGAACATGGAAATCTAGTTTGCTAGTCTTAAGAATTTAAATCATTTTTTTCGGTAAGTTATTCTGGGTCATCACCAACCAGTTTTATTAGATGTAGTTTGTTGGAAAAATGACGAGATTTTATCACCATGTTGGTTTTATTTTCAGATGGCCGGGAACATCCGGAACAATCATATGATACTAAAGGAAAATATCCATTGAGCGATGCAATTTGAATTCTGGTTCAAACAAGTGACCAATTTCTAATCATAATTAGTTATTTTCTAAGCGATTTGCTGTTTTCAAGTCGATTTCTGGTCGAATCGATGGGAAAACCAATTTTGATCGTTTTGTGCCAGTTCTGGTCGTTTCACCCAGAATTGAGTGACCAGCACTGGTTGGAAAGCCAATCGCTTAAGGGGCCCCCCCCCCCTCCCCGCTAACTGTATGAAAATTCCCCCGTTCAGGCACATTCAAAGTTCCTGATCGTGTAACTTTAGTGTCCTATGAATATAAATAGACCAGAAGTTTGTAGGCTTTTATTCAGATACAACCAGGACGATGAGTTGTTAATGAAATATGTCTATTCGCCACAAAGGGACCACTTAAATCACCCCATTGGTCACCTCAATGGGTAAATGAACTATTACTCAAAGTCCAGTGGTATTCAGGGTAAAATCTAGGAATTTCAAACAACAAACCGAGACCTCACGAGTTTGCGCAGTTTACCCTACCCATACCCAAACACATTGGTTCAGGCTACAATAATGATCTGAGACATGCCATAAAATTATGATAAATAACATGATCTACCCCCTTCTTCTCATACTGGTAAAGGGTTTGGCTTGGTGCGGAGAAGGTAGCTTGTGTTCGACTAACCATGACATGACCTGCGTGTAGGTAATATCCAAAACAGAAACTGATTACGAATTCTGCAAGTCATCGTACTGTAAAGGAAAATAACGGTCGATTTACGGCATGCAGTCAGCCGGCAACAATGTCACCGCATATCTATGATAGAAAACTCTGAATGCTGCATGCGCTATCAATTCGGCAAATACCGAAACATCATTTACATAAAATGATCGTTTTATAGATCCGTAATGTAATATTTTGCTGGTTTGAATTTATGTTTGCTGATCTAACGTCACTTTATGTTAGGTAAATATTCCAGGTGCTACTCACGAGTCACGACACATGAGATCACATCCTTTTTGAGACATATCCTATTCTACTCTGGCTAAAAATCACTTCCCTAATTAAATCTCAACACCAGAGGCTGAAAATGTTGTATAAAAGAGAAGGACATCAGGTCAGAATATGAGGATATATCCTTAATATACATTAGGGTGATACACGTTTAGTAGTTAAGAGTTTAACGCATGCCGTATCAAACCTGGGTGATAACCAGCCTTGTATCACCCTCCAGTTTGTAAACTGCACCCTTTTTCAATAATTCATGAAAAATTGTAATTGTTAAGTCATAAAAAATCTAGCATATGCATTGTCTGCACAACGTTCCTAGCTACATTTTACTTGCTTACTGTTTGTGGATTTGATGGATATCAAAAAAGTTATATGAAGAAGCATAAAAACATGTACAGCACCACAACCCCACCATCACAGATTGTTGTGCATCCTTCCTTGGTAGCCTGAATCTAACAGAAAAGGGATAATAAATATATAACTGAGCTCGGAGGGGATCGTCAGGGAGGCTGGGCCCCAATATCAGCCTGCAGGCTTTTATAATTAGATTTAATTAGGGAAGTGATTTTTAGCCAGAGTAGAATAGGCTGATATCAGGGTCCAGTCATGGGGTGTTAACCCCCTTGTACCCCCTTCTCAGTTGGTCATATGTAGGCCTATGTCACTTTCCTCTGATTTATCTATCAAGTAATTGTTCTGGGTTGTAAACGACCATGAAGGACAGATCAATAGGGGGTTTGTCAGCCAACATTGATTTGGGCTGGGTTGAGTTGTTCAATAGCTCCGGACTACATGTATAGATGACCTTCAACAAAACCCTTTTCAAGGGATGCCCATTAGCTCTCTGAAGTCTACCAAGTGACTGCAAGTTTTATGTGTCACGTTTTATTGTACAAGGGGTCTCAATACTACCCGTACCGTTATTGTGGATAGGCTGCGGTGAGTATACATTAGGATCGGCAGCAGTAATACAGGGCGTCATTATCAATAGCTAGAACCAGGGCACGGACAGCTTTATGTTATAATAATGAGGAGACAGGTATGGTTAAAAAAAATTAATGTGTTGGTTCCTCCCTACACGTAGCGTGTTAAGACTCCTTATTGTGACAATCATGTAAACGTTGATCTAGCCCCAAGCAGGACCACATTGTGTTTTACTGCTCAGACAGACGCCTGCACCAATAGATCCGACCAACCCGAGACTGTCCCCTCGACATTCTTGGACCGCGTCCAGCCTGTCCACTCTACTCGCCATCCTACCATCCCCTCATAATATAGAAATGATATGTATGTACCCGATGAATCAGAAACTTAGGATATCTGTATATTGCACGATTTGTTATCGGGATTTTGCACGATATAGATTTATAGGACTATGCCCTTTATGAATAATTGATAGAGACAAACATAATTGTGATCTATTCCATTCGCGCCTTTCAGGTCCATCAATAGGACTTCAATAGGTCATGGAGTGTTCATGAATAGTAGTGAGCGGCTATCAAAATTCCCACCGAGCAGCTCTGGGGACGTTTTAGCCCACCTGTAGCCCCGATGGACCAGGGCCAGGCGCGTATTCCTTTATAAAAGGTCAAATTCCTGGCTAAAACCCAGAGACCAGACGGCCGCAGACCGGACATTGCTTGAATTACTACTAAACAGTATACTTGCTCAGGATCAGGTCCTTTAGAAATCTGTTAGGATCACTGTGTGTGGTCAACCATCCCTGTAGCTGGAAACCTATAATAGTATGGGTGCAGATCGACAGGGCGACATGGCAATTTCTTAAATTCGACATACTACACTGGCCATAGTGACATGAGAAAATTAGACGACATGAAATGGACTATTTCTTAAATTCGACATGCGACATGGAAGGTTCTTAAAGTTGACGTGGGAATGCAAAATAATTATTATAGTGACAGGTGACATGTCCATTTCTTAAATTCCCCCGTCAATACTCCCAATATTGTACAATTGCCAGATTGAGAGTAAACTGAACTGGCTCGAATTGATCACACATAGATAATATAAACCCTTTCATTGTCAAAATATATAAGATATTCTATAACAACTGCTAGCAGGCCAAAGTACCTATATAAGTTACTAACTACAGCCGCCGCTGAGGAGAGACAAAGTATGATATATAAAGCATCGCTATCTGTAACATACATAATAGTAATCGTTCTTTTATTTTACAACATACGGAAGGGGACCATCACAACACTCACTCCGTCAGTACCGCCTTAGTTCAATGCCGTTGAATGATAAATATGGGGTTTTATGTCACATAATGTAATGGCACCACGAGAAGGTCATTCAACATCATCCAACTGAACAAAAGGTGTATATGCTAGTTGCTTAAAAAAAAGTGAGAAGGACCTCACCTCAACACTGTGAACAGCCACCCCGGATACCAAATAGACCAAAACGCCTCCGAAAAATAGAAGGTTGAGAAGTGCAATGGGCTCGGAGCTACCGGTTTGTCATCGTGTTCTGATTTGGTAGTTGCCCTCTATCGTTATAATGGTTCGCGCAATTTACACACCCGGAGATCCCCCCCCCCCCCCAACACACATGAATGCACCCCCCCCCCCCATACACCTCTAGCCTAGTTCTCGAGAAACTATAGTTGACAATTATGACGTACAAAATGAGACATTTAGGAAATATAGAAACAGGTACAGCCTAAAGGACTCCGGCTGCCAACAATTGGTGAATTGTGCCTATTTCGCATACTCATTCTGCTGTATAACGCTCCAGGCAGGTCTGATAGTCTATGGGGAAGTGTATTGACGTCACGCAGTAGGAGTGTTAGGGAGAAAGGAGTCATCAATCAATGAATTTATAATCGGAAACATACATACAGCCTTGATCTGGTATTTACTGCTATGGTAGAGGAGTATATATATAATAGTCCAGCAGTGGAAACTCGAGCTCGTCACCTTAGTATAGGACTATCTAGAGTTATGGTAGCTCTAAAATCAGTTTTATAGATGTGCAAGGGAAGGCCTATGAACGTTTTCATCTGATAGAATCAATGTAATAACCTAGTTTTCGGAAAATACCAGTTTGCCTACTGGGGAAACTGCGCAGTCATGTTGTGATCGATGACGGATTGGGCAGTTATGGACTCGGACAGAGCGTGCACTGAATCCGTCCTAATAAACAGATTGTAACCCTACGAGAACTCGCCAATATCCTGAACCTACAATATATAGTAACTTACAGCATAGAGATACATAAGATCTTATATAATATTATGTCAGTGCTTACAGCTCGAAATGCTGCTCCAATGTTTCGGGTTATATACAAATTTACTCGTTTTTTTTCTTTTCTTTTCTGTTGGGCATGCAACACTATCATTAACAAAATTGGCTGCAGATATTTAGATCACACATGCACTTTACTGCATACTTAGAACATGATGTCAACGTGCTATGACTAACGGCCTTGAAATTAAATCTGAATCGGGTGTAACTCGGGGCTACTTAATTTCAAATGGTCTTCATAAATTTTATTCTTTTGAATACAAAATTTAAACACGCCAGATGAATGTTACAGGCCTTAGGCAAAAAAGATCGAGGTGTACTGGTATATGTTAATAGTTCATGTTACATAATACTGTCCCCAACAGGAGATGTACTATTAGAACGCGTCTTAGAATTTCTTCTCTTCTTCTTTGTACGAGACGGTCGCATTGACAGTGCAAAACACATCGTATGAGTACAGTTTGATATCTAGAATACGGTAGTGTGTGTTAAGCCGTGGTCACCTACATGGTCTGGAGGCGTATTACCTCCGGCTATGAGGAGGCCCGGACCGTCCACTCTACATAGACCAACAGGATGTTTGGTCTTCAGAGATGGTCCCCTCGGCCGTTCCCTCCGGGGTCCAGGTACGGTACCTATTGTACGGGACCCGCCTGACCTCAAGGGTCTAGAGTAGAGCACCATAGATCGCACACTATTAGATCAGTCAGACCTCGACACAATGGCATACAATTTAAAAGACATGTTTTAGACATGTACTTGGCTTTCTCAGAAGAAAACGAATCCATGCTAAATACTTGCCATTACTTTTTCCAGAAATGTCAATTAATTATAGCCAAGTGTCGGTACTCAGAATAAAGGAAAGGTTTTTCTCAATATGTTATAATGTGTAGATAGGCCTACGTTAAAGCAGTAGGCCGTCGGGGGAGCTTATCATTGAGCTTCCTATATACCAACCTTATTGTTCTGGTATAAAACACTGGTTAAGTGCATTATGTGCTCTTCTTTGTAACAACGAGCCTCAAAACAGAAAAGGGTCTCTCTGTATCAAAGTTGGAGCGCTCTCTTATCGTGTTTATACTTGTTGGTATATCAATCTGGTACTGAGCAAAAAAAAACTCAAATAAAAGTCAGAATTGCCATAGTATAGGGACTTCGGTGGCATCCAATGATGTCTGGATGGGGATTATGATGGAGTGTTTGTGCACGAACAGATAATCATATAGGTTTATATTAGTATTGCATGCTATGGTTTATATTTTTTACTTCTGTTTTTCGTGTGAAGGGGGCGGGGAAGGTAAGTCGGTGCTCGAGTGGAGTATTGCAGGCGACGGTATGAGGTTCACGTACAACCCAATCTACGCCAAATTGAGTGAGCTGTTTTTTCTTTTAATTCTGGATCAGGTACAGTAAACATTGTTGGGTATCGTCAGTTTGCCCTGTACTACCCTAACTAATAACGCCATAATATATCATAATCATTGTAATATCATTATAATCATATTGTGGTATATCATAAAGTGACCGGTAAAACGTAGTTTTAGACGGACCACAAAAGTAATATTAAATATGTACCATCCCATGTATTATTATGTACATGTCTCTCATTCTCAGTGATAGCCATTCACTGGCTTCACTTTGAAAAGTGTTTTCTTCTTAGCTATGACTTTCCAAGTTTCAGGTAACACGGATTCTACGGAGAAACAACCTATCCTGTGAGGACGGTTGGCTTAAACCTCAGGCTACCAGTGTCCCAGAATTATGGAATATCGGGAATTGACAAGCATACAAAGAGAAACATAATCGTCTATAATGGATAGGTTGAAATATTGCAATTATATCTATCAAAATGTAATAAATATTTCAAGTAGGCCTATAATTGTATGGTATTTTTCATAATAATTGATATGTCAGAACATATCATCACTTTTGAATAAAGATGGAATGCCGGTGGAAATAATTATTTTCTATGTATAGAAGTGCTGTCTGATGAAAGGATATTATGACGTATCTCAATACCATCAAAATCGTATCAAATAGTTTAGATTATTTTCATGTGTGATAACACTTTAGAAATACGTCGTCCAAAGATCTAGCATTGAAAAAATGTCTCTCTTTTGACTTATAAAAATAAACCAGCCAAATACAGAACAAGACTGTTGCATTAGGCGGGTTAAAACATTGGTGAAACTGTATACCTTTCAGTGAAATTGTATTTACATTTAGTTTGCTTTGCTTAGATTGTCTTTTTGATGGCTTTATGTTGTGTTTCTTTTTATCAACAAAACACTCTATGACGATACTAAGAGTTGTACTGCCATGGGGTCTTACCTGGAAGGGCGGGCACGCCGCAGGGGGGCTGGGTCCGTACACTGTCCAAGAAGTCGAGGTCAATGTACCTGGCCCGGGGGTAGGTGAGGCGCAGATGGGCGGTGGCCGTGTCCAGGATGACCAGGATGACCAGGGCCTGCGACAGCAGCCCTCGTGTTAAACGCCTCATGGCTGGGCGCACCTGTGGGGAGGAAGGTGGTGAGAACTCATGTCAAACTGGAGAGAGAACTGTGGTGGGTGGCAGCCGCAGGGAGGCAGAATCGGAGTTTAGCTGCAGGGGGACCTGGTCGGCGGTACAGGTGGAACACCGTGTAGTGCTGCCCTGGGGGTACGGGCGTCAACCAATGGAGGTATGGATTTTTGCAGCAGCCCTAAACAGGACTTGTCAAAGGTGGTTCAACCCAGCAGACCAACCCCCGAATGCCTATCGGGGTCGGGTGAGACGTGCTACCTGAGAACCTCAACTTCAAAGTCCTCACTGCTTAACCGCCTATCTATTAACCTATTGCTGTGCCGCCTATCTTGGCCTATTCTCACCTGACGCTTCTACCTGTTTCTTCTATGCTTCTTAATTCATATATGAAGCTCACCTGTGTTTGTAAGCTATCTAAGTGTAATCAAACTTCTCCAAGCAACCTTTCTGTGAGAGGCAAGTAAAAACACAAGGCAAATAAGCCACTATATAAATAGAGAAAGAAGCTTAGAATAGAAAATGAATACGAATATGAATGGGACAGTCATCCATTAAAAGCGAAATAATATTTAACTTTTTAAGTATTTAATAGAGAAACCAAAAGAACAAGTGCAGTTGCATAAGGAGTTGCGACATTTTTTGTTCGTTCACCATCATGAGTGCAACCAAATACGTCATTCCCTAAACGTGACACCCACTGTGTATAAGGATAACGGATAGGGTAGAATTGTGCTGTATCACTGAGGTATGTCGTGTTCGGCCGCCGTAAATGGTCTGACACAGAACGCCACGCACCATGACGGAGGCCCATACAGACTATCACGAGGTATGAGAACAGGAAGTTAAATGAATTGAGACAGCAGGTTATGATTTTTTTCTTTAAATAAGATTTTCACAAAATAAAAAAAAGCCGGTAGGCCTAACGTCTGTAAGAAATTGTAGCGTTATCGTTGGTCTATAACGATGCATTAATTAAAAATGATTGAGGAACCAATGAATTGTTTGAATCAAAAGGAAAGTTGGTGTTGATTTAACCCTTCAGACCCAATTCCGGCCATAGCTGCCGCAAGGTATTCTCCCCAAGCCGGCCGTTTTCTGACGTTTTTCTGACGTCATAGTTATGATAGTTTGTAGATGCTTTTCCACAGAAATACCGTCTATCAAATGAAAGCTAACCAAATTCCTTTTTAACAATTGAAAATCACATTACTTTATAACGTCTTTGTTATCGTGTGTGGACTTCAAAAATATATATTATCACCTCCAATAAATAACAGTTAATTGTCCGAAATGTTTTGGGAAATTCTGGAAAAAATAGAGCAATTCATTTAGGAAATCAGTGGGGCTAAAGGATTTATACTAGCCTCTCTGTTGTGAATCAAAATGCTTTATAGTATTGTTCATTTGTTACCATTTTCTGAAATGGCCTCACCTAAGTTCAGGGGTGGATCATAGAAAGGTTTATGGGATGTTGATCCCCTCTGCCTTTTTTAAGCAGGGTTATAAGATTTAATAATAATGAGAAGGTTAAAATGCTGTGCGGCGCTGCAGACACTCCCCTCCCCCCTTTCGTTTTGAAATCCCGGATCTACCCTTGCACTTTCATTTTATAGTCTGTATTTTTTAGAAACCCATCACATCGAAAGTGAAATTGAGAATCCAAAGATGACCAAACATGGGAATTGGTGTCCTAATGGGGGAAGTATGAATTTGAATTTGCAATCCTACCTTTCAGACAATGCAAACCATTTTTAGATATTCCTATTATACGCTGAGATATGGGAGTTTGAATTCCCTTACTTGGTACACACCAGGACACCCCTGTTTTACCATAGCTCCTTGCATCAAACAATATTTTAGTTAAGAACTATAAATTTTTTAATTATCATAATTATAATTATTCAAAAGACAATAATGTTTCACACAGATCATCATTCAAATAACAGTTTTAACTGCTGGAAAGGGACAAACCTTTGATATTAAAATTGCCAAAAATATTCTATACAATCTTAACATTCCTTTTTCTGTTGCCATGGTTACTTGACAATATTCCTTTTTATAACAAGGTTTAGAAAAAAAGGACATTCCTTGCAAAATTACCCAAATACAACTTCGATAGATAAATAGAATTTTTTTTTGCTCATAATCTTAATCTTTGGAAAATCCTGCCTGGGTCACATTTTTTAGGAAACCATACATTATTAGCTTGTTTTCACCAATAACTCACTTAATAATGGGCGTAGAGCAAAATGCCTAATATCCCACTAGGTTACCATATCCCATGATTGGTCACAATTTGTTTCCTTAAAAGAAATGGTCTAAAGTGCAACCTTATGACATCACTCAATACCTATTAAGTGAATAGTTCCGCTCGATCATTTTTCACTCAAATAGAGGGAAGAGACAATGGGCAAATACATAATACTATACAACAACTAAATTACCCCGAGTCATCTTAAAGTGGTTGAAAAACAGCATACATAAAGATTTTATTTTTCAGTAGGTATTATTCAGGGTGCTTCCTTGTAGGTCGTGATTAGACCAAGCACGCCGTGGACGCATGTATGGAGAGTATAACCGATCTGACAGGACATGAATTTAATTAACAGTCATGTATATTGTTTTAGGACCATTGGCGTACAATGAAAAACACGTAGACCTACTTTAATGATATCCTTTTTATTTCCCTTTTCTTAGAGACAGTTATGTGTACCACCTCTCAATATACGTAATACCCTCCTCGACTTAAAGATATGTTAAAAAGAAGCTTTTAATGTAGACCTAAAGCCATCTTTCGTTACTATCGTAAGAAACGGGAGTGTTTATAGTGGCTTACCTGTGCTGGTGTCTGGAGGCTGGTGGGAGGTTCTGTAAGTCGTGCCCGGCTGTTTGGTGGTTTTTGGTCTTATCCTCAGTCAGGTCAGTCTCTAGCCTCTCGTGTCTCAGCTCCCAATGGTCTTGTCGGCCTACCTGTGTTGTTGGGCTGAGGTGAGGTGCGACGCGCCCTACTGGTGTACGTCAGTGTGCCGACCTACCTGCGGCCGGTAGTGGTGAACTACTTTTGCCTTAGTTCACGCCTCCCTGACTTCAGTACACATCAGTCTCCCCACCCCACTTTCCGCACGCAGATCCCAGTGCTGGCTGGTATCGGTACCCACCGGTGAGCACGGAGCACGCAGCTTACCTGCCAGGTGCTGACATGTTATAGCAGTGTGTACAGGTGGATCTGATCCACCACCTCCACGGTCGGACCTGCCTTAGGTAGGGAGGAGTGGTTGAAAGGGCATAGGGACTCATCCTCATAGGTATGCATGATGTCAGAGGAGAGTTCATGTTCAGAATAATGTGAATTAAAATGTTGAATGCCTATTTCAGACTGAAACAATATTTTTTTAGATGAAAAGAATATTGTAATAATTGTGTAATTATTAGGGAAACTTTCTTTATACATGTATAACCGAATTTTGTCTGAATGGTATGAAAATATTCCAGATGACACGAAATTCTGTATATATTGGGTAAACACCAGATTTATAGGGACATGTCTTTTGATATCTTATATCCAATCAGCATGTATCTGTAGCCTATAAAAGGTGGACTGTTACCCAAAAATAAGCCAGCATTCTTCAAGTCTCTAAACTGTTAACATCTGATCCATTGTTGTCTTATGCTTAAGTAATAGATCAATAATATGGCTAGCACAAATACTCGAGGGTTGGTCCTGACCTGGTGTGGAGTTCCTAAGGCAACTTGAGCACCTGCAGAACTGAGAGTGACCCAGACCAAACTCGGGGGCCCCAGGGAGGTGCCTGAAGGGCCGCCACAGAGTGACTCAAGCCTCTAAAGTTAGAGTATGTAACTGTTGAAGCACAAAGATAGACTAGATATCAACACAACACCCCGTTCCTAGCATCAACGTTGTGGTGAATACCTTCCAAAAAAGCCATACACGAGTACTCATTAGTCCTACGAATAAGCTCGAGGCACCTCTCAATCCTGTCCGAAGACTAAATTTATCAGGCACATCCAAACATCAAACCAGGTATTTACAACATGAAAAGGGAGCAGTAGGCCTACTTATTATGGATTTTTTTTTGGAAGGGGCACCTCCATGCACATCTGCATGAAAGTGAGTGTAATATTGGCTACAGATCATCCGTATAAATATTGATAAATTCTTTCACTCTCGTTCTGTGTCACTCCCTGAATGTATAAAATAGTAATAACAAAAGTGGTAGCAGTAGGCAGTACTGCAGATCATCGGGATACTGGCAGCTCATTTCATCAGAGCTATGACCTCTAATTTCCCAGTAAATGTATAAAGGTATTATAATAGAAAGAGGAACCAAATGGATAGCAATCAGGTTTTAGCTTCACCGAATGAAGCGAACATTGGTGGATGAGTCAGCACCAGTTGTAATTTCTTTCAACTCATTTATTCATAACCCTTGCATCTGTTCATTTGAGACATTCACACGCAAGCACCCACACTGCTGTGTTAATTGTAAACAACTGGTACAATACCGAGAAATTACTTTTGAAATTCTTTATTAATTTGTTTTGCACCTTTAGAACTGTTTTTACCTAATTCCATACAACTGTGGGGTGACGGGATGTACACGTGCAGCCGTTACCATAGTCTTTTGATATTAACAATGGCATCTACAAATGTAGTCACAAATGTATCTGGGTAAAATCCATAAACCTGAAATACATAATTATTTCAATTAGTCTATGTTCCTATATGGCATGGGTAATTCCGCCAGAGGTGCGTTTGAGACCATTTAGAACGTGATCAATACAGAGTAAATTTACACTGATTATCTCTGGCCACAGTAGACATAGTCATATATAACTATGTTACTATATAGTCATCATGACTAATGTGAAATCTGGCATAGTCATGATGATTCAACCTTAGTAAAATGTGACTCCCATTGTAAATCGCCTTGGTCAACACTGAATAAGAAAGTTAATTGGTTAAGGCCCCCTTCAATTTGACTAACAAAGTTAGTCACAGTTGACTAACATTGAGACACTTAAGATTATCAGTGCATCCGAACTTATTACTATTGGCTTACTTACCTCTCATAACATAAAGAACATTGTTATATTGACATGTTCATGAATTAGTCAATGCTTTAAAAAACGTTCATGGTTTTCTCGGTCCTCAATATTTTCCTTTTTTTGGCATTAAACAGTTTGGTTAAATTCCATTGGCGGTGAATATAAAGGACAAGGAGCTCGTGCTCTAAAACAATATATTCTTACTCTATTATTTCAGCCACAGTCAAATCGTTTACCTAAATAATGCATTACTGATTCCTTTATTGATTGAAGGACCCCATAAAAAGTGTGAAGTTTTCCGATATATATTCATGCGTTTATGAAACTAGTAGTTCGTGGGAGGCATTTCTGATTGAAGTCTAGGATCATTCTTTTGGTGAATATGAAATTTCTTAGATATAAACATCATTTTGAGCGAGAATCATAACGACATTATCCTAAAGGGCGGTAGATGTACATAATTACAGTTTGCCTCCATTAGTGTTGTGAAATGCATGGGAATCTATAGGCATAGAGTAAACCACTTAAGAGATAAAAAATGTGTCAACAAAGGCCTGTGTCATTGTTATGGACTTTAAGTGACACTAATGTGTCCGCTAGCCTATACGTACATTGTACTAGTCACGATCAAATATTCTATAATAAATTGCCTAAATACATTTCAATTGCCTATACAATCTAATCATATCCAACTATGTTTTTAATCTTTTTTTTTATTCAGGTAATTTGTACAGCATTGGAAAAAACCTCAGTGTAAATAGAACACTGGTCTACCGGTTTGATGCTGTGCCTATACGAATCGGCACTATACATTTGCAGACGTTGAGGTAATCATTACAATGGTACAATGTTTACAGTTAAATGAAATGATGCGTAGTACTCATCCACATTTAATTGGTAAAACAAGATCAAAATGATTAACGCTGAGTACAAGATTGTCGTGCGATAACGTTAAGTACAGTTTTACAGTCACAGACAGTAGCGTTATTGACAAGGGAAATTAGTTCATTGACTTAGTCAATGAATAAATAAATAAGGAATAGAACGTAAGTAGGGAATAATAATAGTGAAAGTTAAATAATAAATGTATGAATAATGAGATGAGGTGATGGAATGACAAAATGATACATTGGTCTATGGCTAAGTTTGTAGTGGGATTGTAGTCCATGAACGTACTAACCATGTAACCAAGAGTAAATTGACTTTGCATTTCTCGTATATGGGGATAACTATACTTTATTGGTAAAATGTTTCCATAGTTATTATGTTTGCCGGCGAAATAGGTTGAATTATCTAATATCAATGGGACATAATGATAAATAATACTTGAGTGACAACAATATTGGCATCTTCTTTACTCATGCAATTTTTTTAAATCTCCCAGGTGATGTTCACCAAACGATAACCACGTGAGAATATTATAGATGATTGAATGATCTATTCCCGTTTATCTAAATCGTGATATTTTACATTATCGAATGTGATTGGTATACAAGCTTATACTATGATGTAAGAGTGGGTTATCTGTGAGATAACCATGTGTTGAATCAACCTTGAAGCCCAGGTACACTGCAAAAAGAAATCCATAAAACTTACGATGTTTCCCTGTGCTTTCTGACATTTCTACGGTTAATGCCATACTGGAAATCTAAATATGCTATAAGAAAGGACAGAGCAGGTTTCCGGAGCAACTATTATAATTAGTATTTTACAACAACTCACTCACTCTACTTTATGACAGAAAAATAGATGTCCCTTTCTATGTAATTAGGAATAATTTATCACACTTTGGAATGCCTCTAACGTATTCTCATATGACTAATGTTAGAGATATGGGCATTTTAGTGCGCACATCATACAATAGGCATTCTTCACCCTACTCTATCCTTAAATGGTTTGAAGCATCAGAAATAATAGTTTTTCTATAATCAGGTAATACTCCATGACATTTTGAAGTTCCATAACGTTCCTTTGCCCAAATATGTTCCCATATTTGCAAAACTGGACCCCATTTTCATTTTCAAAACTGTAAGAAAACATGAGAAAATTGATGAGAAATCTGGGATGGGCCACATCTAATCATAATTTACCTGTAAGATCCTCAGTGTTACTCAGGCTGCTTCTCTGGTTCTCTGGATCTCTACATCCTTTGTATCATAGAGAAACATGATACACAGTGTTAATGCCTACCCTGTTGTTTGGTCGGAACTTGGAAAAAGGGATGGATGGGAATGTAGCTTTGAGATGGTTTGCGGTTTCAAGGGGTGCTGTGGGCCTAAGGGTCTTCGTAGTTTGTGTTAGAATAAGTGTAATAAGGAAAAGAGATGAGGGAGATTTTAAGGGTCAATCCATGACATGGTCTGCTACTCAACATTACATATATTTGTGACCAGGGGTGGAGCATCTGATCAACATGCAAGACTTGCTGGAACACTTGCCTAGGCCCTTGTCAGGGTCACCCTTGAGTCAGCAGGTGGTTCTTTTTCCATCAGGTATGTTCCAGGATCCATCCTTGGGTATAAGTATTGTCATTATGCTATATCCCCAAGTATAAGTCAACAACATGTTAACAGTTGAGCATCAAAAGGGATACTGATTTATTTTGTAACACTAAGTCAGCTTATACAAATTTAAGCTTTTCTAAAGATCCATAGCAGCTGATTGGCTGAGACACATCATTGACAACTTTGTGTCATTTTTCAATTGTAAAAATTGTTCAAATCTAAAAAAGAAAGTTTTCTTATTTTTAGAAATATCATAAGTGCAATAACTTTTGATAGGGAGTTCGTTTCGCTCACCTTTTTCAATGTTAAGAA
This sequence comes from Lepidonotus clava, assembly GCA_936440205.1. Lineage (NCBI taxonomy): Eukaryota > Metazoa > Annelida > Polychaeta > Phyllodocida > Polynoidae > Lepidonotus > Lepidonotus clava. The sequence goes on from OW387134.1 coordinate 55,554,795, forward strand.
TACTTAAACAATTTCTATGCCACCTATGAAAATTGTTCTTTTGTTGATATTCTTTTTTTCTGTAACCATGGTAACTTGCTCAATCACATTATCCTTAGAAAATCTGGTCAAAAACATTTCATTCTGAATTTCCCATGATGTATTGATTATGAAAACGTTGATATTTTTATAATTGTCATATGAATCTTCATGTAAGTACAATTATTCCACACATTAACTGTTCATTCTTTGTCTATATATTTCTTAATTTATGTATCTCTGTATCTCAGTCTGAGGACATTTCCTCAAGTATTTGCTAGCCCTATTAGTCGTTTATCAAGCATAAGTCAACAACGAATCAGATGTTCACAGTTGAGCACCTCAAAGGACACTGGTTTATTTTCAGAGAACCCCTTTTAAAGGCTACAGGTGAATGCTGATTGGCTAAAACATATCCCCTGACATATCCACATAAATCCTGTGTTTAACCTGTAAACCCCAAGTTTTGTGTTATCCCAAATATTTTCATACCTTTCGTAACATTACTGTCCAAGTACTTTGACAGAAAAGTTGAATTTGATAACTACATAATTTAGGTATTTATACAATTTGAGTACCTTAAGAAACTTTCCCTCATGACATGAGAGTTATTGCAATAATTAAAAGAGGTTCAAAAATATCTCTACTAAGAACTACTTTGACAGAAAAGTTGAATTTGATAACTATGAAATCCAAATTGTTCATATCCTTTAATATCATTTTATGGAACATGTATGCCAATTAAAAGGGACATTTAAAGTTGATAAAATCTGGTCTCATTACATGAAGAATAAAAATAAAAGGCCTACACAGCAAATGAAAAACTGCGATATAATCAACTTGGTATTGTTGAAAGCACAATTCCATATCTATAGACAACGGCTTTATCATAAATGTAATGTCGATAATATTATAATGCAATGGCTAATGGAATTAAAATGAAGAATATATTTTTAAGGTCAACAGCAAAAGGGACAGTTTCAGGAGATGGCAACCATTGTTAGATGTTTTAATAAAATATTTACAGCTATTAATTGGAACCTCCTGTCATGTTACTCCTAACTAGGTCCAAGCTTTTTAGCTGATTCTTTTCTTGTAGTTAAGTTTGCTTTGTAGGCATGTCCAGTTATGGAACCTAGTCATCATAATTATTCCAAGAGAGTTTCTCAAAACATAAACAGCATTATGAATGTATAGATGTCCTGGTTGAATAATGTGACTGTCTGTGTTCATTCCTGTTAAAGTCCAGTGTTGTCTTCATCAGTATCTAGAAATATGTCAAAAATCAGCAGAGAAACTATACCTGTAATTTGTAACTTCTAGGATATAATAAAGAGCACTGCTCAATGAAAAGAATAGGCCTATTCTCAATGATACCCTGTAGATGACAGCCTCGTGCCTTGCCGACCCAAATTCGTTTGTGTCAGTTTGTAATACTAGGCGGCGCCAGTGGACAGTTAATTCCTCTGCTTTACTCTGACCCAAACCGTTCAAGGGATTGTTTTCTAAAGGTAGGCCTATGTGGGTAATCTTGAATAATTCTACCTTCGTAATATCAGCTGCCCTACCATTAAATGTTTTTAAGTATTTTAAGTTGTTCAAATTTGGAGAGAAATGTAAATCAGTACATTTATACGGATTCTGCATTAAAACGATCCACAGAGGAATATGAACTGCTATCACTACATTGACATGACAGGGTATGAACTGTTTAGGGAAGTAGCATAAGGACGTCAAAAGAGGCAGACTTTGGGGTAAACAATAATCATTAACATGATTCGGAACACTTTCTTGAATTTGTACTATACCATTATAATTATTCATTAAAGAAAATTCCAAACATAGACATGCCTCGAGTTGGAAACCATTTCATAATGCTCATCTGATCAGGCGAAGTCTTCTAACGTGTTGATTTATGCATTTTGTAATACTTAAGATCAGTTCTCGTATGATAATTAGCTTGACTGTTTTAACTGTTCAGTAGATAATCAACATCTGGTGGGTTTTTGGTAGTAAAAACGGGTATCTTTAAGCAGGTAAAACAAAAAGTGATGGAACTTTGATCTAACCAATAAAACACAACACTTCACATAGTTTACGGCATTCTTCATGTGCCCAGGGCCTATGGATATAGTAAAGTCAAGCATGGCGTCTATAATTGGTAGACTCCATATAAAACAAAAGTCAATGGAATTCAAAAGGTGGGCTGTCTGCAAATCCAAAAACATTATTGGTGAAACGACATCCTCTGAATATGTATGAGAACGGCACATCAAGGTGTCAAAACTGCAATGCAAGACTAACCTTCCCTTTATTATTATTAGCAAATACCAGATTACGTTTTCTATTTAGATAGATATTTGAGGGGCAAATCATTTTTGCTTAATTTCAAGAGGTCAGCATTAACTATGGGTAGGTTGGTCTTTGTTACACTGAATGAATATAAATGAATATAAGGCACAGCTCACAGAAGGGAGCAACTTAAAGATGTATAACATTTTCCCACGAACATGCACAGTATCCCAATCGCTTGGTTCGGGCCATTCCGCTTGCAGGATGCCACACTATTGAAAAAGGTGTACTGACTGATTAAAAGGTACCACACTACGTCACTCCACACCAATCCAGTAGGTGGCACCACTACCAGTACCTTGTTTACTGATGTGTGTGGGTCACTAACGGCTTCATGATCATACAATAAAATTGGCGACATATTCAAGGTAGACCTACTTAGGTCATTTCTATCTAATATGATTGTCAACATAGCGTAACAAGCACTGGAGGGGTCGTCATCACAAATAAACCTTTGCAAGAGAGGACATGCCATCCAAGGAGTCTAATGGGTTTGCCAAAGAGGATAAAGAGTTAAATGAGTTGCTATGCCTATAGCCCCATACCCACTAGGCGATTTTCCCAGCAACAGGTTATGGGCGACTGACAGAATCGCCGGTAAAATCGTCACTGATTCAGATCACAAGTCAATATGTGATATTGAAATATACATGTTTGATATGGGTCGGTGTTAATATTGGCTGATTCTCCTAGTAGAGTCCGCCGATTTTAGTGCCGATCTGTCAGTCGACTCTGTAAAATTGTCCTAGTGGGTATGGCGCTTTAAGGTTAACGCAAACCGTCGCGACCGTCTATGGCCAGTAATTTCATTATGCAGTGTGACGTATCCTTAAAACTTGAGATTATATGCAACCTTTCACACAATATATTATAAATTTTTAGAAACACATGTACATACAGGAAGAAAATATATGATTTTTTCATCCTGTATTATTGGTGAAAACCATTAGCAAACCGGCTAGTTGTGAACATGAAAATTCGCAGTAAGCATTTTTGGTCATTTCATCTTAGCAATTTGGCACTGCCTTTAACACAGACCATTGAATCACCGTGAATAAAAGCTAAGAACAAACAATGGGGAACTGAAGAATAAAATATGCATTGCGCATGTTTCCATTCAGATAGTGTAAAGTAAATGCACATTGGCTCATTCGTTATTATGTTCCTTACAAAGCCGCCAATTTTTAATGTCATCAATTCCATTTTGCGTGATTATTAAACAATAGGAGGAATCTTGAAGAAAATAGTCATATTAATGATAATTAGTTGTAAGACCATCAATTCCATGTCACCTTCTGGATAATGGGATCTTTCCGTGATAACCATAATCGTAAGATAAACATAAACTATGTGTTTTGAAACCGGTCAATCTATAATTTCATTCTATATTTAATTCTACATTATCCGACTTAATACAATGTCATAATAGAGCAGTTTTGAGAACATGTAAACCATGAGTAAGGCTGGGCATTGGGAATAGATGGTAAGACGACCGTTCGCAGCATCTTGCTGGGTAGTCCAACGTGGGGCTGTCAGTAAGATTAGATGTAAAAATCCTAACGGACTGAACGCATATTCTCCATTCTATAAAACAAACTGAGGGCATGGCCTAAATACGAGCGAGCCAGTTCAGTATCAACGTAGAAATGGTCGATTTTTGAAGATTCCCATATTAGACTGATCTCGACAAACAGCTTCATATTTCTAAATCACCAATCACCTGTTATTCCTTGTTATTCACTCTCTATATTCATTCTAGGCGTGAAAGTAAATGACAACAGAATAGAATTGTTAAAAATGACACTGAATGAAATATTCTAGCCACCATCATATTATTTGATAGCAAGATGATAGGCATAACATTTAAGTAATTTTCCTTGAAGGGCTATCATTGGTCTATATAAACCCCCTGAAATGATGCCTCAAGTCATCTGTTATCATTAACAAAAGAGAGCAGTACTTAAATCATAAACGAACAGAACGTTAGGGGGATAATCCATTGAATTTTGGATTAATTGTGTTTACTGCACTTTTATTCCCTGATTGCATATAAGGCATGCAACTACGGCCCCTGAATCGCTTTAGACAACTCTGTTAATTAAATACAGTCTGCTTATGCAAATGAGCAGATATGATTATGGGAGCCATATAAGATATTGCCCCAGGTTATTCAAAGTTCCCATCTGCTATATAGAAATGCTTTGATTGAGTATGCTTTTAGGGTGATACAGTTAAGCGAAGACACTGTACATGTCCTTTCATGAATAGGCAGACTGTCCATTATCATTACCAGAGCTAGGGAATGGCAGGCTAAACCCCTCCCTTTTAATAAGGTCGCCGATTTCCATGCTCGTTGCCATATGCCTGCCTATAGGGTCATGATAATAAATCCTTCCAAAATCCATTTGCCTTTTACTTGTGGAGTAATTTTCAGAAAAAAAAATACAGACACGTTTGAATACCTTTTAGGAAGTGAGACTAACTTACTATTTGAGTTATTCGCCGTTTTGTTTGCAAGTTTCAGATCACATGTATGTACGTCGAACACAACTAATGGTCGATATCGTAAAGTGAAGTTTAGAAGACAGAAAGCAATAATCCAATGAAGTTGTTTTTTCATATTTTTTCATCAAACGCCTTCAACCATGAAAGATCTTCCAAAATTTACAAAGACAGTACATAGCATTTTTGTTATGTAATTAACATCTTGAATATTAGATGTCATGTCCTTATATATATACATATGCGCAATGATAATGTTAGTATGATATAGATGAAAATTGCTGATTTACAATTGAAATTAGACAAAATAAGTTAGATTTGGAGATAATGGAGAGTCAAGAGACCAAAGACCCAGATATGCCACATGATTATTTGCAAATAAATTACTGTACAACAACAAAAACCTGCCTATCCATAAATAAATTGTAGTGTTTGCTTCTGCTATGTATCGTCGTATGAGAATCATGTAGGATTTATTTATGTAGGCCTACTGAGATGTCCGAATTTTCAATGTTGTACACCTTTAATATTTTCTGCCGATTGTGAGACTACATTAGAGTGTCATCAAAATAAAGATCGTTCCTTTCTTTCAATTAAATCACTTTAAATCATTTTGAATATTAAAGTATGGGCTCTTGCAGCTTTAAGTAGATTCCTGTGTCCTCCTGTTTAGGCTACTATGATCGCAAGCATGAAGAAATCTCAGCATGATCGTACAAAATCCGTCAAATTGTCGGCTGAATTCTTTTTGGGCGTGACCCTAAAATCGTTATTCAAAAGATGTTTCATTCTCTTGCAAATACTATCGTTTTAAAAAAGATTGAAACCTGTCATTCATATTTACATTTAACCCCATATAGAAGATCAACTTTGAGAGATTTGCTTGTACTTTGAAAAAGACTGAAAGTTTTAAGCTTGATGAGATCGCTGATGTAATGTTCTGCCTGAATAATTAGAAATACAGTTCTTCCTATATTGATCAGGGTGATATGTCTCTTTTTAGTCGACTGACGCAGTGTCGCACCAGGTCGCACTATCTCGTCATTCAGTGTGAACCAGGCTTTACCATCCCGACCCATCCAATCACACCATACCAACTAAAAGAAAAGGCAATATGACGACATGCGATGTGGTATCGCCACCATGTATAGGTTATTGCTGCCGTCCGGCCAAGCTTTTAGCATCTATGGGACACAGGCCCAACACAAAAGTGAAATATTAATGTCTTTAATCCTTTAGTCTTGTGAAAAGTTTGAATGTCAAGTCACTGGCGGGGTGGAGATTCATTGGGGCAGGAGGGGGTAGCCACCAGTACCGGATGGTCCTGACTTCCTCTCCCCTACTTAAGGATATTTTAAGTACATAAAGGAGGGGAAAGGCTATGCACATCTGCACGAATGCGGGACCATGTACATAGTTCATTTTATGCGGTCCCACCCTGTTCCGAGATCCTGGATCCTGGTGTGGAAATTTAATGTGAGGTTAGGGGTGGAGGAGTGGTGCTAACATGCCAACGAGTGTCATAGTAGTTGTTATCACATTCCCTTAAGATGTGAACGCCTGTCGAATTTGTCATTTGGTTGCAGTTCCATACCTTCTATTTCGGCTGTAGGTGATACGCTCTAAAATGTATTGAATCGCAACTAAGATTCCCACATTGCTCGCCAGTTAAAGGGATACTTTTTGCTTTCTGTCTGCACCGAGGCACACCGCTTGTGTTATGGCATCATCCGACCGTTAGCGGAGTGTGGTCCCCGCAGGATCCTGTCTTTAATCAGAATGATTGATCGGCATTTCTGCTCGGTATTAATTAAACGCTAGTGTGAGTGTATTCCTAATAACACCTAGCACACTGTGGTAGGTAGAAAAATTCCCATTTTAATTAAGCTCAATGAAAAATAGATGTAAATCTTTCCTATATCAGCATACATCTTACAAGGATAGAAGAACATTGTGGAACCACTTTGTGGGATTCACAGAATTAATTTACTCTTTTTACATTCCCTAGACAATCAATTATATCTAATGAACACACATACCTCTACAGATAAATTTAGGGTCTAGTAAAGTATGTACAATGCCAACATACCTCTCCATCCAATTTTCACGATTATTATTGGACATCAATGTTCTTGTAAACACCTGGTTCGATATTTGGATATTCCGAAGAAATACGGTGTACAGACAGGATTTAAAGGTGCCTCAAGCTTATTTGTGGGACTCGAGAGTTTTGTGTATGAGGGTTGGGGAGGTATTCTCCACAGAGTTGATACCGAAGAACTTAAGGCTGCACATAGTGTTGATATTGTGATGAACGGCTATTCATCCAAAATATGTAGAGGTCAAAATACGATAATACTATAAAAAGGTATATATGTAAAGAACGAAATATATGAAATATATGTAAAAGAACGAATATGTAAATAATGAACGAAAGTGTAAAAAGCCCGAAAAAAGAGGCACGAATATGTAAGGAACGAATATGTGAGGAACGAAAATGTAAAGGAACGAAACCCGGAAAGATATAAACCGGAAGTGAAATGTAAACCGGAAACGAAAGATATAAACCGGAAGTGACGTCAGTTATAGATCACGTGACCGAAAGCAGCCAATCAGGGCTGACTTCTATAGTATATAAAGGGGCGGTGAGGCCCGAATAAACAGAGTTCTTTAATAGTTCTCCTTGTGTCCAGACGTGTCTTCTTTCCTGAAACAACCGCTAAAGATGAGCTGATTCGAGTAATTAACCAGAAGTTAGGACAAAACAGTCGAAGTTCGAGATAATTAGTAAGAACTTAGGGTAGGGGCCCGACGGCCCGAAGAACGAGGAACGAAGGACCGAAGTAAGGCGCGAAGGCCCGAAACAGTCCCGGAGACCGAGGTGTAGCATGGCACGAAGGCATGACAGGCGGGACGAGGGAACGAAGTCCGCGGGGACGAGGGCGCGGCAGGCTCGGCCCCACGCTACCAAACAATAGGCGACCGTCGGCCCGTCGCCCCCGCGGACCGGAACCGTGGGGTGGACCGCCCGGTGGGGGTGAATGCTGGTCTGGGAGATAGAGCGAGACGAACCCCCGGCCGACCCGTACCCCTACCATAATTTCCCTTCCCCGCAGTCCTCCGTTTGACATCGAGTGCCGATCCCCGACCGATTCGCTCAGCCCCCCCCTCGTGCGCGAGGCACGACTCTAGAAACACATCTCGGTTCTTGGCCCGGATTCCCCGTCCGCCCCGAGACCCGAACAACCCCCCCCACGTTCCTCTGTTGTAAGAATCGGCAACCCCGACTTACCAGAGAACGTCACACTGGTGGCAGCGGTGGTGCTGAAATAAGCACATACGGACTTGTGGATCTTGGGTGTTTCGTCGGTATTGGATACTCATGGCGACCGCGGCAGTCTTCGAGCAGATGGATTCTGACATCGCCTTCAAGGAAGGTGGGGAGGAGAAAGGAGGTGCGAAACCCGAGACCAAAGGGGAGGACACGACCATCATGGGTAGGCAGTTTAATTTCATGGGAACGTCCACCCCGACGGATGAGCAGAATGCGCGGGCTCAACAACAACAGACCGGCCAGGTAGGAGCGAGTTTGAAGAAGTTTAGTTTACGACCGGAGAAGTATGACGGTAAACCGGACTTCGAGGGATGGATCAACCAGTTCGAGGAGTACGCAGCCTTGGGACATTGGACGACCGAGGAAAAAGCGGCGATGCTCTTTCTCTCGCTGACGGGAACGGCACGAATGTACTTTGTCGGACTCCCGGACAGGGAACGACTCCGTTACTCGGCGAGGGTAGATGCGTTGCGCCGGAGGTTCGGTCAGGAGAAGGACACGTGCAATGCTCTGCAAGAATTGGCAGGATTGAAACGTGTAAAGAACCAGACAGCGAAAGAATTGGCTGATAATGCCCGACGACTGGCATCGAGAGCCTACTTCTCCAACGACTACGCCAGCCAGGAAAAAGCAGCATTACATGCGTTCCAGGCTGCAGTTGGGGAAGACCTTCAGCTGAAGTGTGCAGAGAAAGGATGCAAGACACTAGAGGAGGCGGTGGAGGTGGTAGAAATACAGGAACGATACTCACGCCGCCTCCTGCGGGCAGTGAAGCCCGAGGAGGACGCCAATACACAGATCATGGCCTTAAACGGTAAGTTGGAGGAGATGATGAAAGAATTGGCAGAAGAACGGGAAGCTAGGAAACAAGCAACGGCCCGGAGGGAGGCGTTTAAGAAGCGAAAGGAAGATTTAGAATGTCATCAATGTCACCAGAAGGGCCATTTCGCGAGAGAGTGTTCTCAGCGTCAGGGAAACGGACAGTCGCCGTCGCAGTAAGCGCGGGGCCCCCTTCGGGTGCGGCGAGAGAAGTAGTAGGCATGGGAGAATGTGGACTTTATGTAGCCGGAACGGTGGGAAAGAGTGTCGTCCGTTTTTTGGTTGATACCGGATCTATGATCAGTCTGCTGTCGGAACGTCTTTGGAGAGAGTGGGGACGAAAATGGGAAGACCTGGATGGATATGAAGGACGTCTCTGCTCGGTGGATGGTAGCCCGTTGCGGTGCTATGGATGCACGAACTTGCCAGTAAGGTTGGGAACGCGCGTGTTGCAGTGGACATTCATGGTGGCAGACATCGGTAGAGATGAAGGGATCCTGGGAAACGACTTCGCGGTGAAATACCGGCTAACAGTTAAGCCCCACGCGAGTGCTGTCTTCCTGCCCACCGAAGGGGAGGGAGAGGGGGAACGAATCCCGGGAGTAGAACAAAGAACGGATGGGATTCGGGCAGTCACCGTCAGAGGACAGGTCGTGAGAATCGAGGGAACGATGGAAATACCCCCGCTCCAGGTAACCCGAGTAGCAGTAGTGACGAGAGTGGACATAGGACAGAGTGGACAGCTGGCTGTCATCACCGGCGCTGGATTACCCATGGGACTGGAAGTGATCCCAGGAACGGTGACGTTGGGAGAAGAAAATAAAGTTTGGGTGGCCAACCGAGGGACCGAGAGCGCGAAATTGGAAACCGGCGGGGTACTCGGAGAAGCCACCTTCGTACAGGAAGTACGAGGTATAGGAAGTGATGTAAAAGAACCCCCTGGAACGCTCGTTGAAATGATAGAGGAGGCTAAGAAAGGCCTAACCACGGAGGAAGGCGGAGAGTTGGAGAAAGCCATCATGGCTCGGGAACAAATGTTTGCAACCTCGAAACATAAGTTAGGACGGACAGATTTAGTACAACATCGAATTAAAACGGGGGATCAGATGCCAATCAAACAGAGGGTCAGACGGTATCCAGCCACCAGGAGAGAAGAGGAACGAGCACTGGTGGAGGATATGTTAAATCTAGGAATCATCCAGGAGAGTGGAAGTGCGTGGAGCAGCCCGACCGTCCTAGTGAAAAAGAAGGACGGAGGAACGAGGTTCTGTATCGACTATCGAAAACTGAACCAGGCTACAAAGGTGGACGCCTATCCGCTTCCACGGATAAAGGACAGCTTCAACACCTTGGGCGGGAGCCTATTCTTCTGCAGCCTGGATCTCGCAAGCGGATATTGGCAGGTGGAGATGGCACCGGAGGACCGAGAAAAGACAGCCTTCGTGACTCAAGGAGGATTGTATGAGTTCAAAGTGATGCCATTCGGGCTAGTGAACGCCCCGGCCACCTTCGAGAGGCTGATGGAAAGAATCCTCAGAGGAATCGTGTGGGAGGAATGTCTGGTATACCTGGATGACATATTGGTCTTCGGGCCAACGTTTGAAGTGACTCTGGAAAGATTGGTACGGGTTCTGGACCGATTGAACGCCGCAGGACTGAAGTTGAAGGCGCGAAAATGCAGGTTGTTCCAGAAGAAGATTCCGTTCTTGGGACACGTTGTCTCATTCAATGGGATCGAACCCGACCCCGAAAAGTGTCGGCAAGTAACCGAGTGGCCGGTCCCTCGGGATCTCCATGAGGTACGAGCCTTCGTGGGATTATGTTCGTATTATAGAAGGCATATAAACGGCTTCACGGAATTGGCTGCCCCCTTGTATGAATTGGCAACGAAGGAGGAACCGTTCGTGTGGAGCGCGAGACGACAAGAGGCGTTTGATGCAATGAAGAGGGCGTTAACAGAGGCCCCGGTGTTGGGATTCCCAGAGGAAGACGGACAATGGTGGCTTGACACGGACGCCAGTGACGTGGGGACGGGAGCCGTGCTATCACAGGAGCAGAGAGGGGAGGAACGGGTAATAGCTTACACGAGCAAAACCCTGGAGTCAAACGAACGAAAGTATTGCACCACGCGGAAAGAACTGTTGGCGGTGGTGCGAGCTTTGAAACATTTTCGGTGCTACATCTATGGTCAACGCGTAATAGTCCGGACGGATAATAGCGCGGTTAGTTGGCTGCAGAGAAGTAAGGAACCGATGGGGCAGGCTGCCCGGTGGATTGAGATTATCGACTCACATGACGTGTCGTTCCAACACCGACCGGGCAGGAAGCATGGGAACGCTGATGCGTTGTCCCGGTATCCGTGCAAACAGTGTGGGGAAGAGCACGAGAATACCGAGAAAGTGAGAGTAGTGACGCGGGCCCGGGGGTATGAGCCCGGATGGTCCCCGCAGGAGATGAGAGCAGCGCAGAGAAGGGATCGAGATATAGGGCCGATTGTCGCACGGATGGAAGAGGATGCGAACCGGCCATGTTGGGAGGTCATATCTCTGGAATCCCGGGAAACAAAGATCCTATGGAGGCAATGGGAACGATTAAGCCTCAAGGATAGCGTGCTGCATAGGAAGTACTGGGAACTAGAAGGACATGGTTGGAGGAACCAGTTGGTCGTTCCCCGAGAGGAACGGGCCAAGTTGGTGAGGGAATACCATGGAGGCGCGGCAGGAGCGCACTTGGGAGTCGCCAGAACGACGGCCCTGTTGGAGCAAGGGTTCTACTGGCCGGGACTCCGGGAAGACGTGCGAAAGGAATGTCGAGAATGTGATTGCGCGTTGCTGAAAAAAGGACGAGGGAGACGGGAGCCGCTACACCAATACATAGTGGGGGAGCCAATGGAACGGCTGGCCATGGATGTTTCGGGCCCGTACCCAGTCACCAAACGAGGAAACAAGTACTGCCTGATGGTGGGATGCTATTTCACCAAGTGGCTGGAGTGTTTTCCGATCCCGGATCAAAAGGCAACGACAGTGGCGGACAAACTGGTTGAAGAAGTAGTGGCACGGTACGGCGCGTTTCGAGAACTACACTCGGATCAGGGCACGAATTTTGAATCCGAGGTGGTGGCTCAGGTCTGTGCACTATTCGGAATACACAAAACGAGAACGACGCCGTACCACCCCAGGAGTGACGGATACATAGAACGAAGTTTCCGCACTTTGGGGTGCTGTTTAAAAGCTAGCTGTCGAGCAACAGGTCGGGAATGGGATGAGATGGTCCCGCTCGTGATGATGAGTTATAGAGCAACGCCGCAAGCCAGCACGGGAGTGACACCAAACATGATGATGCTGGGCCGACAGACCATGATGCCACGACAAGCGATTTATGGGAGACCTCTAGGACCGGAGGAGGAACCCCGACGGGTAGGCGACTACGTGGAAAGCCTGGAGAAAGGGCTAGTCGCGGCCTATCGGGAGGCCCGGGCGGGGCTGAAACGAGCCGCCATTCATCAGAAACACGAGTACGATGGAAAGGTGACTCGACGGGAATACCACGCCGGAGAACTGGTCTGGGTGCACGATACGGTGGTGGATAGGGACAAGGGAACGAAGTTGCGATTTCCATGGATAGGCCCTGCACTGATCGTCAAGGTGCTTGACCGAGGACGGGTGGTAGTACGGGAGAAACGAGGAAGACCGGGGGGGGTGGTCCATGTGGACCGCCTGGAACCCTACCGAGGACACGCTGCGCCAGCCTGGATGGTAGCTGACCAGCAAGGATACGAGGCTGCACAGTAAATGCTTGGGGTGGGGCGCGCTAGGGCACGTACGGAAACGGGGCACCCCTTTTTGTGATGAAGTCGTTCTCGCGTCTCGATTCCGCAGGTGGAAGAGGACCAAGGGAACGACCAAATCGGCGCTACACAGAAAGGCTTTGGCTAAAAAGGACTGATCAACCTGGGGCCATTGAGTCGGGGCGGTGCGTTGACCACTACGGTAGGAGTGCAGGTCGTTAGGCTGTAGAGATTTGCTACCTAGCTGAAGATTGGTTCTCTTGCGGATGTAATATAGGTGGGAAATGCGGGGTTGGAACGAAAAACGGCGTTCGGGAGCCACGACGGTCCGAATGTCTAAAGTAATCCCACGGAGCCGCTTTCCGGTCAGTTCGGAGGAACCACAGCGTGGAAAAGATGGTCGGATTACAACGGAAGACAGACCCGGTGGCAAGCTGGTGAAGACTTTTGAAGTGATGCCGACTTGGTAATACCGCTTTGCAGCGTCCAGGAGACCGGAGGAGAGTAGATGCGGCACTCTCGGGAACGCCGGAGGAACGAACGGACGGTTGTAAAAGGCGAGGCCTGAAACGAGGACGGGCTTTAAAGTAGGTCGTAAAAGGAGTAAAAGATGACAAAGAGAACGGGGCGGCGGCGAGAGGATGATAACGTCGAGCCCCTGCGTTCTCAGGGAAGTGTACGGAAACACTGACACGATGAGCGGACAGTGTTGGGAAGGACATTGTCGCGGAAAGGAATTTAAGCATCTGGTCAAGCATATTCGAGGCCAGCACGATGGAGTACGGAAGCAGTATTACATGTGCCCGGTGTGTTCGAACCGAGCCTATTCGACGCACCAGGACTGGCGAAAGCACATGTCGGACTCACACGAGGGAAGCCTGCTGAGGGGGATGCCGAAACAAGACCCCCTTCTGAGGCCGGAGTATGCTGCGGCGTTCGCCTTGGATCCAAAAGGACGGCCGCCGTACACCAGTTTCGCTCCTGGGGATGAAACGGCGGCCCGGGTGGATGACTTGGAACGGGACTACGCTGTGTGCCATCCGGAGGGGTTCCAACCCCCTGACAAGGCGGTGGATAAGGAGGCACCGGAGAGGCCGCGACGGAGGATCCGCGTCCCTTACTACCCGAGGGCGTCGAGAGGGTCCGATGACAGCGACGCCGAGCAGCTGGAGCAGGAAACAACCGAGGAAGGACCAGAGGCCGACGAGGCCGGCGAGGGAGCCCAAGCAGCCAAAGCAGCAGGGAAGGGACCCCTGGCCGAGGTAGCGGAACGGTCGACGCCCACGCGCCGTTCCCCTCGGAGGGCCGCGAAAGGAGTACGGAAGGAAGCCACCGAGTCGCCACGAAGCGCGAGCCGAGCCGTGGTCAACCCGAAACCACTCCTGACAGCAGACCAAGTACAAGGGTTAGTACAGAGCCGAATTAAGAAGTTAAATGCCCAGGGAGAACCACGAGAACCGAGAGGACGAGGACTCCCGGGCAGAGGAAGAGGAGGGAGATCCACACCCGCCCCGAAGCCGGGTTGCTCAGGGATACCACCGGGGGCTGAGGTGGTGGAATTGGTGAGCTCGTCCGACGACCAACGTCCGAAAGTAAAAGAGGAAGAGGAGCCGCTCGCTTTCAAGAGGCCCCCGACGCAGGGATGCCCGGCGGAGGAGCCGTCGCGAAAAAAGAAGTGGAAAAAGGTCAAGAAAGTCCCGAGAGAATTGGAGGAGGGAACGAGTTCGGACCAGTCGGAGTCAGGCCGGAGCATGTCGGCCCGAAGTGATCGGTCCCTGATTATCGCCGAGTCCAGTAGCGCGGGAGAGTTGGGACCATCACAGCCTGAGACCTCGACAGGAATCAAACGGACCACGGGACTAGAACCACCTTGTAGCGACGCACAATTTACTATGATGACAGTTCACAGGAAATCGGTTATTTACGAATCACGACACCCGAGGTACCCCGGATATTTAAAAGGAACAATGAACCGGGAGGGAGCGTTCAGGGGTTACCGCGAGGCAAGATCCAACCGGGAGCTGGAGGACAGCATTCGGGAAGCGCAAGGAGGCCGACTGGTGGAAAGAGAAGCACTGTACCTGGGGAGGTTCCTTCACGAAATGGCGGAAAGGCAAGGACTCAAACCGTCGGGGCGGGTGGAAAAAGTAAAGTATGTTCGGCACGCGGCCAGGACCGAGGACACGGCGTCGAAGGCGTCAACACAGCCGTTGTTCTCTACCCCTACCCCGACGAGAGCGGATTCACCCCTAGAGAAGATGGTATGTAAGCAGCCGGTGGTACCACCCCCGGGACTGAAACGAATAAGAGACATTTTGGTAGCGCCGGATACACCGGAGACACGGGCAGCGGTGGACAACTTGACTCGAGCCAGTCTGGGGAGCTCGTTCTTCGGGTCGCAGGGATCGGAGGAGACCCCGGGACCGCCGTCGCCCGAACGGATAGGATCGCCGCCAGGACCGGATACCCCACTCAGGGACGAAGATAAAGACGGGCGAGCGCTACAACCACGGGTTGTGATACACAGACTACAAATACCGGCTGCTCAATCCATGGACGCAGAAGTGGAGGACTCAGAGGACATGGAGTTGGGGCAGGCCGAGACCAGAGGATACGAGCCGGAGAAGCAAGAATTGGACGAGTCAGGAGCGGATTCAGTGTTCGGGTCCATAGGAACGGAGGCACCGACAGCAGGACCATCTAGAGAAACGCCGCGACTCAAGTTATTACGGACACAGGCCATTCACCAGGTATTACAGGGACACTTTCCGGTGACAGCGCGGGCAGTACGAGACTGGGACACGGAGAAGGCCATTCAGGTGCAACTGGCGTGGCCCCCGAAGGAGGTGCGAGGGATGACAGCTAAGACAAGAGCAATGGCTTCAGCGTCTATGGCGTTCCTGATGGCACTGGAAACGGGCCGCAAGCCAGAGACATTTGAGGAAGCGATGGCGCAGTTCCCAACGGCAGCGCTGGGGCCGTTGACCAGAGAGTTCCCGGGGGTTGACCGGCTAGTTAACGAACACAACCGGACCGTCCAATTGGCTCAGACCCTGGTAATGTTTAAAAACGAAGATCAGTTGGACGACTTGTTGAAGGCGACAAGAGAGGCGGAAAAACAGAGCGGACTGGTGGATCAGCTTCTCGAGCTCCCCGCCAGGGAAGAGAGACTGTTGCTACCGATCCGACGCCAGGAAGAAGGATGAAAAGCCTCAAAGAAGGAGAGAACGGTGGATGCTGCTTAGGGTCCTGCACGGAAGAAAAAGCGCGACGGAACCAGAGGCGGAGAATGGCGCGTCGCGAGTCGGGTGGGGAGGGATTACGGGGCGTTGGCTCCTCACCCATAGTGTCAAACCCCCAGGGAGAGAACCGGGCCAAGGCGGAGGTACCTGAGCCGCACAGGAGGCCGAAGCCTGGATAAAAACTCTCCTGGAGACCGCTGGACGGGCCCGAAACTTTACTTAAATCATCGGGAACGGGCTGGCGGGCTCGAACATTCTTATTTTAAGTATTCTTATTAGTTTCTTTATGGGAATCTTCCTGCGGAAGTGAACGAAACCACATGTGTTAGGAGGTGTTGAGTGTACTCAGCGAGCTGGAGGGTCCATGACTGGAACGAACTTACCAAGCCTGTGGGGCGAATACGGAACGGGAGGAGGCGATAGGAGGAGAAACAAGTGTGTAGCTGTTCCTCTTCTTCCCTGGAGCCCGCTGCGTTGGTTGGGACCGAGCAGGTTGAACGGGATCGTCTGGTCGCGGAAATTGAATAGATAGCGGACCGGGCAGCCCAGGAGCGAGAGTAAAAGTAAGGAGGCAGAATCGAGGAAAGGAAATCGGAATGGACAGATAGTGTTGTAATCTTTGAGTCAACGGTCGTGCCGGGGTAAAATAAGGTACCGGTGGGCCGGCGACTCGCCGCTGGAGGAAAGGCTGGCGCGGGCCAAGACTGAAACCCTTCTCCCGTGCTGCCTTGAGGGATCTGGAGGCAAGTGAGAAACGACCTCTGTCCTCTAGCGGCACCTGAACTTTCCGTGGTTTGATCTTCTTGATCTTGGATGAACCGCTCAGAATGTGGGACAGGATGGGCCCGGATTTATTGTACCATCATCTTCTGAGTTTCCTTGTCTTCAGCCTCTTACCGCATACGGAGAGCGGTAAAGTGAAATTTCTCCACCTGAATGCTGGTTTTGTCGTGCCAGGATTAATGCAGCGAGTCGTGAAAGGACCGCGGTGAATTATAGATGTCTCCCGGAGGACAAGGGGGCTAGCAGGAATAGTAGCTGAAAGACCCCTCGCTCGTGCCCCACCGAAACGATATATAATAGGACGAAATTAATAGACTTACTAAATCATATGTTAATATCTTACCTGCGGTAACGACAGTGACTGCTTCCATGTCGTACTTTCTGATATCTTCTTCCCGAAGGAACGGAACAAAATAGTCTTTGAAACATATAGGGAGGTGGTGCTTGGAACGTCGGCCTCGGATGCCTCGATAGACGCCTCAAGAGGTCTGCAAAGAACGACGAGAAGTGATCCTTCATCTCTGACTTGGAGTTCGACATCGGATGAGTTCTTCTTTATATATGCTATTTTTGAGATGGGCCCGTTCCGGATCTCAGAGGTTGACGTCGGGTGCAGATCCCAGTTGATGTCGTCCATCTTCACTTTCTACAACTTCTTCCTCTCCTTCTCACCAATATCCTCAACTTACCAACTTCGAACCGCCGTACCTAGGAGCAGCCCGGAACGGCTCGGAGCTGTTGTCTCGGCGTTCGTCATAGGCATAGTGGCTTCATGCAAAGTGACATGGCACCGATGAAGACTGTGGCCTTACTCCAGAATCAAACCAGACCAGATCTTAAACTTACCTCTATTAACGAACTATTTGTTGGTATTACAGTCTCACGAAAATCGTCTAAAAGCATGGTCCTCCGGGAGGACGAAGAAAAAAAACTTAGTAAGCAGAGCGAGGTCCGAGAGCCTAGGAGACGAACGAGGGCCCGAGTGCCCGGAGCAGGAATCCTCTTCTTAGGAAAATCATCTCATCAGTGGAACGAAGGAGCCTCCCTCTCGCCCCAAAGAGGATTGTCTTCCTGCCGTTGCTTACGGAGGGGGGGAGGGATGAGAGGCGCCGGCTCCTGTCATCAAAAGAAACCTCATCAAAAGAAAATTATCTTCTTAGTCGGGTCTCCGTTCCGGTTGTTGTCATGCCACTTGGGCCCGGAACGGTGACGGAAACACCTTATCTAATTATGTTGGACTCTCTCTCTCCGACATCTCCTTCTGAAATCTTTGAGTGTGTCGACGTGGTCGAAGACTGAAAGTCTTGGTGCTGGGTTAACCACGAGGACATGTGCCATAAAAGTCAAACTTCAGTTCCTGTACGGAAAACGGACACCTCATCGACAATTAATGATTCTAGTCTTCTCAGACTTACCTTCACTCCAACTCCATCTAAAGTTTCACTGTGACCAATAGCACGAAACCCGCGACGTCGTCTGCTGAAGCTTCCACTCTAAGCTTTAACGGATGAATTTAAGTTCCTTTCCACATACAACGCCATTTTCTTCTTTGGGTACCTCGGCCTCTGGCTCGAACATGTTGTCCTTGCCAAACGTGAAAAAGTCACTGGAGGGCTCTGAATGCCGAGGCGACCGAGGGCACGAAGTCTAAAAAGAACATTCTGTCTACAAAAACTTCAGTCTTTCTTCAAAAAACTCATCCTTAAATCATCATCATCACCTAAGAGAACGCAGAGAAGAGTAATAATTACGGGAGAACGAGGGGTCACGACCGACCGGGTGGGAGAATCACGACCGATTCTCTGCCAGAAAGAAAAACAACGTAGAACGTCTGGACGACGGAAAAACGGATAAAAAAGGTCGAGAGGACTAAGGGTCACGACCGACCCTGGTATCTGGGTGGGAGAATCACGACCGATTCTCCGCCCGAACTAGGGGAGAGCGTCTGGACGACGAAAAAACGAAGGGAACGGGGGCATTGCGGGTCACGACCGACCCATGGCCCCGGGCAGGAGGACCACGACCGGTCCCTCTGTCCTAACGAGGGTAAAGGCGAGGAAAATGCGCCGAGGGGCTAAGTAAATAGAGCCCCGAGGAGAGGAGCGGGGGCGACGGGGTCACGACCGATCCCCAGTCCCGGGTGGGAGAGCCACGATCGGCTCGCTCATCCTAAAGAAAAGAAAAAAAAGAGCAGTACAGGTCCTAAATAGACCCAGGATAAGAACTATGACGAAGATAAAAAGAGACTAGGATATATGAAACAAATTATATGAACTTTCACTAAGAAGAGAGAAAAACGAAGAACGAAAAACGAAGAAAGAAGAGAAATAATAATTAGCCGGATAGGCCCCGGGGGCCCTCCGAAGTAGACCGGAGAGGACAGAGGGTGACACCTCCTCCTCTACCGATAAGGAGCGTAGGATTGAAATGTTTCTGGTTCTAGAGTATGTTCTGTTGTCGTTGCTGTATGAACTGTTTTGAAATTTTGTAAAGACGTGTTTTCCCACCTTTCAAGAAGGTGCGGGAGGGTGTGATGAACGGCTATTCATCCAAAATATGTAGAGGTCAAAATACGATAATACTATAAAAAGGTATATATGTAAAGAACGAAATATATGAAATATATGTAAAAGAACGAATATGTAAATAATGAACGAAAGTGTAAAAAGCCCGAAAAAAGAGGCACGAATATGTAAGGAACGAATATGTGAGGAACGAAAATGTAAAGGAACGAAACCCGGAAAGATATAAACCGGAAGTGAAATGTAAACCGGAAACGAAAGATATAAACCGGAAGTGACGTCAGTTATAGATCACGTGACCGAAAGCAGCCAATCAGGGCTGACTTCTATAGTATATAAAGGGGCGGTGAGGCCCGAATAAACAGAGTTCTTTAATAGTTCTCCTTGTGTCCAGACGTGTCTTCTTTCCTGAAACAACCGCTAAAGATGAGCTGATTCGAGTAATTAACCAGAAGTTAGGACAAAACAGTCGAGGTAGGGGCCCGACGGCCCGAAGAACGAGGAACGAAGGACCGAAGTAAGGCGCGAAGGCCCGAAACAGTCCCGGAGACCGAGGTGTAGCATGGCACGAAGGCATGACAGGCGGGACGAGGGAACGAAGTCCGCGGGGACGAGGGCGCGGCAGGCTCGGCCCCACGCTACCAAACAATAGGCGACCGTCGGCCCGTCGCCCCCGCGGACCGGAACCGTGGGGTGGACCGCCCGGTGGGGGTGAATGCTGGTCTGGGAGATAGAGCGAGACGAACCCCCGGCCGACCCGTACCCCTACCATAATTTCCCTTCCCCGCAGTCCTCCGTTTGACATCGAGTGCCGATCCCCGACCGATTCGCTCAGCCCCCCCCTCGTGCGCGAGGCACGACTCTAGAAACACATCTCGGTTCTTGGCCCGGATTCCCCGTCCGCCCCGAGACCCGAACAACCCCCCCACGTTCCTCTGTTGTAAGAATCGGCAACCCCGACTTACCAGAGAACGTCACAATATCTAGTCTATGGTCTCGTGTGGCCACCCTTGAGGCACCTTCCCAAGGCCCCAAAGTTTGGTTGGGGTTGCCCTCAGGTTGGCAGGTGCTTGAGTTGCCTTAAGATCTCGACGTCTAGGTGAGGACCTGTCCTTGAGTGCTATTGTTAGCCATATTAATCTACTTCTCAAGCATAAGATGAATCAGATGTTCACAGTTGAGCAACATGAAGGACACTGGTTTATTTTCGAGTAATCGACCACCTTTTATAGGCCACAGGTACATGCTGATTGGCTACAACATATCAAAGGACATATCCCTACAAATCCCATGTTTACCCCATAAACCCCCAGTTTCATGTTATCCCAACTATATTTGTACATTCCATGGTATTTGATATTTCAAGGTACTCCAAGTATTTTATGCATCTTAATAATTTGGTTATTTTGAGCAACTTTACCTAATAATTTCACAAGTATTACATTCCTCTCCCAATAGGGGACCAAAGATAGTCTATAGTGTGAGTTTCTGTGAACAACTTATCCAAAGAAAGAGAAAGACAAGTTTCGTCATTCTCTTCACCAGTTCACGTAATTGGTTAATATATATTTATCACCGATGTACATTTTAAATAGATACAATCGTCCAAACTGCCATTCAAGGACACATACTTGATTGGCAACGATTTGGTGCATAGGCCTACTTCTTCTTTCATCTAGGCATGAGAAGAGCACATTGAAGTGTTGATAAAAAAGCACAATGAAGAACTAGCCCTTCCCTTTTTCTGTGGATTTCTGATTTCCTTATTTAGAAACCTATTAAAAGGCAAACCTGTTAAACGGCAAATATTTCGCTTTAAGAGGGAGCTGCATCAATTATATTCAGGTTGGTCTGTGTTAGACTGAACATTAGTCACATCTCACAGAATCCAGCTGATTGGCTGGTATGCTAGCATGACAGCTCCAACCGGTTGGTAAATGGGTAGATTGGCCTTCTCCCAATACCCCAATTTCTAGTTCTGGGCCATGAAATGAAATGTTAGGGATTTAAAGTACAAGTACATTCATCATTTTGTGATGAACGGCTATTCAGCCAAAATACATAGAGGTTAAAATAATAGAAATAAGGTAATAATGGAAATATGTAAAGAACGAATAACGAATATGTAAAGAACGAAGAACGAAATAGATGTAAAGAACGAATATGTAAAGAACGAATAACGAATATGTAAAGAACGAATAACGAAAACGTAATGGAACGAAACCCGGAAATATGTAAACCGGAAGTGAAATGTAAACCGGAAACGGAATATATAAACCGGAAGTGACGTCAATTGTAGGTCACGTGACCGAAGGCAGCCAATCAGGGCTGACCTCTCTAGTATATAAAGGGGCGGTGAGGCCCGAATAAACAGAGTTCTTCAACAGTTCTCCTGGTGTCCAGACGTGTCCTCTTTCCTGAAACAACCACTAAAGATGAGCCGAATAGAGTAATTAAGTCGAAGTTAGGACAAAACAGTCGAAGTCCGAGATAGGTAGTCGAAACATAGGGTAAGGGGCCCGAAGGCCCGAAGAACGAGGAACGAGGGAACGAAGTAGGGCACGAAGGCCCGAAGTAGTACCGGAAACCGAGGCGTAGTATGGTACGAAGACATGGGGAGCGGAACGAGGGAGCGAAGTCCGCGGGGACGAGGGCGCGGCGTGCTCGGCCCCATGCTACCAAACAATAGGCGACCGTCGGCCCGTCGCCCCCGCGGACCGGAACTCAGGGGTGGACCGTTCCCCGGCCGACCCGTACCCCTACCATAATTTCCCTCCCCCGCAGTCCTCCGTCGACATCGAGTGCCGATCGATTCGCTCAGCCCCCCTCGTGCGCGAGGCACGACTCTAGAAACACACCTCGGTTCTTGGCCCGGATTCCCCGTCCGCCCCGAGACCCGAACAACCCCCACGTTCCTCTGTCGTAAGAATCGGCAACCCCGACTTACCAGAGAACGTCACACTGGTGGCAGCGGTGGTGCTGAAATAGGCACATACGGACTTGTGGATCTTGGGTGTTTCATCGGTATTGGATACTCATGGCGACTGCGGCAGTCTTCGAGCAGATGGATTCTGACGTCGCCTTCAAGGAAGGTGGGGAGGAGAAAGGAGGTGCGAAAACCGAGACAAAAGGGGAGGACACGACCATAATGGGTAGGCAGTTTAATTTTATGGGAACGTCCACCCCGACGGATGAGCAGAATGTGCGGGCTCAACAACAACAGACCGGCCAGGAAGGAGCGAGTTTGAAGAAGTTCAGTTTACGACCAGAGAAGTATGACGGTAAACCGGATTTCGAGGGATGGATCAACCAGTTTGAGGAGTACGCAACATTGGGACGTTGGACGGCCGAGGAAAAAGCGGCGATGCTTTTCCTCTCGCTGACGGGAACGGCACGAATGTACTTTGTCGGACTCCCGGACAGGGAACGACTCCGTTACTCGGCGAGGGTGGATGCGTTGCGCCGGAGGTTCGGTCAGGAGAAGGACACGTGTAATGCTCTGCAAGAGTTGGCGGGCTTGAAACGAGTAAAGAACCAGACAGCGAAGGAGTTGGCTGATAATGCCCGGCGACTGGCATCGAGAGCCTACTTCTCCAACGACTACGCTAGCCAGGAAAAAGCAGCATTACATGCGTTCCAGGCTGCAGTTGGGGAAGACCTTCAGCTGAAGTGTGCAGAGAAAGGATGCAAGACACTAGAGGAGGCGGTAGAGGTGGTAGAAATACAGGAACGATACTCACGCCGCCTCCTGCGGGCAGTGAAGCCCGAGGAGGACGCCAATACACAGATCATGGCCTTGAACGGTAAGTTGGAGGAGATGATGAAAGAATTGGCAGAGGAACGGGAAGCTAGAAGACAAGCAACGGCCCGGAGGGAGGCGTTTAAGAAGCGAAAAGAAGATTTAGAGTGTCATCACTGTCACCAGAAGGGCCATTTCGCAAGAGAGTGTTCTCAGCGTCAGGGAAACGGACAGTCGCCGTCGCAGTAAGCGCGGGGCCCCCTTCGGGCGCGGCGAGAGAAGTAGTAGGCATGGGAGAATGTGGACTTTATGTGGCCGGGACGGTGGGAGAGAGTGTCGTCCGTTTTTTGGTTGATACCGGATCTATGATCAGTCTGCTGTCGGAACGCCTCTGGAGAGAGTGGGGACGAAAAAGAGAAGAACTGGATGGATATGAAGGACGTCTCTGCTCGGTAGATGGTAGTCCGTTGCGGTGCTATGGATGCACGAACTTGCCAGTGAAATTGGGAACACGCGTGTTGAAGTGGACGTTCATGGTGGCAGACATCGGTAGAGATGAAGGGATCCTGGGAAACGACTTCGCGGTGAAATACCGGCTGACAGTTAAGCCCCACGCGAGTGCCATCTTCCTGCCCGCCGAGGGGGAGGGAGAGGGGGAACGAATCCCGGGAGTAGAACAGAGAACGGATGGGATTCGGGCAGTTACCGTCGGAGGACAGGTCGTGCGGATCGAGAAAACGACGGAAATACCCCCACTCCAAGTGACCCGAGTAACAGTAGTAGCGAGAATGGACATAAGACAGGGTGGACAGCTGGCTGTCATCACCGGCGCTGGATTACCTATGGGACTGGAGGTGATCCCAGGAACGGTGACATTGGGAGAAGAAAATGAAGTTTGGGTGGCCAACCGAGGGACCGAGAGCGCGAAATTGGAAACCGGCGGGGTACTCGGAGAAGCCACCTTCGTACAAGAGGTACGAGGAGTAGGAAGTGAAGCAAAAGAACCCCCAGGAGCGCTCGTTGAAATGATAGGGGAGGCTAAGAAAGACCTGACCACGAAGGAGGGCGAAGAGCTGGAGAAAGCCATCATGGCCCGGGAACAAATGTTTGCGACCTCGAAACATGAGTTAGGACGGACAGATTTAGTACAACATCGAATTAAAACGGGAGATCAGATGCCGATCAAGCAGAGGGTCAGACGGTATCCGGCCACCAGGAGAGAGGAAGAACGAGCACTGGTGGAGGATATGTTAAATTTAGGGATTATCCAAGAGAGCGGGAGTGCGTGGAGTAGCCCGACCGTTCTAGTCAAAAAGAAGGACGGAGGAACGAGGTTCTGCATTGACTACCGAAAACTGAACCAGGCTACGAAAGTGGACGCCTATCCGCTCCCGCGGATAGAGGACAGCCTCAACACTTTGGGAGGAAGCCTATTCTTCTGCAGTCTGGATCTCGCAAGCGGATATTGGCAGGTGGAGATGGCACCGGAGGACCAAGAAAAGACGGCCTTCGTGACTCAAGGAGGATTATATGAGTTCAAAGTGATGCCATTCGGGCTAGTGAACGCCCCAGCCACCTTCGAGAGACTGATGGAAAGAATCCTCAGAGGAATCGTGTGGGAGGAGTGTCTGGTATACTTGGATGATATACTGGTCTTTGGACCAACGTTCAAAGTGACTCTGGAAAGATTGGTACGGGTTCTGGACCGGCTGAACGCTGCAGGACTGAAGTTAAAGGCGCGAAAATGTAAGCTGTTCCAGAAGAAGATTCCGTTCTTGGGGCACGTTGTCTCGTTCAAAGGGATCGAACCCGACCCCGAAAAGTGTCGGCAAGTAACCGAGTGGCCGGTCCCGCGGGATCTCCACGAGGTACGAGCCTTCGTGGGATTATGTTCGTACTACAGAAGGCATATAAACGGCTTCACGGAGTTGGCTGCCCCCTTGTATGAATTGGCAACGAAGGAGGAACCATTCGTGTGGAGCGCGAGACGACAAGAGGCATTTGATGCGATGAAGAAGGTGCTAACGGAGGCCCCGGTGTTGGGATTCCCGGAGGAAGAAGGACAATGGTGGCTTGATACAGACGCCAGTGACGTGGGAACGGAAGCCGTGCTATCACAAGAGCAGAGAGGGGAGGAACGGGTGATAGCTTACACGAGCAAAACCCTGGAGTCAAACGAACGAAAGTATTGCACCACGCGGAAAGAACTGTTGGCGGTGGTGCGAGCTTTGAAGCATTTTCGGTGCTACATCTATGGTCAACGCGTGATAGTCCGGACGGATAACAGCGCGGTTAGTTGGCTGCAGAGAAGTAAGGAACCGATGGGGCAGGCTGCTCGGTGGATTGAGATTATCGACTCGCATGATGTGTCGTTCCAACACCGACCGGGCAGGAAGCATGGGAACGCTGACGCGTTGTCCCGGTATCCGTGCAAACAATGTGGAGAGGAGCACGAGAATACCGAACAAGTGAGAGTAGTGACGCGGGCCCGGGGGTACGAGCCCGGATGGTCCCCGCAGGAGATGAGAGCAGCGCAGAAGAGGGATCGAGATATAGGGCCGATCGTCGCACGGATGGAAAAAGATGCGGACCGGCCAGGTTGGGAGGCCATATCTCCGGAATCCCGAGAAACAAAGATCCTATGGAGGCAATGGGAACGATTAAGCCTCAGGGATGGCGTGCTGCATCGGAAGTACTGGGAACTGGAAGGACATGGTTGGAGGAACCAGTTGGTCGTTCCCCGAGGGGAACGGGCCAAGCTGGTAAGGGAATACCATGGAGGCGCGGCAGGAGCGCATTTAGGAGTCGCCAGGACGACGGCCCTGTTGGAACAAGGGTTTTACTGGCCGGGACTCCGGGAAGACGTGCGGAAGGAATGTCGAGAATGTGATTGCGCGTTGCTGAAAAAGGGAAGAGGAAGACGGGAGCCGCTACATCAGTACATAGTGGGGGAGCCGATGGAACGGCTGGCCATGGATGTTTCGGGCCCGTACCCAGTCACCAAACGAGGAAATAAGTATTGCCTGATGGTGGGATGCTATTTCACCAAATGGTTGGAGTGTTTCCCGATCCCGGATCAAAAGGCAACGACAGTGGCGAACAAACTGGTTGAAGAAGTAGTAGCACGGTACGGCGCGTTTCGGGAACTACACTCGGATCAAGGAACGAATTTCGAATCCGAGGTGGTGGCTCAGGTCTGTGCACTATTCGGGATTCACAAAACAAGAACGACGCCGTACCACCCCAGGAGTGACGGGTACATAGAACGAAGTTTCCGTACTTTGGGGTGTTGTTTGAAAGCCAGCTGCCGAGCGACAGGTCGGGAATGGGACGAGATGGTCCCACTCGTGATGATGAGTTATAGAGCAACGCCGCAAGCCAGCACGGGAGTGACACCGAACATGATGATGCTGGGCCGACAGACCATGATGCCGCGACAGGCGATTTATGGGAGACCTCTAG
Organism: Lepidonotus clava; assembly: GCA_936440205.1. Taxonomy (NCBI): domain Eukaryota; kingdom Metazoa; phylum Annelida; class Polychaeta; order Phyllodocida; family Polynoidae; genus Lepidonotus; species Lepidonotus clava. The sequence goes on from OW387134.1 coordinate 55,581,355, forward strand.
GACCAGAGGAGGAACCCCGACGGGTAAGCGACTATGTGGAAAGCCTAGAGGAAGGGCTAGTCGCGGCCTATCGGGAGGCCCGGACGGGGCTGAAACGAGCCGCCATCCATCAGAAACACGAGTATGATGGGAAGGTGACTCGGCGGGAATACCACGCCGGAGAACTGGTCTGGGTGCACGATACGGTAGTGGATAGGGACAAGGGAACGAAGTTGCGATTTCCATGGATAGGCCCTGCACTGATCGTCAAGGTGCTTGACCGAGGACGGGTGGTAGTACGGAAGAAACGAGGGAAACCGGGGGGGGTGGTCCATGTGGACCGCCTGGAACCCTACCGAGGACACGCTGCGCCAGCTTGGATGGTAGCTGACCAGCAAGGATACGAGGCTGCACAGTAAATGCTTGGGGTGGGGCGCGCTAGGGCACGTAAGGAAACGGGGTACCCCCTTTTTGTGATGAAGTCGTTTTCGTGTCTCGATTCCGCAGGTGGAAGAGGACCAAGGGAACGACCAAATCGGCGCTACACAGAAAGGCTTTGGCCAAAAAGGACTGATCAACCTGGGGCCATTGAGTCGGGGCGGTGCGTTGACCACTACAGTAGGAGTGCAGGTCGTTAGGCTGTAGAGATTCGCTACCTAGCTGAAGATTGGTTCTCTTGCGGATGTAATATAGGTGGGAAATGCGGGGTTGGAACGAAAAAAGGCGTTCGGGAGCCACGACGGCCCGAATGTCTAAAGTAGTCCCACGGAGCCGCTTTCCGGTCAGTTCGGAGGAACCACAGCGTGGAAAAGATGGTTGGATTACAACGGAAGACAGACCCGGTGGCAAGCTGGTGAAGACTTCTGAAGTAATGCCGACTTGGTAATACCGCTTTACAGCGTCCAGGAGACCGGAGGAGAGTAGATGCGGCACTCTCGGGAACGCCGGAGGAACGAACGGACGGCTGTAAAAGGCGAGGCCTGAAACGAGGACGGGCTTTAAAGTAGGTCGTAAAAGGAATAAAAGAGGACAAAGAGAACGGGGCGGCGGCGAGGAGATGATAACGCCGAGCCCCTGTGTTCTCCGGGAAGTGTGCGGAAGCACTGTGAGGGCCAAGATGAAAAAGGCAAGAAAAGGCGACGAGGGATGAAAGGACCGAGGGCGTCCGGTGGGGCAATAAAAGGCCTAGGAAAAACGCGAGGACGGGCGAAGGGCCGCGAGGTAAAAAAAAGCAGGCGAGGCGGTGACCAGCGGCGGGCCCCGGGGACCGGAAAATAGTAGGGGGCGCCACCGTAGAAGTGGATGGTGAGTCTGACGCTAGGGGTCGCTAGTGCAGGCCACGCCCACTTCCGCCTGCGGCGGCTATAAAAGGCAGAGCGCTCGCCGGAGCAGGTCATTCTGGTCAGCCGACCAGGATTCATCGAATCGCAGACGAGCAGACTGAGCTAAGGAGAAGAAAACAAGAAGAAAAGCAGAGAAGCGAGACGAGCAGCATCACCACGAGACAAAAACGGAAACGGCTGACGGGACGAGCTTCAGGATTGGAACGAGCCCCGAAAGCCCGGAAAACAGACACGATGAGCGGACAGTGCTGGGAAGGACATTGTCACGGAAAGGAGTTTAAGCACTTGGTCAAGCATATTAAAGGCCAGCACGATGGATTCCGGAAGCAGTACTACATGTGCCCGGTGTGTTCGAGTCGAGCCTATTCGACACACCAGGACTGGAGAAAGCACATGACGGAATCACACGAAGGGAACCTGCAGAGGGGGATGCCGAAGCAAGACCCCCTTCTGAGGCTGGAGTATGCTGCGGCGTTCGCCTTGGACCCGAAAGGACGACCGCCGTACACCAGTTTCGCTACTGGGGATGAAACGGCGGCCCGGGTAGCCAACATGGAACGGGACTACGCGGTGCGCCATCCAGAAGGGTTTCAACCCCCTGAGAGGGCGGTGGATAAGGAGGCACCGGAGAGGCCGCGACGGCAGATCCGCATCCCTTACTACCCGAGGGCGTCAAGAGGATCCGAGGACAGCGACGCCGAGCAGCTGGAGCAGGTAGCAACCGAAGAAGGATCAGAGGCCGACGAGGCCGGCGAGGGAGCCCAAGCAGCCAAAGCAGCAGGGAAGGGACCCCTGGCCGAGGTGGCGGAACGATCAACACCCACGCGTCGTTCCCCTCGGAGGGCCGCGAAAGGAGTACGGAAGGAAGACACCGAGTCGCCGCGAAGCGCAAGCCGGGCCGTGGTCAACCCGAAACCACTCCTGACACCAGACCAAATATCAGGGTTAGTACAGAGCCGAATTAAGAAGTTAAACGCCCAGGGAGAACCACGGGAACCGAGAGGACGAGGACTCCCAGGCAGAGGAAAAGGACGGACATCCACACCCACCCCGAAGCCGGGTTGCTCAGGAATACCACCGGGGGCTGAGGTGGTGGAATTGGTGAGCTCGTCCGACGACCAACGACCGAAAGTCAAGGAAGAAGAGGAGCCGCTCGCTTTCAAGAGGCCCCCGACGCAGGGATGCCCGACGGAGGAGCCGTCGCGAAAGAAGAAGTGGAAAAAGGTCAAGAAAGTCCCGAGAGAATTGGAGGAGGGAACGAGTTCGGACCAGTCGGAGTCAGGCAGGAGTATGTCGGCCCGAAGCGATCGGTCTTTGATTATCGCTGAGTCTAGCAGCACGGGAGAGCTGGGACCATCACAGCCTGAGACCTCGACAGGAGTCAAACGGACCACGGGACTAGAACCACCTTGTAGCGACGCACAATTTACTATGATGACAGTTCATAAGAAATCGGTGATATACGAATCACGACACCCGAGGTACCCCGGGTATTTAAAAGGAACAATGAACCGGGAGGGATCGTTCAGGGGTTACCACGAGGCGAGATCCGACCGGGAGCTGGAGGACAGCATTCGGGAAGCACAGGGAGGCCGGCTGGTGGAAAGAGAAGCATTGTACCTAGGGAGGTTTCTACGCGAGATGGCAGAAAGGCAGGGACTCAAACCGTCGGGGCGAGTGGAGAAAGTAAAGTATGTTCGGCATGCGGCCAGGCCGGAGGACACGGCGTCGACGGCCTCGACGCAGCCGCTGTTCTCTACCCCTACCCCGACGAAAGCAGATTCACCCCTGGAGAAGATGGTATGTAAGCAGCCGATAGTGCCGCCCCCCGGATTGAAACGAATGAGAGACATTACGGTAGCACCAGACACGCCAGAGACACGGGCGGCGGTTGACAACCTGACTCGGGCCAGTTTGGGGAGCTCGTTTTTCGGGTCGCAAGGATCGGAGGAGACCCCGGGACCACCGTCGCCCGAACGTATGGGATCGCCGCCAGGACCGGATACCCCACTCAAGGACGAGGACAAACACGGGCGGGCGCTACAACCGCGGGTTGTGATACACAGACTACAAATGCCGGCTGCCCAGTCCATGGACGAGGAGGTGGAAGACTCAGAGGACATGGAGTTGGGGCAGGCCGAGACCAGAGGATACGAGCTGGAGAAACAAGAATTGGACGAGTCGGGAGCGGATTCAGTGTTCGGGTCTATCGGAACGGAGATGCCGACGGCAGGACCATCTAGAGAAACACCGAGACTCAAGTTATTACGGACACAGGCCGTTCACCAGGTCTTACAGGGACACTTTCCGGTGACGGCGCGAGCGGTACGGGACTGGGACGCGGAAAAGGCCATTCGGGTGCAACTGACGTGGCCCCCGAGGGAGGTACGAGGAATGACGGCCAAGACAAGAGCAATGGCTTCGGCGTCTATGGCGTTCCTGATGGCACTAGAAACGGGCCGCAAGCCAGAGACATTTGAAGAAGCGATGGCGCAGTTCCCGACGGCGGCACTGGGACCGTTGACCAGGGAGTTCCCGGGGGTCGACCAGCTAGTTAACGAACACAACCGGACCGTCCAATTGGCTCAGACCCTAGTGATGCACAAAAACGAGGATCAACTGGATGACTTGTTGAAGGCGACAAGAGAGGCGGAAAAACAGAGCGGAATGGTGGATCAGCTTCTCGAGCTCCCCGCTAGGGAGGAGAGGTTGTTGCTGCCGATCCGACGCCAGGAAGAAGGGTGAAGTAGATGCTGCTCGAGGTCTTGCACGGAAGAAAAACAGCGCGACGGAACCAGAGGCGGAAGATGGCGCGTCGCGAGTCGGGTGGGGAGGGATTACGGGGCGTTGGCTCCTCACCCATAGTGTCAAACCCCCAGGGAGAGAACCGGGCCGAGGCGGAGGTACCTGAGCCGCACAGGAGGCCGAAGCCTGGATAAAAGACTCTCCTGGAGACCGCTGGACGGGCCCGAAAACTTTACTTAAACTCATCGGGAACGGACTGGCGGGCTCGAACATTCTTATCTTAATTTATTCTTATTAGTTTCTTTATGGAAACCTTCTTGCGGAAGTGAACGAAACCACATGTGTTAGGAGGTGTTGAGCGTAATCAGCGAGCTGGAGGGTCCATGACTGGAATGAACTTACCAAGCCTGCGGGGCGAATACGGGACGGAAGGAGGCGCTAGGAGGAAAAACAAGTTTGTAGCTGTTCCTCTTCTTCCCTGGAGCCCGCTGCGTTGGTTGGGACCGAGCAGATGGAACGGGATCGTCCGGTCGCGGAAATGGATAACGGGCCGGGCGACCCGGGAGCGAGAGTGAAAGTTGGGAGGCGGAATCGAGGAAAGGAAATCAGAAAGGACGGATAGTGTTGTCATTGTAGTCTTTGAGTCGACGGTCGTGCCGGGGTAAATAAGGTACCGGTGGGCCGGCGACTCGCCGCTGGAGGAAAGGCTGGCGCGGGCCAAGACTGAAAACCCTTCTCCCGCGCTGCCTTGAGCGATCTGGAGGCGAGGAAGAGACGACCTCTGTCCTCTAGCGGCACTTCTACTTCCTGCAACCTTGTCTTCTTGATCTTGGATGGATCGATCAGAATGTGGATGAACCCGGATTCATGTACCATCATCTTCTGAGTTTCCTTGTCTTCGGCCTCTTACCGCATACGAAGAGCGGCAAAATGAAATTTTTCGACCTGAATGCTGGTTTTATCGTGCCAGAGTTGATGCAGCGAGTCGTGAAAGGATTGCGGCGAGTCGTAGATGTCTCCCGGAGGACCAAGGCACGAGCAGGGACGATAACTTAGGAGCCCTGGCTCGTGACCGACCGTGATATATAGTAAAAACAATACATGAACGAGAAACGGAAAAAAATTTAATAGACTTACTAAAACTTATATTAATCTCTCACCTGCTGTAACGACAGAGACTCCTTCCATGTCGTATTTCCTAATGTCTTCTTCCCGAGGAACGAAACAAAATAGTCTTTGAAACATATAGGGAAGTAATCTTTGCAATATACAGGGAGGTGGTGCTTGGAACGTCGGCTGCGGATGCCCTGATAGACAAATCAAGAGGTCTGCAAAGAGCGACGAGGAGCGATCCTTCTTGGAGTTCATCGGATGAGTTCTCTATACATGCTATTTTATTGTGAATGGGCCCGTTCCGGATCTCAAACGTTGACGTTGGGTGCAGGTCCCAGTTGATGTCGTCCATCTTCACTTTCTACGGCTTCTTCTTCTCCTTCTCACTAATATCTTCAACTTACCAACTTCGAGCCGTCGAGCAGCCCGGAACGGCTTGGAGCTGTTGTCTCGGCGTTCGTCATAGGCATAGTGTCTCCATGCAATGTGACATGGCACCGTGGACGACTGTGGCCTTACTCCAAAATCAAACCAGACCGGATCTTAAACTTACCTCTCTTAACGAACTATTTGTTGGTATTACAGTCTTACGAAAATCGTCAATAAGCACGGTCCTCCGGGAGGACGAGGAGAAAATCTTAGTAGGCGGAGCGAGGCCCGAGAGCCTAGGAAACGAACGAGGGCCCGAGTGCCCGAAACAGGAATCCTCTTCTTAGGAAAATCATCTCATCAGTAGAACGAAGGAGCCTCCCTCTCGCCCCGAAGAGGACTGTCTTCCTGCCGTTGTTTACGGGGGGGGGGAGGGATGAGAGGCACCGGCTCCTGTCATCAAAAAGAAACTTCATCAAAACTATCTTCTTAAATCAGGTCTCCGTTCCGGTTGTTGTCATGCCACTTGGGCCCGGAACGGTGACGGAAATACTTTATTATGGTGGACTCTCTCCGACATCTCTGTCTGAAATCCTGAAATCTTCAAATGTGTCGACGTGGTCGAGGACGGAACATCTTGATGCTGGGTTAACCACGAGGACATGTGTCGTAAAAGTCAAACTTCAGTTCCTGTACGGAAAACGGACACTTCATCAATAATTAATGATTCTAATCTTCTCAGTCTCACCTTCACCCGAACTCCATCTCAAAGCTTCACCGTGACAAGTAGCACGAAACCCGCGACGTCGTCTGCTGAAGCTTCCACTCTAAGCTTTAACGAATGAAGTTAAGTTCCTTTCCACATACAACGCCATCTTCTTCTTTGGGTACCTTGGCCTCTGGCTCGAACATGTTGTCCTTGCCAACCGTGAAAAAGTCACTGGGGGGCTCTGAATGCCGAGGCGACCGAGGGTGCGAAGTCCAAAAAGAACATTCTATCTACAAAAGCTTCAGTCTTTCTTCTTCAAACTCATCCTTAAAATCATCATCATCACCTAAGAGAACGCAGAGAAGAGTAACAGTTACGGAAGAACGAGGGGTCGCGACCGACCGGGTAGGAGAGTCACGACCGATTCTCTACCCAAAAACAAGGGAGAACGTCTGGACGACGGTAGAACGGACCGAGGGTCGAGAGGACTAAGGGTCACGACCGACCCTGGCCTCTGGGTGAGAGAGTCACGACCGATTCTCCACCCGAACTAGGGGAGAACGTCTGGACGACGAAAAACGAAGGGAACGGGGGCACTGCGGGTCACGACCGACCCATGGCCCCGGGCAGGAGGACCACGACCGGTCCCTCTGTCCTAATGAGGGTAAAAAGGCGAGGAAAAACGCGCCGACGGGCTAAGTAAACAGAGCCCAGAGGAGAGGAGCGGGGGCGACGGGGTCACGACCGATCCCCAGTCCCGGGTGGGAGAGCCACGACCGGCTCGCTCATCCTAAAAAACGAGAAAAACAGGAGGTCCTAAATAGATCAAGGATAAGAGAACTCTGACGAAGATAAAAAGAGACTAAGATATATAAAAACGAATTATATGAACTTTTAAAAACGAAGAGAGAAAAAAACGAAGAAAGAAAAACGAAGAAAGAAGAGAAATAATAATTAGCCGGATAGGCCCCGGGGGCCCTCCGAAGTTGACCGGGGAGGACAGAGGGTGACACCTCCTCCTCTGCCGATAAGGAGCGTAGGATTGAAATGTTTCTGGTTCTAGAGTATGTTCTGTTGTCGTTGCTGTATGAACTGTGTTGAAATTTTGTATAACGTGTTTTCCCACCTTTCAAGAAGGTGCGGGAGGGTGTGATGAACGGCTATTCAGCCAAAATACATAGAGGTTAAAATAATAGAAATAAGGTAATAATGGAAATATGTAAAGAACGAATAACGAATATGTAAAGAACGAAGAACGAAATAGATGTAAAGAACGAATATGTAAAGAACGAATAACGAATATGTAAAGAACGAATAACGAAAACGTAATGGAACGAAACCCGGAAATATGTAAACCGGAAGTGAAATGTAAACCGGAAACGGAATATATAAACCGGAAGTGACGTCAATTGTAGGTCACGTGACCGAAGGCAGCCAATCAGGGCTGACCTCTCTAGTATATAAAGGGGCGGTGAGGCCCGAATAAACAGAGTTCTTCAACAGTTCTCCTGGTGTCCAGACGTGTCCTCTTTCCTGAAACAACCACTAAAGATGAGCCGAATAGAGTAATTAAGTCGAAGTTAGGACAAAACAGTCGAAGTCCGAGATAGGTAGTCGAAACATAGGGTAAGGGGCCCGAAGGCCCGAAGAACGAGGAACGAGGGAACGAAGTAGGGCACGAAGGCCCGAAGTAGTACCGGAAACCGAGGCGTAGTATGGTACGAAGACATGGGGAGCGGAACGAGGGAGCGAAGTCCGCGGGGACGAGGGCGCGGCGTGCTCGGCCCCACGCTACCAAACAATAGGCGACCGTCGGCCCGTCGCCCCCGCGGACCGGAACTCAGGGGTGGACCGTTCCCCGGCCGACCCGTACCCCTACCATAATTTCCCTCCCCCGCAGTCCTCCGTCGACATCGAGTGCCGATCGATTCGCTCAGCCCCCCTCGTGCGCGAGGCACGACTCTAGAAACACACCTCGGTTCTTGGCCCGGATTCCCCGTCCGCCCCGAGACCCGAACAACCCCCACGTTCCTCTGTCGTAAGAATCGGCAACCCCGACTTACCAGAGAACGTCACAATTTCAAAGAATAATTAGAAAAAAATAACCTATTCCAATTATTAATCTGACTAACAAAAACTAAATCACAGGGGAAAATCGTTTTTCCACCTGGATTCAAACAGGGGACATACAGCTGGTGTACGAAGCCTAATACTAGGCAGAAGAGGTTTTTTTAAAGCTGGAGGGTACACAGTCCACATGGATTTTCAAAAAAAAGAGGCAACATGACCCAATTTCGATTTCTTAAAAGGGGCCTTCCATTTAGTATGTGCGCACATCTTCAAAAATCCCACACACCCCACACACCCCTGAGGCAAAAATATGCATTGAATATGTACTAGAATGTACGCACATTTTAAAAAATCTCGGACCCCCCACCTCCCCCCCTTGATGCGTATGTACTAAGTGGAAGACCCCAAACCAACCTGGGACATAACCATTGTGTAGCGACAATGACAGGGGCATTTTTTTAAACTCGATAATCAGGCCTAATTTTCTTTAAAATAAAGTTAGATGCTGAAGGCACTTGTTTAGTATTAATTGCTATACTCCCCGGTTCCATTCAGAGATCTTTTAATGGGAACAAAGGTTGCCTATGAAAGGTATTTAAGGGAGCCGAAATCAATGTAGCCCTGATTAAGTGACACAAGTTTGCAAACTCAAAACTTTAGACGAATACATGTACTTAACCCAGGCCCTACGGTAAACCTAGGTTCAACATTAACCTTTTATTGTCCAGTTGAAAACGTTAGTGGAGCCAATGAAATTCAAATTTTATTTCACTCTAGGGTAGAACTTTCAATGGGATTTAAGCTAGTTTGTATGGCTAAAACTCTTAAACTGGCTTAGTTTCATTCTTGGAGTGCATTTACATGTACCTAGTTTATCAAATTTTATAATATTGATTGTTGTCACCTTTAAACACTGCCTTGCTTTTGGCTTTCAATCACGGAGGTAGTCGTATACGTAGTTGTGAAACTCCCTATAAAGCTTCCTCAGTATCATTAATGTGCCTTTCACGAATTTCCACATACCACGGAAATTGATGAAATGTCAACGGACTTACGGGCTCACAGACATATAAAGTTTAATTTCGAAATTTAACACAATCAATTTCTTGCCATTTTCGGAAAATTGGTAAATTTCATACCCTACCCTACCCACACCCCTAGGTGCATTTGTACCTAATGGAACGGCCCTGTGAATATTGATCATGAAGTCCCACGTGGATACCGCCTAAAATCATGGAACGGTCTATTCGATGGTAATTTGTCTGGTATCTGATTGCTGCAAGCCAGTTTTCATTTTGATATATTTTATGATCGATTGATAAGGGGGTATTGCTCAGGATGTCTCATAGCATACGTGTAATATGAAAATCAATGAGCCATCAGTATTGGATTTTGACGTTATTCTGAAGTGAAGAAAATGGTTCGTTTCCATCGAATTAGAATTGGATATTGTTCAGGGAACATTGTCCTCGGTTTTTGAAAACGGTCTTGCTGAATGAAGGAAATGTTGACATCCATTTATGAGCCGAAGAATGGAATGTTTTAGAACAGGGAGATTGGAGGAGACAGTTAATCATAACCCATCCAAATTGCCTCGAGCCATCAAAACTGGCATTTTCATCGTCGGGAGGCGCACGTGGATTTCCCAATAACCAGAATCAGAATTAAGATTGCAATCAGATATCCTTGTGTTGAGTTAATTCGGATACATTTATTCCAATGGGTCTAAGGTATTTGGACAAAATGCGTTGCCTATAAGGTATATTAGGTCTATATCACAACCTTTTTTAATCCATTTGACAGGATCGAATTCTTAGAATACGAATGCCATGTTATATTCAACAGAATTTATTGTGCTCACATTCCTTGCTGAGGGAAGGCTTATACCAGTTATAAAGTCATAACTTACATTGAACAAGTATGTTATGATGCCCTGAGATATGACCACGCACTACATAATGGCCAGTTAATGCGACATCGTGTAGGCCCTTATTACAAAGTTGCAAATGCATCATTTTAGATAATTATGAACTATCTAACCTACAGGAATCAAAGTTTTCATTCCACATAGTACTCATACATTCACACGACACGATCGTTAGTATAACTAAACTATACGGAATTTATACAACATGCATGAATGGAGAAATATTTACAGTGAAATACAGTATGTACACACAACATGTCTTGTATATCAGAATAGTTCATAAATTGGTGACATTATCTGTTCTAATCTGTTTAATAAGTAACGGTGCATGTGCATATAATTATCAGTGAATGTATATGTACACATGAACACATACTGTACAGACTTGACAACCTCCAAACGCTCATTTTCATATACTACTAATGTGTTGCAACAGGGGTAAAGTACGTGACAATGTGGAACACAGGGGCGGATCGGGGGGAGAGACTAGGGAGGTCCCGACACCCCCCCCCCCCCCTTTGGTTGACCGATAAACTACAAAAACAGGGGGAAATTACACGTGTACACAAATGCACGCCATTTTAGTTCTTAGACTTAATGCTGACAACCATCCCCCCACCCCCGCCTTTGTATCCACCCCTGGAACATACAGGCGAACTCATTAAGTTTCACACAAGTAATCTCCCAAAAAAGAACATGGAAATAACGAAAATCGATTCAACATATTAGATATGTGATTCAATGAGATTCCTATTTTTAGTGTCCCTGTATATAGGTGCACCAGCCTAGACCACTATTTCCTTGATTAACCATTTCACCACCGAATATGTCATTCTACAGTGTGTTATTAACTGGACAGGTTTTTTTCGTGTTTCACATGACATTGTAATCTCTACAACACAAAGCTTACCTAAAAGCTCATGATCGATGATCTATAGGTTTCTTTGCACTGAATGCTTCACACGCTGTTTAGTATGTATTTTGATTCATTTTGAAAGGTTAACATGAATCAATGAAAAGAAACATGAAGACATCAACTATACATTGATTCAGAATGGATAGAAAACTTGATTTCTGACCTAGATCAAGCATCTGCTCTTATAAAACGTCATCGCGTGAGGTCATCAATAATTATTGGGGAATTTACATTTAAAGAGAACCAAAAGCAATGTTCTGCTAAAATTTGAAAACATTTGGCAAATTCAAATAACTACAAAAACATATTCTACGAGTCTCACTTTATTCATTGGTATAGTAATTAACCAATTTAAAAACAACTTTAACTTGAAACTAGTTGCACGCGCGGACATCACGACAGTCACGTATATCATAGTTTACACGCGGACTTTTTTTAACCTTAATAGATGATGAGTAGGGTCTCACCTGTTTGAAAAAATAAAAGAAAGAAAAGACAAGGGGGGTTCATTGGCATTGCCCCCAATTAAGATATAGATTCTAAATAATTATTTTGTTGATATCTATATAATTAATTATTTAATGTTCGTGTATAGAAAGAACCTTGTATGCGCGACATCTCGAGTCCACGTGTATAGTGTAGTTAAGATGTGCAGACTTCAGGGGGCCACCAAGAAAAAACTACAAAAAATCGCGTCCACGAAAAGTTAAAATACCCACGATAGCTGTATTTTCTATCATGGTTTTTTTTTCATTTTTGTTTCAAAATTACACACTCCCAAATTGTCCCAATGCATTTTAAAAATACATTTTACAGTATTTTAGGTTGATTTACATAATCATGAATGTTTCTTTTTTTATGATTTTCACTGACATTTAATGTCCACAAAATTTTCGTACAATTTTTCTGGGGAGGTTTTTCTATCGTGGCCACAAGAAAAGGGTAAAAACACATCTACGAAATTTCATAACTTTTTCTTGGTAGCCCCCCACCCCTGCTGGTCGGATACACGAAGGGACAACAGGCGTGGGGAAGTCCAAGTTTATAAACTCCTTTACCTTTGCTTGAATTACAGAATACCCATCACATTTCTGCTTTTAGACAGCAATGTTTGTAATCGGACCTATTTTGGCGGGTGCCCAAAAGTGAACACGAGTATAGGTTTGAATGTATTTCATGAAGTTTCAGCCGGTTTTTTTCGTACATATTTTTACTACTGACCTAATTAAGTTAGGGCCATTTAATATATTTCACTGGTTAATAGAATATGTGAAATTTTGATCTTGTATTGCCTTTGGATCCCTTAAAAAAGCACTTGAATTCCACATTCAAATTAAATTCTAGATTATTTGAAACAAACAGAAATATTTTAATCCTTTCGTATGTATAAAATTTCCATAGAAAATTTTAATAAGTATACTACAATATGCATAAAAACGAGAAAGCAGTATGGATTGAGATATTATCTTATGAAAGGGGATTCTTTTGAAACAAACAAAGCATTAACTCATGTGACGTCGTGAAATTTGGGATCCCTCTTTAAAATGGTGAAAAAGAGGGTGGAGCAAATTGAGATGATAAGGTAGGCCTACAATGTACTCTAAAACAAAGAATACTTGCAAAACTAAATTTTTGAAATAATCATATGATTATGTAGAAGGTCCCTATATAGGCCTATTCATAGTAGGCCCATATTATGAATTAAAGTTCTCAGTGGTTTGATATGTAAAAAACTAATGTGTTATATTATTCATTACGTTTATTTTATTCCATAATAGTACGACAATCAGTGAGACCCGAGGAAATAAAATTACCCACATGATTTCTTTGCCCTACAAAATGAAGTAGTTTTTCCAACCCATTTCTCATCACAAATAGTTCTAAGACCAAACGAGTACACGGTTCCCTCCACAAAGGCCGGAAAACCAGCTTGAAATTAAACAGCGTAATTTTGCAATAAATGAAGTGTCTCTTGATGTCTGTACTGCAACGGAACAACGGAGCAACCAAACGAGTGATCTAATAATATTTAAATCAAGATGATTCTCGGACTATTCTGGGATGTTTCTAATATCGATATTGTCATTCTATGCGAACTCCTTAACATTGGAATAACGAGCTAAGTTAACTGGTTAATACTGAGAGAAATACTTTTTCACTGATAGAAACTGGCAACTAAATGCAATATTCAAATTTTAAATATCAATATAGAAATAGTCATTTCTTATTGTAACTCTGCGGTTATGTTCTTTGTGCTGACCTTTAGGCAAATCTAAAAACTTAAGTAATCGCGAGAATTGCTTATACAGTAATGCACCTACTGAAAATGTCATGATAGCCCGAAACTGTTAACTTAGTATTGGATAAGTGTTCCCTGATCGCCTAGGCAGTTCAGGCTTTCCGATAGTTTTTGTCCTTTGAGATACTATCTATATAGTACTATTATACTTAGCGCTATTATTAACCAAATAAGAAATCAGAAAATCAGGGGGGGGGGGATTGCCTCCAGGCAAGGGCCTATACTATCCCCAATGGGTCTCCGGAGTCCCGTTCCAAAGCAACATATAGAAAAGAAGTGGAATCTATTAGACATTAACCGTTTCACCCTGTATTATTTATCAGCTATCTCTATATGATTCTTGCATGAAGAAGCAGCCCTGTCGCGAATACCCACTAGAAGCAGGGAAGACAATATGGCCCGAAGCGGCGCTCATATATATTACATTGATGTGACATTAATACAGACATTGCCCTGCTCCGACACCACCAAATCCGGGCCTTAAGCGTCACGGATAGATTTACTGGGGGAACGTGCCTCAGCCCAGTGGGCTTTATGGCGATTTCATTAACTTTTTAACGCAATTCCTATTCCAGAGGAGCTCAGAAGAGTGGCCGTTTATACCACAAGGTATACGGGTTTTCCTAAATCAAACCGCTATCGACCTGATCACTGCTTAGTTCAACGGCACTCTACTCAGGGGGAAGGGGCCTCCCTTCTCTTCCCCTCCAGTCAACGGGGATCCAAGTGACGTCCTCTGGAGACTATAATGCTTAAGGTGTCTTAATACTTAGTGAATTATGGTATGACGTTCAGCTCCAAACACTGCATGCATGCATTAGCCAATTGCCATTTTCGATTTTAACAGTAGCCCAAAATCTTTATGGGAAACCCCCCATGTGACCAAGTTATGCCCAAATTATGATGATGTCATTCACATAATCTTTTGTAGAACATATCCAATTTGACAGTGGGGATGATTGGAAGTATTTTCTTAATCATGATTATTATTACATAACAACTTATTATACCTGTTGTGTCCCATAAATATAGGATTTTCCAACAAATGCTAATTAAAGTGAATGAAGCATGTACTACTAAAGAAAAAGAGAGCAAGGTACTGGGATGAGAAGGAGTTAAGTGAAATGTACATGATTGACTATGGTGCCATTTACATTTCAGTGGTGAGGGCTGATCCTATGGCCATACTCACACTAGTTGAATTACTGCTCCATTACCCCTACAACAATTCAAATTCTAATGATACTTTACAATTCAAACTTCTTCCTGCATAATCTATGGAAATAAAGATAAATTAGTCATTCAATGGTATTTGTTTGCTCGAAGAATTAGGGAAACTCATATGAAAAACAAAATCTGAAAATGTGCATAGCCTGAATAGGGAATAAATGGTGAGTGGGGGAAATCCTAAGATAGTGATGGTACCATATCTTGTTGTAAACAAGTAAGAAGTTGTGTGGATAAGCATAAGAACGAAAGCTATTTAAACAAGGTTTAAGTTAGATTTCACAGCCTGCTAGGACTCACATGATGCTAACCCACAAACAGCTGCTATGTCACAAATATTTGGAGGATAGTGTTTGAAGTATAAGTGATGCTAAGCCACGAATATTTGAAACTGAGCAGCTGTTTGTTGGATAGCATCACTACAAGACACTAAGATACAAACAGTTTCTAAGTCACAAATATTCTAGGGATAGCACCTGCAATCAGAAAGATGTAACAAGTATTTGTAAATCACCAAAACTGATTTAAACCCAAATGGAATCATAGAAAAATAACCTAAAGTGATGGTCCTTAAACTGATGTCATCTCAAATTTGGGCCAATGTCATTGGGGGACATCATTTGGGCCAACATCTAGACATCGTCCTTTCTAGTAATGTGACAGTCACCACCTGGTAGGCTGACAGCTGGTGAGAAGATAATTATCATTCAAATTAAACTTTTGTTGATGTCATTTTTGTTAACAGTTATCATTATGGTGCCCTCCTTTTTGACAATATCATTTTTGGCAACATCTTTTGATTATTTCATTTTTGACCATTTTGAACCCATCTGGAAATTTTTCTTTATACTTAACTATGTTCATAAATGTTGACCCATTGTAATCACTGTTGACCTATACCAACCAATATTGACTGATATGGCCTATTCTCAATATTGTTCATGATACCTGAATAAGCAATTTGAGGGATAGAGTCCATTTAAAGGATAGCAGCCTGATTGTTGGATTCATGGTACTGCTATCCCGCAAACCAGTTTGAAGGATAGCATTAGTTTGTGGGATAACATCTTGATGTAGATGATATCCCCCAAATCCTGAATCTTGTGCTATAGCATCTGTTTGTTGGATAGCGTCCTAATACAGCCTCTCTTTTACCAAAGGCTTAAATTAGACTCATAGAATGCAGCCAAACGTAATTGGAACTTGCATTATTTTGTCACTATTCAAGCAATTTTGGTTTTGGGTTGCTTTAAAAGGCAACTATAACAAGATGCCACAGGGGCTAACGTCACGAGAACATGAATCTATGAGTAAGAGAGACCACAAGAATGTTGGGAGGACCTATAGCCTGTGGGGCTCGTTCCCCTGACACCCCGTTCCCTCCTCCTCTCTCCTTCTACGTGTCCTGATCCTTAGATCCTGAGTGTCCGGGAAATTCTGGCACGAGGGTCGGTCATGCCCCCCCTTGTTCTCCATAGTCCCATGTGCCCCCAACGCTCTACCGGCATATGGTCCTTATTCCGAAACATACTACTAGTGATAGTTTCATTGCTCAGAAATCCATGTTATTTGCTCAGTGTCGCAATACTGAAAGGTTCTCTACCTGATTATAGAAAGGAACAGTCCCTTTTCTCGGTGATTTATAGTTCTCAATTCAGAGCAGTAAAATGCTTAGGCTGCGAAATTACTATATGCCCATAAAGAAAACATTGATTAATTTGTTCAGTGCTACGACAGGTTGTTATCGAAATAGAAGGATTGTATCTACATGTGTACATTCAAACTTTAAGGTGAGGAGAAGCAGGGAATCAGCTCTCATGTGTGATTTGTACAAGAGTGATTAATTGACGTAAGCTTATTGTAAATCCATTACGTGGCAGGCTAATGACACATGAAACATTTCTACTTGACAAACAGAAGTATTAGTAAAGAACAGGTGAAATTGATTAAGTATACATGTATAGTAGTTGCTGAATATTGTTTGCAAGTTTTTGGATACGATTTTTAATGTAAATTAAGGGTTCTTTTAAGTATGTATTCGCCAAAGACTTAGAGGTGAGACAACTGCCCAAAAATGTGCAGCATGCTGCCCAGAGGTATTGGCTACAGCCTATTGGGGGATTAGGCAGC
This sequence comes from Lepidonotus clava, assembly GCA_936440205.1. Lineage (NCBI taxonomy): Eukaryota > Metazoa > Annelida > Polychaeta > Phyllodocida > Polynoidae > Lepidonotus > Lepidonotus clava. The sequence continues at coordinate 55,598,182 of OW387134.1, forward strand.
CACCCATCGACTTGTAGAAAGCTGTTCACAGGCCTAGAGTCTGGTTGCTGCCTAGTACAGCTGATGGCTTCAAACGGACGTTCACAGATATTCAGATATGTTAGCTGCTGCACATTGGTTCTGGTTACAGTCAGGGGGAGTGGGTAGCTGTTCACAGGTGTATAAGGCTGCCCATAAGTGCTGGTAGGCGCCAAGCAGGGCTGTTTGCCTGCCAGTCTTTGACTTGTGTCCAGAGGTGTAACAGCTGCCCACAGTTGTTGGCTGCTGCTCTATTGCTGTTCACCGGCAGGTAAAGTAGGCAACCACCCATTTTAGGTTAAAATATAAAGACACAGGGCTATCTATCTTTGTCGAATTGAGAGTTTTGTTCTCAGAGATAAGGCACATTGCAGTTGGCAAAGGTTTGTTAGGTTTCAGAGATATATCTGCAGCCAAAGGTTTCAGTGCCCAGTGCTTTGCATGGGCTGTGACTGAACTGCTTGTTTATGCAGTACTGAGTGTCCTTGAAGGGCTTGACCCTCCACTCTGAGTCCCCACCTCTGCTATGAATGTCTATATGTTTGAATTACACACTTAGCTGACACGTTACCAGTGGTCTGCTATAGTCTGTTCTCCCAATGTTGATTGATCAACATAATTATTGTGACTGGTATATCAGAGGGGACTTGTAAGCTATATATACTTGCCAAGTTCCCTCTATTTATAAGCAATTTGTAATTACTCTCCAATGAGTTGCCTCTTCATAATTCTTAATCATTCCCTGTCCTCTGTTATAGAACGATCGATTGTTACAATGATAGCTTTAAGATCACGTAAAAAAAATTGTGTAACAAAGATGACTAAACTTTGAATTGGTATCTTTTCAACAGAAATGACATTTTTAATTATCATTTTTGATTATTTGTAATAAGAAAATACAGTTGATAACATTATTTTGATTAGCTGTAAACATAGTTTGAGAAAGCATTAATGACTCTATGTATGTCTTATCCAAACAATGTCATCTGAGTCAAGACATCAAAGAAATGTAGTTTTACATTAGGAGCACAGACCTACCTTCAGTCCAGTAGAAATCTATTGTATGGCATTATCAATTCATGTATCCTTCTAAAGTAGAATGCATTTACAGTCTGTGAGGGCGCGGAGGAAACGAGTTGTATTTACATCTTTTACCATGAGACGTCAGCGGTTGCATGACAAAAGTGAATCTCTATATCGGGATGAAAATGGGCAGATTGTGCCGGCCGGATGGAGGTGGGCTTGAGGTGGAAGAGGGATGGTGGCAATGGATGATTTCACCAAACGCTGGGCCGTAATGAATAAGTCTGCAGTAACGCCGGCCCTGTATTGACACCGGCTGTGTACTCGTCTCTGGTTTTTACGGGGCCGGTTCCCAGAGGAGATGTTAATGCTATCTGCCAAACCAAGTTGCCTCCTTTAGTTCTGCATCTGTGGAGTCTCTCTAGCTTACGCTCGCGTGATACAGAGACATGCAACTGTTTTTATCACAGCCATTCATAGAATTACAAGGTTGGTTTAATGTGCAAGCCTGGATAGTCATGATTTGATATCGTTGTAAATGAATTCCGAAGTCCTTGTTCTCTCACATTGACATGCAGTGTAGTCGCACTCTATCAACTTTCACCTGCAGGAAATTACAGCTAATGAATCGATAGGACAATAATGCCAAGCCTAATTTAGATTTGCCTTTATTAAGTGCGTTCTAGAAGAGGCGAAACCTAATGCAAATGAGGCCATTCAAGTTGCTCTTGCCCAAGGATATTTCCTATGGCAAGGACATTTTCCATTGCAATAACTGATTCAACGCAATGTTAAAAGAAGAACGTCAGATGCATGTTTATTTGTGGCACAGGTTGGTCTTTGACATATAGTTACTTTGTAAGTTGACGAGACCCACAGAAATAACAGAAGGCTATTTCTCGCCCAGAGAAATGATTGACGGTGACAATGAGCGTGGTAACGAGGCTTAATGGACATGGGGAACAGGCCATGCATCGCCCTCCGTCTTCGTAATGGGATTCAGCCCAAAGAAATTGTCTTGGCATTCTTCGATTCACACGCTTTGTATGAAAACAGTATTTAGGTCCTACCGGCAGTTTTGTCGACTTTCTGAAGACTAAGATGCTCTGATGGAATTTTAAGATATCCACAATGTGTATTGATTTTTGCTTTTTCTCTTCCTGCCGTGCTAGATTTATGGATCCGATTAAATATTGTCCTTGTCTTGAAAAGTAGAAGTTTTTCAACACGTAAACCTTTACATCAGATAGAAATTAGTATTTTGGTAAATTTAAAACATATAATGCATAATGTGAGTCATATTTTAAATGCCGTTTAATAAGATAGCTAAGTGTGTTCCACACACAATCAATTGTTTTAGTTCCTCAGTGTGAGAGGAATGGCCCAGTGGCGACTGGTTGAGTGATGATGAGTGTAAATAAAAACAGTAGTGCCCAACAGGTTAGCCCCGAGGAATTTGCCGAGGCCAGCCCATTAAAGATGGGATGTCACGAGTAGATGAATCATTAACAACATGGCTTCCGTACCCCAGAAAGGCCGCAAAAGCTGCTTTCTTTATGGACTGCCTGCAGACGCCTCCCGGGTAATACAAAGCAACATAAATATCGGACGCTGGCTTACTGGATTTATTGACTCCTCCATCAAAGTCACTTGTTAGGGAAATGAAAGTCTTCATCATCCCTGCCTGTTATTATTCTCCTTCCCTCTTTTGATCTAATCAAAAGTGTTCCTTGGGGAGTATATCCATGGAGCTACGTTCTCCCGCCGGGCCACTATACAGTTAGAGCAGTGCCCACAGGCTTGAAGCAGCTGCTCATTTGTTCATGATTTTTAACATAGTCATGTTAGAAAGTAATGTAATTATGGATGGCTTAAATGTCGAATACATGTACAATATCGAAATTAAAACGGGAGGACCCTTTGCTTTATCTAAATGTGAAATAGGGCCTAAAGTAAATACTTTGAAGGGCTTCCATCTATTTGTCTTAACCGTTAATGAGATTTAAAATGTATAGGTAGCCTATTCAATTTAAACACGTTATAAATGTAAATTTGTTTAAGCTGTTTGGACGAGTAACAGTTGCCAATCTATAGCTCACCTTTATTTCTAATCATTGGTCGTTGCCCTTCTACCTGCATATAAAAAAGATACATTGGTCTGTGGTGTACCTTGTCAGAGGGCGGAATGGGCCGAAAAAGACTTGACCTGGCTCCAAGGACAGTCCTCCAGGGCCCCCGTGGGAAGCTGACCATTCCCAGGTGCACAGGTGCGCGCGTACCCCCGGTTCCTTTTTCACGTCGTTTAAATGTAAATAGGGTGACCTTTCTTATAAATCCTGAAGTAGGGAATGAGAACGTTGGTTTCAAAGGGAAGTTTTTGAAGGGAAGTTTGCTGTGTCATCAGCCCTTCCTGTGGCTCCGGCTTTAAAAACGAAATTTCAAAAAGTTATGAGAAAGAATGAGTTTCCAAGTTCAATCTCCCTGATTACTCCAAAGAAACGTTATAAGCGGCCTGACACACAGTATTCAGAGCCTTTTAATCATTCCTTGGTCTGTTCTTTTGTCTCCATGACTTGTAGACATAAATAACACTTGAAGTTACAAAATGATATACCATATTCCTATTTGTATATATGTTTCGGAAAAGGAATACCAAAGACGTGTTCCACGGGCATCATGTGGCATCAGTGTTACAGATCCAAATGTGTCTGTGATAAGTTTTACCCGCTATTTTCTGCCAGCCCATGTATAACCTATCTTATCCCTCTATAACTCTCTCTTTCTCACCGTGCTAGGTACTGAATGAAAGGTTCATTGCATTTAAGTAAATCAACAGATGGTAAACAATATAATCATCTAAATCCAATGTCGACCTAGTTGGAATGGGTGTTAATTCTGCCCTCTAGAAAATAAGTTGTAAAGACTCGAAGAAGAAACAAAAATGATAAATTTACCAAGTCCGATGTTGAAACCAACTGTATTTACAAGTTCAGAAAAGTGAAGAGGAATGTCGTGTAAATCTGATGGCATACTCATACGTGTTCATCACCCCTCTTCGAGGACATCTCTCCATAGCTATCCGAAAAAGAAACCCAGAGGGCATTCCTGGAAATTAATATTTTCTCAGTGTGTATGGACGTGTTGGGGAAAGTGAAGTGTGCGGGACGAGTACCATTATGTCCCGGAGCAGAATCAGTGCGACTGATTCCACAACCTCTGCGGCGACCGGTAACGTCCATTTGCATTCTAGGATGACAGCCCGCCACATCAGAGAGCTCGGAGAAGAAAGTATTGCTTTAAGCCAGAGGGATGTGGCCGCTGTAGGGATTGCCGAAAGTCCCTAGGTCTGCCATGATAGGCCAGATCTCCAGCACACCGCTGTTAATTAGATGTATACCCCAGCACAGGCGAAGGCGTCCGAAAGGGAGCGAGAAGAAAAGGGAGGATGTCACTCACAGAGAAAGACGTAGAAATAGGGGAGAGAATGCCAGGTGGGAGACGGGCCCTTAAGGCGGATTAGAGAACAAGACAGACCCAAAGCTCACACAGCACCCGCCAAAGAAAGGACGGCACAGAGGCAAAGGGATGCGCGTTATCTGTGAGTGTAAATGGAGGCAGGAAATACTTTGACATTGAACGGAACTCTACACCTCTACGTGCATCTATGTAATAAAGAAAGCAATAAGAAAGATGTGCTCCAATTACTGTCGATGGCTCGATTCGAAAGCGTACATAACTTAGTGTCTAAAGTATCACGCTGACGGTTGGTGGTACTGTAAAGAGCAACTGCAGCCATGTGACCACCCTTTAATGGAACTTCATTAGCTGCGTCTTTCACCTAAAAGCCGTAAGAGCCTATCATTAAATACTCTGATCAAACGGCATCAGGGTAAGCCTGTTGAGCCACAAAGTCGGATTTCAACATTGTATTTGGGTATCCGCATCATTATGAATTTAGGATGGTACCTGAGTGAGTGTCTCACGTGAGTATTGTATAATTATCTTACATTGTTCTTGTTAATGTATTCAATGTCATAGGCAGCTCTATGCTGGTAGTAAGCAGCTGCATGTTTTGTGAAGGTACCCATCTAGTAGCTTGATGGTTTTCTACACAGCCACATGGTGCGTGAGTGCTATTAGTCGTGACAGACATCGGGCGAAGTAAACTTGCTTTGGAAGATTAACATGGAACATAAATATACTCATCTTACCAAATGCGTTGTATATTTGAGCTTAAATCATCTTTCAACTAGAATTTTGTTTTTAACACTTTAACATTTTTCTAACATGCTAGAACCTTTGACCTTGGTTCGAATAAAATTTGTGTCATTCAACCACAGATTCTTTACTTCTATTCACAATAAACGTAGGCCTAGATAAGCTAAAAGGTCAGCCCGCAATCGAGGTCAAAGATGTGCGTAGTTTAAACTGTTACCGTGCACTGGTGAATATATAGGTACGTGCAACTCGTACTGTTTTTCAGTGTAATCATCGATAATATTTCCCATATTTGGTAACATGTCCTGGCTTCAATATAATTCCTATTTTTAATCTCAGAGAACAATTTTTTATATTGACGTTCTGTAATAAAAAGGAGTACTTGCAAGGTCGTAGTAATTGTAACACTCCCACCGTTTTAACGTTGCCAGATGGCTGGTTCTCTCGTCAACCAACTGTATGCGCCAAAGTAAACGCCTGCTCATATTTAAGGCCCACGAAGGTGCAGCCATCTTGAATGTTTTATGCTATTTGTTCATAACAATTTCAAAATACTTCAACTTACTGTTCATCCCCACCATATAGATGAATCGTCAAACATTATTTTTGATATTCATCAAAATATGAAGGCAGCCAAAATTGAATGGCTTCCAACGTTGTTCCTTCAAATGAATCTGGTTCCAGTACTTCTAATTGATTGAATATGAATCGCCTAATAAACGTCTGACGTTGAGATATGGATATTTGTCAGAGTTATCATTTCGGATTTAATGTATTGTTGCCAACATGGAGACTAACTGCGGCCCTTAGAGACGGTTTCATTTGAGTCCATGGAGCTGCATGATCTCATTTGAATGTTGTCAATTTATTTTTATTTCGCTCGAAGCAGTTATGGTTATTTGTTCGCGAACCAAAACAAGTTATTCTAAAGTTAAATCCGTGTCCTGGATACCGAGGTATTTTTTTCAAAACCCCGAACGCGTGAATCCCGTGTACTGCAGTAAAGGTGGCCATCAGTTTCCCCTGACACAAAACGCCGATGGACACAATAATTGCCACTTTACGGCTCCTTAAGTCCCCTTCCATCTACGAGTGGGGGTAAAACTTCAGTAAATCCTACTTGCCATCCTGTCCCACCTCCTCCGCTTGCAAGGTACAAAATAAATTTCTTGTGGTAGGTCCACTAAAAAAAGATCAATAGTGCTCTCCAGCTCGACAGCACATCTTTAATCGCCGGAGTAAAACATGGATTAGGGCGACATGAAACAAGCCGGGCCTTTGGTGGACTGGCCTTGTTGTAAGGTGGGTGGAGGGGTGGACAGGGTAGGGGAGTCTGAACGTTGGGCGGCCGGCGATCAATGAGCGACCCGAGGGGCGGGGTGGGCGGCAGATTGGGCGGCGTGTCTGTTGCTGCTTGGTTTAACTAAACTCAGGCCAGTGATGGGAGATCGAACCAAGTGGCACACGGACGCTGTAATTGCTTGCCCTACCCTTTGTTTGAGTCTGCTTCAGCGGCCAAAATGAAGCCTTCTTTCCCCATCCTCCTCACCGTCCCTAACCTTTGTACCAGCACGCCTCTTACTATCTATATGATGCGCTGTATGCAGAAAGGGATGTGTTATCCTCATGGATATGTCTGGTACTTAACGGTGGGTTGTTACCAAGCGCCGATACTGGCCATGACGGCTGTCCACAGACCTGTTGCGTTCCACTCAAAGCAAAGAAAGCGGCTTAAAATTGAGAAAACTAATTAATCGTTTTTTCCCTAATTATGAGTGGTCCCTGGTTAAACAGACCAGATTAAATGCACCGCCTGGGCACTAATCCGGTAATGTGTCTTTAAATAATCGTTACATTTGCCATGCAATCCGATTTGATTAAACACCAATCAGTTCCATCAATATTGTGTTTGGTTCCATCCAATAAACCCTTCTATTTAGTCTCCCCGACCAGCAGGCGACACACATACATAGGCATATATTTATATATATATATATATATATATATGTATGTGTATATATATATATATATATATATATATATATATATATATATATATGCACACATCAATCTATGTTCCGTGCCTCTGCAGCTGGAATGTAGATGCCCATTGCACGAGCACATCTACTGGTCATGTCATGTACAGATGAGTATTTTGTTGAGCTGACGAATGCCGGTGGCGTAAAAATAAACGTGACATAGCGACGATCAAATATATTCCACTTTGCCAGAAAGTCATAGAACGTTCCACTGTGTTTGACAATAGTGTGACAATTCAGTTGTGTGTCATTTAATGCCAATTGTCATGACTGTTAATTTCGGAAATATTTGACGTAATGATGTGTGTGACATGCCGCTGAGTCATTTTGGTTTAGTCCGCAATATTTAGTGTGAGTATATAGTGTGAGTAGTATATGGAAAGAATCCTTGCTTCTTGTCACTTTCATAGGCCTATAGGCGACGTCGTATATATACACTCTGCCTAATATACATGACGTCGAGTACATCGTCAGTTTGTTTTCTTTTTCGATATCTTGCTTTTTAGTCTTGCCATTTATCTAATCATTACAATTATCATGAAGGAAAGTCAATGGAATGATCCACAGATAAAGTCAATTAAATCTATAGGCCTAGATACCTGAGACTGTATAATAAAATTCCCTGAGTCCTGTCATTCGCTTCCTAGATTATCATAACCCGAGGTCAGAACCATCAAGAATCTCGCGTTTGCCTTCATAATAATACAACCGCCACCACCAACGCCATGGCAAGCGCAGGCTGGGAGAAACACAAGAGGTGGAGACGGCATTTAATTCACGCACAAACACGTGCAGGTGGAGCCCTATATGGGATGGCCTTCACGTGAATTGACGAGGTATGTTGTCAACATGTTTACGATAACCTGCGTATACATACGCTCCTTCTCAGAATTTCTCCATCTTTTTACAAAACAGTATACCTTCAGAATACTCAATTTAAATAAAGGCCTACTCATGTTTTTTCGGGTTACAAATTATTTCTCCATTATTTTAGCTGGTATAAAATATCATAATAACATGTGTATCTTTTCAATCAAGTGAATGGTCAGTTTTATTATTATAGTTTATCATAATGTTACTGAAGTAGTGTTCTAAATAAGTTCGACTTGAACGGAGTGGAGATGAGGGGTTCCAACTTAAGTCTGTTGAGATTACTTTCATATAATTTGTTGTACCATCGCTCAGAGATATTTGTCTCAGTGCGGTTGGCATTCAGATTAAATTTCATAACATCGCACGACACACCAACGTCGCGACATTTCATGGACGCAATGGAGTATTCGCCTGGCTCTGGCTTTACCGACTTTTATAACAGTTAATTACGTCTCGCTGGCAAACCTTTGTAAAGGATATTTGTCTCTAATTTCAGATGTTTGTTTCGGGTCTTTTTTCACGTAATTATCGAATCAATTATACGTGTTCCCATGAAACACAAGAAGGATTTTTTAAGTGGGCTCCAGTCGGTGTTTCCGGAGTCACACAATTCTTTGACCATTTCATTCAGCGCCGACTCTCTCTGTCAATTTATCTTTCATGAGGATATCATACGGATACTAGTGGAAAGGAGGAGAGGTATGATGTAAGCCTCCAGATATTACAAATGCTCGGTAAAGGCCGTTCATAATTTAGGAGTAGGCCTATATGAAGTGAATCAAACAACTATGATTAACGTGATGCGAGGATGTAATGGCACGTATGACCCTAGCTATTTCATACTAAGATGTTTAAAGTGTAGCCCCTATTAAAAAAAAATATCATTTTTGTTTCCGAGGAACTGAACTAAGAAGGTTTTCCTGCGTGAACAACGTGTGCGGTTCAGTATCAATTGGTTATAGCATTCAGTCAGTCTTTGAATAAATCACAGGACAGCCAAGAGCTTGAATATTTTCTTCTTCGAGGAATCACAGAAATGTAAAAGCCGTTCAGTGATATTACTAAGACATGATAATCCCAGCTTAACGCCAAAGTACGAAACAGAATAATCCGTGTTTTGCGCATGTTATTCCGTCCCCACACAGTATTAAAGGATACATAATGCAGGTTAGTATGTTTAATTAACTAGTAGATTCAGGAATATTATTTTATAAGCTTCCTTCTTGAAAGCGAATACACTTAATAGAATTATTGTGTTTGTTCAGGACCAACAGGATATTACATCAACGACAAAAGTGCTGTCATTCGATAATCAAATATCATAAGCGTGAAAACTAGAGCTCATAATAACTGGGTTAATATAGATTTTCGGAAGTCCCATCGACTGTTAAAACGATTGTCACTCTGAAACCAAAGAACCAACCGTAATCAATATGCATAGGTTCTGCTTTATATCTTAATCACAGGAACCAACGTATCTGGTTTTATTTTGTCATGGTTGGATGTTGCTGTCCTCTTTGTTGAGAATCTTATTCACCGTGCGAATAACACAGTCTTAATTGTCACAAACCAGTGATTTCCTATTCCTACTACAACGTTATGTGACTCTAAACGCACGCGTTATCTCAATGAGGCGGAAATACCGTCCAACTCCTTCTCTAATTGAAGCATTAATCCGACAGGAAAAGGGGCCGCATGCAGTCAAACACAAAACGCCAGCAATTTCTAATTCTGTACTGCTGAGCTTCCGCTAGCAATATCCTTTAATCCGGCTATTGTAATGCTTATAATGAAAGCCATTTAACTTTAAAACAAAGCACGCAAGATGTATATATAGTTAGGACTGCCATATTTTTGTTCCGGAAAAGCCCTGCGTGCGCGTATGGGCATATATGAGACATGGAAATGACTTTAAGAAAAAGTATCAATACCTGTTTTAGCGTATCGTTTTGTCCTGTGCTTAGATCGCCTTTATATTTTAGTAGTTTACAGAAATCGTTCTTTAGATAAGAGTAACTCTCAAATAATATAATAATTAACGCTTTGTTAGAGCATTTAGCATACAATACACTAGTTGACCTGTGTTATTTTTATGACTAGACCAAATAACTGGGGCTGAAATGATTCAAAATCATATTAATTGGAATGGCCGGCAATGACGCAAAGGGGCATAAGTGCCTGGATCTTAAAGTCTGTAGGGCTATATTTATAGTGCTGAGCAGCATCAAATTATTGTAACAGTGAGAGTTCACTTAGAATGTTAGGCTTGTGCTTCTACCTTGGATTGTTAAAGCCAGTAAAATTACTAAAATGAGACATGTCGCAGAAGTCTCTGTGAATAACAGACTATTTCACAACACAGTCGGTCTACGTTTCCGTGTATAGCGAGAACCTAGAGCGAACTACGTCTGAAAGCTGATTCTACGTCTGATTCTTTATCACATGCCTTAAAGGGCATACACTTACAAGAACATTGGGCAGCCCCACGGGTGCAGCCCTCCTCTTGGCACCATGGAACCCCTGAAATATTGATTCGTGGAAGGCAGATCTAATACGTTAGATTACCTCGGCACGTTTGGACGTGTTTCCCACTTTTCTTTTTATGCCACACGGACAATAAATAGATAGATTTAGAACTAGGTAGAACACAAAAGAATATTGGATGGAATATTTGCGAATGTAAGCAATGTCGAGTATGCAAAGTCGTTCAAACGATCTACCAGAATTAAAGTAATCCTTTCATATACTACTAAAACGTGAATATATGGATTGATCATATAACTGTATGTACCTATTCAACTTCAAATTTTCACCTCTTTATTGTCCCATTAATCACATAAAACAATGCATTATAAATACTTGAGAAGGATCAATAACGAAACACTTATTTTGTATAATATATGAGCGTTAAATGTTGTTTACAAGTGAAATTGTCCGACATGAAGAGGTTCAGTATGGTTATATGATATCTCGTACATAGAAACCCTAGGCCTCATGAAATATATAACTCCGTGAACGATTCACTATATGAGCGCCAAACTTAAATTCACATTTCCATGTACTACTAATATGTCGCGTGAACAGAGTAATTCTATTTGCATGCGACTATGTACCATAATTACACTATAACACGATTTCACGCAGACAAGCCCGTCCACATTTGGTATGTAAAATAACGTCTTAAATATCAAAAACATAATCAGGTGACGCTGCGTGCATTCTATATCAATGCGTCCAATCCAAATATAGCACCAAATTCCAAAATTTGTACGATACTAAATATTTTTATCTTGCTGCAGTACATTCAAGCCATGCAATGTGTTCTGGTAAATTTATAGTTGAGCATGATAATGCGACGTCGCCCCTATAGGCAACATTAAAGTTCTGATCTCGTGCATCTGAAACACTATAGACAATAATAATATTATGGTGTTACCTTATTCCACTAGATCTGAATCCTCTGACAAGGGCGATAATTGATTTTTCTGTGTTATTTGTGTTTTTCCTTACTATATTATGTGTCCTATGATGTCTTATGATGTCTATGCTCCCACTCTTAATTTGGTGATGTTATATCATTGATTACTGTCTTGTCAATTCCACTTTTGTACGTTTTTCATAATACTGTTAATCAATGTAATAATCTGAAAACCAGGGGCAACCCTGATGGCTATTGCAATAAACCTTAAAAAATCTTTGTATCAAATAAAAAGATTGTGTTATTTGAGTTCGCTAATCGTTACAAAATAATGTTTATTGGCCAGCTTTTATAGTTAGATTAAACATTAAGATAACAAAGAAATGCGAACATATCGTTTTATAAAACATATTCCACTCTAAATTGTAGTCATTTGTCATTAATGAGACGACACAGAAGTCAACATTTTTATATGGAGTTCTCGTGTGCGGGAGTGAAGCCTCTACCATGTGACTCGAGAGAACGACAAACAGAAGTCGACTGACGTCATTATCTACTCTGCAGAAGCAAGAAAATTTTGCGAGGAGTGTCTGTAGTTTTTAAAGTAGTCTTCCTATAACTCAAGCTTTAAGACTTAACAAATGTAAAAATTGATTACTACGTGTGTGTCATCTGGTGAGTAGAATGCAACTGCAGAGATTCAAGTTAGATTTTGGTCTAATTGGGTAAAGCCTTATCTAAGTAGAAATAGGATTGTTACAAAGCAAAGGAAGTGCTGTAATCTGCACAAAGCACTTAAGATATTTTTGAAATGGCGATGTACCACCACCTTGTAAGAAAAAACATGATTGTTTAAAATCTGATAAAACTTTTTAGGCAGTAACATACGCTTCATTACCTACCTTTTCTTATGTGGGATTCACTCTCATGTTGTCATTTGCAAACTGTACTTCCTGCTGCCGCGCATCCCTTTGATGTCACTGCCAGGAGTTCGAACCCCTCTCTGGCCTGCGAGTTACTTTTAACTTTATCCACATGTGGAAAGACATTTGATTCAATCAAAATAATCAGATTTTAGTAGTGACAGTCTAAACAAGGAGTCAAATTGCCCAGGATTAAACTACTTATATGGGAATAATATACTGAAACACCCTGCTGTCACGTTTACAATCGGCTTCAGCAGTTTTATTTCAGTTGCGATTTTTATTCATTCTGTATTTTGAAGTGACGGTGAGACTGCACAAATGCATGGTTTTCACATGTTCTGGGAACACAATCATTTTGCTATGTGCTTTTCATGCAGGGCTTATGAATATAACTATTCTAATGCTCTAGGATGGATTTGTAATTTCACCCCTTTTGAAATGGCATGTTTCTTTTCTAAGATGTTCATTTTAGAATATTCTTAATTAGTGAGGAAAAATACATCATATATGAAAGTACAGAATATTATGTTGTCTATGAATGGAAACTACCTCCCAAATGTAATATCCATTTAATGCACCAGAGACCAATTAGCATTTAAGCCCCTTGTGTTTTATATTTGAGGATTAAGATTCAAGAAACTGAATGTCAGGTCATTATCTCTCCCATTATTTCAGAAACTTAGGGGTCCAATATCTAGGATACCTTATTCTATTAATATACAATAAATTTGGTTTAGCCTTACATCCACTCACTAATTATTATGCTTAAAGTGGCTGTAGTGGGACGTTGTTGGGTGAAGTGTTGTGCTGTCTGTGTATTGTAAAGTTCATACACCGCCATATCGACAAAAACCTTGTTTCTAACCTGAATCCAAAATGTACCTGGAGACCCGGAGCTGTTCAAATAAAACGCTTGTGGATCAATCAGAACCCTACCTTCTATGTAACACGAGTGCCAAGGATGGAGATTCTCTGAAAACATAACTTTCCTGCCAAGACAAAGGCAGAAATCTGCCAGGGCCAGCTCTTACCCTAAGTGCCAACTTTTATAAGTGGTTCTCAATCAATGCCAAATCAGCTGCTTTTATGTTAATGTTCTAGAAGTGTGTCTTTGTAGGATATTGTGATTGATACGTTAATGTAAATCACGATTTACAGTAGCTTGTTTGAAATATGCATTCCTTAAGTATTAAGATAAAGAGTTTTTCAAAAACTAGTATAACTACCTTTGCTTAGGCGCAATAGGTTGATAGCGAAAATTCTATCTAGAAAGCGTTTGCTTCCGGAGCGAAAATGATTAATTTGTGAAGGGATCTAGGGGTTAGAGCCCGTAACATGAATATGGGGGTCGAAACACTCTGCCCAAATCCAGGCCTGAATTGGGCGCCTTCGGCGGGTTCACTGTGCTAAGCCGCGGCGGCGCTCAAAGGACCCCGTGTCATTGGCACGCCATATATAGTCAGACACCCGAGAGGCCTTAGTGGTGGCTGTCGGCGCTCCCCGCCCGCACGGACGCCGTGACCAAACAATGACTGTGCTTTGTCCCGCCGGACGTTCGAGCTGCTCGCTGAACTCCCTTATCCTGCCCACACAACCTGAGCAGGAGGCAATACGCTCGTACCTGCTCCTCTTTGTAAGATGCAGCTTCCCAGCCCTCTAACGCCTGGATGTGGCCTTATTTAAGACGGACGAGTCGGACTGGGATCCCTCCACGTGGTGCAAGCTTTTGGGAATCGAGGAAAAAAAGGAAAGAGTGGAAGGACTTACAGCGCCACAGCGGCCAGGGCCCAAACTACCACGCCCCTTCGCCTTGCCCGCCTGCCCCCACGCTGCCAGAAGCCTGCAGTGAGGAGCAGAACAGGTTGGGAAGCGCTGCGTACAAGTCGGACTGGTCGCTGCTGGCCATCTCATCACGAGCCTCTCTGTAGCTGCACACAGCGTGTTATTACAGACCGACAGACAAGACAAACTCTCGGGCCCGGCATGATGACGGCAGGCGCGCTGACAGGAATAGCAACAGCTATCGGAAACCTGGACCAGGTTATAACGAGCCCCCCTCACAACACTCCCAGGAGCAATCGTTAGAAATGTAAATGAAGACAACGGACAGTCTGAGCACCTTATTGGTCTTTTCAGTTTACCCTCGGTGCCTGCATACATTTCCTTCCGCCGCGTGATGGACGTTTAATTCTATGGGACTTGATACTTTGAGTAAGATCTATGAAGACGCTGGTGACGGGAGCTAAGGAGAGGCGGCGCTAAGCTACCCGCCGTCTTAAAGGGATGCCTGCTGAAGTCAGGTTGACGACAGCAGCGGCGTTCAGGTGGTGGCTGCAGGAGGAGGTGGGCGTGGGAGAGACGGGCGCCCATCACTGCTAAGCATGGGGCTGGGCCGAGCCAACGTCGTCACCTTGCCCCTCGTGGCCCTATTGACCGTGGCCGTGGTCCGGGCGACGGGCGGGGCCGATAAACATGATGGGGAGGGGTGCAGCCGGGTCTGTCAATGCCACTACATAGACGACAACCTCTCTGTACACTGCGTCCGCATGAATCTGACGAGCCCGCCCCCCGACATACCACTCAATGTGACAATATTGGATCTCTCCATGAACAACATCAGCCTCCTGGGGCCAACCACTTTCAAGACACCCCTACCTCTCCTACAGAGGCTGGATTTACGCATGAATGGACTGACAGATATCAAACCGGGAGCATTGCAAGGGCTGATCCACATACGAGAGTTGGGATTGGACCACAACGAATTGATGCATCTTAGGGCGGGCATGTTCTCCGACTTGACATCCCTGGCCGTGCTTTCTATGAATAACAACAAGATCGCGTCCATAGAGAACGGGACGTTTGGCGGGCTTATCCTAAAACATCTCAATATGCACGACAACAACCCTCTGCAGATATTTGATGCTGGTCTCTTCTTCGGAGCTAAGGTAGAATCGCTTTCCCTGGACCGCTGTGCTCTAACCTCTATCCATGTAGATACCTTCATGCCTTTGGCAGACAGCCTGAAGAACCTATTCTGGTCCCACAACCTGCGGGCTCTGCACCTCCCAGCGCGCCTCTTACAGGGATTAGATTTAGCCACTCTCTGGCTATCTGACAACCAAATGACAGACCTTCACTTCCTTTCACACACGAAAGCACTTCATTTGGACCTAAGTAATAACCCGATAGGGGAGATGGACCTGGGGGTGTACTTCGCCATGGAGCACGTGGAGTTCTTTAATCTCAGTCAGACACAGCTTAAAAAGATAATGATAAGTGGGGGAAGGATCATGTTCAATTTGCAGGAGCTGGATATTTCGGACAATTTCCTCCGGAACATCGATGGGACTTTGTTCCAGAGGATGCCCAGCCTGACTCGCCTTGACGTTAGTGGGAATCAATTACATTACATCGGGGCCGCCCTCCATCTGATCCTTTACCAGCTGGAGTTTTGGGATCTCACCGGCAATCGATTGCTGTGCGACTGTCGACTGGAGTGGTTCCGGCGCTGGGCGAGTACCCAGAACAAGACGCTCCTCCAGGGGGCGGTGTGCGGGCTGCCCAGACTGACGCCCGTCATAGGGGCCCCCGAGTTTACCTGTAGCCCGCCCACCATCCTGCGCATCTCCAGCGACGCGGTGGACCACACCTGGCACCTGCAATGTGACGCGGAGGGCTGGCCCACGCCGCGCATCACCTGGAGCTACAACATCTCGCGCCACCAGTCGGTACTGATTGAGGAGCGGTGGATCGCCTTTCACGGCCACCCCTTCAGAAACAGCAGCATGCTCATCATTACCAACACCCACCGACTGCCCGCCGAGTTCTGTTTCCACTTCGTCTGTGCCGCGGCCAACTCGGAGGGCACCGATAACACCGAGTACGTGCACTGTGCCGAGCGCGGCCCCTCCCCGCTCCAGGGCACTGGCTACGCCCCGCCAGTCACGGCTGACCAAAGCCCCCCATTACTAGCCCCAGTCAAAGCCGGCTCCCTGGAGGAGTTGGTAGCGGCGCAGGCAGAGAGAGGTAAAAGGAGAAAAGGGGAGAGCGGGCGATCGGTGGAAGCCGATCAGAACTCCAGCGTGATTGCCGCGCAACGCCGCAGTGTTGTGCAGGGTGATCCTGCCCCCTTGTCGGGGTTCTCCATCTCCGTCGGCCTCTCCAGCGCCGCCCTCGTCTGCCTGCTGGTGCTGGGCCTCCTGGGGATTGTCCTCTACTCCAGGAGGCGCGGGGAGCGTCTGCTGCCCCGCCCCGGGCCATGGGAGCAGCCCGACGGCACCCCGGGAGAAGGGCTCACGGACAGCACAAAGTGCTTAGTCGAGCATAACGAGAGTGCCGATAAGGCGACCTTCTCTATTGACACAGTCTGAGGCTGACATGCCCCAATCCCCTAATGGCACCAAGGGACGCGGCCACAAATAAGCCTTTTTAATCATTCTCCACTCTCCTCAAGCCGCATTGCAGGGTATAAGTCCACTTACCAAACGATAGGGCGATAAATTCGCCACGCCCGTGTTAATGCGCTCTCATATGAATTCGTCTCCGGAGGGGAAAAAGCGAGCAGTCTAGCGTAGCCGCTGAATGAAAAATGTGACTGTAGCCAGAAGGCCCATCCCGGTGTACTAGCTATACGGCGTAGAGTAGGAAGCCAGCCGGCTCAGGGCTAAAAGCGCCGGAGACCATTAATCATCCATTGAGAGGATTGTGTGTAGGGTGTCAGCGAATTAGCCTGTTTTTATCCCTAGCTGCATTGCCAGCGGTTGCATCCCCTTCCCCATCCCGGCAATAAAATAGGTCCTACACGTGGTGTACCAGCAGCTCGTGGTGAGGGCGCCCTGGAGTAGCTTAGGGGCGAGCTGCTCATGACCACTATAGCTGACCGTGGGCCTGTGCTGGCCCCTGGGCGGCCAGCTATAGCGCACCGATCCCTCGGCCCCTGACGTGATTACACCGCCCGCGGTACGCCCCGACCACTATTTGTCCACGTATACAAGGGGTACTAATGAACCTTCATTTGTGGATTTCAGACTGAGTTGTGTCGCGATGGGATCAATAAAAGGCCGTGTTAGGCTGGCAGGTGGTGGTGGAGAATCCCATCAGGTTTCCTCTCTTTTTAACTGAATCGAGCTACTCTTCAGCAAATGCACACTTACCTTGAGTGTGTGTGGTGCACCTGTTAAATCATACTCCCCGGGACGTCTCAGACTACGGGCATTGTGCGCCTCCTCCAGGGGTGGCCCTCGGCAGGTGAGGCCGGAGGCGGGGCCCAGGAGGACCCTCCTGGGTCCCTTGTGGACAGAACGTGCTTCCGGACAGCCCGCCGGGGATGGACCCGCCCAATATGGCAAAAGGCAATTTGGTCCACCTCCACCGGAAACACGGGAAAGTGGGATGGTGTTTGTCTGGCCGAGGAAGCACCACCGTGTCCATTAGAATACGTCAGCGTATTAGGGACTGGGCACACGTTCCCGGCCAACTTTTTCTCTCCTGTGGTATTGAGCCTCTTCCGCTCTGGGTATTCGGATATGGTATTTGCATGCCAGAGTTAAGTTTTGAGATGTGGATATCAAGTTTGATTTTGTCGATGTCGTTCTAGTCCTAGTTAACTAATGTCTTGTGTTACGTAGCCAATAGTTGAGGTTTGATTATTTTCTTTCGGCTCATTTCCACTAGACCTAGAGCTTTAAGTCCATTTCCTCACTAAGTCTCAAATAAGATTTAAGTAAGTAAGGCCCGTCCATTAATTGCGTGCACATTTTGTTGCTGAATTCTATACCAACCCTTCTCACTTGATATCTACATAATCAATGAACATCATTTGCACATCCGTGTGTAATATTGGCGGAAAACATCCATGTAGTTTATTGGATTTGTCATTTCATCGTACGCGTAGTCACTGTTTACGGCCGCTATCATCATTTCCGAAAATAGTGTTATTTATAACAAGATAGGATTTCAAATATATGAGTTCGGCAAAATGAACATCATTATTATGAAACAATAATGGCATCTTTAGTGAATTTAGTCAAGGCGTTGGGGAGAATGCAAATCAAAATAATCTCTATCACTGCTCCTATGCTTATAAAGCCAAAGGTCATTAGTACATTTAAGTATAGAATAAGTGTGTTGTAATTAGAAAAGTAGGCCTATATTGTAAATATATTGTATAGACCATAAAAGTGTTCGAGATGAAGACATGGATCCATTTGGGCTTCAACTTCAAGCGATTGGAGGATCGGTGTACATTTTATCCACCTTTCTAGTATGAGGGCCCTGCCCCTGGCCTCTGTCATTAGTTCTCTCAAGTAAATTTTCCCTAATTTTCAAGCAAAGCTGTTGAACATATCGAGGAAATATATAGAACGGTAATTGCGCAGAGCTATAGGCCATTGTATGATTATGTTGTTTAATTCCACCCGTGCACTCTCTTTTGGGTGAATTCGATGTATCCTTAACCCCTATGATAAGGGTTACCAAAATGGGGCCACCCATAATTGTCAGATGATAACTATTTATATTGGTATAAAATCACGATGATCATTCCGGTATTCGGTATGATATTCAATCATGCATTAAATTTGAAATGCCTCAATGCTTTATCCAGAATAGTATCAGTAACACGAGCCGTTGCAACATAAATAAATTGGTTATTACTATATGTTACGTGCAGGTTAAACAAAAATAAAAAGTGAGAGTGTCTTGTGCCATAAGATAGTAATTTGTCAAGCACGACATTTGACAGTGAACCCATGGACAGGCCGAATTAAGTAGAGCACATCCATCACGTCATCTAAGAATGAAAATACTTGACGTGACTGACATCCCTATGTTCAAACAGTAATACTAAGCTCTTCGTATAATCGGATAATGATAGACTTCTCTCTAAACGTACTCTAATGTACTATCATCTGGTAATGATACTCATGGACTGTTGTATTTACTGAAGATTATAGTTATTTGAAAATTATACAGATGTTATTGTTTGCGTAAGTACTGTTAGCATTGGTGTCGTTATATGCCCATGACTTTATAGGGATATGATTGTTTTATCTATCTAAATGTGAACTTATTTAGTTATTAGAACTTAGAATCAATACGAAGTAATTGTACAGCTTCGCATAATATTGTATAGAATATCAGACGTTGGTAAAAAAAACAAAAAGTCTTTATTTGATCCCCAGTTAGAACATATGTTATTCAATAAATTTGTACTGAAGAAGTCATGAAGTTATGATGTTACTTACCCTCTTGCTTCCATCCTAAAGCGTTCCTCGCGGGGACGTGTATGAGCGCAGACAATAAAGTTTTCGTGTGCAATATCAACCTCGTCCTCTTCTTGATGGTACTGACAGGTAATTAGACTGCACGAATTACACACATGCCAGGCATGCTTGATAAGAGGCGACGCCCCTTGAACTACAATACCGATACCAAAATAGCAGGTGTTGCAAAACAAACGCATCATGTCTATCTGGCTAAGGAAATGTCACACTTTCTCCTTGTGCTTTTGATCGATGGTTTAACAGAAATATTACGCTTTAAACACAATCCTTGCTACATATATTTACTCCTAGCACATATTCGATATCTTTGGTGTCGTACATTATAGGCCTATTTGCGGCAGCGAGTCCGTGTCGAGAAATACGTGCGCTGGCCTCATATACGCCATGGTGTATGAGATTCATCTAGCCACCCAGTGTGAATACGAAGATAGATGAGGCCACCTGCCAGCTCCCCCTCAAACAGCGGCATCTCCTGACTCTGACTTGGGAGTTAAACTGTTTTCACAGCAAATACAAGTAGAACTGTAGCTGTAGAAATGTATTGCCTTTTCTCATTATTTGCACACAAGGAAAGATTTTCTTTAGCTCATTGTTAAGATTTATAACCGCTCTACAGCCTTGTGCAAAAGAAGGAAAATGACTGGTATTCAACTGTTCAATGCAAAAGCATACATTGCTTTAACACCGATTTTCACTTCTGTAAAATTTAAACAGAGATGCATGACGACTATTTCTTAACGTTCCTAGTTCAGGGACACAATTAGGGGAGTCCAGGGAATCCTTATCCATACCCTCCTTCTTTTGTTGGGGATTTCAACTACACAATGAAAATGCCATGTACTTGTGAAACATTTTATCACTTAAAAGTCGAAGCTATGTCCATCAAGCTATCTAAAACACTGGATCCGACACTGTTTCTTTACCTTTATGGTACTGTTGGACAATTTCAACTCAGCCTCTACGCTCATTCATCAGAACCATAACTATAACTAGCAATAGTTTCTTATCTCTAATATTAGGAGTGATGTTGGTGTTGGTCGAGAGAGGAAGTAGTCACTATCCCTTTTACAAACGTCTGTTTAGGCGGATCATTAATAAGTACTGATTGGTTGATTTATCTCTCATATGAATTAGCCGATTTATGACGTTACATTAGGAGTCCATAGTACACCAAGGTTTGTTTGCTCAGAGTGTACATTTTACCAGAATTCC
Organism: Lepidonotus clava; assembly: GCA_936440205.1. Taxonomy (NCBI): domain Eukaryota; kingdom Metazoa; phylum Annelida; class Polychaeta; order Phyllodocida; family Polynoidae; genus Lepidonotus; species Lepidonotus clava. Next base: position 55,619,192 of record OW387134.1, read on the forward strand.
AAACGCCTGATTCTCAATTTCGGATATTCTTCCACAAATAAAAAAAGGTAATCATTCCATTCTAAGCTTTTTCTATGTATGAAACGTCGACAATGCACTAGTGGGAGCAATGGTCTAGAATGCCATTCCTTACTGATTTCGATTCCTCTCTACCCTTGACACCACTGCCCCATACAAAACAACTTTGGTGGAGGAAAACCAATTTAGATTAATTTGCTGCCCATATTCCAGCTGTCATTGCTGGCATTCCTCTTTCGGTGAAATTGCACATTTCTAACATTTGTGCATTATCAATATCAGAGCTAGTAGGCGTAATAACAAGTATTTATTTGTCAGTTTTCCTACATTTCATTTGCATCCTATTCGCAAGGCCGGTATTTCGCGTCATAATTTTCGTGTTTACACCAGAAACGAGCTGCCAGCAGAAATCGAGACAAATCCGCTCCTATGAATTGATTCTTGTCTCTTCAGGAAATCAATTGTCCCTGTTTTTTGTTAAAGACATCACAGGCACATTATATGAGTCAGACTTGATAAGAATTGTATAAAAATGATTGTATCTACAGATACCAGTCTCCTGCAGGTTGGGTTTTATAGTCCATCGATGTGTGTTTCACGGTAAATGTACCATTGAGGATTTTTTTCTGTTATTCAATTCTGATATACACATTTCACGGTTATATTCTGCAGCGATTATCAATCGAGGACTCTGCTATAACGGCATACTCAGGTGGGAATTACTGGCCAATGCGACTAAGATTAGAATCAAATCACTAGTTACTATTATCTAACATTTTTGGAAATTTTCCAAGTGATTGACAAATTGATTGTCGAATCCATTTCTGATCTTTTTTTTGGTAACAATTTCTGATCTGTAACGACATGATTCGACCAGAATTTCCGTTGGGTCTTTAAACGGGTTCCATCCTTTAATTGGAGAATATAGAGGCGAGGGCCAGCTTTGCTTTAACTAATCTTATGTCTATGAATATAGGCTATGTATAAAGATTATGCATTTCTCCGTACTCCGTCTTTGTAGTATCGAATACCATTGGCCCTTTATTTAGCATTTCACTCATAACACTTCTTTTCTTCCAGAAAACGTCACAAAAAGGTTCGTTGAACTTTATAAATTATACTCTCTAATCATTTGTAGGAATTATCTATTAGTCCTCATTTTATGCGATACTGCTGTGAGATATTGCCGTTTAGGAAAAATACTGATTTGCTTTGATATTCTCAAGTATTCTCATGAACTGGTTTCTTCATGTGCCTTCCCATATATAGAATGGTTAAGATAAGTAATTATGGTTAGTGAAGCTTTTCTTCTGTTAAGCTCGCGTTTCTTACAGCACAAGCCAGCCTTGTGTTTTAGATAAAATACGTGGAGTACTTAAACTTAAGAAGGAGCCACATAAATCACCTATGATTGCTTTCCCGGCTATGGGTAGGAAATACAAGTCCTCTCAATAGTATCTGGAACTCCTAGGGACCTTTGATAATACACAAGTTTTACATGCGATTTGGTACATTTCTCAACATGTTTCTACTAATTCACGAATGCCGAAAAAGCTTAACCAAAACACTTGCAATTCACACTCTTGTGACCTTATCCATTAACAAAATCACACCGTAAATTGGAAAGTAGACATGTCGCAGGAATGTATAGTTGCGCAATGTGTAAACATATTGTACTCAATGGCAAAGCTTTTGTGCACGTTTGCTAAATAATCATATCAAATTGCACGGAATCGTCCAACATACACACACATAAGTATACACATATTGGCACATATGTGTGGTCAGTCAGAACAGTATTTGGGTCCTTCTCTCAAGAAAACGCTTAAATTCTTTGCAAAGTAGTTAAAATTCTTCAGATTTGGTGCCTAAATACATTGGCTAACACCCCCTATCAGCAACAGATAAATTCCCACTATAATGGACTTTAAAGGACGCTGAAAGTAATCACATAGTTTGCAATAGGTTTCACGCAAATAAATGAATACAATATTTTCTATCAAATGTACTGTCCTTGTTGGTTGGGTTTTCAACTCATTGTCAGGCACAAGAGATATTTTTAACTTATTGTCAGGCACAAGAAATATTACTTGAAATGACATTCGAAAAAAATGAATCAATCCAATAAGTCAATTGTTTGCCATTTGCAACAGATATCAAAAAACCAAGGTGACCTTACTGAAATCTTGTAGTATATGACAGAGCAAAATTGAAAATGATCTTCTTCAGTTTCTTTTAGAAAATTGGCTTTTCCATAATGCTAGGAAAAATCGACACAAAAATGACATGGTTATTCATTTCTGAATCGCCTCAAGTTTTTTTTTATATGAAAGTATCAAACCGTAGGCTTAATAAATTGTGGTGGCCGGTTCTGTAAATTCAATATGGTAAAGGAACATCCTTTTGTAGGATAGCAGCACAACCAGAATGCTATCCAACAAACAGATTTGTTGGACAGCGTTCTTTTGTAGGATAGCATCTTTAGCTAGATGCTAAGTGACAAATGTAATCTTTTTGCTGGATAGCGTTCTTTTGTAGGATAGCGTCTTAACAGACATCGTCCTGCAAGAATGTTTGATATAACATTCTTGCAGGAAGAAAAATGATATAGAGATAAATTTGTTGTATATTTACTCTCTTTTACAACGTACAGAACACGCTTTATCTGTTTATACCCTTTACAGACTGGCCTCAAAATGCGCTCATAATGACAGTTCAGTACAGACAGAATGCGCATTCTGATCCCAGTCTGTAAAGGGTATTAAAATAAAGCTTTTACCTGGGAAATAGTAGATGTACCCAAAAGATCCCACCTTATGGGAGGAACGAGGACGTTTGCATAATATATACTGTCAAATACATATGATATGACCTTTATGATTATGGGTTATGACAGTTCCGACAATTTGTCAAAAACTATAATATGATCGTATTTAAGGTTAACATATTTTTTGAAATCTTGACCCAATGCTATTTGTTGTGTTTACCTTACCTCGCCTCTGAGCGATAATGAGTGTATTCTAAGTTTGACTTTCGCTGGTTCCCCAGCAAGACACAGGAGAGTTCCACTTTCAACATGGCGCCTGTCACGCGAACAGTTACCTGTCATCTAAGCTAATAAATGCTATCATTTCAACCAGCATCCTCTGTATTTCAACACTGGCGACGAGGATGGGATGAGTGGATGTGTGGTGAGCTCTACAGAGCACCACTAGTAGTATTTTAGTGAAATTGGATGAACATTCTGACTCCTACACCCAGCCTCATTGGCCATGTGACTTTTCTGAGTAGAAAGTACAGCTGCTCAGTCAACTCTACAGAGTTACAAGTCCCCTACATTGAGTGACAAGTCTCCTACAGTGTGTGACAAGTCCCCTACAGTGTGTTACAAAATTCTGCATCGCGTGACATTTCTACAAATCTGTTCTACATACTAAAGGTGGTTTACAGTACATTTCAAAATGGCTGCTGCTATGAATGGCATAGAGCCTCCACCTAAAATTCTACAAACACCAGGTACCCCACCTATTCCCTGGAATGAATGGTACCCTTTATTCGAGACATTCTGTGACGCCATAGACTTTGACGGCTTCTCTGTTAAGAAGCGTAAGGGCATTCTTCTGAACTGTTTGGGCACCGAAGGTCAAAAGCAGTATTTCAAATTGCCCGATGTCACCTATCCACAGGGTGCCACAGATTACACCAAAGCACTTCTCAAGCTAGAGAAAGAGTTCAAGCCAGCTAAAAACAAAAAGGCTGAGCGTTACGTGTTCCGAAAACGTGCACAACTACAGGGCGAGAGCATAAGTGAGTATATAGCTGCTCTTCGCGAACTTGCTACAAACTGTGATTTCGGTAACTTCTTAGATGATGCCCTGTGCGACCAGCTTATCGAAAAGCTGTACAATCCAAAAATTTGCGAAAGACTCTTAGCCGAAGAAAATCTGAACTTCACTAAAGCCGTTGCTACAGCAATTAGGTTAGAAAGTGCGATCAAAGATGCGAAATCAATGCGCGATTCGGCGAGTGCGAACGGTAGCACCGATCACGGATCCGTCAATGCCGTGAAAAAGAAAGGACATAGACCGCAGTTCAAAAAGCCTACAGGCGATTCTCCAAAAAGTAAGCACGATGCGAACAATGATAATTTCTGCTACCGATGCGGTTCACAGAAACATAAGGCGAATTACAAAAAGTGTCCTGCGCTCGGACAAACTTGTTGCAAGTGTAACAAAAAGGACCATTTCACAAAGGTCTGTTTCACTAATGACCAAGCGAAAGTACATCAGCTCGAAGAGACTGAATCCGATTCCGAAGACTATGTGCTTAGCGTAGATTCTACTACAAAACATGACAGACCGTGTCAGTGTCCGCGTTGCTACGTTACGATCCAAGGTATGCCGATTAAGATGTTAGTCGATTCTGGATCCCCGTACACTATTATTCCGCAAGCATTATACGATAGTCTTTTCTCAGGATGTGAACTTTACAAAAGTGACATTTCTCCAGGTGGTTACGGTGGTTCACCCTTAGCCATACAGGGCTATTTCAAAGCTACACTACAGTACAAAGACCGTACCGATACGGACAAAGTCTACGTCTCAAAGAAAGGCGCGACTTTTCTCGGATGGTCTTCACAGTCTAAGCTACGTATCATTCTAGACCCTTCATGCCGAGACCCTGTATTACAGACAGACTCAAACATCGCGGATCAGTATCCCGAAGTGTTTACACATGACAGCAAGAAAGTCGCTACACATTTCAAACACAAAATCCGATTGAAACCCGATGCCGAGCCCGTACATCACAAAGTATGGAATGTTCCTTTGGCAGTGCGACCTGCTGTTGCCGAGGAATTGTGACGTCTACAAGACGAAGGCTTTATAGAGCCAATCGAGGCATCAGAGTGGGTATCGCCGATCATTGTTGCCCATAAGGCAGATGGCCGCGTACGAATATGTGTCGATCTTCGTGACGTTAATTCGAAAATTGTCGTCAAGCGTTACCCCATGCCGAACATACACGAAATGTTATCTACACTGGAGAATGCAAAGGTCTTCACTACTATTGACCTGAGTTCGGCTTATCACCAGATTTCACTGATTGAGGAGTCAAAGGATATAACTGCTTTCATAACTACAGAAGGACTATTCCGTTACACACGGATACCTTTTGGTCTTGTGTCCGCATCCTCTGTATTTCAACGCATGATGCATAAGATTTTCAAGGACGTGAAAGGCGTGTCGTACTTTCAAGACGATATACTTATCCACGCCAAAGACCAGGAAGAGCACGATAGACTGCTCCATACAGTGCTCCAGAGGCTCAAGGAGAACAGACTGACTGTCCAGTGGGACAAGTGCAAATTCAATCAAACATCAGTCGACTACCTGGGTTATACAGTAACCCCTGACGGGATAAAGCCCAAGGAGAGCCTAGTTACAGCTGTGGTTGACGCACCGGCACCACAGAACAAAGATCAACTCCGATCGTTTCTCGGACTGTGCGAATACATGTCGAAATTCGTTATAAGAACTTTGCAAGCAAAACTGCACCCTTGCGCGCTCTCATGAAAGAGAAAGATAACTTCCAGTGGGAAGACGGTCAGCAAAAAGCGTTTGACAGTATTAAATCTGATATCGCGAAACGTCCGACCCTAAGCGCATTTAATTCGTCCATAGACATAGAAACTATTCTTACAACAGATGCGAGCCAATACGGCTTGGGAGCTGTGCTCTCACAAGTTTCTAACGGTAACGAACAACCGATTATCTTTATATCGCGTACGCTCTCGGACGCCGAGAAAAACTACTCCGTTATCGAAAAAGAAATGCTCGCGGTACACTGGGCTACCCAGCGTTTACGTACTTTCTTATGGGGCAGGCGATTCGTGGTCAGGACCGACCATAAGCCCCTTACCAGTATATTGACCACAAAAGGCTTTGCAAGTGATCGTACAAGCCAAAGGATTAGTAAGTGGTCGACTCTTTTATTAGAGTATAATTTTGCCATACAATACATACCCGGCGTAAACAACACCGCAGCTGACTGCATGTCGCGGTTGCCCCTACAACGTGTGCCCGAGGACGGGTACACTGAGGACGACGAGTGCATCGCCGAGGTAACGGCACTTACAAACGGTGCCATTTCTACGCAACAATTTCAAAAAGCTATGCAAGAGGACAAAACCCTGCAGATGGCCCATACTTTTATGAATACTCAGTGGCCATTACGTAAATCCTTACAAGGTGACCTACAAGGTTTATACGACATTAACAACGAACTATCCATCAAGAACAGACTTCTTTACCGTAGTGATCAGTTAGTCGTACCCGAGTCTCTTCGTTCTAGTATCCTGAACATTGCCCATGAAGGACATTTCGGCATGACTCTGGTTAAACGACGGCTGAGACAGCACTACTGGTGGCCCGGACTCGACAGGCAAGTCGAACACCTAGTCCGCGAGTGCCACGTTTGTGGGTCTAGTGACAAACCCTACAGGACTTATCAAGCTTCACTGACTCCAACTCCGCCACCCGAAGGACCATGGCAGAAAGTTGTGATGGACATCATGGATCCATTCAAGACTATGAACGGTAAATATGCCCTCGTTCTGGTCGACTACTTATCCAAGTGGTGCGAGGTTGAGTTTGTAACTGACATCGTGAGGGATTCCCCGACCAGATTGTGACGGACAACGGTGTGCAATTCACGTCGCACCAAATCAAGGACTTCTTCGCTGAGTGTGGTATAACTCACACCCACTCCGCACTCTACCATCCGCAAGCCAATGGACTTGTAGAGCGGATGAATCGTACGATCAAGGAGGGTATACAACTCACGACCCTTCAACAAGAAGACCCCATGGAAGCTACAAGGGAAAGACTTTTTGTGTATCATACAACTCCCCATTCTATGACTGAAAAAACCCCATTTGAACTTATGTGTGGTCGAGTAGCAAAAACCAAATTGAATAACTTGGGTTCAAAATCCTCTTCCAAATTCAAAAAAGTTCAGAAACTTGTTCGTGAAAAACAAGCAAAGTACAAAATTTATCACGATAAGAAACAAGGTGTAAAAATCCCAGATATCAAACTGGGTGACTTTGTGAAAATTCGTAACCCTCGTCATGTTGACAAAGGGGAGGTGAGATATGGTGCACCTCAAAAGGTGAAAGATGTTAAAGGTTCATGTATTCTTCTTGAAAATGGTAAAAAGTGGAATGTTGAAAAACTAGCTAAAGTTTCAAGTTCATATCTTCTTTCACAGTAAAAAGAAATTGATCTAGAAGATTCTGATCTTACATATGTGGACACTTTAGACCAACCAGAAGTAGTTCAAGCTGGGTTTCCTAACCTTCAGCAACCTGCTAGAGTTCAAGAGGCAGTGAGAAGAAGTATTAGAAGTAGACAGCCTCCACAAAGGTTAAACGACTATGTAAAGTAAAAAGTCGTGGTAAAGTTTTGAGTACTGGTATGTTGTAATATCAGTATTTTGTTTAAAACTATTTCTACCAGTTCGTATGTTCATGATGTACACTTTAAGGTTTATATGTATTTCATGTTTCTCCCGTACGGTGACAAATGTACTTTCTAAAGAAGGGAGATGTGTTGTGTTTACCTTACCTCGCCTCTGAGCGATAATGAGTGTATTCTAAGTTTGACTTTCGCTGGTTCCCCAGCAAGACACAGGAGAGTTCCACTTTCAACATGGCGCCTGTCGCGCGAACAGTTACCTGTCATCTAAGCTAATAAATGCTATCATTTCAACCAGCATCCTCTGTATTTCAACACTATTCTGGTGTTATCATAACTGTTGTTGTAACGGTACCTATCATACTGTGTAAACAAGGCATTAGGTAGTAGTGAACTCCTAGCCTGTTGTTGGTTGGACTCAGGGGAATAAAAAGGGTAGACATCACTCGTTGGACTCTTGACATGTTTGTCTGTTTTGACTTTAGCAGTGATTCGAGAATTACTGGTATATAAATCACAGCAAGGGAGGGCCTGTTCATGATGCGAAGGGGCCTAGTAAAATATGAAAGCTCTAGGTCTATGTCCTGCTGCCAACTGCGGCCCAGAGTACTGCTGTCAACTGCAGATTGCCTAGAAAAAATACTAAAGTTATAACATGGATTAAGGTTCCATTATGGAAAATCAAAGTCGCTTGAAGTACGTTTTCAAGCATATCGACTACAACGAAAGAACACCCTTGTCTGTACATTGGTGGAATGGTAACATTGGTACTGACTATAGATTAAGCGTGTTGTCTTCCTACTCTGACTCATTTAGTATTCCTATTCACATGTTCCAATTCTTGTCGCTTGTAAATAATGAGGTATACTTATAATTTTGGCCTAGCGGCTAAAACTAAATGGCGGCCGGGCCGCCAATAATTTTAGGAAGCTGCTACCTACTGGTCTGCTGGGCATCAAGTATAGTGAAGCAAACATGGACAAGGGTCCATAAAATAAAGCTATGAATTGATGATCTTTCATGCATGGATATATTCGTCAGCTATTTGAATAATTAAGTCAATAGACCCAAAATGGAAATGTCACCAATGTTTCATCTGTATAGTCCGTCTTCCCTTTGTAAGTGCGTTTCCCTGTAAGTTCTATTTACCTCTATATAGCAGAAACGATTCCTTCCCAAAGGAAAGCATAACGTAATTCATTCGGCCATTAGTTCTGACATGAAATATGGCGCACCTAGACACGCTAACGTACTTGTCACTTCCCAGGAGGGATGGAAACCCGCGTCACTAGAGAAACGATTTGTCATGAACAATTTATTGTTTTTTAAGACGGTGACTGTAGAATATTGCATGTATGCCATGAACTCTAGGCCGTGACGTAGAAATTCGCCACCTTCCGTTTTATACCTCTGACAGCGATTCTAAAGCACATTTCTGCTTAACATTTAATGGAGCTGCAAATCTCAGCCAGGTTTTTAGATAATGATTGAATGTGTATATGTACCCCTCCAGATCTATTTTTCCATCACGACAATAAACACACGCCGATCGACTACGTGTGCCATGAAGATGGAGAAAAGTGTGCCTTGGCCCTACCTAATGATGTTAGACTAAAATATAATCTGTTGCTATAGAAGTCCTACAAAGGTGAACTAGCTGGGCTTGAATAATTTATTCTCTGTCCCTGATCCTAGGTCCTTTGTTCCCCTACTGCAATATAAGTGGCGCACCAGAACATAGCAATATGCACGGCCTTGTTAATTCAATCTCGTCCTTGTCCCACTATACCACGGGAGTATGGTCACCTGCTCACTAGATTTTCCGTTACAGATATTGTAATTACATTTGAGATGACAGCTTTCAGCAAACTAAAATCGTGTACCTAATGGTAGATAATGTCATGTACAATCAGCTTTATTTCGAAAACAACTTAACTCTGACCTTTTAGGATGTTGCCCTAAGAAGAAACATCACAATCGTCGGAAAGAATACTCTGTAGGTCGTTGAGAATCCAAAGCTAATTGAAAATTTGTGATTGCACTTCTAGTTCCCATAGGTCTATTCTAAGATGCATGTCATGATATGCAACACGTGCCATCTGATCTGAAGTCACCGGATGAAGATACTTGCGGCAATTTAACACTGACAATGGTTCATGCTTTCATGCATCACTCTATCGTTCAAACTGAAGGCCGTTGACTTTTTTGGGTTTAGGCGTTTTACCAGAGGAAGGGTTCTAAATCACATATTCAAAAAAGGACTAATGTTGAAAGAAGTCATCAGTATCTTTAGACAATCCTTATTTCAAGTCATGCTATTGGGGATTTCATGACCCATGCCCAGCTATCTCTATATCGTCTAAGTTCTCAAGAGGTCTTATTCAGCAAGGAAGTTAGTGTTGACACGTTGAGTACCAAGTAGGAAATGTTTATTTCATGCAGAAACTCAGGCTTGTATTATACCCATCCAACTTATTACAATTGGTCAATACAGGTTACATGATCATCATGACACCCTGTGACATCCCTTCCAGTACAATTTCTTTCATACTCAATTAATTGTTATCTCATAAACTACCCTTACTTTCATGCTATAACACCAACACTCATTCCAAAAGGAGAACCTTTGTAATTCATAGAATTACTCCAGTAATCACAAATTCAACTATTAGTGGTGAGCGAACAATGTGTACAAGACTTTAACATATGATTTATACCCTAATCAATCCCAAAAACTCGTGCCAATAGAATTATAAGGCTCCAAAATCTCATACTACAGATTCATCACACTATTGATCATATTTTCAAGTTGAACCACGTCTGAGATACTCAAAACCTTTCCATGGATTTTCTATCTACTATCGTGAAAGGTCATCTTTCTACAGTTACTTGTCCGGTGAAATCATAGTCGTTCACATTTCTGCCCACACAGAGCCCTCCCACCTTGTAGCCGAAAATTAATCTGGCTTCTATTATGTTTGTAGCTATCTGTCCGCCCCTCATTACTTCTCAGCGGAAACCTGCGGCATATCAGTGGCGGCCATTTAATGACAAACTACTCCTCTTACGTCTCCCTTAAAACACTCCTGTAAATATCCCTATCCCTACAACCAAGTACCAAATAACATTACGTTCTAAAGGTTCTTATAATATTATAGTAATACTACCTGTAACTGTATCGTTAAGTAGCTTACAGTCTTTAGTGTCTTATTAAAGTGGGCTCACTATTCAACCGGCTACTATTCTGGGAGTTTGCCAGAGGGATAGTTTTATACCAGTAAATGGATATAAACATCTATGTTTTTAATACAAATCATCCATAAGTGGGCTGAATTTGACTTGCTTATATAGAGCGTAGGGGGCAGGTGTGGCAGAACCGACCCCCCCCCCCCTCCCCAATAGAACATCACCCCGAGGTATATTTATGTAACTATGTATTTTAGAAGGGGGTAATAAGGGTTGATAAAGAAAGAAGTTCGAAATGGGACTGGTTTGAATGTTTACCGAATTTTCGTTCAAATTTCCCAAAGGGCTATGATAATGAAGGAAATTCTGCTGATCATCAGACCACAGACACTCGCCACTTATCTGTGGGCTTCTAACTAGATAATTCGATCTAACCGGTCGATTTTATGGATTGAAGTTCCAAGTAAGCAGGTAAGGCCTGCTGCGTTTAGCGTCATCGCAGTAAAGAATTGATATGAAGTGCTGCCATCTCGCGTCTGGTCTGTTACATCCACCCATCTACAAAACATAGCCGCGGTAACACCTTTTAAATCTCAAAAGATGCATAATTATAATATCATACCACCACTGGCGTACTATCGTGGATGAAATTCTCGCTTTATCCTTTGTAATGTTATCAAAGCACTATATAACACGGCTCTCCATGTTCAGTAAGGAAAAGACGAAGATGGGGTGTGGTGCTATACTTTTTTTTCATAATTAGTTGTTTTCCTTAATTTGTTCGAGTCATGATGCATGTGACCAAATGTTGATGGTGCCGATGAACTCTCGTTTATGATTATTTCTATGAATGTATACAGATGCCTTAGTGGCAAAGGTGGGTAAATAAAAAATGTAGACAATCATAATAAGCAAAATTGTGTCATTTATGATAATTTATTAGTGCATTTCAGCAATATATGATATGAGCACTTAATAGGGATTGTTATTCCAATTACTGTGTCGCAAAGGCACTAAGTGGCAAAAATACACCAAATGGGGAAATGTCACTTCCTGCGTGCCTTCTGTCACTTTGTCCCTAAACAGGTGTTGGCTGTCATTGCTGTCAATTTACCAAGAAAAATGACCTGGTGGTACAATGTAAATCTGTCAGCAGCCGAAAGAGGTTGTTTATTTTAGGATAGCTGTGCTCTAGCTGAAATTGTTACGTAGGCTGGAGGATACACAAACATTAAGCCGGTTGGTGTGAGATCCGAGGAGACATCCTTGATGGCGCCCCATGGCCCGAGGGTTAATTGGTGGCAGAAAGAGGGAATTCCGGAAGGATGCCTACAACCCTGATACAGTTGCATTTGTTATCATTATTTTGTTGTATGCCCTATAAATTTATAATCACACGTGGTTACATGAATGATAAGTCATGGTCCGCATTGTTATTTATGCAAAGACTTTTGGAAACCTCCATAAAATTATTATAAACTATCTTAACTTACAGTATTCGTATTCTAAATTGATGCTTATCATTTTGTATGAAGATAAATCTACTCCGAAATGTCGCCTGACCCATAAAGACCTAAAAAGGAAAAAAAAAGAAGCAGCAGTGGAATAGAAGCTCTTACACATGAAGTAATCAATGGGTTTCTTCGATCTGAAGATAAGTTATGTGTCAGTTGTTGAATTAGACATTTTATAATAATATCTTCAACTTTCAGAATTAGGTATAAAAACACTGACAGCCAGTGAATATAAACATCCAGTGTATCTAGGCATATATATCGTATATAGAGACCAGCTCATAAAGACTGAACGATTAGTGTATACGCTTATTGTTGTATTCGAATGCAAGCAGAATTTATAACGTCTGTGATATATCCAAGTGCCTACTGATTGATCTTTACGGTGGTAAATTGCATTATAAGAGAGTTTCTTTTACATATTAGTTAGATGGAAAATTGCATATAATATGTGCGTACTTCGCTGTTTATTGACTGCGATTGTACTACTTCAAATTAATACTCATGATTTGCAATATATTTGTGCAATAACTAGAAAAATGTAGAAAATTTTGAGTTGTGATATAGCTACAGCAATGTTTTGTCGGTTACTTCCGTCTGGGATAGTTCTTAGTGGTCTTCTTCCTATACAGAGGTTTTCTGGCGGGGTAACTGTAGAGAGAACTGCTGTCCCCACTGTACGTGGAGGAGCTGTCCGTGTCCTCGTGGGCTGAAGACGACGTCAGAGACAACGTCATGGAGGACGTGGACCAGTAGGAGGACTGCGACCTGGAGCGTACCAGGAAGCTGGACTCTGGGGGGAGAGCGACCAAGTCCCGTGACCTGGCCACGTGAGCCCACGGGGAGTAGAGTCTGTGGTCTCGGTAGAGTCGCACCCTCTCGTCGTCCGACGCGATCTTCCTGGTCGAGCTGTCGTTGGTGCTGTGGACCTTGGCATACCGTGAGGGCAGGTAGTCCGGCTCGGAGGCTGCCTCCCCTTTGTCCTTCTTTCTCTTGGGCCTCAGGCGAAAAGAGGGAAGGCATTTCGAATCGGCAGTCTTGACTCTCTGGGCGATCATCTTCTGTATGGTCAACGACTGCAGGTTGGGCGAGGAGGGCCTGGCGCGCAGGAGTCGACGCGGGGACAGTGCTACGTCTGTTGGGGCCTGACCGGCCGTCATGTGCCGAGGTTTTAGCTGGGCGCGGGGCACCCCAAACATGAGGTAGTCGTTCTCGTGTAGCGAGGTGGGCGGCTTTTGTTCCCGATCAGCGAACTCGTCCAAGATGTACCTGACCACTGTCTCGCCAAAGTCGGGCTGCGCGCACACTGTGCGCACGCCCATGCCGCCCCGCTCCCGCAGTATGGTGTGGGCCAGGTTCTGGTTGAGGAAGCGGCGCCATGACAGCCACTCGCCGAGACCCGACCCCCGACTCGGGCTGTCCCCGTCCCTGGCCCCGCGCGACCTCACCTGATCCCCCAGACGTTCTTTGCTCGACCTCTTCGACCACACCTCGATGTCCCGCGGGCCGTACCTGGGACGCTGCGCCTGGCGCTGATCGCCATGCGACCGGAAGTGCTCAGTGTACACTGCACCGTCGCCAGTGTCCAGGCGACGATAGCTATTTCCGTTTTTCAGATAGCGCCGCTCTCGAGGTTTGTTTTTGGGTAAACGGAGAGAGTCGCTCTGATTTAAATTGATGAACTTTCGGCAGTTGCCCCTGTGGCCGTAGGACATACTAGAAGCCCTCCCGACCAGTACGCCATTATCGTCGTCATCGTACTCGTCTCCTTCCGGTGAGTCGCGGTGCCCCCGTGACCGCGGGAGACGCTTGCGATCAGAGTTCTGCTTCCGGCGGATGTCCTCCTCGCTGCCCTGGGCCGGATACATCCGGGAGAACTTCTTCCTGAAGGCTGCGTTCAACATGATCCTGGCAATTATTCCACGGAGATTCTTAAATAAAAGCCATAACTCCCGTTCATATCGAAATGAAGTTGTCCTGTCATGTTTACCATAATGGTTATCCTACCAAATTTCACTTGTGAATATATCCCATCGTGCATCCGACATTACTAAAATCCATTTTTTCCCTGAGCAGATAATACTTCGTTATTATTCACTAATTTGTGTTTATGATGTCGACGTATTACCACATGTGAATGTAGGACTAAATGAAGAGTTGTCGTTTCACATACTGCACCCTGCTCAACTGAATCCAGGCTACATTTTGAGCTATGTCGGCACCAGCCGTCATCGCCCGGGTCAGCCGAGATGTCGCAGTTTATTTCACCTGGCACCAGGTGGCAGCACTATCAATAGCTGTCCTACTATCAAAATGTCCGCTACCATTCGAAACAGCTGGCGCCCCAGAAAATGTGGCCAAATACTCTGCCCACACGCTTGACCATAGTGTGTTTCCTTGTTTTCAAATGAAAATACTCATAAGCCCACCGGGTTTTGCCAAGTTTGCTCACTTATCAGTGACCTTTTTAATGTTATCAGTAAAGTTAATGTCAATAGACCAAGCTTGCACTATCGCAGGGAATGGGAATAGACTTATCAGATCATGTATTACAAATGATTTTCAACGTAACATTGGAAAGTATGTAAGATTTACATATACGTAATATGTTTATATTTTCTAACAAGTTGCTGACGTGCCGAAAATTGAATTGATATCATTTTCAAATTTAAATACATTTGTCTCGCCATCTCTTGTAGATAGCTAACTCACTTACACATAGACTTGTTCCAACTAGTCCCAATAATTACTATTAGATCATCACTTTGTGAGGCGACAAATAGCCTAAGCATGGTGCCATCTATTATGTCATTTATCATTAGCGTCTTTATGCTCCGGTATGTGATTGTTCTACATTTTACACTGTGGCTAATCATCTAACAGCCATACGCATACCGACATTACAGGCACTATCAAAAGTATAGCAGCTGTATAATGCATCCTTTTCCAGTTATAATTATTGCAGAATCCTTATAATTAGCGGGGGGGGGGGAATGAACCACAATGAAACACGAGATGTTCGCATTTGAAAATTTGCTGATTATTCGATGTACATTGCGGAGGTATAACGTGAATAACAATGGTTGTTAATATAAGAATCAGATAGTACAACAATTTTATTCAAAGTTGTGTTTTTTATTCTTGAATACAAAATGTTACATGTTAGAGTCAGTTTACGTTTGAGAGCGTTTGATACACTGATTGTATCTCATAGAAATAAGCTGATAATACACAAGTGTCCTTATCTCTTGCAGTAATTAAACTAAATTTTAGCGCATATTGAGGTACACACGCGGAAGTAGGGGAGAGCAGAAGTTGTACTCCCAGGGTCGGGGTCTCTCTCTTTGTTCAACCCGGAAGTGTCCGCCAGACCTCTCCCCGTCCGACACCCGCTCCTTGCCCGCTGTCACAGCCGAGCTGGAACAGACGTCCGTCGGTCGGCGGATCAAGGGGTTTTCGCTCGAGCGCGTTCGAGGGTCGCGGAAGATTTCGAGAATGCCTGCGTCCTCCTGTGACCCCGGGGCGAGCAGCATGGAGCGGCACTTCCGGCGGGCCCCGAGCTGGACGCGCGCCCGAGGGATGTGTAGGCCGAAAGGGGAGGCTTGGTGACCGTCTCCTGGTCGCCCTTCTCCTGGTCGCCCTTCTCCCGGTCGCCCTTCTCCCAGTCGCCCTTCCCCTTGTCGCCCCTCTCCTGGTCGCCCGTCTGCTGGTCGCCTGTCTCCTGGTCGCCCTTCTCCTGGTCGCCCTTCTCCTGGTCGCCCTTCTCCCAGTCGTACTTCTCCTGGTCGCCCTTCTCTTGTCGCTCTTCCATCCCCTAGCCGCCTACGTTCTTCCCACCAAGCCTCCTGTCTTCCCAAGGCCCCCGCCCCCACCGGCCGCCTGTCTTCAGTGCGCTCCCCGGCCGAAGCCCACCCACTTAGCCGTGTCTCCCGTGGGGATGAGGTACGTCTAATAACGGGCGACCTCATGGCCGGCAGCCTGTCGTAAATGTCCGGGTTACCGTCTCCCTGGCCGTTCAGGTAGTGGCGGAGGGCCCCAGCCTGTCGGCCTCCAGCCCTTAAGGGCGGGCAACGTACGTTCTCGTAATCCGGGGCCATATCTCTGCTGCGGAGCCGACCCTGAACCTCTCTGAGTATTTGTTTCATTTCCGTATTCATGTCTGGAAATATATTTACACCAAAATGTTATGCATAATGATAAATTGGAGAACGTTGCAGGGATGCTCAGTTTACAAATGTTTGCCAGTTGTCACTGTTTTGTCTATTTATACCCATTCTTCTACATATAGCCTCGCCTGGTAAATGTGTAATTACGAGAATGTTACCAACAGGAGTGCAGTTTACGACATAGATTCACAATTAATTGTGTTACTCTGTTCACGGTAGGATTGCGCATATAGGACACGTGTTTATCATGTTACAATGTCATGTTTATTACATGGGAAAATCAAGTATGGCTATTAAATGAGTGCAATGAAAGTTAAAACAAAGATATCCAATGAATTTGTATATAACACGAGCAAATAACCAGCACATCACCGCCAGTTACCTTTGTAACCAACACGACTAACACAGTCAGTTCACATCACGGTAATACCATGGGGCATGTCGGCATACATGGAAGAAATCGTTGAAATTGGAGAATCTAAATAACGTAACCGGCTTGCAAGCGGTTTTTGACAATATTTCATGAGTACGGTTCTCTGTGTTCAATCGGAAGCATCTCCCGATGCTTTTTGTAACGACAATTTTACGACAAGTTTCCACGAACTGAATACATAACAGCCTCACATAACTTTAGACATCCAACATAAATGTCTACTAGTACTTACAAACCTTGCAACTATTTAACCAACTAATCTTGAATAATAGGGATTCACAAAATCGCATACAGTCAAATAGCTACAATGACATTGTATAACAACTCTTACCTGATCAAGCTTTGCAGCCACAGGAGCAAAACGGCATTCAGTCGGTAGGTCAAGTAGCATGTACACGACAACGTGTGCCGCTATCCGACAGCAGTGTAACAGATTGCTAGATCTCAAAAGAATTCCTGACTGGTAACATATTATATTTATTTGTGATCCCATTGTTATATATTTCTAAGGCACTGTATCCGTAATACCACGTACTGTGCGATGTACATGGTCAGCATGCTCTACATAATTATATTTATCATCATGCATGCAGGAAAAGTCAGACAGGTGGCATGCATGAAAACAGCCATGTCAGATCGATTCCACTTTACGACTTAGCGTGATGTGCCGGGAAGGTACAGGTTATCAGTTATGGGGTTAATCTATTGGAGAGAACAGAGGATGACTTGTCTATTAGAGGGGATAGAGGAGGGATCAGGCTGAGTATCATTCAATTGCCGATCAGCATCCTCTAGGTACGGGAGTGGGATTGTGACTCAGACCTTTATCACAGGTAACACCACTGTGGTAGAAAGTCAATCTAGGCAAATCAAATTCCATTGACATTTTGTTATTTGTTTCAGTTAATTCTCACTAATACCCCAGATATGTTCCATGTAACCCCAGTTTTATCCATTGTATTGCAATATTAAGGAGGCAGTCAGGCAAGAAGGTGGGAACGGGCGGGAAGAAGGTGGGAACGGGCGGAAGATCGGCTCTGCCGAGCCTTATATTACCCAAATAAAAATCAATCAAAAAAAAAAGAGGTATAGTGAGCTGTAAAAGTTTACATGTAAAATTACATCAATCCATTGAGATTTATAGGCTATATACCCCATAAATACATCATTTATGCTCATCTTAATGGAAAGTTGTCTTTCTCAAGAAATGGCAAAAACCACTAACTCGACCCACTTTTCGAACTAGCCCGTATCCAGCCAGGGTGCCTGCAAATATAAGAGTGTCAGCGAGTACCCTCTATACCTTCACCTTAGTCTGTGGCACCACTAAGTGTGTGTGACGGTAGCCTCGGGGAGGTGTTACGTAATCAACCTTAAGAGCTTCACCTATGTTAACAAACAATTTCTTGTAGCGATTATATCTAATGTTTCGACATTAAACGATGTAGACATGCATGTAGAGTTGTTATTCATAGTCTCACTAGTAAAAACATTTTGATAAAAGGTCACTTTCTGTACACCTCTCGATAAGCGGCACGTGTTTGTAAGACATTGGCCCTGCTACATAATGCAATGCTACACAGCTGTTTCCAAAGGCATAGTCAACACCTTTTGGACCGTCTGTTCACTCTGCTCCTGCCTGTCGTTGAACCGCTGCAGACACAGCATCACCTGCGAAGTCCGCGGGTCCATGGTAAACGATGGCCGAGTCAAATGTTCTCTTTTCACGAATTCCTGGTAGTAGAATTCTAGCTCACACTCCTGCTCCTCTGTCTTAATGTATTTGATCATAAGTAGCACAATGCTGACTGAGTAGAAGAGCAGCACGGCCACGATGTACAACAAGGCGTTGATCTGCTCGGACTCTAAGTGGGGCCGCGTGCCCATCAAAGATGACGTATTACCATAACCGGAAGTGCCTGCCGACGTATTTGCATAATCGGAAGTACCCAGGGAGGATGCGCCGAAGGGAAGTTCCGTCGTATTGTAAACTTCAGGGCCCGTGACATCGTCCCGAGGGGTTGAACCGACGTACATCTTTCTCATTTATACCGGCCTGCCTGAAAATGTAGGTAAGAAGAATATTATTGTGCATTGTATAAATAAATTTATACATAGCCTAATAGGCTAGGCTATTATGTAAGCTACCGGCCCTAAGATATACTGTAGTGTGGAGGATTCAATATAATTAATATAGGTTAAGTGCACTATTTTTGGACACTTTAATATCAGCAGTAAGGGAGTCGAGGTACGCGGAGTGCTATCTAAAATAACCCAGGCTTTGCTATAATTATTTTATTGATGGTGTAGGCTATAACCAGCTACATAAAAACAATTGTTATTCCAGAAGAATCCGTCCTCATTATTACATCTGTTTGAGACGTATCAGCGACCATTCATTTCCAGTGCTGACTTGCGGGATATCAGGACTGCCAACAAAACCACAGTTCACGTGCGGTTTGGAGCTCTGCAATACGTTCGATGTGGTATTATCAAAACGACAGATGACAAGTTCTAGAAGACAAGGTGGTTAGAAGGAGGTTTACATTTTCCTAGGATGTCGCCAGGCACCCTGCGAAGTCTAGTTCTAATGAAGAACATTGTGCTGCAGACTGGTGTCAATGGTAGTACGCGGGACGGTGGCACAAACTTGACATTTCAAGGTATGTGAAGTCGGTCTTCATTGGCCTTGTAGTGGTAATGTTGCTAATTATCCGTCCTACCTTTATGTAAAAAGATATCCTCTGACCTTATGGGACAGGCTTTACGACAGATCCTTAACAGTTAAACATCTTTAATTAATTCCATTTAACTGAAGCATTTAAGAAGATCACCTCTTCATCGTTATTTAAATTTGCCTTGCACCTCGCATTCCAACTATGATTTCTATAGTTTGCTGGAAATCTTATCTAAGAAATGCAGTTTTTTTCTGTAAATATAAATATAAAACAGCATTACACTTGTTTGTATATTCGAAGATCACGGGCTTCTTTTGTCACTATAAATTAATGTCTTATAGGATGACCAGTGCGGACTGGTAACATTTATTTGATTTTAAGATAGCCAATTATTGATTATACTGATAAGGCAAATTTTGCCATGGCACAGTAATTTGAACATTCATTTCATTTCTCCTGGATAGTATCATTGAATTCAATTACACATCCTGAAGCTGGGAATTAAGCATTGCAGAAGATGTTTTTAGCTTTTAAATAATACCAAACACATCAAAATTGGATAATTATCAAGGAAGTCACAGGTTGTTGAACCCAAGACTGTTGGTTTTCCTGAAACTGGCAAAAAGCCTGGTTATTAAACATGTATCTAGATATTAAGTAATAAAGTAAAAATAAATAAATAAGCAAAAGGCCCTAAAAGGTATTATGTGAATAAATTTTGATCCAGAAAAGATAATCTATATTAGTTTGGACTGATTATAATTATAGTCATGCTTTTCCAAACAGGTTACAATTTTTGACAAAATCTTCAAAATTTTGTTGTTTCTATGGTAACCAAATATCTAATGTTAGGTAATAAATGGGGGGAAAACATTCCTCTAACGTTCCAAATATAATGTTTTTTGAATGAAATGGAATATCTAGAGTGGGTTAGCTGAATCCTACGCAAAAAGTTGGTTTATGACATTTACATCCCTGTTTTTCATAAACTTACACATATCTCCCTAGATATAACCAGAGAACTTGTATGTAGGATATATAGAGACTGGAAAGCTTCTCTGTGGCCCTATGTGACCATTCCCCTGGTGGCTTGTTGGATCCATTATTTTTTTTATGTACATATTTTTAATCTTATTTCGTAATAATCATCAGTGTCTCCACTGGTTTCCAGATGTAACTATGACCATGGTCTGATCATTAATTATCAATGTAATTTGGGAATAGCAAGTGGAACCACACTGGCAACTTTTACCATAGACATAATGGTCATTCCAAATCTAGTCCTACCACAGGCCAGGTGGAAGGCCTTTGGTGCATAACAGGTTTCCCCCTGGCTTTCCAGTCGCAATATATCCTATATATACATACAAGGTCTTTGATAGAACCCCCTCGGATCATCAATTCCTTGTGGTGGGTCACATTTAGTCATTTTGAGTATGCTTTTCATAACTTGAGTATGCTGTCATAACTTTCCAACCTTTTGTTAGCCATAAGCTGTTTGAGTACTTCTTGCTCATTTCGTAAAACATCTATTAGTAGATGGCATATTAAGGTGTCTACTCAACAATATAATTATAGGCTTAGATAATAAAAGACCTTTAAGTGAAATGCAACCTATAGGTTTGCAAAACGAATGTGAAGCCAAATTACTTACTCACTATTCAATAAGTAAACTAGATAATCATCTGTGGTCAATTACTTATTTTTCTCTTTATAATTATCACGAGCTGTATAGTACACATTGTATGAGGCTATCTGTTCGCCTAAATCTGACGTACTATGCTTTCTCAAATAATAGCTTAATACAGTGTCAGTCTAAATCCTTGGTCCTTAGGTATACATCCTTCTTATGAACCTGCGCAGTGCAGTCCTGTTGAGCCCAAGACCAAGGTGAGGGGAGTCCCCTCACTGGATCACTGCCCTGCATATAGGCTCACATTGGGACCATTCAGAACTTTTTTATATCTCACAAATGCACTAACAAGAAAGCAAATTTGCCATTTTTAGCACTCATATTAGCATGCAAAAACATTTGTTCTTTGCTATAAGTAACCTAATAGTATGGTAAAACATATAGGTTAGGTACATTAAGGCATTCTTTGAGTTTTGGCGGCCTTTTATTTTGAAGGGGGTCAAATCTAGTAACAAGTTAATTGCAGGTACTCACCAAGAGGGCTTGTTTTGGACCTCAGACACCACAACAACAATTACCCTATCTCCCCAACCCCTCCTATATACAAATGCCACACTACTAGTAGGGACAGGTACTTGACCACTTGAGTAGGCACGATTCGCCACTTGGTTCTGCACCAAGCCTATTGGTCACTCCTGCAGACTGAACTGGACGCACTCCCCTCATTAGGGCTCATATTACACTCTCGAGGGGGCACCACCTTTAAAAAGAAGGGTGTATACTCCTTGCATCATATGCTGATGTATGTATATATTGTAAAGGCCAAAGTACAACCTTTCGCCCAAGCAGCTCTGACTATGACATGTGTGATGTTACCATTTCCTTGAAAAGTTGAATCAAATAGTTGGATTGAATAATTTGCCTCACCTTGTGTTTGACCTCTGAAATTTTCAGGTCAATTATGTTACTCTGACTACTGCAATAACTATACGATGATTGGAGAGAGAATATCGTAAATCATGTAGTTCTCAGAAGGGACCACAAAATAGAGGACTTATCTAACCGTGCACGTGGTTTATTATGTTAAAAGCCTAATGTGGATCACTTTTTAACCTTTACTTTTCTATGCAGAGGTCCACGTTGTGATAAAAGCCGCACTTTTTTTAATGATTATCATCAACGATGTGTATAATGTGCTATTTCCGTGCCGTATAAGTCCACTATGATTCTTCAGACACTTAGCGTGATGGAAGCCTTGCATATAGCAGGGTTCGTGTGAAATTATATGACAGTAACGCAATATAGAAATGTGAGATGAGCCATAAAGTAATCCGATCGTTTGGGAAGTGTCATTTTACTAGTCTAGACGACACAAAGCTGAAAGATGAAGGATATCTATCTCGTTTGTAGCGCAAGCCTCCGAAAATTGAATTTCTTTCAGAGCATTTGTGAACGTAAGGATCAAATGGTTATGTTTACCATCTTAGGCCAGGATATAATGAAATTCAGTTTCATTTTTCATAAATTTAAATTTGAATTAATCTAATTTAACTTAAATATATATTTAGATCTAGATTTAGAGATGTATTATCTCTCCCTCTGAATGGGTTAGATTTCTTTGGTGAAAAATGAACAATTAGTTCGGCACCCGGCCCTTTCTGCTCCTTATCATGATTAATCTAGTAAATAATCTGATAATAGCTATAAGCAAACTTCTCTGTATTGAAATGTTTATAGTATTGAGAAAAGCAAATTTCTTTTCCAAAATTCTCTTCAGATGTAATATGCCGTGTGTGAAAATTAACTGTCTTTGATATGACGCCGCATGGAAATGAACGTTAGTTATTTATAGTATTTCATATTTTCCTATTATTCACAATTATGTACAGACGAAGAGGAACACCATTAATGTTATTCGGTGATTAAAATCGGTAGTTTAGCGTTTGGATCCGTTTGTCTTCCCCACCTATATGACTTTCCACGGATCTCTCTAATCTCACCAATCAGCCAATATTTAGCTTCAAATGAGAGTTCCATCAGGTATGTAGGCCTACCTATCGTTATATTGATTACTAATCTTATCAAGGTCGTCGTAATGATCGGATCAAATTTCCACGTTGTTCCTGTGATATTCAATATAGTTATTCACATTAGTATGCTCAATACCAGACATGGTTACATTATATTGGTCATATCAGTTAGACATAATTTGTTTTTAAAAAGTGTTTCCAATACAAAGCCGTTATCATAATCTCTAAATTAATGAGATGTAAAACGCCTAACAAGTAAAGAAACACTTGGATGAAAGGTCCTAGGTCTAGTCTCTTTACTTCTAAACCTTTGTTCACGTTTCGTATTTATGGGGTTAATATCTTAATACACCATAGTCCAACCATTTTTGATAGGTAACCATAGGGCGGTGGCACACTTCATAGAAATGCCAAACCAATCGATGTCTGTATAGTTACCAATCTAGGTGAGAGTGAGTATATATACATGTATAGATATACATGCACATACGGTTCATCCCTGCACAATCAACAGTTTTAAAAGAAGCCTAAGATAGATCCGAGCCATAGAGTACGAGTGACAGGTGCTACAGCATTCTTACCAGGAATCCCGTTTCTACCGTGTTACTACATTTTTTCATGTAAGATGGAAAAATTACATTAAGCATCGTACATACGTTTAAAGTGCATAGAATCATTATGGTACAGGTGCAGATTTACATGTAGTTTACTTCGCCATTTGGATGTCAAATCAATGCTGTATAATCTTATTGTGATATTCTTAAGCTTACAATCATATATCTATAGGTATTTATGAAAACAGCGGCCTATCGTATTCAGTCCTACCTTAATTGAACAAGTTGTGAAATGCTAATTGTAAGGTGTCATTTTCATCTACTTTGCAATTGAACAAAACCATCCATACTCACCTCTCAAGATGTTAAAATGGATTTTCATTTGTCAGAAGAAGCCACGAAGTAACTTCCCTCCTAGTACACCAGTTTGAATAACCTTGACATATTTGATGTGCTGAACACGAAGGGAGTGCAGTTTCCGATCAGTTATGTCACAGAAGAGAGAATCCTCCCGGTAGCTCCTGCTCCATGAATCAGTATCGTTTTGAAATGAAAAAAGAAAATTAATCCTCCTGGCAATTGTTAGTTTCTGCTTTAGGTGACTTTTCCATTGATAGCGTTGCCAGCTCACACCATGTGTACTGCTTGCTCCATACTTCTCAATCAGTTGTATATTGGTACGTTGTGGTGCACGGTTCCCTGGATGTTAATTCAATGCGTCTTTCCCACACCTTCTTCTATCGGCGCTTGGCCTCTCCTACCATGACCTCCTGTAGTAAGTCCATGCCGTCACATGCCCGCCACTGATCAGTCCCTGCAGGCGGCTGCTGACCCAGCACACCTCCAGTACCCCACTACCCCCCTCCGACAGCCCCGCCTCGTGCTCCCGGTATCGATCTGTCATCGAGGTCGATCACTCTGCGCCCGACCACCACAGGTACCCGGGGGAGAGCGTTCTGAGGAATATAGGCAGGGTTGACAGGCTCGTAGATGAAAAGACAATCATGATCAAGTTTCCCCTCACCTGCTTGAATGTTTCTGATTGTACTGTTCGTAAACTCATCATTGGTTGTGTTTAATCGATCATGGTTATTCTATGTTATAGGTCTATAAATGATACAGTTTAATTTCTTATTTAATAAGATATTAAATAAGTGATCCAATAATCTTTCTTTATTGCAACACGCGGAAAAGAAACATATTTTGCCAAAACGCGACAGAATGTTCGACTAATGTTCTTCTCTGAGAAATCATGAGTTTGTCCGCAATATTACAATGGGTAGTTCTTCAGGAAAAAAAGGATCATATTGAAAGTGTCCAAAAAAGCTGATCTCTTACAGTTAACGTAGGAAGTTTTTAGGTTATTTTCATCGGAATATATTACCTATTAGTTATTTCATGGAAAGCTAGAACACAAATAAATACGTATCATTTTGTGAGAAACGATCCCTTGTATGCAGCCTTCCCTTAAAAAGTGCAAAGTTTAAAAATGCTGATTGTAAATGCATTCATAGACTGATACAGGAATTATTCATTTTTATCCATATTGCAATTGAATGAAAACACTCTTTACTAATCTTTCAGCAGGCAGAATTTAATAAATTATGTAATCCTCATACAAGTGAAAGTGAGTTCACATGTATATCAAACCCAACATCCAAACTGGCAGACAATGAAGTATTGTTATGTATTCGGGGAATTTTAAACGGTCAACATGTTTCAGTCTAAAAAGACCTTCGTGAAGATTCAGATAAAAGTATCCAAGAGTATACATGAGTATATTGCAAACGGCTTGTACTAAGATGAGTGAATGAATGGAAAAGAATCCGTTATTAGAACAATGTCATACTTTTTGGTAGGTTTGGACCCCATACTGCAACGCCCTCTTCCTCTAGAGTTGCGAGGATGTAGAAGTTGCAGGATTGCGCTGATTTGATCCACCAGGGAATAGAAGTTTTATAAAGGTCCACGAGGTGACGCTACAAGTTACATCCGTAGCTGCAATGTGCTTCTAGAGCGACTTTATAATTAGGTTTTGGTTGTTGGTTTCTTTTTATATTGTATTCCTTTCGGATGCATATCATCACATCCAAGATTACCCAGATAACCCACTACCCTACGTATAGGCATGTAGCATATGAGAGTAAAGTTGTATTGTGTGACAAATACGCAGGGGAAAAAGCAAATGTGTTAACTGAAGTCCTTTGTTATTAGCTTTGATAACAAACTTGTAATTGTTTCAATTGTTTGGTAGTTTAAGCAAGTCGTGAAGAATATCTTACGGATACTTATGAAGATTTTAGCAATATGGGTGTTTGTTCACACTGACCAGACAGTCTGGTAGGTCAATCTACTGTTTACTTATGCAAGAGAATATGCACACAGGCCTATTGTATAACAATTGTACTCCGCGTGCAACATGAACAGCCTATGACTGATCAGAAATATGGTGTTGAGCAGGAGAAGTAATATAAATGATTTATATTATGTATGTACGCATCCATGCATAGACGATGTTGGCATGGCGACGGGGAACGCCATCTCTGAGGCCTGGGACTGCCCGGATGTGGCCGAGTGTTACCACAGACGTAGAGAGACGTAAGAGGTATGGAGACCGAGACCCTTTGTAGGCTGTAGAGCAGGTGAGTGAAAACCTCTTTATGTCAGATACTTTAAGCTATCTTTGTCGACCCCTGCCAACATGACATGCAGAAGGTCAAGAATGTTACTTATTGGTGATTTTGCATGATATGTACACAGTAGCCATAGACATGGAAAATAAATATCAACACACTTCTGAAATGAAGTTGCCAATTTAGGTCAATCTAAGATCTTGGATATTGTAGTTTAAAAGTTTGTAGGTGTTGGTATTACTTATACATGCACAGCAACTAAAGAGGTTGGTGATATTGTTGCCTATTACGGATGGTACGCTATGTTTAGCTTTGCCTAGACCGCCTCCCCCACACACACTGTACTGCAATGTAAACTGTTCTACATAGGTGACGTATTTAACAGACGCCCGTATACATATTGTGAGGCACGGGATGCTGGCTGCATCATTTCATCATTGCTTTGAAAATGAATCAATAGACAAAACAAATTTGATAAGCAGACAACATATATGTATTGCATTTCGTCCATGTGGCATTTCAACATTATTCGTGAACACTTGTTTTGGAATCCTGTGTTATGATGTTTTCACAGATATCATCATAATCCAGTTAGTGTAGACGGGTGCAATATAAACATATAAATTATGAGTCAAACTTTCATTAAAATATAACTAATTACGTAAAACCTTTCCAGAGGCCTTGATCGCGGCCCTATTGGTCAATCACCAGGGAATCCCTATGGAATCCTTAGGATACCAAAAACTTTACTTGAGTAATACCAGGACCTCCACAGAATGTAATGTAGTATAATTATATTTAATGTGGCTATTAATCATTTTGTTATCTTAATGTATCTATCTATCTTTGGGCCTATACTTCTCGTCCATCCTTTTTACTGGGGGGGGGGCAGAATTTCCGAATACTTCACTGTTGGTCATAGAGGCAAAACCCATGGACAATTTGTCTAAATTTCATAGATATATCCCGTCGAGGATGTTTTATTCAAATTGCAAAGTGCAACTTAACACGAATATCATTAGGACTGATATCCCGTTCAATCTGGCAGTGAAAGGGTTAAAAACTAAAAGATACACTTACAATAATCATAGGAAGACACTGCGTGGATTGTATTACGTTTATTGTATTACTCTGTTCACGGCCCACCTCTCTAAATCAACTTAAGAGTGTGGCAGTATTTGAAACTTCTAGATAAGAAAACGATTTGTGTATTGGGGTCATCACTTATCATCGAATCGCTGTATGTTGGCATTATCCCTGTATTACTGAATAACAGAAACCAATTCTTCCAAAGCTTTTAGAAATGTATGAATATGTATGAAAATGTACATATAATTATTTCAAAACCGTAAGGAATGTATGAGTCTGTAATGATAAAACAAAATGCGGGCACGGTAAAACATCTCTATTTCCATGTGGCATCATCTATCTGGTACGATTTTGGACCAGTATGTAGGACTTAAAGCTTCTAGATATTACGTAGCGACAGTGATAAATCAAACTGTTCCGACGGTCCAATTATCCGTATCTAGATATATCTAATATGTATAGTCCCTTGTGAAGTGCTATGCTGATTAATACCTCTATTAATCTATCGTTCCCCACGGGAGGCAGCTTTTCTGTTGTGTGCATGATAATTTCAGACCCAATTATAAGAATGGCATTTCCATGTGCATGCGGTGGTCGGGACGGGAGCTTGGCGTTTTGTAGTGGACGGTCACTGGTGACGCGCCCTCCACCACCCCCGAACCCTACATCCAAATAAACCATAATCCACTATCCTACTACCCACCGCCCTGCCCGCATAGGCCGGTCCCGGACGGCAGAGTTTATCGATCGTACGTAATTGCACTAATTGACTATTCCCAAGAGTGCCCCGAGCGAGAAATTAGTTCTTTGTCACCTGCTGCACTCAGGGACGTATATACGCGTGGAAGCCTTCGTCAGCGTCCACTTTACCCCCGAGAAGGCTATCGATCTTGGTTGCTAACTTGCACCTACATAATATCACCGTTCAGGTGGGGTTTATACCTTTTTGTTGTTGACGGGTTATTGGTCTGAGTTTAGTAATTTAATGTGGCACTTTGCCAACAAAACTGTAAGGTTATATCACAGCAAGAACAACATCTTGACTCGTTTTGCCTTTTGGTGACCGTATCTATATTGAAATATATGTATATAAATATATATAATTATATATGTATGTGTGTACCCTTCACCTACACGTGATCCAAAGCAAGGGTTCCTCGGTCGTCATGAGGCGCCGACCCTACCTCTGTGTCATCATGCTGCACATTTATTGTTGATTTATAGAAAAAAAGGGGAAAAGGCATCCGCCTAAATGTCCTCTTGGGTTATGTTTTTACATTCTACCCCACTACGCCTTCAAATGAAAAGAGGATTGACTTTCCATCTAGTTCCACTCTAGTTCTAGTCAAAACAACCTGACCCCGGGCCTTCTGATGAGATTAAGTACAATGTACCTCTATCTTAATTCTCGTACTGCACACCTTTCATAGTATAAACACATCTAACCATCTGGATACAGGCTTGATGGGTAGTAGCAGTGTATTTAGTTTGATGTGGATATATCATATTACTATTTTCGAAATTCTTTTTTACCATAATTTTAGATTTTCAGTTGATTGGCCTGCTTTATTTGCTCAAACTAGTGAAATCCTAGGGGGTTCGCCCCCCCCCCCCCCCGCTCCTACCCTCCCGACGAGCTGCCACTTTCAGTAGCCTATGATATTCACCCATTATCTTCACAGGTTTCCATTGTCAACGTTTGAATATTTTTCCAGTATGAAATATAATACATAACGGTTTAGCATCAGGTCGACAAATTCGGAATTCCCTCTATATTATTTTGTTCATTCTCAAACCACTTGATACAAGTATGATCTTCCATTAGTATTTTGTTAGTAATACAAGGAAAAAAGTAATAAAAGGAAAAAAGTAAGCCCAGAAAGTTCTAGGTAATATATAATAACAGACAAACATCAAACGGCATACTGTTTTTGTAATCGTCAGCAATAGGCAGCAACTATAGGAACATAATCAGTCAGATGGATTCTATATTACAATATGCTGTATATCGCCTGGCCCCATCTCTAGGGGCAGTCGGCGCTGAATTGTGTGATATTCCATTGTCTGGTCTATGTTTGTTGATGCAGAAGCTGTGTAGTTCTCTGCATACTGTTCTCGCTGCAGCTTGTGCGCTGTTGCGCCATGATAAATGACCACATTATAAATATTTCAAATAGGTAAAAAATGAAAAAATTATAAAAACAGAATATTTGAGTAGAGTTGGAATTGTATTTTAAGGCCCAGTTCTGATAATTATTTTCTAATTCTAATTGTCCACATGTCCACTTGCCTGCGCGCGGGCCTCTTTTCCTTATACTACTCATGGTCTCAAACCAGAGTATCTCAAGGATGGAGTGATTATGTGGTAATCTAATTACTGTTGTAAACGGTCTCTTTTACTTCTTTAAATTCAGATCATACTATATCTATGGCTCTATTGCTGTCAACGGAGACTGTGATATGTCTGTGCCTGGAGGTTGTGACAGTTCTCTGACCAGGAAGTCATGGACGGTCCCCTGCTGTTAATAACCATCACATTTGCCATTCTGCTGTCAATGTCAGGTCTGTATAATGGTGATTATAAATATGAATAGTGAAATTACCACCAGATTATTTTCCCATTTTACTGCGAAACAAGCGATTAGAGCGTCAATGGCTATTCTATTAGTACAAAAGGCAATTACTAAGTAATGATTATTAGTGCTTGATATTTCATGATTTATCAATAGTAAGTTTTTATTATCACATTCTCTTAGCACATCAGACTATAAACTCCACGCTGCACCTTTTTACATCTTTCTGACAGAAGGAACAAACCACGCCTGCCTCCAAGCTGGAGGTGTCTGCTCCTACCGTTACAAGGGCTGTGAGAACGGCCGTTTCGAGGACGGACTCTGCGTGGGTCCGGACTACTACCAGTGTTGTATAGTCAAACCTGACATAGACCCGGAAGGTGAGGATTGCTCATCGTCAACTAAACAAAATACATTTAGCAGTTTAGGTGATTACAAGCCCGTATCCAGTGGGGGTGACGTGGGGGTATGTGTTACCTGCCCCCCCCCCCCCCTTGGCTAGGTTAGGTCCAGTTTTAGGTCCACTTTTCATTATCTGTTTGTAGTTCCTCTTTCTATAGAACATGCTGTTATCTATCGGTGTTACAACAATTACGTGAATTGGTGAAACAACCTATTCTCTCAAAAGATATTCCATTTTTTGTATTTGTTATACCTTGAAACTTAATTTACCTGTCTGGATGAGGTTCAACTCTAGCTAAAATCTGCATACCTTAATCACCTAGGACAATACTGCATATATCTTATTGCGGCATATTCATTGTGTTAGAAAAGCCTATGTCCTCTTCCTGCACTTTGAATTCCGTTATTAAAAAAGGTCCACTTTTTGGTTATGGTCACCTGCCCGCAGAAATTCCTGGATTACATTCACATAAGCCTAATAAAGTTAATTGAGATGTGACAGTAAAAATGTGACTCAACACAGGGAAAGGATGCTCTGAGGGGGATGCTAATATTTAAGGAGATGTAACTTAAAAATAATCCAGCTTCAAACAGACAAACAATACCATTGTGACGTTCTCTGGTAAGTCGGGGTTGCCGATTCTTACAGCAGAGGAACGTGGGGATTGTTCGGGTCTCGGGGCGGACGGGGAATCCGGGCCAAGAACCGAGATGTGTTTTTAGAGTCGTGCCTCGCGCACGAGGGGGGGGGCTGAGCGAATCGGTCGGGAATCGGCGCTCGATGTCAAACGGAGGACTGCGGGGAAGGGAAATTATGGTAGGGGTACGGGTCGGCCGGGGTTCGTCTCGCTCTATCTCCCAGACCAGCATTCACCCCTACCGGGCGGTCCACCCCGTGGTTCCGGTCCGCGGGGCCGTCGGGCCGACGGTCGCCTATTGTTTGGTAGCGTGGGGCCGAGCCTGCCGCGCCCTCGTCCCCGCGGACTTCGTTCCTTCGTTCCGCCCTTCATGCCTTCGTGCCATGCTGCGCCTACACTTCCGGGACAGTTTCGGGCCCTCGTGCCCTACTTCGGTCCCCCGTTCCTCGTTCCTCGGGCCGTCGGGCCCCTACCCTAAGTTTCTCCTATTTATCTCGAACTTCGACTGTTTTATCCTAACTTCTGGTTAATTGCTCGGATCGGCTCATCTTAGCGGTTGTTTCAGGAAAGAAGACACGTCTGGACACAAGGAGAACTGTTAAAGAACTCTGTTTATTCGGGCCTCACCGCCCCTTTATATACCCTAGAGGTCAGCCCTGATTGGCTGCTTTCAGTCACGTGATCTACAACTGACGTCACTTCCGGTTTACATTCTCGTTTCCGGTTTACATATCACTTCCGGTTTACATCTTTCCGGGTCTCGTTCCTTTACATATTCGTTCCTTTACACTTTCGTTCCTTTACATATTCGTTCCTCTTTTTCGGGCTTTTTACACTTTCGTTCATTTTTACATATTTCGTTCTTTTACACTTTCGTTCCTTTTACGAACATATATACCTTTTATAATATTACCTTATTTTCTCTTATTTTGATCTCTACATATTTGGATGAATAGGCATTCATCACACCATTTTAGATCAAGAGTTATGATCGCAATATAATTTTACAAATAACCATTAATGGTTTTTAAGAATAATGTTATGCTATTGAATACCTCAGTAAATATTGAATATTTTTTTCATTTTGTTGTCATTCTCAGGAATATCAGTGTTGATATGTTCTATAACCTGTAAAAAAAAAAACTCTTTGATAATTGACACAATTTCATATTTCTGTTATTTTAAAAAGCTTATTCCATCCCTTTAAATGTTAAATTCCCGCCTCGAGCATCCTTCCTCCATGATCCTATGGTGGGTCACATGTTTTTGATATAACAGACTTCCTCACTACAGGGTACTGCTTGTCAGTCAGATAGCTTAATTCTAACGATGATATTCAATTTTCTCCAGATGACCAAAATCCAAAGTCAAGTACTGGGTACGAATTAATATTCGTTGCCACTCTAAAGGGTGGCTATTACAGTGGTCCCCCTATATACGGCCCCCCTCGCCAGCAGCCACCCCTCTTATGAGGCCAGAAAATGCTGGCACGGTCTGTTTTCTCTCTATATTTCCCCCTCACCAGCGGCCACCCCTCTGACGCGGCCAGCAGCCACCTTTTTTAGGTCCCAAACCTGATGTTTACCCCTCACCAGTGGGCACCTACATTAGGAGTTTCAGATAATCCAAGGCATGACGTAACGTAAACATAACATAACTTTTTTCAGATTTAATAACATATTTCAAAAATATTTAATTATGAGTATGTTTCTGGGCCCCAATCATATACAACCATCTAATCATGATTATCAAATTTTGAACTTTTAACCTTAGAAACGATCAGATACATTTGACACTGTTTGAGATACGATGACATATTGAGATGCATTGAGGGATCTGAAACTCCCTAATTGTTTTCACCTCACCTCTGCCGCCCCCTCTCCTAACAAATACCCTTAGTAGGCCAATAGGGCATGTCCAGCCAAATGGAACCAGCACAGGTGTGTCACCTTAACCAGAGGCCACTGGCACCTGTGATATGTGCAGTGAGGCATATCACCAGGGACCACTGCTTGTACCTGTAATCAACACTATGGGTAATCTGGTGGCCGGCTAGACCCACTTCCAGCCGCTATTGGCGAACACTCCCTAATTGCTCAAGAGGTGTTATATTGTCTCATCTTGGTCGCCCCCTTCCCTCTCCCACCCATTTAGTGCTAGGAAGCCTTGGGCTACATGGCCGGTCCCTCCCCTCACCCGGCCCCTTAGTAGTCCAAGCAATATATTCGCTCAGGAGGTGTTGTATTGTCTCACCTTGGCTGCCCCCTCCCCTCCCCCAACCCCCTACTAGGCCAAGCTTCATATTCACTCAGGAGATGTTGCATTGTCTCACCTTGGCACCCCATCCCCTCTGCACTCTTACTTAAATTGATTTGAAAAAAATGACTCATGACAAATAGATGTATAGAAAATATTTGTTTAATTTTGACCAAAAATCAAATCTATAAATTAAGGTGTTTAAAATACTGTAGATCAGCTATTTGGTTTGGAGAACTAAGATTAACAAATAATGTGTACACAATACAACTTTTTAATGATTATGTAGTGGTATCCCCCTCACCAGAGGCCACCTCTCACCAGCGGCCACTTTAGTGATTCCCCTAGGGTGGCCGCATAAGAGGGGAACCACTGTATTGTGATCCAGTGGGGTGAAAATGTATCCAAAACATCTAATTTAAAAGGAATATTTCCTCATTCCGAACGTAAATACATGTACAACCTTTTAAGCTTTATGATTTACCTGATTTCACCATTTGGTTGCCATGGAGTTGGTCTTTTTTCCCACATTTTTTAACATTGTTTCGTGAAGTCAATCTGACGGCCCATTGGACTATTATGCCAACCTTTGTTGATCAAAATAATTGATAGGTTATCCATCACCAATGATGAGGCAGAATCATTCAGTTTTTGAAATTGGGATAGTGTTTTGCCCAGCATTGTAAGATTGGTTGGTCCATTAACACCGTTAATTTCCTAGAAAATAATTTGCGTTAAAAGTGCATCTCTAGTCAATCGTATGAACATTTAACTATAAATGTAATACATTTATTGTTAAATGTTCATACTATGACAAAGACAACTATTGCACACACATTCGTTCGTATCTTACTCAACACAAACGTCCTAATCAATCTAAAACTTTCCCAATTTAATTTAATGCAAGACTGAATTTAGCACAGTTGCATGAAATCAATTAAAGGTTACCATTTCCCACAGACGGTCACGACCTTTTATTCATCTGAATTCAAGAGGGCTTCTTCTGTAACAACAGGTTCTATACCGATTGTGTTTTATATGTCAACCAAAAATTTTAAAATGTCTTTCAATTATGCGGGTAGTTGTCATTGTAAGTCTCAATAACACCATTCTTCTATAACAGGCTGATTACTAATGTTCAAGAATAATGTTTTGTACGCCTACAACTTTCTAGTACGTAGGTCAATGTGCTAGTTTTATAATAATATTAAAGCTGAACGTTTCTAAACCTGTTATCATGACCAACGGCGTCATCTGGTGGAAACCGGGATCATCAACTCTGTAGCTACCCCTCCGTTGGCAGCCTAACTAAGGCTTTTGATATGCTCATGGAGAGATTCAGATATTGAGGGCATGTTCTAAGAGGCATTTCACACCTGTAAAAGATCAGATAAATTGACCCCTCACACCTGTAAAAGATAAGATTTTTTTAATGGAAAAGTTTATTTTGATACAACAAACTATCAGACTTCAACCTGTAACAGAGCTATTCCCTATTAAGATTGAGAGTAAGAGCTTTTTTTAAACAGTTAAAATTGTATGTGAGAAAACCACATATGTGTTTATTTATGTTAGACCCACCCTAACATATTTGGAGCATGTTGTGCAAAATTATAAAGGCCTTGTTTTCTTTCAAACCAAATTACAATTTCAATGATGGACTGATTAAAAGTGTTAGATGATTGAGTAAAATTAATGGCTTACCTAATCAATCAATTGAGCCACCATAACTTGCGGAAATAAGTTCATTTCTTTTTATCCGTTAGTTCTGGCGAGACCTAAATGGCGAATGTGTCACGAATGCACTTATTCGGTTAACCGAGGACGTGTAAAGGGCACTGAACAATGTTCCTCTTTGAACTCCCAAGTAGAGGAAATGGGCTTCAACATTGTCAACTGCACCGGGCAATGCACTGTGAGTATAATATTATTAGCTTTTTTTTTAATCATCAGAGATCTCGTATCAATATGAGAAGTATTGATTTTATTGCATTTTTTCTATAACAGGCCAGAATGTACATGGTCAAATCCTTTGTCCATAAGATGATCTAACTATTTATTGACTTAGTCTATATACACGAATTTGTTACATATCGCTTTGGTGAAATAAAGTTAAGTTGTTACAACGATTCATATCATAGATGTCATGGATATAGTAATGGATGGCAGGAAACCATTGTAATGGATTGCTTGATCAGAGTATTTCCGTCAACCGATGGACTTACTACCGTTTAAACAGCTGAAATATAAATCTTGTCTTTCTGTTTCAGAAAGAGCTGCTGACGCTTGACGCGGATAATTATCAGTTGATCCGTGGGTGTAGTAGTGACTGTCACTCTGAAATGAGGACGTCCATGCACCAAGTATATTGCTGCTGGGGTGAACTCTGTAACGTAGCACCAGGTTGCGGGCTAAGCGTGTCCCTGCTAGCTGTAACTGCATGCCTCACAATGTATATTCACAGTATAGCAATGGGATGATTGTGTATTATAAGATATAGAATGATACATTACATGGTATGTGAAATGTGCATGCAAACACTAAAGCGATTGGCCCTTCCATATACAAGGGTCCTAAATGTAACTTGAATTGGAATTCTGCTTCTACCTATTTCAAAACTGAAGGGCCGAGTAAAGTACATCTGTTGAAGCAGCTTAAGAGAAAAAAGAATGCGAGGACGTTCAGTATAATATTATGGTGTTAAGATACAAATACAGGATGTAAATCCAACTGCCCTGGCGGGAGGCGGCCACGTATGTGCGGATCGCTTGCCATCGTTCTGAAATCTGAAAAATGTAATATACTGCCAGGAGACCTATCCTATTAACGTGTATTTCGACGATGCTGCTGCTGCCTGCCAGACCAGTTTGAGAATTTGTATCCTTACAGGCAGCAAAATAGACCCCGGTAATCGTGACCTACGCTGAAAACACAAAGTCACCAGAGAGCCACTGCAAAGTTGTCAAAGGGTTGTCATAGGTCACTTTTGGGCTCTCATAGGTGACTTTTGGGTCATCACAGGGCTCATTTCAGGCTATCAATGCTGTGTGACAACCTTGTGACAATCCTTTGACAATTTTGGGGTGGTCAGAGGGTTGTCATTGTAAATTTTGAAGCTGGATGACAACCCAAAGGTAGTCATTTTCTCCCGACTACTTTGGGCCAAAAAGGTCGTCAGAGAAGCAAAAATGAAGATTGGGTTGTCATAGGGTTGTCACAGAAGAAAATAAGAAGTCAAAAGTCCTGCCTGACTACCCTAGGGTTGTAAGTGAATGGTACCTAAAGTGACAGCCCAAGGTTGTCATGGCCTCTGTCTATATCAACCCAGTGTTGTAAGTGAATGGTGTCAAAACCATACAACTCATAGGTCTCCTATGTGTAATGGCCATACCTAATAACTTGCAATAACATAATAGGAAGCCATTATAATGACTATGATATCTACAACATGAAAATATTCATAAATAAGATTTGTTGTCTAACAGACACAGACACAGCCTGTGACTACCTTGGGTTGTCGTTTTTGGCACCACCTTCGACAACTCTGTGTTTTCAGTGTAACAGTCTGCCTGATGAGTCATACAAGGTAGGGGAGCAGATAGAACCGTGCCTATATACGTCAATGTGTTTTCTGATGTGTAGTCAATGCAAAAAGGAGCATGAGACTTACCACAAGATTTCTTACATTTCTTTGATTCCTTTTTTAGACAGATAATGGGTTACAAAGTCGCCTTTAATCAATTACCTGTTGAAATCCAGTTGAAGTTCTGAAAACTTGTTCATGATTGATATAAGTCAGAACAGTTGGTATGACCTTTCATATTTACATTATGTATAATACATAGTATGTCCAGATTCATGAATGATAACAAAGAAAGAACAAGAGGAAAATGATAACCAAAATGCATTGTGCCCGCTCCTATTGGAATGTACAGAACAAATAATTACCATTCCACTTGTTATCAAGCATACGTATTTTTCATTTTAAAAGATTGGATCAGTCAGGATGTACATTTTACTTTAACATTTCGGATTATCAGCTGCATTAACTTATAATTCTCCAAACTAACTGCTGTCTTTATTTAACAATTTCTGTTTTTTTCTGGATACGAAAACCTGATCTAAGGCAAATCATTTTCCCTTTAACTGGTTGTTAAATGTAGTTATGCATAAATGAAATAACCATTTATTGTGCAACATTGTATATAATATATAGACATAAATATTATGTTCTATTTTTGACAAGATATGAAAGTCTAGTTTTCTCATTACTTTACATATATGCATCATACTGAGTTCAAGTTATTCATATTTGATGTGCCGATATTCCATTACTTCATACTTCTTTTAAAACAATATTTGAAAGTAGTATGAAAGTCTGAAAGAAGATGAGAGGTAACTGAAGGTAATGGATCTGGGTATGTGTGACTGGTTTTGTAAAAGTTACTATATTGTTCCATGGATTAGTATAGAAACACATCAGTTGGTGACGCACAACCAGGCAAGAATGTAGCGTTATCATAACGTTATTATAACGTTATTATCACATTCTATTAGGTCCTGGTTTGGTTCTTGTTACGTTCTTTTGAACTGCGACGTTGCATTGTGACGTCATTTTAACATTCTGGTCATGTTATTTCACATAAAAAAGACGTTATTATAACATTTTGTTTTGGTAATGTCTCAACATCACCAGGATATAACATTATTATAACAGTCTATTTTAGTAAGTCACAACTTAACCTAAAATGACCTTACTGTTACGTGATAATTAGGCAGGTTATGGACTGACCAAAAAAGTATGGTTGCAGAACGTATTTGCTAAGTTGCTGCTTGCCTGGGAACTGATTGTAGGACGTGGACCGGTCTGCCGCCATACCTAACCGCTTTGTCCTGTCGGGTGGATACCACGACCCACTCCTAGATCATCAACCTGGAAAGGTGGTTTCACCCCCTTTCAACTTTACACAACCTACCTTGGACAAATATGAGAATCATGAACTAGGTCGGAGAGCTGCATAGCACCATGCTGTACCACCCTGGGCCAGGTTGGCCTTCCATCTCCGTGAAACAGTCATCCATGCCTTCACCATGAAAACATTCTGTAATCGATGTAATACAATCAAGTATTGGTATAACGCTATATGTATTTCAGTTGTTACATGAAGGTGTGAAACTTATTTCTCGTATTATTTCCAATTAAACATGCATACATGAACTGTATTCCAGTATGAATTAGCGAAGGATATGACATGCCAGAACATTCTAATGATGTCTCAGAACACCACAGAACGTTATAGGAACATCTCAGAACGTCACCATTAAGTCTCTCCTTGACAGGGGAGGTTGTGCTAATCCAAAGATATGAATTATTCTCTCTTTTGTCAAATTCCCTCATATGTGATTTCGAACATAAATAAAATATAATTTTCATTTGTACCCGAGCTTTCACGTGTGCTGCCTATAGACATCAAAGAATTATGTCACATTATAATCAATTTTCTTAAAGCCACAATTTATATCAGTATTTTCAAATACATAAATTCATTCTTTACCAATTGGAATTGGGAATCAATCATCTTTACTAATTGCGTTTAATTGCATATTATGGTTAATAAAACCTACCGCTGAATATGCCAATCTGGAATCATAATTAATTTAAGTGTGACTTGCGTGTTATCTACCGTGAACAACAAGAAAATTAACATAACATGAAGATAGCTGGTAACTTTATTGATCAGGATTTTCCCCTCTTTCTGTAGTTTAGGGGTCCAGCAAAAGTGGGGTGGGGGTCAGGACCCCCAAGACCCCCACCTTGGATCCGCCCCTGTATTGTACATAAAGCAATGAGTACCCGCAGCCATACTGTATATAACTTTACGTTTGGGAACATTTTAGATCTAAGCAAACAACATATTCTCTACTTTCAGCAAAGTGGAACTCTGGCAAATAGGCCTACAGATTGAGGCTAGGGGTGGGTCTGCTTCTTTCCAGGTCAACAGTATTTTCTTATTTCTTATACTAACATCTTTGTCTTACATGTTTGTGGTACAGGAACAAAACTACTTTTAAAATAAATTCACAATCGAATGAATTTCTACAAATGATTATGTGACATTACTAAGGTTTTGAATAATTGGAGAAGTTATAAGGCTGCCTGTGTCTTCATTGCCAGGATGTTGGTTTATGCAAATAGGGTAAGGGCGTTGCTGGTTTGGTGTGGCATGTGAGGTGCAGACCTTTCTGGGTAGTCCTCTGAGGGGAGACACATTTGGTAGCAGCAGTTCAGCTCCACCAGGACATCTTTTAGACATTTTATTGATTTAAGGCACGTTATTAGCACAGTTCACAAGGGCACTAGTTACTGTGGTCAGAATTGAACATTTTGAAACTTCTAAACAGGCAGCAGGAATTACAATGAAAGGACTTCTAGCTGGTGCGATTCTACTGGCTGCTACCATTGCAGGTAAGAGTACATTTTAAGGAAGCCACCCATTTCACAATGACGCTCAAAAGGTAATCGACTGGAATTTAAATTCCGGTCGATTATCTTATTACTAGTAGGTTATGTTAGCTATGTTAGTTCTGGTAACATCGTAACCAATTGTTTGTGAAAATTGCCCTCTGGATGTGTACCTTTTTAGGGATCATATTTTCTCATATATATGTTTTATATGTATCCCATTTAGGCAGATCAGAAACGATTGCATCAGCTTAACATAGTTTTCCCTGTTAGCGATGCAATCAGATATACGTCTAGGTGCGCTGATCACTTAGAAAATATCTGAGATTGCTAGATGATGGTCAGACTTAATGTTTTAATGGCACCATGGAAATCCATTGAAATGAAATAGAAAACATAATAATTATGATTACTCCTTTTAAATGACTCTGTTAAGAACTACCTTTTATAGGGCCTATTTCTAGGGGTCTTTACATGTTGAACAGTTTTGGGTTTCTTTTTAGTTTATGTGTATATTGTTGCTGTTGAAGAGATAACCTTGAAGCTTATGTCAATAATAAACATTTATAGCAAGGTAGCTATGAAAATATTCTATTTCACTTCCTGAAAGATTGATTTAAATGCGTTAGAAACTGCTAGACTAAGTGGTAATCATAAAGTGTCTACAAAATGGTATTTTCTGATCGAAATCGGGTGCTCCCTTTTAGCAGTTCATGAGAATGTGCACATCGCTTTTAAACTATCGGAAATTGTTAGATATCCCAGCAAACATGACACGTGTATTCCCCAGTTTGAAACGTGTTGAACTAGTGTAATATTGGTGTTTATGAATTCTCAGAGTAATGCTTGCAGATTGACCGGTTTTACTCTTAGTTTTGACACAGTTAAGCACTTTTGTAGATTTCATTTTTACAACAATATCTATTCATCTCACATAGTCAATTTTGTAATGTGTCATCTAATAATATTATATCATGACTGTTTTAATGATTTTACATTCTAGTGTCATTCTTGTGACATTCTGGTGTTGTGATAATCCCTATGTAAATCATGTATATCACACCAGTTTTTACACATGTTATTCACATGCAATACTGGTGTCGTGTAAAACCCTGTGGGTTTACTGAGAAAAGCCCCAACATGTGACATGAGTTTTAGACGTGTGTAAAATCAGTGAAAAACAGGTATTTTACGCAGGTTTGACCTGAGTATTGTCGTAGTTAAATGGAAAAATTCCACTGGATTACCCTCAGAAAAACCTGAGTAAACATGAGCTTTCTTGAGTTTAAAGTCATGCTAAACTGTTGGCACAGATTTCTGTCTGTTATAAAAATTTTAATTTATTATCCTGAATAAGAAATAGAATTAATATGCAGCTTTGAAACATATAAATGCTTCATTCTCATTGAATAACAAAAAATGTGCCATATAAATACAACTGCCATACCTCTACCAGTAACCCAATCCTCAATAGCACAGTGGAAGAGTGCTGGCAAGGTGTGTGAGAGATCCCCAGTTCGATCCCCCAAGGTTTTTTAAGCCAGAAGATACAAAAACACGAGTTAGACATGTCAAAACTCGTGTCGAAAACTCGTGTCGAAAACACGTTGGAAACACCAGAAATGAGGTCCACAGAATCCCGAGTATAACTCGGGTCTAAATCACGTGTATGACATCCTGGATCCCGTGGCACAGACGTTTAAAACACGTGTCCTTGTTACCTGGGATCAGTTGAAAACAAATTTCCGATTTTATTGCTGAAATCTTTACCATTGAAAACCATTGATGAGAGTTCTTAAAGTATTCTCATTAAACTGTCACTTTTGATGGGTTTTTTCTAATTGGTTCCGACGACTTTCAGTCCTGAGATCGGTTTGCCCTGCTATTTTTTGTCGTTTTGTAAAACATCGCAACGTGGATCATCAGCTTCAAAGTCGTATCTTGGGTCATCAGCTTAACTGTTAACAAAAATTGATTGCATGATGAATTGATAACTGGAGATGTACCAATCACCTTTTCTTTTTTTACTCAGGTTAATGTCATAAAAAGTTGAAGCTTCAATGTTTGTTTAATGTTGTCCGTTTTCCCTTTTCTATTTCTTTTCAGTGAGCAACGGCGCATCGTGTTTTCTTTGTAGCTATGCAGATACCGCCGGGAAGAGGACTAACGTGGCATGTAAAAACCCAACCCAAACGAACAGCCCTGGAGCCTGCGTCAACACTTTTTGCCTTGTGGGTACCAAACCTTCATTTCAGCGACCAATCTTGGATTGGGATAATATCATATTTGACCATAATCAAATTAAATATTAGTAACTACACTTTAGCACTAAACATTAAATCAATGTAGGCCTATGTATGTAAACATGTGTGACCAGCCAAGGGGAAAGGGTACTCCGAGGTTATTTGCTATCCTAAACCTAATATTTAAGGAGATATGAGTAGATTTATGAAAAATAGTAATAATTTTGTCTTAAATCAACTTTTTGTGTAGAATTCATTTATCATACCCAAAACATTCCATCATGATGGAATATTTCCCTATTTGGAATGTCAATGGAACGTTTTGACATGGGAAATTCACTTAATTCATTCTATTTGGTTGCCATGGAAACTAAAATCCATGAGATTTTCAGAAAATAGTGTAAACTATGAGAAACTATCATTTTCAGGTCTCAACATTGAAAACAGAATACATTTATCATTTCTGGTTAAAAAATAATTGATAAAAGTGTGTTTTTGAATATTTACTTGCAATTATGATAATTTATGATAATTTACGCAAAATCTAAATAAATACAAGAAAATTAAGCTTTTTCTCATTTTCTGGTATCCTGACAGTGTTATGTTTAAGGGCCCATAACTTCCTTAATAATTATCAGATTTGGACATGCTTGATATCATTTGAAAGCTTAGAGACTGCTCTACAACATTGGTTGATAGGAAATCCCGCACAGAGCACCCTTTCTCCTTGGCTGGTCACATGTATGTAAATAATGTGTGTATAATGTGTAATTCACTCGTTACATAATGATAACTAGAGACATCAATTGTTACTCAGGGTTTGATTCACTCCTTTATTATAAAGAGAAAAACCTTATTAGTAGCACGTGTATGTCCGTGTGAATTACTACTGCGACCAGCCTATTACAATGTCTGCCATGTCTGTGGTGGAATGCTTGGTAATACAGTCCCCAATAAAAAAAGGCATATATGTTCCACATATATATATACCGGTACATATATATATGTGTATGTGTAGGTGTGTTGACTGCCGCGGAGATAGAGGTTATAGGGAGGTCGGGAGTTGTGGGCTGGTACAACTTTTCAAATCCCCCACTCTGGCCCCAGTGACCTCACACCTCTCAACAGATAAGCCCTGTGTAGACAGAGGGGTGATAAGGGCAGCAGACTAGGGTTCTCACCTCTCTGTTGTGGTAGCCAACCCATTCAGCCATTGTCTTACTTAATGGCTAAACCCCTAAAACAACAGTCTCACCTGATTACAGATTAAACACTCTGCATACAACCTACTTAGGAGGCCCTTGGAGGGAAGGAGGAAGGGTAAATTTTACCTATCAGTAACTACCTTATTATTTGATATTATCAAACATTTCCAAAAAGGAATGTAGGGTTTATTCCTGTACCTATTGAAACAAGATGATAAAGTTATCTGTTCAGATATGTTGTCTTGCAGTAGTGAATCGAAAATAATGGGTTTTTGGTAGACTATCACTGGTGGAGGGGTCTGGCTTGTCCCCCAACAGGCCTGAACTGGGGGACAATGGCGGTCCCCATGGTACGTCTCCCTACAGGCCTATACACCTTTCCCATGAATCTGCGCAGTTCTCCACTTAACCTAACTTTTGGGACTTTTGGTATCTAGGTCACTTATAGGCCATACTCCACGTCGCTTCAGATTCCCATGTAATCATCGCTCCAACCTTAGCATTCTGGGTTTTGGAGAGTACCCGGATGTTGGGTTGACCTAGTTAATGGCAGCGCGGAGGGATACAGTAAAATTGCATAACGAAAAAAGGCTAAGCTCGGAGCGATGATTACACGGGAATCTGAAGCGAGAAAGGAGTGTGACTTATAGGCC
This sequence comes from Lepidonotus clava, assembly GCA_936440205.1. Taxonomy (NCBI): domain Eukaryota; kingdom Metazoa; phylum Annelida; class Polychaeta; order Phyllodocida; family Polynoidae; genus Lepidonotus; species Lepidonotus clava. The sequence continues at coordinate 55,663,034 of OW387134.1, forward strand.
TACATTTTCCAGAGAGGTCTACCTCCACACTGAGAAATGAGTCTGTGAGAATAGACTCTCCTATGTAGGGAGAAAACTCGCCATCAGTGGCTAATATCACTATGCCCTGCAGTCTAAACATAGTCCCGCGGTCTTCGCTGGTTGGCTTTGACTCACTGGGGCCGGCCCGGGTGGCAGCTACAGTGCAGAGATGATTCACTGATAGCGAGCGTCAAAGTGGCAGAGTGCTAGGCCTTTGGTAAAACTCCCAAAAAGTTGTTTCAATTCTAAAAGACCAGGGCAGGACCACCTTATTGAAAAAGATGTATACAGCATGACCTCCTTCTCCAAGGCGGTATACAAGTTTATACTACGTCCAATAACAATGAAATACATGTTTTGACGTGGTCAGAACCTTCATGGGTCGTGAGATATAGGCTTATATCTAGGACCAGTTCTTCATTTTCACAATTACCTTTTAAACAAATGCACATTGACCAAAACATATAAAGACTAAAACATTGTCCTAGGTTATAAAAAGTGTTTTCCTTTATCAATGCTTTGTTTTATTCTAGGTAAAAAAATTGTATAGAAGCGTTTAGTGAATTAGCTAGAATTTTGCTCTTCCCACAGGTATGCCACAATAAGCCATCCCACATAGGGTAAATCCCAAGGTTGGACAGGGGTCAAAGAAAATTACAGTATAAGGGTCATTGTAAACGCTGTACCACTAGTGGGTGCAGGCGTGATTATTGCCCATACCCGCTACACATACTCCACCTACCACCTACACCCATAACCAACTCCCACAATTCATTTCACCATACATACTTCCTCTTTCTTCTCATTTCCATCTGCCATTACACACGTATCAATTGCTCACCCACTCACACCTCAATATAATCCTTTCATTTGCTCTTTTTATTCCATATTCGTGATCTTTTAATTGTAATCAATTATCATAATTATCTTATTGTCAACTTTTTTAATAACATATTATCAAATCTCTTAAATTTTATCAAAAATAAAATTTTACTTACCCAAGCCTGCCTTCATCTTATCATTGTGGGAACACATTATAAGTCATTCTTGTCTCCTATAGATCGAAGCAGCAAATTGGGAACTAAAAGGTACCTTTTCAAACCTTAAAACACGAAAAATGTAGTAGCACAGTCAGTTTTCAATCAATCTTTACATAGAGTTGGTGTTTCTGAAATAAGCGACAATTATATTTTTCTATATCCCCAAGTGCTGCTATTTCATGATAATTTCTTAAATTTTGACAGATTTGCAGGTTTGTGAGCCAATCAAAATGATGTATTTCAGGGCAAAATGAGGTCGGACATTATAGGCAGGGCTGAAGGCTTTAACGTTGGTTCCTAATGGAAAAAGACAAATATATAAAGCTGCAATATACAAATTTTAGAAGCAATTTGTCTGCAAAATCACTTGGGTTAATTTTGTATTATGCAACTGTCTTCATGGAAGAAGCACTGATGCAATTTTGAAAATATTCCAAGGTAAACTTTAATGTTAGTGTAAACTGGGATGGGCTAATAGGTTAGTCCTAGCCAAAGATATGACATTCTAATAACATTGCAGCAACGTTCTGGATGTATTCTTGTTACGCTACATTGTCATAAGGTTGCAGTGACTTTCCTTTGATGACTTATACCAATGTCGTTATGACTAATTGTTGCAATGTAACATTGTGACATTCTGATAACGTTCTTGTTACATTATTTGTAAGACTAATATCGTTTTTCATGTGATATATTTTTTAATGATTTTTGTAAGTATTTTTCTATTTTCTTTTCTATTCATCACATGGAGTAAATATTTCAAATTTCTGGTTGTAATGAACATATTTACTCGTGTAATATGAAAAAAAAATTGCTAAATATTTAAATATAAACCAACCGTTTTTTTCCCATTAATTTTAGGCTAGATTACAAGAAAATGATCGGTTTTCAAGTTCACCATGGATCATAGGTAGAGGACCGATTCTGGACCAATTTTAGGTCCAACAGGTTTAATTGCCAAACCCATTGTGGAATGACAAAAAAAGATCGGTCCTCAAATCAGTTAGCTAGAATTAAGGGTTCGGAAAACATCGCACCGTGGAACGTCGGCTTTAGGATCAGATTTATGTACAATTGGAAGCATTTTGAATCCGAAAGTGCTTTTGCTCAAGTTCTGACACAAGCCTGTGGACTAAGAGGTGCATTGGGTACCTTGTGTAAAATCATTGTATTATATTTCACTATTGCATATTCCGTCAGATGGGTTGGGCAGCAACTGCCCAGGTGAAGACAGGTGTGGAATGACACTAAAGCCTTGTTTCCACCAGCCGATTTTAAAACTTAGGATTTTGAGACCTTGTGTCTTTTAAGAGTTAGAATCATTGCAAGGTGCCTTAAACTGACAAAAGGGAGATCAGGAGTTGTTGGCTGTTACACTTTTTCAATTCATATTTCTAACCCGGTGGTCAATATAAACATCACACCTCACAACAGATTGGGCCTGGATGATAAGTTTGGCAGGCTAAGGTTATCGCCTCTTTGTTGTGGTGGCTACCCCATTCAGGAATTATCTTACTCAAACCCCTAAAACAACAGTCAGACCTCATTACAGATTAGACACTATATACCTAAACTATTTAGCTGATTTCCTCAGAGGGAAAGGACAGGGGTGAATTTTAACTAATTCATAGCATCCTTGTTATTCAATCTTATCAAATAATTCCGAAGGGAGTATGGGCATAATTACTGCAGCTGTTGAGATAAAAAAAAGAAAGTAAACCCTGTTCCCTGTTTAGAAATTGTTGTCCAGCAGTATTGAACTGATAACTCATTGTTGGAGGAGAAGTTGGGAGTCCCTCTATGGGTGTTGCCATTTTGGCCAATGTCCTCCCTCTGAACACGTATCTGAGCCTAGTGGATTGTCAATCATGAGCCTCCGGCCAAACACAGTGAACCCATTATTTAAAAGAAACCCTAAATATAGCTACAGGATGATTATTTTCAATGAAACCAATTAATAGGCACGAGGCTTATGTCGAGCATTGGTAATGTGAGGAATATCAAAACAAAATGTCTATTCTAAAACAATAATGGCAAAAATGTAGAGTAAGGGATTATGTGCACAGAATTTGTATATTTAGCAACATACAGCCTTTTATAAATTGTAACTTTAGTTCATATGCAATCTTGTTTTAACCTGTGAATCCCAAGATATTTCTTAGAGGAATTCCCGTTATGATAAAGCTTTTCTGAATTATTCATTAGAACCTTGATACTGTCATTTTTCTTTTTAAATATTAGAATGTTAGAATCCGTATGTTATTTAAAAAATACACAAGTAAGGTATTTGTATTTTAATGAAAAAGGAACCATTTCAAAGCCACCACCTTCTAAGCAACAGCACAGAAAATATTAGCTTGACTGCTTTTCAAGTCGGTAGGATGAGGAGCATGTCTGGCTTAGAGTAGGCTCGACACTCTTGGGGTGATTATTTCATGAGTATCGGTGGGTGCTCATGTACCCATATCTTCCAAGTCAGGGTGGCTTCTCAAGTGACAACTATTCTGAGTCTAGAAAAACAGAAAAGTAAAATTGTCAAACTCAACATGTTACTCTATATTTAATGTTTTGTAATGTTGTTCATAACATACGTAATTCTTTTTCGATGGATTTCTAGTTTCAGAACTTATTGAATTCAGAAACCAATTGCTCAGCTTCTAATAGAAATAATAGACTTCAACTTGAAGTCTTGAATGTGTTGTATGGGATGGATCAATTCTAAACTTGCTATCGCTCATTTAGGCCTATTGGTTCCTTAACTATTCCTCGATTTGGGTGGAAATTGTTGGAATTTTGAAGCTATAGTGCACTTCCGCAAAATCTTTTTAGATATGTCGTTGTACTGACGCGGGTGGCCAGTCCATATTTGTGTAGGCTTGATAGCATTAGCATTAGAACAGCACATGTGTCAAAAGCCATAACTCTCTGTCAAAGTAGGGGGTTGAAGGAGGAGTCAAAGTGTGACTTATCATACTAAAGGCGCGTACGCCGCTCTAGCCAGTCAGAGTTAGATGAACATTTAGTGATTAACCATCCTGGAAAGGTTCGGTCTTAGAAGCTGAGTCCTGTTGTTGAGAATAAAATCTGTTTTCACCCATAAAGGCCTCACTAATTGCCCATTGCGATTTTCCCAAGAAGTAGGCGCACGATGCCTAGTTTTGAGAGCCTCATATGCAAGATACAATTGCAATGATAAACTGAGTGCATAGTACTAAATGAACTTTTTATACGTTGATTTCAGGAGACAATAATCACCTCGACTGGAGTGAATCAACCATCAAGTGTTTCAAGATCGTGTGTGAGTCAATGTCCAACTGGTATTGGTAGTTCAGGACAGGTTCGGGTTGAATCAACGTTCACGACGAGATCAGCATGCTGTTCAAATGACTATTGCAACAATGGGGCTTATAGAGACGGTTCTGCAAGCCTGAGGTTCTCTCTTCCTGTCATTCTCTTCACTCTTATGATGTCGGTTTTAAAATTCACAACTTTTTAATTCAATTCACTTCTATATACTTCGTTATTTCTTCTTTAAACCTATTTCTCATTTCTTAAATATTAATAATTGTTGCATTTATTAGCCGATACCATTATCACAAAGGTGTGTTCAGTAATGAATGATCATTGTAGTTCGATAAGGTGACCTGTATTTTCCCAGTGACGCTTAGAAATATCTATTCTAATTTAGCGAATCTTGGGTCCATATTTTTAAACCAGATCAGGCTAATCAGTGAAATTTTGTTCTTCGAGAGAGAATATCAGGTTTCATTTATATATTCTAATCATGATTCGTGTAATCGGTTTATACAGCTCTGTGCCATACAAAGTAGAAAATTTAAAAGCATGCACACAGATTCCACAAAGATCTGCTAATTAGATACACATTAGAAAATATAACTGCGATGTATTCATCCATGATTATCTAATTTAACTCTGTCTGGAACGAATTAAAGAGTCCTTAGATCTTGTGTTATGACTAATTGATTCTAGTTCTAGTAATGGCTTTGTAATGTTATAATGATTTCTTTTCAAAGTTTGTTATACATTTATACTTTTTACTATCTAAACATGAATCAATGTGCATTTAGTATTTCTCGCTATCTAATGATAAGGTACGTCATCTATCTATCTGTCTATCTGTGGTATAGATGTACATATATGATATAATATGGTATTGGGATTATAAGAAAAGGGCAATTATCATGGTGATACCAAAGCCTAATCATAATAGTCTCGAATGTACCTACATTTCCTGTCAAGCATTTTCTCTATTAACAGTTTCTTAATAAATAGCATCTATCGAAATTTCCTGTTGTTCATGTTTATACGTTCAAACTTAAGCTACATTAGCAATTGGCAGCGTCGGCACAACACGCTTTTCATTAAAACAGTGTTGCCAAACCTACAGGATATAATCTGAATCTTTCTAAGTAGGTATACATTACGGGCAGGTGTAGTATTATATAGGACAGAACAGTCATAATTCCAATGGGGATCTATCATTGCAACGTCACATTAGCCAAAAATGGACTGGGCGCCATCTTGGTGATCAATTCAAAATTCATATCATTAACATTTTATGAACATTTTGAACACTTAATTTTATCAAATGTATCTAAGATATTAATATCATGTCATATTGAATAACTTTTATCTTATAGAATTTATTATATCTGGAGTTATGTGATAGCCATGTGGTCATGAAGAGCACATGGTGATCACCAAAAAGTGGTCACGTGACCACGTCTGCACAAGGTCTTTATTATATAGAAATATCTGTTGGTTCTATTATATCATTTTAATGTGTAACAACCTTCTAAATACATGACATTGTGTGCGATACAACACACATACGTGATACAGCCCCCCCCCCCCCCCCCCCCCCCCATTTATGTTTGTTTTTCGTTATTCCCCGAAAAAAAGGTGTTTTTAATGACACTGCTATTGTCCAAAGACGGAGTTAACGCATTAAATTTATAGTGTAATAATTAAATAAATTATTTATTTAGTGATACTCGAAACGTGATACAAAGGCAAATAAATTATCAATTTAACCCGATTGTAAAACCACAAAGTCCCAAAACCCACAAAACCCTCAAGACCCCAAAATATTTCGAGGACCGCAAGTCCTGTCCACTCTTTTGTCCGAATCCCAACCAAAAACAGGCTGGGCGTTTACTATAGTATTATTTTGAGAGGAATACATGTACTAAGATAAATGAGGCCATATGCATGGGACACATGCTCAAAACATAAGACTTAGTAACACAATATTTCTAATGATATTTCAATAAAGATCCGATACAAAATGTGCATGGCATGCACGATCGGTCGCGCGCTTCCATGTTGAATTATATTTCACATTGTCGAAATTGAGTTACAGACATATTACACACATGTACAGTGAACTTCCGATATAAGGCCTAGGGACAACTGTCATAAATTCAATGTATATGGTAAATGGAGTGATTGGGTTGAGGAAGAGCGAGGCCAAGGAATATTGAAGAACATCGCAATTTAACTTCACACTAGAGAGAATGTACAGAGCATTAAGCTCGCAACCCTCTGCCTCGTGATGTTTTTCTGGTATATAATTGCCATCCATCTGTAACCAGAGAAAAGGCGCTTCACAACACTTTTGCATTAATTAGAGCGAACCTTAATCAACAAAGGAAATACAGTCATCCTGATGAAGGATTTGTGATACAGAAAAATGAGTATCTGGAAACATGAAATATCTTAAGAAAAGTGAAATTAATTGAATGGAAACATTCATAGAAAACGTCCATTTAGAAAGCTAATGTTGGTCAAGATATCCGATAACTGTCCTTTATATCCAAAGTTACTGCCCTTTATAAAAGGCATATCTAAACTAGAACAAAGGGAAACGATTCTGTTCCGCAAATTTGTCCCTTATGCATGTCCCTTATATCCTGAAATTACTGTATAATTATAAATGAGACATCCAAGTATACACAAGAGGCTGCAAAGTCTGACAAAATATCAAGTTCAATCTCAATCTTTATAAAGAAAGGATAGAAGAAGCCTTTCCACAAACTCGTACATACCATACACACAGTCTTAATTCGAACTTTGACACAGGGGATGTGTGTGTGTGTAATTTATTTGTATGTATATAAAATTGGTGACGTCCTCGCTTTTTTTTAATGACAACCCCTATCGGTGCTTGACCTCAACATTTTTATGGTTTAAATCGCGATCGGAACGCGCCCTGGAGAGAGACGTGAAGGATCCTACAGGTCCATCACGCATGACTGCCCCTGGAGCACAGGTGAGCTCTAACCAAGCCCCCACCCCACCTCCCACCCACACCCCCGCCCCTCCGGCCCAGCCTGTGTGCGTGCCTTCACTCCACTGTGGACCAGGGTGTCAGAGGCTGGTAGAGGCGGAGAGGGCCTCCCTGGAGAACTGTCGGTTTCTGTCACATTGGAAGTTTACCTGAGTTAAGAGCCTAGAATCCCAGAAGCACAGGTCCGCGGCCTTCCAGGGAGGCGGCGGGGGTGTTACAACTGAAGATCCATTCACCATGCAAGCAACAGGCCGCCGCGTGTCAGCCTGAGCTGAGAGTCAACACAGGAAGCTCTTTGGTGTGGGTGCACTCTCCTCGGTCGGCTATGGTAGTCCGGCATCCTACACGCCCAGTCGTCACAGGTGAGAGTTTACCAGTCTGCACCTGGTCGCACGGTGTCAACTCACTGCACCTGGCTGGTCAGTCAAACCAGAGTAAGTCAAAACGTAAACACATGAACCGGGCCGTCCAACAACAGCTAACGAGGTCGAGCTATTCTAATCGACGGTAATACAGCCTCTCGCTTAAATAATGCTGTCGATCTGGGCCACAGGTAAAGGGTTGGACGCTGGAATGTTTACAGCTACATGTTGCGTGTGTACTTAATGCATTCCCGTACTGTTGGCTTTGCATGTGTCTGTGCTTATAATAGGCGTAGGCCACGCGCACTGACCCATGTAATTTACTCAGGTGGTTTTCTTTAGGCATACATAAGAATATAAAAAACATTTCTTTATCGTATGACATGAACATAGGTGTTGAGTATAGGACCCTATCAAAAGACATTCTAAAGATTTCGCTATTAATGTTTTACAAAGTGTAATGAGACTGATATTCATAATAGGCCCTTATGGGCATATATAGCCGTCTTGCAGTTCTTTACATATTTTTATTATTCTGTATAATTGTGCCAGAACATTAAAATTATGATGGCAGAGACGGTTAGATATTTAAGTTAAATAAAAAAGAAAGTCAGTCATTTCATTGAATTGATTAAAATCTCATCAAATATGCATAATTATTGATATAGACATTTAAAAACCATTCGTCAAAAACAGTAATGTACTATAGGAAAACATACAGAGGTTGACAGTACAACCCTGAATACGAGGTGGGTGTCAAAAAATAATTTTTCTGACATCCCACCGAGTATTTAGGGTTGTACTGTCAACCGAGGTAAGTTTTCCTTATATTATATACCATATTTTGTAAGTTATAAGCAAAAGAGAAAGGAAATTACCAGTGGAGCAAAGTGGGCAGTATTCCAGTGTATTGATTATGCACACACTTTGACTGGTGTCAAGCAGTTTTCCCTAATATTCATTATTTTCTCTTAAATTAGGATTCTATCACTATCTCCATTTAATTAGACTGCATTATTTTACCTGAAATTAAAAAAATAATCATGCAAATCCATTCAGAATTCACAAAATAAGGAGAAAAACATTTTACACAGTAAAGAAAGGTGGGCAGTATATACGAATACTGCCCACTGTGCCAATACACCAAAAATACTGAATGGCAGTGTCCAGTTAGTATTTATCATGTATTTTGGCATTGGTATATAATAATATATAATAACTGATGAATTTGTAAATACACAACCAGTTTAGAAAATTTGAGAGTTGGTCTGTAACTTACTTTTTGACTGTTTATCATCTCTTGGTCATCCCCGACATCTCTAACTTACAATATAATGTCATAGTTTTGTTTGCTGTTTTATTTAATGTATGATCATTGAAAAATAATGATATTGTTTACTTTAGTCAGTCCTTACGATATGAAAGGGAGGTGAAGAGAGATGTAAAACATGTCTGAACATTATTAAGGAAACAAACTATCTGGGATAACACTACATAAGACGGCACTTTCGTCACACAATATGCAGGCATGGTTATTACAACACATTACACAACAATAACATGTCCAACATGAAGTCTTCTCATTCTAATTATTTGACAAAATACTTAATTGTTAGTTACAGTACTACACCGGTCCTCCCGCCAGTCATATGGAGGCCCCTATATAACGACGTATACATGTTCTCAATAAATCGGAAACTATAATTATGAAATAACAAAGAATTTACTTAAATAACGCAATAAAATATAGTATTACTAGCCCCATCCCAATGAGCTATTATAGCAGACCTTTTCACCAGAAGCGTGCTTATGCCTCAGTAGGACACATTGGGGAGACATACATACCTGCAGGAGACTAACATGTGTGGCGGAACTAATACATGTAGCTCTGACATCAGGTGGCATAGGTAGAAATACGTCGACTCGAGGATATAATTAAGGGCATGTAGGTAAAATCGGATAATTAAGCAGCAAACCGGTACACATAACTCATTACATATAGCAAGTGTTAGATTTTTAGGTCATTTATAGTCTGTTACTGGAGTTACAGTTATTTCAAATCATGTTAGAACACGTTTGGTATTTAAGACAAGGGAATTGAAGTCAAGCCCGAGGGTAGAACAGGGTTAATTAATGGTACAGCATGCAAAATCACGTAGTAGGCCTATATATAATGAGATCCAGATCTCATTACATTCACGGTCATACGCTTCATGGGGAGGCAAATTCGTGATATTTGCTTAAAGCAAAATGGATACTTTGGTTCCGTTGTGTAAAACCAATATTATTATCTAGATAAGCAAATCGAATATTGTTATAATTATTGGAACATAACTATGTATGTTCCTGTAATATGGCCATCCCAGTGTATATCAATATCTTCAAAAGTACATGAGAGCTTCCTATAAGAAATGCATGTCTAATCTAAGAAAAAATTGTTTCCCTACGATTTCATTTTTCACGTGGAATACAAAAAAGGCAAGCACATACAACCTGGCTGTCGCATGTCAAAATGCTCAATGGCATTTCCTATAGCATGCCTACTTTGGTTAAACTAAAAACTATTCTGCTGCATGACATGAATATATATATGCACATTTATATTATAATTATATATAAATTATTTTTGTGCATTAATCATATGTCATGATTTCATGAGTGTAATTTGTTTGGCAAATTGTCTTTGCTCTTTGGTGGCAATACAGTTTTAACATCTCTGTGTTGCATGTGTTACAGTTAATGAGAGGATCACACCATGGAGACAGAGGAGCCGTGGGAACTGTTTGACCTGGAGGCCGACCTGCAGGTGACCCTCAGCGAGGACGGTAAGGTAGGTGTCCCACGACAGGAGAACTCTGCTGACCTAGATGGTTCAGGAAGTGTCAACACACACGGAGTCCTAGACCTGCTTTACATCATACAGATGTACTCAGAGCCGCCAACCTGGCAGTTTGATAACGGCTGTCATTGTTACTTCAGTGAATTTATTAAATATTTACTATTCAAAATTTGCAAATATCCCGATGCTTCGAAATTCGAATTCCGGTGATAGTCTCCTATCACTTTATTTTCGGATTGGTCATATTTTCACGAGCATTTTACAAACTCAATTAAGATGAGAAAAGTTAACATCAATATCAAATCTCCCCTCGAGAAACATATCAGAAGATGGTGATAATCTAGTATGCGTCTTACAAATGAATCAAATTTACATTTGGAAACGTTGTGTCTATACCCAAAGATCATCAATATAAATGGATGTATTTTACATAATTATTGCATTTTGTATTAATTTATATTCAGGAATACCTCCGCCAGTTTGGTTTGGAACAGTATGATTTTGAAAACTATCACCCAGACGATGACCCGGGAAAGTATTTTCAGGACGTCCCTCTAGAGCAGAACCCCGAAGCCTTGTTTGGTGAGTTACCACAAGGAAGATAATTATTGTTGATCATGCAAACTGAGTGAAACATGATCACTATGGTTCTACACAGGCCTTTTTACTGTTTCCCAATGTATTGACACAAAGTAAATGTAATACATGTACATCTTGGTGTTAACCATGCATTTCCACAATACATAATCAGATAATTGCATGTGGTGTAGGTAATTTGCTTTCTTTGCAGTGCAGAAATAAATACTACCAATGTACGTCATGAAAACCCTTCGTATTACGTTCGTTCCGTTGCTATTCGTTATTGGCCTATAGCTATTCTATATATGTATGCACCGTGCAATTTATAAGGTCCATTTGCTTTCTATTACTCGTTTAATCATTCCCTGGAAGTAATGCAACATTTTTGGAACAAATAAGTTTGGTCCCAAATGATTTATCTGCTTTGCTGTATATCTCAGATCTTCTCACGAGGGACAGTTTCCGGGACAGTTCTAGCCGGAGATCGTCTGCTACCGCGCCACCCCGCCAATCGCACCGGAAGTCGTCTGCTCGCCCGTCTCCCGCCAAACCGAGGCATGACGTCACGGGGGCCGGCGAGCGGTCCGGAAGGGCCGACCCGGGCGCTGCCTACCAGAATCTGGAGGTGGACATCGACCAAGAGAGGCTGGCCTCTCCCAAGTCGCACAATAAACGAGTTAGTTTTACGGAGAATGGAGTACAGGGCATCCGGCAGGCCGACAAGGAGAACAAGCCCAGAGACGGGGACAGTTGGTCCAGCAGGTCCATGAGCAGCTTTTTTGGGAGACCCAAGACGAAACAAAACAAGAAAATAGAGAATGGTGGACTTCAGGGTGGTGGTGGATCAGATGGAAGACGTAGCCGGGGAGACAACGGAAACCCCCTTAATAATCAGAATAACGTCAGTTCTCCCGCCATTCGCGAGGAAGAAAATGCCAGGAATCATAAGAAACATAAGAAATTCAAATTTCCTGTGCTGGACCTCATGGGCCGGACGCGCAGAAACTTTGGCAGTTCCAAGCACGCTGGGAAATCGGATGAGAGTGTCGCCGCCAACGCGACTCTAGGAGCCACATCCTCCGGTGTGACCGTCGACAGGGGTAGTTATGGTGGGGTGGATAGGGTCGACCTGCTAGAGGGATCTCCCGAACTGGGAGCCTCCCGAGGAACGCTGACCAGAGACGCCGACGGCGGAACCGGAAGTTGCAGTGCCTCCGTCACCGACTCGGACTCGGACACCTACATGAGTCACCGCCGGGTGCCGGACCCTGGAGGAACCAGTCGGGGTCACTCGGGCGGGGCGGCGTCCCCTACCCTCCCGGAGGGGCTGGCACCACCCGCTCCCTTGACCTCCGTCAGCGCCTCTCAAGGTGGAGTCCAGCATGTGAAGATGGTGGAGACAGTGACTTGTCGCGCCCCCGAGTCGACCAGCAGTGAGAAGAAGGACGCGGGCCGCGGGGAGCACCTGCCCCCGGCCCTATTGGCCGCCGTCACGGGCGACCTCAACCTGCTGGTAAGCTCTTATTGTATAAAATGCCCTCTAGATCATCCACAGTAGATGGGAGGTTGTACTACTTAACGGTTTTCAGTAGTGGACTTGCGATTTGGGAGCCTTATTCCTGGACTCCATAATCACGACACCTTTCTATAGAGTAGTAACGGAGATACTTTTTGACATTGTAAAATTGTTACGGAGACGTCAGCATCATAACTATATATATGACCAATTCTCAGCCTTAGTCCTAACTAAGCACAGATGGTGACAACTGAAGATTTGGCTGATCAGCGGGCGTTGGGCCTAATGATAATTATCTTGTACAGTGGCCATATTGACAACCATAGACATACACGTAATGTAAATTCAGAGAAATCAAGTCATTCATCTCTATGTTATCTCATATGTATATTAGTTACTGAACGTCATAGTCTTTGCAGTATAATCTGTCACTGTGGTATCGTTTCACACGTATATTACTGTACTTTAGTCTTTGCATTATAATTGTACTATCTGTGATAAACATATTGGTATTCGTAAGTATCTTGGATCCTTCGTAAAGCATGCTCTTTCCTTTTGCCCCTGTATAGAAGGAGTCGGTGGCCCACCTGTCGCTGGAGTCGGTGAACAAGCTGCGGGATGCGGCAGGTAACACGGTGCTCCACGCCAGCGCCTCTGGCGGCCACCTGCCCTGTGTGGAGTATATCTGCCGGCACTGCCCTCTGCTGCTGACGTCCGAAAACAAGGCGCACCTCACCCCGACGGCCATGGCCATCAAGGTGAGGCGGGGCATAGATAACATGTATGTTGGGAGGGGGGTTGGGAGAGAGGTTGTAATAAAGCCTTCTACATTATGACCAAAAGGTAACCATCAAGGGCAGCCCTTTTAGAATGGGTTATCCACGTAATCTAACGGCATGTCACACGGTTACCGCTCTTAAATAACTTATAGTAAGTTCTTCTACAATGTGGTCGCTGACTCTTTCCCACTCTTTTCTATAGATGCAGCGTTGTTTCACGGCTAATGATCTACCATGCACACCTCACTATTTCTTATAGGCCTACCCTAAGGAAGAATTGCAAAACTACATTAAATTTGTGTTGCTATTGTTATCTGTGCACATGTCTCTCGGATATGATAGAGAATGCAGTGTTTAGATGCAGGTTCATCTATTCACCATACGTATCAGCGTATTTGTAAAAATCGTAGTTTTATTCCTCTTTTCAGCACGGTCAGATTGAAGTGGTCGATTGGTTGGTGGAAAATATGAACCTTCGACAGGAGTTGCATCCGTCTCACTCCAGGCGGCGCTGTCTGCTCCATCATGCCGCCAAGTTCGGACAGGTCAGTGGAGTGAGGGATGGGAGTTGCTTGACCCTTTGGGTGCATTGCAGTATGTTGGCAAATAACATGTGTACGGTGATTGTGGCACTTTCCAAATTGAGGCAATACAATTTGTTTGAAAATAAACAGTTACTTAGGCCAAGTGAGATTAAGGGCGAGATATAGAATAAGAAGTGTCGAGAGCTCCCCCAAATGACACTCTACCAAGAGATATCACCTAGAGATAATATAGATAGATGAATATTATTCATCTAATTCAATTACACCATGCCTAGGACGTGAAGTTTGATATAAAAGCTTATAATGTTTGATTTACGTTTAATATCTGAGGTTTTTTTTATGGTTGAGCGCAATTGTGCACATGAAGCAACAATAATTCTGTAACTAGATTTAAGAAAATTAATGGTATTTCAAAATTAAGGGACTGCTTCTTGTCTCGTGAGTAAGGAGTTTTCCTGAAATATGTGAATCTTCGCTCAGGTTATTTTTGAAAGGTCTGTTCCATATAGTGACGTCCTTGATAAGTAAAGTGGTTATCGGTAACAATCCTTCAGATCTGTTTGTTTACTCCCTGTCTTATTTCACATTAGGATGGATGTTTACGACTTCTGCTTTCGAAGATGGAGGCCACCGCAATTCTTCAGGACTTTACAGATCAGAATGGAAATACTCCTGCCCATATAGCATCCAAATATGGCCACCTCATGTGTCTCCAGGTAGCCCTTTTATTAAAAACATATTATGTATAAGAAGTATTGTACATACATGTACAATATTCGTCATTAATTATTTCTAAAATTCTATGTAGGTTAGTGTGCAAGATTAGGGGTAGATTGTTTGAAACTATAACTTCAAGGGATAACCTTATAAATGATACAATTGCAAGAATTACAAAAAAGACTTTCTCATTCTGATGGAATATGTTGCATTAAGTAACTGTAAGTTTCATGAAGGAGGTAATCGTAGTCTATAGTCTTTCTCTACTTTTTGGTAGACGTTGGTTGAGTATGGCATGGACGTGTGTTCGATTAACCAGTACGGGCACACCCCTTGTTACTACGCCGACTTCAACAACCACCGCCACTGTGCGGGGTACCTGATGGTGGTGGAGACGTGCGCCCTGCTCGCCCACCAACACGTGGACCAGGCCAAGCACAGTCAGTGGATGCAGGCCCGCAACGACGCCGTGACGGCCTTTACCACAGAGGTGGGTACAGACAAGCAGTTCTCTTCTAAAGCATGCATATCCAACTATTGATGCGCTTTTTTTGGGAGTCCCTAGTTATATCTATGTAGTATTATAGGGGGTGTAGATGGGGGTCCCTATGTCGCCCTGTCGAATTTAAGAAAGGCCTATGTCGCATGTCGTTGTCGCTAGTGAATTCCTATGTCCCATGTCGATTTTAAGATATCCCTATGTCCCATGTCGTTATCTTTTTGAGGTGATGTCGCATGTCACTAAGCCCTATGTCGCCCTGTCGAATTTAAGAAATGGCCATGTCGCCCTGTCGATTTTAGGGGTCTTCACCCATATTATAGCTATTGGTGGGGACATCCTCAATCAATCATATCTTTAGTCATTTAATTATCTTTGTTCTCACAATCTCATGCTCAGCAATTGAAGGATATTGTCCTCCAATTGTTGTTAGAATCAGGCAGTGTGAGAAGCTGCTGTAGGATACATAACCACTGCTAGAGCCAAACAGCCCTCACCCCTTCGAATTAGGACTATATTCTCACCTGTAGGTGGGCAGTCCCAGGTGGGTGAGTGATAGGTCACTCAGTGCTAGGTGACTGGCAGATCATGCATGGACCTTTCCTAAACCCCTCCCCGAGTTGTGTGTAACAGCAGGAGTGGTGGTGGTCAGTACCTATAGCCTGTATTACACATAACCTTATGGTATTAGGAGGGCCTTCAGTTTACTGAGGGATGACCATCGCTCATGCATGAGCGAAACTTTGAAGCTAATTTCTTCTTGTTGTAATTTCGTAGAAATAGGATTTCAATCTATTTGCACAATGTCGTATAGAATAATAATCACAGAAATATTTCCAGAATAGACCGGTGATGTTTCAAGTTTTTTGGTTTTCTTTTATATACTTTATCTTAAATCCCCTCCTCCAGGCGCTGAGTCTGAGTGGTGCTATAGCTCGTCAGTCTTCCGACGACGTGGACGTGACCTACCGCCTGCAGCAGACCCTGGATGACTCTATGGACCTGGTGGGAGACATGGCGTCCCAGCTCAACCACCTGTACGAGCTCACCTGTGAACTGCAGGACGGGGTATCTGACAAACGTCACCTCCCTAGTCCAGGGTAAGAGATACTGACGTCAGAGTTAAAAAGACAACATAGCATACTCCAGGATCTTTATCCCTTTGGTCATAGTACAATGGGATTCGGGCTCCAAAATACTTCAAATAAATGGGCTGTACATGTCCACTGTGTTGTAGTAGACATATGGAGGTGTCCTTGGGGCCTTATCCAGAGACACTGACTAAAACTTACCTTCTTCTTGATTAAGAACCCAGTTTAGATTACTTTGCAGAAAGATTGTCGTGCGCACCGTAGGATCATCATACCAACCAGGATAAGATCCAGGATTTCTGAAGGGGTGGGGGTCAGCATATATAGGCTTAGTTCTAAAACCGTGCACGTTTGCACACATGTGCACATCGTTAATTTTCTCTCTTTGCCTACTTTAGGTGTCCACCAAGGGGAGGGGGGAGTTCGCCCCCCCCCCCCAACCTCTGTACCCGCCGCTACCAACACCCTATTTTGTCTCCCCTTGTAGAAAGGACGATCTCCGTGTCAGTATGGAGCGGGCCACCGAGCTGCAGCGACGACTGGAGGAGCTGGACAAGGCCATCAACCACCAGACGTCGCGGCAGCAGCTGCTGAAAGTGAAGGACGTGAAGAGACGCTGGGAGGCGGTGCTGAGCGAGTCGGTACCGGAGGTCAGGGACACCCAGGAGGAGGCCAAGCAACTCGTCAGGTAGATGGGTTTATGACTTCGTAAATAATAGATGTTAAAGGGGATAGAAAGAGAAAACTTACAGAATAACTTGAATAACCCTTTACAATAGTAATGCAGGTAATACTGCTACTCCTTGACTTATTTAAATCTGTCTATACTCGTTGCTTAAATGGACCATTCTATAAGACGTCTTGTCTGCAGTGTTTTATTTTTTTCTTTACCTCCTTTTCGACCTTTGTTTGTCAGAAGACAATAAGTGATTTTTTCTTTTCACACCAATTGACGCAATGTGTTAATTGCGTGCAGTAATACCGGTATTTGCAATAGCCATTATTCAATTGCCTCCTGCACTCCTGCAAGGTTTGCGTAGGGTGGTTATTCCTATTTCACACATCTCAACATCTAAGATCTCATACTTACGTTTTTGTAGCCCTTATAGTAATAATGCTACCTGTAGACGTACTGTCTCCTTAAAGTCATATCTCTATGTTCGATAAGTGCAGACATTTGATAAGGCATTCACCTCAGACGTGAAGCACGTTGCATCAGTTTATTAATGCATACTGTCTATCCGTAAGTAAACCCATGATATGCATGAAGTATTACTCTTTATAGATTCGACGAAACTATCCATGGAATGTTCAAAAGGACTGAACAGCCATAATCCCAGTAGGGGGTCTATCATTCCAACAGTTCAAAGGTTTCCTCAGATATTTGGGATAAAGTCAACATTTAATGTTTACTTTATCCCAAATATCTGAGGAAAATATAATTCTACCTGTTTGATTTATAGATAGGCTTGCATATAAACATACCGTGACACATGACTGTTAAAATGAAGAGAAATACCCTTCTATAACTATCCATACCAAACATCTCTTTTGAAAATAGTTTACTTATATTTGATCGTTATGGTTGTTCCTTGTTCAGGCCTACACCCCTCCTGTGTTGAGGCTGTTATATAAAGGGCACACTGATCAGTAAATGACACGCCCTTACCTAAATGCCTCCATGACACCAAGATTACCCTATTAGTATATCCATTACTGCAGGAGTTGCCCAGGAGGTCCTCAGCAGGGTGTAATTCCTTAGGTGACTAACAAGTTTTGCCCCGTTAATGAGTTCCAGGAGGACGAGCCAACAAAAGCCATAATGATTATGTGGGTCTAGGCTACTGCTTGTCCGTCGTCTATGTTTGGGGTATTTTCGATAATAAAGACTATTGGTCAGCAGGAACGCAAGATCGCGCTGCCTATACTGTATACGCGCGACGTTGCCTCAAAGGCACAATAATTTATACGCGTGAATTGACTGATATGAAAACACAACAGTAATAATGGTGTAAGTAGTATATGGAAACGGGAACTTGAAACGCTTTTGAAGCGCGTCACATACATCCTGTACACACGATTTGTATTAATCATATTAGCAATAATCCCATCATGTATAAACCTTGTCTTTTTATACAAATTCCGCTTAAATTCGCTTCGCAATATACTATAGAGCGGATTTATCCTATTGTGGCGGCATCATTTACATACCAATTGTAATGTAAACGATGTCACATAAACCACGTCACGTATATAGCCGGTTTGGGCCTGACGCATAGAGCCGATTATCAGATTATGGAGGAAGTGACCATGCATGGCTCCTCTCCCCTCCCGGGTCTATCACATATAATACATTATAATTACAAGGTGTTTCATCGAAAGGATGGTTTTGGTATAATTTGACCAAACGGTCCCTTGCCCTATATCCCTTTTCCGTTTCAAACCCTACTTACCGCTATACGTTTGTCCCACAGAAAACTCTTCTCTGATGCTGTTCAGCGCCTGGTGGTGTATCGGACCAATGACCGGAGCTCCCGCCAGGTGGCACAACCTGCCATGACCGCTCCCCGTGATTTGTTACTTCCTGGCGACGTGACATTACGACCTGTCGCTTCCGATCCACGGCGGAAAGAGCCGAACATGCCCGACGCTAAGGCGCTTGGCAAACTGTCACCTCGTGCGAGGGTGGAAAATCCTCCAATTAAAACTACTGCCAAGATGTACAGTGTTCCCAATGGCCACCCCTCCAGGCCTAGAACTCTCAATACCAGTGGCCACAGTAAACCTAACAGTGCCTTCATAGCATCTGCTTCCGCATTTGAAAGACAACAGAAGACGACTGGATTGAAAAAGGGCCCGATTGACTATGGTAATATGGGACCAGAGACAACAATAGATGAGGCCATTGGTGCATCCTCAGGATCCTCAAAGGATGGATCATTTGCATCAAGCAATGACTTGGATATGAAATCCTTGGGCACTTCTTCGTCTGATCAACAGGTGAAAAATAACGTAGTAGAATCTTTCCTAAAAAGTCGTACGTTTTACCAACAGGACCCAGGAGCCCCAAAGAGTAACGACCCCAGAGGCTCCACGGGCGGTTTGTTTTACTCCGGGCAGAGGCCTAATATATCTCAAATGCAGACGGCAGACTCTCCAGGGCTACAAACGTCAGCCTTCTCTGCCTTCAACCGTGTCCCGAACCGACCATTCGTTGATAGCAAACAGTCAACATCTTTCGACGACTTCAGAATATCAAAAGAGCATTCCCAAAGTTCATCTAGAGTTTCCATGCCGTCCACTTTCGTTCTTGCTGGAATCAAGAAAGGTATCACACTAGACAGGGAAGATAACAAAGAGAGACAATCTGAATATATTGTGGAAACTTCTCTCAACGAGAAATACCGAGAGCTCTCAAAGGAAATCTCTCATAGTGACGATATGAGTCAATTGCCTAGGACAAAACCGAAAGAGGCTTCTATTCTCAAAGTGACTGATTTAGGACAGAGTCTGAAGTCCCCAAATAAGAGTACCAACTCAAATGGGCATATCAGAAACATTGTTTCACAAATAGAAAAGCAAAGTACATCAGATGATAAAAATACAAGACAGAAATCTTCCATCCAAATAAGTTGCAATAGCGAAAATTATGAGGAGCGTATCAGTGAGCCCACCATCCCCCCTCCCCCTCAACCCCCCACGGTCCCCGTCAAACCCGTATTAAGACGGTCTGTAGTCAATGACAGCCATCTCACACCAAAAGTGGCGACGTCATATGACCAGTCCGTGACGTCATCGACGGACAGCGCCACTACCGGTGAAGATGATGAAGAGCTGCTCTCTGAGGGAGACCTGGGGGCTGAGCTGGAGGGGGACGACCTGATGCTGGGCCCACACACCTTCCTGGACGACGAGGTGGACGAAGACTGTGAGCAGTACGCCGACCACATGTTCAGCCCGGAGGAGCTGCTCGCTTTGGCCCCTGGAGGAAGGCTGCCCCTCTCCATGCAGTTCGAAACGAGCCTTTCTACTATTGAGGAAATGTCAGTTGTGAGTGAAAGCACACGTGGGGACGATAATACGGATGGAGAGGTAGGTCCTTTGGCATGCAAGTGTTCCTAATAATAATAACGTTGCCGAGTAATTCTGCACAATTAAGGTTAGAAATGTAAGCGGTGTTATGATCTTTTTACTAATTTGTTAGATATTCTTATATTCGTTATTGACTTCACATGATTACATGACCTTCCAGCCAAGATATGAGGAGTGTGAGATTTAATCTGAGAGATAAAAGTTACTGTATAGAGTGATGATGAACAGTGATGAGTGATATGTTACAATTCACATTCAACCTGGTTAATCGTGCTTATAATTATACATGTAACAGGATTCAATTAAACTTAATAGGCTCGACTCGTATGACTATATTATATTTTTGTTTTACCAGGATTCATCATAGGCCTATAGGCCTATCATACATTTCTTGCTAACAATTCCATCCTTTATCAGGCACAGGAGAATGTGGGTGCAGAAAGACATTCCGATTCCGATGACACCGTCACTCACCCTAGCGATAATGAGGACCATGGAAATCCTACTGAAACAAAAGACCTAAAAGAAAAGATGTCCCAATTGGTATGTCGTATCAAGTTGAATCCGTGTCACTAGAGCAATTTGATTCCCATGCAGAGGCGCCTATAGTTCCTTTATTGGTTATTCGTAAGGGTCCCCCAAAGGTTTATCATCGGAACTTCTGCATCGTGTAAAAGAGCCATAAAATGATTAAAATTGGTCTTTTGTGGAGCCTTGTTCCCAATTTGTAACAATTATCTCTTGATGGGCCTGGAGTCTTGGCACCTGTCAATCACTATTACTGCCAGACAATTAGTCACCTGCCTTCTCATTGGCCGTCTGCAGTTAGGGGTCAGTGGCACCATGCAACAGTACCCTGATTGACAGCTACCCCATCGCATACCTATCTGTTTACCTTTGGCCCATTGCACTTTACTTGAATTCCGAAATACTCACGTCATTTTATGCTTGAAGTCATTATTGTTTGTAAACAAATCAATTGTGATGGGTCGCCAAAATTGGCTTGGGAAGAGTTTTAATGTATTTTGATGAAGTTTTAGTCTGTTTTCACAGTCAATATTTTACCACAGGCCTGGGTTATGGTCATAGAATATATCTAAATAGTTAACAGAATTTGCAAGATTTTTACCCTTCATTGTGTTTGGCTCCCTTTAACTCTTGTATATGTTGTGCGGGACATGATTTAAGACGAAGTATTTATTGTCTAATGAAATAAAGATACCGAGGGTAGCTGCAGCTAACTCAATAGTAAAGCTCAATTCATATTATCTTTTTAGACAACCCCAACTTCTGCAGCTGAAGGAGATAGGCCATGGTAAGATTTCTCAAAACTTCTGTTTCCTTAGAGTTTTTGTTTTCTCAACGATTGCTAGAATTTGAATTGCTAAAAGTTGATCATATGTCAGTTAGAATTTAGTTTTGATCCCTTTATCAAATATGTACACATTTGGAGATTTTACCTCACCAAACTTATCCGAAGAATAGTCATTGGAAAATGCAGTTGGTTTGTCTGATACATTTATTTGATATAGATTTGTCTTCGTACTGTAGTCTTTTTGAAAAGAAATATCTAAAATTTGATTTCTGGAAAGTAGAATTATTTAAAACTATATTTCATATTTTTCAGGTACGAAACTTCAGATGACGATGACGGCACATCTGGAGGTAGACGTCAATCCCATATAAAAGACCGCCCGGAACACTTCACCCTGTTTTGAATGGAACAACAGTTCATTATGATGGGTGACGGTCCCAAGTCACTCTACCTATTTAGCTAATATACAACACTTGTCAATACACTACGTAGCAAGAGCCACTAAATGACAAAACATTGCAATACCTAAATCGCCATCAGAACATACTGCCTTACGATAAATCTCATCATAGGATTTCCTGTTGTTTTACCAGACCACTAGACACATTTGTACCATTGATTAGTTTGACGATACAGGAGCATCATACTTACCTTTGCCATTGCCATAGGCCTCTGCAATGCTTGTCCATACTTGAGCTATGAGCTCACATGTACACGCATATGACTTACAATGTTTCCTATTTTTGCACTTTATATCTATTACCACTAAGTGGACTTAGATATGTACAACTTGCGTCGTACTGATCTAAATGCGTGCCCAGCAACTAAGGACACTGCCAAAGCCAGTATTCATCAATGAAAACCCATAAAACCAATTTAAAAAGTACGTTTGAATAATATGATATTTTAATACAAATCATGCATGCCTTAAAAGCATGTAAAATCCTGAGAATCCTTGGTTAATCTTTAGAGGCATGGTGTTTTGATTGCTAACAAATAATCATAGGATGCACCCTTCCGGTTCTAGTTAGTGACACAGATGCCAAGCTGTTACCTGTGGTACTCAATTATTCCGCACAATGCATCAAATAGCTGCTGACCTTGATGTTTTTACGCAGACATTTATAGGTAGATTATCATGTGTTTTAACCCCTTCCACCCCATAAGGCCATATTTGGCCACCACATGGCTTTACCCATAAATTGGAACCTAATGTTATGGTTATCTTCTAATTGCAAAATGAGTATTCAACCTACAGTCAAAAGGTAAATATCAAAATATTCCTGATGCTCCAAGGAATCTTTAGCTTTTTATATTATCTTTCAAAGATAATTAGTGCTTTTAGAACACATATTTGAGGTCAGGACATCATGCCAAATTTAGGGCAAATATGGCAAAACCTCAAAATTACCCTCTCAATTGCAATAATTAAGTAATTATTTGGAAAAAACATATTTCTTATGTAATTTTGTGTGAAAACTTGACTTATATGAAAATTTACAGAGAATTCAATGGCATTTGCAGAAATAATAAAATGTTCCTGAATGAGGCATTATGGGTAATTTGCAATGGAATGTTTTTTCCGGGAAATTCTATGTTTAAGAAAGGTTGTTATGTTACCATGGTTACGGAAAAAAGAATATTAAGGGTCAATGGAACATTTGTCATGGATAATGTAGAAAATATCTTTGTTCACCTAATACTTCAAACAGGTAGAGAAATAACCTTCTGAATCAAAAGTTATTACATTTCTATCATTTTCTATAATTAGATATGCCTTCTTTTCCTTACTAAATATGGTAAAGTTCAAATTGCCGTAACATGGAAAGTAATATGATAATCAGGACTCGGGTGTTTCTATTATACAAGAGGTAGGGCACTTCATACAACCATATCTTAGCTTCTAAAAGGAATATTTTGAAAAGGTTTGCAGCATTTGAAAGCTTACTTTCTCTTGTCTACAGATATTTTCTACCTTATATTCTCAGGAATGGAGGGTTGAAGGGGTTAAGTATTGATTATTATATAACTTCGTATTTAGAGCATATGCCTTGACACGTATCATTGGTGCTATTAATATTACAGTACATATCTCAAAAGCTGTAGGTATGTTATTATACTAGCTGCTAGGATTTATATTATTTAACTGCAGAAGGAAATTAGTCTTACTGGACATGTATCATTTCTATTGTTCTTTGACTGCTGATACATAACTTTGGTTCGATAGAGCGGTTTCGTGAATAAATAAAGAAAAATGTCTTTTATTTTGTAACGTTGGGTTATCCCTTTATTTCTGGTTATCCATCCTTCTTGTGTTGGGAACATTTATCATATCCTGGGGTGATACAAGTTTAGTATTAAGAAATTAGCGCATTACTGGGACAGGGAGGGTGATAACTGAAGTGTTTTCACTGTGGAGGGTAGTAGAGGAAAGTAGTTCTGGCAGCAGAAAATAGGCCTGATCAGTAATAGATCTGATCATTCAGTTAGTCTTTAAGTCCTTTTTGGTTAGATTTAGAATTAAAATTTAATATCGTGCCAGGATATGATAGATATAACATGACCAACCAATGTCTTGGTTTTTTGTAGGGTTATCAACCCTTAGCGTGCCAGAGATCTCGTCCTGAGGGGAGAGCCCCAAGGCTGCAATGGCTGCCAATAGCCTTGCTACACCTTTGGTCCTCCCCGTGTTGATTATATATATGACATATTCATGTTGTTGATTTTGTATCTCCAATAGATACTCGAAACGATATCCAATGTGCATAAAATTGACCATACATGAAAGCTACTATACATAGTTTGTTATCAAAAAGGTTGTAGATATATTTGAAGGCTGAAGCATAATATTATGGTATTGAAAAGTACACTAGCCAAATGGAAACCATAGAAATAGATAATATTAACGTCATATCATGAGTTGAGGAAACCAACTTCGCTTTACTCTTCGAGATGAAAGGACTTAATCTAATGCCCAGAAATGTTACAATTTCAATATGTTTGTGCGAAATGTCAGTATTGTGCGGACCGAGCCTCTCAAACATCACAGCTTGTAATTTACACAAAACTTCACAGTCTTCTTTAAAATAGACCATTCAGAGGCAAAAAGGAATTACTTTGGCACTGTCCTCTAGTTTCCATGTGTCTGCCGCCTTACATCATGAATAAGGGAACTGTCCACAAACTGCCTGATGTATGCGTCTTAGCACTTATCTGTACACCTATGGCTATGAGGCTTTTATGGAGGTGTAGTCTTTCTTGGTGCTGTCCCCCAACATGCAGACAGTCCTTATCAAGATTAGGTCCTTGTACTTGCAGACAGAGCGGTAATTACTATATGGCTCCCGGTGAATAAGATGCTTCAGGTTATGCTCCATTGCATTATGGCACTGTCGGGCCCGCCCACACTGATCAATTTGCGACCACTGTGTGTGAAGGCAATTTTGCGGACGCGGGGATGTGATCTGTAGGTATGGCTGAAGGCCTAGAAAATAAATCCAAAGTAAATATTCTAGTGATAATCAGATAGAGTGCCTTATTTATCAAAACATCATTATCTTAATGAAAGTCCGAAAGGATAGAAACATGTTGTTTTAAGATCTACTTATGGCCAAACGCGTCAAGAACATGACTTTCATCAGCCGAGAGGTATAGAGATCTCTACTACAACACCATAATGTGGACTATTATATTATAACCGACGTTTATATGGTTGTATTAGTTAAACAACATTACTCCAGAATTTCACGTATTATAGGTTAAGGAAGGGGCCGGGGGCGCACGGCACGTTTCCATATAATAATTATAACTCGGAATACGATACGGAAATGTTGCCCTTTCGTGTATCGAATCAATCGAATTGCAATCTTTAACAAACTGTAATGTAAGAAGGTTCATGTGTGTTTATAGGCTACACCCAGCCCTGACTCTCATTACAGTCTCCATCTCCTCAAATAGGGCTTACTTTCTTTCTAAAGTCCCTCGTGTAAAGGGAACGTTCTTATTTTCCTTCCCCGTGTTCATGAATATTACGCTGACCGATTCTTCTAGGTAATGTCTGTGAAACTTGGGCTTGAGAGTATAGCTATTGTCATTGAATTATTTAATTAGAGTGTAATGTATCAGAAGGTCCATTATGAAACTTGAAGCGCCTCTTTTTTGTCGTGTTTATAACAGTGTATAAAGGGGCTGATCATAAATACCCCGTGAGAGCCTATGCATAAACAACATTGTATTGTGAACTTACCCCCTGTTTGGAGCAAGGGTACCTGAAGACACTGATAGCCCCTTTACTGTCGCCCATAGTGACCAACGTCTGCTGGGGATTTATGTCCATTGACAAGATGTCAGCTTCTCTAGCCTGCTTGGAGTGGTAAACACCTGGAACCAATAACAAAATGAAAGCCTGCTAGTGTATGAAGCAGTGAGTATAATAGACCTGTCCACTTTAGCTGTTTAGGATGTATTGCTGGCATGATACAGAGGTCGGACATAATTGCAGTTTTTGCAAAGTCAGCCACTGACACAAATCTGAATGAATGAGTTAGTACTTAATTGTGTTTTCTAAGTCAATAAGATGTCATTTTTGCTTTTCAGTCCCACAGCTACATATTTAAATCATATTGAAAGTAAAAGCTTATAAAGTTTAGTTTTGGGTAATACTACTAGGAAAATTACTGTGAATCAAGTATGATGAACATTTTTCTACAAAATTAATGTTGATATCATAGAAATAAGGGATGGGCTAGCTGGCAAAGTGGACAGGTCTATTATATACAATTGATGAATGCACGTTTTTTTTAATTATTTCAACTGTCTGGGAATGCCACTCTTAATATGCAGTCCGACTAGGCCTATTTATTTCTTGTCTCAATATATTTAATCTGAAGTACGCATCAAACATTATCATCTGTGATTTATTGGCTTCATAGATGATATCACTATCAGGACAGAACACCGGATACCTTATAAACAAAATTCTGACTTTTACATCAATTTTATCTTACCTGCTACATCATAACCTAGTTGACAATGATGACTTCGCCACTTCAGATTTCTAATTTCCTCGGGTTTCTTTACAGAGTCCTTTGTTTTGCCTCTCCCTTGAAACATAATCATATTTATGAATGTTGACTAAAATGTAATGTTTTTGTATCTTGGGAATGAAGTACAGGCAAGGGACCAGCAGGAGCTTGCAGAAATAGTAACCATAATTATATCGTATTACGATAAAAAGAAATACTGTCACCATTTCACAATTTAGCCAAAGGCTACTGTATCATTTAGAACCACATTCACCTTACAATAACTAAAGCTATATGACGATCCAAAACGCTAGCAAGATCGCTCATGACAGTTGCGTTTTCATAGTCCCTATTATCTGTACGCAGTATTACGTATGCAGTAGGGTATCGCTGTTTTGGACGCGATGACAACATTAACTTGGATGTAGATAGGAAAATACCTAAAGTTCTAAAGGTATTGACGTCTCAACATGTGGCATACCTGAGATACTCTGTCATTTGGAAAGAGGACAAGGAATTGTGACTCACAATAGAGTAGCTCCGTGCTGGTCGAGCTACTGCGGAGAATCCAGGAGTTAGCATATTTATCTGACGACCAATCCATGCCATTTATAGCTCCTCTGTGTAGCTGTTTTAATAATACAAATATTAAGAGAAAGACAATTTTCAAGAGACTCTAGCTACAATGTTTTGTAAGACGTTTGTTTCTGGTGTTACTCTGATTTAAGCATTTTACACATAGGCCTGGAAAATAAATGGGATTAATAGCAAAATGTTGATAGAATTTGCTTTTTGGCTACCATGGTAACCAAATGTCCACAATTTTTTATCGTCCATAGAAGATGTAAGGCTACATCAGATATGGCCAAATAGCAAAAAGAAATCATTATTCACTACGTTTTATCGATTAAGACAGCAGTCACCCTACAAAGGAATTTACACTTAGAAACACTAAAATACCATTTAATCTGGTAATGAGGTGTCCTCAGTGCAATTTAAGGTCTCTTTGTTCACAGGTCCTACGCTTGGTGTAGCTAGATATATAAATATCTGGCTAAAATGCTACTTCAATGACACAAGATAAAATGCCATACTATTACAATAGTTTAGAAATGTAGGGCCCACCTTGATTTGGCTACCAAGTAACCACTTCCATCGTCCTGGTTCTTCCTCCTTCCAATCAATGAAGAAAACTGTTCCCTCGGAGTCACCCGCCGCGATCTGGTCGCAATCTGAAAAGGATTTACAAAGTTTGACAGTTTTAGATACTTTCTACAAAGAGGTGTTGCCCAAGTAGAACCAGTGATTTCCAACCAAAAAAATGCATAATGCCCTAAGGGTAATACATAGTCACTGAAGTTCAACATGACTTTCACTGCAAATAAAGATATTAATCCGTAACATGTTTTTTATGTCAGAAAGTTTTCTGGATCATGCCTTTCAGAGTAAGACATAAGTCATAAAGCAATACGTGTATTATCGCACTCTGTGACACTCACCCGGTGACAGTTTGACAGCAGTAATTCTGCTCGCTGTCAACTTGATGAGAGCAACCTCTGTGATTTCCGGTACTCCGCCGACCACGGCAACATCAAGGACGATCACCCTGTCAACAAGGGTCAGGGGATTAGTGGGTAGTTCCCCTTAATCTTTCTTTTCTGATCTAATTTGCTAATGTAGGCCTGCTAACTTAATTTCCTTTATCCAGTAAGGGATATTCCTTCTTGGAAAACTTGGCCTTAAGTAGTATTGGAATATAAAGTATCACTTACATTTACTTAGAAATAAAGCGTAACTTACGATTCCTTCGTGCCTAATATGACCATACTTGCGTCTCTATTTGCGTCGACACAGAGAATAAGAGTATTCTGAAATATCAATAAGTAAATACCTTTAATTACCGCCACAATATAAAGATGTAATTCAACGTTTTAAAGCAATGTATACATCATTTTGGCATGTGAATTAGACTCTTTCTCTTAATACGCTTACTTGGCAAAATGGAAACCCACAATCATGTTCTCCCAAATTACTGCAAACCGTTAATGAATCTCAATGGAGATAATTTCATCTTTTTTATACATTCTCTGCTTGCATTTTTGAAAATTCATTAGGCCTGAGGTAAACTGGTCAGCGTCGTTATGAAGAAAAGGTCTTTCAGGCTGATGGCTTAAGGTTTCTCCAATTGATTAGTGTTTGGTGACCACTCACCTTCATGAGGGCCTTCCACACAGGGTGTCTGGAGGCGGTGTTGATGAGACAGATGACGCCGTCCAACCCTCCAGTCAGGATCAGGTTAGGTTTCTCAGGGTTAATTGGCACTGTCAGACCTTGGGCCGCGTCAAAATGACCCTGTCATAGGAATGCGTGCGCATGTTATTGGGAAATTCATTCAAGAATCAAAAGTATTTAAAGAGTCAAATGAGACGAATATGAAGGCCTATGTAGAAAACAATTATTTCTCTGTCGATGATTTGCATGGTTATACCTTGCTACACCATCGTAGGTATGTGCTTCGGCATGTTGCATCTCTGTTTGGGGTCTTCCATTTAGTATGTACGCACATTCTAAAAAAAAACTCAGTTCACCCCCACCCCACCGCCCCTTGGGTTAAAGTATACACATTGGATTTGTACGGGAACGTTCGCACATTTTCAAAATTTCCCGACCCCCTCCCCCTTAATGCATACTTAATTCATGGAATGCCCCTTTCACTACCCTAAATGCTTGCGATTGACGATTCTAAAAGTAGGCGTATGTTCATCAATTATGAATATTCAGGTATTCAGCTCATCCAAGGAATCAAAGAGTAGGTCTTAATAGGCTTAGGTTCGATTCATCTGTTCATCAACATCCATGGGAATGTCTCATTAACCCTTTCACTGCTAAATATGTCATTCTACAGTTCATAATTACTGAGATATTGCCCAAAATATGAAAACTAGTCTAAAAATTGTCTAAAACTCAAATTTTCTCTAGATTAATCTTATAGATTTACTTTTTATGTAATTCTGACAAAAACATTCCAAATGTTGGCACTGTGCCAATTGGGCAATAATGTCGGTGTTGGCAATATCCACACTATATTCTATTTGGGGGTTTCCATGGCAACCAACTTTTGGTAAAATATCAATTCCATTTATTTTAAAGAGAACATTACAAATTAATCTTGTTTCCACAAAAAACAGTTTGCAATTATCATGAATGAAACCAAATTTATGAATTTTTGAAAATTAAATTATTTTCCACAAATTAACATTTTTACACAATTTTTTAAACTTATAGCAAATTCAAATTTATGTATCGGTGTGCTAATTTGTTCAATTGGAATTCTGTCATTTTCTAGTGAACCGGTGCTAGAATGTTCAAATGTTCATATCTCTGGTTCTATTTGGAATTTTTGGAAAATTCTTTCACTTCCTGGAAGCTTAATATCCCCTCTTTAAGGGCATTCCCTATGGGAATTTACTGTAAAGCCACTTTAGTGGCTTCCCGCGGTGAAAGGGTTAAAAAAGAACACTGTTTATTTGCCAACCAATCAGTATAGTAATTCAATTATCAATTATGAGTATTCAGGTATTCAGCCCATCCAAGAAATCACCGAGTAGGTCCTTCTAGGCCTAGGTTTGAGTCATCAACATGCAATTTTATTGGAATGCCTTATTTAAAAAGAAGATTGTTTATGTGTTAACCCATAGTACTTCTGCGGTTATCATCGCTGGTATGTGAGACAACGACCCGCACCTGAGTCAGGGCCACCGTGTTGAGGACGACGCCATCTAGGGGGGCCTTGGTGGAGCCGTTCAGATTGGCCGTCAGGATGGAGTTGGTAGTCGTCCCGATCAGCAACAGGTCCCCGTGCTGGACCAGAATGCGCACCCCGCCTTCACACTTAGGTACCTGCAGAGAAATAACCAACACACATTAGACCTGTTCTCTGAAGCAATAAAAGGTTCGGTCTTTTTGAGGATTGCTAGGCAATTGTCTTTATGTGCACACCTGTCTTGGCCTGTACTGCACGTCAGGTGAAGTGAGTATATAAAGCTTCCATAGAGGACATCGACCTACCTGTAACTCTCCGGCTTTGTCCATATTCTTGTTCCATTGCCAAGCACATATTCTGCCGTCCCTCCCTCCGGAGATGAGCACATTCTTAAGCGGCAGCAACGAAAATACCGGTCCCTGTTTAGGAATAGATTAAGGTTTTGATCCCTTTCTTTAGGACGAGATTCTTTTTAGAATTACACATTGCAATATTTTGAAAACCAGAGGAAACCCTAAAGTTTATTGCAAAATAAAACCACAGATAAAACTTTGGTGACTGTTTGTCTTAATGATTAGCTGACCTTACGTCAGTATCACTTTGTCCTTTGTTAATAATGTTTGTATCAAATACAAAGAACTTGCATAGGCCAAATGGAGTGTCTGATTGCTACAGATGTAAGGAGAGGACTCACTGAGCATTGCTACTAAGATTGGTTTACTTAGGGGATGTTTTCGACCAATAGCAGCTCTAACATTGTCAGATGTTTTCCAAACGAATAACATTCTTTGGGTGTATTTCTGATTACGTTGATCAACGGACATACATCTTTTGATATTCTTTTTGTGTGTTATTTTGGATGATATCTGATCGCATTCGGCTATTCTTGATTGGTTCAGTGACAGGACCTGAAGTTTTGACCTTATCATTTCAGTTGCAACGTTCAACATGGTCTCCCCCTTAAGCCTTAATTTAGCACTGCCAGAAAAGAACTCAAACATGACCCCAAAACACTCCTGGTCGGGCAGATAGGCTTGGCCAAATGGGCGGACCTGGGTGACACATGTGCGCCTTCTGTATGGGTGACAGATTACGCCTACCTCGTGGCCGTGTTTGATGTAGTTGTTGATGACGTTACGTCCGGCCGTCCACACGTAGATGGTGCCGTTGGAGTCGCCGGTGATGAGCTCGCCCCGGTCGTTGTGAGACATGGTGATGACAAAGCGGGCCTTTAGGTTATCCTGAAACACGCCATAAAGCAGCCATGGTCACAACTCGGGTATTGTAGGTCAAAGGCACTGTTTTTAGCACAGTGATCTGTTTCATAAATAGGTACGTCCGCTGCTACGGAGAGTTCCCGTGTCCCCAGGGGAAAATATGGCACAATATAAAGTAGTATATACCATAATTATTCATACACAACCACATGCAGATGAGATTAAAAGAGATTACTTACAACCAATCAGGCATTTGTAATTGGCCGCTTTCTGTTTACTTGAAGTTTTGATGTCACTTCCTGTCATAATCCTAGTCCTACTATGGTTACATAGTCGTATGTGATTTTATCTACTGTGCCCAGGGGCGGATCCAGGATTTTGAAAAAAAAGGGGGGGGGGGGGGCGTGCTATAGCAAAATTTTCGCTGGTACCCTCCAGGTGCAGGAGTTTTACATTAAAAAAATCTAAATTTGGCCCAAAAAAGGGGGGCGGGGGCGCACGCCTTGCACGCCCCCCCTCCCTAAATCTGCGCCTGGTGCCTAGAGATTTTCAGTATATAGGCCTACACCACATAGTCTATACGCTATCATATGAGCTCCGTAAGTATAATTATGAAAATACTGAAAAGGGACAAAATATCTGCATGTATGCCTGAAAGCAATTTCCTACGACTATAATCATGAGTTAGCTGCGTGTGCGTCCTGAAAGGTGATGGTTAATGTAAAGCCCCCCTAACCCCCCTAACCCACCTCGTAGTCGGCCTTGTGAAGCAGCTGGACGGTCTTCTCGTCGGCGAACACCGAGTACCACCCCACGTGCTCCTTGCCCACGGCCACCACCACGTCCGGGTCTTGGGGGCTGAAGTCGATGTCACAGATGACGTCCGTGTTGAGCTACTCCCGCACATATCGGACAATGGAGAATTATCATTAAAGATGTTGTATCTAACAAAAAATGGGGATAAATTGGAACATTTACAATTTGCGAAAATGCATTGCTCTATGAAGGGCCTGTTACAACTGTTTTAAACCCAGAATAATTCATTTTAGGATTTTTTTTTATCACTATCATAGATTATTGCATTTTTAATAACATCAGAATATACTCGCGGATTGTACGAAAGCTGGTTCTTTCGTGCTCGATTTTTGTACTGAAAACATAGCGATCTAGTTTATTCATTCTTCGAGTGAAATTGCTCAGCCGGCGTTTCCTTGTCACCAATAAGGACAACAGTTGCGCAGTAGGTTACAATGATGCGACCACAACACTATGACAGTAATACGTTTTGTCAAAATAAGAAGGCAATGCAAAGTAGAAAACTGAATGACTGATGACAAGCTACATGTCGCGAGCTCCCAATTAGTATATTCTAAATTGACTATCTGCAAGCCATACCAGTTATGTTATTAGTCTCTGAAAAAACCACTGCAAATTTACCAGTAATTACATGCGAATGGTTATGAACTAGCACATGAAAATTATATCTGTTAGTATCACTAACATACACGTTCACATAGGAAAGACAATACCTACCCTTCTCTTATCCAAGAAAACACAAAAAAATGTGAAATTTTACCACCTATTGGACATATACTCAGTATATATGCGAACAAGATTTTCAGTTGAGATTATATCACTGCCACTTGATATAACCAAATGTTTCCATGATGCGAAATATAAGTCTGTTTACACTTTTTTGCACGTATGGATATATCTGACAGTTTTGTAGCGGGAGGGTTCCTGTGAGGATTTTTCCCCAAAATTACATGAAAAACAGAAATTCTACCCTAGAACTCACTTTAGTTTACCTTTAATACCTTCAATATTACCTTGAAACTCCTTTGATGGTAGCACTGGCTACGTCCTTGGACATCCCACATACTATTGAAAAAAGTACACGTACGGTTACAGGGGTCACTGACAGTGCCATTTCTGTAACCAGCGTGCCTTTTCTTGACCCATACGTGACATTTGTAATTACACCTCACTTGTAGTGTTATAACACAATGTAGTTATAAGCAAGTGCCCTCCCATTGCGCATACCTCTGTCACAATGGCATGTAACCTGACTGATAATGCAGGCCTCACCTGTCCAGACGCCACTAATTGCCCATTAGCCAGGTCCCATACCGATATGACGTGGTCCTCGCCCAGCCCGTCCACCGCACAGAGCCGCTCCTGGAGGCGGGGAGACAAACGACATGCATATTTATTCAATAATAAAAATTGGAAGTTTTACGTAAAGTATTCTTACATACATACGGTGCCAACAAAGAAGAAGCGGGTATAACATGTGCGACTTTGTTTTCAGTTATTTTCATGGCCGTGTTAATTAAATGCCATTATCGTGTTGGTTAAACAAAATAAAAGCAACGAAAGAGAATGAGTCTGCTTTAAGGAACTGAAATACAATAGCAGAAAGAATCGAACAAATATCCAAGGAGAAATCTCGTCAATTAATTCAGTCCTTCTATAATTTAACAATTTATCAAAATGATGAAAATTTATTATGCAGATAAGCATAACAGAAAGTAAACGCATAACTGAGGTTTCTAGTTGCCATGAAGTATCAACAACTGATATGTTGACAATAATAGAAATGAAGACAAAATCAACCCTGGTGATCGCATTATAAATCTATTACCCAAATTTTCGCGAAACCTTCCACAGTACGAGTTATACCATTATGGGTCACAAGAAGACACACACAATCATAATTCGTCATGAATATTTTTCAATCAAGTTGGTTTCATTCTGTATTGATTAGTGAAACAGCCACAGCTGATGAAAAGAAGTTATTTTAGTAAGACCAGTTGAGGTAAAATTCATTTTTCATGTAAAAATGATATGCTAATCAAAATCTTCTCCCAAACAAAATCCCACTTTTTATGATTTTTATGATTTTTAAAAAGAGTTTCTAATACATCATGGGTCTGTCCAGAACAACTTATTGTCTCAACATTTCCTCTTCATTTAAGATTGATTGATGGACTTTCTGGAAAACAGCACGATTGCCTTTAAATTGAGAGTGGTGGCCACCCCGGGATATCTGATTTGGTAAGCTTTAGAGAAGGACACAAAATCTATGGCATAATACATTGACATTAAAACTATAATCTGCTGATAATGGAAAAATTAAAATGAATCGACTGGACATGTCATTAGGCAAGTAGAACTTAATGATTGGCTCAGGGGATCCATTTACGTCTTAATCGAAAGGACATGTGTGATTGAGGTTGGTGGTGTCCGACCTGTAGGGGGTCAAGGGAATGTTAGGGCTATAGACCTATCATAGGGGGCACACGTTGGGGCTTAACCTTAACTATTTTTACTATTGTGCGCTCAAATCATTATTATCATGGAAGTGTTGCCCACAACGGCATAGGGGGTGGCATGGGGTCAATCAGATTGTATAGTATGACGTTGCACCTTTGTGCAGTATCCATTCTCCTTATTGAAGGCAGTCCGAACATTAAGCTGTGAAGAGAAAAAGAAGCACGGTATCCTTGACTGAAGGGCATTCACAAGATTCCAAAGTTAATCATTTAGAATATAAAGAGAATTATAACTGGAAGAAGGTAGAGTTAATTCAACTGAGACGCTGTGCAGATCACAAATTATTCGACGAGAGGATTGCCAATTTGACAAAAGGGATTTAGATTAGTTTGTATCAGTAGAAGGTGTGGTTATCTGGTTTATGAGAGGCGGCCTATTTGTTTCATCAGTGACTGAAAATGTTGCCACATACACATATTGTTTTCACTTCAATGTACTTTTTTGTTTACGACGTGTAGGTATCACACTTAGGAGGTGTGACTCCATGTGGCTATTTCTACATTAGAATGTCATGAATAAAATGAATGATGTTTAGTAAAATACAACCAAGATTGTTTATATTGGCGTAACTTTACCTTAGTTCTACAAATGCCGAGTCCTACGACGGCCTTATTGAAGAAGTCGGTGCCGAAGACGTGAAGGGTCTGCAGGCTATCGGAGCGCCACACCCGCACAGCCGCCTAGTACAAAAAACAGTTTAAGGAATGTGAGTTGTGTTTTTAGAGTGAAGTTCATTGCATGACTTTACTTTGACAAATGATATGTTTAGGGTAAAACCGAAGAATCAAAAGTAATTCAGGATTCCACACTTCGAGTTCGTTATACGGCGTTTGATGTGATCGGTAAACATTTCACCATTGAAAATACCTGCCTAGCTAATTGATTAATTAAAACTAGGTCCTGTTATCCCATGGAAGCGTGTAAAAAATGGAATCTTGTCGGTAAAGCGATTCAGTCCACAAACAACTTGGTCCTTGTGAATAGTTGTCTATTTAAAAAGAACACTTTAAATCAGGGGCAGTCAAAGGTGATAGAAATTGAAAGGTTTTTGAGACGTCTTCACACTTAGAATAATTGTCTGTCAGATAGTGTCATACATCTGGTCGTATGTAACATGGAATATTAATTTTGTGAACCCACAGACGTAGTGGATTGCTCTCTGATCGAATCGCTTAAAAAGGAACACCATTTCTGATCGTTTTCTATAAGTTCTGGTCACTTAAACGACAAGGTTTTAAGGTGAATTGTTCAGTGGGGACGCCCCTTTAGTGCCTTAACAATGTCATTTATAGGCCTACATGCTACATGTAGAAGTGTATGGCCAATCATTTTAAGTGACCAAGACATTGGACTTCCGCAGACATCAAGATTCATTACACGAGGTCAACATCTTAGGACCATTTGTTATGCAGAGAATAGAGTAGCGCAAATATTGAAAGAGCATCTGTTAATGTTCACCTTGTTTGGTCAACGGTCCTTATTTACCGAGCAAGATGCTGAGTAGTATATGGGAAAGAGGATTTGTTATCAGGCACCGCTACGGGCGGGACACGGTAGTAGTATACGGAAATAATCCATTGTATCAGGCGTGCTTACGAAAAAACTTGATTATTATAATCACCCGTTGAAAAGAAACCAAGAACACAAAACAAACCTTATCATGATCTTATTCTATCAAATTTTGTTTTACACGTACGCGATAATGATTTCATTTCGTTCAAAAATCATTAGTGCGTAATACAAATGAAAACACTTGACCAAACGGCGTCATTAAGCACGCAGACCTGTTGAATCGATTTGAAATAATCATAAGATTTAACTCTTAAATCATCCAGAGAAAGTTTGGGAAATTGAGTGTTGAAACCTTTTATTTCATATTTCCTGTGAAAACACTGTTGAAAATCAGGCCTCTGTGCATGGTCAGACGTCTATATATATTCTGTTGGTTGTTTTACCAACGCGAGCGGCTGTACTGTTGACCAGTGCGTCATTCCGACTTTGCCAAGTGTTCTGGTTATCATACATTACATTAGGGGACTATATTAGGCAGAATGGGGTATAATCGGACAGATAGTAATTGAATAATACTCGCTGTTGAGACCCCGAGGCCTCGCCATTGGCATTTACGACAGCTTCATGGTGTGATAACGCCACAGACAGCTCTCTCGGTGCACTTTATATCAGTGGTCTATTTGGGAATAATGGGACGAGGTAAGGATACCCAGAGCGGAGGCTACGTGGTTCTCCCCAAGAAGCCACTCACCTGACCTTTCTGCTTCTGGTTTGTTACGCCCTGCCCCGTGGCAACGGTTATTCCGTTGGGATGGACCGCCAAACTGAAAATGTGTATAAAACAGTTACTGCCATTAATGCAAAATAATCTAGTCGGCTACTGAATACTTATGTTAGATACCCGCAAATCAAGCATCACTAGAGTTATATTGATGTGGTTTTGCTGCATTCGATATGTCTGCCATTCGTGGAGCCATATATATTTCATTATGAGGCTGTATAGCCCCAGTTATTATGTTATACTGCTCCAATACCATTATTTATGGAGAATACAGCCGCTGTTATACGTGATAGGAATAATGTTTCACCATAATTACTGGTTTATGAGATAAAGTTAATTTAGGTGCCCCAGTATGGAGTAGATCATAGGAGTCAATTGTTCATAACAATCATCAATAAGTTGGCGTATAATTACAATGAGATAACGAAACGTCGATGGAAACCTAGTGCAGGATTAATCAGCTGTTGATATAGTTATCTCATCTCAACCAGACGCCTCGCCACAGCGGGGTACGACATGTTATGCAGTAAGGTGACACCGGCCTACATGGATACCCCGGAAGCGGCTGGTAGATTCTAATGAAAGGATGTGATGGAGGAGGGAATTAAGGGCCCACCTCCTAATCTCCTCCGTGTGCTCCCGGTAGTGGCGCTGGGTGTGGTTGGGCCTGTTGTAGAGCACGGCCACCGTTCCAATGTGATACACCAGCTCCGAGTTACCCAGCACGTAGATATTAGAGCGACAGTCGTTCCCGCGGTACCCGTACCTTTGGTGTCAATGGAACAATATCAAATGTATAATATATAGGATACGCTCAAACATGCACACGGATGCGCACACACACAGCATACATACATACATACATACATACATACATACATACATACATACATACATACATACATACATACATACATATATACATACATACATACATACATACATGCATACATATACATACGCACTGTTACATACAGGCAGAGAGTGTGTTTATCCATCCTGAATTAGCCTCCCTGAATTTGTAAAACTAGTTTGAAACGTAAATAGACATTGTAATTTAAGTTAAAGCCTTTAACAAAAGGGAACACCTACACCCACTCGAGCTTCAGCCTCTGCTGGGGGTGATCGGTGCTGGCAGTGCTATCCTTATAACCATCCGGGGTCCAGAAGACCAACTTCTTCCCACGCACGTCCATCTCGATGGCGTGCTTCCCCGTCTTGACCGTAGGCGATGCCTCTTGGCTCTTTCTCCCAGCCTCCAAC
This sequence comes from Lepidonotus clava, assembly GCA_936440205.1. Lineage (NCBI taxonomy): Eukaryota > Metazoa > Annelida > Polychaeta > Phyllodocida > Polynoidae > Lepidonotus > Lepidonotus clava. The sequence goes on from OW387134.1 coordinate 55,701,635, forward strand.
ATCTTACTTTTGGCAGATAACATTGGACTTACCGAACCTGCCCCTGAAATCGTGACAAAGTAGCTTAGTGTACTAAGATCGTGTCATTGACAAAACCTTGGGTTTTTAGAATTATCTTGCGCGCTATCAAAACCCTTATGTGGCTAGGATTTAGTAAAGCTAATTATAATACGTGTGCATCGTTGTTGTCATACAAAGGAATATGATAGGTTGAGTTTGTTTTCTTCACCCTTAATTGCTTGAAATTTAAGAGAAAGGGCATTTGAAAGTTATTGATTTATTACAGATAATGTGTGTCTGCTGATCTGTAATGTTTAACTATTAACTCTATCAGTTCTGTCATTTAATATGTTATCATTTACACCGTTTTGGCTGCTATTAATTTTCAATAGATGGTGTATTTCCTAACACATTTCGATTTGCATCACTATACATTATCAAAGCCAACTACGCAATACCATATATACTGTAGCAGTTATATTTACAATATAAATATGAATCCTCTTTCATGACTGCACGTACTACAACGCTATCAATGCTATGTACTATAAATAACGGTTCGTGCAAGGCGATCTTTGAAATCTTCTTCTACTAGGAAACCATTATGCCGTCAATGGATGCAGTGTATTGCAGAATCGTAATATCTAAAGAGAAGGAGAGCTCGTTAAGGAGTTAGTACAAAGGTGGTCGCATAATTATGTAAGGTGGATTATCGTCCGAACATCCGCTGACCTTCTCATGAAATGAAATTAGTATATATCAATTAGTATAACTAGCATACATCTCATAACATTTAATGTGCAATAACTACATAGAAGCAGAGCGTCCATGAAAAGCAATGTCAGTTGGCAAACGTAATTAAAACTAATCATGACCGGCTGATAATGAAGACAGTAACATACCCAGGTTAGGTTGATGTTAGTTACCTACTCCCTACCAGCGTTAGTTCATTATTGGCCTGCCGCTCTACCCTGAGACAGCATCCCTTCATACTTGGCAGCTGCTCAATAAAGGTTCACATGAGGCCTACCGTCTGACTCTATACTCTGTCTCCCCTGGCTGCCCTTGGCGTCGGGTTGTTTAGCCATCACAGCTATCTTGAGAGCAGAGGAGACCTTGTTACGTGTCGATCTAACAGACCTGCGGCCCCCCGCACGTGGGGCTGGGGACAAGAATAAATAACCATCGTCAGCGAAAAAAAGGTCTTCAGACCTGCGCTGATGAGCAGGGCATTAGTGAGGGGAAACGGGGTGATCTATGGCATTGAGCATTTTAATGAAGATCCTTTTTATGTCCTTGCTATCCTACTATCTTCCAATAAGAGGCAACTACCATCCGTCAACTGTTATATATGCAACTACTCCTAGAGGAGGACGTAAGAATGCATGCTGTTCACCTGCTTAAACATGTGCAATACATAAACGCGTGTGTGTTTTATATACGGTCATTAGGATTAGGTACAGCATGAAGATGATATTATATCCATGCCATAATATCATTATCATTAAAACTGGCGGGCGATTTAAAGGCAGCAACATTAAAAATGAGTAATTCGATATCTACATAATTATTTTATATGGATTACATGCTCTCAGCCATTGCATCCTTCCATATATTATGTAAATACACTAGGACTGCCAGACAAACGAGCAAAGAGTATCAAATAAGTGAAACATTAAAAAACATGGAATTGCAGAGGGCTTGCCATCGTCTATTATGTTGATGCCTTTAGTGGAGGACTCGACGGCAGCGAAGCGCACGGCTTTACTCCCCCCGGAGGCGGCTGAGCTCCGACCCGAGGCGAGGGAGGTCGTCGATCCTGTCACTGCAAGAAACTCAGCAATTATGTGCATAGGAATCCAAAACAAATCTCTTAAGATTATGTTCAAACCAAAAAGACACAGTCGCATAATGCAGGTACATCTATAAAGCTTATCAACTGTATTTAGAGGGTGTCTCGACAAGAAGTGTAGTAACAGACACTTGATTTGTTTCTGTATTGTATTGTTCTGACTACCGTTAATGCCCGTTTGTACGGACTAATTTGTTTCTCATTGTAAAGTCCACAGAAGGTGCTTGCCCTGTTTGGAGGTCATCTTTGGCTGGGTCATCGCAGCTAACTTGATGGCCGTTGTCACTTTTCGCCGAGTTGAACTTGTGCGACCTACATTTGCAGGATGATTCCCTTGGGCTGGCAAAAGTTCAAGAATATTAAAGTTACTCATCTTTGTTACTCAAAATTTTACGAATACTTATGGTTTCCGTATATCATATATCATATCATAAACACGTATATGTTTGTTATCATAAACATCGAAGGTGACTCGGAATATTTTAGGGAGATGTCATTCCACTTTTACCTTGCAAGTAGCTGATAAACAGTGCGCAATCGTTGTTCTAATTTCCCTTTGAAACATAGTATAATAATGTATTTATCTATTGTTTAAAAAAAGTTCGTTTTTCGATCATGGCATGTTTCAATAGCATAATGTGAGACTAAATCATAGAAGAGAAACGCATGCTTGTGTTTTGTATAGTAAAATGCTGAAGTTTGTTAGTGTCCGACGCTATGTTACGAATTCCACCTGTCTTCGTACATATTCACTTCCATTCTCATCAAAAAGCACTGCGAGTTTACTTTTCAATGGAAAAGGAAGACTAGCATGTCTACTCTACAAGGGTTTCTATATAACATAAGCATTATACAGTACACAAACATCTGCGCATGTATCATGTTATTGTCAAAAACACGAAGAAATCGGTAGATGGAAAATTATCGAAAAGAGATTTGATCCAGCGGGGGAAAAAAGGCGCAGGGATCATGAAAAGGGCTTGCCGAGGGGTGTCGAAGACGTCCGACGGCGGGCGGAAGTGATCGACGATCGGCTGGTGTTCGACCCTGGCCGGGTCCGACTCAGCGCCGAGTCGGGTCGGCTGACGCTGGCACTGGAGCCGCTGCGGGTTCGGGCCGTGTTGGAACCAGGTCGCACCCTGGAGGTATTGGAGCCAGGCCTGGTGTGCTGAGCCGGCTGCTGATAAGAGGAGCGCCACGACTGACTGGAGGCCGACCCCACCCTGCCCTGACTGAGGCGGGACCCAGGACGGCTCATACTCGACCCGGGCCGGCCAAAACTCGACCGGGAATCAGGCCGACCCACACTAGTTCTGGACTCTGGCCGATCTGTAAATTAACATTGATAATATTTGGGATGATGTTACTGTTGTGAACATCCGCACAAGGCGTTTTGATAGAATGCTTGAGAAAACATATTTATGGGTATGTTGTTAATCCTATAGTCAACTATTTAGAGCTTGCACATGGTCTTAGACAGGTAATTCCAATTGTGATAACAATTTTATGTTCTTTAGGGAAAATGTTTTGATAGTATAAATATTTTATAGCTTGCCAGTGTGGGAGTAATTAGGCGCCGTTCTCTGGCCCATGGCCGCCATCTTGAGGGCGGAGGCCACCTTTCTCCGTGTGCTTGAGGTCTGACGGGAGGCCCCTGGGGACGGAGTCGGGCCTTCTCATCAGAGGGTAGCGAACAAAGGGGCAATGAATGTAGTTTGCCTATACATAACGTTATTATGCAACAAAGAACTTATTCTTTGAAACTCTGGTCTGTCTTAGAGGATACATAATCAGTATGTCTGTATCCCACATTATATCAATGTGACAAAAGTTAATTTAGGTCTATTTGGTTACTCATATCTTATATCCAGAAAAGATGAGGAATACATAAATGCCTAGTTATTGTTCAAAGTGTAGGGTTTAACCTGTAATTTGGACGTCCCCGACGTCCGGCTGAGTTAAGGCGGCCATCTTAAGAGCGCTCACCATCTTTCGCCGGGTACCCGCCACTAGAGGGCGTCTTACCTTGGCCGACGGGATGGCTACAAAAAGGGAATTCAAATCAGAAATAGGCTAAATCTTCATGAGCCTCTACCCTTTTATGAATGTGAAATTCATTAAGAATAGCTTGTGATCTATGATGTCTCATAATCTAACATGGCTTACATGTTAATGCGCTATAAGAGGAACTAAAGTAAGTTTTTGGTTATCGCCATGGTAAAAATATCACTGCACTTTTTGTCCGCGGACATCGAGGTGAGTTACTGATGATAGTATTAAGCCTTGCCATTGCCTTTAGTCTCCGCTGGTTCCGCCACCTCTTTGAGTGTAGCCAGCCTTATTGCGCTGGCAACCTTCCGCCGAGTCGACCCACGCAGACGATTGCGGGAACCAGCAGTCGACCGGGAGCCACCAGCTTAGTATCAAAAGGGGACAAAGACTCTCATGAGCTAGATTCAGCGGCAAGGGTAGATATTTCTTTAATCCCACAATTTCCTTACTTTTCTCAAGCTATGAAAAATATCATATCTGCTTAGACTGAGTGCTTTGAAAATTCGGGACGTCTTTTAAATGGAGCCTCTTTCTTCACAAGCAGAATCCACTCAAAAAAAGGTAGCCAAGAGATGGGATGAAAGTCACTGATTACAAATAAATTCATATTAAGTTCTTCGTTCCAAGAAACTTTGGCAGATCAAGGTGTTAACGCCACCTGTACTCTCAGCATTAGGCTCCTTATTGGCAACAGGAAATTGCCTCCGGTAGGAGTCAGGTTAATTATGGAGTTGGGGTGGAAAATTACCACCAAAACTGGCTGCACAGATATCTTAATGCGAGATAACATCATAAAAAATGAATTAGGAAGCCAAGACCAAAGAGGCGGATGTTGACCAAGGGTAAGTCTCGGCAAGTAATTCACCGATCTTCTTAATTAAAATCAAAGATGCAAAGACAAGAATCTTGCATTGCTAGCTGCGCATCGCTTTGTCAAAACATAGAATGATTACCGAACCGCTGAGGGTTCTCTGTCTAAAAGAGTCCGTTTTGACCTAGATTAGCCAAGATTATTGGAAACGGTCGGGCTTGACAGACTATCTCTAACAAATTTCCCATTGAAATGAGGGTCAGCAGACAGGTCATCCTGCAAAATTACCATGACCAGTTTAAAACATGAAGACGCACGCACTGCTGATTACTTGCCGTTACTATGCAGCAAAAGGCAGCGAAGAGCAGAAAAAAGTAGGTGTAGTCTGGGATCAAATGAAAATTAAATCCAACCAGAAATGTCGCCCACTGAACTCTCAAAATGTGAAGAAGTTTCAGAAGGAAATACATGGGAGCGGTTTTGGTAGAGACAAAAGCACCATGTTAACGTTGTGGGTGGTGACCAGCTGTACCCACCGAGCCCGGGCTCCCTGTGTACCCAGCTGCCGGGACGGCTCCCGCAGACCGGCCCCACAAAGTGTCAACTCACTAATCAGTAGCAAGACATTAACATGATGCAGGAAGAAATTATCTTGTCAATTGATATGCGGAGGTATCATCTAGTTTTTGGTTGGCTTGTTGTTTTCTGTTTGTTTGTTTTTACACTGCGCTATATGGAATTTTAACAATACAATCTATTAGTTTCCAATTACAGTGACTGATTGCAAAAATGTCTACGTTTTCTTTTGCATTTGTACGTGTGATTACTCTCTACGAGAGGTATGAAACATAATGGTGGAAGCGGTATAACCTGATGAGGGTCTGTCCTCGTCGCCTTGGTGCACGCTGGTGTTAACGCTGGCTTGGCGTAAAACGGACATTTTAATGGCACTCGCCACCTTCTTCCGAGTCCCGCGCGTGTACCTCCCTCGTCCCTCACGGCTGTCGTCTGCTTGTAAATGTTCAGATGGTCAGTGACTTTTTTTGGGGGGGGGGGGGGGGAAGTATCATTTATGCACATACGATCTTTTACGAAGCAACAAAATCAATATTAGTGTGTACCTACTATTGACAACTTTGAAAAAAAGCGTCATTGTATTGCTTATTATTATCTGTCTTCATGAACAGATATGAATCTTCCTCATTTATGTGGAACTGGACGACTGACCGCGGATGTCGGCGTCTGTCACCTGTCGGAGGACGGACATCCGGATGGCGCTGGCCATCTTCCTCCTGGTGGTGGCCGTCAGCCGGGCCTGGTCCGCGCCTTCCCCTGGAGAGGCCCAGCACAGACTCAACTAGTACAACGGGCACGGAATTATCTGTGCATATTGGCTTAATATTCAATCAGGGCTTTTAGGCAAAGATGGGAAAAACGATATTGATTGTGTTATTGAAGGAGTAGGTAGATTTTAAATTGGTCCAAATTGTGTGTGTTTTGTATTGTGTATTTCAATACAACGCCTTAACTTGCACAAGATTGAAGAGCTCAAGCCGAGGCTTTTCAGGCTTGAAAATTGATGACCCACTAGGAACCTCATGAATCAATATTTCAAGCCCGATGTTTTGTTCACTTGGCAGTTGTCTTACAGAAAGTAAAATCTGGCAGAGGGGATTTTATTAATAAACTGCATAAACAATTCATCACTATGGGGCCAACAGCTGGGACCAAATCAGTCCGATTAGATGTGCTTTGGACTTCTGATTAAGCGGACAATTGTTTAACTTGCCATCGGATGCCCCGTTTTGGGGGACCAAGGCGGAGGCTTCCCTGAGGGCGGCCATGCGGATGGCACTGGAGACCTTTTTGTGTGCGCCCCCCGTCAGTCGCGTGAACACGCCGGCCGACGGCACTGCACAAAAACACTAACCACAATTACGGCAGCGTCGATGACACTGACAGAGAGGGAGAGGAAGCCCCAACTACATCGGGTCTATTGATTGGGTAATCTCATAATTATAAAGCCTTACTCCATCTGTGCAATATTTTATAGATAAATTAACGAATGACGTGCATTGCTCTCCGCCTAATTAATGGACATCATTGCCTCATTTCAGGACTGTCAGGTAATTTGGCACCAAGCTTTTCTCAATTAATATCAGGTGAGATTTTCCTTGAATATGTAAATTCCCAATATCGTCTCGAACACATTGGCCAATACGTTCCCCTTTCGGTTCGCGCCAGCTACAGATACGCTATACTATAAAGAAGAATGAGGTAACCGGTAATTGACCCTTACGTCCTTCGGCGTCCATCATACGGCCGGCCCCCTCCTGGTCGTTGGCCAAAGCTGCCATGCGCAGAGCGGTAGCGACCTTCTTCCGGGTGGCCAAGCGCCGCTTAGTGGCTGCTCGATAAACCAAATATTATTTACTTTTAACCGCTTTTCTAAATCCCAGAGGTGTGAGCTAATGTCACACGAGTTGAATTATGTTTCGGATAAGTAGAATCAGATGTGGTTATGGGCTTTAGCGGTGTTACTTACCCATTTTTAACGTGTCGCGCACGTCCAGAGCGCAGCGGTGGTCGGTTAACCTGGAAATGACTCTAGCGAAAACAAGAAGGAGATGCGGCATATTCCTAGAAGTAATTCCTCAAGGCAGAAGAGTGTTAGTCACAATTTGGAGTTAATTATTAGCATGGGATGAGTTAATTGCAACACGAGGGAATTAGTAGATGCATAGCCATATGAATCTCTATGGTAGATGGTAGTTTTGGCATGGGCTAACTGCATGAGTGTGTGGATGTTAAAGGTAGCACCGACCACGCTGTGGTAACTGGGGGCTTGGTGGTGGAGAATCTGCAAGGAGGGGGTCGGTGTCACCTCCTCCAGGGTCCCTCCCACGTGATGGCCGGGACAGGGAGCCCATCTTGATGGCAAAGGCAAGCTTTTTCCTTCCAGCCCTTATGGTGTTTTTGCGTGTTTCCTCTCCTAGAACATATTTATAGAAGCTGTCGACAGAATGATTATTACCAGTTTTGGTATTAGTTTTTAACTATAGCTACATAAAATAATA